>CM037161.1:16622967-18064345 GCA_020921065.1 Vaccinium darrowii
AAACCTGAGTGCTCAAGTCGTCTACACGGGTCAGAACTTTTGTAGAACATCTTCAACCAGTGATGATGAGATTCCTGCGTTGGCCGTTCGATGCAGGACACTCCCTCGACCCCGAAACACTCCACCATGATGCCTTATTACCTCCCTCTTGACTAAATTATGGCCTACCCCACTGACCTTTGTCTATTTAAACCCTCCCTCCATAACTATTTTTACCTTATACTACATCAACTGAAATACACGTCTAGATATCAATACATTGAGATATTTCATATTCCAGACCTCTCTACCACTGATAAATCGTTTCTGGTAGATTTAAACAGAAAAATATAGTATATGACAGTGTCATGGCACTTTAAATTCACAGCCTCACCACGGTTTAATTTTCTGTAGTAAAACATTTTTTGAACATAAGTAAATTTAGGTCCAGTAAATTTTGCAAAATATACATAAGAGTACTTTGCAATATATATCTTCACCAGGCAATCTATATGGGTGACTGTAGCAAATTTTCATCTGCTCCTTCTAGAATGAGATGAACAAAATAAATACGCAAACTCCAATAGCTAACATTGCCCTTGGCAAAACGCAAAATATTGTTTTTGATCATATTGCTAAAGGTTGCGTGCGTGACGTGCGTCTCTAACAAATACGATGACTTACCTAGAGAAAGTCTCCAATGTTGACCACTTATTCTTCAGGAGCAGGCGAACATCAACCCAGAGGTCCTGGTGAAGAACTTGGAAGCCTAAGATATGGTCATGTAGCAGTACGAGGAAGTCATGCGACTTTTTAGCCAATTGACTTTTAGTCTACTTTTAACCAAAACTTTTTAAATTTTTAATTAAAAGTTGATGTATGCGAGGAGAGTGACATCTGACTTTTTAGTGACTTTTGCAAAAAAAATGCAAAAAGAGCTCATGGGTACTAAAAACTTATTGGACCATTCCCGATTGGATGGGGTATTATTTTTATGGGTATTATTTATGGAGGGGGATAAGATAGCAGGGGGTAATATGTATGAAGAGTGGCCCCACATTGATGTGACATTTATGGAAGAGGTTAAGTAGTGCTTGATTTGGATGATTTTGGTAATATGGTGGTATAAGGATGTAAAAAATTGTTAAAAGACAAATTTGCCCTTATGCATGCCCAATTTAAATATTAAATACAAAACTTATTAATTTATTACACTTAACTTCAACTAAGCTATAATAACAATTTTACTTAACTCTCAAATAATTGTATTAATTTATTTGAAATACAATTACAAATGCTTAATGATAGGCACGCAATATCGTAGATATAAGTGCCTCAATAGGGTAGTTTTAACACGTTGTTATCTAATTTATTCCCTATTTCCCACTTGATGCGTTGCTTTGGTATGTTTTTGTGTTTTTGTTAATTTTCAGGAAAATAAGGCTGTTTTAGCGCCAAGATTAGATTGTAGAGCATGAGAGGCCGTGGAGACTAAGTGTTCAAGGGGATTATTCAAGGGAACGAAGAAATGACGTCGGGAGCGCTACACTATTTTTCTGGAGTGCTCAAAAGTGGCAAAACGGGGCTCAGGAAGTGAACAGAAGGTCTAAGAGCGCTACACCAAAAGTGGTGTAGCGCTACTGGTCAACTTTGAAGTCAACCGGTCAACTTTGGGGTCAACTAGTCAAAGGGGGAGATAAGCAAGCGGTAGCGCCACACCACTTTTGGTGTAGCGCTACAAATAGCTTATCTTGGCCAGTGAACGACAGCGTTTCGGTCTTCCGCAGAGGATAATCCTATTCTGTCTCGGATTTTAATTAGAAATTAGGGATTAGTATAAATACTTATCTTTTAGCTTGAACAAGGGGTCGACATTCATAACTTAGGTTTTATTTTCTTAACTTTGGTGGCTGCTCTCAGGATTAATTTGCAGATTCAAGTTTTAATCCAAGTTCTTCAGGTTTTCTAGCTTTAAATTCTTGTTCTTCCTTCGTATTTTATCCCAGGCATCGCCGGAATTCGAATGAGCATAGAATCTGGTGACGGGTGGTGCGCATTTGTTAGGGATCCTTTTCCTTATTCTAAAATCAATAAAACGAATAATTGTGACCCGAGTAAACATTGGTTAGGCTAGTCGCGGACGCTGGGTTTCCACGGCTGTACTCTCCTTTTAAATTCATATTTAGTTAATTTAGTTTTGTAATTTAGTTAGTAAATTAATCTCATTGAACAAGGGGTGGCTACCTAAGAGCCAAGATAAACTGTGAACCCGTCATCTTTGAGTCCTGCACATGTTCGTCCGTCTCTGTGGATTCGACTCTGGTACTTCCGGATATTATGCTACATCGGTCGAGAGTCCTACGCTTGGGACGTGTCTTATTTTTAGTCACCTGGTCGGTCAAGCATTTTTGGCGCCGTTGCCGGGGATGGCAACGTGTGTTCAAAGAAGTTGGGTCGGGTTAGTATCTTTGTGTTTTTATCTGCGTCTATAAAAAAAAAAAAGTGTCTTTTGTTTTTTAGCATCTTTTTGTTTCTAGGTTGAGTCATCTAGAGTCAGTCGAGTGATAAGTATTTTGTGTCTTGAGTCGAGTCAAAAAAAAAAAAGGGGAAACAACTGGGTGAACGAGGTGAGAATGGAAGAATTCTGTGAGATGTGTGAGTGTTGGGGACATTCTGTTTATACCTGCTCCGCTTTTTATGCACTCAAGGAAGCTTATCGAAATAATCAGGCTAGGGTGAGTGTTATTAATCAGCGGGGGGATCCATATCCAAATACGTACAATCTATGGTGGTCCCACCACCCATCTTTTTCATGGTGGTATTCTGCACCCCCAGTGCCACCACTGGCACTGCCTTTGCCTCTGCAAGAAATTCAGTCGTTCGAACCTGCCCAGGACCACATGACCCAATTTGGCTCCCTGTTCCAACACTCGCAAGGGTTTGATCCTTATTCTACTGGCCCATCCCCAGAGCTAACTTATCCCCTCATGATGAGAAGCATGAGGAGAGGGTACAGACTCTTGTGTGATCGCAAATGACCTTCACCGCAGAAACCACCCAAGCAATTGGGAACCTTATGTCCCAGTTGACTCAACTCACAGAGGCAGTGAGACAAATCCAATAGGAGTGGGAGACATTTCCCTTTCCGCCTCAGGTCAATACCAGAGAGGAAGTCGACCCACTTCTTATTGAGGAACCTTCCGAGTTTGGAGGGAATGAGGAGTTTACTCCTAAGGAAGAGGAAGTAGGTTTATCTAACGATGTAGAGGAGGTTGACTTGGGCTTACAACAGTTCTCCGAGTTTAGAGGGAATGAGGAGCTCAGTGCCCCGTGTTCCCCACTTAAGCCCAAAAAGAAAAACGAACCCCCTCTCATGTATCTCCCACTATTGATCCGCGCTGCCTACGTTTTCCTTTTGCGCTCCTATGAATCTAGAGAACGAGGAGCTCACTGCCCCCCGTGTGATGGTCCGATCGAACAATCTCCCACTACTGAGGAGTGGGACGCTGAAATTGATTATTTGCAGTCCTTGATGGACGAACAAGATAGGAAGTATGGGTTTGAGAGTGAGTCTCTTACTTTTGGGGACCAAGACTTTGTTGAGGAGGAATTAGTTGAGAAATCCAACTTGGTTGAGGAGGTTTTGGTAGAAGAGTCGAAGTCGACGGTAGTGGAACATATTGATTTTCTTGGTGTTGATGATTACGATTTTGTTTATCTTCCTTCTATCGCATATTATGTCCACGGCTCGAAAATTAATTTGGTTTCACGTGAGCACTTAGAGGCGCTTCAATTTCTTAAAACACTTCGGCATTTGCTTTACTCGAAATATCTTTTCTTGTGGTCTGGTCGAGTTCAGTTTTTAGCAAAGAGTTTGCAGTGGAGTGGAATGTTCATAGTACTAATTTTTGTTGATATGTTAAATGTTCAAAATCCACGTTTGGCTAAACTCTCTCTCTCTCTCTCTCTCTCTCTCTCTCTCTCTCTCTTTATTTCTTTTTCATGTTAGTTTCCTTGTGGCCCGGCTAATACGAGTGGGCAGGACTAATGTCATTTGCATATTTTCGGTAGTTGTGGTTTCAGTCTTTTGGCAGGGTACGCGTGCTACCACACCAGCCTTGGTAGTTTAGGCCTCACCGATGGGGTGATGGAGGCATTCAGGAGCTCTCAGTCATGAGTGCCATTATGTGTGGCGGTTGTAAGTCCGAAGCCCCCAGCGCGGCCTTGTGTGACTAGCTGTGGTCCCACTGTTGGGGGGCCAAAGGAGCAAGCCCTGGAGCAGCTGCAATGACGAGAAATGCAACGACAACAAACTCCCCATACATCGGCCGGGGTCATGGTGGTTGGCTGCCACCTCAGGTTCACTCTTTCCTTCTCTTTGTTTTTCTCTTTCTTTGTCTCTATGCTCAGGGGACAGAGCACATTTCAAGTTGGGGGGAGGGTGTACTTCGTACATGTTTTTGTTTTTCCAAAAAAAAAAAAAAAAACGAGGAAAAAAAGGAATTTGGATGCTTGGGTGTAACTATTCTTGGTTGATGACTGTTAATTAGCACTATAGTGGTTGTTGTGCGAGTCGGAGTCTCGATATGATTTCATGGATAGACTTAAGCTCGTTAACATGATGTTGAAGAAGTACTTGGTTAGCCCGTATCATCTATAGTTGGATAGCGTTTGGTCACTTGAAAGCATGCTCACACACACACTGTCTCACTTGATGATTTGCCGGTCTTGAGTTTGGTTCATGTGTCATTGGTAATCTGTTATGTGATAACTTGTTTGATGAGATTTTTGTGGAACTCCTTCTAAAAAAAAAAAAAAAAAAGAGTAATGTGTGTTATATTGATTAATGCTTATCCGGGCGTCCATTGAGTAGTAACCGGACAATCGGGGTATGCTCCCACCGTGTTGTTCACGTCAAAAGATGGATAGACCTTGTGAAAGTATCGCTTAATGTTGTTAGCTTGGATCTCAATAAAGCCTTTTTGACTTTAGCAATTAAGTCCGTAGGGGTTTCTTAAAACCTGGTGCTCTAAGGCCGTTTGGCTTGGGGATAGCCGACCCAAAGCTCGCTAAAGAGTCAACTAGAAAGCCCGAGAGATCCGGCATTGCACAACTATGAGAAAAAAAGCAAAGAAAGATAAGGAAGGAGTGTGCTTAAAGAAACACTGGGCTATCAACGGTGTGTGAACTGTTCTTGAGATTGGTAAATTTCTTTATGTGGCTTTTCATTCACGCATGCCATTTGAAAATTCACTATCCGATCGTAGGTGAGAGGATTAATTTTTGTGCTAAGTTTGGTACGGATTTCATTTGTTTAACTTTATCCATGAATGAAATATCTTGCCTTTGACATACTTGACAGTTATTGTAGTGCTTTTAGAGGTTATTGATTGGGTTGAGTCGCATTCGAAGTGTCCGAGTCCTTTGTGTTTTGTGGGTGATCACTGCTGAAAACCCTCACGAGACTTCACGCGTCCTACCGGGGCCACCCGGGGGTTTAAAAGATCTATCCTTTTATTTGTTTGTTTTATTCTTTTTGTTGCTAGGGACTAGCAACCTTCAAGTTGGGGGGTGTGATAGGCACGCAATATCGTAGATATAAGTGCCTCAATAGGGTAGTTTTAACACGTTGTTATCTAATTTATTCCCTATTTCCCACTTGATGCGTTGCTTTGGTATGTTTTTGTGTTTTTGTTAATTTTCAGGAAAATAAGGCTGTTTTAGCACCAAGATTAGATTGTAGAGCATGAGAGGCCGTGGAGACTAAGTGTTCAAGGGAATTATTCAAGGGAACGAAGAAATGACGTCGAGAGCGCTACACTATTTTTCTGGAGCGCTCAAAAGTGGCAAAACGGGGCTCAGGAAGTGAACAGAAGGTCTAAGAGCGCTACACCAAAAGTGGTGTAGCGCTACCGGTCAACTTTGAGGTCAACTAGTCAACTTTGGGGTCAACTAGTCAAAGGGGGAGATAAGCAAGCGGTAGCGCTACACCACTTTTGGTGTAGCGCTACAAATAGCTTATCTTGGCCAGTGAACGACAGTGTTTCGGTCTTCCGCAGAGGATAATCCTATTCTGTCTCGGATTTTAATTAGAAATTAGGGATTAGTATAAATACTTATCTTTTAGCTTGAACAAGGGGTCGACATTCATAACTTAGGTTTTATTTTTTTAACTTTGGTGGCTGCTCTCAGGATTAATTTGCAGATTCAAGTTTTAATCCAAGTTCTTCAGGTTTTCCAGCTTTAAATTCTTGTTCTTCCTTCGTATTTTATGTTTTTTCCTAAACATATGTTTGTTGTGTCCGTTGAAAGCATGAGTGAGTAATTTCGTAGAGTGCGGCCGCGGGGCGAAGGCGCTCCGTGGCTAGTTTGATTAATGTCCTACCTCGGGATCGAATTAATTCAATTTTTGAGCAATTTTAGAAGACGAAAACTCTTTTAACAAACAAAACCCAGGCATCGCCGGAATTTGAATGCGCACGGAATCTGGTGACGGGTGGTGCGCATTTGTTAGGGATCCTTTTCCTTATTCTAAAATCAATAAAACGAATAATTGGGACCCGAGTAAACATTGGTTAGGCTAGTCGCGGACGCTGGGTTTCCACGGCTGTACTCTCCTTTTAAATTCATATTTAGTTAATTTAGTTTTGTAATTTAGTTAGTAAATTAATCTCATTGAACAAGGGGTGGCTACCTAAGAGCCAAGATAAACTGTGAACCCGTCATCTTTGAGTCCTGCACATGTTCGTCCGTCTTTGTGGATTCGACTCCGGTACTTCCGGATATTATGCTACATCGGTTGAGAGTCCTACGCTTGGGACGCGTCTTATTTTTAGTCACCTGGTCGGTCAAACACTTAAAAAAAGCACAACTTTGGCGCAAAAAAAATAAAAAAATTATGGGCCGAAGTACATTATTTTTTGTTCCGAAGGATATTGCAAAGCAACTCAATAAGCTAATAATGTAAAATGTTAAAGAGTATAATTTTTCTATTAGTTTGTATCGAATTAAAGATCTCTATGAGTAGTTTAATTTGGTGCAAAAAAAAAAACTAAAAAATTATGAGCGAATTTGCACCAATGCCTAAAAAAATGCCTAGAATTTGCACTAATGGCAGCAATACATAGAAGTAGCAATACCGGGGGTATTGGGCGAGGGTATTAAAAGGGGTACAATGGTCATTTTTCAGGGGTATTAGAGGGTCAAAAATATGGACACCCCCATAAGTAACACCCTTGCAGGGGTGATATTTAGTCCGGGTGATAAATAACACCCCTGGACTTATTTTTGGCAAACCATTCCACAGCCGTGGGCCCGGGCATAAATAAGACCCCCTATATTTATGCCCCTCAATAAGACCTCATCCAAACAGGCCTTATTGTTATGGGCTTCTTACTAGCCGGTCCCATTTTGGTATCCACTTCCCGTCCAAGCCCTTTTTTCTTTGCACGCAGCGCTTTGACCAAAGGATTAGGAAAAATTATCCAATGCGGATGGAACATCACAATTGTATCTCCTAACTCATGTATCATTGGTTAATATAGCGGGGCCCTTTTTTTTTCGTAGTGATTTGAGATACAAATTGACATTTGATGAGTGGTGGAGCATTGCATCGAATATGTATAACAATTTGAAACATTTATCATGTTTTGAGAATACCTCAACATAATTTCAAAATCAATTTCTCTTGAGTTATAGAACACTTTAGAGGCATGAAGAGGGAAGAGATCTTTTCCAAGAGAATTCCAGAAGAAGAGTGAGAGCCCTAAGATAAGAATAATCTTATACCATCCATTGAGGAGGTGGATGGATATAAAAGGAAAGATCAATTCATCTGGAGAGTAGTTATGTATTTTGTGGCACTCCATTGCCACCATATTTAAAATACTCACTCTTTTCTCCTTGGATTAAGTTACTCGCTTCTTGTAACATTTATTCTTTTCAACTCCTATACTCACTCTTTTCCCCTTCTTATTGCACATTGAATTCCTTCTATGGTTTCACATGAGAAACCAGTACAAATATAACCTTTGAAATATAGTAAGGCGAAGAACTTTTTACAAGAAAGAAAGTAATGGGACCAGAAGCAAAAACTGAAGAAGCTCCAGAAAAGGGGCGCTAAATATGAAAAGGTTCTCGCTTGTTTAGTAAGGGTTTAGAAGGGAGACTAGACTAAAGAAAGAAAGGTAGCAACTAACCTGCTGATCGGTCCTAAAACAACTATAGCTATGACAGCTATTACTTCTAGTACTACTCATTTACTGACGAATCTCACTTCAAAAGAGCTTGTTGAGGAAAAATATAATTCCAGTGAATCAATGGATGATGGGTTCTCTCCAAAGGTAGAGGAATAAAGAGAATAGAAGATTGTGAGGAAAACGAAAAGGGACAGTGGAGGACAATGTGAGTGGATTTTCAAAGATTTGTAAAATCTCAGCTTTTTTCATCTTTTACCTTAAAAAGTAGATTTCCAAATTTCCTTCCACTTGTACGTTAACACTATTTGTCTTGTGTCTCCATAACAAATGGTCTATTTTATTGATGGGTGAATGACAGAGATTGAACCCGCACATACCATATTTATACAAGCAAGATGTTATCGATGACAAAAAAGAGGCAAAAATAGCAAACAATTAAAGTTAATTTTGTTTTTATTGTCTTACAATGTAAGATTATCTTTTATTTTGTGTTTTCAAACTTTGCTTTCATGTTGCATACGACATCATACAGCGTACCTGAAAAGCCAAAGGTACTAATTTATACCATGTCAAAACATATCTGGCCTACATCGGCCCTAAGCAAACAACTTATAACAGTCATTGATAGTGGAAATCAAAATTAAGTGAGTCAAGTGTCATACGCTGCTAATAGTTGTTCTTGTTGTGATGTATTAAAATTTCTGAATTTTACGAATTAATTCCAGGTCATTTGTAGTTGGCATGATTGAAATAGCTAAATTTGAGATCTATGACTAATTGACGTTTAATACATCCACATGTGAGCATTGAGCTATACAAAAAAAAAAAAAAAAAAAAACTAAAAAATAAAAATAAAAAACTAAGTGCTGGTTTGATGTCCAGAATACAGGATGAGTGAACAGGTCCTTTACATCTCTCTTGCAAAACAAGCAAAGAATCAAAAATTCAATTTAAACTTGTTTGCTTTAAACAAACCTTCAATAATGGAATTTATTGAAGTCACAAAATGCACTATCAAAAGATGAGGATCATTATTTTTGAAGAAAAGCACATCATCATTTTTTTAAAAAAAATTTAATACCAAAAAAAGAAGATGAATAGCTTGCAGAATTGAGTAACTTGAGCTTCAAATCTATCCTCAAGGTGGTGATAAGGGACAATATAATTTAAAATATTAAAAAAAAAACAAGTTTTAATTGAATTTTATAATTCCGAACAAAGACGGTAAATTGATGGTTAATCATCAAGAAAGAGGAATTTAGAGAGAAAAAGAGAATTGAGTGGTTGTCCTACCCAGTTTTTCAAAAGATTTTAGCACCCAGGTGCTAAAATCATGATATTTTAAATAAAAAAATGAAATAGTTCCATGTATCGTTTTTGGATTTTTTTTTCACACCAAATTAAAGTACTCCTCGTGTACTTTAATTTGGTGCAAAAAAATCGAAAAACGATACACAGAACCACTTCATTTTTTTATTTAAAATATCATGATTTTAGCACCTGGGTGCTAAAATCTTTTGAAAAACTGGGCCAATGATAAACCTTATGCCCTGTTTGTTAGAGGGATATGAATATTAGGGGAGAAGAGGGATATAATAAGAGGGGGATAAGGTTGGAGGGTGGATAATTTTAAAAGGGGGATAAAAAGTTACTTGGTTTGTTTTGTTGTTATAGTAGGGAGATATGAGGAGTTGGATGTTCAAAGTTGAGTGTAATTCCCATTTGTCCCAAATTAATACTCTCTCCCTCCCTAATTACTCGTCTCTTTTGGAGAATCCAACTTTTTAAGGAGACAAAATTATTGTCTTAGAGTTCTAAAATTATCCTTCAAAACTGTGAAGTTTATTAAGTGGTGTGAATTGTTTATATCTTTCAATATGGATCTCAAAAAATATGCAATATCGATCTTGTTTGATAGATCTCAAATAGTTGTTTTATATAAAGTTCTAAGTCATGAAAAATATTATAAACTAAAAGATATAAATGATTTAGAAATGACACGAATTTCAAAAATTATAAAATAAATTAGGAGGGAAAGAGTACTTTTGAGGGTAAACTCGGAAGTTTGACATATTTTGATAGTTGTTTTTTAAAATAAGACCAACATTTTGAGACATCCCAAATTAGAAAGAGGGACTAGCAATTTGGGACGGAGGGAGTACGTAATAAAAGAGGTAAAGTGGTGGACCTCCTGTCTCTTTTTCTGCTGCCTGCTATCTCTCTCTTCATCAGCGCATGCAGGAGGCAGCATAAGCGACAGATGGTGTACCTAGCATTTTTGGGGAGTAAAAGGGGAAAGGGAGACCGGATAAGATTTAGTAGGAGGGTGGGTGTGCCTAAATTTAATCCTTCTACAAAGTGATATAGATATTCCGGGATATTTATATCCAGGACAAAAAAACGAACTGAACAAAAGACATAGGCCACCCAGATATGCATATCTGGGTTCTCCCTTTATCCCACCTCTATATACCTCAAACGAGGCGTTGTGGTTTTCATAAATCAATCGTTATTGATTATCATATTAATAAGATAAGAAAATTATATATAAGGTAATGGAGAAATATTGGGATTGATGCCTATTAATTTTTTGAATCTACTTATATAAATTTACATCAATGGTAAGATTCATACCAAGTCATTTGTACTCAAGATCACTGAGTAATTAACCCGAACGAATTATTAATGTAAAATATATGGGAATTAAGTTTTGAGATATGTGAATATGCCTCAAGTTTGAAAACCCTAACTATTTCAGTGAGTGATTTTGTTTTATAACCCAGATCTCTAGTCAGCTTACACACCTTAGCTAACTCTAGGGCTTTGAAATTAACGACTTGGCAAATCTTTACTGGCCTAAATGTTTGGTCTTCATAGAATTCAAACTTGCCACTTCTCTGAGGGGCAAGTCATCCGGTCGCTTTTTCATACCCACTTTTAACTTATTTTTTTTTCTTCAAGTTAATAATAATTTTTCTCTAAAAATCAATAATTTTTCTTTTGGTTTACTGTAGAGCCGGTAATTAATAAATGGTACACAAATTGGTCCATACACCCAGCTTCAATTTCATTTATTTGCTTCAATTTCATTTTATTTTCCTAACCTAACTTTTGAAACTTCCTTTCTTGGATTTTTATTACCTAATAAATCAGAAAAATATTGCAAGTGGTGACTAGTTTATGAGGTAGAGCTCTTAGATGCCTTACATTGCATCCGGGGATCGCCTTACATTGCATCCGGGGATCGAGTCCCATTTTCTTCTTTCCATGTAATAGATTTGGAATGATAAATGACGGAAAAAAAAAAAAGAAAAGAAAAACATCCCTCTAGCTTTTTTATTTTTGTGAAGGGGAAAATATTTAGCAGATCATTTGATTGTCACCCTAAAGAAAAAACAGACTATTTACTGTTCAAGGTAACTTGTATCTACCGGGTCACACCGCCGCCGTCTGCGTCTTCCTCGTACTCCCCACCGCCTCTCTCTCTCTCTCTCTCTCTCTTATACATATATCTAGAGTTATATATCTAATAAATCCATGGCTGTCCCAGTCGAAGACCAGCAAAAGGAGCAACCGCCAATAATAAACGAAGAAGATGAAGAACGATCCAGCGGCGATGAATCCGAATCCGAAATCGAAGAAGATGAAGAAGACGATGAAGAAGACGAAGAAGGAGAAGCAGAAAACCAAACCTCGAGAAGAAAACCGCGATTCGACAGGGAAAAAATGGATAACCTCTTCCGCCGGATATCGACGGAGAGAGTACCCCTCCGAGTCCACGACGTCATAATCAAGGGAAACACCAAGACCAAGGACTGGCTCATCGAAGCCGAGGTGGAAGCCCTAAAGAATGCTACAACGGTGCAGGAGCTTCTTCAGGCCGCCAGCATCGCCAATGCTCGGCTCCACCGCCTCGACATGTTCGATTCGGTCAACATTACGCTCGATGCTGGCCCGCCGGAGTTACCAGGGACTTCAAATGTGGTGGTTGAGGTTGTCGAGACTAAAAATCCTCTCACTGGTGACATTGGCATTTTCTCTAAGCCTGAGGTACTACTGTCTCACTCGCTATTTCCGTATACTAAGATTGCTTGTCGATGATTTGTTGCTATATGGGGCTAATAAACGAACCTGCCAGTTGATTGTTCTAGCTTAACGAGATTTAGAAATATGTTCAAGCGTGGTTTATTTATGAGTATATGAAGCGAGCAGCTCTCAAATGAGCTTTAATTGCGCAGTTCTAGAAGTCATTAGTCGAACTTGCCCAGCATGCAACAAACAAATCTCAAGCGAGTTTTTATCGAGCGAACACGAGCTCAAACTTGAGCGATTTGGTTTGTTTTCCAGCCGTAGTGCTCTGTGATGAGTGGTGGTTTCTTGTGAATGAATGGTTAGATTGGGATTTGACAGTTGGGTTTTGTAGGGGAATTGTACTTCCAGCTTGTTTGAAGTTCTTATGTGTAGCAATGGATGGAGTAGATTGATGATATCAGGCTTGTAAAATCATTGGGGATTGGTATACACTTTGCTAATGATGTCCTTCAAAGACCGAATGAGCTTTAGCAATGAATAGAGTAGTTTGTTGATATGAGAAAGTCAGGCTTGTAAATCATTGGTCATTGCTATACACTTTGCTAATGATGTCCTTCAAAGACCGAATGAGCTTCTAGGAACTAATTTTAGGTCCCGAGGTTGCGTATTTCTTCAGATAAACTAGCATCTATGCCTGTTTTGATTCACCGCACAGTGATGAATGGCATTGGTTGGCACTTACTCGATTGAGTGAAAATGTTATGGTGGAATTGTCCCTGGAGGTACTACTGCCAATCATCCTTTTAAAGCATATCCATTTTTTTTTTTCCCATTTTTACAAAGCCAATGATAGCAAAAGATCAAACCATGTAGATATATGGATAGATAGATAGATAGATAGAGGGGAATCTGAGAAATCAAATGAGAACCCACATGATTCCCTATATGCTGATTTATTTGTTGGTTATATACAGCAAGGCTACCTCATTAACTCACTCACACAGTCATACGTTACAAAGGTGACTTAAGAGGGAGGTTAACAGTTGGGAGCTTGCAGATAAAAAATAAAAAAATAAAAAAATAAAATAAAAAACAGTTAGGAGCTTAGTTGATCACTATGCACTAATTCTGTTAGAGCTCAGTAGCTATCTGCTGAATGCCATGTCACAATAGGAAAATGCTACAATTTGGAGCTATGACATGAGATATTTCAATCCTTTTTGTGGCCCCCACCGTGAGAGAGCAATAGGGAAAATCTAACCAAGTCTCGGCAATTACAGGTCAAGTAGCTCAACATTGGAGTGCTAGTTGTGGTTAATCTGTCATCAAATATTGGCACAGGCATCTCAAATAGCTAACCTTTGGGAAATGCTCTTAGAATTTGTAGAAACGAGAGACTTGGGCCGTAAACGAGCTGAATCGAGCCGAACCCTATGAGGTTCGGGATCTGTTTGGTAAGGTATGAGTCAGGCTTGAGTCCGGCTCGGGTTCGATTCGAGCCTAGACAAGTAAGCTCGAGTTCGGCTTGTGAAAAAATTTCAAAGCTCGGGCTTGGCTAGGTAGGGAATTTAGAACACAAACTGAGAGGAAAAAGAGACATGCTTCATTACAATGTTACACGTACCTCAATAATAAATAAATGAAACGAAAATAAACAGATCTACCACAATAATCAAGAAATCAAAAGAAAAACAACACAATGAGAGAAAAATATTGAGAACTAAATAGCAGCTAAATAGAATATTGGGTATGATCGACCGGATCTGGAGGAAGCAGCGGAGAAAGGCAACGTGGAGGAGGCGGAGAGGAGGCGGAGGGAGGCAGAGAGGAGGGGGAGGAAGCTGATGTGCAGTACCATGGGAAACGGATGAGAAAACAATTGGTGGGGTAAAACCCATCTGTTCGTAATAGAGTACTCTAGTTAGGGATAAAAGAATAGCAAATTACATAGGAATCCCTCAACTATAAAATACTCCCTGCGTCCCAAATTGGATGTCCATTTTTGAAACTTGTGCCAATTTTAATCACTTATATCTTTCAATATGAGTCTCTAAAAATATTCGATATGGATCTTGTTTGATAGTTTTCGATGAGTTCTATAATACAAAATATTCACAACTACAAAAAACATTATAAATTGAAAGATATAACAATTGAAAAATGGCACAAGTTTCAAAAATAGACATTCAATTTGGGACGGAGGGAGTATTTATAGGTAGACCCCTAAAGTATTATTAATTACATTTTGACCATAGGCTCGCGAGCCCAACCTAGCCGAATCCACGTAGGTTTAGGTTCGGCTCATTTATGGAGCGAGCCTAATTTGAGGTTCAAGTTCAGTTCGTTTAGTAGACGAATCGAACTCGAACGAGCTCTTACCAACCCGAGCCTCGAATAGTTCGCGAATGACCCAGTTCATTTGCAGCCCGACGAGTGCGAGAAAAAGGTAACTTGTTTAGTTAGTTTTATCTCATAGTTCTTCATATGGTATTGGTCAGTTTCTAACAAGAAGAGTATCTGGCGTGGGATCCATGTTACACAATGATATTGAATATGATTAAGACTTCAACTAACAAAACTAGGTGTGAAAATTAAATTTGAACATTAACTAGTAAGCATTCATAGACGAGGATTCCATAGATAGCCCGCCTAAATTCGAGTACGGCCTCATCTCAGTCAGAGCAGACATACTTCTTAGAGGGACGCATCACTCATATATAGAATTAGATAAATGAGCAACAATTTCTTCCCTATTTTGGGTTCATTTTGTATAGTCAGGGGCTGTACCTCGTTCTGGGTCAATGAATGAAACAACTGCGAACTGCCTCTCCCTCCCCCATCCATCTAAGTGTGAAATTTCCTACAGCTCTAACTGACCCCATAAGCTCTTTGCTACTTGTAGCATGATCTGAAGTTGTATTCTCTTCCTAACCATCAGTCCAGCACAGTCAGTAAAGAGTGACCTGAAAATGATGACAATCAATACAGTAACTGCTAGCATACTTGTTTATAGGAGTAAGCTTAGTTAGGGCAGGGGGCTTAGGGCTGGCAGTTACATTCTATTTAGGATTAGTGTACACTACTTGTTTTTATGTATGACTAGTATTGTATCTACTTGTAGTTGTTATGTGGCATGCTAGGTGTACTTGATGGTTATTCTTTGAGTATGGCTTATATCTATGCAAATATTGCCAACTTTTCCTCAGTAAAGTGATATTTAGAGCTCTGTTAGAGGATGCAGTAGAAATGGTTATGTTTCAACTATTTAACCGTGGATCAAAGTTGGGAACTGAAATTGCAACACCCTAATTACATGTTACAGATGAATGTTGGTGAAAAACAGGATAAGAATTCGTTGAAGAATAACATCCCTTCCTAGGAATGACATCTACAAAGTAGGCCTGCATATCAACAAGCCATACACTCCAAGGTAGAATGAATGAGAGAACTTGGGAATAAAGCTAATCTGTTAGAACAATATTATTACGAAAGAATAAGGTATGCAATTTGGAATTGACCTTTTGAATCTACAGTCACAAATCCCAACCATCTGTGGCCTATCATCATGTCCTTTAATGTAAATATGTCTTTTTATTGCTTTTGCACTCTTTGGAAGGGGCCTTTATATCAGAATCAAAATCACCCTGGGATTGCTGAGTTATGGTATTCCAGAGTCTACCTCCTCATATTCAGCCAAAAAAGATAATATCCACATTCTATCTCACTCTTGCAATTTTTGATGGAGAATTAAACAACCTGTTGTCAATTTTTATTCCTGTCAATTCTGTTTGATCGGTTGTCTTGAAAATGGCATCCTTCTCTCTTTGTTGGTGCATTTGATTGTGCTATGTAATGTACATTTTCAACAACTACATGGTTTTTTACGCTGTGAAATGCTCTTGTAGGCTAGATCTTGGTCTCTTGAAGGATCACTCAAGCTGAAAAACTTGTTGGGATATGGGGACCTCTGGGATGGTTCTTTGATTTACGGCTGGGACCAATCGTCAGAGGTTAGTGCTGGGGTGGCTGTGCCAAGATTCAGAAGATGGGCAACTCCAATGCAAGCTCGTGTATCACTACTTTCCCAAGATTGGCTGAAGTTTTCTTCTTACACAGAGCGAGCCTCGAGCCTATCTCTCGGCCTGATCTCAACCAAGAATCATGATTTGTCTTACAACCTCTCTTGGCGTACCTTAACGGATCCATCTCAAATGGCATCAAGGTCAGTAAGGAGGCAGCTTGGACATGGATTACTCTCAACTTTGAAGTACACATTTAAGATTGACAAGAGAAATTCACCTTTGAGACCAACTCGAGGATATGCTTTTGTTTCAACATCTCAAATCAGTGGTCTGTACCCTGATCACCGGAGCATACGGTTTTTGCGGCAGGTTTGGTACTTTCAGCTCGAGTGCCTTTAGTTCTGGTCTCTCCGCCCACCCTGCCCCAGAAAACCAAACTTTTATTGTGGTTGCATCAACTTATGTGCTGCTGCCTTGTTGAATGTTGACTTGTCACGATAGGAAAACCATTATCACACAATCACTATAAATAGTTTTAATGTAGTTGAGACGTGCTGTGGGAATCACACAATCATTAGTCTTGGATTACTAAAAAACTAGGCTGGTAGCTTTTCACCACCGATTTTCACTATACTCCCTGGTTTCTGGAGGTGCTGCCTCTTAACTCACTGAAGGCATTGGCGTACTTCTACATAAAAGTACTGGAGAAAGAGCTCATTTGCGAGTGCTGAAAAGCCTGTTCTGTTATTGTCTTCTTAACTCAAAGTTTAACTTCTTTGTTGGGAATCCATAGATGTGTTCAAGCCAATTACTCTTTCTGATTGCAAGCCCTAGTTTTTTTCTGGAGATTGATTTCTTTGTCTGTGGACCTTAGTTGCCTGACTTGGTTCGTTTGTAATATTGTTAATTCGTTTAATTTTTTGAATATAACTTTTTATTTATCCAATATGTTCTTTAGAATTATATTTTATTTTGGTGTGCCAACAAAAATTGTGACCAAGATTGCGGCCCATTTTTTTATGCATTTGCCCAACATAGTGAGTCAATGATTTAGACAACCTTATGTCACCTTGTTTTTTTCATACCGGCCTGCATCAGTGCTGCCACTGATCTTTTTGAATGTTACTTGATTCTGGGCTTTCTCAACAGGAGTTTGATCTTCGCTATGCTTTTCCCTTGGGTTTTTATCATGCCGCGCTAAACTTTGGTGTCTCTAGTGGTGTTATATTTCCATGGGGAAGCGGATTCTTGAGCAAGCCCTCATACCTACCTGAGAGATTCTTCTTGGGTGGCAATTCTTCCCCAGTTTGCACATTGGGAGGCCCAATGACGCTATTGGGTTTTAAGTCAAGAGGTCTGGGCCCTACTGAGCCGAGGAGACAAGTTAGACTGAACTCCAATGATGAAAGTTCTGACACTGATTCTGGAAGGGATTATCTTGGAGGAGACCTTGCTCTAACTGCTTTTGCAGACCTTTCTTTTGATCTTCCATTGAGGGTATTCCAAGAAGCTGGAATTCATGGACATTTTTTTGCTTGTGCTGGAAACTTAACCAAATTAACAGAGAATACATACCGAGAATTTTCTTTCCAGAAGTTTCGCGAGTCTTTCCGAAGCTCCGCAGGAGTTGGGATCATTGTACCCACTCGACTATTTCGTATGGAGGTCAGTTTCTTTCCTGGTATCTGTATTTGAACTGAGCATCAGGGACTCCTTTTGATGGAAGAGAAAGTACGCGAAAACATAGACTCTTTTCCTTCCTAATATGTGTATCCTTATCATAAACTACTTTTCTGTTTGTTGTTTGTCAGAATTTGACTGACCCTTCAGGCTATTTTATATTAGTGGGAATTTTTTTTGTGATACCACATGTGCCTATGTTTAGAAATTTTTGTCTTCTAACCCTGTACATTTCCTATATTCAGTGATGCCCATATGACCTGATGTGTCCTTGGAAGCAGATGGATTTTTGTGAAGTGATATACTTGAATGTGTTTAGTCTTTCCATGCAGCATTTTAGCATTTAAATAGATGCTTGTAATTTGCCTTCAATTATTTTGACGGTAGAATATCAAATATGCAGCCCTTTTTAGTCTTTTACATGATTTGGAAGTAATTAGACTTACATATGTTAGGTATCTCCAAAAGTTTGGCTATAATTTTGTCTTCCTTGAATTTCATATACTTGCCGCCGACTAAATAAAATTCACTGGTAAATACTTTTGCAGCATCTGTTAAGAGAACAGCCTATGTCAAAAGTTGTTGCAACAGATGAAGAGGCTCATGTTAATGCCCTTTTGAGGACTTCTTGTGTGGATCAGATCCTTTGGAATTCAGTTATATTGTTCATTTAGGATGTCACCGTATTTAGTGCCTTGGAAGTGACATTTTTCCCCGAAGTTTGTTTGGCTGTTTAACTCAGAATTCATAGTTAATCCTATGTTTTTTTTTTTTTTTTTTGGTTGGATTGGCGAAAGTAAGTATTTTTTAGAATAGTTGGATTAGCACCTTGGAAGAGGAGTTCAACTCCTGACGTCCTTTCTAAAGCATATTATTAAATCTCACTTAAGCCTTGGGTTTTGTTGTCAGGTTAACTACTGTTACATACTAAAACAACTGGAGCATGACCGTGGGAAGACAGGCGTGCAGTTTAGCTTCTCTTCGCCGTTGTAAGGTTTCAAGGCATACTTTCCGTGTTTGATTTCCAACAGGATTGAGCAAACGGCGAAAGCCTATCTGTTCAGGTTTATTCTAGTGTTACTGGGCCATTCGAGAACTTTGTTTCTTCTTCAAGCATCTCAAGTTAGATTGCTCTTTGGTTTTCATTGTTTTCAAGTGAAGCGCGGATACAGGTAAACAAAAAATTAAAGTATCAGTATAGACATGTTTATCCTTCGCCGCAAATTTGTGGGAGAAACAATTGAATAGTCTCTAACTTCTGAACAGTTCAAAGTTTTTTAACTGTACCCCGTGTATACATGGGCTGTGTGAAAAGTTCTCACAGGAAATTGTTTTTGTTTGAATTTTTGTTGTGTTTTTGAATTCTGTGTCACATTTTCATACCTTGAAGTTTAGAGAATAAGTGGCTTAACTTTTTTTTGTTCTTTTTCTGGTGTTTCTCGTCTCTTTTCATGGTACAGCTCCTTCATGTGGGTATTTACTTGGGTCTCTGAAATGACAGATCAAAACTGCATTTGTGTCCCTTGATTATGGTTTACAGGATTAGGCTTCAGTTTGAATGCCTATAATGCCTTTGGTTTGTCTCCCGGTCGATGTTTGTGGGATGGTTATCTAATGATGACAGTATGTATGGCATGTTCTTAGGAGGGAAAACGAGTTTCCAGTTCGTTTATGATGGAACTGAAATCAATTCTGTCAAGATGATTCCACTTTCCTGTTTCGGTTGAGGTTTTGCAAGTAGGTTGTGGCCGTCAAGGCGTTAACTGGATTGGAAAACTGGATTTGCTTGTTTGGCCAAGGGAAATCTTGAATGGGTAGCTCATAGCTGTGACATGTTGTACAGTTGTATCATATGACTCCTTTTTCTGTACTGCTGCGCCCAATCTCTTCTGATTTCTTTGCACATTTATGTGCTAGGCAGAGGCTTGGCTCAACTCTTCCATTAGCCATTTAGCTCTCCCAAAAATTATGAGAAGATATCATGGTAACAACTACAAGAAGAACATATCTGGATGTTACCGTCTTTGTCTCCAAAATTGTTCTCTCCATCTTCTAACTGCAGTTCTAACTCGAAATTTGTGGAGTGGTTGTCGTGTAGTTGAGATTTGAGAATGCATCGAGGCGACCCGGGGTGTTGGTGTGCGGCCCTAGCGTGCGCATCCGAGCTGTTGATCTCGGCAATCAACGGCTCGGATTTCATCTTGGCAATGGACGGCTCGGATCTGCAAAGTGCCGAGATAAAGTCAAGACTGTTGAAAACACGTCGTTGGATGTCGCACACTAGGGCTGCACACCATATGAGCATAACTGCCATGTCCCTTTTTAGATCACTTAAAGGAACAATAAGACCCTTTTGTTAAGAATTATCATTAGAAAATGCTAGCTAGAAATTGTCAGTGGAAATTGGTAGAAGGAAATTTTCAATTTTATACAGTAGTCCTTTATTTTCAAGTACTGTGCTTGGACCAGTTTATGTACACTTCTCGACAATGAATATATTATTCTAAATCCTCGGACTTGTCTAACAAGTATCGAGATTTACCTTGCAAGGTGGTTTCAAAGTGTCTCTTTCACGAAAGCAAAATACAACTAAAAAGGAAAATTCCACTGAAATTGTCATGTAATGTAATGCATGCAAGCTACCTCTGTTTAAAGAATTAATTAAAGGCCAAACCGAGCAAAAAATGGAATTTACTATTTGGTTTACGTGAAGAACACAAGTAATCAATAATGACAGGAGTAATTAATTCAAAATAATTAGTCTTAATTACTTGCTAATTGCAAAGATCCGACCAATATCTTATGGAAAACCTAGTCTTGAACACTAATCTTGGATGTAGCAGTCCCCACATCCCTTGTTTATCCAGGACCACCACCTGCATTCTCATGATCCTCCATTTCTACTACGAACCAAGATAAATTATCCAACTTAAAACAAAACGGGTCGATGTCAATTACATGGACTACCCCCATGGGCGGCTGTGGTGGGGGTATGGCTTATGAGGGACCGAAGCGAATCGATCCCCAAATAAAACGGCAACGGTTCAGGGTCGGATCGGGTGCTCCGTCCATTTCCAATTCTCAAACTCCACTCTCACTTCTATGCCCCTACTTATAACTGATTGGAGAAACTGAAAAGTCACCAAACCTATGCCCGTAGGGATGCACACTGGCCCGGAATCCTGCTGAGCCTGCCCATTCCAGGCCATTTTTTTTTTTAGGGTTCGGGGATAAATATTTAGGCCCATAGGGTTGGGCTGAATTGAGATTTTAAGCCCGTTTATTAAATGAGTTGGGTTTGGAAAAATCCCTTGAATCGCAGCCCGGTTCGGCCCAGCCCGATTAAAATAGTAACATTTTTATTTTAATAGGATACATTTATGTATGTGCTGTTACCGCTATAAGTCCTAGTTGCTTAGCGGTTTTTTTCTTGAAGCGGCACATCTCTTATTAAAGAGTAGGTTTCATCTTTGTCTTTTTGCTTTTCAATTTCTTCTCTTTTCTTTTAACAGTTATTTACTTTAGTAGTTTTGTGAGAACTTAGAACTTTGACTATAATTATTTCCATTGTGAATTCTAATTTGTGATTGTTGTGGTTGATTGATTTATTTTTGTGATACGCTTTAGAAAATTAAATGGGCTTGTTGGGCTTGGGAAATTAAAAATTTAATTGGGTTGGGCTTGGACATATTAAATGAAGCTTGATTATTAATGGTTTGGGCTGGGCTTGCACAAATCTTGTAATTATCTAGTATAAGCCTAGCCCGAACCCGGCCTAGCCTGATATATGTGCACCCTAATAGTGCTTGTATGGATAACAGGTGGAATGCGTACTATTACCCAATACCCAATTAAACTTTGGAAAAAGTGGCATACACAAAAGAATATTTAAAGTCATACTTTTTTTTACGTATAATTTTTGTTTTGCTTAATATTGTCTGCACTAGATCATTCAAACATAACCGAAATAAATGAAAGTTCATGTAAATTTGTGAATAAGTAGATTATATAACTCAACAAAACAAAATAAATTGCCTGATAAGTTTCACTTGCTATAAATATATTTATTTTGCACAGTGTGTTGTATAAAAAAAATTCCTTAATAGTGTATTTTTATCACCACTAAGCTAAATCCTACGGCCTCCCCTGAGAATCACTATCCCATTGTTTATGGAATACATACTTTTAGGTAGTATTTAAACAAAAAAACTTTGTGTACCCAAGCCCGCATACGCAAAGGCACAGATGGTGCATCTCGATAGTCCGGACTTAAAGAAACTCTTCCATGTAAGAGTTGACTCTTATCACATGTAAGAGTTCTTTAAAATACGGACTGCTGATTCCTGAAATGGAATATCGAGATGCGTTCGTGCGCATACGTACATGTGTGTACATACGCGTAGTCGGACTCGTATTTAAAATTACATTAAATTAACCTCTTTTTCATATATGGTTTATGACAATACACTTAGGCAATATTTTGTTAATGTTCTAATATGATCTTAAACGTTCTAATTAGAGGTAATTAAATAATCATCCGTTTTTTGGATACTATTTAGATTTTCATCCCCTTGTTTTACGGAGTTATGTTTTCATCCTCTTAAAGTGTAAATTCTCTATCTTACCCTTTTAATGAGATATCCATATGTATGTGTATATTGTCATCCTAAATTAGTGGGATTGGATATATCTTCAAAAAATTAAAACATTCAAAGCAACCAAAATCCCATTGATTTGGTTTCCATCTTAAACAAATGAAATTTGAAACCAAAAAAAAAAAAATTTCAAAAAGCCATCCTAATTCAAATGGATGAAATTTGAAAATTATGAATTTTAAACACATCACTAAATATGGGATATTGTTATAACGTATCAAAATGGTAGAGATCATCACACAGTAATCATGGTAAAAAACTTAAAAATGTGTAAGTATCATGGTAAAAACCAAATAATCTATAAGTTAGAAGGTGTCTTACGAACGGTCACAGTAATCATGGTAAAAATATGTAATATGTAAGTATCATGGTAAAAACTGAATTCCGGATTTTTAAATTATTTTATGATATCTTATCATAAGTGTCATTGCAATCAAATTTTACCATGCGTTGTACTTAATTTTTACCATGATTATTGGCTCATGATATCCATTATTTTGATTTTTATCATGATTACTTGATTTTACCATATTTTATGTTTTGTTTTTCATTTTTACCATGATTATTGGCTCATAATCTCCATCATTTTAACACGGTTGCATTGAATTATGGTAAAAAAAAAAACATTATTCAACATAGTAAATCCAAACATCAAAATCCAAACTAACCAAAATGGTAAAACATACCAGAGTAATATTTGTTGATTTACAAGCTTCGAAAATGGTGAAGAATATGGCCTCAATATTTTTTAATTTATCACGGCAAAATTCAGCCCTAGAACAGTAAATAATGGTAAATTTGTTACAACTAGTTACTATAACTTGAACTCTTGAATCATGATAAAATAGATGACCACAAGATATTTAAATGATTATGGTAAAAATACTAAAACTCGATAGGATACATATGATTTTTATCAAAAAATTCACAGAGAGAGGAAGAAGAAGAAGAAGAAGAAGAAGAAGAACATAATGAGCAAAGTCCTGATGACAAGCAACACGAAAATGGTTTGGTAGACTAAATCGATATGACATGAAATACATTAGAAAACTTGATGCTCGCACTCGATTCCAGGGCACCGTTGGGTCTTCCTATTGCTTGTTGTCACCATTGTAATCGTGCCATTGTATAACCTCGTTTCTAGCCGATGATTGACTTTTTTTTTTTTCTGGAAATTAAGCAAGTTGACTGAGTTTGATACTTGGCCCAGCGATGGTCGATGGAAATGGAAGACGTCGATGGATGACAGTCGTGGAGGACGGTTATCGACATCAATGAATTGGAGGACGATGATCTACATCAGTTAAAGGATGGAGTATAGTGGACGGGGACCAGTGAGGCAATTGCATAAATAAGGGTTTCAAATGCATGTGTTTCAAGTTTAAACCGAAATTTGGGGATTTTGTTTCCCTAAATATCTCCATAGTTATAGCACTGGACCCCAAAATTTAGAAAATGGTCCACTACCTACCGCTCTATATATGCAACTTTTAATTTAGTCCTCAATCCCTTAATATGTTACAATTATATAATTATATATATAAAGGGCATTTTTGGGTTTTTTTGAATCTGGGGATGAAAATATAACCCCTAAATAGGCTCAGGATAATTTTCTAATTTAAAGTGACTAAAAGGATGATTATTTAAGTGCCCCTTCTAATTATATGTAATTATAATTTACAGAAACTTTAATATTACTCCTTATGTTTCCTATTATCGGTTAAAAACTACTAATGTTCTAATTTTTCAACGAGATATGTAATTAATGCGTGCCATTTATGAAGCTACTGTTAATCATTTATGATTAGTTTTTCAAAATATTGACATTCTTTTTTTTCTTTTGTGCCTTTTCAAAGAGGCTAATAACTTAAGACATTTCAATACTCTATTTGTCTCTTTTTAAGTGTGCAACTTTTTAGATTTAATTTTTTACAGAGAAATCATCATTATACTTTAAAAACTATAAATTTCAGTAATTGCCCTCTACAAAGACATCATCATTATACTTTAAACAACTCACTTTTAAGAGTAAAATAGGAATTTATCAATTTTTAGCCACTAACTTTTAGAATTGACATTTATTAAGATACAATAGACCAAATAAAAATGCTATTTTCACGATAAACATGGTATTTTTACTATTCACTATTTATCCAGGGAATGGATGGTATGAAAAAATAAAAACAAAATTTATATATGCCCTGACCTACCATTTATTCTTTGGTTACCATATCACGATCATGGCCGTCTGTTCCATGGACCCAACTCTCTTAACTATGGGGGAGAAGGAACGGCTGGTAGGGTGTCGCTGATGTGGGCCCATAAAAATGCTTGACAAGGAGACGAGAAATACCTTTACCACAATTTCGGTTCGAAATTAACCCATCAGTAATATTCCTCTTAATTCCCAAGCATAGGTTGAGTGAAGGGTTATCTCATATGATTAAATTTAATATCCACATATTAACGAGTAAAAAATTCTATACCCGTTTGAAGAATATTCGTTCAAAACTCAAGGCTACTTACAACCACTGGATCACACCAACCCTAGCGAAATCGACGGTCGCGGATCTATGTTAACATGTGATTTTGCAACCTAGAACATCTTTAACAAATCACATGAATGTTATACTTTCGATTTTCCTTAAATTTATGAAGAAAGCGATAAGGTGAAATAGTCATTTGTGTACGGTTAGGTAAATTGCTATTTGTCAAAGTTTGAGCCCTAACCCTTTGTGGTTGACGTATAACCACATTTTTTACACACACACACACACACACACATATATAGATATTATATTTCAAAAAGAGGCGGCTTCAGAAATTTTTGTTAAGGTGTTCATTAAAAAGCTTAAATTCTACAACATATATTCATGATGGGATAAATATAAGAGAATGCTAATAAAATTGAAACTAAATGTTGATAATATAAATAATACGGTGTCACTCTCTCCAATAGCTTAAATTTTTAGATGATCAATTGGTGATTATCAACTTAATATGGTATCATAGCAGACAATATATATACAGATCCTGATATAATGATTAAATTTTACAGGTGTTTAACCCGCTTATGGAGGAGAGTCTGGCTACATGTGTGGGGGTGTGTTGAGAATATAAATAATAAATTTATTCCTCTCTATTTAATAGTATGAGCTTTTAAAAAGTTGGTGGTTAACAATTTAAGAAATGCGCTAAATAATATCATTATCAAGGACAATTGCTTCTACACTGAAACATGTATTTTTCTCTCATGACGGTTGCTTTTGCGGACAATGGGGTTGCATGGGTATACAAATATTGGGAAATGGTGAGTAAATATGGCGAGATGGGTGTTCAAACCTAGTGAATCATGTGTTTGATACAAAGGAGTGAGCCTAAAAACTATTACTATCACCGGTTGCCTAACCAGAAAATTATACGAGTGAGGGTACAATTTAAAAACGCCAATACTCTTGTTATGTTAAAAAAAAAAAAACAAAAAAAAAAACTATGTTCTTTAAGAATTTAACATGCTTTGATTTTCAAACTTTTCCTCAAGGCATATTCCTCATTCAATAGTGCTTAACTATCACTTTATCTTCCACACAAAGGAGGAACTAGTTATTGATAGATTTAAGAAGAGAAAAAAAAATAAGAGAAATTATGAAAGAGTCTCGCTTGACTTACATTTTATGGTAATATAGTACTTATAATTCCATAAACACGTAATAGTTTTGTGGCAAAAATTCAGTGAATTGAGGTCTACTCTTGCTAGTTGTTTTGCTTTGCCTTATCCTTGCTATGTGCTTGGTTTGGCTCATCTCAATGTACCCTTTGTCGAGTTTTAATAATATTTTGTCGCTGATAAAAAAAAATAAATTATTCAATGGTTTTGAGGCATAGCCACGTGGTGTTCTAATACCCTCGTCCATCACTTGTTTTTTTTTTTAATCGGCTTCATTATCACATATTTAGGTGAACTTAAGGTTAGGTTATTTCGAATGAGCTTTTAGGGGTGAAATAGTAAAGGGCCGAAATACAAGTTGGAATAACCTAAATATGCCATAAAAAAGAAACCCGTGCGGGAGCAGTTGTAACGGATGAGTCATAAGAAGCTTCGTTGAAACCCGAAGCGTCAACTGGGATATTTTAGTTTTTTATATCCCTAATTAAGTATATCAAATTACATACATGCATGGAGGCCTTAAACCATGCCATGCCATGCTCTATGTCCGCATGTATGCGTGAAACATGCATGATGATGATGATGTGAGGGGCAAAAGTGGAAGAAAGAGGGAAAAAGACAGACATGCTGTTGATTCTTCAAAGGAGGTAGATCCGTGTTAGTAGCTAGACTCACGTAGTCTCATGCATACAAAATCCAGAAAAAAAAAAGATGATTTTAAAATTAATAAAAAGAAGAAAACACTGGTTGGGGGGTTGACTTTACAGCTTGGATGCTTCACTGCACACCCAACCCTAGACTGCCTTTTTTTAATCGTCTTCACAGGCATAATTGTTTCAAGAATTGCTTTCCTAACCCTAGAATCATTTATATTCTCTCTATGTATACACTACTTCTGTTATGCTTTGATAGTTCTTTATGAAAAGACGTGTAATTTTTGGATCAAAAAATAAAATACTTTGGTTTATAATTTTCTCGCACCAATTAAAGAACTATTTGAAATCTTTAATTTGGTGTGAAGCAACTTAAAAAATCATGTATGGCAGTACTTTGCTTTTTTATTCGAAGATTACACCTATTTTTCGTTGGGGGCTATCAAAATGGGATCGAAGGGAAAATAAAAAGGGCATATGTAAGATTTCAATATTTGGCAAAGGAATATTACAAGTTAATTGACTCACATATGGAGAGGTGATTATATACGTCAATTCCGCAAACAGTACCAATTTTTTTCGCATCCCAACTTGACTATGAATTCGAACAACTTCATGAATAAAATAATGAAGAAAATATGGCCAATTAACTAATCAACAAAGCTAATTCTTACAAATAAGATTTTCTTCGCCTTGTCATTAATATAGCTGTTGACTAATCTACAGATCATTGAACTCATTGAATTTGGTTCAAGGTAGGGGAATTTTAATTGCACAATGAAAGTTAGTATTAATTTCAATTTTTTTTTTGGCACGGCCATTAATTGCAATTGAAGACGGACTAGGGGTCTTAACCCGAGCCTTCTTTTGTCGAGAGGAAACAAAAATTGCTAGATGCAGAAAGTTGTTAGACTGGTCCATAAGAGCTTAAAAAAAAAACCCTTAGAAGAAATAGCATAATTATGCTATGAGGTTATCAACGGCATCAGGATTCCAAACTCAACGATGGCAACAAAACATGAGGGTTGGGCTCGTTGCGAGACTTAACCCAACACCTTACAACACAAGCCGATGGCAGCCATGCACCACCTATGCCTGCAATTTCGATCAACCTATACATAAGCAAAAATTAATAGAGTCATATCTAAGTGTACATGCATATAATCTTGTTCATCCACTCCCATTTCAAAAGATATAATGTCGAACCTGTTGTTAATTTTCCTTATATCCACTCAATCTTAGGAGGACGACAACTGATTTCCAAAATAAATATTGGATGGGAAGGTGTTAGATTTTAAAAACATTGTGCGGTTGCCTAAACTTATCCGCACCAAGTTAATTAGCTTTAAGTTGTAATTAGGGTTAAGTGAGGAAGAAGACCATACCTAGCTATCACCGTCCTCAGTTTTATCTTTTTGTCTTGTTAAATTATCCGACTTAAAATCAATTGACAATGAGTGGAGAAGCCTAACGATATATTAACTGATCACCTATTCCACCCCCAACCAAAGAGGGACTATACTACTTAACATCCTATCACGTGCAGCCGCATTTGAAGTTTGTCATGTATAGCCTCTTTTTGGGTTTATCATCGTGCAACCATTTTGCTGATCTGTTATCGTGGGGTGTCGATTGCTTATCTGTTATACCATGTGGAGACTTTATGTCTAACTCAATACCAATTGCAATGAGTGGAGAGGCCACTTAGGATCATATACTAACTTTAGAGGTGATAGTTAACCGATGTGGGACAAATCCCAACATTCTCCGCATGTGCGACCCCTGACTCACACTTGGAGAGGTCAGTAAAGGATCTAGAACATACGGATCACAAGAAACAAACTGCAACTATGACATAAACAAAGGAGAAAAACCTCTGAAAAACATAGCTCTGATACTATGTTAAGACACATATCTAACTCAAAACTAATTGGCAATGAGTGGAGAAGTTTAACATTATATTAAGTGATTATCCATTCCATCCCAACCAATGTGGGACTCTTCAGAGATAGAGGGAAGGCTTGGCGTGGGGCGGCCTGCGCGGGCCTCCCTCAGACTATATACTCCATATAAATATTCATTTCTTCACAAAATTTATGCAATTGACCCCCCCGACGGGTTGTTCCTATTGTGACGAGACATATTATTCTTTCTCAATACATTAACCTACAGAGTCTAATTAACCAATAAGTCAGTGAAACTGAAACAACCTCTTATCTTAAAGCCTCAATTCACTCAATTCAATAGATTTTCATTTTGTTTGTACTAGTTCATACATCATATTCTTTTTACCAATAGTCGTACAAAATATAATTAAGAGTTTTACAGCAACGGGAGATTTTAATGTCTAGTTAATGGTAATATGAAAAAAAAATGTTGGTATATTCATAGCTTTTAAAGTTATCCTTTGAAACTCATTGTGATAGCAATGTGTTATAGCGTTATGTGTGTGTGTGTATATATATATATATAAATTAGCTCGAAGACTTTAAAAATGTTGGTATATATAAATTAGCATTATGCTATTGAGTGATATGTATAGTGTGTGTGCATATATATATATATATATAAATTAGCACGAAGACTTTAAAAAAATCGTATTTTTATGACTAGGTAGAAAAAAAATCCTGTCAAATCCCATCCACCCCCGGAAATCAAATTCCTGACGGGACGTCGTTGTGGTCTCCTTCAAGCTTCACTTGTAGGAGACCATTAGATTACAATGTGCTGGTGTGGAGAACACGTTCTAGTTAGAGCAACCACAACAGCCTCAACAAATCTTCTCCTCTCCCTATTTTACCCAGGGAAGCACCAACAATGGGCTGCAACAGACTCAACAAACAGGTTAACAAAATAGAAAGGTGTACAGTAGCTCCCCAAATCCCACCCCATTTGTTCAGCCACTGTTCACTCCCTACCTATTTTTTAATTATTTTTTCCCTCACTCTTCTCTCTCCCTCTTCCCCTTCTCGGTATCTCCTACACCAGATCTTGGTCGACGGCGACGGGTTTCGTTCTACAGCGACGGCGATGGGTTTCGTTCTACTTGACGACGACAACGGCGAGATCTGGGTTTCAGTGTCTGGGCTTCATTCGACGGCGACGAGTTTCGTTCGACTTGGCCGACGGCGATGGCGAAATCTTTGTTCGACGGCGACGGCGATGGCGAGTTCTTCTGGTATATGGGTTTGGATTTCGTCCGACGGGATCAGGGTTTGGGTTTCGTTCGACGGGATCTGGGGGTTTGGGTTTGGATATATGGGTGTGTATGTATATGTGTTAATATATTATATTATTTTGAAAAGTAAAAATTAATAAGTATTTTAATAGGAGAGAGGTAGTATAAGGAGTATTGTTGGAGTGTTGAAAATGACATTGGTAGATAAAACACTGTTTAGTAATTTATTTGGCTCAAAATTTGTGGAGCGTTGTTGTGGATGGTCTTATGCACTACAGACCTTGTCCTAGCTAGGAGCTCAAGTTTAGGTCATTCCTCTCCTTTTGGAATTGGTGTTAAGAGTCCGAAGGCGACACAAAGCTTGTAATTAAGACAGCAGATCAAGCATACAAGGCTGGCCTACAATGATTGATCGAGTTGTTTGTTTACCTGCAAACGTCTTAAAAGTCATTTTTATTTTTTTCTTGGTCGTAGGACATTTGATATATCTCACCAATTCTCGATCGTGGCTAATTTTTTGCAAATTTTGTCACAAGGTTGTTACTTTGGATAACATCTATGTGACGTTTTTATAAAGGGTATATATGGATCGCATTCGCTTATAATTGGTCCTATCTAACATGTGTACATGGTACATGTAAGATCGATGTCACATAAGATTTTAGGGCTCATTTCTTCTTCTTATATACTGCCTCCGTCCCTTTTTAAGTATGTTGCTTCGTAAATCTAATTTATTAAAGAGACATCATCATTACACATTTCACATTATTTTTTACATCTACTTTTCACATCTATTTTTACTTCCACTTTCCAAAATTATCTACCACTTTTACCTATTAACCCTTTTTTTTTGTGGGTAATTACCTATTAACTCTTTACCCACTAATTTTTCAAAAGGGTAAAATAATAATTGCACGAACTTTTACCTACTAACTTTTCAAAACAAAAACTTATTAAAGGACAACCCAAAATTAAAATTTAAGCACTAAAAAAGGGACGGAGGGAGTATATACATACATACATATATGTATATATATATATATATATATATATATATATATATATATATATATCACAGCGATATAGGAAAAAAATAATTTTAGAATATGTATATCTCTTTCTTGCAGATGTGTATTATCTCAAGATGCCCGTGTGCTTGGAAGTTGGAAGCTTTAATTGTGTAATCCACATCACACGAGCAAAGAATATATTGGGTTTCTTCATGCATGCACGGAATTAAAGTAAACTGTTTCATAAAGAGAGAGTTTATGTCAAACTCATCATATGCATCCGATGAGAGAAATGGTACGATACAAACCTTTATTTGGTTCTGTATCGAACGACCTTCTTTTTTTTTTTTTTGCACGGCAAAGAAGATTTTATTAACCTTTGAAAATGGATTACAAAGATTAAATGGACCAAGGCAAAAGACATCACAACGCAAGGAAAATTACCAACAATGTTGGCAATCAACCACACGACAATCATTTGCCGCCAAGGACCCAAATGGAAACGAACCATCGAACGACCTTCTTGAATCGTATTGAATTCAAAATATTTTGCACAAATATCCATAAAATGAATCTCGAATGCATAATTTAAAATTCCTAACGTTTAGAAATAAATTTATAACATCAAATTTGAATTCATAACATTAATATGTTACGGATTTTTATCTTGATATATGATATGAAATGTAAAGCAAAAGCCATGAATTAGTTTGGAAATCTTAATGTTATGAATTCAAAGCGGCTCAAAGTGTGGATACCTCACAAGTAAAGGTGCGTATTGTAGCACTTTTGTGGTGACAATGACCGCATGATTGTGTCAAAACTATACGCGAGCATCACAAATTTGTTACTCGCAACATATGAACTTCAAAACCCCGCCCATTATAAAAGGGCAAGAAAGTGGATGGATGAAACTTGTGAAACAAGTACTGAGATTATGCCCTTTTTGGGAAACATTAATAAGTACCGAAAGGGCAACTGAACAAGAACATGTTGCCTTTTAATCGGGGAAGTTCTATGTTGCAACCGTGCAACACTTTTGTATTGGCCTTGGTATTGAAAGTTGATGATGTACCAATTGATCAAAATAGTTTTTAGGGTGCGTTATCGCCCGAGCCATGATGTTGATGGAGATGTGTCACTTACTGTTGGACCGAGCTCATTCAACGGCCCTAACTTGACCAGATTAGAAGGGGAATACGCCTTAAAAATTCGTACAAATATACAATCAATGAATTAATTGAATATTTCAAAAGTATCTAACGACAATACCAAACAATCCCTATTGATTCCAAACTAAAAAGTCCCACATTTAAAAAAAATAAAATAAAATTGAAGTTGCTGGGTTCACAGGGCTCAGACCCATCCCCTGGAAGAACAAAGAGCCAGAAGGGTCACTTTCACAAAGACGACAATAGCGGATGTAGGATGAACCCATTTGTCCTCACCGAGCAATATATGCCATCGGCGTATGACGATTCGGTGCAGATCTGGACGAATATTGAAATGAAGATAGGCCCGCTACCCAAATGGGTCTCAGACCTACGGCCTTCGGCAGAATGCTCGGATGGTCCTCGGGAAGCCTGCCGCTCGGCATGTGGGATATCTGCCCAATCGAGCGCCTTGTAGACCGAGTCGATTGACGTCAGATTCAATTCTTAGCGCTCGGGAACTGTTAGGGTTCGACAGAGGCGTGCCTAACAGACTGGGCGGATCATAAAAGGTAGCAGCCACCTACCTTGCAGGATCACGTGGTTGATTGGGGAGTATGCCCAAACCAGTTGACTCTTCAGACTCATCAGGCGTGACATCAGCCGAAGCACGACGCCTGCAGCAAACATTCTTGTCATATTAGCCATCATTCCGAGTACGGACGGTGCGCGTGAGGTGCACGAGGGCCGTGACACACACGCCCCACTTTGCCTATAAATACCACATTCACCTACCTCACTCAGGATCTCTCTCCGCATTGAGAGGTTATTCCTTCTTGTGAAATTCCTTCTTGTTGAGGTTTATAAGAAGATGGCAATAGAGTGATAAATTAAAAATATGATAATGATATATAAAGTGGCTAGGAGGAGCATTTTGCGATACCCGTCGGGCATTTCGGCGGTCATGAAGTATTTTTGGATGGTCCGAATTTTAGAGAGAGAAAGAGGAAAGAGAGAAGAAGAAATCTGGACCGTCTAAAACACTTTCTTGGTCTATGTTAGCATCAAGTAATTATTAACAATATATGTATCTTCAATGTACAATGAAGCACAATAGCTATAATATAGATCTCTTTTGCATTTACACAAATGAAGAACGGACAAATTTTCGTTGGAAAATTAAAAAGAACCAACGAACTAATATTCTATTTTGACAAATTATGGACGTAACAAATGGTAAGTTCTAACTATTGACCTTGTCCTACGACTGGGTACATGCACCAACAGGAACTCTATGAAAACTACTCCTATCATAGAAATTAATCAAAATGTATCTTGAAATTTTACAACAGGAATAAATATTGATTTTAATTACGCGAATTTACTTTTAATTAACTAACCCAGTCTGCATCTTATAATTGCATGATATACGTACGTAGGTTTTGTGTGCCGAATATTATTGAATGTTGATTAATTTAGGCCCCGTTCCACTCTACTAAGGGAGTTTTGTTTCAAAACTGCTTTGGTTTTTGTGTTCACACTTTTTTATGTGATATATTGTGAGAGAATGGTCTGTCTTGGTTTTTGAGAACACCCCTTAATAAGGTTGGGAAGAGAGAGAGAGAGAGAGAGAGTTTGAAGATTAATATGATGGGGGTGGGTGACACCTGATCATCTGAACCCCCCAGATAAAAATAGTATATACATTCATTATACTAAAGCAGAATCGTTGACGAAACCAGAGTCAGGGTAGTGAGGAGTCAAGTAGGGACAAATCCGTGATTCTCTCCCGATGCCAAAAAATTAATCAAGACTGTCACTCCCATTTTCTTACATATTCCTATGTTCTATTACTAGTTTATACTGCCAGCTCAGCTTCATCCCCGTTACCAGCACTTTTTTTTTTTTTAACAGCAATTTTTTTTTTTATTATTAATCTTTGAAAACAGATTCAAAGATTGAAGGGAACCAAGCGCAGAAAACATCATACCGTGGAATGACATCCTAACTATGTTGGCATTCCAAACCACGACAATCACCCCCAACAAACATGCTCTCTCTCTCTCTCTCATCTCCTTCCAAATCGAGTCTGTAGCTTATGGAATTAGGGATGTTGTTTCCACTATTTAGACTTTCAGTTAATGTATAAGAGAAGGATGTTTTTAATTTCTCGGAATTTGTATTTTTGTTGGCTTTAGTTCGTTTAGTATGATACAAAAATTTGAGAAACTCGGCCTTAAGACATCCTATCACGTTTAGAAAATTGATCCGAGTTTGAGTTAGAAGAACATTTTTTTTTATTGTAACTTCTAGTAAAAAAAAATTTGATCATTAGATTAGGCTGGATGAGAGAAATCATACTATAAAAAATTTGACGTACCTAAACAAATTTGAAAAATGAAAAAATGGGCCCAAAATAGAATGGTTTTGGCCAAGCTTTGGTAATGATTAACTGAAGTTCCTTTCATTCTCAAACTTAATGTCATTGGAAATCCAAGTCTATTAGAATTTTAAATTGCCTAGTTATCCTTACTGGTTTTTTTTTTTGAAAACTGAAAAAATGAAATTTTGTTAATCTAAAAAAAATAGATGCAAAGATTAAAGAACCCGAGACAGAAAGGCATCAATGCCGTCCAGAGAGAATCTAGAAGACAAAGTTGGCAAGAGTCCAACCAAATCCAAAAAAAGAAGAGCAACTCAATGCCTACCCCAAGAGCGACTCATTAATAGTTCTCTCTACTGTTAGAAGTATTATGATAATCCTTTTAGCTGAATTGGTGAATCATGGAGTTGGTCCCGGGCCGGGCCCTCCTAATTGATTGGAGTGTAAGGTTTACTCTCTTCGACGCAGTCGGTCGTGGCTTGCTTAGTTGTAAAAACAATTTTCTATTTATTTTACGTATATTATATAAAAATATTTTTCTAGTACAAGTTGTATATGCACATGCAAATGCACATACCATGCATGTATGTATACTCATGCAGGTTTGGCATCACAATATTCTTGTCATGCAGAATATAAAAGTAGACAAAAGTAGAGAGAGAGAGAGAGAGAGAGAGAGAGAGAGTTGAGAATTCTTTATATGGCTAGGGCAACCATTTTCATTCTAAATGAATTCTTGCATATATGCTGTAAGAATTTGTGAACTACCATCATCTAGAACCACCTCCTCTCAGAAGAAAGTTATCGAATTTGCTTCTTTGATAACTAACTAAACCCAAACACAGGAGTACTTGATCATCTTTTCTAAAGAGGGATTGACCCCCAAAAATATCCCGAAAGCGAAGATGAAGGGAAGTGATCACAGTGGTGAAGAGTATTCAAACACAAGCCCTAGCAACAAGATCAAGGATGAAGACGAGGAGGGAGAGGAGGTCGACGATGACAAAAGCATAACTAGTAAGACGGTCAAGAACAGGTCAAGCTCAAGCAACAGCACGATCGAAGAGAGTGAGAAGAAGGGGGCGGCTAATTCCAATGGATCCGGCGTAAGGCCATACGTTCGGTCCAAGAATCCGAGGCTAAGGTGGACACCTGATCTCCACCTTTGCTTTGTTCATGCTGTTGAAAGACTTGGTGGACAAGAGAGTGAGTAGTACTTCAATTTCACGAAATTTTAGCTCCATTTCCCTTAATTTTCGGCTTTAGGTTTGATGTTTCATATGAACGACGATTCAAATTTGTGCAGGAGCAACACCAAAGTTAGTTCTCCAATTCATGAATGTCAAAGGCCTTAGTATTGCTCATATCAAGAGCCATCTTCAGGTATCTTGATCTATAAACCCTTTCGATATCGTATAGTTTTTTTGAATATGTCTTGTTTAATTGATCATCAATAGAAATTTATTGTTGTTCATTGTTCACGCTTTTTTGATTTGTTTGTATCAGATGTATAGGAGCAAAAAGATCGACGATCCCAATCAAGGTAAGATTCACTTCGATCCATCGGTGTATTGAGAAATTAGGGTTTTTGTAGAGGTCTCCTAATTAATACCTATGTTTTTTAATACTCTTTCAGGGAATGGGATTCTGTTTGATGGAAGGGATCATCATATTTACAACCTCAGTCAATTACCCATGATGCAAAGTTTCAATCAAATGCCCACTTCCAGTTTAAGGTATGAAATATCGAAATTGAGGGTTTGGTTGCAGGTTTAATAATTAATTTGCAAACCTTTCTTTGGAAGAATATTTAGTAATTAAACGAATGTACTGATTAATTTATGTATTTTATTCAATTTTAGTTAAATGATTTTGAAGAATACAAGATCAAATTTGAGTAACTTCCCAAGAAATGGGTGTCTTTCAAAAAAATTATGGGAATAACGAGTTTTAGATACGGCCAAGTCCAACAAGTTTCTGAAAAATGAATCCAAAGGCGAATTCTAAAAAACAATTTAACACAAGTTTATAATTCCTCAATTTTTTTTTTTGTGATTAATGTTTTATTTCTATTCTTTCTACCCAAGATACGGCGATTCGTCGTGGAGTAGTGCTCATCACAACCAAATTAGTTATGGTGGTGCTATGAGGAGGCTTGCATCTAACGGAGCCAGACCTGGACCACCTTATTCTTCAACATTTGAGAGGATCTTCGGAGGAACAGACACGAAAAAATCACCGAATTTCGATTTCCCAAACCATAGCTCTTTCCACCTTCAAGGCCGCCAAGAACACTTGCAATTTTCTCAAAATGTTGGATCATGGCAGAAAACCCAAATCAGACCGAGCTCAAACGAACCTACGACTCTCCTTACGCAACATCAACCGCAGAGTGTAGACAAGATCAGCATCGCCGCGAAAAGAAAGGTTCCGGATTCAGAGTGCGAAGTCGATCTAAATCTCTCTCTGAGAGTTAAACCAAAACAGGAGGAGCTTAAGAAAGGGTTAATGGAGGATCATGAAGAAGTGGATAGCAGCTTATCTCTTTCTTTGTTCTCATCTTCATCCAGCTCAAAGCATGCAAGGAGAAAAAGTGGTGATCTAGATTTGACTTTGTGAGTGAAGACAAATTCACAAGTGAGATTCTGAGGTACTTTGTCCTGCCCAAAAAATTAATGAAAAATAAGAAAAAAGGAAAAGATTCAGAAATCATTGTCGTGTTACTAGCATGTAGACAAGGTACGTAATTTGGACAGTACCAGCACCTCTCTCCTACTGCTTTTGTTATTATATGAATTATGTATGCATAAATGGCTAGTACTTCAGAATTTTCAATTTTGAGTCTTCATTATTTAAGTAGAAGAATATTTAGCATTTTTGTCATTATTAGTAATGGTCATGAGGATTTCTGATAAGAAAGATGCCATGGCTCTTCGATCCAGGTATTTTTTTTTTTTTTGCTAATTTATTCAGCATTTTTTTTATAATTAAACAAATGACCTGCTACGAACTACTACTTTTCATTTTTTTATAATAATTTTTGTGTGATTTTCTGATGATATTGTCATTGGAAAAGACAAGATTTGATCCATAATTTCCTCCAATGAATATGCTTAGAGAAAGTAGTAGAACCTTGCTAATGTTTTCCTCCATAGATCCAGTCAGTCTATTGGAAGCACAAAGCTGTCTAAAGTTTGAAAAAATAACTTTTCCTATTCAAACAATATTCAAAAACCACAATTCATGTTGATAGATCAGATAGATTTGATATCTTACTGGTCTTCAATAATTAATTTTGAACAAGAAGTTTTCGTAGGTGGAGAATTCAACATTAATAATAGAATCATAGAAATAATTTTTTTGCAATGTTCCTTCTCGATATATGTACCCATTGTTGAGCTTAATAAAATTTTGTTTTCGTTTCAATTTTTTTTGTTTTGTTTTTTGCAATGCATTATATTTGTATATAAATTCATACCATTTGTACAAAAAATTGTAACTTGCATTTTGAATTCATAACATTTTGTATAAAAAAGTTCACAACATTTGCATATAACTTCGGAACAAGCACCAAACATTGGGGTGTGGATTCCGTAGTTGGGGTTAAGATTTTGTTTGACTGTTTGGTTGTCTTTTTGTCAGCTTTCCAATCCTTTAGGTCTCAAGAGGCATATGATTGCCGTAGGATGGAATGCCAACCTTGTTGGGATGCCGTTTCTTTGTTTTGATGCTTCCTCTTGTTTTGTTTATTTATTTATTTTTTTTGCATATAACATCATAACAATATCATTCTTGAATTCATAACCTTTAGTTATATGGTTCAAACTCTATGGAGATGATTTTGTATCTATTCTTGTAAAGTTGGGATATGGTTGGGCAAAGCATATTCTTCTATCATATAACCCAAAAAACAGAAAGCCGCATAAACCTTAAAGTACTCCAAATAAGAGTGTGTATTGCAACGCTAGACAACATGATCATTTTGGTCTGCATTTTTCCTATTTATTTCCCCTCATGTGAGGGCTTAAAGAAGACAAAATGCATCTTGTTTCATCTTCGCTCTTCTTGTTTTCGTTTTGTTTATTAGGAATATCTAGGATATAGTTGCCAAATATATTTGCAATCGACAGTATTTCTCCAGGTTTGATCTTGTTTTTTCCCCTCTCGATGCACTCATTATCGAGTTTCCAACGAAATTTTCTTTGCGGTTAACAAATATAATTGGTTTCTCAAAGCTTCCATTATTTGGTTGACATATTCCGCAATTTTTCACGCCATAGCATTGGCATTATAATCGTAGGGGCTGAAATTTCAATATGCGAGGCCTATGCATATACCTTAATGAGTTATGTTTCATGAATGGGAGATGGATACGGAGAAAATGGTTCAGCTATAAATAAAAAAGCAACATTTTCACGTTTCTGCTTTATTGTCTAGCTGGAGATTTGTTGAAAGAGTGCAAGGAAAAAGGCAAGCCATGAGCTAGCTAACATCATACATAGTCCTAATTATTGGAGGTCCTTTTGAGATTTTGTTGAATGGGCTTGTCAAATTATTTGGAGGTTCCGGCCGAAAACCAATCGATAATAATCTGGGCTTAAAGCGGTCATAGATAAAGATTAAAATGTGGTTTCTTCTTCCTCTTGTCATTTCTATTAGAAACTCCATCTTAATTGAGAATGCTTAAAAGTTTATGGAGTCTTGTGCCTTAATGGGGATTCGTTTTAGAGGAAGTAAGAGCTCTAATATAAAGAATATTATTGAAATGGAAGAGGGTGAAATTGCGGAAAGGGAGGCTAGGGATTATGCAGCTTTGAGGATGGGGATTTGGATGATTTAGAGGATGGTTTATCTCTTTCTATGAAGTACTGATTTCCCATTTTGATCTTGCGCTTTTGGTTTGGATCTTGTTTTGTCCATGGCTTTGGTTAAGTGCATTAATTGGTCCGTTAATTGTTGTCGATCTTGGTGTTGTTTTTTGTTTTGGTTGTCGGTGGCACATTGGATATGTTGGGTTGAGGCTAGCTTGTTTCGTTTGGTGTATTTTGATGCTGTTTGGTTTTTGGTTTTGGTTATTTACTTTTGTCTGTTGGCGTTTTGCCTTCCTGATTGTCTGGTTTGATCCTTGGGTGGCGTTTTCGTTGTGTCCTTAACTTGTTTATTCTTTGTTCTCTTCAAAGAGTAATAAAATTCTTTTGCCGATCAGAAAAAAGGTGGAGTAGCCTACATATTTAATTAATCAAGCTTGGGTGACTTATGTGAGCGATGTGAAATAAAAACACTTCCTCCACATGTATCCCGTTAGCACATGGGGGACAGAAACTTGACAACGTGAGGTGAAACCACTTAAGACGTAGCTCTGATACCATGTTAGATTTCTTGAAGGTTTCAGCCTAATATGATTTGGCAATAAGTGGAGTAACCTCTATAAATTGAATTAACCTGTAAATTAAATTAATAAAATTTGAATTGCTTAGGTAAGTGATGCGGGATAAAGCGTAAGAAAGATAAACTTCAGTTAACGTCTTGGTTTTTTTTTATAGAAAAAGCTGAAGTAAGTTTTTAATTCCCAACCCTGGATATTGGCGAGAGTTGTTTGAAACTTAAGCATTTGCTCCAACTTATTTGATCAAGATAGATGATGAACAAAGAATTTTGGTTTATATTAATACTTTTGTTGACAACAAACCATAAGATTAAATAGCATCTCATTGTTCACGTAAAAACATTGTTGCGTTGATTCTATTAGGAGATAGTAAATTGTTATATGCGTATGTGTATGTGTATATATATATACCCAAAGCTTCTTATCCGGACCCTGGATTGAAGCTCTTGGGGTATTTTTTTTGTATTACCAATTGTTTTGGAAAAATCCGATCCGTCCAATGCGTTCAGAAGGTGTTTTCAAGTGTCCCCATGAGAAATCTTCAAAAAAAAAAAAAAATACCGAGAAGGGCTAGATCCAAGGAGTTTTTCGCAAAACTGTACAGAGAGATGGACGGCTTAGGTTACTCTCTATTTGAGTCCGGAGGAGAAGCTTACTCTCTATATGTATATACATAGGAAAACTTTGCAATTTCATGTTTAGTGAAATTTGGACCATTCATATTAGAGATGGACGGCTTAGGTTACGCACTACACTCTTGTGGTGCACCCGGGACTCCAGAGTCCCGGCTGATCTCCAATTTTATTGCTTAATTCGTGTAATTAATTCTCTATTCCATTAATCATTTCCTTCTAAGTTATCTGACTCAAGAAGGGCAGCTAAAATGCGACTGTTTCGTACTGTCCGAATTTGGACTGTGAAGATACAGGGTACTTTTTAGGAACCCTAATGGTATTTGTCTACGGTTTTGGGGATCTTATAGCGCAACAATCTTAACCCCTTCAAAAGTGTTTTCTTTCAATGGTTTGGATTCGCAGCCACTTTCTTATTTGTCAAAGTGCTTTATTACTTGTAACAAAATTTCAGCGAATCCGAACCATTGATTGCAAGTGCCACAACATACTTGGACCCAGTTTGGCAACCGGATTAATGATTAAATCACGATAGGGCCCTAACTGGAAGTTAGGGCTTGAAGCTTTTTGTCAGTTTCCTTAGGGGGTGTTCCACTAACAATAAATTGTTTTTTCCAAATACCGAGACAGATCATTTTCTCACAATACATCACATAAAAAACCGTGAAAAGCTAGTTTTTTTTCAAAAAACCAACTTAGTGGAACACCCCCTTATTCCACATTTAGTGACAGACGTATGTCGTAGTCACAGGTCAAAACGAACACAAAATTCAGGGATTTTTTTTGAAAAAACCGTTGATGTTTCACCCTAATATCCCATAAATACCTATCATTTCGCTTATTCCAATTAGACTCCTATCCTATTCACCCGTTATTAAATTGGGAACCTGGCCTAATTTACGTCCATTTTGGGACAAAAAAAAATGCCAGGTGGCACATTTTACGCTGACATGGAAACATTTGGTGCTGAGATGACAAAATAGAAGTGAGTTGGCAATGTATTAGGGGATCAAAGGAAGAAAAAAAATGCATAGCTGACCTCCTCTGTAATTCATCATCTCCATTTCCTACCGTCTTTCTCTCCTCCTCCCTCTTCCCCACCTAAGCCTCATCATCGGGTCAGGGCGGGAAGGCCTAGTCCGTGAACTTCCAGCCCAAGCCCGCCTGCTGGCAAGGCTTAACAGGCTTTTTTTTTTTTTTTGGAGTGGGTTGGGCTATCTCTCAAAAGATGAAGCCTAGGCCAGCCCACGGACTTATCCTAGTCGGATGGGCAGGCTGGGCTGGGCTATTTGGGTGGGCAAAATGTTTATTGCTTTTGATTTTTTTGGGCCAAGATTAATACTTTTTTTTGGATATGTTGTTTGGGTCAAAATTAGATTATTTCCTATCGATTTTTTTTGGGCCAAGACTTAAGTTATTGTTTTTTGGGGGGCCAAGAGGCCCAAGACTTAATATGTCCACTACAATAACCAGTTAAACCAATTACCAACCACATAGCAAATTAACAATATACAAATTCTGAAATTTCATAAATTGTTATCATTAAAAAGAGAAAGGGGCGGATTGCATCACTACAAAATATGTATATCTCAACTAGGTTGACACCTACACACTCATTTGCAATACTCAACCCAATAACTGAGAAATTGCAAATTACGTATAAAAAAAAAAATGAACCAATGGTATGGGATTAGCATTTAGTAGCAGGAAATAGAAGCGGACTCTTGGTATGTATAAAAAAATTATGTATAAAGGAAGGTCTTGATATAGGCTCATCTTCCGTGAAAAAAAAAATATATATATAGGCTCATCTTCAATCCAATGGTATAACAACAACGAGTCAAGATTATTTTCATTCTTCAATCCAATGGTATGGGATCATCTTCGGGATCGCTATCTTCAATTAAGGCAGGTCTTGATATTTTTAGATTTTCCAATTGTTCTGCTAAGTATAGACTCTTGTTTAGCTTGTTGCATTCTTTGATCTTCCAATTGACAATCTTTTAAGCAAATCAATGCTTCCATAGTGTCCGGCTTCACACTACCCCGTTTTTCAGAAATTACACGACCACTTGCACTAAAAGCAGTTTCGGATGCAGCAGTAGAAACTTGAACCATTAGTATATCACGAGCCATAATAGATAGTATGGGATACTTAGACTCTTGTGATATCCACCATACCAATGGATCAAATGACTCATCCTCATCATATTCAACACTTGGTTGGTTAAGATAACATGTTAATTCGGACTCGTGGCCACTTACACTAGAATTATTATAAGACATTCTTCTAACTTTAAGTAATGCATTGCTCCACCTCGAGTTGCCGATGCGGCCGGGCTCATGGTCTCCACTGGAGTTGTCCTATCTACACCTATTACTAAGGTTTTATAGTGATCAAATAACTCAACTAATTTAGACCTTGTCAAAGTAACAGTATTTTCTATTTCTGTTTCATCACCAGCATATGTAGTGTCTAACCATTGTTATAAAGCATCCATTTTCAAACGAGGATCTATGATAACAGCAAAATAATAAATAATTAGTAAAGTTTCAAAATATTTGTCAAATTTTGATCTCATTACATTTAATACATCTCTAAATTTATCAAGATGAGAATAAATTTTAAAGTGAGACAAATATTTACTGATTGAATAACAACACGACATGATGTAGGATGATAAATGCAACTAAAATTCTTGTTGTACTGTCAAAAACTTCTAAAAAATCTCTTACAATTTCACCAACAAGCCAATCATGTTCAATAGGTGTTTCAATATTCGTAGCACCTTGTATTTGCAAAGTATAATAATATAATTTTTTTTAATATTTGATGGCAAGTCTTAAAAGTTCATAAGTTGAATTCCACCTAATAGGTATATCCAAATTAATATTCTTTTTTCTCAAACTATGATGTCTTAAACACTTTTTGTATAGCTCATATCTATGTACAGAAGAATTAATATTACACACAATATTCTTTATTTTTTCAACAAAAGGAGCTAGCAAACTTATACCATCTTGCATAATCAAATTTAGAATATGAACACAACAACGTACATGAAATAGTTCATATGGAACAGTACCGAAAAGATATATCAAGCAATCCTTTTGAAGTTCTTTCAGCTACATCATTATTCGAAATATTATCTAAAGTTATTGAAAATATCTTTTTAGAAATACGACATGCAATCAATTCCTCATACATAACATTTGCAATTGTAAGACCAATACGTGGTGTCTTAATCATTTTGAAAGACATAATCTTGTTCAATCTCCATTCCTCATCTTTGAAGTGTGCAGTTAAGCATAAAAACCCATATGAGATTTTAAAGTCCATAAATCAGAAGTTAAGCAAATTCTTCCCTTTTATTTCTGAAAATAAGATAACAAATTGGCACGATATACATGAAAATGTTTCACAACACCTCTTTTTTGTAGTTGATGCTGAAAAACGACTCTATTGGGGATTTAAACCTTTTTTTACCATTCCCCAAAAATAATTTTTTCAACAAAAGGAAAAGGAAATTCTGCCCTAACCATGTAATCTACAACTTCCCTACGAGTAAGTGATTGATTAAAACTAAAACATGCCATTGTTCCTTCAGTGTCTTTAGCTAACTACATTTGAGTTTTAATGTCTACTTGATTTTCATTTTTTTTAAGACAAGACTCATTGTGTCTCTTTAAATGAGTAGTTCCATTAGCTGAAAAACCAGATAACAGCTTACCACATGACTTATGTCTGGCTTTAATATATTCAACACCATAAACAACAACCTTATTAGATCTATCAAAAAAATTCCAAACTACAGATGTTGTTTTCGAAGTTGAAGTAGATGAACAAGGTTGGGTAGACAAATTTGGAGAAGTTGGTGAGCCCAATGATTCAACCTCCTTTATCTCATCTTCTTCCTCTAGGTCTAGGTCAATGTTCATGGAAAATTGATTATTAGCCATACCAAATTTTAATAGAAAAAAAATAGAGAAAAAAAAAACAGATCAAATAAATAGATAATGAGCAGCAGGAAAAAAACAGATCAAATCAAATAAATCGATTGTGAGAGAATTTGTTACTTCGGGTCTCCAGATGAGCAGACTTGTTAGTAAACACCAAAGTTCCGTGATGAACCCACACCAAAGAGCAGTGATCAGTGATGAAAATCCACAACTCTAGATTTGTGACCTGTGATGAAAATCCCAAAGATCGGTTATGAAAATTCCCAACTCCAAGTCTCCACACGAATGAGGCAAAGATTGCTGAAAATCCAAAGATCAGTTGAGAGAATGTGAGATTGAGATTCATGTGCTTGAGTTGAGAGAATCAAAATCGGTGTGCTTGAGTGCTTGGGTTGAGAGAATGAGAATTGGTAAAGTAAAGATGGAATTGGTGAAGTAAAGAGACATCTTTATTATAGTAGTTGGGGGCAATGGGCAGAAGAAGTCTAACGGGCAGAAATTATTCTCACAAGTCACACCGCTTTATCGACTAGTCGTCACCAAATGCCAGTACCTTCTGACATGTGTCCTTTTTCTCTCCTCCGTCCCCTCTCACTCTCTCTCTGTCCCTGACTCTTTTTTTCTCTCTCTCTCTCTCCATTACTTTATTTCTCTCTCTCTTCTATTCACCCCAACTTTTCTTTCACTTTTTATTTTTTACAAATTAAAATGTTTATATATATATAGGTTCCACTTCCTATCCAGACCCTGGACTTCCGTGATCCGAGCATTTTTTTTTACGATCCGAACCGTCCAATGTGTTCAGAAGGTGTTTTCAAGGGTCCACGTGGGAAATCTTCAAAAAAAAAAAAACCGGGAAGGGCTGTACAGTTTTGCAAAAAACTACATGGATCAAGCCCTTCCCGGTATTTTTTTTTGAAGATTTCCTACGTAGACCATTGAAAACACCTTTTGAACACGTTGGACGTTTCGGATTTCCTAAAAACAATTTTTAACGTGAAAAAATTACATTGAATATATCAAATAAGATCATATTGAATATATAATTATGTATAGAAAAATGATTTTTTTGGGGATAGGCTCTTTTTTCGCTAACTTTCAGCTCGTGAATTTAACTTGATTTGAGCTCATAAATATTATTAGGTTTGAAATTCTCTACAATTTTTTTTTCCAGTCCGCAAAACGAAGACTTCAAAATAGTACAAAATTTTCAAGAAAAATTCAATATTTTTTAAAATAATTTACTAGATATCAAAAAGTACTTTTAATTTATAAAAGTTTGAAAATTTTCTTTTAAAAGACTTGTTATTTTTAAGTCCTCGTTTTGCAGATCAGACAAAAATTTTGAGACGGAGGGAATAATATTTATGAGCTGAATTCAAGTTAAATTCACGAGCTCAAAGTCAGCGAAAAAAGAGCCTATATCCAAAAATTTATTTTTGAATACATATTTACATATTCAATATTGGTCTTAATTGATGGATGTCAGCAAGTAGATTTTAAATATATATTTTTTCAACATTGGATATGAAAAATAAAAGTTATAAATATTTTAATTTGTAAAAAATAAAAAGTGAGAGAAAAGTGGGGGTGAGGGGAGAGAATGAAAGTGATGAAGAGAGAGAGAGAGAGAGAGAAGAAATGTGTCAGGAGCTGGGGTGGGGTGTAAGTGTGGGTGTAAACGGGAGAGTGTAAGCATAATATTTTTGTAACTTTTACATGTGCTGCTTTGCAGTGCAAAGAAAATAATCAAGTGTGTACCTAGTATACCTAGTTTTTGGTGCATCAACATAACCAGGCTACCGGGTGGGCTAGTATCTCGTGTTGGCTGGCTAGGCGAACTGGCATGCAAGAAAATATTTAGGGTTGACTGGCTGGGCTAGCCTGCCCATTTCTCGGGCTCGGGCCAAGTAAAAGCTCGGCGGTCCTAGCTAGCTTATGGTGAGCCACGGACCCTTGGTCCAAATGAGGAGGCTTATGCCCACCCACACCCCTTTTCTCTCTTCATTTATCTCTCATCATCATCCTTATGTCAAATTTACCCCAAATAAACCCTAATTTCTTGTTACAATTCATGGCATATGAATTAAGGTTACAAGCAAATCACATACCAGTTAAACATGAGGATGCCATAATCTATAGGTGTGAGACTTAGTTGTTTCTTCTTCCACTTGGTCGATCAGATTGAAGGCTGGAAAACCAACTTGAAAGACACCGTTCTTCTTTCGTGGAGAGAGGAAGAGATGAGAGGTGGCTACTACCCTCGCTCCTGTTTTTTCTAGAGAGTGTATTTTAGTGGGCCAAATATATATAGGAGGAGGGTAGGATCTTCTTAAGTGCCCAATAATTTGGCCCAGCCCATTATGGGTCCAAATAACAAAATAGCACTAGTCCACACTTAACCCAAATATATTACAAAAATTAGGTGCACCAAAATGATCCATTATTTAACTGGTGATCACTAATCAAAATGAGTCCAAAACAAATACTCCATTATATTCAATAGCCAATCTAATCTTGTTTTTAAGAATAAATGACATATGCTAGTCCGCAATAGTGGAATAAATTTAATATTCTCCCACTTGGACGGCATATGTCATTGTTCAAAGAAAAACATATTATAAGGTGAAGATAAAATCTCTGGATCAAACAATAAGTGGCCACAATATAGACTATTGAATGTGAGTCAGCACCTTAATTCATCGCCTTGTCCAAAATGGGTGCATAAGTAATCAGCCATATAAGTCATTGCATCCACAGGATGCAAGTCACACAACCATGCACTTACAACCGTGACACATGTAGTAAAATAAAGTGTGGTGGTGAAAAATTACATGACAAGTGATCAACATGTCAATATTTCACAAGATCCATGTGTTCACCCAAGACGCTATGCCTAGTGAGACTAGAACAAAATGTCTCGAATTTCAGCATCAATAATGCCATAATCAACACAATGCACGCACAATAATATATGGCAACATGAGTTGATCATACCATACATTAAATAAATTCTCAAAAAGAGCACAAAAGGTACAATGTAATTACCACATTTGAAATCATACACAGAACTCCCACTAACTCAATACAACAGAAGACTCTACCAATCCCAAATGAGCCACATACCCCTGAAAAACCTTTGGAGTCAGACCTCTAGTTAGTGGATCAACCAACATTTGTTCTATGGTAATGTGTTCAACATTTATGTACGACGCCATAATTTTCTCTCTAACAAACAAGTACTTGATGTCAATATGCTTAGAGCATGAAGAGCACCTAGTGTTTCGAGAGAAAGAAACTGCGACAGAATTATCACAAAATATCTTTAGTGGCTTGGCAATGGAACCAACAATTCCTAATCCAGAAATAATATTCCGCAGCCATAAAGCATGACACGTAGCTTTATAACAAGCTACATACTCTGCCTCCACAGTTGAGGTAGCTCTAAGTGTCTTTTGACACTTTTCTAAGATACAACTCCATTTGCCATCATAAACACATAACCAGAGGTGGATTATCTGTCATCTAGACAACCAACATAATTAGCATCAGTGTATTCAACCACATCTAAAATCCTGGAATCTTGGTATGTAAGCACAAAATCCTTGGTATCCTGGAGATATCTCAATAATTTCTTTGCGGCTTTTCAATGACTCAAACCAGGATCACTCAAGTATATTAGGCCGTGTACAAAATTGAGCATACATAAGACTACCGACTAGTGAGGCATATGAGACCGTCTATGCATGGTTGTATGCAACTGGATCCGGAGGTCCGGGAGGGCACCCTAGGAGGGCTGCTCTCGGGCCGTTAATCTCGGCAATCAATAGCTCGAAATTCATCTTGGTAATGGATGGCTCAAATCGACAAAGTGCCAAGATGAAATTAGGACCGTTGAAAATACATTTGACGGCTCAGATTCCGCCCTATAGGGGATGCCCTCCAGGGTTCCCAATTCTGTATGCAACTATATGAATGATTTTTTTTCACTATAAATATACTTTTTAAAATCTCTATAAACAATAAAAGTTTTCTAGATGTTAAATTGTTTTTTAGTCAAGTCGCATATATTCAAATATTTATTGAAAGGTTGATTGTATGACGCAGAACAGAAATATCACATTACATAAAATAATTTATTTAGTTTTTTTTATTTTAGTTTGAGTTATTTAATTTGGTAGGGAGTCTTCATTTTAGAAATAAGTGTTCTAGAATATTTGATTTCAATTTCTTGATAGGAATCTTCGTGAATTAGAATAATTCGGGGGAAGAATTTAAAAATAAATTTGTTGAATGGGTAGGGAGTTTACCTCTACCCCGCCCTTATCCTGGACCCAGCACGCTATCGTGATAGTTGGAACAATCATCTCTTGTGTTTTTCAATTTTTTAAAAATTTTTAGGATATCCATTCCCATTATCCTTTTAGACTGGGGATGAAGGGTAAAAAAATCCCGGCGAAGCGATCGGAGTGTGGATGGGGATTACATGTGTTTAGAGATGGATAGTGATATCCACTCCTGTCGCCACGCTATTTTGTTTTTCAATTGAACAAATATCTCGATAAAAAACAAAAATAGTGAAAGTACACCAATGAATACCTGCTTAACGCAAAAATAAGACGTTACCGAAATTTATGAACTTTATAAATTAATACAATTTAAATTTGTTTGCAAGTTGTGTTTGTTGCCTATTGAACTTCTGTTGTGAGGTTGTCTTGTAGATCTGGCTTAAAATGAAATACAAGCATACATAATCATATACCTATGACTTTGTGAAGCTTTTCTCCTATGGAATCACTGGTAACAGGAAAATTGGCAATAAAACAATATAGATTGATCAACTTCTTAGCATCAATAAAAGAGGAACTTATAAATACTACATGATAGAAAGAAAAAAAAAACTCATTTTTTTCCACAATCGGATACTTTGTCCCATTCATAACCGTACATAAAGTTTAACTGGCGCAACCGTACCAAGATTTCGAACTTACATCATGATCACTTGTAGAATACAAAAAATACAGGAAAAAACATAGCACTGATATATAACAGGGGTAACATATCTCTTGCTTCCTTTAAACAAAAGAAAAAAGTAGAATTCGATATAAATTTACCTAATTGGTAAAGTTTAACAAAGTTTGGTGCTAATTTCTACAACACACAAACTTTTATTATCAACTTTTTGCCTATTCTCTGTTAAAATCTCATCTACATGTAGAACACTTAATCTATCAAAGCACAAAAAAAAAATTTTTTTTTTATCAATTCAGCACCATAAAATCCTCATGGACCTGCTCAGTGTGCAATACCGTAATCTTGTTGAAAGTTTTTTTCTCTACCATGAAAATCCTTGTGTGATGTAAAGCAGTCAAATCTTTATGAATGAAACCCACGGTAAGACTTTGTAGTTGCTTTAGTTAAATTTTTAATTTGGAGCTGAATTCTAGTATGAGCTAGCAATCAATTCAAGTATCTAATTATGATAATCCCAATCTCCTATTTCAGGTATGCAAAGAAGAAATTAAGGTAATTTTTTGAATTACATAACCTTTGTATAGATAAATTTTAAGAGTGGTAATAAGAATAAGTTCACGTGTTGCTAAAAATTCTAATGACAATCCAATGAGTTCATGTCACTTGTCGCGATAAGAGCCTTCCTCACGAAAAGTCAATTTGCAATAATATATAGATAGTGGATCTCATCACTTTTTAACAAGGATGACATCACAAAAGTGGTGTACCCCACACCTTTTGCACCATCATAGCAAGCGTTTTGTTCACCCTACCTCAGGTCCTTTGGTCCATCTTTATTCTTTATCCGTCGTTGACGACATTCGCCCCTGCATCATCTTTGTCACGAGGCTTGGTTTTCCCACAGCTATTGCTGGATCTTGCGAACACTGAAGGCTCCCAGAACGGAAAATCTCATAGCCTGTTATCATATGCTGCCATGCTAGTAGGCTTCTTTCTTTTAATCGAATTTCTATTGTTTATCATTGGCTTTTGAAGTTTATTGATAATATAGCAACGGGTATGCATGAGAATGTGAAGGATAGGTTGTTGTGGATTTTCCCAGCGAAATCAGAATTTTAATATGTATTTATTGATTGTTTTACGTACAAGACTGGTTTTTGGTGAAATACGACCTTTTTTGGTTGCTTTTGTGATACAACAATGTCCTTCTATAAAGGCCTTTATATTCTTCTTTTGGAATGTTGAAATGTTATTCAGAATTGGAGTTTCGATTTAGGTTTTAAAAGACAAAAGTGAAACTCGGTCGTTAACTACTGAAGTTTAAAATGTAGGAAATATCAAAAAAATTGGGCTGGATACGATTCACAACATGCAAAATAAAAAAAAATGCAATTGAAGGTGTAGGCAGTTGCTGATTAGTTTAGAAGTGCTTACTATAGGACCTTCAATTATTCTTGGAGTAGAACTTCTATTGTGTGGGATTTTGTTTACTGAAGATATGTTAGATTCATGATTCATGAATCACTTCTAACTTGTGCTGCTTTATGTGCTAGAAATAGGTGGTTTGAGGAAGTTGCAACTTGCGGGAGAGAACCAGAGATTTGCTAATTTTTACGGACTGTGTTTGCTCTTCCTTCTCCCTCACCTTCGATTTCGCCAAACCTCAATCTAGGGCAAAGATTCCTTCTTCAGAGTCATGTCGAATTCTTTCTTCTCCATCACCAACATTTGTTCTATGGTAATGTGTTCAACATTTATGTACCACGCCATAATTTTCTCTCTAACAAACAAGTATTTTGCGTTCAATATGCTTAGAGCATGAAGAGCTCTTAGTGTTTCGAGAGAAAGAAACTGTGACAGAATTATCACAAAATATCTTTAGTGGCTTGGAAATGGAACCAACAATTCCTAATCCAGAAATAAAATTCCGCAGCCATAAAGCATGACAAGTAACTTCATAACAAGCTGCATACTCTGCCTCCACAGTCGAGGTAGCTATAAGTGTCTGTTTGACACTTTTCTAAGGTACAGCTCCACCTGCCATCATAAACACATAACCAGAGGTGGATTATCTGTCATCTACACAACCAACATAATCAGCATCAGTGTATCCAACCACATCTGGAATCCTGGAATCTTGGTATGTAAGCACAAAATCCTTGGTATCCTGAAGATATCTCAATACTTTCTTTGCGGCTTTCCAATGACTCAAACCAGGATCACTCAAGTATATTAGGCCGTGTACAAAATTGAGCATACATAAGACTACCAACTAGTGAGGCATATGGGACCGTCTCCATGTGAGTTCTCTCTTCGTCATTTTAAGGACATTGAGACTTTGACAATTTGTCTTTTTTCACAATAGGTGCTTTCCCAATAGAACAGGACTACATATTTAACCTACTTAAAATTCTCTCAATGTAGGTTTTCAGAGACAAGCCAAGAATACCATTTATTATATCACGAAGAATTTGGATACCCAAAATATACGATAACCTCACCAAGATCCTTCATATCAAAATGCATAGAAAGCAATTGTTTTGTCTCAGTCAAAAGTGCAGTGTACCACTTGCCACAAAACCATCAGGTTGCACCATATACACATCTTCAGATAAATTTCCATTCAAAAAAGTTGTCTTCACATCCATTTGATGTAGCTCCAAGTCGAAATGAGCTACCAAAGCCATGATTATCTGAAAAGAATCTTTAGTGGAAACTGGTGAAAAAGTTTCCTTATAGTCAATTCCTTCTCTTTGGCTAACACCTTTAGCCACAAGTCTTGCCTTGTACCTTTCTACATGGCCTTTAACATCTCGCTTGGTTTTAAGCACCCATTTACAACCAATTGGTTTCCAACCATCTGGCAACTTAACCAAATCCCACACCTCATTTTGGGACATAGAATCCAACTCATCATGCATAGTGCTTGCAACCTTGGATTGTGTTATGGAGGTGTTTTCCCAAGCGTAAGGTTAGGCCGACGGTAGCATAATAACCGGTAAGACCGGGTCGAGTCCACAGAGACCGAATGCGCCGTGCGTGATGGTTGACTAGCGAATGAAGCTTTTATCCTTAAAGCGGTAAACTGATTTTTGTGGTATAATTGGTGGAATTCTCTCGATTTTGAGAATGATTCAGAAAGTTAAAAAAAAACTAATTAAACTAAGGCAAAGTCTCGAGGATTTTAACGACATGACTAGGGTTAATCCGTCCTCTCTTGATTACTGGCTTAAGACATCGTTAAATGCTCCCGAACAGAAGATTCAGAACTGAAAACCATTTTACTAGAAAAGGTGTTTAACAAAGATTAGGGTTTTACGGTTCATTTGGCAAACATTAAGTTGACATCGCCCAAAGCATCCCACGTGCCAAGTAGTTAAACCCTTGGCTATGTGGGATAAAAGGGATTAACAAACCCAAACTTTGGTACATAAAATGAAACCCTAAATCTTTGATAAACAAGAAAAGTATGCTTTTTGACGAGATGAACGGATTAAACCCGAGTCATGGAGTGTTAATCACCCCATGACTAAGCCTATGTAGACTACTCACTAACCATAGTGGAAAATAAGACTAGAAATTTGAAGGAAATATAAATCATGACTTATACTCTTACAAACTGATTTTTAATGTTAATCCTAGGTTTGCCTACAATATTAGAACTTGAGAAAATCAACAAGTAATACTTAAAAACTAGGGTTTTCTAAGGAAATGACTAGAAAAATAAGACAATGAAATACTTGATAAAAACGAAAATAAACTAGATTTATATAAAGATCTAAGTACGAGAAATAAGTTTAATACACGAGAATCTAACAGAAAATGAAAGCTTACATGAGTATTCTAGAGAGAGAGAGCTTGAGACTCTCTCCAATGGAGGAGAGAGAGAGGAGCTAAATAAAAGACTTAAAAGTGAAAATGAAAAGTGACAAGGAAAGAGAGAAAAGAGGAGCTATATACATCTTTCTCTCTCTACTAAAGTATCCACAAAAAGCTCTCACAAAGAGCAAAAACATTCCAAAAGTGGAAAGTCCAAAAAGGTGTTCCAATTTGCTGCCTGGACATGATTGGATCTATCCACATGAAGGGTTGGATTGATCCAAATGGGTTCTGTTGGCCTTTGCTGCACATTGGATCGATCCATTTGAAGGATTGGATCAATCCAAAAGGGTCTGATGGCTTTAACTGAAGTGGATCGATCCAATTGAAGGCTTGGATCAATCCAGGTTGTTTTGATGGAAATCTTGGCTTAAGTGGATTGATCCACCTCTAAACCTGGATCGATCCAAAAGGTTCTGATGAGTGCATTGGCTTAGGTGGATCGATCCACATGATTTGGTGGATCAATCCAATCTTCCTTAGGCTTGATCTCCACTCCTTCGAACACCCCATTCCCTTGTGTGCTTCTGGACTTCTTCCAAAGCATTATGATTCGTCATGCGACCTTCGGGAGAGGTGATTCTTGGTCTTGTGGATGCTTGTTCACTCCCAGATTCCACTAGGAGTCTTTGTGAGCATGGGCAATAGCTTTAGCTCACTGACTTGATTTTGTGACCTTTCGTCTTTCGACTTCCCGAGCCTCAGCTGAATCTTCATTTCTTGGCTTTTGAGGCCCGATGGTGGAATGCCATGGGGCACTTGGCCCTCGAGTACTTTGGATGTTCCCAATGCGCTCCAAAATGCACTTTATTCGCGTGTTCCACCTGAAACTACCAAAAACCACACTACGCGCACATCAAACATATAAGGGGCTAAAACACGTGTGTGTGTGTGTGTGTGTGTGTGTGTGTGTGTGTGTGTGTGAACAAAATGAGCTAGAAGCCCGGATATCTACAATATTAGGGGCTTATCACATAGCATTTATCCAATACTGAGAATGAGAGATATTAATTGCCTCATCAAAAGTGGTCGGGTCAGTGGACATACTGATATCGTACTCATTCTCCTACAAATAAATGATATAGTCATTTGGAATTATAGATCTCCGAGTCCTTTCTGACTTTCTTAAATGAGTAATAGAATTCCCCTCATCAGCAATAGATTCCACATCAACATTAGGTTCCTGAAGAAAAGCAACATGTTGCTCACCTGGTGGAGAGACAATCATAGGTGGTGGAACAAGACGCATAAGAAAAACCACACGTTTTTCCTTTAACACAATCTCGTGTGGTGCAGAACTACAACTATCAACCTCATCCTCAAGAAAAATAGCACAATCAGATTCGACAATTCTAGTAGTATGAGAAGGATAATAAAATTTAAAGCCTTTTGAACCAATGCAATAGCCAACAAAAAAACCACTAATGGTTTTGGCATCAAGCTTTCTCAACTTTGGATTGTATGGCCTAACCTCTGCTTTACAACCTCAAACATGGAAATGACGCAAGCAAGGTTTCTTTCCAGCCCAAAGCCCATACAAAGTTTTCGGAATAGACTTGCTTGACACTTGGTTCAAAATATAAGCTGCAGTTTTCAAGGCTTCACCCCAAAGAAACTCTGGCAGAAGAGAATTACAAAGCATGCAACGCACCATATCCATTATGTTCAAGTGTCCCAGGCAATGTATATTGAGACTCAATACCAAATTCTTGAAGAAATTTTGCAAAAGGTCCAAGATTACGCCATGTTCCAACATATCTCCCATAATACTTGCTGCCCCAATTTGACCTTACTGCTTTAATCTTCTTGCCCTTTTGTTGCTCAACATTAGCCTTAAAAACCTTAAAAGCATCCAAAGAATCGGACTTCTCATGAATAAGTTCAACTTGTCCATAACGAGAATTTTCATCGGTGAAAGTTATGAAATACTTATAACCTCTAAGAGCAGCAAGAGTGAAAGGCCCACAGACTCCTTTCTAGTTTTAACAGTAAGCTTTCCCTTGTCACACTCAATGCAAGTACCAAAATAAGAAAAGTCCAGATCATGTAGAGTACCATCCTTAATCAATATTTGAATCCTCTATTTAGAAATGTGCCCCAACCATTTGTGCCATAACATAGGGGATTTCTCATTTAGTCTAAAACGCTTACAACCAACAATAACATTAGCACTATGAATTTAAGATGAGGAACAACCAAAATCAGAACGCAACTCAACCTTGTACAAACCATCAGATAGAGTGCCAGAACGAACAAGGACAGAGTTACGATACAAACTAACAAGTCCTCTTCCAAAGTGAAAGTGAAAAGTGTTTTCACATTGATCCAAAATGGATATCGATATTAGATTCCTTTGAATGAAGGGCACATAAGCAACATCCCTTAGTTCCAAAACATGTCCAGAGGATAATGGAAGTTCAACTACTCATGTTTTAGTTGTAATTATTAAATCCATCTCATCATTTATACCCTCTTTCCAAAATATAGCATCAGGTGACAATTAGGCTTCTTGTAAAGAAATTGGAGTATCATTTATATTAAAAGCATGATAGCCAGGGCCAAAATCTTTTTCAACTCTAGGTCTTTTACTCCTTCTAAGTTCAACTTCAGTGTTTGATTGACTTTGAACAAGAGGAGTAGAAGAACTTGATTCAGACAAAATATTTTCTGGAAATTCTTGACCCCCACTATTTCTTAAATTCAAAGCAGATTTTTCTTCGTGAAAAATAGCATCACCTGATTCAAAAATGATATTATTTTTAATATCCAAAAATTTATAGGCTGCGCTATTTACCACATATCCTAGAAAAGTACAGGTGGTAGCTCATACACACAATTTTGGTCTTTTAGGGTCTGTAAGCCTTACAAAAGCTAGACAACCCCAAACTCTCAAATGTCCCAAATTTGGCATCTTCGACGTGGCATTATGCTCGGCTTTTAATTCTTGATAGAGGCTTTCTTTTCCACTCATACAAAAAGGCCCAAAATTGGCTTATGCCCCTTCTATACCTCAAAAGGTATCAGTTTAGTTTTTTTATGTGGTACTCTATTCAACACATAACAAGCAGTCAAAACTACCTCATCCTAAAGATTTGAGGGGGCACTTGAATCAATAAGTATGACATTAGTTAGACCAGTCAACGTTCTATTTTTCCTTTCAGTGACACCATTTGATTGAGGTGAATATGGTGGTGTAATCTCATGGATGATTCTCAGTGACTAAGAAAACAAGTCAAAGCCAAAAGATACATACTCTCGACCTCTATCACTTCTGATTCTCTTTATCTTTTTACCGAATTGATTTTCAACCTCTAGAAGGAATTCTTTAAATTTCTCAAAAGCATCACTTTTATGTTTCAACAACTATACACATAAGTATACTTTGAAAAATTATCAAAAAAATTGATAAATCTGTGTGAATTAAGTCTAACAATTCGGTAGTTCTTCCCTCAACTAAGATAATTTCAAAAGAACATAACAGAAAGTAGAGACAATAATAAACACAATACATGTAACTAAAATATAGTTCTTCGAAAACTATTAGATAGGCAATTGATCAACAGGATCAATCAAATCCTCTTATTCCACTCTTTTCTTCATTGCCATTTGCCTCCTATCTTTATAGGAGTAAAATATCGAAACGTATAATAAATACGCTACTGTTACAACTCTGTTTTCTATTTGTAAACTTTATTTGCTGATGAATTTATGACTCCAATCGTTTAGGATTTTGTTCGTAATCATTGCCACATATGGCCCCTCTATAACATTAGCTTGGGGAACATGACCATGTTTCTAAAACTTGCAAGTTAGAGCAAGATGCCCACTTTTGCCACAGACAAAACATACACTATTTTATTGATTTTGTAAAGGGGGTCCTTGGTTCAAGTTTTTCTTAAATCCTTTATTATAGGGTTTGCCTTGCTTTTTAAAAGTCTTTTTGTATGGCTTCATATAAGCGTTCTTAGGAAAATGACCATTGGGTAGGTTATGGTTATGTGGAAACCCCGCAAAATCTCAAGTTTATGAAACATGGTTTTGATATTTGGAGTCACCACCTGAATTTGAGGACCATACCAGAGAAACCGGTTTAAAAATGACTCCTTTGCCCTTAATATGAAAAAGACTTTACCGGTCCATTGTTACCAAGATTTCTTGGGTTTGGGAGCTATGTTATGAGAGGGGAAGGTGTTTAAGGCACCCCTCTCGCCCAGCGCAATGCCCGGTCTCTACTAAATGTTCAAGGGACTCGTAGAACATCGCTTAGACGGACTTGATCCACGAAACAAGATAAAAACACATATGATCATAGCATTGAAATAAAAGGCGTGTAAACATGTGATATGTGTCGTGGTGAATAATGACGATATGTAATGCAGTAAACTACACACCAACATGGCAAAACAATACTAATGAATCCTAAAATGACTCATATGCATCCCAACACAAAAAACAAGTTGCACCCTGGATATTTTCTGGGCGCCCACAGCAGAGGGATCTAGGCGCCCGGAGTCAATATGGGCATCCAAAGAGGTGTAATATGGGCGCCCGGAGCAAACTATAGGCTGACTCACTCACACTTTTGGTGCATACTTTAACCATGAATTAACCTTGGTTCCTCCTTAAAAAATGTACAAAATGGTATTTTAAGCCTCTGTAGTTCTGATTGACTCTCAAAAACCATGTTTAAGAGATTATATATACTTGAAAATCATGGTTTCGGTTCATTTTAGAGTAAGACCAAAGGGGATTAGACTAAATCCTTTCATGAAATGAAGATTTATGATACATATGAACAAAAACAACATGATTATGAACTTGAAGAAGAGTGCATGAAGCTATTCTATGTGAGCCCAAAGTAGATCCCTTAAGGGTGCCTAAAATGAGTATGGGTGACCTTGGAAGTCCTCTTCCACCTACTCTAATATTCATGTATAGAATTGATGAAATACCTCATGCAACAAGTATGTAGCCGGCAAATCCCTTTTAAGATCATGATTTACCCTCCAAATATACTTTAAAACCTATTTTAAAGGGACATTTAGACTATGCACTTTGACTTCCAACTTCAAACATAATATAAATCACATCTAAAGCAACAATAAATTGTCTAGAAGCAGAAAAATGCAATGGAAATGAGAGAATCTAGGCGCCCAAAGGGAGGAGCTTTGGGAGCCCATATTCAATATGGGTGCAAGGGTTTAAGCCCTTTTGTGGCACTCTAGACATTCCCAAGCCTTCAACTAGTATTAAAGACTAGCCAATACTGGGTGGTGTCCCTCAGAGGGCCCTTTGAACACTTATCTACAGTTGAACTACCTTGAACGCTTGATTGTTGAACTTGGGAGCAAAGTCTGGGTTGTTTTTGAAGGTTGTATGGACTAAACTTGAGCTACTAGAATTATCACTGCATGGTTATGGCTGGTTGGTGTGGGTTTGATCAAAGAGGTGAGGGTATTTTGAGTGATTTGATGAAGAGGGCCCAGTTTTCCAAAAGATTTTAGCACCCAGGTGCTAAAATCATGATATTTTAAATAAAAAAATTAAGTGGTTCCGTGTATCGTATTTCGATTTTTTTTGCACCAAATTAAAGTACACGAGGAGTACTTTAATTTGGTGCAAAAAAAAATCGAAAAACGATACACGGATCCACTTCCTTTTTAATTTGAAATATCAAGATTTTAACACCTGGGTGCTAAAATCTTTTGGAAAACTGGGCCTTAGGAGGGTGAGGATGAATGGCTTTTGTTTAGAGTGAAGTTTCTGGACTCAAATTGATAGAGTAACAGCTTGGGAGAGTAGAGGGTTGATCATCCCTTGAAATGGAGAAGAAAGGAGGTATTTATAGGGAATTAAGGGGTCATTTAGCCCCTTAGGGGTTGGGTTTAGGGGTCCCATTAGGCCACTCAATCCCTTCCTCTATCCCTCCAAATATTTTCTGCTAAAATCGGCTGATATGATCTCCCCATGATTCTCCCGCTCAACTTTAACTTCAAACACACGCAATCTGGATAGAGGATTGGGCGCCCAGAGCAGAGTAGTCTGGGCGCCCAGATGACGAAGTATGGGGGCCCAATGCATGTCTGGAGGCCCAAAGCAGGCTGCTATGGGTGCCTATGGGGGTGCTATGGGCTCTCTTATTTCTGCATTGTGGTTTGTTTTGATGGACTTTGGTGGGTTTTGGTGAAGTTGTCAAGTACTCGATCAAGCTCCATGTGTCCTTGTTGGGCATATTTCATCCTTGAGAAGGTCGAGGATTTTCAAGGGTTCGAATTGGGGTGTCTACAGGTTATTAGCAGAAACATAATTTACCTTTGTGGAATGTCCATTACCTTCTTGTGTAAATTGTGCATCTTGGCTTCTAGCCTCCTCCTCCATGCGGATGCGACCGATCAAGGTCTCCAGAGACATCTCCTTTTGCTTGCAGTGCATCCCTTTTTCGAATTTCTTCCAAGAAGATGGTAGTTTGTCAATAATGCCCACCACCACAACATCTGAATATCTTGAGCTTGCTCCACAATTGATTTTCCACCCGCTATTTGGAAGCGAAAGAATCGGCTGGCCGCATATTTTTTTGTGCTTGCCTCTTCAGTATCATACTTGCTCTGTAAAGCTTTCCAAATTTTCTTTGTAGAGGTGTAAGTTGTATTATAGTAATCATAAAAATGATCGGCAAGACAATTTAAGAGATAATACCGACACTTGTACTCATCTATGTTGTACTTCTCCACCTGCTCTAGATGAGCTTCACATTCTTCCTCGTTCATCTCCCCGGGAGAGAATTTGTTCGGATCTTTCTCGGTGAGAAAGTAGGCCACCTTGAGAAGGCTTAGGTAGAAAAGGACTTTTCCTTTCCATCTCTTGAAAGGAACCCCCTTGAACTTGAAGGGCTTGTTGAGGTCGCCAGTGCCATCATTGGTCTTTTCTGGCGCTTGCTCCATGCTTATATCTCCTTAAAATTGTTGGTGTAATTACTGCAGATAATAAAATAAGTTAATAAGCACAATACCAGAAGAGGCTGAGGCGCTGTTACCTCGCTCTCTTTAAGGAAATATAGCCTCTGCGATGGGTAAGCTCCCAATAACCAATGCATCAAACTACTAGCTATTCTTCCCCAGGATACAACAGCCCAACTATTAAGTTGTGTGGCTCTTACACACTCTGCATAAGTGTGCGAGCCCTAAGCTCTACCAAATAAACACGTTTCTTTGCCCAAAGAAAAGTAAGAGTAGAAAGTAGAGTAAGTAGTTAATTGCTTCTACTGATATATTCAGGAGCTAAGTGAATGTTTTTTATTGCCTCTCAAATCCTTCACATTTAATGTGGTTTCATTTACGATTTCACTGCAATAGTTCATAACGTGTAATTAATTAAGTTAGAACCGAATTACTTCATCAATCAGTTAGGTTATTAAGTGATCACTTTAGTTAATATGCTTGATTAATGTGAGAATGTCACAACAGTTTATTCTATAAATGTCGAATTTTAAATAAAACTAAAGAAGGTGCATAAATTAACACCACAATAAGTATATTAAAACATCAGAAAGTAATTTATTATATTATTTAAATAATTATTCATAAATTTATATACTATTAAATTTCTACATTGAAAGGTTTGTACATTCCCTTACTTCGTGGGCTAAAAGACGAGCTACATTGCAGACTGAGAGCCGGATAAACGGACGACGGATCTGTAGGGTGGGTAAATGGGTGAGTTTTTGAGCCGGGTTAGTGGACGAGTTGGGCTTCAACCCCCGTATGCCCAACAGATGTGCTCAGAATGGGCTAAAAGCTGAGTGGATTCTGAGTCCGGTTATGCACGTCTCGATTAATTCCTTCCTCAGTCCGACAAAAGGCGGCAGATTGCAGTATTTTTTTGGATAATTTATTCCTCTCACTTTCTCTCGTGTTTCTAATGCAACAAGAAGAAGATATTGTAAAGATATCAAACAGGTGATATGACAAGGTATGCTTGAAAAATAACCCCCCTAGTGGAGCCAGGTGGACGAACTGAAAGTCAAATCTACGGCTGATTACTGCTGTCCTAGAGAAAATATCAGACACAGTAGCTCTTTTGAATGTCCAGCAGCGTGTGATTGTACTTACGCAATGCCTTTGAATATCAGTTTCAAATTTCCAATTCCTAATTCAAATATTTCACTTAGTATTTGTTATACCAATATTCTAAAATTGTGATTTGGCTACCAACAACTGTATGACAATGGAGCGTCATTTTCTCCATTGAAAATCCCGTGTCCATGATCAAATGGCCTCGTTCCACTTGTTTTTTGAGCTTTCTAGTTAATGTATGTAAGGAGAATGACCCATTTCAAAAAGCATGAAACCCAAAAAAAAGCCTGAAAAGCCAATTAATCCGCTTAGCGGAAAAGGCCTAGAACTATTTTTCGCTTCACGTCGAAATAACAGCGCAGCAAATTCCGGACATTTTTTAGTCTGTTATGTATTTTTCCTTTCTTGCAAATATGTGTGAATCCAACTGCTTCAAGGGTTTCTTTTCCTAGAATCGGCAGAGGCCAGGCTGTTTTGTGGGGATTTCCAAAAAGCATTCCCAATTACAGTGAAATGTCTCACCATGGGTCATGAAAATACAAGTCAAAGGGTACAACAGGAATATCAAATTGGAATGCCATGGACGGGGAGTAGAATATTCCAAATCTTGGAGCCACAAGAGGGTTTGTCCTCTTGTCAACTTCAGGGTCCTAAAAATTTGTCGAGACCACACAAGGTGACCTGAATATCCGGTTATATAAATAAAGAAGAATACCGACTTTCCGAGTCATTTCTCATATACGGTTGAGTTCTATTTATTGCCCTTTATTTGAAGGTATCTTGTGAAGTAAAGCAAGAGATATGCTGTCTGGGCTACAAGGGGGCGTGACTAATGAACACCCAATTGTTATGCCCCACTAGTTATGTTCAGATCTTCCCCAGCTGATTCCCTATCTTCCTACCCAACACAGATTGATATTGTGCAGCTGAATATCAAGCAACTGGAGCAGAGTAGTTAAAACAGAGCCGGACTACGGGCACCGATGATGGTGTACAAATTGGCGCGTGGGTTCTTTTTTTGAATCACGCTTGAATAATCCAAATCGTTCATTAGTTTTAAAATAATTTTTTGATTGGCCTCCTCATAGAATTAGCTCAATCAATTAACTATAACTATAATTTCCCAATTAGAATTCAGGATTAAATACTTAAAGTTATTCGATTTGGTTGATATTATACAAGGCCACCCTTAAAATTAATTTAAAATTAATTAATGACTTTGATCATATGGTTGAGACCCAAAAGTAGGGTCCACATACCGATCTGTGCATTACGCTTTCAAATCAATAGTTCATTGACCGCCTCTGATCTTTTCTCATTAGCAGCTTTTAGCTCGCTAGCTAGAGAGGGATCAGAAGAAAGAGGGTTCGAAGCATTGGAAGCGTTCACTCGTTCCTACAGGAGAAAGAAGAGAGCTACAATCCCATCCATGAAAATCCGTCCTAGCTCTCAATCAAGGGAAGAAAGACGTCACGACACGGTGTGCCCTTAGTCTGATAGAATTATGGGTTAAAACTGGGAAGCACATCTGATCTTTTTTTTTTTATTTAGGAAATACTCGTAGAAAAGTGCAGTAAAATAAATAAAGGCAGTATACAGGGGAAACAAACAACAACAAAGTAAAATACGTAAAGACAGCAACTACAACACAAAACACAAACATTAGCCTACTCAGCCTCTCGTCTCCTACTCTCCTGTATCAAGATGATGCATGAAAAAAGAGAGAGCTCTTTTATCTAGGACTTGCGCTCTCACAACTTCATTTCACACAACCTTTGAGATTCTGCAAAAATTGAGCTCCGAATGAAAGTTGCGCAACAAAAAGGCATATCATGGTGGCCATCAATCTTCCCCTCCTAGCTGCATCACATCTGATCTGTTGGCCTTTTGTATTACATTCCTTCAAAGTTAAGCCATAACAGAATTCCAAATCTGCTTTTTGGTACCTTAAACTAACATCTTATTCTCTTAACCACTACCAAATCAGATGTTCTTTATGGGTAGTGATCGACATGATTCATCGTATCAGAATAATTTCTGTCTTTCGGATGACACATCTCACAATATCTTCCAATTAAACTTGTGACATCCTCGTCGCAATGCCAAGGTTCTCCCCTAAGTCGGCACCTAAGAATTCGATACGAGACCATTTGCGAACCATTCCAATATCTTGAATAGAGAGTCGTAACACAAAAATTCAAGCCCACGTTACTGTAACAACTCACTCGATACGCAATATATTTTCGGAGTTATTTCTCTATCAAGTGATGTGAGAAATTAGTTATGACAGAGAGAATTTAAAGAGCACCCAATAAAAAACACGTGAGGTAACTTGTCTTTGCTGCCAATAATGATCTTACAGATATCATAGTGGAAGGAGATGCCCTTCAGGGTTCGTTTGGATGAAGTATTACGGAAAGGGATGAGGCAATCAAGGGAGATAAGGGGATGATGTGATGTTTAGCCCATGGTTTGGGATAAGGCTGTCAAGCGGATCATCCGATCCGCCAATCCGACCAATCCGAACCATCCGTTGATCCATCCGTGAATGTTCGGTTCGGTTCCGGATTGAGAATTTCTTATCTGGCGGTTCCGGATCCGGATGGATCCGCTCGATCCGCTCAATAATCCTCCTTAATCTGTCAAATCCGCCCGATCCGACCCAATCCGATCTGATCCAATCCATAACCGATCCGTGAATGTTCGGTTCGGTTCCGGATCTTAAAAACCATAATCCGCTCTGAGCGGATCGAATCGGATCCGTATCCGATCTGTCCGGATCCGATCCGTGGACACCCCTAGTTTGGGAACAAAAAACGCACCCACACTAAATAGCCGCGGGCTAATAGTCAGGGAGAAACTGCACTAAATAAAAGTAGGGGGAGGGGTGCTTATATTTAGTCAAGGAGATATACCAACCCCATTTTACCTCCCTACCCCCCATGCAATTCCTTCAGATAAAAAAATAAAGTACTTCCGCCCATAAATATTTATTTTTTTAGCATCAAATTAAATTACTAATAGAAATCTTTAATTCTATAAAAAGAAAAGGTTTAAAAAAATTTACATTGGTCGCTTATTGGCTTGTTGAGTTACTTTGCAATTTCCTTTAGATAAAAAAAATAGAGTACATTTGCTTATAATTTTTTATTTATTTATTCATCAAATTATACTAGTATTAGAGATCTTTCATTCGCTACAAAAAATAAAAGAAAAGCATAAAAAATTACTCACTCACTGACTTTAACGTTGGGTTCATACAAATATGATTTATAAAAAATTACTTAATATGATTTATAAAAAAATTGCAAGATAATTTTTTAGTTTTAATTCTAAAAATTGATGAAGAGATGATTCTTAATTTATACCATAAAAGAATATTGTAATGATACTTAATATAATTTATAACATAATAATTAATTCTCGTATTTATATAATTATAAAATACATAAGCTAATATCTGCATTACCAAGGGCAATAAAGTCTTTTGACATGATTTTACATCATCCACTCTCCATATGCCTCCTTTTTTATCCTTCATCCAAATCATGAACTATTTAATCATCCATTCTTAAAAGTCACATCAATGTGGGTCCGCCATTTTTATTTAATTCCTCTAGCTATTTTATCTCTCCTTACTATTTAATCCCTTCAAAACCAATACTCCATCCAAACGGATGGTTAGATTGTCCACGCCCTCGACAAGGATGGAAACTCTTTTTCAGATTGTAGCTTTATCATTTCTAATTGTTTAAAGCTTTTATCTTTATTTTCCACTTGTTAATTTAAACCATCATTTTTCGGGATGATAAATAATGACACGTATTTACCCCCCAAAAAAATGACACGTGATACATTAATTGGCGTACAATACTTGAACTATTTTTTTTTAGTGTTCTTGCAAGTAGTAATTTTATCTTCTTCTGTTGTTTTCTTTTTTCAAGTGTTTTAAATCCATCCGACACTTTCAATTCGAATTATCCGTTGCATTTTTTGTTGACCGAATGCACGCGAATGGGTACAATGTCAGTCATATTTGCTCGGCACTAAAAAATTCCTCGATCGAAGACAAATCTTTTGAGTAAGCAGTATAAAAAACAAGGGGCCTACATCAACAGGGCAGCATAATCACTAGTTAATATTCCTATCTAATAAATCCCTGATAAGATCTGAAGTACATTTTTGTTCTGCTTTCTTTATTTGCTTTATTATGTGAAAAGATGTGAAGCGTCACTTTCTTTCATCAAATCCAACCAGATAAACAAAGGTTTGTGATCAATGTGATGTATAGCTCAAGGGTTTATAGGTGAGTTTGTTCTCTTCATAATTATTAAGGTTCAATTCTTTTAAATAAGTCACAAGAAAGTAAATACTAATAATCTTTTAGTTCTGGCGTAAATAACTTATCTTTTGACACATTGTGAAGAAAATTAATTGTGGTCCGTATAAGTTGTTCCGGACAATAAAAAGGTAAAAAAAAATATTTGTGATATATGTGGAGAGAGAAAGAGGGGGAGGAACAACTGGGAGAAACGTAAACATGCACAGGGAGAGAGAGATCCATGCATATCCATCTAAAAGCTAGTGCCAATCTAATTACTGTTTATATAGAGGGAATCTCAACCCACATGCACCTAAGCTTTATGCCATTGGGGGAAATGTTTGCATCATCTCCAGTCCCCCGAGATAGGGGCCCGCTTTGACTTGTGATATGCCCCGTACTTGGGTAAAAAGAAAGGTTACGAATTCCGTTCCGTACCGGTCGGTATGTACCGAAATTCGCGTAAAACCGGTAACAACCACCTTGAATTCCGTCTTAGGGGGTGTTCCACTAACTAGTTTTTTCCAAAAACTAGTTTTTCTCAAAAACCAAGAAAAGTCATCCTCTCACAATACATCACATAACACAAAAACCAAGGCAGTTTTAAAACAAAACTAACTTAGTGGAACACCCCCTTAGTCTAAGTAACAGGTTGTTCCAGACAGTACCAATTTTCCAACTAGTACGGTACAAGACACGTTTTTCAACGGATATGGTACGGTTCCAGTTTTCCAATAAGATATTAATTGTGAGCAATTGATTTGATTCATTCAAATTATCATTCAGAATTTAGGGTCACATAATCTGAAAATTTTTTAAAGAAAAGTTATACTATTGCACGCTCGGTATCCCCTTGATTTGAACCGTAGATATCGTAGGGCTTGTTGAGAGAGCTTTCATTAAAAAATTTATCCAGATCGGACATCAAGAAGTAATAAAATGTAAAGATTATTTTAAAAATATTAATTGTTTACCTATCAATGTCCGATCTGGTCTTTTTTTTTTTTTTTTCCCCATGTGTACTCTTCTCAACAAACCATATGATACTGTAGTTCAAACCAGGAGGATACCGAGCGCGCAATCGTATAATTTTTCTTTAAAGTTCTTTCAGATTATAGGGCCATGAATTTTGAATGAAACATTGAACAAATCAGATCAATTAAGAATAAATATCCGATTGGGCTATTTTTTTTTTATGTTGGCACTCGAACAATAATTTTAAAATTATTTAATGGTTCAGACCTTTCGTGTGGTACCCCAAAGTAAGCCTCACTGGACCATGTGTAGCCTTGTACATTTGCGTGCCCCCAAAATGACATCTTGGGGGCTCTACACCATGCAGGGTAGGGGTGAGCATGCCTGACACAAAAAATAAAATAAATTTATTTAATCAAATTAAAAATAAATATTTTTATGAGTAATTTTATATATTAGACATTAGTTTGATGAACTGTCAAGTTACAAAAATAAAAAATTTAACTAAAAGTAGGACTTTTTGACATGACAAGATAATACGAACCTGACACAACCCGAAACATGAACACGAAAATTTGGTGAGTTAAGAAATATCATTGGAATTCATGAATAAGATTATGAGACGAAAATGACACAAAATTATCTATTACCCATCCCTAATACATGGTTTTAAGGGTCACCACACATGCACCCGGGTTCCCTCTTCTTTTTTTTTTTTTTTTATCGGCAATAAGATTTTATTAAAACTTGATAGGGGTACATCAAGTCCGGGGATGGGCAAGGGGATCCAACAAAAAGTTGGACAAAATTAAAGGGCAAAGCCCAAAACCTGGGTTCCCTCTTGGAGAGTGAAAGACAGTAAAGGGAAAGTGTTTGGTACCAGAAAACTTTCTCATAAACTCACCCAGAAAATACATCCAATGGGTGAAATCCACCCGGTACATTGTGGATAAGTCAAGATTTGAAAAGCTAGTGTGGACTGGTAGACCAATATCTACTGAAGTAATCACCGATATATGTTGAGTATTGCTAACCTCTACCCAATAAGTGGAGGATAATATGTATATAAGAATAAACGAGTTCAGATAGCAATGAACATTTTATAGATATCAATATATTCTCACGGATATTAATACACTTTCATTTTATACCCCAAAGCATTGAATAATGTTTGTGAAAAATCAACTTAATCGGGATTCAATACTTATTTTGGGTCTTAATGTAGGATTTTTGGAGAAAAGAAAAGGGTAATTAAATATTGGTCCTTCACCTTATGCCACATTATGTTTTCATCTCGGTCATTTTAACCGGTTGTGTTTTCATCCCAACTTTTAAAAAATTCAAGTTTTACATTATTTTGACCTTGGTGTTTACCATCGCAGGAACGAGGAATTATTAAATGCTCTTGAAATACTATTACAAGGTGTTCTAACGACTTTCTACACCACACATTTATTTTTATATGGATTCAACAATCAAATGCATGATATGTGCGGGAAACAAGGATCCCGAGCACAAGTGATCAATCAATCAATAATAGGAGTAATTTCTTTATTTGGGCATGTCGTGAAAAGCAGCGGAAGTAAAACCGGATATTCTCTCTCTTTAGTAAAGGCTACATCTCCCGAGAAGTCAAGCAAGCACAAACAAGGAAAGATAAACCTCAGGGTCTGACGATTACATTCCTCAAAAAATTCGCTGCAAATGAGAATCAGAATCACTTGGAGCAAGAGAAATGACTCTGTAAGAAAGTCAAACTAGACAAAGTCAACCAGAGTTGATCACGTCCTCTTCAGGAGTACGGGCTCCTGATCAAATACTCGTACCGGTCAACGCCAGTCGTGGGGACCGCCACCATAACCTTCACGGCGTCCGTCCGATCTTGGACCGGCAAAATCAAACAGTACTTATCGCAGCATACGGGTCCCGCGTGAACCGGGCTCCCCATCCCAAAGTCAACCCCGTCGAGCCCCATCCTTGACCACTGAGACACGATCAACACCCCCACCGAGTCGGGACTCGCCCGCTTCGACCCACTCACCAATTCCGCCACTTCTCTCACGTACTCGTCCCCGACTCGCTCCTTCGCCTTCCTAATTAACCCCGAAGCGTAGCCTAATCCCTTTTCTGTCAATTCCTTCACGTTTGTTTGGGCGCAGCCCAGTACAAACGCGTTGCCGTAGTAACCGGCGGGTAGACTCGGCTTGACTCGGTGCCGAATGTTAATGCTGAATAAGAGTTTCAACACTTGTTTGGCTGGTAAGTTTAATGCTCTGGCCCAGCTTCTCCACACGTGTGCGGAGAGAACTTCAAACGAAGTGTATGGAGACTCACTGGGTTGACCCGTCGTCATTGCGAGTTTCTTAAACTCATGGATCCACTTTGCGTCGAATGTGATCGAGGTGGGACTGAGTCGATCTTGGGAAAACCGAGTGCTGAACCCGGAAATATCCGGCACTCGGACGAACTCGGGGTGAGTTCCGAGGCATGTTCGAGTCGTGGAATCGAGAAGGTGACGTTCCCAGACCGGTTTTGGTTCGAACTCACTGAGTTTAACTCGTCCAGTGGCTAATACGGCAAACAAATTCAAAAATTGGACACTGCCAATGCCGTCGCAAATACAGTGACTGAACCCGACGCCCAAAGCGGCATAACCGTCGTTCAGCCACGTCAGCTGGATAACAACTGGTGGGACCGCTTTAAAAAACTCCGCCGACGACAACAGCTTCTTCCACTGAGTAACGAACCGCGGAGCCCTCTCGAACTCGGACGCACTACAGTCAGAAACGGCCTCAATGAAACCCGCGCCCTGGGCTCGACACAGAACATCGAGCCCCGAGCCGTCTGGCCGAGTTTTGATTCGGCCAGCGAGAGGGTAGTAAGGAACCAAGGCTCGAGCAAGTGCAGACTTGACTCGAGCCACGGTTGAGTCCTTGTCCAAGCCGTGGGGCATTCTGTAAACGAGTAAATACTCGATGGAGAAGCGAAGGAAAGGCTGAGAGTCGAGAGAGGAGAGAGAGAGGAGGTGGGAGGGGGTGGGCTCTGAAGGAGTGATTAGAACAGGCTTTTTGGCTCGTACAAAGCTTCCCATGTCGTGTGTTTGTTTGTGAGGATCGTGGGTTTCAAATACCACCGGTACTTTTGTAGGGCTGGGAGGTGAGACACAATATATAAGGTGGTCTTTGGCACCTTAATAATTTTGCAAAAAATAATACTGTCAAATTTTATAAATGATTTCGACCACATTTTTATTGAAATTGTTACACAGAAATTTGTGAACGCATTTTTCCTACTACTTAGGCCTTGTTTGTTTGGTGGGATTTGAGAGTGGGATTTGGTGGTGGAATGGAGTGGGATCCAAAATCTCATGTTTGTTAACATTTTTTCGGATGAGATTTGAAATCCCTCACCAAGTTTTATCCCAATCCGTACGGGATATAAAATCCCATGGCGGGTGTGGGATATGAATTTTCAATGGCTAAAAAAAAAAAAAGTTTTCCAATTGCTATATCCCGTTGAACACAAATACTGGACATGGATTTTCTCCATCCATTGATATCCTGAGCAATATCCCAAGAATTTCATATCCTACCCACATCCCACGGGATTTCATATTTCATCCATTTATTTTCGATCAAACAAACGAGGCCTAAAGGTTTAAGCTCCTCTAGGATCTTTAATCCCCCCTTCTTGATCAACATAGCTTATCCCGTCCTAGGATTAGCTTATTCGTATGAGAAAAAGACCTATGTACCCCTCAAACCTTTTTTGTATTCTCATTAATTCAATGATTTATGAGGGTAATCAAGTATGCATTAGCCCAAATCTATTTATAAGAGTGAGTCCCCGAGTGTATGGTACTGACGAGCCCAAAGAATTATTCACTATTTGCCACCCACGCTTATCCATATATATCAACTACTACTCAAAGTATGAACTAATTCTCCTCTTTAACTAATCCCCTTATAACATATATATCGACATCTTTTCCACCTTCTTCCTTATTCGTCCGACAAACGGGCCGCAAATACATTCACTGTTTTTATCACATCTAGTCTACACAATGATGGTCTGATTTGTTCATTTTCTGTGCGAAAATTCAAATATTTCTAGAGCATAGACAGGTAATTGACGTTCCGTATTTTATTTTATTTTATGAAATGGGATAGTGGACATGATTTTAAGCTTAAGCCATTTATGATTTATGTTAACCGATTTCTATAATTGCCTTATCTATCCGTGTCGGTAGGTTGCTGGATTTTATTCAGCCTCTCTAGTACTGTGGAGAAGATTTTGTAAGGGATTCTCCGGGCATCGCTTTATGGGGGAGGGAAAAACATGAATAACAAAACAAAATCGTAAACAGCTTGGCTAGTTTGCTTTCTGTCTGTTCAATCGGCGGATTGTTAGCCATCAAAATGTGCAAGTGGTACAGTATTTTTTGAGGGTTGATGGTCCAGTGTGTTGATACCTGTCTGGGTCCTGTCCGCCAATAGCCTCCACAAAATGGTGATGAATATCAGTATATACGTATATTCATATCTCGTGGCCGGATAAAGTATTGTACTATATATTGTAGAGTCCGATTTGGTTTATCCATGTAAAAATATGGGACAACGTTGCAATGTTACCCATATATAAATTTGTTATTACTTATTAATCAGAAAATGAATTATCTTAGTAAAACAAACTTGCCTTTTACCAATAACCAATGCTACCAAACCACAGTTGGTAGTTTAGTAGACATGAATTAGCAAAAACCGATCGGATGATGCCCTTCCGGGTATTTTTTTTGGACGAATCTTCAAAAGGGACCTAAAAAATGCATTTTAAAGACATTGAACGGTTCGGATCGTCGAAATTTGGTCCGGAAACACAAAAAAAGACAGGTCCGCATGGTATTTTTCAATAAGGGACCCTTATTGGAAGCTTATTGTGTGTGTGTGTGTGTGTGTGTGTGTGTGTGTATATATATATATATATATATATATATATCAATGCGATTTTCAACCCCACCTATACGTTGGCAACCACGTTTGAGTATCGTATCATGTGATATGTCATCAATTTAATGGTAGAACGAGTCTGTATTTTAGTAATGGACCACATTCTGGAATATACATGAGGCACATTCTACCAATGCACGGGTGACATATCACATGCTATTCATAATCTGATCACCATTGGAAGTTCTATTCGATCTGTATCCAGTGTTAGGGTCCCTAGGATTCTTTTGCTTGGGATTTAGTTCTGCCAAGTAGGCTGTTAATAGATAAGTTGGTAATGGTTCCAAGTTAAGCATGTAAGTTTTAGATTTTATCTTTGTTTCTCTTTGAAAATATAATCGTAGTTACTATTAGAATACAGCTTGTATCAGTTTGGAATGCTCACTACCACTTTGGGTCTTAAAACCTAGTGGCGGACGCAGGATCGCTGTTTTTGCCTAATTTGCGGGGGCCACTCTTCAGTAATTTTACAAAAAAATCTTAAAGTGTACTAAAAATATGTCGAAAATTGAAGGGAGTATAGGGACCGAACACCCCCCTAGCACCCCCCTATCCGCCTGTGTTAAAACTCATTCTGCACGGTCCACAATAACATTCAGGTATTTTTTTTAAGTGAGCAAACAAAATCTATGCGTGATTAGTTGGGTCCCCCAAGGGATTTTGATGGCATGGGGGAAGGACAGTTGGTGGCAATTAGGAAGTGACGTGAACTGTTGGGTTATGGACGTTTCGGGATCCAGTTGTTATGGGCCCAGTTTCACCTGACTAAAGTATTTTTGGAAACAGTACTGCTACGTACACAGAAAACATACCTAAAATTTATCAAAAATTTGAAAATCAATGGCCCAGATTCACTCCAAGCGAATTTAGACCGTTGATTTATACTTTTGAGGTCAATTCTGGGTCCCCTTTCGAGGCACCCAGACTTACTGTTTTGGAAAGCCATGGAGTAGTTTGTAGTCACGAGTATGCGTTAAACTCATTTCTACTCCTAATATAATCTAAGGCAGGTTGGGCTAAATTACGAGTGAGTGGATATGAACGAGTTCATGAATTGTGTTGTAAATTGCCAACTCTAACATATCTAATCAAGATCCGTTTACAAGATATGGCAAGTTATATTGCAACAAGGAATTACTCCCTCCGTCCCCAAATTTTGGTCTCTCGTCCAATTCTAACCGGATAAAAAACAAACTATAACTTTTAATCGGTAATGAATTTTATATTCAATATGGATCTTGTTTGATAGATCTCAATTAATTCTATAAAACAATGTTTTCGAAATCATGTAAAACAATGTATATTACGAGATATAATCAATTGAAAAGTGGCACGAACTCTCAAAAGGGACAAATAAATGGGGACGGAGGGAGTATTTTAATAAGGGTAAATTACACTGACCTCCCCTGAGGTTTCTGACTTGTACACTGACCACCCCTACTTTATCTGAAATAGCACTGACCTCCCCTGAGTTTTATAATTTAGTATCAAAAGCACCCTTTTGTTACTTGGCCGTCAGTGACAGTAACGGAAATTGATGTGGTAAGCCAATAACCTTTGTTGAATTTCCAAAATCACCCTTGACACTAGTTACAATTAAATGTAAAAGGCACTCTTGTTCTTCTAAATAATAATCATGCATGAATACTTAGAATATAATTTATTGGTGGGCAATTTCTATAAAGAAAAATGAAACGAATTCCCCGTTTGGCTTTTACTGTTAAAAAAAATGCCGTTCAAAAAAAAGAAAAAGAAAAATGAAACCAAGATAACAACATGGGAATGCTATCAAATATACATGTCTTTTACTTGAATCTTTTGTTTAACAAATGGACATGTCCTAGTTCATAAATTTTACATCAAATAAGAGTATAAGTAAGTCATTTGTAGCTGCTTTGCATCACTTGGGTACTGAATTTTCTACTAATACAGTAGAAATTTTTTTATTTTGCACATCACAACACCATAAGTAGCAGAATTTTCTACATCACAAATTTTCTATTAACAGCAAAAGTCAAACGAGGAATTCGTTTCATTTTTCTTTATAGAAATTGCCCACCAATAAATTATATTCTAAGTATTCATGCATGATCATTATTTAGACAAAGAAGAGAGCCTTTTGCATTTAGATTGTAACTAGTATCAAGGGCTATTTTGGGAATTCAACAAAGGTGATGGCCAAGTAACCGAAGGGTGCTTTTGATACTAAAATATTAAACTCAGGGGAGGTCAGTGCTATTTAAGTAACAGAAGGGTGCTTTTGATACTAAAATATAAAACTCAGGGAAGGTCAGTGCTATTTCAGATAAAGTAGGGGTGGTCAGTGTACAAGTCAGAAACCTCAGGGGAGGTCAGTGTAATTTACCCTTTTAATAATAAAAAGTAGTAGTAGACTGCTTACACAATTCTTGTCAAAATAGTTGAATCATACGATCCAAAACTATGTATCGTTTGGATGGGGGCATAGGGAGAATGAGGTTGGGTCCGGATTAGTCATTCTGAGCTCACAAGTGATCCATGGTTTGGGAGGGAATCGGGTACCCTGACTATTTAATCTTCGGACTATTTATTAATCTGACCGCGCCCCTCTTATTTATCGACAGGGTAAACCCTATCCGTATTTTATTCGACCGGATGAGTTATCTCTAGTCTAGGCCAATCCACCCCAAACTCTCTTATTTATCCTTATCCCCCACCACCACCACCACCACAACACCCACCCAACCCCCCTAAACTACAAAATAAACCAACTGCCATTTTATCCCCCTTATTTTACCAAAATCTTCCATACGAAGTACTAATTTACCACCCTTTATAAATGTGGGTTCACCCTCCTAAAATAATACCCCCTGCTATCTTTTCTATCCTTACTATGTAATTCATGCAAAACTCATCTCTCATCCAATCGGACCACCTAGGTCAAAAGATTAAGGATGTGCCAAGGATTTGGTTCAATTTTGAATTACCAAATTTTTTTTTTCTGTGTAATTGTTGGGTTTTTCTTTTTCAAAAATTAGCAAACAAAATGAGACGGGAAAGAGTAAGAGGTTAGTGAACACAAATTGACTTTTTTTTTTGCTCAGAAAAAATTGATTTAATAGACTTCATTTTTTTTCTACTAAAAGGGGTTGTTAGAAATTGACTTAAGTCATGAATTAATTTCCTTATTTAAATTGGCTTTTCTACTTGATGTATTGCGGAGAATAACATGTCTCATAGAGTGCAATAAATCAACTTTTAAGTCAATTTAAAAATAAGTTAGTTTCTGAAATGTTCTCTACCGACACACCGCATAGAAATTCCTTGAGAAACGACACACAAAAAAATAGCTGATTACAATGAAGAAACACTGTTTCCAAACACGTACCTATAGTTTGCATTTAATTTTGTTCACCCTTTTATTATCATTCCTCTTATTGATTGAAGTAGTGTGGATCTCACAAAAAGTTATGTCATGTTTATCAAAATAATGTATTGCATGGTGGGACCTACACCATTTCAACCAACAAAAAAGAGGGTAGTATTTACCTTCTTTTAAAGAGGGTGAACAAAATCACACTCTACCTCTAGATTCACCTTTTTTTCCTCAACATTGTCCTTGTAACAAGAGGCCAGTGGAGTACCGTTGGCATTTATGCTTCTACATATTTAGAAACTACTATTTTCTCTGTCCTAATTTGTTGTGCCTATTTCTTTTTTGGGACTTTTCAAAAAATTGTCTATGTTTCATAATCTAAAATGTTTTTGATGATTTCGAAATCTTTCTTTAACAAAATTAATTGAGGTCTATTAAACAAAAGGCTTAAATACTTGTTTGGTCCCTACAAAATAGCCTTTGTTTCAATTTCGTCCTTATAAAATTTTATGTTTCAATTTTACCCTTACACTTTTCAACGAAGTTCAATGTTGCCGTTTCCGTCCCAAATGGACGGAAAATCTCAGATGTGGCTAACGGATTGATGAGCTGGACAAACCCCCTAATGTTATACTCAGATCCAAACACTCACTCTCTCTCTCTCTCTGGACAACACCCTTCTCTTATACTCAATCCAAACACTCACTCTCTCTTTCTCTCACTCTTTCTCGTTCCCCGTGCGTCTTCTTCCCCAAACTTTAAACCCTAAAAATTCCAGCTAAGAACAAGTCCTACTCTGCTCCTGTAATCTGGATGTCTTCAAGCTCATATCACTCGTCCTCTTCATCAACTGGTGGTCATGGGTGGCCAAATTGCAAATGTGGATCAAAGGCTGTTATAGAAACTTCATGGCTAGATGACAATCCAGGAAGAAGATTTCTTGGATGTCGTCACTTCAGGGTAAGTGACATTTGTTAGACCTTTAAATCTTGTAATCTATTAGATGAATCAACTCTTCCACTCTATTATTTTGATTTGGCAGAAATTCATCCATTTGTAGGAAGGCAGAAAATGCAAATTTTTCGAGTGGGTGGATGATGAAATCTGTAAGCGTGGGAAGGCTGTCATTATTGCTCTAAGGAATGAAAACATAAAGCTGAATTTGAAGATGAAGCAGTGTACTGCAATGGAGATGAAGATGGAGGAGTATGTTACAATGGAAAGCAAAGTGAAATAGTATGATAAAGATCTTCAAACCATGGAACTGAGGGTGCAAAAACTTGTGAAAGATGAAAAACTCTGGAAATCCAGCACTTGCATTGTGGTTGTGCTATTGGTGGTCTGTCTGGCTAAGTTGTGGGATGTTTAGGGTAGTGGAAGATTGCTTATGTAATGTCTGGGCTAAGTAGTTGTGTGAACAATGTTTTTGAACTACTTATTGTAAAATGTTGATGGCAATGAATGGACCATATTTTGTTATGTCAATGTGTGTATGTGAGTCGTACAAGCAAACACATGAAAGCAATAAAAATACAGTACAAATTCATAAACAAAGTCATAGCACATATAGGCTAACAGTAGACAGATTCCCAATACAGAACATGGCCTGCTCATTAACAACATTGCAAACCACATAATAGGCCAAAGAAAGTCATAATCAGTTGTGCATTACCACGTAATAGGCAAACTAATTAGCCAACAAAATAATGCTAGTGGGCCTCCATAACAGCAATAACATGTTTGCACAGGCCAAAACAAAAAACAAAAAAAACTTAGCATAAACCAAATTAAACCCCTTGGACAGATTGTTGGATGGGTCACTGTGGGATATGAACATCACTGAAGTCATACATGTCTTTCAACAAGACATTGCTCACCCTTGATCTTTTCAACCCTGTCTTTGGGCCTGCCATGGTGGACTTTTTCATTTTCGGTTGCTTCCTGCTGTTGGATGTTGGTGGTTGGGGCACATTTGCTGAATTGGACACATTTGGCATGGAGCATTGTGCGGGCATATCACCACATGGGGCACTGGGACACTGAGACACGTTTTGAATGAAGCACTGTGTGGGCACACCACTGCTTGGGGCACTGGGACCTCCTTTTTTACCTCTTTTTTTGGCTGCACTTGGACCACTTTTCTTAGTGGAACTTGGACCACTCTTCTTGGCTGCACGTGGAGCATTCTTCTTTCCTGCACTTGGACCACCAGTTGGACCAGTCTTTTTGGCTGCCACAGTTCCACCAGTTTGACTAGTCTTGTTGCCTGCCCCACTTCCTGTTTTCTTGCCTGGCTTACGACCTTGCACCTATTTATAAAAGCCATCAGTATAGGAAAGGACAACACATGAGCAATGTTGTAAAACAGCTGTAAAAATGGTACCTTTCGTTGTTGAGTTGAAGATTCCCTAGGCAAGTCTTCATTGCCTCCAACCACTCCCTTACAAGTTCTCTTATTGTGGCCAGTCCTTCCACATCTCTTACAAACCACAGTGGTGCCACTCCTTCTCAATTTTACACCTTTGTTGGGTTCATCTGGTTCTCTCCTTCTGAGTTTCTTTGGCCTTCCAGTTGGCCTCCTTTGAGGTGGTGGCAAGATTGGAGGCAGCCCTGTTGATTTCCATAAGTCGGACCCATTTGTTGGGTAAATCAATGGGGCATAAACTCTCTTATAAGTTTCCACCTTGTAGTAGTCACTGGTGTAGTCCTCCACATTCTGTTTGTTGAAGTGGATTGCAGAAATTGCATGCCCACAAGGCACACCACTGATGTCCCATCTTCTGCATGTGCACTCCCTCTTCTCCAGATCTACACAATGTGTTGTGTTGCCAATAGAAAACTTAACCTCATATTTTAATTGACCAGACCAGTAAGGAGTCCACTTCCCACTTTCAACAATCTCCTTCTTCAGCTTTTTCTGAATTACTGGGCATATAACTCCTTCCACCTTCTCTATGAGCCCCCTATTCTTTTGGAACCTAAGCATTAAATACATCCTAATGCTTTCAACCATGCTTATGATTGGCTTCTCTCTTGCTTCCAATATTGTTGAGTTGAAGCCTTCACACAAGTTGTTAAGCAATGTGTCAGTCTTGGCATTTCCAGAAAAGGCATGCCTACTCCATAAATGAGGTGGGACTCCTTCAACCCACTTGTGTGCACCACCATCTGCCTTCATCAGATCGTTCATGCACCTCTCAAATGCTTTACCATAACTTGCATAGGCAGCCTTCCAGAAGAATTCTTTGATCAAGACACCTAGGTGTTTTTTCCTTAGGTTATTATAAAAATGTCTGCAACAAAATCTGTGCTCACCATTTGGTTGTAGGTCTTTCAATGTTGTGTCTAAGCCCTGTAAGAAAAAAAACATATATGACACACTATTTAGATGAAGCATTGTAAGTAAGTTTTGAATGGAGCACTATATGAACCATTGTATCAAAGTTACCTTTTGTTGGTCTGAAGTGAATGTGTAGGTTCTATGACTTCCAACATCCTCCAAAAGCAAGCTGATGAACCACGTCCATGAAGCTTTATTCTCAGCTTCCACTACTGCAAATGCAACGGGAAAGTACTCTTCATTAGGGTCTCTGCCCACTGCTGCTAGCAGAATACCCCCGTAGGGCCCTTTAAGATGACAACCATCTATTCCTATAACAGGCCTACAAGCAGCAAATCCCTTTTTACAGGCATCAAAGCATACATACAGCCTCTTAAAAGTTGGGTTCTTTTTAGCTCCTGACCTTTCACCTTCTGCATCACCCACATTAAACCCTACAACTTCCATTGTAACAGTGCTTCCTGGGTTTGACCTCCTAAGTTCATTACAGTAGTCCCACAGGGAAACATATTGTTCTTTGTGTGATCCCTCCACTTGGTCTAGGGCCCTTCTCTTAGCCCTGTAAGCCTTACTCCTTGAAATTTGTACAACAAACTTGTTGTGGACCTTTTCCTGTATCTTGGACAGTCTAACATTGGGATGGTCTTTGACCTTGTTCACTAATTTGCCAGCTAGGAACTTGGAGCTCAACCTAACATTCTCATAAGTCCTATTACACTTATGTTCCATTTCACAAGTCTTCAACTGGTATGTGATCTGTCTTGGTAGCTTAGTGCACAACATCCTCCATGGACATCCTTTTTGGCACACTACCCTTACTCTAGACCTGTCATTCTTCACAAATTTTATACCATATCCACCATGCACAGCATACTCAGTAATGGCAGTTTTGAATTGTTGGAGTGAGCTGAACAACATGCCAATTTTAAACCTCAAATTCTCAGCTTTGTCAACAGGTTTGAAAACTTCAAATTTTGATAAGTATAGTGTTTCATTTTGTTCTTGGTTGTCCTCATTCTCTGTATCAGATTCACTCCCCCCACTGATAAGCTCCTCACTTTCATAATCAGACTTCATTCCCCCCTCATGCACTTCATTGGTCCTTGCTTGGTTGCCCTCATTCTCTCTCTCATTGTCACTGTCAAACAACTCATTGTGGACCTTCCTCCCCTCAATCTCATCCTGGGGTGCATCATATTTGTCAAACCTCACATCATCATAACTGCTATCATCACTTAAGGGGTAGTCTACATCTATCACACTATCATCAGTATCACTATTGTAATACACATTCTCCTGACCAATGTCTTCCTCAACTTCTACATCCTTCATTCCAACATCAGCTTCTGCATTTACATGTACTTCTTCATCCATTTGTGGGGCAGGTAAGGCCAGATTATCCACCACTGATTCTACATCCTCAATGACATGTTCTACATAAACCTCTATCTGGTCATGTCCTCTAACACACTCTGTCATATGCATTGCATCCCTGTCATTTCCAATTACTCTAAGACCCTCCAACAACCCAAGCCCAGGAATTTTATACCACAACATCCTGTGCTTATTGTAACCAAGCCTGCGTACTATGTCTTCAACCTCTAACTTGGACCATAGATCATGATCACAATCATCTACATGGTTCACAAATCCATCGACATAACGAAGAGGGTTTTCAACAAAATGACCCCCGTGGTGTATCTCACAAGTGAACAGACGATCATCCATCTATAAAAATACAGAAAAAATTCAAGGCAAAAGTCAATGTGTAAACAAAGCCAACAACTTGGGACCACCACTCATGCATGCAAAAGCCGACATTCTTTATTACAGAAAGCAACACAACTGTAAAAAAGCCAACAACTTGGGACAAATAAATCTTACTTTACTCTACCAAACCTAGGTCTACAAAAATTAGTTATGTTTTATTTTTTGTCGTTCAGTTTCATTACACAGTTATGTGGCCAAAAAACCCTACAAATTTGGGTAGCAATCAACTTACCTTACAATCCACAAATCTCCTTCGATTTCGACTTCTTTGTGTCTACTTGTTCGTCATGTTGATCTCGCCAACATTCGTCTTCCTTGTGATTTGAAGACGCACGGGGAACGAGAGGGAGTGAGAGAAAGAGAGAGTGAGTGTTTGGATTGAGTATAAGAGAAGGGTGTTGTCCAGAGAGAGAGAGAGAGTGAGTGTTTGGATCTGAGTATAACATTAGGGGGTTTGTCCAGCTCATCAATCCGTTAGCCACATCTGAGATTTTCCGTCCATTTGGGACGGAAAGGGCAACATTGAACTTTGTCGAAAAGTGTAAGGGTAAAATTGAAACATAAAATTTTATAAGGACGAAATTGAAACAGAGGCTATTTTGTAGGGGCCAAACAAAATCTATATTGAATATAGAAAATATTATAAATTATAAGATATAGACAATTTTTTGAGACGTCCAAAAAAGAAAAGATGCAACAAATTGGGACGGAGGTAGTACTATAGAACCAGTGAATTGACTATCTATTTGCAGATAAGAGAAATTATTTTTGCGCTTCAATTTCTCATGAGTTAAACTTTGAAATTTGCTTTTTGCTAATTATGATTGCACAAATGACAAAACACAATTTTCAAAGCATATTTGAAGACACATTTTAAAGTGTATTTACAGAAAGTGAAGGCAAAAATCATGTACTTGTTCAAAATTGAGTAATGGTAGAAATTAACCTCATATTAGAGATAATAAAAGTGGGTCTTCGACCTGTAAATAATGTAAATAGGTTGTTCAATTTGAGGAGGAATCTAAGGCCCCATTCCAGGTGTGCTCCTAACTGGCAGAGGTTCCTAGCTCAGAGGAGTGCCCTCAAGTTGTCGACTAAAGATTGAAAAAGGTGTCACATTGAAGGATCTCTCGTAGCAATTAAAGTTTCACCTTTAGGCATGCCCTTTCGAAAATTCTGTATTCCTGAAATTAAAGATTATCTCCGACGGCGAGCCAAACCTCCGGCCGAAAGTTACACTTAGCTATCGGACCATTTTGCACCTCTCCAATGACGGGTCAAATATGAGCAAAAAAAAGCCCTGGCCATTTCTTTGGCCAAATTTGGCCGGGAAAATGAGCCATTTTTTCTATGGCCGGGATTGATAGTGATTCTATGGTTGTGATATGTAAGTGATTCAACAGCGCGCTACAAATTATATTGGCCAAAAATAGCTTTAGTACCATTGGAGCAACTTTGCCAAATTTAGCAAAATCACATTGTAGCAAGTCAAAAAATAGGTTTGACTTATATAAATTGGCTCCAACCTCTAGAGATGCTCTAACAAATTGGAGATTTCTATAAAGGCTTATCTACTAGTTTAGTCCCTGTAATTATAACTTGGTCTCAATTTGGTCCTTATATTTTTATGTCTTAATTTCATTCTTATAACTACATGTCAGTTTCAATTTGGTCCTTACATTTTTCAATGTTTTAATTTTGTACTTGTGGCTTTTGATTTGTTTAAATTTGAATTTCTCTAATTACAAAGCAGTCCTTCATATTTATATGATTATACATTGAAACTCTAAAGTTTATAAGCTCATATAAACTATCCTAAGTTAGGTTTTAAACATTTTAAAGTTGTTTTGGATGGGTTAGAGAGGGGTTGTCCTAGCCAGTGACTATTTATTTATATTCTACTACTTAATAAATCTAAATAGTCTTAACATATTTGCAATAGTAGATTTTTTAAGTCTATTTTAAGTATAACTTTTTCATGTTTATTTCAAGATAAATATAATTTTTTCCTTTTCTACGTGTATTAGTATGTAGAGGTGTTGATTTCCTTTGTCTAGTAAGAAATAGTATATAGAGGCGTTGATTCAATTTCTTCTTTAGTTATTGGTTTAATAGTCTTGTTAAAGTATCTTTTGTTCAATTATAATTTGTAGAGAAATGCCATTATGAAAAAAAAATTATTGCGATTCTTCAATAATTTATATGGTGCTCAACGTGGAAACCAGACTTTGATACCATAAGTAAACCTAATGTAAGATTGGTAATAATTGTAGTGGGCTTTTATACTACTTATTGAAGCTTTTGTACTTGTTATGATTTGTAATTTGGCAGGTATGTTTGCTGAGAACTTAATCCATATATACAGGTTGAATACTTCAAGGACTAAATTGATTCAAATAAATTTTGAGAACTAAATTGAAACTTGAGTGAATATTTGAGGACTAACTCGACACTGTAAACTTTTGAGGACCAAATTAAAATTCACCGATAACTATAAGTACTAAATAGTAGACAAGCCTTCTACCAATTGGTAACTATGCGGATTAGTTTTTTACATAATGAAAATTATTCTTCCTAATCTTATTTCTTTAATCTACCGGAGAGAAGAATATTATCTTATCATCTAGGAGATTAGAACATATCTTTCTAGGAGACTAGAGGTGATTGCATAAAGTTATGACTAGGGTTCTATTCTTGTGATCAGGTAGTAAGAAAGTAATTTATTGTGAATTCTCTAGTCTCGCGTGAATTGAGGAGCATCGTCGAACAAAAAAAAAAAAAAAACCCTATCTTTCTCTTATCCAAAAAAACAAAAAAGACACTAGCTTTAAAAAGGGAACCAGCAAATGTTTAAGATATAAATTTAAAAAAAAAAAAACCTTGTTTCTTCCCAACCTTATTTCTTTAATCTACCTGCAGAGAGAAGAATATTATCTTTATCATCTAGCAGACTAGAGGTGGTTACATAAAGTTATAACTAGCTTTCTCTTAACCAAAAAAAAAGGACACTAGCTTTCTAAAGGGCTCCAGCAAATGTTTAAGATAAAAAAAAAGCTTGTTTCCATAGCACGAGCAGATACTAAATTTGCTTTGGTGGTTTGGATCTTAGATTTGTCAACATGAAATTTCAAATAGAATATTGGGAAATGAAAGTAGTGCTTGCATGCATATCCATTGTTTTTCATGGGTAAGAAAGCTTATTCTTTACCTTCTCTGATATCCAATCCAATAAAGAGAAGCAAAGGAATAATTTCTTCTCCCGGATTTTCTTTACGCGTGATATGATTTCTTTGCTACTTTGCTACTTCTTTTGAGTTAATTAAAAATCATTCTAACCAGGCACATGATAGGCACGCAATGTCATAGATATAAGCGCCTAAGTAGGGCGAATTAGCGCATTAGAGGCGCGGTTTTATTTCATTTTCCACTTGATGCGGTGTTGTCCTTGGTTTTTCTTGTCTTTGTTTGTTTTGTAGGGAACAGGTCAGAAAAGAACGCGTAAAGTAGACCCATGGCGGTTGGGCATGTTGGGAACCGGTGGGACCCAAGCAAGGACGACCAAAAAGCTAAAAAGTCAACTTAGAGGCACCGGTATCGATACAGGGATTGTCATGTATCGATACCCGTGGGCCAATTTGGGAACAGAACGTCTGGGTATCGATACAGGACTTCTCCTGTATCGATACCGAGGGCCTTATACAGCCAGTTGACTTTGCCACGTAGTTTGACTTCGGGAAGGAATAAATACCCCGATTTTAGGCCGAATTAGGGTTGGAACATTGTTTAGTTTTTGCTCCCAAGTAGTAGCCGTTCTTTCTTTTGGAGATTCGATTTTCCGGAGGCTTTTCCATCGAAGTTTTGAAGTTTTGTTGACAGATTCGCTTATTGTTTCAGGTATTCCTTGTTTATTTTCATTAACTCTTATTTCGCGGGAGTTTGTCCGCGTTTTACTTTTGGATCTTCGTTTTAATCAAAATCCAATCATAGAAGCATGTTTACTTTCAGAATTTTGTTAGTTGTTCAAGTTATCATGAGTGAGTAGTTCATCAAGTATGGTCGCGGGGTGATTAATACGCCGTGGCCAGGGCCGGGCTTGTTCTCGCTCCTATTTTCTAAACTAATAAAAGTAAAAGCAATTTTAGGTTATTAAAGCACCTTCGTTGGACGTATCCGGGCATTGTCGGAGTCCATGTGACGCGGGGAACGGGGGACCAAAACCTGTTCTCCGCTGCACATGGGTAAACGGCAACCACGAGGATTCGCATCTTTCGGGGTATCTTTTTCTCTCTAAAATCAAACATGTTCAGAACAACGAATGGAGCAGGAAGTATCCGGACCTGGTCACCGTGTTATGAACCCTACGACCGTACTTCCTTTTTAATTAGTTTAAGCAACTCAAATTCTCGTAGTTTAGGTAATTTCACAAATCCAATCACAAGGGTGGCTACCTAAGAGCCGTGTTAAACTAGCAACCCGAGTACTTAGTAAGCACTCTCCGCCTTCTCTGTGGATTCGATTCCGGTCTTACCGGGTATTGTGCTACACTGGTCTCCGCCCTAGGCTTGGGGCAACCCATTTAATTAGGTATAGGATTTCAGTCAAGCATTTTTGGCGCCGTTGCCGGGGAATGCAAGAGGTGTTAAGAATTCAGGTCGTTAGTGTTATTTTAATTTAGTTTTAATTTTATCTTTGTTCTTAGAATCGAGTCAAAATAGGTAAAGGTAGGAAGGGTTCACCAAAGGAGGACCCACTCTTCTTCCGAGACCCGTCTAAGCGTCTAGTTAGGATAGAGAGTCATTGGTAGAAGTTCCACTCGAGTCTAGTCAGTTTGAGTCAGTAAGATTCCAGTCTGAGTCACCGTCCACTCAATCCGACTCATCCGAGTTTCCTGAGGGCCAACCTGAATCCATACCTATAGACGCCCTATTCATAGAATTTCCCAATCCATTGTTTGAATTAGAGAGTGAGCCACCGATGGCGGAACAGAGAACTATGCGGGATTACATGCATCCCGAGAGGACTACTCCCCGTGGCCCAATAGTTCTGCCAACAGAGACTGTGGAGGCACGTAATGCTTTCACTGTGAAACCGGGAACTCACAATGCACTCCCTCTCTTTTATGGGAGGGAAAACAAGGACCCGTATGAACATGTCCGCCACTTCGAGGGACTGGTGCGCACCCTAGCCACCACTACCCAGTGGGAAAATGCTTGCCTTAAGCTTTTCCTTGCTTCCCTGAAAGATGGTGCGGATAAGTGGCTCAGAATGCAAAAGGAGCAGTCCCTCACGACTTGGAAGGCTGTGAGGGAGCTATTCTATAGGAAATATTTCTCTGAGAGCAAGTCCCAGCACCTGACTCGCCAAATCCAGTCATTTAGGCAAAAAGAGGGCGAGTCATTCTTGAGGTGTTGGGAGAGATTCAAGGATTTGTTGTTGTCTCTACCCCACCACGGGTATGAGAAACACCAGTTGGTGACATTCTTCCAGTTGGGCCTCAATATTGCGACGGCCCAGCAGATTGAATACCTCTGTAAAGAGGGAGATTTCTTAGACAAGGCCCCAGATGAGGCATGGGATTTTCTAGAAGAATTGGCCGATAAGTACCGAAGTTGGGAACCTTCCGACCTCGCGGAAAGGGCCATAGCTGCACAGGGACCCAGTGGGTCCGGTATTTTCCCCATGAGTGTGAGAGACCATACCGTCCAGTCCCAGTTGGACAAATTGACCAAGCAGATGGAGGACTTGCGAATGAAGCAAGTCCACCAGGTGAATGATGTGAGAGTCGAGGAAGTGTGTGCTTTATGTGGGTGTCCAGGGCATTCAGTGACTGCGTGCCTCGCTTTTCCGATGGTCAAAGAGGCATACCAAAGTAACCAGGCTGAGGTGAATGCAGTGAACCAACATTGGGATCCGTTCTCAAACACCTATAATCCAGGCTGGGCTCATCACCCAGCCCTGAGTTGGAGAGATCCTAAGGCACCAGTGCCACCCCAGGCACCACCTCAGCAACAGATGCAACCATACCGGCCTCCGCAAGGCCAAATGTCCCAATATCGTTATCCCTCACAGAATCAGCAGGGGTTTAGTCCTTCATTTTCTGGACCACCCCCAGGCATAAATTATCCACCGAGGGATAAGCAGACTGATGATATGCTGAAGGCTCTCATGCAGTCTCAATTGAGCTTTACTGAGCAGACCAAGCAGGCCATAGGAGACATTAGGTCCCAATTGACTCAGTTGACGGCAGTAGTTGGGCAAAACCAACAGGAGAGGGGAAAATTTCCCTCTCAACCTCACGCCAATGCTGTCGGTACTAATTATCTAGGAGAGGGTTCAGGCACGAGTAATTTGAACCCCAATACAGAGGAAGCCAAGGCGATCACCACTCTCAGAAGTGGGAAGGTGGTCGACAAGACAATTCCTCTGAAGCAAAAATCGGTTCCAACTCCGGAGCCGGTCGCTGCACCAGTGGTTGTCCCCGCTGTGGGGAAGAGTACTGAGGAAGAGAGAGAGTTAGAGACACCTGAGGTGGTGGTGCCTGCTCCTGCGGACCCCACGACTCCTTTGCCACCTGTTGCACCATATCCCCATCGCTTGGTGGCAAAGCCGAGAGTCAATGTGAACTTTCAAATTCTTGAGCTGTTCAAGAATGTTCAGTTTCCTATCTCTTTAATGGAAGCCATTGACGCTATCCCTCAGTTTGCTAAGGTTTTGAAAGAGCTATGCACGTCGAAACGGAGAACTAAGAGTCAGTGCAACGTGCTACTGACGGAGCAAGTGAGCTCCATTCTCCAAGCTGATATTTCGATTAAGCGGAAGGACCCAGGTTGTCCCATTATCCCTATAGCCATTGCGGGCCAGAGTTTTGAGAAGGCTTTACTGGATTTGGGAGCGAGTGTCAATTTGCTCCCATATTCGGTTTATCTGAGATTAGGCTTAGGTGATCTGAAAGCCACACCAGTCATGCTACAGCTGGCTAACCGGAGTGTGAGAATTCCTAAGGGGGTAGTGGAGGATGTTTTGATTTAGGTAGGGGAGTTTCTGTTCCCCGTGGATTTCATTGTCTTGGACACGTGTCCAATCCCGAAAGTCTTTGAGAAGACTCCCATTATCCTTGGCCGTCCATTCTTAGCCACCTCCAGTGCAGTAATGAATTGCAAAATTGGACAAGTCCAGCTATCATTTGGGGACTTGAAAATGGAGGTGAATGTTTACAATGTAGATAGTCGAGTAGAGGATGATGAGGAGGTTTATGAGGTGAGTCTGATCGACACGCTAGTGCAAGGGCATGTCGAAAATATGTTGTATACGGATCCTCTGGAGATAGCGCTAACCGCCAATGAGGCGTCATTTTTAGATTCTCCAGAGGTAGGGAGTTTGATGGAGATGCTAGCAGTAGAGGATGTATGTGGCGCTGTTTGGGACCCAGTTCTCGAACCGTTTGGCGCCCCATTATCTAAAGCTCTCCCATCATCGGTCCAGCTGCCGAAGCCTGATTTGAAGCTTCTACCGGATACGTTGAAGTATGCCTTTCTTAAAGGTGATGATACGTTTCCAGTAGTGATCTCCTCCTCTCTGGAGGTGGATCAAGAGGCTAAATTACTTGCCCTGCTGAGAGAGCATATAGGGGCAATTGGCTGGACAATAGCAGACCTACAGGGTATTAGTCCTACGGTTTGTACACACCGCATTTTTCTAGATGAGGATGTGAAACCTTCTAGGCAACCTCAGCGCCGTCTGAACCCCAATATGAAGGAGGTGGTTAGGACGGAAGTGCTTAAGCTGTTAGATGCGGGTATCATTTACCCGATTGCCCATAGTGAGTGCGTAAGTCCTGTGCAGGTTGTGCCTAAGAAGGCAGGAGTGACTGTAGTGAGGAATAAGGAGGGTGAGTTAGTGCCAACCCGTGTTCAGACCGGGTGGCGCGTTTGCATTAACTACCGGAAGCTCAACGCGAGCACCCGGAAGGACCATTTTCCCCTCCCATTCATTGACCAGATTTTAAAGAGAGTCGTGGGCAGAGCATTCTATTGCTTCCTGGATGGATACTCTGGCTACAATCAGATTGAGGTAGCCATGGAGGACCAGGAAAAGACCACGTTTACATGCCCGTATGGTACTTTTGCCTACTGTCGCATGCCTTTTGGTTTGTGTAATGCTCCCGGCACCTTTTCACGGTGTATGATGGGAATTTTTAGCGACATGGTAGAGAAGATAGTGGAGGTTTTTATGGATGACTTTTCAGTTTTTGGGGATTTGTTCGACGGATGCCTCAAGAACTTAGGAAAAGTCTTGACTAGGTGTGAGGAGAAGCGCCTTGTGCTCAATTGGGAGAAATGCCACTTCATGGTGACCCAAGGAATTGTTTTGGGCCATATTGTCTCATCCAAGGGTATTGAGGTGGATAAGGCGAAGATCGACTTAATTGCGAATCTTCCCACTCCAAAAACTATTAAGGATATCCGGTCTTTTCTAGGTCACGTGGGATTTTACCGGCGATTCATTAAGGACTTTAGCGCGATCTCCCGGCCTTTGTGTCATTTGTTAGCAAAAGACACACCCTTTGTGTGGTCTGACGCTTGTGAGGGGGCATTCCAGAAATTGAAGTGGAGTCTCACAACTCCGCCAATCGTTCAGGCCCCGGATTGGAGTTTGCCGTTTGAGCTTATGTGTGACGCGTCCGACTATACAGTCGACGCAGTTTTAGGTCAGAGGCGAGGGAAAGATCCCTATGTGATTTATTATGCGAGCAAGACATTGAATGAGGCACAACTGAACTATACCACCACTGAGAAGGAATTATTAGCGGTTGTGTTTGCCTTAGATAAATTTCGGTCCTACTTGGTGGGGTCGCAGATTGTGGTGTATACCGATCATGCGGCTTTGAGGTACTTGATGACCAAGCAGGATGCGAAGGCTCGCCTTATCAGGTGGATTCTTTTGCTGCAAGAATTCCACCTTATCATTAAGGATAAGAAAGGGGTAGAGAATGTAGTGGCTGATCACCTGTCTCGTTTGGAGTTTGAGGACCCCACCTCTCATCTCCCTATTGTGGATACCTTTCTCGACGAGCAGCTGTTTGCTGCTAATACGTGCTCATGGTTTGCAGATATCGCTAATTATTTGGTGACTGGGCAGATTCCTCCCCATTGGTCTACATCTGAAAAGCAGCGGTTTTTAAGAGAGGTCCGACAGTATATTTTCGATGACCCTTATGTGTTTAAGTACTGCGCGGACCAGATAGTGCGCCATTGTGTCCCCGAGGTCGATCAGAGGGGAATTCTTGAGTTTTGTCATTCAGAGGCGTGTGGCGGTCATTTTTCTGCCAAGAAAACCACCGCCAAGGTGTTACAGTGTGGCTTCTTTTGGCCAAATCTATTTAAGGATGCATATGTGTTTTACAAGTCTTGTGACCGGTGTCAGAAATTAGGTAAAGTCGGCCCGCGAAATATGATGCCCCTCCACAATATTTATGTGTTGGAGGTTTTTGACTGTTGGGGTATTGATTTCATGGGCCCATTTCCAGTGTCACATGGTTTTGAGTACATCCTCCTGGCGGTGGATTATGTGTCAAAGTGGGTCGAGGCGATTCCCACTAGGACCAGTGATTCTAAGGTGGTGCTTGAGTTTTTGAAGAGTCATATTTTATCGCGTTTTGGCATGCCACGTGCCATTATCTCTGATCAAGACACTCACTTTTGCAATCGGTCCTTCGAGGCATTGATGAGGAAGTATGGCATCTCTCACAAGGTGTCTACGGCCTATCACCCTCAGACCAATGGCCAGGCTGAGCTGGCCAATCGGGAGATTAAGGGGATCCTAGAGAAAACGGTAAACCCGAGTAGAAAGGATTGGTCCCTAAGGTTGATTGATGCATTGTGGGCCTATCGCACCGCATACAAGACCGTGTTGGGTGCTTCACCCTATCGGCTTGTGTACGGTAAGGCCTGCCACCTGCCCGTGGAGATGGAGCATAAGGCCCATTAGGCCATCCAGACGGTGAATGCAAGTTTGCCAAAGGCAGGTGCCCATAGGAAGCTCTAACTGTGTGAGCTTGAGGAAATTAGGAATGATGCGTATGAGAGCACTAGCATTTACAAAGCTAAGGTTAAGGCGTACCAAGATAGGAATATCCAGCGCAAAACCTTTAGTGTTGGGCAGAAAGTTTTGTTATATAATTCGCGCATTCACTTATTTCCAGGGAAGTTGAGGTCTCGCTGGGATGGGCCGTACATAGTCCACCAGGTTTACCCGAACGGTTCAATAGATGTCTGCGACCCTAAGGATAATCATATTTTCAAAGTTAATGGGCAGCGTCTTAAACCATTTTTAGAAATCATAGATGTCGGTGAACCGGAGGAAGATTTAGTGGATCCTGTTTACTCGGATACTGCCGTGGTTTAGCCTTTGGCTGTGTTTTTACGGGTAGCTCACGCTTACCATGCTCTTAAGTGAGTGTGGACCCGGCCCCTAGCGATAGGGGTACCCATCATTGACTTGGGTATTTATAGCTTCGCACGCCGCTATTTAAATAAGGATCGTGTGCCCAGCTCCGGTTAGTAAGGGCGATAAGGCACTTTCGTGTTTATTTTTAATTTTCAAAAAAAATAAAATGGTCCGGTATAGCCACCTAATTTCTAGCCTTAAGTTTGTGTATCTGGGTTTCGGCCAATCTTATTGCCGTGTCTCGAATAGTCATAAAAGATGATTGGCTCTGATTTCTTTAAGGACCAACCTTGAGTGATTTAACCTGTTGAGTCATGACTTACCCGGGATTGTTCTGATGACCTTCTCTACACAAATTTAAGTGAGAAATTAGGGAGAAAAGTAGTACCCGTGTCTTTCACGTGACGGAAGTGGTGGTGTATTTTCTGTTTCTGTTACTTGTTTTTGGTTTTCTCTGTGTACGCCCGGATATCACGTGCCGGGCTGGACTGACGTGTTTTGCAGGTTGCACGGTGAGCGTCCCTGAAATTCCTCGTATATCGGCCGAGGTCATGGTGGTTGGCTGCCACCCGGAGGTCCAGTTCTTTCCCTTGTTCTTTCACCTTTTATGTCTCCATGCTCTGGGGACATAGCATGTTTCTAGTTGGGGGGAGGGTGTACTTTGTACTTATATAGCGTTGCTAGGTAGTTTTTGAGGATACGGGTGTTATGCATCGTGTAAGTATCATTGAGCGAATGTTTAACTTGAATGTATGCCTGTTTAACTTGAATGCATGCATATATTTGGCTATATACATTGAACATGATGCATTTTCAAACATGTGAATAGTGTCCCCACATTGATAATAGCGTATCCTGAATAACATTCCCATGTTCCTTTTCTTCCTTTCTGCAATCGCATAAAATAGTAGGCTTTTGTTTTGCAAGTAAGAGGCTAGTTATTTTTCATGCATCTGCGAGAGTAAATTACGTGCATAGGGGATGAAACAAGGCATTCTTGCATGATTAAACCACATACGAGTCCCCTTGAACCATCTTAAACCAGTCCGAGTCAGTCCCCGTGTCTAACTTAGGAAACCGGTGTATGGTTGGAGAGAAGTCGGGGGGAAGTTAAGCTCCATGCGTCATGAGTGCCGTATTGCTGTGGGTAATTTTGTGAAGTAATGTGTTCTGAGAGATCAATATTGGAAGAAGTCGGATTAGGTGTCATGTTTTGGAAACCAAGACCCGTAAACCTCAGAAAAAAAATATATATATATATATATATATATATATATATATATATATATATATATATATATATATATATATATATATATATATATATATATATATATATATAGCCTGTCGGTATCGATACAGTAAAAGTGATGTATCGATACCTGGTGCCCTAATCCGGAACAGAACCTACGGGTATCGATACAGGTAAAACCCTGTATCGATACCGAGTGCCCTAAACGCCAAATTTTAAGGGTTTGGCCGGTCATCTTCCACACTCCATCTTCTTCTTCCCAACCTTCTCTCTCTCTACCCTAATACCAACGAAAAAACCTCCATAGCCACCACCTTCAAACCTCCATAACTCCTCCAAAACTCACCCAAATTCCACCAAACTTCACCAAAACCTTCCTTTTCTCCATCTCTACCACATATACCTCTCCAATCCCATCCAAAATCCTTATCTCTCCAGATCTAAAACCCTAAATTTCTAAAACCCAACTTCTAAAACATGGCACCCAGGAAGACTTCCGCTAGTGCTAAGGGCAAGGGAGCGGCATCCTCTAGTGCCCCTCCAGAGCAAGCGACCGGGGGAAGGAGGACCAAAGATCAGATTGCCCGGGATGAGTGGGAAAGATGGGAGGCTTCCCTTGAGCAGAGGGGTGTTAAGAACGAGCGCCACATTATCCGGGATGGGTTTCTCCCAAATGACGTCACCATACAAGCCATTGTGCAACAAGGTATGTCGTTTTGGTTCGAACCAAACCCCGGATATAACTTATAACTTGTGAGGGAATTCTATAAAAATATGATGGTACCAGCATCCGGGACAGCATTTAGTTCCGAGACTCAGATAACCTCACGAGTGGCTAGAGTACCCATTACAGTTACACCCAATGTCATTGCTGCGAGTTTGCGGTATGTGAGGCCGACCGATACTAACTACCCTTGCCCCGCCGAAGATTTTGTACCGCGTAGAGTAGCGGATATTTTGTATGAGAGACGTAAGGATGCTAGTACTCCTCACCGGCCGGGCAAGTTTAAGCCGGCCTATCGGTTTGTGAACCAAGTGGTTTGTTACAATCTGGACCCGAGGGCAACTGAAAATAAGCCCTCTGTTGATACTGGGAATATGTTGACAGCTTTCATGGAGTCAGACACTGTGTGTGACTGGGCATTATTCATTTACACTAAGATTATCGATTTCCGTGATGCCCCAACACAGACCCGAATGCCGTTTCCCTGCCTGATTACAGCCATTGCTAGAGACTCCGGGTTGTTGGGGGCCAAATGGTTCAACAACGACCCATTGATTCCTGGGGCCGATTGATAGCACTATTCTTACCAAGAGCATAGCCCAGTCTCAAGGTGCTAGAGGTGGAGCCTATTTGACTACCGAACCACCCCCCAGCGCATCCAATACTACTTGGCTGCAGAAGATCTTTTGCCAAGGGGTCGCTACCATCCGGAGCCATCAGAAGCTCAAGAGGGAGGTGCGACAAAATGCGAGGATGCAGCAGATGATGAATCACAGGGAAGAGTGAATGGTAGGGCGACTTGAGGGGTCGACTTCGGATCCGTATGTTCCTCTTGAGTTGCCTGAGTTGGAGGTCAGTGATGATTTCGCTGATGAGGCGGATGCTACTGAGGAGAGTGAGGAGGAGTCGGACTGAGAAGAGGCACTTGTGTTGCATGGGGCTGATTGGAGGGTAGGTAGTATGATGAGGAGGTGTTATTTCATGTTAGGGTATTTTGTTATTTCATGTGAGACTTATTTCTGTTTTCTTTATTTGGGGTCTGTAATATAACTTGCATGGATACTGTTTGTTTTCTTTTGTTTTGTGGACTTGGTTTGGATGGCACCGATGGGCGCATTGACAAGGTTTAGACATGACAGGTGCGGCCGGTTAGGGTAGTTAACCTTGAGCTTCTGTGGGCCGGCACCTGATTTTGCAGTTTCCTATTTTGTTCTAACCAAGGTCATTATAATCCAAAAAGTCCTTAGTCGATCGTGTGCACGTATGTTATCTCTCACTTTTGCATGATTTATAATGATGTTGCTTATTTTGTGAAGTCATACTTGAACATATTGTGCATATTGTGCGTTATTTCTTGATAAGCGTTGACTTTGATTGGCACGTGGAACTGGCACGTGGAAACCAGTTCCACGCATCTCGCCAAGCGCTTATATGGGATGTTGAGTGATCTGGTGAGTAGTGCAACGCGATTATTTGTTGTAGGGATATTTATTCGCGCATGTGGCACTATGCTAATTGTGTTCGAGTTTCTGTCAAGGCATGCATGCATGTGAGTTACAGGCATATTAAGGGGCGAATACCTATCGCTATGATTTACTGTTTCTACAGGTGTCATAACCACCGTACCCCCGTTGGTGTTTTCTAGTTTCTTGTCTTTGTTTTATTTCGTTCGTTCCTAGGGACTAGCAATGCTCCAGTTGGGGGGTGTGATAGGCACGCAATGTCATAGATATAAGCGCCTAAGTAGGGCGAATTAGCGCATTAGAGGCGCGGTTTTATTTCATTTTCCACTTGATGCGGTGTTGTCCTTGGTTTTTCTTGTCTTTGTTTGTTTTGTAGAGAACAGGTCGGAAAAGAACGCGTAAAGTAGACCCATGGCGGTCGGGCATGTTAGGAACCGGTGGGACCCAAGCAAGGACGACCAAAAAGCTAAAAAGTCAACTTAGAGGCACCGGTATCGATACAGGGATTATCATGTATCGATACCCGTGGGCCAATTTGGGAACAGAATGTCTGGGTATCGATATAGGACTTCTCCCGTATCGATACCGAGGGCCTTATACAGCCAGTTGACTTTGCCACGTAGTTTGACTTCGGGAAGGAATAAATACCCCGATTTTAGGCCGAATTAGGGTTGGAACATTGTTTAGTTTTTGCTCCCAAGTAGTAGCCGTTCTTTCTTTTGGAGATTCGATTTTCCGGAGGCTTTTCCATCGAAGTTTTGAAGTTTTGTTGACAGATTCGCTTATTGCTTCGGGTATTCCTTGTTTATTTTCATTAACTCTTATTTCGCGGGAGTTTGTCCGCGTTTTACTTTTGGATCTTCGTTTTAATCAAAGTCCAATCATAGAAGCATGTTTACTTTCAGAATTTTGTTAGTTGTTCAAGTTATCATGAGTGAGTAGTTCATCAAGTATGGTCGCGGGGTGATTAACACGCCGTGGCCAGGGCCGGGCTTGTTCTCGCTCATATTTTCTAAGCTAATAAAGGTAAAAGCAATTTTAGGTTATTAAAGCACCTTCGTTGGACGTATCCGGGCATTGTCGGAGTCCATGTGACGCAGGGAACGGGGGATCAAAACCTATTCTCCGCTGCACATGGGTAAACGGCAACCACGAGGATTCGCATCTTTCGGGGTATCTTTTTCTCTCTAAAATCAAACATGGTCATAACAACGAATGGAGCAGGAAGTATCCGGACCTGGTCACCGTGTTATGAACCCTACGACCGTACTTCCTTTTTAATTAGTTTAAGCAACTCAAATTCTCGTAGTTTAGGTAATTTCACAAATCCAATCACAAGGGTGGCTACCTAAGAGCCGTGTTAAACAAGCAACCCGAGTACTTAGTAAGCACTCTCCGCCTTCTCTGTGGATTCGATTCCGGTCTTACTGGGTATTGTGCTTAGGGGTGAAAGCGGTTCGGTCCGGCCGGTTTTTTGCGGTTTTCAAGAACCGAATATTCGGTTCAGTTTTCAGTATTTGGCTACCGAAACCGACCGAAAAGGACATCGATTTTTTCGGTTTCGGTTCGTTCGGTTTCGGTCGGTTTTGTCGGTTTTTTCGGTTCTCACACAAAGAACAACAAAAATGATCGATCCATGGGAAAAAAAGAAGAAGAATGGAACAGAATCTTGTGCCTCCTTTGGGCCAAAAAAGCCCTTTGCAAAATCAAGAGGTGAAGGATCTAGAACCAGAAATTAAAGCAAAAGAAAAACAGATTGATGCTTTTTACAGAGTATACCATTTTTTTCTTACAAAGCAAACCGACAGATACTCTCTCAAATCAAGTCTGGATCTTGAAGCCGAGCTTGAAGTTGCAGGTGAGGGAGAAGCCAAGAAGTAGACGCATCCGGTGTTGGATGAAGTCGAGCTTGCAAGACCCTACGTGGTAGACGACGCATGATGCTGATGAGGGGAGAGACCAGAGGGAGAGAGAGATGAAGAAGATAGTCTAGATCTGTTTGTTTGAGAGTGAGTGAGAGAGAGAATGGTGCGGCGGGGTTGAAGATAAAGGTAGGGTTAGTAATGGAGGGCTGAGATTCACCCTAACATATAGGCATGGATGGCTGATATGTAAAATAAAAGGCCTGGGTATATAAACCGGTTCGGTTCGGTTCGGTTTTTTTCGGTTCAAATTTTGTAAACACCGGAACCGAACCGGAACCGAATAATTTCTAAAATCAGAACCGAACCTTCAACCGAACCGGACCGAACCGGTTAATTCGGCTGGTTAATTCGGCCGGTCCAGTTTGGCCGGTTAAAATTTCACTCCTAATTGTGCTACACTGGTCTCCGCCCTACGCTTGGAGCAACCCATTTAATTAGGTATAGGATTTCGGTCAAGCAGCACACCACGTAAGATCGATTTCATCTCGCCCGCAACACTCCAATTTTCGGACCTATTAATTAATTATCAAAAGGTTACAAAACCGGCCCTGAGGTGAAGCCAGAGGTGCGGCGGCTTTAGGCCCATAATTTAAGCAAAAAAAAGGAGGCCCATTTTTCATAGAAGTTGTTTTTATAATATATATAAACTACTACTCACAAAGAACCAATGGGGCGACAATTAAGGTGGTTTGAGCGCTTACACTTTCTCCATTGTGTCCCAGGTTCAATACTTGACAGGCCCTATGCTTGGTAAATTTTTTTCCCATGTGTTTTTTTTCCCAGTGAGTTCTACCTCATGAAACTCTTGATAAATTAATAAAAAATTTTGAGTGGTAGATGTTAGTCAAGACCAATGTTCAAATACCTTACACACCATATTTGATAAGTTTTTTTTAATTTTTTGTTTCATTTATTTTAATTACACTAGAAAAATGCATTCGATGAGCGGTATGAAAAAAAAAAGTATAAAAAATTTAAAAGTTTATGTTCGTTAAATTACCAAGTTAAAATACCATGTTTAATTTTTATACCTTTTATTAGCCACGTATATTGAATTTTTCTTGATAAAAAATTAAGGGCCTATCTTTGAAATTCGCTTTAAGCCTCTCAAATGTTAGGACCGGCTCTGAAAGGTTAAGTCTGATGATTACAATAACAAAATACTAAAGTTTGAGTCTTGACATAATACAACATTTAAAATGGACTTACATTTAGAATAAAACTGAGCTCTAAATAGGGTATGGATTCCAAGCTTTATCTTGCTCTATCTCGACAATTAATTCATTCGTCTGGTGGTGCTGCTCACCACCCTCTGTCTTCACACATGCTATGAAATGCCATGACCAGCAATAACACCATGAGAGAGTGACTTTCAATAGCTATTCCCTACCCTTTTTATCCATACATTTTTAAGAATGACAGGAAATAAAATAAAATGATACTAAATGAGCAGTCAATCATTTTTTGTTTATTAGTTTACCCTATGTGAATTCTTAGGTTCTCCTCCTTTGAGATACCTTTCCTCCTATAAACTCCAACTATAAACGTATGATGGTCTAACACTCTTGTTTGTCCTACGTACACCAGGGTCTGTGTTACGTACCTACCATGGATTTACTTATGGCAATAACAAGAGGTAAAGGTAGCCACCAATGTCAAACATGTCATGCCATACCAAAATTTTGATCTCAAAGTTTTGAAGTTTCATCGCCAGCCCTTAACCAAGGGTTTCGTTAGGCTGCTCCAAAACAACGCATATGAGTTCCCATCAGGCCACTCCATTCCGAAGAGTCCTGGTAGGCTGCCTACAACGATTCAGGTTCCTTTCAGACTACTTTTATCCAAGAGCCCTGGTAGACCACCCTTAACCTTTCCATCTCCTTTACCATTAATCCAATTGTCCTATTAATGTCTAATTCATTTTCCACTCACGAGTACCAACCCATGCCTAGCTAGGTTCATTCTAACAGTTGATCAATCAATCACATATAAGAGATTCATAAATAAATCAAGAGCATATAGGATGTTAAGTAATCTATTCACTCCACACATCAATTGAAATCTTACTATACTTATGTAGTTACATGAGTCTCGGGGACCAATTCATAATTTATAAAATTCTAGGGGTCACTATGCAGTTATCAAAAAAAATTTGTGTCTAAGTGCAATTTAGAGAACTCACGAACTAAATCACACATTTAAATAAATATGGGGTTAAAGTGTAAATAGCAATTCATTTGGGGACAAGGGTGATAATAAATAAGCACAAGGGCAATAGCATAATTAAACTAGGTCGGGAGGTATTTTCATAATTTTACATTTTATGGATTAATTGGTAATTTTATTACAATTCGGGGCCAAATCGTCATTCGATAAAATTTAATGTCAAAACCATGATTTTAACTGTCTAGGGTTAATTGCTAAATTTACCAAGTTTAAGGTCAAATCGTAATTTTTCTAAGTCTAGAAGTTAAAATAATAAGGGGGTGTTCCACTAAAAAAAAATTCTTATTTTTAACCCAAAACCTACTCCATTCCGCTAAAAAAAAAAACCCAACCAATTCCAGAGAGATGAAGTATATTTCTCCCCTTCCCCATGTTTGCCTGTTATGATGGTGCCTGAAATAAAGTTAAAGTGATTGGCAAGAAAAGCCCAACTCACTTTCGACACTGGGCCGTTAATGGGTTAGCTAGACCAGAGGAAATTCCAATACCAGCCCGACTATGCCTTGGTTGAGCTCTCAATGGGTTAGAAGATTGAGCCCTAGCGAATACTTTAGATCCTTTGGGCCCAAACATATGCGGATCCATACTGACGTTAAGTGTTTACAGTTTTCTGTACTTTTTGTATGGTTGATTTCTGGCTGCAAGTGTAAGACATACGATTACTGATAAATAGGAGTGGTACGTAATTGTGTAACATATCGCGCGATTGACTTGTTACCGACTTTTGTACCCGAAGTGGCACTACAAGTTGTGGGTTCGAATCACATGTAAAAAGATTGGGTAACTTTTGTTTTTTTTTTTTTTTGTTCTTTAGATATAGGAGAGATTAGGTTGTTTAAAAGTCGAGAAAAAGAAAATTGAAATTACACAAGTTGCCAAAACACACAACCAACAAAATTGTGTGGTGAGAGTGTGATTATTTTTTTCATTCTGTGTGCATATAAAGAAATAAACGTATTAGCATGAGCTATGCTTTGTTGATGAGGATGAGCTAGGTTTCCCACTTGGCCACTTCTCTACATTCTAGAAAAAGACATGGGACAATGACCAACCAAAAGAATGGTTAATTGAGGTTGGTTGTTGGGTATCCTTTCACTGTCAGTTTTCTTCTTCTTATAATCTGGTAAGGGTCAGTTTGTGGGCATCTCCACTAATTTTAATGCTCTAAAGTTAATAACCGGACAAACCTGAAGTAGCCCCAGAGGAATTGATTGCACCTGACAGATTTTTCGAACACGAGACCTTTGGAGGGAGGAAACCTCTGAAAGCATCTCCAACCAAGCCTTGAGGTTTTGAATACAAAAACTTAGAAGGAAACAAACCCCTAATTCTCATGGGCTTGAACCCCACGCCAATCCTTTGGGGTTGCCTATGAAAATCTAGTTGATCACACACCTGTATCCATTGAAATAAATTGTACTCTATATATCCATCCCATGTTGGTTCGTCTTAGGACTTTAAACTTTTGAAGGAGGTGTTGGATTAACTCCATTCACATTCAAAATTGGGATGCATTAATTTCCAATTATGCCTTCATTTTTTAACTTTTGAAAAGATTCCTAACCATTATAATTCATGGGAGGAAAACTTATTAACGGACGGACCGTGAATAACTTACAGCCCCCCAATAGATGCTTGACACCTCGGCCAGAAAGTCTCTTCCCATGTGGGACAAAAGAGCTGTGTACCACACCCAATCAAAATTTCCTCCAACTTAACTATGGTCAACAGGAACAATGTTCAATATAAATTCGCAAAAGCTAGAATGAGCCCACAGGGCTCATGTTAGTACGCCACACACGCCTAAAAAACCTTCTGGGATTAGAATTAGTGGGCCCAGTTGCATTATAAAATTGCAATTGAAAAGGCTTGTTCTTTGAAAAAGGAAGATTTCTCACACTTGGCGATTCTAACCCTCACTTTTTTTACTAACAACAAATTTACTTCTTCTCTGGCGGGCAATTTCCCTCCAAGTCGTCATTTACCTTTTTATATACTTACAAAAACCCACTTTCCCATTTCACCTGCACAACTTCACAAAAAAACTTCAGGAAGAACGGGTCAGCCATTTCAAAGTGGTGAGTGTGGTCTCTATCTTGAATTTTTTACTTCGACCTTCTTTTAGCAACAATTTCTTGTCTCTACAGTTTCTTTTTTTGTTGATTTAAACCTTAGAATCTTGAACGTGATATGTGTGGGTAGTTTATTTGATTTCTGCTATTAAATTTGTTTTTGATCGGCTATTGATTTTTGCTATTAAAGTCTTGCTAATATCCACCCAATAGGGGAAGAGTTATAGATAAATAAAGACAAATGAGTTCCGATTTTTAATACGCATTTCATGACTATATTTGAAGGAGACCATGCTCTCCTTTTTTTTCCCCTGTTCCTTTTATATAGAGAGAGGCACTGAATGAGAAATAAATGAAATGATGCTTGTTCGCATATAAAGAAATAAAGGAAGTTATAATGAGCACCTATGAAATATTTCAATGTGTTCCTAACACTCCTTGTCCAATTTTTAGCAAAATGACGCACACCCCTGTCGCTTCTATGGGCCCTGTCTATAGCAATGTTTTCAGTGGTGGATTAGAAACTTTTTTAAAGGTGTAACACACAAAATTTGAGACCTCCTTTCATTGCTGTCAGAAGGTTTTTATATTTTGAAATAAGAATACATTTTCATGGATATTAACACATTTTTTTCAAATATTGATACACCTTTTACACATTACCCTCCACTTATTGGGTTGTGGAAGCCATGCCCGACCAAGAGATGTTTATATTTTTTTAGTTCAAACTAGAATAGCATTGCAGTGATTTTTTTTTTTTAAATTTTGGATGGTTTATTTTTTAGCTTAAATAAGTTACTTGACATTTTTCTGTCTTTATTTAATTTTTCTCATTTGTTACTTTAGTGTTAGAATTTTTGAATTATAGGTTTGTCTCGATGAGCAAAATAAAAAATAAAAAAAGTAAAAGGGTATGATAGAAACTCCAAAATTTTTAAATAAAGACAACAATAAGCCAAAAGATTTAGTTTATTTCTGCTCGTCGAGACGAATCGATAATCCACAAAAATTTGACATACAATTGGCAAATGTGAATTTTTTAAATAAAATAACCCAATTAAGAAAGGAAAACTTAGTCATAAATGCATTAAATTTTGCCTTTTTAATGGGAAGGACAAGGAATTTTTGCAATCAAGCATAAATGACATTGTTTTTAATGTTGATTTAGCAAAAAGACAAAACTCAAACTCTCTCCTTATTTGGCACATAAATACCCTCTCTCCTTCTATGTCCTTCGTCATTTCAATTCTCTCTCTCTCTCTCTCTCTCTCTCTCTCTCAACTGTGTTGCTCCCCACGGTAGTTAAGGTAATCACTCTCCCACTTGATCTCTTCGACTATTTCTCAATTGGTCTGTAATGCCCCGATTTTCGGAAGCATTAATTAAGACAACTAATTAGGATTAATTTAATAAAAAGAGTTTCCATCAGAGTACACATTGGAAAACGTGAAGTGAAGCTCATTACAAAAATACTTAGTACGGTTTGAGAAATTAATATTGCAGACCAAACATTAAAATAAAGGGGTGGGTTCTACAGATTAGAGTTCAACTCTGGATTCCACGGCTCCTCCTGAGCTTGGTTTGCCGGAAAACCCTCGGCTTCGAAATAACCGTCTCCTTTGACACCAACGGTACCTACTTGGTTACAGTCTGGCATAATAAGTCCGAGTTGCAAAGCAACATCATAGTATTATACCAGGGTCACACAAAGTGTAACACCGTGAGCGATCGATAAATCACTCAATAGCTACTTTAACCCTCCCAACCCTTGCTTAACATACAAGTACAACATATATGATTGAAAGACAATAATAAAAGGAATAAGCAGGTAATTAATCGTAAAGCAGAAAATAAACACATAACGGATTTCATTACTAGCCATTAACTTACATGTTCATCTAAGTTCTCAACCTAGAGAACTTTCCTCCCGGTTAACCACTAAGGACTATGACCAAACTGTGATTTACTCCCCCCTTGCTTGCCCTTCACTCGGGGGCTCCGACGGAAGGTGTAAGTTACGTACTTAATCCAACCGTTATCATACAATTAGGATGATTAGTGAGTTTTTACTACTTTCAGGAAATGGTAGTTGACTAGTTGGCCGATTTTTTGAATTTTCCATAAGAAATTAGAACTTCTAAATATTAGTGAAGTCTCAATAATTTTTTGGGTCACCAAAAGTGGTAGTCAGCAGGAGCTCATTTATTTGAATTTTTTTAAGAAATTAGAACTTTTAAATATTAGTGAAATCTCACTATTTCTTTTAAATTTTATGTTCGAAATTATATTTTTTAAAATTAGTGGCATTTCACTAATTTTTTTAAAATCGCCGGAAATGGTCAGCCAAAGGCAAGGTGGTGGTCGGCCAGAGGTGGGGGTCGTGATTTTTTTGAATTTTATGTTCGAAATTAGAATTTTTACTAAATTAGTGATATTTTTTTTGGTAGTCGGCTAGAAGTGGGGTGCTGTTTTTTTTTTTTTTTGAATTTTGTGTTTGAAATTAGAATTTTTAAAAATTAGTGACATTTCACTAATTTTTTTGGTTGCTGGAAGTGGTTGGCCAAAGGTGGGGTGGTGGCGGGCGGAGGTGGGGTGATATTTTTTTTTGCATTTTATGTTCGAAATTAGAATTTTAAAAAATAAGTGACATTTCACTAATTTTTTTGGTCGCCAGAAGTGGTCAGCCAGGGGTTGGGTGGTGGTTGGCTGGAGGTGGGGTAGTAATTTTTTTGAATTTTATGTTCAAAATTAGACATTTTGACCATGATTTGACAATGATTTTAGCAACTGGGTTACTAAAATGTTTTGAAAAACTCAGCCTAATATTTAGGTCAAATTTAGGCCAAAATAGGCCTAGGAAGTTATACAAATCCTTAGTACGGAATAAAATGTGAAATTTTTGTATAATGTAGATGTAATTATAGATGCATACAAAAGAGATTGTATTTATGTAGTTTATTATGTGTTGTGTAGAATATCTATTGCTCTTTAGTACGAAAAAACCTTTTGTTTTTAGTTTAAAAAAACAAAGCAGTAGAGCATCAACCCCCAGGGCAAAGTTGTAATTTACAATTAAAAGAAGAAACAAAAGTAATATAAAAGAAAGAGTTCGTACTGTATGCACAGAATGCAGACAAAGGACAATTGGTAGAGGAAACTAACAATTAAATATTCAATTTTGACATCCTTAAAGTTGGCCTATTGGGCTCATTTTAGCAGCACCCAAATTTTGGACGAATGATTGCAATAATGCCACTGTCATTATGTACGAATTGATACACGTACACCACTCATCCAATATCTATTTTCATTCTTCTTTTCCATTTTCCTTTTTCTTTTCATTTCGCTTTTTCTTTTTTATTTGGATAAATAATTCAAAAGTATTTTATTTTTTGGTCCTAATTCATAAAAACTGCATCTGTTAGTTTTGTTTCAATTTTTTAAATTATTGGCTCATTTCAAAGAGAGGAATCTAAAAATAAAAAAAAATATGACCAACTTATAAAATATTTGAAAAACGATAGATAATCCAAAATATTTGTCTGTTTTGTATTATTTTTATTTTAGAAATTTATAAGGTAATTTTTTTAAACTTTTTTTATTCTCCCTTTGAAACACGAACCAATAGTTGTCATTATCATGGTTGCAGCTTTAAGAGCTTACAGAAACAAAATACTTTTTCCAAGCGTTTGCGTGAGATGAAGTGAGGTAGCCCCAAGTACAAATCACTAAATATAAGATCTTTTGGAGCTTGAACAATAGCTATCGAAGAAGAAAAAAAATGGAGTTGGTGAAACACAAATTGTCTTAGACTCCATAGCTAACGAAGAAGAAAAAAAACAGAGGATTCAATTGCCTTAACTGAAAACTCTCGAAGGTGGGTACCAAAACGATGTCGTTTTGGTCGTTGTGGACTTTTTGTTGTCGCCCTCTGTCCTGTATGTATCATTTTTTAATCAAGAAAGGGCTTAGCCGTACGGTGTCAAAAAATTACTACTGAAATTTGAAAAATCACGCATGGAAGCAATTTATACTTTTTATTCAAAATATAGTACGAAGACCATCATTTTGGAAGTGTATATATACAAATCATATTTCAAAAAAAAAAAAAACAATAATGTTAATTTTAAGAGTCTCCAAAACATAAACATAGAAGATGAACATATATCTTCACCTCTTCGCCAGACCCTTTTTGTGTAGCTAAGAGCATTGTTAATGGTCTAACCAAAAGTTGTCATATCAGCTTTTAGTTATACATATAGAGGTTGCTTAACAAAGTCAATTCCCACCTTGATGTTTTTTGTCCATAGCAAAATAAATAAATAAATAGACCGCCATCACTTTATCAAACTTAGATATCAAAAACTTGCTACATTACTTTTTCAAGCTACAAAAATAATTTTTGAATATTTTTTAAAATAAAATTTTCAGTTTTTTTTTTAATCAAAACAATTTTTTTGAAAAACACATTTAAAAAAAAAACAGTTTCGAAAAAAAGTTTTGAAAGAATAAACAGTTTTTAACGTGAGAGCGCGTTTGTAACTGCACAGATTATGACAACTGGTTTGTCCGTATAAATGACGGAAGTGGCATTATTGCTCGGAGTAATTGTGGATTTTGTACAGTCTAAATCATCTGAAATGGGACCCAAGTAACAGTGTAAACCATAGTTAACGGGATGGGTTTGATTTTGGTGGGTGGGAAGATGTTTCTGCCGAGTTTGCTTATGTGTCAAAAGCTTATTAGCTGGCTGCAATAAGGTTCTTCACGGCTGATCCGTGAAGAAGTTAATCTCAATTCATAGTTGTGAAAATTCAAACACTTTTCTACTCTTTGAGACATCTCAAAATGAAGTAAATGACCAACAATATTGGATAAAGGGAGTATGTGTTGCATTGAAAATGAAAGGCCAAACACTTATCATCCATTCTCTTTCATCAAATATGATTTTGCCAACTTTTACTGTTATCCGATTAGAAATACAATAATACATATCGAAACTTTTGATATCAACCACTCGAATTGTCAAATAAAATCTTAATTAGTCTTACTTTATATCTATCACATTAAAAACTACGTGATGAAACGTCAAATAAGAAGACCATGATGATTATTATCATGCATAGGATACCATGAGAGATGCCACTAGAGGATCTTAATTTGTTTTGAACAATGTACTCCAAGAGGCGGAGTCAGGAATATCTAATAGTGAGGTCAAAATGTAAGTATCAAACTTTATCTTCTCTTTATTTGGATTTTTTTTATTTTTATAAATTGATGTCCAGGTCAATTTACAAACGCTTCAACTAATTCTGAAATTCTGAAGGTAATGATAAGGTATAATGGCCCGAAGAATTTTTCAATTGAGTATTAAAATTCTATTGAGTCAAGCAACCCAGTTGCTAAAATTATTTTAAAAACTCAGCCTAAATCCGGAAGTTTGTCAGTGACGCTCCATGTGGTAGGAGCCTTACATATGATAAGTTTGTCGCCAATGGCAACAAAAATCCAATTTTGTCTAAAAAAATCTTAACAGAAACTTATCCCACAACGTTTGTCTCTTGTCCTAACAAAAATCCCGATACCTTCGTCCTCCTCACCTTCTCTTTCACTCTCCACCGTGCCACCGCCGACACAACCACCGTCCTCAACCCCACCACCTCCATCGCCGCCGACACTTCCACCTCAACATCCTTAAAATACCCGCCAAAAAGAGACAAACTCCTGAATGGCCTCCCAAGACTCGCAAACTTTCCACTGGCACTACTCTGAATTCGACGACCGTAACTTCCAGATTCGAGGCCGCACCTTCTTCTACGCCGTCGTCCTCTTCTCCATCATCCTCCTCACCTCCCTTGTAACACCCGGGTTATTTCAAATATTTGATTTGTTTTAATCCTATTGTGTGGCTTGGAGTAATCATAAGGTTTGGGCTAAAAGTTAATAACAATGATAATTTGAGGGAGTGAAGTGTAATTGGGTGGAGGATTTTTTTTCTCTTTTCTTTCATTTGGTCTGATTGTCAATCAGAGAAGAGAGAGAGAGAGAGAGAGAGAGAGAGAGAGAAGTCGGCAGAAGAAGAGAGAAGAAGAAGAAGAAGAAGAAGAAGAAGAAGAAGAAGAAGAAGGAAAAATTGGGGAAAACCCAAAATTGAGGTACGAATTGGAGTTTAATTTCCGAAATTCTTGATATATGTTGCTCATATACAAGTTAATCACTGATTTTGCATCTCATAAGAGTGATTTGGGGTTTGTTTTTATGAAATTCGTGAAAGGAAGGTGAAGGGTTCACTGACTGGTTTTCTGAAAATCACATCTGTCATGAGATTTGACGAATTTTAAGACATGGTTCTAGAAGTCAAAATTTTACGAGATTTTTACAGTGGATATCCATGGATGTTTTCTGCTTTGTGTAAAAATTTCAGAGTTTAATTCGAAGTACAGAAAATATGAAAATTCGTGAAACAATCTGCTGTCGGGTTCGTGTTTGTGCAGACAGCACTGACATGCCTTGGGAAAACAGTTATAACTTCTAGCGTGGGTATCCGATTGGCACACCGTCTTTTGATTCTGAAACTAGACTCATATACCTTCGATTTGATGTATGGTTTATGCTCTAATTCCTTCTGGAGAATAGCAGTTTTTAATTTAAAGTTGGAGAAAAATCTGTTTTGGGAAATTTTCAGCAGGTTCTGGGTTAGTTTGATGGTTGATTAAAAATAGTTACAGAGCTTGGAAAATTCTGAATTTTTGATATGATGATTGAGTATGAGTTTGGAGGTTGTGGTACAAATTTCGTAGGAAATGGATTATTAGATTAATTCTGGAAATTCGCAGAGTGCAGCACTGTTGGGTCGTAGTATGCATTTAACTTGCATTTGGGCATGAATTTTAGTAGTGAGCTTATGGGTGATATATAATTGTTATTATAGGTGATGTAATCATAAGAATGGTCGTGGTTATGCTTTCGGTGCGTGGAGGTTAAGTTGATAGCAGAGTTTGTCCTTTTGTGGCAGGTGAGAATGTACAGCCTCTATAATAAATAGAAATGTGTAGTGTTTATGTGGTGTTTTCAAATGTGTGGTGTGATTATTGATGTTTTGAAAACTCTCCTTGTGATTTTTTGTATATGTTAAAAGTATTGTGTTTGGACGGATTAAATGATTTTCAGTGATGGATCAAATGATTTCTGGTGGGTGAAAAGAGAATATTTTATGCCTCTTGTGCCAATGTTTAGTTTGCAAGGTTGGCAACTTGCATTCGTGGGCTGTGCCATCTGGCTGTGTGCCAGCATTTTAGCCAAAAAGTTGCAAGGTTGGCATCTTGTAGCGTGGGCTGTGCCAATATTTTTGTTTGCAAGGTTGGCAACTTGCATTCGTGGGCTGTGCCAAATGTTTGATGTGCAAGCTTGGTTGCTGCTTGCCGGTAAGCTTTGCTTACGTTGTGGTTGCACCTACCATTGGTGATAAAGAATGGCCCTCGTCACCGCCACTATATGTGAGCCTGTGAGCGAGGTAACGGTACCGTCATAACTCCCGGTCGTGAGGTTGGCGACTCGTTGGCACATTGGGTAAATTGATTTGATATTATTTTATATTGTGAAAGAAAATGTGAAAATTTTGCAAAACCTGCAAAGGTGTGTTGATGAAATGGGCCGGTGGGCCGTGTTTTTGAGATGAGCCGATAGGCTGTGTTTTTGGGATGGGCCGGTGGGCCATGTTTTGAGATGAGCCGGTGGGCTGCATTTTGAAATAAATATGGTGGGCTGTGTTTTTGAGATAAAAGTGTGGGTGTGATGTTTAAAACTGTGATCCATCTGAATTGTTTAAGCAAATGTGTTGGTGTGTGTTTATGCTTCGATCCATCTAAATACTTATCATTTCCATTTATTATGTTGCTAACGTACATTCTCCTGTAACCTTTTTGGTTGCAGATTCTCAGTTAAGCTAGACGTCGGTCCACTACAGTGCCAGGGTGTCAGTCAGGTGTTCATAGAGGTTGAGTTTTATAATTCTGTCAGTTAGAGGGTGTTGTAGAATAACTATATAATGTGAGGATGGTGTGGTTCGGTACAAGTCTAATATGGTTGACAGTACAATTGATGTGGAGGTGTGAACACCTGTTTATTTTTATTGGTTCTACTGCGAGCTGTAGTCTAATTTTGAGTATTATTTTCGTGAGAAGCCGGAAATGCGTACAGGTGGTGATAGGTGTCCTGTCACTTTGTACAAGTTTTATTTTGCCAGGGTGGGGTGTGACATCCCTCCTCCTCCTCTGTCAAGCTATTGTATCTAAGAGATCCATTACAATAAAGTCTCATAGGGTTTGTAAACAAAATAGAAATACTGAAACTTCTCTTTGATAATCCATTGCCCCCAATGGCTATTGGTTACTAGGCTATAGGATAAAATTTTGGTTCTTTAGAACATGAATCTCTTTTGTTTTCATTAATTCTCATAGCGGGTGCGGGATGATACTCATATAATTTGCATATCAATCACACCACATGCAACGAAGAAAGATATACTCCCTCCGTCCCAATTTAATTGTTCCCTACGGTTATGCGTGCCTTTTTAAAACTCTTGTAATTTTCATTCTATAATGTATTTTATATGCAATATCGATCTTATTTGATAAATCTCAATTAGTTCTATTAGACAATTTTTTAAAAAAACTTTGAAAACATTACCAATAAAAAGATATAGACGTTTGAAAATGACACGGATATTCGTAGAGAGCATTTAAAATGGGACAGAGGGAGTAATCAATAACCTGATGGAACAGAATGCAAGCCAGAGACGACGATCGGGAGTAGCTACCAGCGACGAAAGGTAACGGAGAGCGTGGCTTGACGGATAGGATTTGGGTGGGCGTCTATTTTTCTTCTTCCGTTAGGCTTTACCAGAGAAGGCAGAGGAAAAAAACACGTAAAAAAAAAAAAAATTGGATTGCCTGAAGTAAAATTGAAACTTGCAAAAGAGTAGTTTTGGAAAACCACTGTAATTTGAAGTGCCTCTATCAATTTTTGGAGCGCGATCATCTAATAATCTCATTTGTTAAAATCATTTAAAAAAATGAGCTTAAATCTGGAAGTCTGTCAGTGACGCTCCATGTGGTAGGAGCCTTACATATGATAAGTTTGTCGCCAATGGCAACAAAAATCCAATTTTGCCTAAAAAAATCTTACTACAGAAACTTATCCCACAACGTTTGTCTCTTGTCCTAACAAAAATCCCGATACCTTCGTCCTCCTCACCTCCCCTTTCACTCTCCACCGTGCCGCCGCCAACACAACCACCGTCCTCAACCCCACCACCTCCATCGCCGGCGCCACTTCCACCTCAACATCCTGAAAATACCCGCCAAAAAGAGACAAACTCCTGAATGGCCTCCCAAGACTCGCAAACTTTCCACTGGCACTACTCCGAATTCGACGACCGTAACTTCCAGATTCGCGGCCGCACCTTCTTCTACGCCGTCGTCCTCTTCTCCATCATCCTCCTCACCTCCCTCCTCCTCCTCTTCGCCCGCTGGCTCTGCCGCATCCGCCCCACCTCCGCCCCATACCTGGCCCACCCCCCGCCGCCTTCTCAACCCCGAGGACTCGACGTGGCCACAATCAACAGCTTTCCGATCGTACTCCACGATTCGTCGACATCAACGGCGGATTTCGGCGAATCGGAGTGCTGTATATGCCTTGGGTTATTTGAAGACGGTGAGAAAGTGAAAGTGCTGCCGAAATGCCGACATTGTTATCACTCTGTTTGCGTCGACAAATGGCTCTTTTCTCAGTCGAGTTGCCCAATCTGCCGATCTTCTCTCCGAGTCGACTCTCCTGTTTGACTCGGTCTGTTTTTTTTTTCTTTTTTTACCCCCTGATGGAGTGCATTTTACCTTATTTGTCGTAAAATTATTATTGAAAATGTGTACATTGCGTGTAAATTATGTTTTCTCACCTGATTGATCTACGTTCTCTGATTGGGCAATGACTGGTATGGATTAGTTTGGTTTTTGTGGGGCATTTGGTTGAAAATGATATCTTGATTTTATTAATTTGTTATCGAGGAGACCACACAAGTGGTCTAATAAGTGCGGGATGTCTACACCCGTTTGATGAATTTTCTCCGTGAGTTTGGCATTTTGGTTTTTGTGTACTTTTGACACTAGGAAATGGGGGATGATGTGCACCCCTTAGCCGTCCGTTTGTATTTTGGACGGTTAAGATGTGTGTTGATTTTTTACCGGTAAAAATAAATTAAAATTAAAGTAAAATTACCGAATGCATCCGGGTCATCTAAAACACAACCAGATGGCCGGGGGGGGGGGGGGGGGGGGGGGGGGGTGGGGGTGCACAGCACTCTCGGATCCTTGACACTAGAACCGAAAGGATGAGGAGTTTTTTAGTGTGCTAGTAGTTATCTTAATTTATCAAAACATAACCAAAACCGAGAAGAATTTGGCGGTGTGTACCGTACGGATGACATGATGCTGAGCGCGAATTTCGGCCGTCCAAAAATGTTTTGGATGGTCTAGATTTTAAAGAGAGAACAAGGAGAGTAGGGATGGCAACTTCCCCATATCCAATGGATACCAGCCCCGCCCCCGCCCCCTCCCATATGGAGGCGGAGACAACTCAGAATTTTCCCCAATAGTAGCGGGTATGGTAGGATATCAAAAAAAACCAGCTCGGGTATGGAGCGGGTATGATTTTCTAATCCCCATTCCCAAATACCTGTACCCGCCCCATACCCTCCCCGTACCTGGTTATACATACTACATATACCATATAATATATATATATATATATACATATAAATAGGAACATACGCATAAATCTTGAGTATAGTTAGATATGTAAACAATTACCTTTTTAATTAGAAAATCTTATCAATTACTACATATCCTAGACTAGTTAATATTCAAAAATATCAATTAAGATTATATTTTTTAAAATATAAATATCAATTTATTTCATTCTCCACTTATTTATTTATTTTTTTGTTTGGATATGGGTATGTTCAGGGAAACTCCGATCTCCATCGGGAGGTGGGTTTGGTTTTTCATCTAATATCCCCAATGGGGATGGGAGCGGAGATGGTAAAAGATCCTCCAATCGAAAATCGGGTATGGAATAAGGTCCCTCGATCCATACCTTATCCGTTGCCATCCCTAAAGGAGAGGGGGCGAAGGGTTGAGAGAAATCTGAGCCATTCAAAACACTTTTAGACGATTGAGATTTGCGCTCCTCACATCATCCCTATCCTACACGCACCCAAATTCTTTTCATCAAAACATAATAAAAGTGGAAAATTTTCATGCTTCTTTTTAAAATTCACCAAGTCTCAAATATGAGTTGCCATTCTCCCGTCCAAACCATTCAAAGTTGGTTTTTTGAACTAGACTCCCTGTTTGTAATTGATTAACTAACGGGTTGTTTGGAGCTTGGGAAAAAGACAATTAGGAAACAAGAGAAAATGATTCAGACAACCCGTTATTTTCTTTGTTATTTTCTTTCCTGTTTCTTTTTAAGGTAAGAGAATTTTTTTTAAAAGTTTTGCTTGATTTCTTTTCTTTTCTTTCCAAACAAACTCTGGTTTTGTAACTCTCTCTCTCTCTCTTTACGGTAGAAAAAATAAATTTCTCCCTCTTCATCTCATATTTTGTTTTTGGAATTGGATCTTTTCCAGTAAGTGAACATTACAATAATATTTAATTGGGCAAGAGAATCTATATAGTTGTAATTTTTTTAAACAATTATTATTATATTTATAAGAAAATTTTGAAACTTTGGTAAAACGGTCACCCCAATAAATCTTGGTCCTTGGCCGAGGCAGACCTATACAGTCTTTGTGCATTTGGACCCATGAAAGACTTTCTATTTGATGGAAAAGAACTTGACCTATCATATTACCATTATGTCCCCCCTCCCCTCTTTCTACATAGTTTTGTCGTGCTTAAATTTTGAATTTGTGTAGAAAAATGAAATGCTACGAATAGGAGAAGATAAAGAGGCGACAGACGATTTTCTTGGCAATTTGAAACTCCATCAAATCTTTGGTGATTATGGATCCATGTATGAGTATTAATTTGTGCAAGAAAATTTACTCTTTTTGCTTGGGTTAGGTCATTAAATTGTGAAGAATAAATATGCATTTGTCATCCCACGAGAAACATGATGTTAATGATCACACCCTATACGTATGTACAATTTCATTCTAACTCCTACTAATTCATGCCCGGTCGTTACCTCCAGTGTTTTGAAATTGATCGATGTACGCGTAAGCTGGCCCGGACACCTGGTTATTAGAAAAAAAAATCATAAATTCAATTCCTAAAACAAGAAAAAGGAAGAGAAAAGGTATACTAACATTTCGAACACTTGTAACAAGATTTAATTAATAGAGATGAGATTAAATTTGCCTCACATATGAATGATATGACCTAATTTTTGTCATCTGAGATGATCAACACACTATCAACGTACTTCCTAACCTCCTCCGCTATCGTGCGCCTCATCACATTCATCATCACCCGACGATCCCTCACCGTTGATTTCTCCTCCTTCATCTCTCCACCTTTCCTGATCACCTCAACCTTTTCCTCCTCCACCACCGCCGCCGCCCTCTCCCCAGGCGGCGACAGCGTTAGCGACGTCTCCGGTCCCTCCTCCTCCGCCGCCTTCACCTTCCTCCGCTTCACCGCCGTGTCTGGCCCGAACGTCACCGACTCGGTCTCGACGAAATTGCGATCATTATTACTCCGGCGGCGAAGACTCGAGTGCCAGTGGTTCTTTATGGCATTGTCGGTACGGCCGGGTAATTGCTTGGCAATGGTAGCCCAGCGGTTACCGTAAACTTGGTGTGCCTTGAGGATGACAGCGTCCTCCGCCGTGGAAAAAGGCCGGTGCTCCACTTCTGGGCTGAGCTGGTTGATCCACCGCAGCCTGCAAGATTTTCCAGTCCGCCCCGGGATGCTGCCGCTTATGGCTGCCCAATTGCAAGGCCCATGTTGCTCCACCAGCCTCACCAGCGCCTCGTCCTCCGCCTTGCTCCACGGTTCTCTTATCCAATCTCCGCCGCTCATCTCTCTCTTCTCTCTCTCTCTCAAATCAATTTAGCTTAAGGTTTATGAAACTGTATAGGAAAAAGGGAGTTTGTTGTTTGTTCGTGGGGGTTGGGTTTTCAGTTTCGTGTGTATATATATACAGGATCTTTATATATGTATCATGTAAGTATAGCATGTACAGTTGGTTTTGTTATCGACAGTTACCCATAAGAAATGGATGAGTTGTCAGTTGAACGGTTTTTATGTTCAAACTGAATTGAAAATGGAAACTGCTGATGGGGGATGTGCTGTACGCACCTACGTACCAGTATTAGACAAAAATGGGAATGGAATTTTGGGTAAATCTCTCAACAAAAAATGGTGTGCGTAAGCACGTCTGTGTATACGTATATTGCACGAACAATGCATCTTGACCGTCCAAAAGCATTTTTGAGTTTCGACGGTCTGAATTGCCTTTGCTCTGTGACCGGTTAAAGTTTACTCTTACCGGCAGTCAAAGAGTGTTTAAAATCCGGACCGATGATTTATTCGAACGGATATAAAGATATGTTCGTGCATATTGCGTACGCATACGTCCGTACGCATAGTCAAACAGGTCTCTCAAACCCTCCTAATATTCTGTTTTTATTTTCAACGATGCTACGGACACTATTTGAAATGAGTTGTCAATAGGACAATAGTGAATATGACCCCCTTTGAGTGTTGTGTCTTGATATTGAGTGTCGTGTCCGAATATTGTATCCGTAACATTTTCATTTTATATTAGTGTACGTATTTCTAAATTAAAACTTTCAGTCCTCAGTCAATACTAGGACAATAGTGGAATGATTTTGATGCACTATACTTGCCGGATAAAATTCTGAAAAACCTTTCTTGATTTTTTCAATTTTTTTTTTGGTTTTTGTTTTTTGCTCGAGACGAATGACTCCTTTTGTGTGGATAAACTCTACCCTGCGAAACCATACGACTTGGTCATTGTATTTACATGCTAATTTTGTAGGCCAAAGTTTGTTGTCATCAACTCGAAGGTTTGTCTCCTACTCTTAGCACTCAAATCTTAGAAAAATAACCGAGTGCTAATTGTTTACCCACCTACAAAGCTAGTAATTGTTTACTCAATCCGATAAAAATAAGGAGGGAGCCGAATCTGGGGATTCCAGATCCAGACTTCGACATCGGCGGCAAGCGGCAGTGATGGCATGACAACTTCCAGACGGCTCCAGCGATTCTTTATTTCCTGTATTTTCCCTTTTCTGTTATTTTTTTTTTCTTTTTTCTTAGTTTTAGGTTGTAATGCTTTGTTTTGGTTAATGAATTTTCTCTCTTTTCCACCCAATCAAGCACTTAATATATAGGATCGAAATGATATTTTGCTCAATTAAAAATTGAAGTTTTACCAAAATGAATACCCCTAGATCTAATTATTGGTGGGATCCGGTGTGGGTAGCCCATCAATTCAGGTAATGTTCACCTACACTGTTTTAGGTGGGTGAACCCTCCAAACAAAAATAGTGGCATTACTTCAATAAATTTGCATCAATTTAACGAGTGGCTTAGTGAGAATGCAAGAAGAACCTCTGCCTCTTGCTTTTCATGCGATAGCTCGACCCCATGGAAGACGATGAAGCAGCGATTCGGCTCAAAACTGCTTTAAGGGACTGAACAATATTGTTCAAGCAAGCACCCTCTTTAGTATCCTTATTAGTACAAAGGACCAAGATGCTCTTGATTCTGCCACCCAAACTAGCCACATCGGCTTGAACCGTCCTAAGTTTCAGGCCTTTTAGGGCTTGCGCGAGCTCTGAGAATAGCTCCGGCCGGTCTTCGCAGCAAACAGAAGCCTTGATGAAGATAGTATTATTCTCACTGCTTTTGCCGGTAATACCGGAGGAGCTTCCGTCTTTATCATCTAAATAGCAATCGATGGTCACTTCGTCGACGTCTGATGGGATTGTGAGGACTTTGCTCACTTCCAGTGCTTCTCTCTTTAGCTCTTTGACATGCTCAACTACACTCCCTAGCAGAGCTGCCTTGTCCATCTGTATTAAAACATATTATGTGACTTCTTAATTTCTCCTCAAATTCGTGTTATAGTAAAATCATTGACTTCCCTTCAAAGCTTAAACTGGTCGAGAGGAGGGTAACTTTGCCGTTCATATCTTCGAAACGCAAAAAGAAACATAAACATCGTACTCGATGATCCATAATACAAAACGAAACATTCGCAGACCCACATAAACGCAAGATTCATTTTTACCAGCTATTCTATTCTGAGTAATGATGTACAAACCGGAAAACCATACCCCAAGGGGGAAAAAAAAATTGTGAACACATTTTGTTCTAACCAAGTTAAACAAAAAGACCCATTTAGCCTACCAACTATTTTTAAAAATGCAACTTTTATATCATTGTAAAATTCTGAAGAAAAGAGTGTTTTCTAAAACTTCCAGAACTTGCTAGCAAAAACTAAGACATGCTTTCTTGAGAGAGAGAGAGAGAGAGAGAGAGAGAGAGAGAGATTACCTTGTCAGACTTGGGAATGAGTTTCCTAAGAGTAGCAAGCTGTGCATTAATCCTGTCCCTCCGGCGCTTCTCGGCTTGGCTATGGTTCCTAGAAGCACTTGCACCTGATCCATCTTCTTGAACCCCTCCAAATGGATTATCGCTATGGCATTGGAATGAAGAAATAGACTCAGCACAAGGAGGCCATGGAACCACAGAGGAGGAGGTATCCTTTGACACTCCAGTCATTTGGCATTGATCCCAATTTTCCATGTCTCACAAACAACCCTTTTCCTCAATTCTGACAACTCCCTTCCCCCTGCTTCTTATCACCCATCTGTTTTTGGACTCTGGAGCACTGTTTTCTTCACCAACAATGTGTGATCTTCATATCTTGATGTTGGTTGGTGTGATATCCACTAGTAGCCTTCAATTAGTCAAAATGAACATCAACTTTGGCCTTATCCACCAGTCACCTCAACATGACTATATCTTCACTTAGATCCAATCAGTAAACAAAGTAAAAAGGACTACATAAGACCCCAATAGATATCCCAGAGTTAGGTTTATAGGTGGTCGTCATAAGATAGTTCTGGCCCCACATGGATTTTCTTTTTCCTTTAGGGTCAAGAAAATTTAGTCCCATTTCACTCCATAAAGAATCTCTTAACTGATCTTCCTTTTATCAATTTCCTCAAGGACAAAATGAAATTACTTGTACAATCTTATCCTCACCTTGGATGGAGTATCCTATGTTTTTCCACAAGAATGCATAATCTTCAAATTATACATCATCTGTATCTACTATTCTACCTAGTGTTTCGAGAAGACCATTTCCATTAAGGCCACTCATTTTCTGAATTTTGGAGGCCCTCTCCTGATTGAGATTGTCCTGCGCAAGAAAACAAAAAAGTTGGCAATCACAATCCACCCGAAAGGCAAAGGGTGAGGGCCCCAAACAACACTTGCAATAACCTACAATAATGGGGATGTAAAAGACTACTGAAACGACCACTGAATCCCTGATCCACCACCCAATTTTGTAGGCAATGTCTGTGCTGTGTGTGACAGCTAATAGTTCCCCCTTTTCATTTGATCTCCAAACCCTATTCATTTGTTAGTGCACAGTGCCTGTTTTTCTTGGATCTATCGTCATTCCTGTAAGTCAGGAAATCTATCTCAATTTTGGTGTCAAAATGTGCCAGAACAGTGCACGGCACAGTGCCATCAAACTAGGTGTCTCGTGAGGTGAGACGGTAGGGCCGTGTTTGGGTCATGGAAAGAGGAATTTCCCAAGAAAAGGTTGAGGATAGAGAAACCCGAGAAATAAATTACTCCAGCTTATACACCAATCTTCATCTTATAAATTACTTCACCTTTTCTTTCCCTCCCATGTATTCCTCTAACAATACTTGATCAAAACATGACCAGAAATGGGGCAGTGGCGCACAGAGTTTGGCAGTTCAGCCAGTGGGCATTTAAGTGGTGCACAAGAGATTAGGACATGTGATATGCATGAAATATTATTGTGGAAAGAAAGATGGTAGGTAGACTTACCAACTATGCATCCATTGGAAACAACAATCATCCTTCGTACATGCACCCTTTCACATAACAACTATGGCAGTAGCATTTTAATAAGCATGACAAAAACCAGGCCCAAGCAAATATTAAGCTGAGATTAGAAACAAAAAAACAATACAAAAATTCAACACTTCTCTTCATTCCGCTACAAGTGGAACAAATGTTGTAGCAAGCGAGATGGTCTGAGCAAAACAAATAAAATCCGTATTTATCCATTCTAGCCCACTCGGGGAGATGATCTCTAATAATATATCTAACAATTCTACGAAATTCTAGTCTCTGGAAGTGTTCTGTGTTCATCGACTTGGTAGGATATGAAAGTGTCTACAAGTCCTAACACATCCTAGGAAGGTTCACAAATAAAGCAGAATAGCATTTCAATTCAATGAAGCTATAAGAAAATACATCAAGGTACAGAATTGGCATAAAATTTATCTTGGCCAAGCAAAGTTTTGTATAAAGACTCAGAGAGAAGGAGTTTACAAAGGTGGTTGCCCAACTCTGTATGATGATCTTGATCCCTTAATCAGATCAACAAAGCCCACAGATGTAATTTCCACAAAAAAAGGTCAATCTTAGTATAATCGACTATGCATACGCAAGGACCTGACAGATTCAATTGAAGTGGCTTGTCCTTTTTCACCTTCGCATCAAGGAGATACTTCCGTGCTGGAATTTAAGTTGACAGAGGCCACATCTCTCACAGATTGTTTGAAACTGGCTATTTCTTGTAGCAAATCAAAAAATAGAAGAGTTGCTGCTAAAGGGCAAACATCAATACCTTATCCTTCTGCATTTCAAGAAACCTATCTCTGGTATCTGACTCTAGCAACATGATCCCTGTGAGCAACTGAAAGACACAATACCCACTTCTGTCTTCCGCAGATTTTAGTAAGATAAATATTCGAGGGAGGTGTGAGTGGCAGGCATCAGGCCTTAATTAGCGAAGCTCCAATACCAGATCCTGGCGATACTGATATTTGCCCTGCAATTTTCAACAGAGGCACACCTTCGTGAAAAATCAAATGGACTTGGAGTGAGAAGTATAATTTTCATCGCTTATCTAGTTCAGTCTCCTTAACTACACCACAACTACCAACGAAAAATAGACATTAAAGGATGAGAGCTACCACCTGTTCTGAAGCTCCCACGATGGGAGCTCAAAAAAATGAGGGAACATAAAGCTCAAGTTGATTCGCAAATACAACACATCACAATGGTGAAGAAAACACATGAGCCCATAGCTCTCTCACTGGTCAGCTATGAAAAAGTGAGATTTCCTTGATTGCAATACAGCAGACAAAATTTTCGAGAATAAAAATCTCCACCTATTTTCTCAGTGGATTGTTAAAGAAGGGGAAAAGAATAAGTTCAGATCCCTTTATGCCAAAAGTTAGCATGCTATAGTTTTTTACATTACTGGGAAGATTTGCACAGAATTGGCCGAACTGCTGCTTTAAAGTCTTCATAAAATCTCTCTTCTGAAAACCTGCTAGCGCGACTCCTTGCAGCGGCAGCCATCTTGAGCCTCTCTGTTTCGGTTAATTTGAGAACCTTTACGATGGCATCTGCATACTCTTCCACATTTTGAGCAAGAAATCCAGTTTGCTGTCCATCTTCTTCTAACACAATATCCATCTTTGGGCCAGCAGAATTATGAGCTGAAAAAAAGAGAAAATTATAAGGTACAACCATAAAAACGAAAACAAGTATAGAAATGTTGATCGAATGGCTTGGTTTTGAAAAAGGAACTCCTCAAACTGCATACCAATTGGTATGGCACCTGCAGCCATGTACTCTACAACACTTATGCCAAAGTGCTCATCTATCATGGAATGGATCCCTGCAACAGCACTTCCCAAAAGTCTCACCAAGTCCCTGTGGTACAAAAGGAGAACACAATATTGCAATACCGCTCATGATGATCAATTCTCCCAAAAATAAAAATAACTGCTAAAAAACATGTAGGGAAAAGTACATAACAGCATAACCCCACCACTCATTCCAGTAATCCAATCACAATCGATTGTTGATAATCCACACTCATCTATGAACCCCAGTTCAACACTCATCACAATCGATTGTTGCACTATATCATGATTCATGCCTCTCCAAAGAAACCAAAGCAATCCAAAATGTTTAGAGAGACGCTCACCAGAAAAGTCAACTTTCCCAGAAACGGCAAATGCAACCCCAACCAGTCTAATTACTGCTGAATTATTCCAGAATTTCCGAGTTCAGTATTACATCAATAACAAAGTATAAATCCCAAACAAAAAACATCACTGACGTTCGTTTCGCATTGTTAGATGTTTGGCCAAGAGATAATGCAGAAAATGACAATAAAGATTTCAGGACAAGTGCACCAAATGACCTGATGAAGTTGAATCTGATCGCTGCTAGATGATAGGATTCATCACGTGATTACACAAAAGAAATTTCTAGAAAATATAAAGGGAGAAACTCCAACCAATTAGCATCTATAAATGTAGCACAGGATTTTCACAAAATAATAAATATCGAAAAGAAGATAGGTCTGAAATTAGATACATGTGCGAAAGTGCATTCCAGATTCCACATCAGATTAATTGTACATAACGCAAAGAATAGAGTGACATGGTGGCAGATAAAAAAAAAGGGACATGGTGCAGACCTGTACATCACATTCTTGTAGAACTCGACATCCTCTTCCACCTTCAGATCAATAGCCAGGTTCTTCAAATTTTGCAGTCTTTCCTCATCTGCCCTGTTCCGGCAACTACCCACAAATTGGAGCCTAGGTCTAGGCATGCCGGCTTCTATTTTCCTAATGGCAACTGAAAATGCCTCAAGTTGAAGTGCATGCGCCTGATATAAAAATCGAGCTTAAACTGACTTTAGTACACTAAATAAAGGTAACCCACAATTACTTTTTGTTAGAAATTACCTTCTCTGGACGGAATTGGGCAACCGATATAATTGTTGGAGATCCTACAGATCTTTCCAATTGAAGCAACTGTACAAATGCAGCTGTTTAGGATCCGTGGCACTTGACCTCAATATACTGAAAAAAGGCAAAAATGATTTTCCAAACCTGAAGTCCTGACGTATCACAAGGAGGATAGACTCGCTTAATACGCTCCTGAATACCCCATTGCTTTACGATATGTGAATGGGTCCACGAAGAATTCACCATTGCTAGATGTGCACAAGAACCAACAATCCCATACATCCAGCTAAAGAATGTGTAATAGATTACTTTGCACTTAGAGAGCCAAATGCTGCCAGAAAAGATTTTTTGTGAGGTTCAGACAAGGAGAGAGCACCAATGAAAACAAGAGAACAGGTAACAATTTTACCCAAAAGCAGAGAACCAGTGACAAAGATGAATGAAATTATCAAATCGCTTGTGAAAATCTAAACAATTACAGTAAGCTGGGCCATACAATCATAAACTATTTACTCCATCAGCAGACAGAGTATAAACACAAATAAAAAGATCGAAGGATTCTACAAACTTGATAATGCCAGGGAAACCTGTGAACATCCACAAATATCTACAAGAATAGTCTGGCGGAGCATAAGACTGGAGTTGCAAGACCAGCCTTTTACTGTGGAAGAGGTATCAAAAAGTCTAATAATCCAAACAAAATATAATCCATTATTGGTATCTTAGCCTAGAGAATATCCTTTCCCTAATGTATACGCTTTTTTCAAATCATTCAAATTATGCCTCATGCCAAATGGAGGCCAAAGAAAAATCTACGTAGCAATCCCATAGAGCAGCTATGGCAGTCCTGATAAATTATAACAGGATCTACCAAGTTATGACTACTTTTTGAAGATCATCATACAACTAGTCTTGAGACATAAGTAAATTACTACTTTACAACTCATACAATACAAACCTCTGAGCAACGAGAGCATCATTATTATATGTTGAACTCCGCCCACGAACACGAGATAACATGTCTAAGCTGATTGTTGGGTAATGAGTGTAGCAAATAACTTTGCATCCAAACATCCGGGCTACTGGATATGTGAAAGCATATCCACTAGTGTCAAAATAATACAAAGGGGTAAACTTGCTCAAAGCTTCCCATGAGAGATAAACTGATCCAAAGCTTTGGCCTATCATAGTGAAGCGAGGGTAAGTGGTTTCTTCAATCCACTTCCTTTTGTATAAGTGCACCACCTTGTACAAAAGCAAACAAAGTGAATAAAGCCAAATCTTAAGCAATCAACCCTTTGATACTCCAAGTGAATATCACAAAACAGTCTAATTGAATGAAAAACTCAAATAAAAATATAACAAGAAGATTTCCATTGAATTTCCTTCAAAATGTTACAGAATCAATGAGGAATGGTAGAATACTGAAGGAAATCAGGCTGATAAATTGGAAAAAAAAACAACTGTGGTAACTGGTTACACGGGCCAACTGAAGAACCAGTAGAGACATACATTTGTATAGATGTTAATATGATCACAATTTCTTTTCTTATTTTGTCTCTCGGGAAAACATAACTAGGTTAGTGTATTTCCTTTAATTGACAATGAATCACCCTCTCTTTTTGTAACGATGCACCAGCACCAGTTAGCTTTGGGGTACTTAGCTCTTTAACCATCTTCCAACCCCATCACCCAAATACTCACACCGCCTATTGTTACTAGGAAATGTCTCGGTAATTCATCCGTTGGCTAATGGAACAGTTTTGCATGTTATTTTGAACTGTTCCCAATTCCAAATCTCAAAATCGGAATGACACAAACTATTCTTCCTTACAATTGGCGAAAATAGCTGTGAAAATTCTAAATTTTCCATTACTAGGTACGGAAAACCAAAAATATCAATTAAAAAAACTCCAGTGCCCGTATTCAAGTACAATGAGACAAGAATTCAGATCTTCAGCTGATAAACCAGTCAGGAAAAGTCCCAATTATTCACAGATATAAGACATGCACATACATCAACAGCAAAATTTCACATTTACCGGCCTTTAGTGTTAACTTCAGTTTTGAGGCTCATTCACTCTTTTTTTCCCCCAAACTACCCCTTTAAGTTTTTAACCTAGGTTTAACAAATTAGGTTTAGAATTTGGTGAAGAACAGAATTTTGTGATGAGATTAGAAATTTCAAATGGGTACAAAAAGATATTGAGGCTAAAAGGAAATTTTTGGGGGTTCAAATAGAATTTCTACAAAAAAAAAAAAAAAATGACAGCCTAAAAATTTCTTATCCCGTCTTTTCTACTTTCACATCCCAGAGATTAATCTCAATTCAAGAATTTCCTTCTATTTCATACAACACCATTAGCACACGCCCGGCTGTCTACTTTATGATCGTATAAACAGGACATAACTAAACTTACATAACTGATAAGAAGGAATCACCTTGGGAGAGTAGAGCAATTTGACACCGAATCGATCGATGGCTCGAGCCATGAGAGAATCGGGCGAAGCATCGTGATCACCGGTGTAGACGATACAGTCGAGATCGGGTTGTTCTTCTTGGATGGCCTTGACGGCGCACCAGAGGACTCTCTCTCCGCCGCCGCCATCGTTGGTGTAGGGGTGGAAGAACCCGACCGCCCTCTTTCTGTTTCTACGGCCTCCGATTATCACCACCGAGAATAGTTTCACAATCCGAGCAATAAGTGTTGATATCAGAGCCCAGATCAGGATTTTCCACAACATTGAAGCGAAACTCATATGGTTCTGAAATTTCAATCAGGGATGGAAAATGCATCACCAGTGTGTGTACGCGCTTCTTCTTTTTCTTTGTTCTTTTTCCCTGGTGAAGTTAAAGTCCTGTTTAAACAAAAACGGGGAAAAAGGAAAAACAAGAAGGGTGAGAAAGAATTGTGGCTTGTGAGGGTTTCTTTGAATCGGTTATGTTAGATTTATAAGACCATCACCAGCCTTTATCTTTGTTTTTACTTATAACTCAACTCAAAATTTGAGTAAAAGCCTCCAAAACTTCGCTACGCTCTTTGACTGAAACTTATATATCAAATTGAGTCCTATTCAAATCAACTCAAATTTGTACTCAAATTTGCAAGGCTATTGTTTCCTCTCAACTTTACAATCCTGCCATCTTTTAACATTGGCCCAATCTCAAAAAGAAATTTCAGAACAAGAAGCAATCTAAGCAAAATCCATTGGTCTCACAACTAGACCAAGAAGTCAAAAGAACAGGACAACAATCCAAGTTCCAATCAATCCTACCAGAAGCTGGTTTTTTTTTTTGTTTCTTCTTTTGGGATCAAATCATTAGTCCTTCTTGCAGAAGGAAAATATGACAGAATTCGAACAAAACAACAAATAAATCGATTTGCATGTACAGAGACCAAAAAAATAAAAGCCCCAAATTCAGAGTGTAAACAATCATACCATAATCCCTACCCCCATTTAATTGATCCTAAATACAACAAGAAATCCTAAATATACAAGCATCAGTCAATACAAACGTTCTAAATCAAGCATCAAGCAACCAAAATTGGATTCTTACCAATTTGCTTCGAACCCTCCGACTTTATTTCGTACTTCGCACTTTCTAGGGTTGAAACAAGATAAATCTTTCACTAATTAGGTACAAATAAGAAGATCGACAGAGAGAGAGCGAGAGAGAGAGAGAGGTGTTTAAGAAGATCGACCAAGGAAGAACGTTTCAAAGCGCTAATATATAAAGAAGGGCAATAAAGTCATTGCATTACTTCCTTTAACGGAGTGTAGACTGTAGAAGTCTCCTTGATCGGTTTTTGAGATGATAGGGTTCGAAGGAAAGCGGCCTAGGGGTGAAAATCAGTCGGTTCAGTTCGGTTTTCGGGACCGAATCGATCAGTTTGGAGTAATTTTGCTGGGAACCAATCCCGACCTGGACCGGTCGGTTCGGGTGGTTCGGATTTTTTTTGGTTTTTTTGGTCCGGCGTTAAAATTGAGATGGACGGCTGTGATTTGTTATTTTTTGCGGGACCAATTTCAGAAAACCGAGATAGGGGTGGTTTTCGGTCCAAATCGGAATGATTTTAGGGTATTTCGGTTCGGTTCGGTTCGGTTTGGTCTGACAAAAATTCCGGAAAACCGAAACCGAACCGAGATATATTTTGGTTTTTTTTGGTTTTTTTCCCAAGCTGGACTGACCGAACACCAAACCGAATTTTTGGTTTTTCGGTCGGTTTGGGTCCCGTCGGTTTTTTTTTTTTCACCCCTATAGCGGCCCATAGATTGAGGGGGTGTTCATAATTTTTGCCTGGATTTGAATTCAAAAAATTCCGTCCGATAAACCCGGGTAATTCGAATTTGATAAATCTGTTGTTCTTAGCAATCACGATCCGGCCGGAGTTAGCGTTCTTGGGAATGTTTCGATGGGGTTTTCACTCCAAAAATGCTAGCGGCACACAAGATTGGCACACCACAAACCATACAAGTGTTTTCTAATTTAAAAAAAATAAAAGAAAAAAAAAACAAAACAAAACAAAACCATTCCTTCCCTCTGTATTACGTTCCAAAGGGAGAGAGCTCAAGACGACGGACTAGAGAAGAAGAAGATCGAACTAGCCCCCCACCGTCGACGTCCTCCACCACAGGCAACCACCACCACCACCGGCGGCTACCAGAGCCCCAGAGACCTGATTGAAGCCCGACTCAACTTTTTGTTTGCCCGACTCAGACTTGACCCGACTCTGCACTGACGGCCAACGTGACTTGAAGGCCATACCCACCACCAAGGTCTCTCTCTCTCTCTCCGCCCCCGCGTGCGAACATATGCCAATTTGATTCATTGGTTTCCCCAAAACTTAAAATTAGGGTTTGTAGTGAATTTGGGGATTATTTTTTATTTTTATTTTTATGAATGTTGTTGAATTGATTTAAATTAATTTGGATGAATTTGAATTGAATGTGGGGGAGAGAATTCCCCCCCCCCCCCCCCCCCCCCAAAAAAGAAGTTCAAATACTATATTTGGAGATTAGGAGGTTTAAAGTTTGTTTGGGATCTTTGTTGGCCAATAGCTATCGAGATTTTCTTTGAGAAGGGATAGGTTTTGGATGCTGGTGTAAAATGTGGACCACCTTGGGCTGAGTGGATTCCATTAAGGGTAGGTATATCTTGGGCTGATGGGATTTCCTTGAGGTAAGTATGTCTTACTAGAAGGGTTATGGAAATGTAATGCAAGTTGTTGGCAAATTGAGTGGGAGCGTGGGTGCGTACATTCTTACTGTTGTACGTATATATTTATATATTCGGAATCAATTTTGCCCCTAAAATCTTGATAGCATTTGAAAACATTTAAACACAGCAGTCATAATGCAAATCAACTCGGATTCATCTAACGATTATGGTAGGCATAATCCTATGGCCTTGTTCGTTTCCCTGTTTAGTTTTAGTTTTAGTTTTGATGACATCATCACTTCCCTCATTTCTCTCTCTCTATCGCTTTCCACTCATTACACCTGCTGACATCATCAAAACTAAACTAAACTATGTAATCTTGGCTCCCAGAACACTTTCTTTTTTCAGTTTCTCCTTTGTAATTTCTCCCCAAAAAAACCCTGATATTGATGCTCAACAAATCCAAAATTGAAGTTGATGTTTAACTACCAATAGCTTAACTGGTATGTAAGGCCCATAGCCCGTGGTCTCTATTTTTTGGCAATTTCATGACAAACCATATATTTTCGTGTATTCCTAATTATCGAGTTGTAATTTATTTTTCTTCTATTTTTAGAGTGTCTGTTTAGGATGTGGAGGTAATCAAATATTTTGCAAATTGAAATATAGAGATTGGGATGGTAATTAGCATGGAAGGAAGGGAAAAGTATTTCTATGATTTTGTCAAAGGTGATCTCGTGGATTTAGCTACTCTATAAGGAAGGAAATCAAGCAATCACATGGATGGATTTATGGAAATGTACAGTGCTCGAGCACTAATTCTCGAGCACTAATTGATAAAGGAGATACTTGGCTCGAGCAACCGGCCTGGCCTTTAGAAGTCTATTTATATGGTGACTGTGATGCGATTTTTAGACACACTGAAAATATTGAGAGTATACACGGCTGGGTAGTGTGAGTTTGTATCTTGGAGTACGCATGATCAATATGATCACCAAGCTTTTCGATTAACTCCAAGAAGTTTGTCTATCTTCCGATTCAACAAATTGGATCATTCTTCCAGTGGATTCTGAAAGTATCTCGAAGGACTTGAAGATTCAAGGCATTTGGCAATCAACCACTTGGTGCGGTGTACGTGGATTCAGCAACATGATCTTTGGTCAGTCGGTGAGGGTTCATGATTGTGTCAACTAAGATCATTTTGTAACTGCACAATGTTTACTTTTAGTGGATTGATTTCCTCTCGTGGTTTTTACCCTTTTTAAAGGATTTTCCACGTATATCGTTGTGTTCTCTATTTGGTGCTTTAATTTTGGTTGAATTATTATTTTTTTTTTATTGTTGATTGAGTTATCAAAAATAACAAATCTTTACACCTAGGCGATCTAGGATTTTTCATTTGGCATCAGAGAAGGTCGCTCTTCTAGTTACGAAATTTTTTTTCTTGAGCAGATCCTTTATTTTCACAATGAACACAAATCACTCCTCCAACTAAACGCTATTAGATAATGAAAATTGTAACTGTTGGGAGCCGAGGATTAAGAAGAAAAAGAGAGAAAAATGGGGAACCAAATGTTTTGAATGTCATGGATATGGTCATATAGCCCAAAATTGTGCTAACAAGATGTTTAAGAGGAAGGCTTACAATGTAAAAACTTGGGATGATAGTGAGTCAGATAAATCAAATGAAGATGAGGGTAATAGCAAAGACAATGGGAACTATATGGTTTTAACTGCTTCTTTAAATTCAGGAGAGAGTTCTGAGTGTAGTGAAAGTGAGGAAGAAGAAGAGTATATTGATGACTTAGAAACCTTGAAGGTAGAGTATAACAATCTATACACAACAAGCCTCAAGATGTCTAAAATGAATATGAAGCTTGGCCAAAAATTGAAGTTAGCCGAGAAAGCCGAAGATGATCATGATCGAGAATTATTAAAATCCCAAGCTTATGCTAGGGAACTAGAAAAGAAAAATAATTTGCTTGACAAACAGGTTGATGATACAAAAATAAAACTCATAGCTCTTCAAGATGAAATACAAGGGTGTGTTAAGGATAAGATGTCCAGGGAAACGGAAATAGTCAAGTTACAAGGGGAACTGGACAATGCTAATGCTACATTCGAGAAATTGAACAAAGGGTCACAAGCCCTTGACGATTTGTTAAGTGTTCAAAAGGCGGCTTCAAACAAAGGAGGACTTGGTTATATAGAGGGTGCACCATCTTCAAAGGCAAAAGGAAAATTTGTCTTTACCAAACCAAATAGCAGTGTTGCCATTCCTCCGGTGGACAATAAAGCGAAGCCAACTGTCAAGGTGAACAATCACACTAATAGGTTGAAGCAGCCTATTTTTACAAATGCAAAGAGGCAAGCAACAACAATGAGGAATGCCACCACCAAACGTGGTGAGGTAAATTTGATTAAGTTTCTTCCTATTTGTCATAATTGTGGTGTTAAGGGTCACATCAAACCTCAATGTAGGAAATTGCATGCATCACGTACTTCACATACTTCACAAATACACGTGTCCCATTCGCTTGATTATATCAAGTTTATTCCTACATGTCATTAATGTAATTTCAAAGGACACATTAGACCGAATTGCTTCCAATTGCACGGATATCCCTCCACGGCTCGTAGCTTTGGTAGTCAAAATAAAATTGATTATTTTAAAACAGTTATAAAACATGACAACATTAAAAAATCTTGGGCCAAGTATACTGATTGTGGTAATGTTGGAAATACGACATTTAGGGATATGACACAAAAACCTATGCCTAACAATCAGAGTAAAGTAGTCCCTATTAAAACCAAAGTTATTTGTGTGAGGAGGTCAAACTTGAGACCTCAAGCGAATATTTCTACGAAACCTTTAGATGACATTGGATCATCCAGAGGAGTTGACCTTGCTTTTTGAAGCTTGATCTTGGTTCCATAGTCTAGGTTGATCTCCATTGCTTATCTTGCACCTAGTTCTATGGGTTTAGTCATTTATATTTTCTCTAGTTTGGAACACTATGTTTATTTCATTATTGTCATTGATTTTATATGTTCTTATTAAAAAACATTCGATTATTTTAAAATCCTCTAAAAATATTTTTTTCTCCTGCACTGTGGATGCCTTGAGATTTGAGTTTGATGCTATGAGATTTGAGCATCTTAACATCTTGATAGTGTATGAGCATCTTATTTGGTTCTTTCTTGCGATGTATTTGGGAGTTAAATGTATCATGCCACATGTCTTTGTGACTACCGCCTCTACACATCAGAGTTTGAGAGATTACTTAACGAGGCAAGTTTGATTCTCATGCACCTGGGTATGTCTTGTCCTTTCTCTCGGCAATGGACAATTTTGTTTTGGCATCATTCTTTTTTTTTTGGATACAATGGTTCATTAAGTGCAGTTGAAAAAAAGAAAAAGAAAAAAAAAGAGTACAATTGAAATATATATATATATATATATATATATATATATATATATATCTGGACGTTCATTGAGTAACCGGGCAATCAAGGTGAGGTACTCTCCCTCTGAATGTTCGCGTCAAAAGATGGATAGACTTTGTGAAAGCATTCGTGATTTGACCATTTGCTTAGTAATCGGGCATTGGGTATGAGGTACTCTTACTCCCAATATTCCCGTCAAACAGCAATGGGGTAAAAAGCGAAAACACAACTACGAAATTCTATCAAATAATAAATATTTAGTTGAGGGGGAGCTGTCTATTTTCAGTGGCACAAAATTTTGTATCGATGAGTGCTTGGTACCCAATTTCTATGAATAGATAGGACGACAAAAAGAACAATTAAAAAAAAAAAAAAGGAAAGAAAGAAAGAAAGAAGAAAGAGGTCTAACATTTAGGGACACACTTACCGTTAGGATAAGTATATTTTTGTGTATATATATATATATATATATATATATATATATATATATATATATATATATATATATATATATATATATATCTGTGAATTTGTCAAACTTTCTTAAAATATTTTCGGATACCATTTCGACCCCACTAACAGTATCGAGACACGAGAATGCAGCACGAGTCGCCGTGGGGTGAAGAACTTGCTGGGCAAGAAAAGATTAATCTAGAAGGGGATTAGTTGGCAGTCAATGAGTGGGTCAAGTCTCCTAACATTAATGGATGAGATTTTATTACATTTTATTTAGATTATATTAGATATTAATTTGGTTTTGTTAGCTAATGCAAGACTCTTCTAGTTATTGGAACCTTGGGTATAAATAGGCTTCCAAAGCCCTTTCCTGCCATTAACTCCACACACAAACCACAAACTACACACCCAACACACGGCAGTGAAAGAAAAAGAAATAAGAGAAGAGAAAGAAGAAGAAGAAGAAAATAGGAGAAGGAACAAGGAGGAGGTGAGTTGACCAGCCTTTTCCCCCTCACGTTTTCTCACTACTTACACAATTGCACCAATAAAATTCTAGGAGAAAATAATTGCGAAAACTCATGAACAGGAGCTGATCCTAAGTGATGATCTTATTTACAACCAATATTAGTTTGATAAAGTAAAATCCTTATAACTCCTTTTACTAAGTATATTTGCATCTAATATTGTAATACTATGTGCCGAATGTAAGAAAAACCCGTATCCTTCGTAATTAGTTGCATCAATAGTAAATCTTAGAACATGCTTGTATTCGGCAGTGACTTCGAAAATTCCTAGAAATTGTTTGGACCATTGGTAAATTCTGATCCTTATTGTGGAGATACCGCAACGTGTTATCTTCAAATGTCTAGTTAACCTCAAGTTGATCCAACGGTTTGATCTTTGTCAATCCTTGGTTTTCTAAAAGCTGCCTGTTCTGAGACAGATTCTGTTCAACCTTCTCAAACCAAACCCAGGAGTATTTTCAAGACAAACGTTCAACATGAAATGTGTTCCTAACATCGTGAACTATTTTCCTATAAAGAAATAATGATTTTTGGAGATGTTTTGATATGTTTTTAAAATTTATTTCGTTAAAAACAAAATCTGTCTTGCTCAGCGTCTCACTAGAACTTGTAACAATTTTTTTGGAGATCTTAAAAATTAAATTTAAAAAACTGTTTTTACTGGAAGTTATATGGGTTGTGTTGAACATGTGTGAATTTTCTTGACTCCCGAAATGACCCCCTTGAACATGTGTGAATTTTCTTGACTCCCGAAACGACCCCCTTAAGCCATAGACTAGCCATTTGTTATTTGGTGTCAAATCTAGACATGTAACGATGAAGTGTGCTTTGATGTCAATTAAACTCACTTTCAAAAAAAATGTTTTCTTAATAAGAATGTTCATAATACCTTATATTAAGAACCAGTACAATCTCCTAACATTCAGACCTTGTTTGATAATTTATTTTTGCCATATATGAAGACATCAAAAATCTGAAAATTCGGAGAATATTCATGGTTCAAACATTAGATACGAAAGTAAAGAATTTTAGTGTTTCTAATTTTTAATGTGTTATTCTTGGACCCGGTACGTCTCGGTAAAATTTACAGTAGAATTTGGACTCAATAAGGCGAGTTATAAATTATCTCTATTACATGAGCTTTTCGTAAAAATTTATGTTTTCAGCTTACTAAAATGTTTATTTTAACATATAAAATTCTTTTGTAACAAATATACCATGGAATTATGATATTTTGCAGTTTATGAAAATAGTATTAACGATACATCCGGAAGATGTCCTTGAAGTTGGGGGACGTTAAAGATACCAGTGAGAACGGTGTTATAAGGGCGGAATGGAAAGGGGCACAGCCAGGTGTCCAACTGAATTGATCAATTCACTTTATTCGCATCGAGGGTCACTCCCTCGTAGCTGGCACAGAAATCGTCGGATGGTATATCGTATATGTTTATGGCATGTTATGTTATATACAAGCTTGTTTACGAACTTTGGTTACCGTTGAAGCCATGAAAAAAGGATCATGCCATGATTTTGGTTACAGTTGAAACCAAGAAAAACTGATTCTATGACTTAAGCTTCATTGACGAAAAGTTTGGTTTAAATTCCATGGTAGATCATGTAACTCTGATAATTCATAATCTCACACAAGCAGTGCCTTATGTTGCTGAAATCTTTCCTTTTCAGATAATCAGAATTAGAAGGACGGGTCGAATACCTATATCATTAAGCTTGTGGTCGTGTAATCAATAAGGGGAAAATGTAATCCACATTGCCATTAGTATAATGAATAAACGACTTTAGTGTAAGAGACCATTTATGCAAAAAGACTTGGATGCCCTTCGTTTTGACGGAGGTGGAGTAATGGAGTCAGAGTCAAGGACTTGATTGGTACAAAATTGAAACATTAGGGATTGAATGTCAGCAATTGAAATATTAGGGGCAAAATTGAGACACGATCAATACTTTAGAGACCAAAAAGGTAAATAAGCCCTTTCAAAGCTTTTAAAAATACTACTACAATACTTCTCATGACAAGCTGAATTAGAACAAAGCTTGAAACATTGACCAAGCCTATAACAATAAATGGGTGCTTGGCCGCCCGTTTTTTCTCTTTTTCTCATTTTCTTTTTCTCCTTTTGGGTGTTTGGGGGAGGACACCCAAAACTCATTCTAAGAGAACTCATTTTCCATTTTGAGCAATCCAGGCAAGAAGCGAAGAAGAGGTTGGATGCTACATTTCAACTCTTACTTCTCATTTGATTTTGCATTCTACACATTTCTCCTAAATACTTTTCCTAGATTCAAAACATATTCTGATCATAATACAAAAAGTGAAAAAATTGAAAATGAAAAATTAGAAAGTAGGCTCCCAAACACCCCCCTAAGAGGTGTTTGGTTTGCATTTTGCTTTTTACATTTTTTACTTTTTAGATCATGACTAGAATGGGTTATGAATTTGTGAAAGGTTTGGGAAATATTTGCATAATGTATTTTGCAATAAGAGTAGTGTTTGGGAGATATATGCAGAATACATTCTGTAAATCTTTTTACTAAACAAAATGAGAAAAGTGAAAAATGAAAAGCCAAAAAGCTAATACAAAAGCCAAAAAGTGAAAAAATTAAAAATGAAAAATTAGAAAGTAGGCTCCCAAACACCCCCTAAGAGGTGTTTGGTTTGCATTTTGCTTTTTTACATTTTTGACTTTTTAAATCACGACTAGAATGAGTTATGAATTTGTGAAAGGTTTGGGAAATACGTACAGAATGTATTTTACAATAAGAGTAGTGTTTGGGAGTTATGTGCAGAATACATTCTGTAAATCTTTTTACTAACCAAAATGAGAAAAGTGAAAAATGAAATGCCAAAAAACTCCTTCTCCTACTCTTCAATTTTGCTCTCCTTTCATCAAATTAAAAAAAGCATTTTTGGATACTTTTGTTGTACCTCTAACATTTTTGTTTGACTTGTTTCCCCCAAACACCAAAAAATTGAAAAGATGAAAATAAGAATGTAAAAAACAGCCTCCCCCACACCCCATATCAAAACCAAACTCAAATTTCACTTCGTTACCTAATAAGCAAACTTCTAAACAACCTTATTTAACTCGAGTTAACCACAAAATTACATTTGGGAATGGCTTGCAGTCCTAATTGGGAAAAGGTTTGGACCATGAAAGAAGAACATGAAAACAGAGATCCATCCGGTACACTGTTTTCCCGGCGTACCTGATGGATCTCATCCGTTGGATGTGTTTTCACGTTTTGTACCAAGGTCCGGCCTAATTACAAGCAGAGATCACCTATTCTTTCTTGCTTTCTTGGGGCCCACTACAAATGTGGATTTTGTCAAACTTTGGGATACATTATACAGCAATACAGGGACAAGTCTGTAACCCATGGCTCAATCAAAAAATGAAACAAACCAAAAAAGCCATTAATGGGACAATGTGATAAATAGGACATTAAACGAAAATGCTGGACTCCGGCAGAAGATAAATGAACAAAAAGTTTGAAATTTAAAAAAGAAAACCAAATAAGGAAAAAGTATTCATTGTTAAGGTTGCTAAGTAACATCGGATACAAGAAATAGTAAACCAGTCTTATCAAAACCCTGAAAATTTGTTTAAAATGTCCCAAATGGCGTTTTGTCGCCGGTTTAGTACAATACAAAGAATCCTCAGCTTGCCGCCTACCAGCTGCCAAAAAATACCTCTCCTACCCGGGGGAAAAAAAAAAGTATTACAAAGGAATATATCTACCCACAGCTCAAGAACTGGAAACAGAACACCAAATTATATCCAAACTAGACCAACCTTCAATGCCTTGTAACTGCTTTCAACAACGACAAATGGAGGGAAAAGCACGACGGTGAAGAAACATGGAACCATACCATGGACAACCGAGAACCCAAACTGCTAGCTCCCCCTCCACGTGAACGGATTACCCGTCACCAGCTAATAGTCTACTGTAATCACTCACACAATCAATAGGAGCCCATTGGCGGCATACCAAATGGTGGCATTGGTGGCATACCCATTCCGCCCATGGTGGGTGGGGGGGGAGCATAACCGCCGCCCATACCCATGCCTGGCATGGGGGGTGCAGGCAGCGCAAGAGGAAGCAACTGAGCATACATATTCTGCAGAAAAAAAAATTTACACAAACCATTCATTAGCTCTTTACAAATAAGTAGTTCGCGACAATGATGTCATCTGACAACATGATATTAGAAAAGGTATTTGAAGCAAAAACCTGTTGTGCCATTATATCCTTCTCTTCCTTCTCTTTAGCCTTAACTTCACTGAGAGCTTCTAGTTTGTCCTTAATGAGTTCATCAACCTTACCCGTGTACTCGCGGATAAACTGAGAGAGAGAGAGAGAGAGGACAAGGTTAGAAGGAAGACTCAAATATGCAAAATGGCAAGCTCTGCTGTATCACATGCCTCAGTAGCAGAGCTCGGGCTCCAATAGTTTGACAAATCGCCTTAAAAATAAAAAAGAAACTAAAGCCAAAAACCAAGCAACATCAAGCTTAGTAACTTAAGGTAGATGAACCAAAACGAGTCAAGAATCTACTACTGCACATATCATAATTGCATAAATGATAGGAAGTCACATTAGCTAATGATTTGACTACATGAATGCTATAGGTGGAAATAATATTCATGTCAGCAAAACCATGCATGAAACTGGAATCTTTGATGAGATGAGTTTTGTGTCATCCAACAACTTTCTCGAAAGCCCCAACTAAAGACAAAAATTTTCGATTTAGCCCCTTTCATGGAAGGCAACGACTATGCAAGGAACAAACGAATTACCTGTAACAAGTATGGGAGGGCAAAGTCAATCATGTTGTTTATCCAGGCAAGTTCAAGAGCCACATCCGGGCGAATTAAATCATAGCAAACGAAGAGGCACGATGCAAAGCATTCCTTCTTTCCCTGCAAAAAGCACATTCACATCAGTAACTACAATTTCATACAACTCAAAAAAGGGTACCCGTCTTAACTGAAAAGTCGCATGCTACAAATGCATACCAATCTAAACTCTGGTATAGTAAAACTAACACACACACACACACACACACACACACACCCAGGGATGAAACTAACAAAGAAATAGTGTGTGCTTAATGCAGAAGTATATGAAAAAGGTGGATTAAGAAAATCATTCTACGTAGACAGAATTATGCACAGAAAGCAGACTTGCCTAACCAACAAAAGATTTTCTTCAAGAAGTTCGAATTTTAATCAGGAAACCTGGAAGAATAAACGAAGTGCCACTCGAGGAAACTTAAAGGTTTTCATGCTGACATGAAGTATCCACGAATTTTAGTGACTACAAATCAAGTTGGCCAACTAAATGCAGTTCAATATAATATGGTTACATAATCAAGAAAACAATAGTCCGCCTCCCATTGCACTTAACTATGGACTTCTGCTTCCATTGTCAATGACACATTAGATGGGGAAAGGTTAAGGAATTCCACCTTCTCTACTTTCCTTCCCCCACGAGGCAAAAAAATAAAGTAGTTCACAACCGAAACCATTAACCTCGGGAAAAAAAGTGCACAACTCAGATAACTAACATTGATCATGGTTCCACACACAATCTAATAAAAAGAATTCGGTTCGACAAAGTTGAAGTTTAATTGCAACTGCACACTATTGTATTGATATGTAGGACTTAAAAGCAAAAGGAAAGCATGCATTTCAGGTAGTGGTTGAAACCTGGTCAATGAAGTAAACAAGCAACTCCTCTGCAAGATCGCGGTCTCCTGATTGTGAGGCAGTCTCCATGGCATCTTTGTAAAGATTATCTTTCTTAGACAATGCGATGGACTGCTTCCATCTACCTGCTTTTTTGTAGATATACGCAGCAACACGCCTCATCTCTAGAAGCTCGTGTTTCTCAATCTGCTCAAACGAATGCCAAGGAGGTTTGTGAAATCTGACTCCCCTAATAGAAACAAGTACAAAATATAAGTAGTTACATGTTACAACTACCTTCTGGGCAAGTCCAATCTGATCAAAGCTATCATGCAAATCAATAGATTCTCGTAATCTGTCATAATCTTCTTCCTCAACATAAATTTCATTCAAAGCTTCATTCACCGCAGTCACATTATTGCTCTGAACTGCAACCATGTATGGCTTCACGAGAAGCAGGTGACCAGCCTGAAACAAAAAATGAGAGAAACGTATGTTACCAAAAGTGACTAGTAGCTTCCAAAGAGATTTGGGTGCAATGGAAAACTTGGTAGCAACGATGAGAAGCATTCCAGGAGAACTGCAAACCTTTCGCATTATGTCAACGACACGTGTGTGATCCACGCGAAGTGCAAGCACATTAAGAAGATCATTTATAAGATCAGGATGCTCTTGCAAGTAAAAGTGAACAGCTTTGTAATACAGCTCCACGTTAGCAACTTTGACTGCAACATCTTTGAACTGCATGTGGTCCCAAGCTTCTGGAGAGTGATTCATGATGGTAGTTGCAGCATTATCAAACTCATCATACTGAATGTACAAGTAAGTGAGTTCCTTCCAGTGCTGTTGTTCATCGCAAGCTCGAATGAGCTTGGGAATGTTGAGACGAGTTGAAAACAATTTGATGTGTTCCATAAGCTTCTCATACCGATATCTAGCATAAAGGACACCCAACTCCGTAAAGATGCCCATATGAGCACGTTCCAATCCCAATCCACTCTCCATAAGGGATATTAGCTCGTTAAAGCATCCTCTATTCTGATAATATTCACTAACCTCCTCCAAGTCATCCACCTGCAAATTCATAGCACAACCAAAACATTATTATACAAACGAAAATGTACTAATTTTCTACTCTGAGCAACATAAAGCAACAACAACAATTTTAAGCATGCAGCCTGCACCAAGAGCAGCATATACAAATTGCAGCATCTCTACAACATGAGAGTAGAATCTCTGAAAAGAAGAAATCGAAAGTAAGCCCTTACCCAAATTATTTGTTATCTAGAAAACCAAAAGAAAACAAGTTATCAACCTGTATGATAATGTTGAGACCACATATTTGGGCTAAGCGGAACTCCTCAGCATCAACACAGGCAAAGCAAACTTCCTTCCATGTCTTTGAGCTATTTGCTTTCCGTGCAGCATCAACAGCACCTTGGAACTGCCTAAGCTTCACGAGTGTGCAAGCCAACTTGGCCCAATTCGAAGTAAAAGCAAATATAATCTTCGCAGCCTCATACAGTGCCTCATCATACAAGCGATCGCCAACACTTGGAAGATTAGCGACATTAGGCATGAGAATAAATTCCTCAATCTCACCCAGTCTATCAATCTTTGCATATGCATAAATAAGCTCACTGTCCACCTTCGGTTCCTTTGTCTTCTCTCTAACCATCAGAAGGTACTTTACCAAGTCATGGTAAACATCCACATCCTCAGCAGCACGAATAACCTCTAAGAATTGAGTGGCATCATCTGCACGAATAAATGACTCGATTGCCTCACTCACTAATCCCTCCTTGAGTTGAGCCTTGGCCACCTGACTCCAAACAGCATCTTCTTCAACTCGGAATGCAAATTCAACAGCCCGGTCAATGCTTCTTATGTTATCCAGTAACACATTAACTGCTTGGACATTCAAATTAAACTTCTTGAAAATTGCAAAAGCTTCTTCATACAATTGGGCTTCAACTGCAACTTCACCAACAGCAGGCCCGTCAAAGTTGTCTAGTCTATTAATGTAATCCATGACTCTAGACGGATCAGCCTTAATGGCTGTCAAAATGAGCAGGTTTTGCAGATTAAAGTTTCCGCTAAATGCGGAGTTTTGAAGCACAATCTTTTCCAGAAGCTCAATTAACTCATGAGGAAGATCAGCAGTCATGAAAGCTTTAACAGCTGCAGAAACTTGTTCTGGGCTCTTGCTTTCAGGCAAAGCAGTCGAAACAACTTGATCAATGAGCTGTCTCCTAAATTCATTCTCAGGGGTGAGAACTTTCTCCCACAAATCACCATCCATCCTTTCAACAACGTACCTGAAATCCAACAAAAGGGTATGTAAACCACCACACAATGATCAAAATCATCCATACACGGAGTATATTACAAAAGCTCAAGCATTAAGTCACTAACCTGGCTTGTAGTTTAAACAAGGAGTTCTTATTGGTTACATTAATAAGTTCATCATCACATTGCCCCCTGCGGTAAGCAACAACGGCAAGGGTGGGATCACGCTTCTCGCAATATTTTCCCACAACGCGTGAATCATAATAAGGATTTGTGGTGAGAAAGTGCTCTGGATTATTGTTGCTGTCTATTATGATTTTACCCAGGGCATTGTGAACATGCACGTCTTGGCTTCCCTCGCTCACAAGATGCTCTAAGAACTGAGTTAGCAATCGAAGTCGGTTCCTGAAATGCATATTAAGTATAAGCATCTAAGGTACTTAGAACAGAAACGAAGGGTGTAAGACAGTGAGAAACGACCTTTTCTCGCACTCCTCGACCAGTGGCTCAACTGGAAGCAGCGAACGGACGGATAGAATCAGGCCTTTAATAAAATCCTCAGGACACTCATCATCCAAAAGCTGCCCCACAACTAAAGGAGCATTTCCTGGGTTCACCTAACAACCAAAAACCAAAATGAGTTCAGCAGCAGAATCTTCTTTTGAAGGTGATCCAACATCCTCATGACAATCATACCTTTTGAACATAACCTTCAATGTAGCGGAGCATGTTGTTTGAATAAAGGTAGTGGGTGAGATCTGGAACAAACCCAAAACGATCACACACATTTATAAGTGGTCGTGCATCAGGCAGCTTGGCTTCCATCAAGAAATTCTTTGTCTTTTCGGCATCATAGAAGTTTGATTCTCTAGTCACACGCTCAACCTCCTTGATTTGTCCTGTCTTGGCAGCTGCCTCAATGTACTTAAAGTGGATGTCCGGATCCTCACTGTAACAGAATACCAAAAAAGATTAACAAGGGAATCACAAACAGACCATGTTGTCGACAAACTGCTGCAACTGACTTCATTCCCCCCAAAAATGTACAACTTTCTTTTCCAAAAATATTACCTGGAGCTCAAATATGACCCTAGGAAGAAGTACAACCCTTCATATGACTTGAATTGCTCAAAAAGCTTTATGCATGCATCAACTCCCAACTGTTCTGAATATTCCTTGGCAACCTGCAGATTCTCAGGTTAGTTTGCTCAAAGATGTTAGATGTCACTCACATACAATCAGCCAGTCATGGTACCTGCACAATAATCTGAAGGTTGCCTCTAAGATTCACCAATAGAAGGTCCTTCATGCACTCCAGAGCCCACTCCCGAGAAAGAGTCCCAAAGAACTCCACAAGAGACTGCAAAAGGCCTAATTAATCAGTACAAGTATTGTAGTTCCACACAATCAAAAGGTCATGAACATTGGAGAACATATACCTGTGGCTCAATTGCGTGAGTATTCACAATCACACGTTTAATATCCGGCAGTTCAGAGTAGTGCTGCAAAGGTGGCAAAGAGTTATAATATAAGGAGAATTTTGGCTCCATTATAAGACTATGAACTTTTAAAAGTCATCTTACCTGAAGAGCCCGCACATAAAGACCAGCTTTTTCACAAAGTTGACCAATACGAGGACGATCATAATGACTAAACATTCCATTTGCTAAAATAGCATCTGCCACATTAGGGAATGTAACAAGGTTGATTTCCAACACCTGTGGAAACAGGAAAAATAATAAAGTTGGAAACTGGAGCAACAAATAAAGCACAGTTCAATGTTCTTAGATGAAGGAAGGAACCTTTGTCTGAAGGAAAGCATGTTCTGGCAAATTGGGCTTCAGAACATCCAACAAAAATGCTGTTGCCTCCCGGATCAAATTCCTCTGTACAATAAACAGAACATATTGGAAGCAGCAATTTTAGCAACAACAAAAAAAAATAAAATTACAGACAGCATTTTACACCTTAGAAGGCAACAATCCGAACCAGGAAAGCAAAAATCACCATAATTTTCAGGAGAAACAATTCACGTTCAAAAACAAATTTAACCTGATATCAATTTAATATATTCTAAATGGAAATGGAAGCACATTCAAAGAAAACAGACCTGAAGAAAGAGATCTGTTATCGTGTTGTAATCAACTGGACACCCTCCCTCCATTTGAGACATCATTAATGCAAAATTAACAGCTCCCTGCAACAAATGACAATCAGTTGATTGATCCAACATCCAGATACCATTTTATGCCACAGGATACATATATGATTGCAATCGAAATTCCAACAACGTCAGAAGAAAAAGATCACATTTTATAACTAGAAAACAACTCACTTCTTAACAATTAACAATTCAACATGTTTATAGGTAAAAATCACTAAGTGAAAATACATGACATACAATAGTTGTTCCAATATCAAAAATTAAGATGCAACACATTCGGACAATATTTTTAGTGTGATTAACAAAAGATGGACTTCGACTACTTGCCAAAAGGAAAGAAATGTCTGGGCTTTGACCGATAAATTAAACATTTAAAAAAGACATATGACAATCTATTCAGCACATTGCATGCATTACCTGAGGATCTGATCGGAGAATTGTTTGCAGGAGGAACAAATAATCAGGTGTATATCCAACCTACAGCAAAATAAAAACACCCACGAAAGATAAGCCAATTTTGTTAGAAGAATGTTCATAAGGATAGATGATAACATGATACGGGGACAAAATGTTGGTATACCAAATAGAATATATGTAGCACTCACCTGCTTGGAGTATATCAGAATTTTGTCAAACTCCCTCCGCTCAGCAAAAGCTGCAACGACTTTTGGAGTTGCTCTGGCTTTAATGTATATCTTCAAAGCAAGGTCATTGTCCACAGTCTACATAACAGACAAAACAAAGATGTAACATTTTCGTCAGGATAAGAGCAGTGGGGACACTACAAATCACTATATAAATTCCGTAGTCAAAACAAAAAGAACCTTGACAAGGTCTCCAAGCTCTTCACTACATTCCAGCTTGTCTTCAGCCAACCAATTCTCCAAAAGATTCTTTTTGTTCTGATTCACAACAAGGCGAGATAATTCCAACGATTCAAATGCATTAAGCTTCCCTCTAGTTAAAAGAGTACCAAAGTACTGCAACAGGGGTGGCGTTTGCCCGGCTTGAACAGGAACACTCTGCAAGCAGGCCCAACAAGGAAATTACTTAGTTTGAACTTTGAGCAAAAACATTAGAAACAGTGAAGATGAAAGAAACTCAGCCCGTATAAACGATGTGTAACGTTAAACCCTCATTAGTGCGTGTAATATTATTTAATCGATTCCACCTCTCTCCATTTCAAGCCATGTGTCCATTGGAGATCATTTCAGCCATCTCAAACCAGATGTCTTTATCAATTTCTGAAAGGTGTAGCCTTAATTCATGGAAAAATAAAAAGAAGGGAAAATAGACTAGGACTAAAACTCGCACTAAACATCGAAACAACTATAAAATCTGCAGATTCAAACTTTTTTAAACCCACCCATCCCTCCAAAATGAAGAAACTCTTACGTTTTATTTCGTACGCTTTAATCCCTCTCACAATCCTGAAGAATCCAGAAGTTTATGTCTTCAAAGTCAAATGTAACAGTACATTCTTGAATTGACAGACCAAGACACCTTATTCAAAACCATGGTGGTTAGAGACAATTTCATGTCACTATAGGGAATCTGATACCAAGAAGCTGCAGGGCAGAGTTTCATGGGGCGGGAAGAAGATTATTATTACTTCAGAAGACAACTGATAGCATGCAAGCCAGGGAAATGTTTAGGGTCTCGGTAATACAAAAAGTAACATGCCTCATGACTTTAACTTCTCAGTGCAACATTTAAAAGTGAAAATGCGCATTAAAAATTTGGCAACTTCGGTGAGCTAGCAAATGGTTTCTACATTTCTTATCAAGTGATATAAGAAATACAAATACAAATAAGAGATGTTGCAGGAGATTCTGTACTGATCCACATTATCCAATTGCCAAACAGAATAATACCTGAAATTTGGCAACTGTATCAGGAGTGCGAAGGATCCCTTGTGGAGATTCTGCAGCAAGCTCAGCAGCCTCCTTGTACTTTGTTTGAGCGAACAATTCTTGGAAACGCTGAACAACCTGAGATATTCCCAAAATAAAGGTGGGTAAGTTTTCACTCGTCCAACGAAGAAAGATACGTATAACTAACAATGACAATTGAGATTCTTTTGCAATTGGAATGATGAATCAATTTACCAAATTCTCTGCACCAGGTAGATTTCCTCTTTTGGCAAGATTGACAGCAAGTTCCAGATTGTTCAACTGTATGAATAACCAGATAAAATCAAGAAGCAACATTGGTTGTCTAATACACAAAAAGTTAAAAGCCTTGGAAACATACTTGGCCACTGACGAAAGGCACAATTGTTGCTTCATTCACAGTTGCAAGTAACACCTGGCCTCGCCTATTGACAGCGTAGAAACCTCCAACTGAAGAAGCTTCAGCTGTGAGGAAAATGGGATCCGGACTTATCCTATTTCTATATACTGCAGTAGCAGTTTCCAGGTCATAGACAAAAAGAAGTCCCAGCTTGGTGATCACATATATCAAACTATACTTGTGGGATATCTGCCAAAAAGCAAAAACCGTTATCTGACATAGCAATGCACCATAAAATATGGAGAACCTCAGAAGAAGAAGCACCTGCATGGCAACCGGAAAGTCATCTGCAAAATCTGGAGGAAAGAAAAGATCTGCTTGCTTCTTCGAGAAAGACGGTTTTCCTGCAAAGAAATTCATACATATTTTCACGAGGATAAAACTTTCTAATTCCTAGCACAAGAACCATGTAACTACCATGGTTTCAAGAGTTGAAATTAATTTGTTTTACAAAGGAATTAACTAAAAAATTTCAGCCCACCTCAATTTCCCAAGTGCAAGAACTCCTCAACTGAATATCCAAACAAGCTAAACACAATAAATCATGATACAATAAATTTTTCGTTTATGGCACTTCAATGTTGACCCAATCTTCTACCCTACCCCGGCAACATTTGCCCAAAATATGCGAGTATGTGACATCAATCGTTATTCTCATTACTCAACTCTGAACAAATTCAGAACAAGTCGAGTACCTCAAGACAATATTGCACATTAAAAATAAATGTCACATCCAGTACAGGGAATTCATCTATTTAAGGGGACATGCAATTAATGCATGTCTCCTTAATGCACATTTCCAGCATTATCCCTTATTTCCTACCTCTAAAACTACTTTTAATCAGTTATAAGAGTTAGTTCACAGAAATTTACATACCTTTTTCTATAAAATTTGAGATTTCAAAGAGAGCGAATAATTTGGGCATCCCGAAACAGAATCAAGACCAACAAAATTGGGCGGAGGGAGTATCTATTTAGGTACTGAACAATCATCTTTTCTTTCTTTTTGATTCCCTAAAAAAATAAATCTGCAAACTGTTCAATCCTTCACAACAGAAGGGAACTAAGTAGACAGCCATGTGGGAATCTCAACAAACAAAAGCAATTAACTTAGTGGCCCAGGGCCTATTAAACCATTCACATTTCAGCAAATTCAATAAAACTGCCTACAATGTCTTCTCCAGAACCCTTAGGTTTTTAGAATTGATATATCACCAAACACAAGAACACATCACTGATTAATTTCACCTAAAATGATAACATACAAGTGATGAGAAAATAGGAAGCATTGGCAGAACAAAAGGGAAAAACACAATGAAAAGGGCAAGAAAATATGAACCTGGTTGGGCACCAAGCTCAATAACGTGTAGCTTTGATGTAATCTGTCCAGCATTAATGGTCTTTGTTGCAAAAGAAATAAGAACAGAAGGATTCTCATTCCCCGGAACCTGTTGCAATGTACCAAAATATAATATCACACTCATGATTGCAAGAGCATTAATTACTCATGCAAGACAAGTTTAAGGAACCAAACGCACTTTGAAAGATGCAAACGCGGCAGCATGTGCTTCAAGTGCTTGACTACGCTGCTGATCCACCGAAAACAGTTGCATATTTCCTTTGACCAGTTGCGGTCTCTATAAAAGCAGAATAAAGATGAGAATTGGTTAACAACCAAGGTTACAAATTAAAAGACCATTTGGCAAACACAATATGCATTAAAAAAAGAAAAAGAAGGAATTTTAAACAGCAAACAGTTCATAATTCTTCCCAGAATTAATATGCCAAAAGACACGGATAAAGGCCCATGAAAACTCACACTCCAAAGGACAAAAACTTTAATAAAAGGATGTTGACAGTTGCAACAGCAATCAAGTAAAAGTCACCTTCATACAACCAGAATATCAGTAATTCGTGGTATTGCAGGAGCAAAATCGAACTAAGGCAAAAATCCAGAAGATAACTTGGAACAGAAAAGGAAAAAAAATGTAGAATACTACAATCCAACCCCCACACTCAAAAAAAATGTTATCACTGTCATACATCATAAAATTATATAAATCAATCAATAACATACTTTATATGACCTTTTTTTTTTTTTTCTCTCCTTTAACTTCCATGCAAACCCAAAAAAGTCAACAAGGACTTGTTTGTAATTTCTCAAAAAGCCTTTCTATGAATATGGGTGCTTGAAATAGAATTACCAGCTTCTTATCAGAAATGCCAAAGGGCAAACTTTACGGAAAGTTACCATGAAAGAAAAATTCAGCAACATGGAACATTGCTAGTGAGATTTTTAAAACAACAGTAACCCTATGCACAGAAACTAATTTCAAAACTACCCACCTTTTAAGAAGGAGGACAACTTACACTAAAGGAACATGTTTCTGAAAATTAGTACAGACAAAAGCCATAAAGACAGAAAAGAATGCAGCAGCAGTTCATGATTAACTTGATCTAAGCATTGGCTTATTGCATGCACAGTTTATTCAAAAGATAAGTGCAACACCTCAAACTTCGAAGCATAAGCACTATAAAAGAAGTACCTCTGTCGAGCCAGGAGCAATTCCAATCAAAACCAACCACTTCTCCGTAGGATCACATCGATAATTAATTATCTGATTGTTGGCCAAATTAGCTGTTCTATCAAAAACCTTTACCGGTTCAGAATCACCTACAGGGAAGATGAAGAACTGATCATTTTTGCCCAAAACAATTACAAAATACCATGTGGACATAACAGAAGATGAGCAGGGTAAAGTACACTGCTAGAGGTAAGCATGGCTAAGTACCATATTGCTCATTCAAATGAAAGGAAGGCATCTTACCTTCAATGGACCAATGATAAACAGAGGTTTGTGTGACAAGACCCAACATCTTTGGAGTAATCCACTTCCAAAAAGCAACCTGTACAAATAGCATGGGAACAAACTAAGTAAACCTTCTATTATGCACTTGGAAAATGCATGAGGCCATTGATGGAAAAAATAAGTTGGCACCTGCTCAGGCATCTGATGTGATTTCATTTTCGCTTTCATCTCAATGTTAAATATCTGCAAGTGATCCTGAGTAGTTCCCGGAAGTTGAGCTTCAAAAGATGAAAACATGTCATGAGCTAGAAACAGTCGAAAGTTACTTATTGCTGTACAATGGAGTCAAAGCTTTAATATGGCCCCAGAAAATCAAGTTTTCGTCCCTCCAAAAGTGTACCACCAGTCCCATCATGAAGTCCAATTAGATAGGTTTACCTACATTAACTAAAGTATGTTTTCCATTCCCTAGAGAGAATATATATATTTAAAACTTGAAAATAAGCAATAGGCAATTACAAAAACATATGTATCACGTTCAGATCATATGACCGCTCAAAATGGCACACCCAAGGGAAGTGCGTGACACCCACGTCTATGACGTATTCAGTGACAAATGTTTAAAGGGCAAAAAACTACAGATTGAAGCGTTAGAGGAAACAACAAGCCTGATGCTTCATCCCATGGTCACCCCCAATGTAACAAAGATCCAAGATGAAGACTTGTCAGATGTAACACTAAGTTGAAAAGGTGCTAAAATGTAAACGTACAACAAGCATTGGCAAAGTATTTTGTGCCAATGGTTTATTAGAGCACGTCCACGCCATAGCTATTTGTCTTGCTATAGCCATAATTTGACATATGGTTTGGCAAAATCTAAATCCACCAAAAGCTATTTGTTGATGCCAAAAAATCGCAATGCAATCTTTGGTGCCGAATTTAGCACCAAAGATGTCAATTGCCTTTTCTCCCACTTCATCCAAACTACTTAATCTGTATTGAAAAAGGAGATGAGTTTAATCTAATGGTGTGAACTTGAGATTGTGCCAAAATGGCACCGAATTGATGCAGCAACATTGCTTTTTTTGGTTTTCAACACTTTAGCAAGCCAAAAAATGACTTTGGCAATCCCATTTTGGCACCAACCAGTGGACTTGCTCTAACATTGCACATTTTAGAGACGTATTAACTGTGCAAAACACTACTAATACCTTTCAGAGCTAGAATTCTGGAATTGGGATTCATAAGGGCCGAATCCGCTGTGATAGGCCTCCTCAACGGCTGCATGGGCATGCTCATATCAATAATTACAACACTGTTCTGAGGCGACGTTTCCCGAACGCACATATACTTGTCCGATTCCATCGTAACATGAGTGAATGTTATAAACTGAGGGTTGATCCCGACGCTAGGTAGCTGCAAAATAGCACACACCACAACAAAACCACAATCAACACCCGCGCTCCTCAAATCAGCATAGATGAATTCGATAACGATGCAATCTATGTATTACATTATACAGCTGGTTTTAAAAAAAATGTCATGCATGGTACATTAGATGGTTGGGAATGGATTACTTTCTTAATCTACATTACAGATCTGGAAACGAATTCCGCAAAACTGATCTACAAAGAGCTCAACGCAAACTAAGCAGCACAAGCTACTATTAAATTGAAAAAAGAAGGCCCAAAACTGAATCCTCAACCGCACATATACTTGGAAAATCAATCGTTTATCGCAATTCAGCTAAAAGATGGAACCAAATGCTGAGAATTGGAACAAGCGGAAGAGAGAGATTACCGTTAGGGCCTCTTTCATGCTGATCGGAGCATTGGCGGCGGCCATGGTGGCGCGATCGAACCTCCGTCAATCGGAACTCCGATCCGCTGTGTATGAAACGATTCGCCAAATTGAGAGGGAACTACTAGTGAGAGATCTGAGGCAGTGAAGGAACTGTAACTAGGGAGTCTGCGGACCGAAGAATTGTGGAGAGAGATCTAGAGAGAGAGAGAGAGAGAGAGAGAGTGGGATTTGGCTATGGCTGATGGGTGTTGTAGTGATATGGGAGGGGAGAAATGGAGATGGGAATCGACTCCCGATCGAGTCGAGAAATGAAGAGAGATCTGAGGGAGTGAGGGTGGTGATACGAAGAGGAGGGACTATTATAAACCCGAAATTAAGAAAATCCCCAAAATGGAACGACGTGTTAAAATGTGCCTCGGTGAGCTGTGCGCACTCTAGACCGAATAATTTGTTCTTGTGGAATTATAAAATTTTGTGTTCATGGAAGCATCTTACGCTATATTTTGGATTCCACAAAATTTTGTTCATGAATAATCTTATACAGTGTATTATTAACTTTCCGTGAGAAGGAACGTCGATGCGAAATGTGGTAGTAATGAATGCATGCTGGAGTGGGCCTTTATTTTTGGGCCACTTAGTTAAAAATTTAAAATATTTGACATTTTTAAAAGGAAAGGCAATGAACTTTTGTAATCGAACATAAAAATAAAAAAACATTTGACATTTTTAAAAAGAATGGCAATTAACTTCTGCAATCTAACATAAAGACAAAAAAAATAGTAAAATGTTACTAAGTTTTAAAAATTCTAATTTCATACATAAAATTCAAAAAAATCACTACCCCACCTCCGGCCGACCACCACCCCACCTTTGGCCGATCACTTTCAGTAACCAAAAAAATTAGTGAAATGTCACTAATTTTTAAAAATTTTAATTTCGAACATAAAATTAAAAAAAATCACCACCTCACCTCCGGCCGACCACCACCGCACCTCTGGCCTACCACTTCCTGCGGCGACGAAAAAAATTAGTGAAATGTCACTAATTTATAAAAATTCTAATTTTGAACAAAAAATTCAAAAAAATCGCCACCCCACTTTCGGCCAACCACCACCCCACCTCTGGCCGATCACTTCCGAAGACAAAAAAATTAGTAAAATGTTACTAATTTTTAAAAATTCTAATTTCGAACATAAAATTCAAAACAATCACTACCCCCTCCAGCCGACCACCAACCCACCTCTAGCTGACCATTTTCGGCGACCAAAAAAATTAGTGAAATGTCACTAATTTTTAAAAATTATAATTTCCAACGTAAAATTCAAAAAAATACCACCTCAATCTAGCCGACCATCACCCCGCCTCTAGCTGACTACTTCCGGCAAACAAAAAAATTAGTGAAATGTCACTAATTTTAAAAAATTCTAATTTCAAACATAAAATTCAAAAAATCACCACCCCACCTCCAGCCAACCACCACCCCATGTATGGCCGGTGACCAAAAAAATTAATGAAATGTCACTAATTTTTGAAAATTCTAATTTCGATCTTAAATTTCAAAAAAATTGCTACCCCACCTTCGGCCAACCACCACCCCAGCTCAAGGCAACTACTTCACCACCCCACCTCAAGCCAACCATTTCTGGTGACCAAAAAAATTAGTGAAATGTCATTAATTTTTGAAGGGTTTGGTGATGGGTTGGTCTGACATCAAATGGCAATACCTATTCATATGAAGACCTAGATGTACAATGACTACGGTAGCTTGATGCCTTGAAATTTGAGAACAAAACAAATGTACCTCAGATGATCGAAACCAACATGTCACAGGTGCTTATTAAATCACCATGAAGCATGTGCTTACTAAATCACTGCAATGAGAATCGATCATATTTGTTGACGAGATTAGTTACGTCGTCATCACAGGTGACCAACATGTCTAGATCTTCGCTCGGCAGTTTACATTTCAAATGCATTGGTGATCCACACAGCTCATTGAATTTGGGCATCAAGTCTACAATAAGTCGATTCAAATTCACTTCAATTTCTTAAAAGGTTATAAATCCCTAACGGAACACAGAAACAAGAGGACAGACAAAAATTACGAAATAGGTGAACGGACCTTTGAATGAGATAGAACAATCGACGGCGAGGACTCTGGTGAGGCCGCCGACGTACAGGAGCTTGCCGTCGGTGTAACGGGAGAGAATTTTACCACCGTAGATGTACAGGAATTTGACTGTTTTTGTCGTGGTGGTGGGGTTGCTATTTGAATTCAAGTTTTTCTCATATATGTATACTCCATTATTTAGATGGTTGGGGCGGAGGGAGCCGAAGAGACGAGAGAGAGAGAGGATTCGATTCTTTGAGAGAGAGAGAGAGAGAGAGAGAGAGAGAGTCTCCGTTGAGAGAGTCTCTTTTAGGAAGTGAGGGTATTTGTGACCAAAATAAAGAGAGAGTGGGTGTGTTTTATCCTTTTATTAAATCATAATTGCAAATAATGTCTTCATGTTTGATTGTAAAAGTTCCTTGTCATTTCCTTCAAGAGTGGTGATAATGCCAAAATTGCTTTTGTTGGTGTCAAAACTCTAGTGCATAGTAGATTTGTACCTTGTGCAAAGTACAAGCCTATTATGCACTAGAGTTTTGGCACTAACAAAAACAGTTTTGGTATTAACATTTGCCTTCCTTCAAATAGGCAAAATATTATGTATTTATGACTAATTATTCCTTTATTTTTACACTTTTTAGTTTTATTTTAATCTTATAAATTACGGAAAAATCTTTATGGTATCTTTTTGAACAAGGAATGATTTTTGAGTTTTTTTTTTTTTTATGGAAAGATTATGAAAGATTTGAAATTTTTAAGACAAAAATGGAAAATTGTATTGTTTATTGCACACGTATATTTACATATATCGATGAAATTTCGGAAATTGTTGTTCAAAAGAGTGGTACGGAGTAATACGTTTTCATTCCTTCTAAAAGCCTAATGAATAAAACGTCTAATAATGGAATTTGAGATCGGAAGGTTCATTGCTAATTTGCTATGCATAGACCTTTGCATTGCAAATAATAAAATTGAAAAATTATATAGGCCCAAGAATCCATAAATCTTTTTCATTAATTTTCTAGTTGATAAATCTTTCTCAATCATAGCTTTCAAATCTTTGTATATATTTCTATATGTGGTTATTTGAAAATCCAAAAACACGTCTATTATGTCAATTAATACTACCTTTGCGGTACGTAATTCCAACGTTTTTTAGTAATTAATTAATGAGTTCTTTTGTGTTTTTGTGCAGAACAACTAGAATAAAGGTTTGGGAAATCAACCACGATAGCTTAAATTCAAATATGACTAGATCTATTTCGGACGTTATTTTTCTTAGCCATTAAGGCTTAGTTTTCCGTTTGATTTTAGCAACTCAATTGCTAAAATCAACCATGATTTTAGCAAATGAGTTTAACAGGTGCTAAAATCATGATTTTGAAATTAAAAAATGAAGTGGATCTGTGTATCGTTTTTCAATTTTTTTCGCATCAAATTAAAGTACTCCTCGTGTACTTTAATTCGGAGTGAAAAAAAATAGAAAAATGATAAACGGAACCACTTAATTTTGTGATTTGAAATACCTATGATTTTAGCACCTGAACTCAGTTGCTAAAATCAAACGGAAAACTAAGCCTAAGTGGTTGATACCAATCTGTATTAATTGTGTTGCATGTATTGTAACAAAAAGTAGCATATTTTGAGTTCTTTAAAATACCATGCAAAAACAAATAAGACATTGGATGGGTTAATTAATCTATCTTAAGAAATCAAATCAAATTTTCAGTTTTGAAAATTCTTAAATAGAAAGACTAAAATAAAAAGTTTAGTCAGATATGATCCTAGAAATTTCAGAGCATACCCAAATCACATTTTGTGAAAATCTTCATATAGCAAAGAAAGAATTTTCAAAACACATTTTGCTTCTTTAATCTTTTTCACGATCGCTTGTATGGCTTGATGTTTACAGCTATAATGCTATAGTGTGGTATAGGAGTATATATATATATAAACCTACACAAAATGTGTACAATATTATTGAGAAAATAAAGGAAAGAAGTAATTTTACAAAATGTGAAAATTTCGGAGATAATAAATTATCTTTAAGATAATAAGATAATGTATAGTGTGGTGGAAAACTTCAGAGATGATTAACAAAGTAGAATCGTTATGAGGAGCGCACTCCATCTCCAAGTTTCTTTAATCCATTCCCTCCCCAAACAGCCCTAAAGTCCATAGAAAATAATAATAACAATAATCTTCTTCCTTTTTGGGTAAAATACAAGACATATAATAATACATCCTTGATTAATTTTTTTAACTTTTGTTTAGTTCCTGTGCATATCTGATTCATTATTTTGCATACAAACATTTTTATTGAGCAAAGCCTTCTTTATATTTTTTTCTTTATCTAATCTGTGCATAGCACTAGTTTAGTTTCTTCTTTATGTTTTGTGACATTTTTATGTTGTTAGAATACAAAGCAGTATAAAAGCATGTCAATCTTTTTTGATAATTTTTTTTTATCAAAAAAGGTATTATTTCTTACGATTAAAATTTATGCCCTTTATGCAATGCTAATTCTGAATCCCCTAACCACTTGCTGCTCTTCTGCGATAAATCATGGTCTGTTTGGTCGGGTATGTTCCAGTGGTGGGGTTTTTTGTGGGTATGTCCTAGCAATATTTATTCTTTTTTGCATATGTGGTCCTCTGTTAATTTTAAAAACCTAGAGAAATTCTGCTGGTTCACTTGTTTCTATGCTATTATTTGGTTGATTTGGGGTGGGAGAAACGATCTTGTGTTTAGGAACAAGGCTTTCATTCTGGATAATATTGTCGATTTTTTAAAAACTAGAATGGCATTTTGGATTAAGGCCAAGTTTAAAGTGGATGATTACTCATTCGAAGATTTCAAACGTTGTCTAGATGGGATCATGAAAATCAAAATCTAAAGCAAACTGTTATCCAATGGTTGTTGCTGACTGTATGGTTGAGGAGGTTTGTTGTTTCTCTTTGATGCTGAAGGCATTTGTTCATACCGGAGAATGGAGATGCTAAAGTGTTTGGAAGATAGGTTTTTGCTGGGTTTTTTTATTACTCTTTTGTTTTCCCTTGTTGATTCAACTCTCTGTTGAAGTCTTAGCTCCGTTTTTGTAGGAGTATTTGTTTTCGTGGTTCTTCTGAATCATATTTTTGTTGTTTCCTTCTCCATATACCGATTGTCAAGCTTAATAAAATTTTGTTGCCGTTTCAAAAAAAAAAAAAAACTTCTAAAAGAATTTTTGGTATATTTCATGCATAGCACAGTTTATATGCTAGTATTTTTTATACGAAAAATGCTAACATGTGCCCAGTTAAGATTGAAAAAGTATGTTGAAATATGTTAAAAGTGTATAAAAGTAGATGTAAATGCTAGATATTTATTGTATTTATCAATATTTCTGTATAAATGGCAATTAAATTAGAAACAATTTTATTCTATGATAAGATATATTATTGACTTGACAATATCTTTATGTTATAATGATGATTTAGCAAATGAATTTATAGGTTTTCACTAATTCTAGTATCAGTACTCCTAATTTGCGAATTTTGAACATTTCCGTGTATTGTCTTTAATTTCCTTGGACAGTTACACTTAAAAGATCATAGAAATTTGATTAACATTTTGCAAGAATTTGAGATAGCGAGGGGAAGATTTGCAGCATTCATTCTGGCCAGTCGAAATCTAAAATTCAAAACCATAGATGATTTAATTATGAAAGTTAATAACTAAAAAGAATGGAGATAAAATAGATTTGCTTTTGTAGACACCCCAATTTGGACCTTTAAAATACCCTTAAGACGTGTCCTGATGGTTTCCCAATGATGAAATGAATCAAAATATTATTGGAAACTTGAACGATGCTCCTTTTCTTTCAAAAATCCAAAGGAAAACATTTTCAAAACAAACCCTAGCATACACCATCTTCTAGTAAATTAAAAACCCTCTTTATTGATATACAATATGTCTCAATCCGTTTTAAAATGAGGGAGATGTGAGGATTTTATCAAAACAACTTCTTGTCCGACCACCTGAGGGTAAATGGTCATGTATTTTGCTGTATAAATTATTTTGGGTCTAAAACACTTGGGTTGGAAAGTACACTTAACAAGTTTTCCGACACTTTAAACCACACACGAAGTGGAGTTTGGTAGCACCTGAGGCGGGCCCACGAAGTTTGGCTTGTTGAGTAGTACGCTTACTGCCGTACGGCATTGAATAGTATCGTAAGGCAGTAAAACACTTCCACCACCTTGTTTGACCACTTAAACCGCCATACAGTGGTACCCCTACGCCGTATGACACTATAGTCCTTAAGTGTTGTACGGTGGTGTTTTTTTTCTTCCCAAAGTGTTGAAAAATGTCAGGCAGTCAATTGAAGGCCGAATTTTTTTCTTTCTAATCAAGTTTACTTCCTCCCCCCTCAAAATTTTCCCTAGAAATACCACCATTTGAGTGTCAAACAAATGAAGGGAGTTTTGTGAGAGGATAATGTGAGAGATTAGCCTTGTTCTTAAGAGAAAAATCATTTTTCTAAGAAATTCTACCAAAATACTACCAAAATCCCAAAATAGATCTAATCCTAGGGGCTGTTTGATAAAGTTGAAAACTGAAAATTTAAGTACTGAATGCTGAATTTATTAAGCTAATAAGTTGTTTGATGTGTACTGAATCTTAAGCACTGAAATAAATAAGTTGTTTGATCTGTATAAAGAGCACTAGTATTAAATTCAATAATTTCTTACTTTGCCTTTCATATATTTATACTAGAATGCATAAATGAAAAAAGTACATTTACCAAATTAATAAAAATATGCAGAATATTGACAATATGGTGGCATAGCCGTAGTGGTATTAAATTCAATAATTTTCTTACTTTGCTTTTCATTTCATACATTCATACTGGAATACAAAAATGAAATCAATAAATGAAAAAAAAATGCAAATTTATCAAAATAATAAAAATATACAAAATATTGGCAAGATGGTGGTATAGTGGTGGTTGTGATTGTGGAGTGGTGGTTGTAATTGTGGAGTGGTGGCCTCGTGGTGGTGGGGGAGTGATCGTGGGAGTAGTGATAGTGCTATGGTGGGAGTGGTGGTGATGGTGGTGTCAGTGGTGGTGGAAGTAGTGGTGGTAATAGTGGTGGGAGTGGTGGTGGTGTATTGGTGTAGTGGTGCTGGGAGTGGCGGAGTGGTGGTGGTAGTAGGGTGGCGGCGGCAGTGGTGGTGGTGGTGGTGGTGGGGTGGACGCGGCAGTGGTTGTGGTGTAATGGTGGTAGTGATGGTGGTGTTAGTGGTGGTGGTAGTAGTGGTGGGAGTGGCAGAGTGGTGGTGGTGGTGGTGGTGGTGTAGAGGCGGAGTGGTGGTGGGATTGGCGGTGGTGGGGCGACAGTGGCAGTGGTGGTGGGATTGGCAGTTATGGTGGTGAGAGTGGCGGGGTGGTGGTGGTACAGTGGTGGCAGTGGTGGTAAGAGTGGTTGACTGGTGGTGTTAGTGGTGGTGCTGGTGTTGCGAAGGGTAGTGGTGGAGGAAAAAATGGTTGAATAAACTCACTCATAAATTCAGTCAAAATTAAGTAGCTCGAAGCTACTTAATTTTTGTTAACATTTTAGCTTACATTTTAAGAGCTACTTAATCTTTTAAGTAATGCAAAATGTGGTTATCAAACCTACTTAATTACTTATTACTTAAGTCATTCAGTTTTAAGTGTTGAATCTGGGTTATCAAACAAAGCCTTATTTCTAAGCTTCACTTCATCAAGCCTTATTTCTGGTCCACCACTAGAGTTGTAAGCCCTATTTCCAACCACTTAAAGGTCCAAGAAGAGATTCTTGTTTCAACTTTCAAAGCTTCCTTAAATATATGAAATCATTTGAAAAGTTCACTCTTTTTGCAAGCTAAAGGGAGTTATTGGGTTCAAACCGGTTCCTTGTACTGGTTTTGGGCTCAGTCGGCCAATTATTCAAATCAAAACAAAATGTCGAAGTCTCCAGCTTAATGCGATATGGCACTATGTGATGATGTACGGTACTAAGCTTCCATGGAGATACATTTTGATACCATGTTTCTTTTGGTTTATTCATATCGCAAAGGTGCAGGGTATCCTTAATCTATTCCAGATTAAAATTGCTCATCCAAATGTATACTTTGTTTAACTTCAAAAACAAGTTTTTAACCTCAAAAGAGTACAGGTTTTACAAGATATACATCAAGAACGTACAAAACTCTAGTTTATATATATTTAGTTTGCAGGGTGTCTCAAATATTGCCCATAAAATCCCAATGTCGTACAACATTATATAGTACCGTACGACATTGTTTCATACACTAAATTCAAAAATTCATTTTCCCGGGAAATATTTAATATAGCGATTTCCTCTTAAATGTTTTCTGTTAATTTTATCTAATGTGTTAATTTTTGTCATTTATTGTTATTTGCAATTCACATAAACAAAGTTAGGAAATAAAAAAGTTTTAAAAATCCCACAAAGCATGAAGTAATGATCGATTTTCTATCAGGCACGAGAGGGGTGCCTTAAAAATCTCTCTCTCGTAACCTGACTCCCAAACCCAAAGAATGCTCTATTTTCAATAGACCAAAAACTAACCCCCCCCCCCCCCAAAAAAAAAAAAATAAAATAAATAATAATAATAAAATAAAATAAATAAATAAAATAAAACCAGAGACACAAGAGTCATCCAATTTTTTAATTGCTTCTCGGGTAGCAAATCCTTTTTCAAAATAAAAACTTGAATGACGACTCTGAATCTTTTTAACCAAAAAGCACTAGTGGCACGTCCACATCTTTTTTTTTAAATGTCATGCATGGCACGGATTCGCATTAAAGATTTTTCCCCTCATAGTGCTGCATTGAACCCCATTATTTATTTATCTCCGCGTATGAAGATATAATTTTTATTAGGGCGTATGGGAGTGGTTTAATTATTACAAATTAACCTCTACATATATAACTGATGTAAATAACCGTAATTGATACTCTTTGAACGTAATCCACACACCGCTTAAAAACATTGTCCATATTAACAGTACACTTTCTCCACATTTTAGATTCTCCGATGGCAAGGAATGAGATGCCATTATGCCATCATGCTTTTTTTTTTTTTTTTATTAACACTATGCCATCATGCTTAACATTACGTAACACCATGAAGTAATTCACGAAATGTGTTGTTATTATCCAGTCTCAATTTTTTTTTTCTTAAAAAAAAAAATGAGCTTCACCAAATTATAACTTGAGAATGCTAAGGGAATTGACATTATATGTACCAGTGGGGTACAAATGGCTTAACAGTCGTGCACAAATGATCCAAACCGTTCAAAAATTATAAACATTTTTTCTAGTGGCCCCGCTAGAAACCAACTCAAAATAATACTTTTAACTAGTTGATCCGATGTACCCATCTGTCTGAATGAAAAATGCGTGCATCAAATCAACTAGTTGAAAATATCTTTTTGATTTGATTTCTTGCGGGGTCACTTGAAAAAATATTTTTAAGTTTTTGAACGGTTCGTATCATTTGTGCGGGACCCTAAGTGGCCCACGCACGTTGTCTATACCGCATCGGTACATATATGGTCCGTACCTATAGTGGGGTTGATTATAACTACAACAGTAAGGTATGAGCAAAACGAGGGGTATCCCAGAAAATGTACCGACCTCCATGTCTAGAAAATGTACCGACTATTGGGTATCCATTTGTGGGTCTCACACGAACGATTCAAGCAGTTCATTCATCTTAGAAATGATTTTTCAAGAGGCCTCGAGAGAAATCAAATTTTTTTTGGGTAAACAGCGAGAAAGCAGCTTAATTGGACATGTACATAAGTAATTGATCCAAAATTCCCTGTTTCATATTTAGGATCAAGCACTTACACATGTTCGATTGAGCTAATTTCTAATGGAACCCCACGAAAAATCATTATAAGATGAATGAACGGCTCGGATCATTCGTGTGGAGCACAAGTGGGTCCTGAGGGCGGTCTGTACATTTTCTATATCCCACGTTCTATATGCGTAGCAGAGGATGCTACGGGTACAGAGGCAAAATGTCCAGGAAACGCACAGAGCTCTCTTGGGGACCCACTTTTGGGTCCCACACGAGTGATCCGAACTATTCATTATTCTTAGAACATTTTTCTAAGGGGCCCCATAAAATTTCAACTCAATCGGACGGTAAAAGTGCTTGAGCCAAAGTCCCACAGTTGCAATAAAAAACAACGGTGAGACTTTGGTTCAAGCACTTTTAACTGTCCGATTGAGCTGAAATTTTGTGGAGCCCCTTGGAAAAATGTTCTAAGAATAATGAACGGTTCGGATCACTCGTGTGAGACCCAAAAGTGGATCCCCAAGAGTGTTCAGTAGGTTTTGTGGACATCTCTTATGTACCCGTAGGTTTTTCCATGCGAGCAGCGTCCGTAAAGCATGAACAACATTTCGGTGGTTATTCTTTGTCGGTGGGAGATTGAATTGAACCCAAACAGGCGCGTTGAACCAAGTGAACCGAGTCCAACAGTCGTTTTCTACAGCTTACGTGTCACGGGCTTGGGATTCATGCGTCTGGTAATGTCACTCGTGTCATTCCGTGTGCACTCAAGGACCTGCATGCGTGTCATCTCTCCAGCCTCGTCACCCTGCCCACGTGTCACTAGTTCCCACACCCTACTTCCCTCTATAAACCGTCCTCTCAAGTATTCCTTGGTTGCGTCATGCATTGTCTTCTTCGAACTTGGAAGAGAAAGCTTCAAATTAAACAAAAAAAATCATGTCTGTAAACGAGCAGGAAAAGGATGAGGTGAAAGAAGAGCTCGAGCAAAGGGCGAGGGAAGGCGAGACCGTCATCCCCGGCGGCACCGGCGGCAAGAGCCTTGAAGCCCAGGAGCGCCTTGCTGAAGGGAGGAGGAAAGGAGGACAGAGGAGGAAGGAGCAGATAGGGGAAGAAGGGTACCAGGAGATGGGACGCAAGGGTGGGCTCAGCTCCTCCGACAAGTCCGGCGAGGAGCGGGTTCGGGAGGAAGGGATTCCCATCGACGAGTCCAAGTTCAAGACCAAGGGCTGAGCTAGAGATCATCCAACTCGTGGTAGTTTGTATGTAAACAGTGGTTAGGTCCGACCATATGTAGGCTTTTGACTGTAGTGGTAGGTGTTCCTTTGTTATGGGAAAGGCTGGTTTTGGTATGTATATATTAATGAACACCAGTGTGATGCTTTTTGTTTGGAATTTTGACTTGACAAATGCGTAGAATCCCTTGTGTTTAACTTTATTCTCTTATATTTAGATGAAATTTTAAAAAATTAATCATGAAAGTTTGAATCAAGCATTCACATATTGGATTGGAGCTGATTTCTCGCAAACCCACTCGAAATGTGTTTTTAAAATTTTTGAGCTGCTTAGATCAGCCGTTCGGGATCGTACTGGACCCCATAGGGCCTTTCTTGTGTGATTTTCTGTAAATTTTCCTTGTACATATTATTTTTGAAATTCAAAATGCTATATAATACGTAAATATTCAAAATGACGATATGCAAAGAGTAGTAAAGAAACCAGCAAAGGAGGAAGAAGTTTTAGAAGATACTGTGTTAATTAAGCATTCTGTCCAATACATTACAAAAAAAGAAATTTATATTTTGTTAAGCTGCATTTTTAAGTGTGCATATCACAAAAAAATACACACACAACAGAAAAGAACAAGAAGCCATAATCAATGGATAAACCCGTGGAATTCCATTTGCCTGTCATGTAATTATGTTGGTAGTAACGAAACAATATTTGCCATTTTACATTATGTTGGTAGTAATAGTAACGAAACAATATTTGCCATTAGGATTTTGTCATCACAGGGCCCTCTCTCTCCTCGAATATTTATCATGTGCTTCTCTCTCATTTGTCTTTCATGTAATTATGTTGGTAGTAACCAAACAATAATTTGTCATCTTACATTTTGTTGGTAGTAACGAAACAATAAATATTTGTCATTAGAATTTAGAATTTTGTCATCACGAGTCCCCCCCCCCCCCCCCCCCCCGAATATTCAAAATGACGATGTGCAAAGAGTAGTAAAGAAACCAGCAAAGGAGGAAGAAGTTTTAGAAGATACTTTGTTAATTAAGCATTCTGTCCAATACATTACCAAAAAAAGAAATTTATATTTTGTTTAAGCTGCATTTTTAAGTGTGCATATCAAAAAAAAAAAAATATACATGAAAAGAAAAGAACAAGAAGCCATAATCAATGGATAAACCCGTGGAATTACATTTGCCTGTCATGTAATTATGTTGGTAGTAACGAAACAATATTTGCCATTTCACATTATGTTGGTAGTACTACCAACAAAACAATATTTGCCATTAGGATTTTGTCATTACGGGTCCCTCTCTCTCCTCGAATATTTATCATGCCTTGGATTTTGGCATCATGGGCTTCTCTCTCATTTGCCTTTCATGTAATTATGTTGGTAGTAACCAAACAATATTTTGTCATCTTACATTATGTTGGTAGTAACTTGTCATCTTACATTATGTTGGTAGTCACGAAATAATAAATATTTGTCATTAGAATTTAGAATTTTGTCATCACGAGTCCCCCCCCCCCCCCCCCCCCCCCCCCCCTCGAATATTTATCATGCCTTGGATTTTGGCATCACGGGTGTCTCTCTCATGCTCGTATTTATTAGATATCAATCTCAATCTCGAATAAATGTGTATATATGAATGTGTGTATATACATACATCTGCGTGTGCTTATATGCATCTCAATAATGGAGCAAATCGGATAATCCGTGTTGTAGCGAAGAATTTGGAGAGAGTCCATGAATTTGGAGAGAGTCCATTTTATGAGAATCTGGTTGCATTCAATTAAGCGAGGAGAATCCAACTCGACATCCTTGTAAGGAAGTCCAATTGGGAGGGATCGATACTTCTTTTGTCTTGGGTCAATTTCTTTACGTACGGCAGGTAAGCTCCCTCTCCATCACAAACTGTTACGGTTATCGTCGAATATTATGAGATAGTTGTATTATCAATTGTGGGAGTGGAGAGAATTAAATCGTGTAAAACGTCTGGACTTTTGTAATGGTAGCGGAAAATGTCTGATGATGAGGAGAGGTTGGGTTGTAATCGTCCTTTAGAATTGCCTTTTGTAATTTACCTTAAGAAATTAGAAGGGTACGTTGCAAAACTAACGGTTTATAGTGCTTTGAAGAATTTGGGTTTCTTTCCTAGTAGAAATGAAGGTGATGAGGAGAGACGAAAAGGATGTTGTATATGGGATCGGGGAAATTAATGTGATTAAGTAGATTATCATTGTCAAGGCCTAAGAGAAAAGGGATTGAATAGTGTTTGGTCAACCAAGCCAAGTTGTGATGGTTAGGTGGTGGTGTAGTACGATGGGAGAGAACTTGCTAGTATGGGAATGGGTGTTCGAGCAATTGATACCGATTGGATGGCAAATGGAATTGGAATTTTAGGGAAAACTCAACTTTATTGTTGTCATTTGAGGTTGAACTGTCGTGGTCTTATCTGAGTAGCGCTAGTTTGATGAGTTTAGGTTTCAATGGGCGAGATTGATGATTTTGGTTAGTGTTGATGAAGGATTAACAAATTTTGATTATCATAGCTAAACTTATATATTTAAGAGCTGGTGCTAATCCAAGTAGATAGAGAATTTGAAATCTCTCTGGTTGTTAAGGTTTAAGACTTCTATTTACAGGAAAGGGAATAACAATTGATAGTATCGTTGGGTAGGGTGTTGGGGAATTATGAGTTAATTGTGATATTGAATGGAACGCAGTGGCAGAGGTATTGAGTGGAAAGCTAGTACGTGTAATGAGCCTACCAAATATATGACTAGAAGGTGATGAAAATTGGGAGTAATTATTTTGCGCTTATAGATGAATCGAACCTAACTATTTCATATCTTAGAATGATACAAATTTGATTTAGAAACTAATGCGCATTCTAGGCATGAGTGAGCAAATTCTAAAGGGATAGAACGATGCAACTAAGTGCGAGTATTGTGGAATGACTTGGGTAGCAAGGAATCAACATGGGAAAGAGGAGATGAAATGAGAGAGAACTATACAAAACTGTTTTTCCACTTGATCGATGTGAGTATTTAGTTTAAATTTAGCATTTTACTAGTTTCCGGTGTTGGATGCAGTTGGCATATCATGCATGACTATAAGTTGTTGAATAACATTGTTGAGCAAAATTTTGAGGACAAATTTTTGTAAGGAGGATAGAATGTAAAGACCCGAAAATTTTCATGATTTTCTTTATTTGAAATTGGGGAATTTTAGGATTAATGTGAGGAAATGAGAGATCATGGACTTATTGGTAGCACACAAGTTAGTAGAGGGGGTGTAGTGTAATTACATGATTGAGAGTATAAAAGGGGTGAGAGAGAAACTTTACTCATTTTTCCCTTCCTAAAATCAGCCAACAACATCTCAGGATCCGGGGTACTACAAATCAGTCCCTACAAATCACCCCAAAACGACGTCATTTTGGGGTCCAAAAAACACAACAAAAAAACACTCAAAACTACGTTGTTTTAAAACACTCAAAACTATGTCGTTTTGAGTCCAAATTTTATCAACAATGTTCTCCAGGAAATCAAGGGCTACGCGCCTGAAAGCAAAATTCGGTAAGTGTATTCATCATAAAGAACTGAATTACTACTAGAATATTCAATCATCATCTTCCTTTTCTCCGTCAATAGCTTTCTACACAGAAACTTTCATTATGCATTTTTCCAAATTGCCAACTGGCTATTATTCAAATATTAGTTGTGCCATTTCGAAGTGCTTTCCGGGCACGTTTTGATAATTGAAATCGTTCATCTTTTAGAGCACGCAACAAAAAATTTAAGCAAAACTATGTCATTTTAACTAAACAAAACCAATTTTCTTTAGTCTAAATTCCATGAGGCAAATTATACTAAGTGCATAGAAAAATTTGACGAACAACTAGAAAGCACAAGACAGGTATATAACAATCAAACAATCTTTAAAATCGAAATGCATTAGATCTCCAAATGCATATGAGGAAATCCCATATAACACTAGTTCATACTGAAAAAAAAAAAAAAAAACAGTAATAAGCATGCCAAGGTTTTGGTTAAGTTCCAATCATCCATTCTAAGCTCCAAATGTATTTGAAAGTTCATTTTCATCATCGGGAGAGCTATGGATTTTCGTAGGCCCAAATTGGGGTGTCTACACCCCTTCAATTCATGAAAAAGTGTTTGGACTATGTTTCACTTATCTTGTCTTGTTTATTCGAAATTTTTGTACACGTTCGGGTGACACAAATCACGAGGTTGGCGTGAAATCAACACATGAAATTTAGATGATGAGACACATGAACACCATAAATGATACTAATGAGCATGAAATGAAGTTTGGAATGTGGTAATGATGACATAGGGCCCGATAGGGTATGCCCGGAGTGACACGGGGCCCAATAGGGTACGCTCGAAGTGACACAGGGCCCAATAGGGTATGCCTGGAGTGACATGGGACCTTTATGGTTTGTTCGGAGTGACAAGGGGCCTGTATGGTGTGCTCGGAGTATAACCTAATATTTTAAAGGAACGAGATGCATAAGATAAGCGTTTAGGACACCTATGGCATGTCGGGTACGTATCGGATACGACAGAGTGGTAATTGACCTAGTTTGATGACAATGGACCCTTATATCATTCTTAACACTTGTCGTTGATCTTCTTGACATTCTTATATGATTTTATCTTCTTGTTGTACTCATGGGCATCTCATTTTCATTTAGAATTGATAGATGTTTTCCTCTTGGGCTAGTGAGTTCACCCTATTAATTTTCAGGTACACTGCACGGATGACCATGGCTTGGTGTGTGGGAGTGCATGCATGACTTCATTTTTTGAAAACTCATTGGACTAGTTAGGAGATCAATCTTGGATTAGTAGTATTTTGGAAAAGATAAACCCTTAACTTGTAATTCATTGCTTCTAGTTGCGAAATTGTAAACTTTAAGACTCATGAAATCATATTTGGGTACATTAGACCCTTTAACTTCCATTTGACTATTGGGTTATATTTGACTTTGACTATGGATGACATGAACCTCCACGTGGAAAATATGTATTTATGTTTATGAAAACCAGGGCGTGACATGTGACAAATCTCTAAGTTTTTATGAGGCATGTGCATAGTTTTATTTGATATGAAATGGGAAATTAATTAAGGCTTGAGGCAGAATAATTTATGATCATACACTTATTTTAGGTGCTCTTAGACTGGAATGCAATGCTCCCTAAAGTAACGAAAGTTGACCTCAATGCGTTAACTCAACTATATGTATTAGACTGGAATGCGATGCTCCCTGAAGTCACGAAAGTCATCTTTAATTGGGTGGGAACTAGTTTTTGTAGCAATTTCCTCCTCGAGTCAAACTTTCTCGTTCTTTATTGGGAGTCCACATATAAAGTTTTGAATATTTTTAAAAAAACTAAATAATTACTAGGATTTTCAAATGGGGACATGGGGTGGCTTTGGCCCCCCTTTACCAATTCAAATGGGGTTGGCCTAAACCAACTTTGTGTCTATCTATAGACTAATTGATGTTCGGGAAGTAAGTGAACATCTGTTATCTTATGATCATTTTATGAGTTTTTAAGTGGAAGTGAGGGCGCTATAGGGCGGCATCCAAGTGCTCAATCGGATGCCACATAATCAACAGTCCCTGATTTCATCTTAACATTTTACCTATACAGATCAGAGCTATGCAATGTCAAGATGAAATTTGAGCCATTGATTGCCGAAGTCAACGGTTCAGATGCCGTCCTAGAGGGGTGCCCTACAGCACCCCCGGATCCTTTTCAAGTGCCCACAATTCTCACAATTGAAATCACTGTACCATCGCGAAGTTACTCACATGTGCAGAAGGTATAAGTGAGGGATAGAAAAACTTACCATCGCGAAGTTTTCAGTAGATAATTCAGAGAGATGCCTATCATTAGCGGCGTAAAGTGTTTTTCCATCGGTTGCAAATTTCACACGACGGACTTTCTGTTTTTATCCAAAGATCAAACAACAAATACACATTAAGAGCCCAAAAATTAATGTTTATACTCATCTATGAGCCATAAAATTCAGAGAGACAAGCCAACAACGCTAATTAATTTAGTTATGTCCCTACAAAACCAAAAATTAGAAAGGACACAGATGTTCGTTCACATATCAGCAGGTTTCACATATGTAAGGATCAGTATACGGAGATTTGTATTCTTAACGTTGCTCAATAATCAACTTACGCATTCGCCATGCGAAGTCTGTGCCACCGTCATATGGGAAGCAAGGTTGAAAATGGCAATGTCTCCGGCATCGGTGCCCAAAGCTAGCAATCCTTCCTTGAAAATGCATACAGAGAAGTCAGCCATATTTCAACTTGTGATTCCATAAATCATAATTAAGGTTATAACTTGCTGATAAAAAAAACAAAAACAAAACAGTGAAGGTTATAACGAATTACGGGCAAAGGCACGCCAAAGGCACTGTAAAACTCTGGCACAACACGGAATAAGTTGGCACGTGGCACAGAGTTGAGCGGGCACGGCACGGTCTAAGGCAGCACGTGGCACAGCATGGGCACGAGCACGGAAGTTGGCCTGGCACGGCACGGAAGTAGGACGGGCACGGCACGGCACGGGCATGTCACAGCACGGTTCTAGCAAGGCACGGCAAGGGCACGACGGGAGGCAAAAAAAAAATTGTTAAATACTTAAATACTTTTATTTCTATCATTCTATGTATTTTTTGATAATCCCAAAGAAAGAAGGATTGATTTTTTGTTGTGTTAGTGAATTATATAATTATATCAAGTTAAAAAAATATGAAGTCATGAACAAAAAAATAAAAAGAAGAAAGAAACGAAAGGGAAAAAGAAGTTACAATTTTTTTTATTTTTTTATTTTGTATTTTGTATATTTTTTTTTTTGAGAGAGAGAGTTTGGACCAAAAAAAAAGCTCTTAAAATATTTTATATGATTAATAAATTTTGAATCAAATTTCAAACATGCAGAAAAATGTATACCACACATATGACATATACAATGCCTTTTATCTAATAAAGATTTTGAAAAAAAATATATCAATTTCTTTTGGTGAAAAATATATATTTTTTTTTGTTTGTGTTAGACTGTTTTTTTTTTTTTTTGGGTAAATTGTGTTAGACTATTAGTGTTAGTGAATCACTGAAATATATCAAATTAAGAAAAGAAACATGAAGTCATGAAAAAAAATAAAAATTTTAAAAACTAAAAAAATTATAATTTTTTAGAGAGAGAGATGGACAAAAAAGAAAAAAAGTTACAAATTGTTTTTATAAAAAAATGATTGAAATTCAAATTATAGGAATTAAATTCTTTTATTAAATTAGATTATAGAAATTATTAGAAGTTAAATTATAGAAATTATATAAATTTTTATTATTAAATTCGATTATAAAAATTATCGAACTTAAATTTGATTCCTTTCTAGTTTCTACTTTGTACTAGGGGTGTAACCGGTTCGGAGGGGATTTTGAGTGAACCGAGCAAAACCGGTTCGGAAGAACCATAGAACCGAAACCGGTTTTCCAGAGGTCGGCTCGGTTCCAGTTTGGATCGCCCCGGTTCAGTTCCGTTTACAAGCCGATTCAGTTCGGTTCGGGGAGAGAGAAAGAGAAATTTGCACAAATTAATCACACCCCAACACAGATCTACCCAGACATACAACAGATTTACACACAAACTATCAAAAAGATGTGGACATACATACACCAATCTACAACTCAATTGAAACAATGAAAAGGCAGTAATCAATCAGAAAAAAAAAGCTGTGTTTGTGTACATAAATATACAGATCTGGACGAACATCTGTTATCTTGTGATCACTTTATGAGTTTTTAAGTGGAAGCGAGGGCGCTATAGGGCGGCATCCAAGTGCTCAATCGGATGCCACATAATCAACAGTCCCTGATTTCATCTTAACATTTTACCAATACGGATCAGAGCTATGCAATGTCAAGATGAAATTTGAGCCATTGATTGCCGAAGTCAACGGTTCAGATGCCGTCCTAGAGGGGTGCCCTACAGCACCCCCGGATCCTTTTCAAGTGCCCACAATTTTCACAATTGAAATCACTGTACCATCGCGAAGTTACTCACATGTGCAGAAGGTATAAGTGAGGGATAGAAAAACTTACCATCGCGAAGTTTTCAGTAGATAATTCAGAGAGATGCCTATCATTAGCGGCGTAAAGTGTTTTTCCATCGGCTGCAAATTTCACACGACGGACTTTCTGTTTTTATCCAAAGATCAAACAACAAATACACATTAAGAGCCCGAAAATTAATGTTTATACTCATCTATGAGCCATAAAATTCAAAGAGACAAGCCAGCAACGCTAATTAATTTAGTTATGTCCCTACAAAACCAAAAACTAGAAAGGACACAAATGTTCGTTCACATATCAGCAGGTTTCACATATGTAAGGATCAGTGTACGGAGATTTGTATTCTTAACGTTGCTCAATAATCAACTTACGCATTCGCCATGCGAAGTCTGTGCCACCGTCATATGGGAAGCAAGGTTGAAAATGGCAATGTCTCCGGCATCGGTGCCCAAAGCTAGCAATCCTTCCTTGAAAATGCATACAGAGAAGTCAGCCATATTTCAACTTGTGATTCCATAAATCATAATTAAGGTTATAACTTGCTGATAAAAAAAACAAAAACAAAACAGTGAAGGTTATAACGAATTACGGGCAAAGGCACGCCAAAGGCACTGTAAAACTCTGGCACAACACGGAATAAGTTGGCACGTGGCACAGAGTTGAGCGGGCACGGCACGGTCTAAGGCAGCACGTGGCACAGCATGGGCACGAGCACGGAAGTTGGCCTGGCACGGCACGGAAGTAGGACGGGCACGGCACGGCACGGGCATGTCACAGCACGGTTCTAGCAAGGCACGGCAAGGGCACGACGGGAGGCAAAAAAAAAATTGTTAAATACTTAAATACTTTTATTTCTATCATTCTATGTATTTTTTGATAATCCCAAAGAAAGAAGGATTGATTTTTTGTTGTGTTAGTGAATTATATAATTATATCAAGTTAAAAAAATATGAAGTCATGAACAAAAAAATAAAAAGAAGAAAGAAACGAAAGGGAAAAAGAAGTTACAATTTTTTTTATTTTTTTATTTTGTATTTTGTATATTTTTTTTTTTGAGAGAGAGAGTTTGGACCAAAAAAAAAGCTCTTAAAATATTTTATATGATTAATAAATTTTGAATCAAATTTCAAACATGCAGAAAAATGTATACCACACATATGACATATACAATGCCTTTTATCTAATAAAGATTTTGAAAAAAAATATATCAATTTCTTTTGGTGAAAAATATATATATTTTTTTGTTTGTGTTAGACTGTTTTTTTTTTTTTTTGGGTAAATTGTGTTAGACTGTTAGTGTTAGTGAATCACTGAAATATATCAAATTAAGAAAAGAAACATGAAGTCATGAAAAAAAATAAAAATTTTTAAAACTAAAAAAATTATAATTTTTTAGAGAGAGAGATGGACAAAAAAGAAAAAAAGTTACAAATTGTTTTTATAAAAAAATGATTGAAATTCAAATTATAGGAATTAAATTCTTTTATTAAATTAGATTATAGAAATTATTAGAAGTTAAATTATAGAAATTATATAAATTTTTATTATTAAATTCGATTATAAAAATTATCGAACTTAAATTTGATTCCTTTCTAGTTTCTACTTTGTACTAGGGGTGTAACCGGTTCGGAGGGGATTTTGAGTGAACCGAGCAAAACCGGTTCGGAAGAACCATAGAACCGAAACCGGTTTTCCAGAGGTCGGCTCGGTTCCAGTTTGGATCGCCCCGGTTCAGTTCCGTTTACAAGCCGATTCAGTTCGGTTCGGGGAGAGAGAAAGAGAAATTTGCACAAATTAATCACACCCCAACACAGATCTACCCAGACATACAACAGATTTACACACAAACTATCAAAAAGATGTGGACATACATACACCAATCTACAACTCAATTGAAACAATGAAAAGGCAGTAATCAATCAGAAAAAAAAAGTTGTGTTTGTGTACATAAATATACAGATCTGGACGAACATCTGTTATCTTGTGATCACTTTATGAGTTTTTAAGTGGAAGCGAGGGCGCTATAGGGCGGCATCCAAGTGCTCAATCGGATGCCACATAATCAACAGTCCCTGATTTCATCTTAACATTTTACCAATACGGATCAGAGCTATGCAATGTCAAGATGAAATTTGAGCCATTGATTGCCGAAGTCAACGGTTCAGATGCCGTCCTAGAGGGGTGCCCTACAGCACCCCCGGATCCTTTTCAAGTGCCCACAATTTTCACAATTGAAATCACTGTACCATCGCGAAGTTACTCACATGTGCAGAAGGTATAAGTGAGGGATAGAAAAACTTACCATCGCGAAGTTTTCAGTAGATAATTCAGAGAGATGCCTATCATTAGCGGCGTAAAGTGTTTTTCCATCGGCTGCAAATTTCACACGACGGACTTTCTGTTTTTATCCAAAGATCAAACAACAAATACACATTAAGAGCCCGAAAATTAATGTTTATACTCATCTATGAGCCATAAAATTCAGAGAGACAAGCCAGCAACGCTAATTAATTTAGTTATGTCCCTACAAAACCAAAAACTAGAAAGGACACAAATGTTCGTTCACATATCAGCAGGTTTCACATATGTAAGGATCAGTGTACGGAGATTTGTATTCTTAATGTTGCTCAATAATCAACTTACGCATTCGCCATGCGAAGTCTGTGCCACCGTCATATGGGAAGCAAGGTTGAAAATGGCAATGTCTCCGGCATCGGTGCCCAAAGCTAGCAATCCTTCCTTGAAAATGCTTACAGAGAAGTCAGCCATATTTCAACTTGTGATTCCATAAATCATAATTAAGGTTATAACTTGCTGATAAAAAAAAAACAAAAACAAAACAGTGAAGGTTATAACGAATTACGGGCAAAGGCATGCCAAAGGCACTGTAAAACTCTGGCACAACACGGAATAAGTTGGCACGTGGCACGGAGTTGAGCGGGCACGGCACGGTCTAAGGCAGCACGTGGCACAGCATGGGCACGAGCACGGAAGTTGGCCTGGCACGGCACGGAAGTAGGACGGGCACGGCACGGCACGGGCATGTCACAGCACGGTTCTAGCAAGGCACGGCAAGGGCACGACGGGAGGCAAAAAAAAATTGTTAAATACTTAAATACTTTTATTTTTATCATTCTATGTATTTTTTGATAATCCCAAAGAAAGAAGGATTGATTTTTTGTTGTGTTAGTGAATTATATAATTATATCAAGTTAAAAAAATATGAAGTCATGAACAAAAAAAAAAAAAGAAGAAAGAAACGAAAGGGAAAAAGAAGTTACAATTTTTTTATTTTTTTATTTTGTATTTTGTATATTTTTTTTTGAGAGAGAGAGTTTGGACCAAAAAAAAAGCTCTTAAAATATTTTATATGATTAATAAATTTTGAATCAAATTTCAAACATGCAGAAAAATGTATACCACACATATGACATATACAATGCCTTTTATCTAATAAAGATTTTGAAAAAAAATATATCAATTTCCTTTGGTGAAAAATATATATATTTTTTTGTTTGTGTTAGACTGTTTTTTTTTTTTTTTTGGGTAAATTGTGTTAGACTATTAGTGTTAGTGAATCACTGAAATATATCAAATTAAGAAAAGAAACATGAAGTCATGAAAAAAAATAAAAATTTTAAAAACTAAAAAAATTATAATTTTTTAGAGAGAGAGATGGACAAAAAAGAAAAAAAGTTACAAATTGTTTTTATAAAAAAATGATTGAAATTCAAATTATAGGAATTAAATTCTTTTATTAAATTAGATTATAGAAATTATTAGAGGTTAAATTATAGAAATTATATAAATTTTTATTATTAAATTCGATTATAAAAATTATCGAACTTAAATTTGATTCCTTTCTAGTTTCTACTTTGTACTAGGGGTGTAACCGGTTCGGAGGGGATTTTGAGTGAACCGAGCAAAACCGGTTCGGAAGAACCATAGAACCGAAACCGGTTTTCCAGAGGTCGGCTCGGTTCCAGTTTGGATCGCCCCGGTTCAGTTCCGTTTACAAGCCGATTCAGTTCGGTTCGGGGAGAGAGAAAGAGAAATTTGCACAAATTAATCACACCCCAACACAGATCTACCCAGACATACAACAGATTTACACACAAACTATCAAAAAGATGTGGACATACATACACCAATCTACAACTCAATTGAAACAATGAAAAGGCAGTAATCAATCAGAAAAAAAAAGCTGTGTTTGTGTACATAAATATACAGATCTGGACGAACATCTGTTATCTTGTGATCACTTTATGAGTTTTTAAGTGGAAGCGAGGGCGCTATAGGGCGGCATCCAAGTGCTCAATCGGATGCCACATAATCAACAGTCCCTGATTTCATCTTAACATTTTACCAATACGGATCAGAGCTATGCAATGTCAAGATGAAATTTGAGCCATTGATTGCCGAAGTCAACGGTTCAGATGCCGTCCTAGAGGGGTGCCCTACAGCACCCCCGGATCCTTTTCAAGTGCCCACAATTTTCACAATTGAAATCACTGTACCATCGCGAAGTTACTCACATGTGCAGAAGGTATAAGTGAGGGATAGAAAAACTTACCATCGCGAAGTTTTCAGTAGATAATTCAGAGAGATGCCTATCATTAGCGGCGTAAAGTGTTTTTCCATCGGCTGCAAATTTCACACGACGGACTTTCTGTTTTTATCCAAAGATCAAACAACAAATACACATTAAGAGCCCGAAAATTAATGTTTATACTCATCTATGAGCCATAAAATTCAGAGAGACAAGCCAGCAACGCTAATTAATTTAGTTATGTCCCTACAAAACCAAAAACTAGAAAGGACACAAATGTTCGTTCACATATCAGCAGGTTTCACATATGTAAGGATCAGTGTACGGAGATTTGTATTCTTAACGTTGCTCAATAATCAACTTACGCATTCGCCATGCGAAGTCTGTGCCACCGTCATATGGGAAGCAAGGTTGAAAATGGCAATGTCTCCGGCATCGGTGCCCAAAGCTAGCAATCCTTCCTTGAAAATGCATACAGAGAAGTCAGCCATATTTCAACTTGTGATTCCATAAATCATAATTAAGGTTATAACTTGCTGATAAAAAAACAAAAACAAAACAGTGAAGGTTATAACGAATTACGGGCAAAGGCACGCCAAAGGCACTGTAAAACTCTGGCACAACACGGAATAAGTTGGCACGTGGCATAGAGTTGAGCAGGCACGACACGGTCTAAGGCAGCACGTGGCACAGCATGGGCACGAGCACGGAAGTTGGCCTGGCACGGCACGGAATTAGGACAGGCACGGCACGGCACGGGCATGTCACAGCACGGTTCTAGCAAGGCACGGCAAGGGCACGACGGGAGGCAAAAAAAAAAATTGTTAAATACTTAAATACTTTTATTTCTATCATTCTATGTATTTTTTGATAATCCCAAAGAAAGAAGGATTAATTTTTGGTTGTGTTAGTGAATTATATAATTATATCAAGTTAAAAAAATATGAAGTCATGAACAAAAAAAAAAAAAAAAGAAGAAAGAAACGAAAGGGAAAAAGAAGTTACAATTTTTTTTATTTTTTTATTTTGTATTTTGTATATTTTTTTTTTTGAGAAAGAGAGTTTGGACAAAAAAAAAAGCTCTTAAAATATTTTATATGATTAATAAATTTTGAATCAAATTTCAAACATGCAGAAAAATGTATACCACACATATGACATATACAATGCCTTTTATCTAATAAAGATTTTGAAAAAAAAATATCAATTTCTTTTGGTGAAAAATATATATATATTTTTGTTTGTGTTAGACTGTTAGTGTTAGTGAATCACTGAAATATATCAAATTAAGAAAAGAAACATGAAGTCATGAAAAAAAATAAAAATTTTAAAAACTAAAAAAATTATAATTTTTTAGAGAGAGAGAGAGAGAGAGATGGACAAAAAAGAAAAAAAGTTACAAATTGTTTTTATAAAAAAATGATTGAAATTCAAATTATAGGAATTAAATTCTTTTATTAAATTAGATTATAGAAATTATTAGAAGTTAAATTATAGAAATTATATAAATTTTTATTATTAAATTCGATTATAAAAATTATCGAACTTAAATTTGATTCATTTCTAGTTTCTACTTTGTACTAGGGGTGTAACTGGTTCGGAGGGGATTTTGAGTGAACCGAGCAAAATCGGTTCGGAAGAACCATAGAACCGAAACCGGTTTTCCAGAGGTCGGCTCGGTTCCAGTTTGGATCGCCCCAGTTCAGTTTACAAGCCGGTTCAGTTCGGTTTGGGGAGAGAGAAAGAGAAATTTGCACAAATTAATCACACCCCAACACAGATCTACCCAGACATACAACAGATTTACACACAAACTATCAAAAAGATGTGGACATACATACACAAATCTGCAACTCAATTGAAACAATGAAAAGGCAGTAATCAATCAGAAAAAAAGCTGTGTTTGTGTAAATAGATATACAAATCTGGACGAATATATATATATATATATATATATATATATATATATATATATATATATATATATATATATATATATGTCTAGTTTTGTTGTAATCTGACTTCGTTAGTACCAAAAAACAGAGATATAGATCGAGAAGAGGAGAGAGAGAGAGATCTGGTGGACGACGACGAACGACGATGATGTCTTCTCTGACGAGGGGTCGATGGTGATGGCATCCGATCTCAGATGGAGGGAGGGAGTCGACGGTGATGATCGTTTCAGAGAGTATAATTCTAATAAGTATAATTATTTCCTGGCGTATTGACAAGTGCTTGACCAGCCAAGTTGGTAGGTGGCGTGGCTTCCCTACTTAATGGTGGGGTTCAATTGCCAGCCCATACTTTTTTTAGTAAGAGGAATATGTATTATACATATTTTATATAAAATATATAAAATCGGTGGTCGAACCGGGTATAAAATCTCGAAAACCGGGAACCAAACCGATTCTTAAATTTTAAAAGTCGATTCTTAAATTTTAAAAGTCTTCAGAACCAAACCGAACCGGATAAGTAAAAAAACGGTTCGGTTCGGTTCTTTCGTTTTTTTGTTCAGCCCTACATTGTACATCCCGAAAATCGAAATGATAGAAATTAGAAATGCAGCCACCCTCTCACAGACTCACAATAATGGACCTCTTTTCGGGCCAAATTTCGACGATCAAAACCGTTGGATGTGTTTAAAATGTGTTTTCAAGGTCCTACGCGAGGATTTGGCAAAAATACTACCTGTAAGGGCTCCGGCATGACACGACACGATTAAAAAAGCATAGCACAGCATAACACGTTAAAAAAGCATGACACGACAGAAAAAATGCACGACACGACACGACAAAAAAGGCACGACACGACACAATTAAGTTAATGGGCCGGCACGGCATGACATGATTAATTAATCGGGCATGGCACAACACGACACGACTTAAAAAAAACTCAACACGATGAAGTAAATGGGCACGACACGACACGAAGTACGGTTGGCACGGAAATTGTACGGCACGGCACGGCACGCACGTTTGACGCCCGTAAGTACAACATAAGCCAAACAAGTCGATTAGATAGGAGTATTTGTTACCAAATTAAAGAAAGTTATAAAGTCAAAGATGAGAGTTAAATTGTGTAGATGGTCAATTCATTGAAGTTTAAAACCTGTTTAACTTACACAAAAACAATTAAAAGACTAGCTAGGGTTTGTGAATCTATTTGTACCCAACACATGCATTTCTCTGTAGCCCCACTAAGTTTATGTTGAGAACTCTAATTAACCCAACTTAATTACTTTTAAAAACACATATAGAAAAATAAGAGTATTTAGCTAAGAAAATTACTAGTTCGGGATGAGAAGAAAATCTCTTAGACCCGGTAGCCAAAAATCCTGAGAACTCGATCCTTCAATTTCGTACATGTTGATCTTCTTCTAATTGGAATGACAGGATAATTAGGAAGAATTAATATCTAGGAATTTAAGCTGCTGGTTTGAGAGCTTTGAGAGATTGAAGGAGGAGGAGGAGGAGGAGGGTGTTTTCCAAAAAGGAGAGAAAATGTGAAAATCGCAGAGATATAAATTATGGTGTATTGTATATTTATAGACGAGGGAGCTGTATGACTAGAGAAAGAAAGACATGTATCCATGCATGCATGCATGCATGCAATGCCTTTTGACTTTTGAGTCTTTGATTTCATATAGCTACTAGCTAAATCACCCACACGTCTCACGTGGCTATGTCCAAATTAATGCATGCAGTGAATAATTTTCTCCCATCTTTGATATCGACAGTGAATCGGAAGACCCAAGAAAGTCAATGTTCAGAGAAAAAGTCCTTTGTGAACACATTTTTTCTTAGATGGTTAATTGCCTTTTTTGTGTGCGGGAATATCATCGAGTACTGTTGCTTTTACTATGTTATCTCGTGATGTTTTACCTCATAATATACAAGAATATTTATTTAGTTCCGGAGGAGAGTTTGGCCTAACTTATTTATCGGCATTCTTTGGAATTTTTGTAACTTTTGTGTCCTATTTTTTTGAATTATTTATTCATCTCGACGAGGAATCAAAAAAGTTAACTATATGAATCGAAATTATTGGTGTCATAATTTTTCATTTTCTAAATTCCTATTGTGAAGACGCGTAAATAATTTTTAAATAATTGATGCAGAACTAACAAAATCTCCGAAAAGAAAAGAAAAAGAACTTGGATAACAATATTGGATTGTAAAATTGCCTTGGATTTATGCTTTATTTATTCACCATGAAACCACCACTAAGGTGCACAAACAAAGGGTAGAACTGGAATTTCGCCTGTTAGAATTATGCTCCAAAAACCAATTAATATTATTTTCAATAAATTGTTCGACATTTTATTTTGCATTCTTGTAAATTATTTTTTTGGGTAACGTTATTATTTAATGTCACGTAAGATGTGAACATAAGGCCCCTTAGGTAATATTATAGAAAAAAACGTGCTAATGGTTAATGAACCAGAGGCGGGGAGTTATGTTTTTTCAATGCCTTATTGACCCAATAATATTCTAGGCTATGGGTGTTGATTGGGCCTCACACCTATTATAGCCTACACTTGTTATGTTGCTATACGATAGGATGATTTACTTCATCATTGAGGTGGCGACCTTAAACACTGTCAGATTTAATGTATGTAATAAGTACATTCATTGAAAGGATTAGTTTAAGAATACCTATGGAAGGAACATTGTCAGATTAGAAAAGGTAGTTCTACTACAATTTACTTATTTTCCCTTTGACCTGAGAGACTTGTATAAATTAATTGTTCATACATTTAACTTTGACATTGTCAGATGGTGATGTTGAATTAAAGGCTATATACGGACATGTTGGGTTATGTGGGTGATGGTTAATTTATATAAGTGCTTAACAAGGAATCCACCATTCTCAAAGTGAGAAGGTATATTGAATCAATTTTCACATTAATGTTGGACCAGGAAAAACCGACCGGTGTGTTTTAGTAAAATATTTTTACTAATTTATATGTATAAATACTATACTACAAAACGAATTTTTGAATTGTCTTTTGGGGTCCAACTAGAAAGTGAAAATTAAGAATGTCGTGCATAAACTAGGGTGTTGACAGTGTGAATTTATCCATTCCTATTAGCTTATGGGAATATAAGTTGGTGGAAGGAAATTAGTAGACAATTATAGGAAAGGGCCTCACTTGTAATTCTATATTTTTAGGGGTTCAATTGCAATGTGTTGATGGATATTATTGTGATTGGTGGAAGCTATATAATTATCTCTTTAGGTGATAATTAAAAAAGAATATATAGGATAAGTGTTATTCTGATACAAATAAAAGTGAAGTCTTTTATTTGTTTCTCACAACTGAAAGATAGAGATCCCTAAGGATCCCACCTAATGGCAAACTCTATCTATGTGAGTCTATTTATCACTTCAAGAAAATGGAGCATTGGCGACTTGAATGACGATGAAACAAAAACACATCGCCGTTGGGTATGTATTTGGCGATGCACTTTGGCATCGACAATGCCTTGTCTTTAACAATGCAATTGGGTTGGGTTGGCTGATGGGGGCATTTTGGCGACCACAAATTGCACTTTCTGCGATGATAAAATTATTTCGGCAAAAATATACACATTCGGCAACGCGATATGCATTGGCGAAGGCTAAATTTTTTTGGCGCAATTTTAAGGCGCGCCCAATTGGTATTTTCAGCGATGCAAACGTGTTGTCGCGGAAAAGCCTCACTTTTGGCAATGCAATTTACATCGCTGAAAGGTAAATTATTTGGCGCCAATTTTACCGCGCTACATTTCTAATTAGGCACCTATTGCCAAATTTTCACCCGACGTACTTTTAATGGATTTGGTCTATTTTACTATATTTTATTGCACACAAAAATAGAATATGAATCACCTCGTACACACACTCCTCAGTCCTCACACAAATCCTCGTTCACTCACAGTCGACAGGAGCCAATGCTCCAGCCCTCTCCCTCTCTCCCGTTACCAGGTCTCCCTCTCTCCCATTACCAGGTCTCTCTCTCTCTCTCTCTCTCTCGTACACACACTCTGTCGAGATCTTTCTTTCTCTTTGGATTGGTTCAAGATATTTTAGGGTTTTGGTTGTCAGTGCAATATTTTGAGGGGTTTCAAAAAATGGCTTCCGATTTCCATTTATACTTGTGGCGCTAGTGCAGCCAAACCCATTACGTGCCATCTACTCTCTCTCTCTCTCTCTCATTACTACCATTTACTTGGAAATCAAGGGGTGCTAGTTTGGATTGCTGGTTTTTTATTATGTACTTGGAAATTAATTAAGGTGTTATGTAATAACTTTCTCCTTGGCTGAAAAATTAGGTTGCTGCAACTTCTAGTTTGGTTATATAGCTCTTAGACGTCTTCGGTTATGTAATAACGTCTGTTTGGTTAAATTATGCTATTTGGGGCATTTTGATTATTCCTCCGAAAATGTCTGTTTGGTGTTTCTGAAAACCGGTGGTTTTAATTTCCAAAAACAATTCTCACGGGTTTGCCCCATTTGGTTTAAGAGTTAATTTTAGTTAATTGGAGTTGGGATTAATTAGTAGGAAATCTAGGTCATCCGGTACATAGATCTTATTGCAGGTGCATCCATTGATGGGGCAAACTGTTATGGTCTCATGTGCATTTGTTGTTCGTCGACCAAGGCATAACACAAATTAATGTCCAAAGTTTTCTCATGTTGGTACTCCAGATGCCAGGGAAGGCCTGCTAATCGACAAGGTTTGCATATCTATTTCTGTTTCTTGTTGTTTTTCTTCAATAGGAGGTTTACATTAACTAAGGAGCTCATTATGTAAAATAAATGCCATCTTTGCACTACTACAATAATGCTAGTGATGTTCGGACGGCATCGTGAACATCATGAAGATCAAGATCCATGGGGCTAGGGTTTCAATTCTGCATATTTCATTTTTTGAGGGTAAGCTTCAGAGTAGCTTGTGACTGGTGTTCTGAATTTCATTATTGTTACCAAATCGTCCTCTTTTCGGATTTGCTGCCTTCCAATCTCATTGATAAGCTGCATATATACAGGGGCTTCTCTCTGCATCTTGTTTTCCGAGACAGGAAAGGTAAAGGTCTACACGAGACATGCGTTTATGTTCAATCTTTGTACTCATTAATTTTTACAGATTCGGCTAGGGGTTTCGGGGGTTTTGTTTCATATGGGTAGATCTAGAGACGTAGTATGCCTTTATTTGTTTATGTTGTCATACTTATGTTCGGGGAGAAGGATGAGTTCATTGTTCATCAATTTTGATGTCAAAGAGAACCCTATTAGTTTAATTGTTTATGATTGTGAGGCGAATTTGGGGTGAGATATGGCCTTAGTTTTTTCTTCGGGTAACTGAGGAAGCAACCCATTACCAACGAGGTAAGGCTTTTGGCTTTCAATTCTTGGTTAATCAACACCCAAACCTAGAGTTCTAAGAGCTCCAGCCCAACCACAGAGCAAAGAGGATTTGGCGTCGCAATTATGTGAGTTCAGATTGTGGTAAACACAAAAAGTAATTAAAATTGTAACTAGTCAACCTTATGATTTGGTGCCGAAGATATATTGGATTCCATCTCACACTACAATAAATTGCTCTTTTAAGGACAATTTTTTTGAAACAAAACTTGCTTTCTCTCCAAAAATGTGCCTTTAGTAACAAAAATCACATCTCTCTAGTGAACTCTCGTCTTTTTCAACAGGAGCTGATTTGGTTGCTAAATTTGGTCCCAAATGCACTCATTTCCCTAGTTTTATGTACAAATCATCTAGAAAAATACAACTAGGGACCAAAATATGATAAAATTACTATGCATAATTACTTATCATTTCGGAACTATACCTTTTTTTAGTTGCTAATATTACCAAATAGCTATCAAAAAACAGAAATAAAGAGAAGCCACCCGATCTCACAACCTCTCGCCCCTATTTTGATCGTAAAATGGGATCCATGCTAATGTGTGATGTAAGTTGTGAAGAACATTGAGTTTGGATCATGTTTTCATCCGTTCATTTCTTTGCATGCTTATAACAATTATGAAGTAGTAAAATCCATTCAGTAATATTTAAGACAATAGAGATGTAGCAAGGGTCAGGATTTATTCAGCAATGAAATGGTCCTAGGACCATCATTCATGACTCCATTGCCATTGGCTGATTCTTTTCCAGATTTTCTCCGAGCAAAATTAGAAGACATTGGCCGAGATGTCATGGGGAAGGTGGGTAGGGGAATTTGTATCACAAAGAGTTCCTTAAAGACGGATGTTTTAACTTGTGTATATCCTCCTAATTAAATGTGAGATCAGTGACTTTTCTATTTGCGTCTTTCATCACTGTAAATACGATATATGATTGACTCTATCTCTTGCTCTGTACACTGAGCAGGTCACATCAATCCAACAACAACAACAATAACATAACTCATTTAGTCCCCAATAATTGGGGGTATGGGCGGGGGAAGGATAGGAGACAGACCTAACCTTTGGCAATGAATGCACAAAGTGGCTGCTCCCAGAATACCACTGAAACAGATGGATTGGAGACAGACCTAACCTTTGGCAATAAATGCACAAAGTGGCTGCTCACAGAATACCACTGAAACAGTGATCCCCCTATACCGTCGCGTTTGCTGCGGAATCATGCCCTCAAATCAAAGCCAAAAGGCATCAGAGAGGGCAGACCCAAGAATCATTTTGATTTATGTGCACATTACCATGCTTCTTTCATTCAGCATCCAGAGCATTGGCGTTGCACAAAAGGTCACATCAATCCGATTTCTTCAAATAGGTAGTAGTTTGGCGGTTCATCCCTCTAGCATGTAAGTTTATCTTTTATTTTCCCTTTAATTTTGTTGAGAATTCCTCTTTGAGCTTGATAGCTAGTTGTTTTTCATTTATTTATTCTTTGACAGCTTGTTAAGAATTCTTGGGCAATGTTGTGTTATAGGTATATGTATAATTAGAGTAGGGTGAGAACAAAATTAGAATTTTTTTTGGTAGGTTTAGATAAGTGGAAGTACCAATACTTTGGTGCCAATCTTGTTAGTTTAACCATTGATGTGAAATTGTTACATAGAAGATTGAACGGTTCTATGTTTAAGATTGATCTAAACCAACGTAGTGTTTTTACAATTCAACATGCCAATTCATTCTCCTCTTTAAATGAGCCAAGTCGTGTCTCAAGGTTGTATTGACATTGGTTATTATGTCCTTTTAGATTAGACAAGAGCTTGCATGCGCTAAGGGGATATGATTTTCCCAAATTGACATTCTAAAAAATCAATTGGTGCCGAAGCCAATAGAATAAAAAAACGAATAATCAAACTCTTAAAGCTTTCGGACTTTGCTAGGGCAGAGGAGCATTGGGGTAGAATTGCGGTAAGAAGACCAGTAAACCCACGATGTTTTTTCCAGTTTGTCGGTCCCCGATTATAAATTCTCGTTGACCACTACCTATAGGAACCAGGCTATCCACCGCTTTTAACCTTGTTTGCATAGGCTCATGCACAGATTTACGTATATTTAGATTGCAAGAACACTTGACTAAATGACGTGCTTAAGCCCAGGATGCTTGCATGAGAATGGTTCTATACAGTGATTTTGAATAGAATGTGGTTATCAAGTTGTTCATAGCTTCCTTTTCTTGTTTATGCTAGCTAAGAAAAAACCCTGTGAAAATGGACTACTTGACCCCCTTTTCAGGGCTCTTCTTTAAATTTTGCTTTGAAAGAAGACTAAATTTTCTTGTTTATATCCCAATGCGCGCTTACAAAAAGTTTACTCTACTGTCATCTCGTATAATTTCATTGTTAGGGTGGTAGTTCTTTCAAAAAGAAAATAGGTAATTACCTCCACTCCTTGTCCTCTCTGAAAGAAAATGAGAGATCAATTGAACTCTTGTGTGCTGAAAATAATATGATGGTGAAATATTTTGTAGTTCCTTCAATAATTCTGCTCTTATACTTAATGTAACTTGTTTTGGGGTGTAAAAGTGCATGCACCCACTTGCTATGCTCAACAATTAGACATTGTTGTATTGCGTTTGGAAGTTCTTTGGCCGTTATTGGTCATCGCACAATGTTTATCTCATTTTTTTTCCTCCACAAACTGTTCTTTGGATGAAGGATTGGCATTATGGACTCAAAAGCAGCAAGGCTGGGGAGAGTTTCGATCCAGCTGCCATTCAGGGGTTAATTCAAAGTAGCGAAAATGCGGAGAGCACTTTGGGTGAAGAGCAAAATGGGACTTCTAGTTAAAATGAAGGTCAAATATGCAGAGTTACATAGTTTGAAAGGGGGTTTGAGTATTACTTTTGATACAACTGTAGTTGGTGCTTACATTTCAAAAAATTTGGATGCATCAGTCATCTAGATTAGATTTTGGATTGCATTGCTAGTGGAGAATGTTTTTGACTGTATTTTGAATGTTTGTACAAGTTTAGGATAATTTGTTTTTGGGATTGCGATATATTTAAGGTATTACAATGAATGTATATTTTGGTTTCGATGAAGTTTTGAATGAGTTGGATGGAATGAATGTATCCAGGTTAATGTCTTAATGATAGTTATGAATGGATAAATGCATGTGTCACAAAAGATTGGCCATTATAATTTTTGAGTGTCTCGCAAAAGCAAAACACAGAGAAAAGAGAGTTGCAAGGGTGAATCACTAAGGAGGTGAGACGCTTGGATCGCAAAGTAAGGAATCGAAGGCATCTAGACAAAAGGTGAAATACTCGGAAAAGGTATTTATGATTATGTATTCGAGTGGTGTTATTTTGTTCATCAAAAGTTTTTGATAAGCAAGAATATTTTTCCACAATCCAATAGTGGTATCAGAGCCACCCACTTGAATGCATAAATCCGTTTACATTAAATCAAATATGATTTTGATTTGCCGAGTTTCAGTTGTGTCGATGTGCTTGCTGTGATAATAATATTCTCAAGATGCATGTCACTTGATTGTGTTATTGTTCACGTACTTTACTAATATGGGTTTTCACATGTTTGTTGGCAAAGATTAATTTATTGAATAAAATATGTCACTGCCATGTGTAGGATTTTATGCCTATTACTTGTATTGTTAAACCCATTATTCAACATTAGAGAGTAATACGGTCATGCGGCTTGTTTTTTTCGAAATTAATTTACCATATGTGATAAAGATCCTTATTGCCTTCCGTGATAATACAGTACTCATGTCGATCGGTTTGATATTAGAATATGCTTACCGATTTTCTACTTGTCGTGTTTAATTGTGTAAAAGGTCACGTGGATTATGAATATATGATATGACTCTTTTCAGAGACAGTCAACCAAGAGTCATCTTACGTATGCGTATTGTTTTATGTATTGAAGCCTGGTACATGGGTGTGTAAATTTTTCTACCCTAATAAATCTGTCTATGTTTCTGCCATGAGAACGCCTACTGTTTAATTTGATTCATAAATGATGAATATTTTATCGGCATATTAGTTGATGTTTGTGACTGCATGGCTTGAACTATTACTTGATTGGTTGTTTGTTTAATTGGCCATGGTATTTCTGCACATGGGATTTATTGTTTCCACAGTTATGATCATCATCTAAAACACAACAGCAAACTAAGTTTGACATGTGGGAAAAAAACAAAGAAAGACATCGAGGAGATAATTAATGTATGGGATTTTGTTAACATGTGTCTCTTACGTAACACCTCAATTTTCGGAAACATTATTATATCATTTAATATGAAAGATTCATTTAATACCAAATAATTTACTTAATTAATCTTCATATTAGGATAACATGAGAGAAAATGATAATTCCATTACAAACCATAAAGTACTTGTTTCAATATCCCACAAAATAAAGGAGGTGATGGATCTCTAGTGTTCAGCTTAGATCCCACTCTTCTGCTGGTATCTACTCCGCAAGGAACTCCTCCATCTGTTAGTATGCTCCTCATCCTTCTCCTTCAGTACTTCGTGTAATATGTTAAGGCTAGCAATAGCACATGAGCGATAAATCGCTCAGTAGCTAACTTTTACCCATTAACCATTACATTACAAGTAGTTAACAGTTCATATCTAAGAAACTACATATTAAAGAATAAATAATTTGATTAACTTATATACCCTTTAACTTAAGTGTTTTCATAGAATTTCAACCTCAAGAACATCCCTATATTCAATACCAATGACACAAGAACATCCCTCTATTCCATATTAGTGACGTAATTCCTGGTGATCTTTTCGGCCGACAAGGTTCTGGTTCCGTTGACCTAATATTTGGGACCTTCCAGTTGACCAGACTTTGGTTCCACTGACCACACTTTCTAGTACAATACATTGGTTATTTCGGTTGATAAGGCACTGGTTCCGCTAACCCGATAATCTGGACCTTCTGACTTACTAGGCTTTGCTTTAGCTAACCCCATGGTTTTCTATATGACATACTGGTCCTCTCGTTTGACGAGGCATTAGTTCTACTGACAAGATAATTATGACCTTCCGATTGACCATGCTTTGATTCTGCTAACCACACTATCCTAAGTACCATATTAAACACTTAAAGTATAGGCTTAATAAATTGCAACTTCCCTTTAGTAAGCTTTTGGAAGCAAACAAAGACAAATGAAGGAAATAATAATGTAATTCTTATCATATGCCTAAGGTGTAATGAACCCATATTTTCAAATAAAATACCGATATTTATTTTTTCATTTTAAATCTAGTTTTGTTATGTGTTCTAATTAGGCCTTATTTTTATTTCACAAGTATATGCTTTGCATGGGAAATCTAAGTTTGAAACACTAGCCATAAAACTCTTCATTTATGCTTTTCAAAAGGATAAATTGTTTGTGTTTTGTACAAAAATACCCCTATTCAACATTTAAATTTTTGCTTCTAAAAATCCACATGCTTCGCCATTCCACCAGTCACCAGTCGTTCCAATCAAACACTTAATTACCGTTTCGGGAAAATAAAAAAAAACAGTTTAATTACCATTTCACTCATGAGCATTATAAAAAAAATTCTTGAAAATTTTAAAAACTCATATGCACATCACTCATGAGTATTATCAAAAATTCTTTGTGAAATTAGAAAACTCATATCAGATTAAAAAAATTAGCAAACCCAATATCGATTAGTAACTCTTCAAATTCACACAAATATTCCTTCATTAGATTGAGATTCACATTAAAATTATGTATAATCTCCTCCAAAAGCTTTCATCTAATATATCAAACAAAAAATTGGCTTTTAACCCCACAGTCGTTGAAGTCGTTTCCATCCTTTTATTTGCTCTATTTGACGATTAGTACGTTTGGTTGGAAACCCATTCAAATCAAAGAGTGTATTCTAAATAAACTCTCCAACCATCAGGCCCGGCCCTGAGATTTTCGTGGCCCCAGACGAGAATGTGAGATCGGGCCCTATGTTTTTCCTAAAAGACAAAAGTTAGAGAACCAAAATTAACTTCAAATAATAGATACTTTGTTCTATACTTTGTTTTTGTTTTTGTAGTTTGTGTAGTTTGATGAAATATAGTTTTCAGTCGTAATTGTTTATTGTTATTGCAACAATCAAAAAATAATTGAAATCGACAAATTGACACGAACATTTTATGGATACACACGAAGTTATTTATTTATTTTTTTCCTAATAATGACACCGACCAAATATTTTTGAGAAAGTTGACAAACAATATGGATGCAATGGAAGTGTATATTCACAATCGAATTCTTATAATATGGTAGTTTTGAACTTAGAACAATAGTGATATCCTTAATCACACATTTGAAAGACGTTCAAGGTAATGTAAGCTAGAAACTTAATGAAACAACCTTTCGAAAAATTAAATTAATTAATACCAATATTTTCTACCAAAAGAGTGTCCCCAAGTTAAAATAAGTGGATATATATTTGCCAAATATGAAATATTTTAGTATCTATTTCGACTATTTTAGTCAAGAGGTATATAAAATTAAATAATTTAACCAAACCACAATAAAAAAAAAACTATAAATACATTTAATAAAAGAAACCCCTCTAACCTTTTACACTGGAAATCTGATGGGAAGAGGGAAAAAAAAAAAAGAATAGAAGGAAAAGCCAAGAAAAAAAAAGGAATAGAAGGAAAAGCCAAGAAAAAAAAAGAAAGAAAGGAAGAGAAGTTAAAGCAAACTAGTAACATACGGAACCAAAAAAAGAGGCCTTCTTGTAAGAATCGAAAAAAAAAAGAAAGAAAGGAAGAGAAGTTAAAGCAAACTAGTAACATACGGAACTAAAAAAAGAGGCCTTCTTGTAAGAATCAAACCTGGGCATAATCCCTGGAAGGAGGGAGCTTGTCCGCTTAGCCACATGCTACTGTTGTTGTAGTTGCGCTGCATTAATTATTTATTAGGAGTACATCCTAACACATATATATCTAGTTGGGGCCCCTATTTTGGGCCAGATGTTGGGGGCCCCAGACCCAGGCCTACTGGGCCAATGCCCAGGGTTGGGCCTGCCAACCATGAGTGTTATTCTGCCACAGTATAAAATAAACCAAAATAAAGCATATTATATGAGGCTGTACTGAACAAGTAGAATTTAAAGTAGTGCTTGTTTTTTATCCAACTCTGCTACGTGTACGTACGCACACGAACATAGCTGGACCGTTAATTTCAAGAATCAATGGTCCGGATTTTAAAAAAACTCTTCCATGTAATCTTACATGGAAGAGTTTTTTTTTTAAAAAAAAATCCCGACCGTTGAAAACACTCACGGTTGTCAAGATGCACCGTCCGTACATCTTGAGTACGGGGGGCATGCGTACACAAGGGTTAATTGTTTTTTATCTGCAAATTTTATACCTTTTCCCACAATTTTGAGTACTTTTTCATCAACATGCAAAGTTCATTTTTATCCTCTTTTCTTCTTGAATAATCAAAAAATGATAGAAGTACAACAATTAGTCTTCAACTTGGCTCCAATACACACACATATATAATTACACATATATAATTACACACACATATAGTATTCAGGTATTAACAGTGTTTGGATTGCATAATACCATATCCTCCTGGATATTGTATGTCTCGGTTATTTCGAGGGATATCATATCTGATAGATGTTAGTCCTAACCCCAAAAGCTTCACCCAAATGTGGGATATCTGATCCCATTGACTTTGTAGTCCAATCCGATGCTATGTTCTGAACATACTAACAGGACGATGACGCATTATCAGTTGCGTATTTCCAGTCCCACTACAACATAATATTAGCGCGCGTCTATTCTTTTTTTTTTTTTTGATAACCGGATGTCCGGATGTTAGAGATTTAATTGTTGTACCTATATCATTATTGTTTCTTCTTGCTAATGGCCATACATAGTACTCATAGAAGAAGCAGAACCTTTTTTTTAAAACCAGAAATTATATTGAATACAAGGAGCACTAGAACACTAATTGCAACAAAAACAAGGAAAAAAACCCGCAAAATTGCAACGACAATGATGGAGACCACCGATCCTCTCGTGGATGTGGCTGGAGAAAGATGGAAGATTCACATTGGTAACTGGAACTCAATGTCCCTTCATCCCACCACATTTGCCGCTGCCAGACTCCTCCACCGCTGTTGTTGAAGTACCGATAGATACGACGCCAAGACTGATCGGATCCGAGGGTTAGAAGACCCCGTCGCCACCATCCAAAAATGATGGGGTGGTGGGAGAATTTCTCTTTTGAGGACGCGAGTCTCGACCACCACACAACCACAAAGCGACAAGAGAAACAAAGAGAGCAAATCCATATAGGATGGGGGGATTGAGAGGCAAAAATGATGGAAAGCAAGAAGAGGGGGCCAAGGAAACTTGTTTGGATCCAAAGGGAAAATGGAAAGGAAAAGTAACAAATTTTATTCTCAGGGCACGAGTCTCAGTAAATATACACATATATGTATGTATGAATGTAATAAATCGCTGGGAAATTCTAGACAAAATCTTTCCAAATTTATTGAACAATGGAAGAACAAATGTAGTTGGCACCTTTTCTCTCTTATTTTCTTCCCCTTTTTAGTTTCTAGACTGTTCCTCTAAATTTTCCACTACATTTTTCCCCTTTCTCTGCCTAATCCAGGAACCAAACACCCAAGAGAGAAAAATTCTCATTTTCCTTTCCTTTCCCCCATTTTCTTTAAGTTCCAAACAAGCCCTTAGGTTCATTGAAGCAGCAACTTTGATAGCTAAAGGACGTCAAAAGTCTATGGAAGGTGAAAAGGCAATTAAAATGAGAGAAAAAACTTCCAATATCGAGGGGGCACAAATTAGTAAAAATGTAGTGGAGGAAAAAATCAAGGACATTTTGGTCTCCTTAGACAAAAGTTTCTTTTTATTCAACATATCAACTACTTTTACAACTTTCTATAGAAGTGGTGGGGAGTGGCCCACATGTGGAGACCACACTCCATGCGAGTTAGAATGTGGTGGGGAGTGACACAAAGAGTGTATCTATCATTTTTGAAGTGGATTTAATTAGTCTCATTTAATAAACATTATCATGTGTCTTTGGACACAAAAAGTTAATTTATATTCCTATTATGCTCCTAGCATAGTTAAGAGTTACGATAAAAGAAAAGAAGGTGGCACAAGCCTTGGGCCGTTAAGACTATGGAAAATTGGAGGATGTATAAAGGCCGGCCATTTTTTTGGCACTCCGTGTCCAAATCAATCTCGTACAATTGTTTGTTTACTTTATCCCAAATATACCCCTTTCTCACTTGCATGTAACATTAGGAAATTATCTAATGTATATAGAGCATTATTATCATATGGTGCACTATTAATGAATAATTGGTTAATACTTTTTTTCATTTTTATTTGAGTAACAAATATGTGGTACAATATTTCGATATTATAATGGCTGTGTTTGGTTAGTTAATTTAGTTTAATTTTGATGATGTTCACAGGTGTAATGATTGGAGAGGGATAGTGAGAGAAATAAGAAAAATAATGATGTTATCAAAACTTAAACTAAAACTAAATAGGAAAATGGACAAGGCCAATAATTTCTCGTCTCATTTTCCTCTTAATCCTTTTTCTCATAATGACATCATATTTAGCTCATCATCATTGTCAAACTGCCGTTGCTTCTTGTTTACTTCTACCAAACCGTCGTTCATGGACATACGCCCCCCATGGAATATGCTCCATATGTGTATTCATTAGCAAGCCACCTGAGATCAAGCAATTGAAGAACAACACGGCTACGCACAGCGACCTCGTCGCTCGTCGATTCTCCAATGTCTATGCTTGCCAAATTGTTTCAAAAGCCCGCTCAATCTCCTCAGGTAAATCGCTGAAATTTTTCTTCTGTTTCATCCCATCTTAAGGATCACATCCGTTGACGATCGCGAATTCGCGATTTCTCTCGTGCATAATCTGTCTAAAAAGATTGCTATGGTTTTGAATTTGTTGTTCCAGTGGCCACTGGGCAAAGTGTTTGTAATAATCTTCTTTGTCTGAGTTTTCTCTGCCACCAAGCAAAGGGGTTTATAAATAAGAGAGGAGAGATAAGAATTGAACACATCAACGCTTGCTAAGAAAAGGGAAGGATCACTATTGGATTAAGTGAACAAGGCATCACCTTAACATCATTATGTTTTACAATATTATACGTTTCTTTGAACTTCCTCGTTCGTTTCCTTGAGCGTTGAATGGACTGCATTATCTTCACTTTTGCGTTTGAAGTGGAGGTAGCCTAGGATTTGTCTCGGCTGGGTGTCCAGGCCAACTTGCGTGCACCTTGGATTAATCCCTAAAACCCCTCCCCCAACTCTTTCACATGCTAACGCGTGAGGTTAGATGGCGCCGAGAGTTGCTGGCAAGGAGAATCCCATCATTTTCCCAGTCTATCCTTGCGAAGTAAGCAAATTGGAGATGCTTCCGTGGTAGATTGGTGTGGTGCTTTTTATGGTATCGTACCATGTTAGAGTCGAAGTCTTTAATTTAGTTGAAAAAATCCAAATATTAATGCTATCACTCTACTTCTCTTTTTATTGTTATGTCTATATGTATGCTGAGATGTCTTACTTCTTTTATCTTTTTTTGCTTCTTAAGCATAATGTGCCACAGGGAAGTGTTACGCTGAAAGACTTGGATCCACGTGTTGCTGTTCACTGTGGGATCCCTTCTACTGCATCAATTCTTGCTTTTGACCCTATCCAAGGTCTTCTGGCTATAGGAACACTGTGAGTAATTCTTGGTCTTTAACTCCTAGTAGGCTAGTACTAATGGAAATGCGAGTTTGAACAACTTGAAAAGCTAGAAATGTTATTCTTCTGCTCAATGGAAATGCCAGTGGGGATTTGCGTATAGTTTTTTGCGTGAATCCTGTGTAATCTTATCCTTGGGGGTAATTCCTACGGGTATATAGATACATAACCTAAAGAAAACCTAGCAGCTGCTTAATTCGTTTACAGATATCTTATGTGGTTTTGGCACGGATCTCAGGTGTGGGTATGGGTTGTGTCAGAATTGACTCGTATCCCACCTGAACACGGCTAGATTTTGGTTTCTTAATAGTTTCTTCTCTTTGTAAAGGGTAAACTCATATTTACAAACTTTAAGTGCGGGAGTTTTGTGCATGGAAAAATATTTAATCTCTACGCTTCTAGATATTTGATGAGTGCTTGCCTGACAAGGCATATGAGCCGCATATCTCATATCCTCAACCAGAGTTGTGTGCCCAGTATGGGACAAGTTTGGAGGAGTCTAGTAGACGGAGATCTACAGTATACTTGGGCAGTGCATACGATTCTTTTGACTCCTGAATTTGCTTTGTTGGTATAAAATCTAGTGCCGTTTACTAATTGTGATCCCAACGTATTGCAATTATACTGGCTAAATTAGGCTGGGAAATAAAAGTATGTAGGACATATGAAGGCAATTCAACCAATAGTTTCCTGCCTTGATTACAAAATTGAAATCTGTGATTTATTGCTTCGGGGAAGGATGGAAATTTGAGCTTTGCATTTTGCATGCTGGCTGACCATTTGTACTTCAAGCTCAAGTTTCTTCTTGGAAAAAATTGACCAAACTTCAAAATTCTCTCTATATTAGGTAAGTTTTTTAAACATAGCCATTTGAGCTTTGCATTTTGCACGCTGGCTGATCATTTGTATTTCAAACTCAAGTTTCTCATTGGAAACAATTAACCAAACTTCAAAATTCTCTCTATATTAGGTAAGTTTTCTGAACATATTCAAAGAATCTTTGAAAATCCATAAAATTAGAGCACTTCTGCATCCTTGAAATGTCTATCAGAACTGACTTTGGGCTTATGAGGCACTGATATTGGGGTTGGAAATTTTTGCCAACTGTAAAAGATAATGGGGTTATTAGTCTGAAATATGAATTTCTCGATAACTTCTTTTTTCATACTCCCTGCAGGGATGGTAGGATTAAAGTCATCGGTGGTGATAATATTGAAGGTCTTGTTTTTTCTGCCAAACCACTGCCATTCAAATACTTAGAGGTTTGTGAACCAGATACTCAGTGATTTGTGTCCTATTTTTTTTAATCTTCTTATTGTTTACATTTCAAATTCATTGTACCACTTTGTCAGTTTATTTTATTTTGATCTGGTTTTCCTTCCCATAATTCGCACAGTTCAATTTGCTACCTCTGCATGGCATTTTTATGGCATTGTGTGCTGCTATTTGTTGCTTTCCATTGTGTGAGATTTATCTTATGCATGCGTATTTATTTTCTCTGCATCTAAGTTCTTGGATGATAGCAATGGTTCAATTTGCATTTGCATTGCATTTCTATAGCGTTGTGTGCTGCTATTTGTTTCTTTCCATTGTGTGAGATTTGACTTACACATGCGTATTTATTTTCTCTGCATCCAAGTTCTTGGATGATAGTAATTGTTGCAAATTGTTTTCCTATGTCCAGTTGTATCTTTGGGAAACCAATGGCCAATGTAGATATTCATATTTTGCCCAAATTTTTCTTAAATATGTTAAAGCAAAGTAATTCAAATGCATGGTTAAAGTTTAAGGTAGTTAAAAGTTCAAACTTTAGTAAAATGGAAGTTGAATGTGTAGGCATTAAATAATGTCTTTGAGTGAACTGGGATTTTCTGAGTAAGAAAATCTTTTTGGATGAGGGAACTATGAAATCCTTATATGCCTTTTATTTGTTTGCGTTTGATTTATTTGGTTATCGGATATATTCCCTTCTTACTTCACTGATGATTGTTCCAATATTGGTAGAGGATGCTGTTGAACTATTTGTGCTAGAACAGAGAGAGTTGATATATTGCGTTTTAATTTAATGATACTTCTTCCCGTCTTTTGCTCAACACTGCTACTCACCATTTTTTGGTCATACTCTAACTGGAAAGAAATCGTTTACTTAATATGATAGTTTTTCTTTTCTCATATTTTTCTTTTTGAGTTCCTGCAGTTCCTAGAAAACCAAGGGTTTCTGGTCAGTGTCTCGAATGAAAATGAAGTCCAGGTACTAATTTTGTTCTGGCTATTCGAATTGATCTGGTGAAACATTATTAATAGGCCAAAAGCACTTCCTTTGGCATCTTGCAATCTCTAGTTATCTCTGCATACATTCTTTTCTTGTTCTCCTTTCTATAGCTGACATGGTTTTGATTTTGGCAGGTTTGGGATCTAGAACACAGGTGTATAGTTTCTAACTTGCAGTGGGAGTCCAACATCACCACCTTTTCGGTTATCTATGGCACACATTACATGTAATATTGTGAAACTTAGTTTGCCACTATTTCCATAGTACTTGGCTCAAAATGAGACCTGAAATTGATTGTAGCCCAATTTTATTTATTTATTTATTTTGCACTCAGGTATATTGGAGACGAGTTTGGTTTTTTATCCATATTGAAATATGATGCTGACAAGGGAGAACTTTTACAAATGCCCTATCACATTCCTGCAAATCTTATAAGCGGTAATGGCTCATTGTTTCATAACATGTAATCATATTGAACTTCTACTGCTCTCTCTTCCTATGATGTCTTCTTTCACCTTTCCTTTCTTCGTTGACTTAGTGCCATCAACCATGATTCATAAAAGGCTCCCTCTACCAGCCTATTCAACCTCCTTCACTCGCACAGGTTCTTAGAATTCCGATCCTTGGAATCCTGCTAAGTTGTTAGGTTTAACCTATGAACATTACACCATACAGTGATATGGTTCAGAGATATATGTGTAAGCTTTCAAACACTCATACTTCAACTAGGAGTAAGATTGCTAAATAGGAATCTTTTATTACTTGACCCTAGAATGATTCAAGTGATATTAAATAGCACATGGATAGCCATTAATATATGATGACCCAAAATGAAACCCATGGATCCATCCCAATAGACCACGTCTGCCAATATTAACACAAACAATTCCTCTGCCTTATGAAGTTTTAATGGATATGTACCAACTGAACCAAACATGAACTCAGACGCTTCATCAGAGGGGATGCTTTCCATTAAACCAATGCGGGTTGCTAGATTACTACCGGCCCCCTAACTTTTGAACTAAGTTTCCAATGCCATTTTTTTCCTTCAGCCCTTCATCATATTTGAAATGAAGAATATTGTCGGAAATTGCTTCTTATTCTTCAAGTTTGTGACATGTGAAGTACATTCTCTGCTGCTAGGGATTGTTCCTTTATAGTTGATCTTCCTTCAAGTTTGTGAGTATTATGCTTCGCTTAACAAGTAAATGTAACGTTCTGTTTCTCTATGCAGAAGCAACTGGGTTGTCATTGCCTGATCAACAATCAGTTATTGGTGTGCTTTCTCAACCTTGTTCCCTTGGAAATAGGCAAGACATAGAGTACCTGAACTTTCTCTATGGATCAGTTTTCTGCATTCATTTAAGAACTAATTGATTGGGATGGCCAACATTGTAAACCATGGAGCATATCTGGTGTTATCGTTATCCAAGAGTGTGTCCCCTTCTACTGCATAGGAATGATATAGTTACCCTACATTGTTCCCTTTACATTGATTTGATGCAATCAGAATATGGCTGGAAGCAAACAGCAGCAATCATAGGGTGGGTCCTACTGAAAACTATATCATTGCAAAGTCCACTCAGCCAGTGATTATGATATTCTGTCCAAGCGCAGTAAGGACTGCAAGAAGTTGTTCTAAAAAGTTTTAAAAGCATGAAGATTGCAAATAAATAGCCTATATTGTGCATATCTAAGCAGTAAAACCAAGGAAAGGAAGAACAGTCTTATAATCCCTTGCATGTATGTCAAATGCTTGAATCTGGTAGGTCTCAACTCAGGACATGAATGAAAACAGTGGTTTATGCTATAGCCTCCCCTTTCCATGCCCACTAACAATCTGATCTCTTCTATTATCTGTTCTGTTGGTGTGTGTTAACGTCTATTGACTTGTTTGCTTCCTTCTTACGATGCTTGCGAACTAATTTTTCAACGCATGTATTACGTGCTTCCATCTATCGGATGGGCTGATATGCATTGCTGAGCTATCTCCTGTCCACAATTTACTTATTTGCAGAGTGTTGATTGCCTATCAGAATGGGTTGATCGTTCTTTGGGATATTACAGAAGATCGGGCTGTTCTTGTCAGAGGCAACGAGGATCTCCAGCTGAAGAGCGACAAAGTGGTTGATTTTCCCAAGGATGCTACATTAGACCATGAACAAGCAGAAAAAGAAATAAGCACTCTGTGTTGGGTATCCTCTGATGGATCGATTCTTGCTGTTGGTTACGTAGATGGAGATATTTTGTTATGGAACATGTCAACCGCTGTTTCTAGCAAAGATCAACAAGGTCAAAAGAAATCTAATTTTATTAACCTCCAGTTGTCATCAAGCGACAGGAGACTCCCAGTCATTGTATTGCATTGCTCTGAAAACAGATTGCATACCAATTGCGGGGGCCAACTCTTTGTCTATGGTGGTGATGAAATTGGATCTGAAGAAGTTCTAACGGTGAGCTCTAAACCCGATTTGATTGTGCACATTTTCACCTTTGTGATTGATATATTTTTGTAAATATATCTTTGTAACATTGTTCTTGATAATATAGTGGTGGTACACGAATTGATTGGGGGTCAAGACTTGGTTTTGTTTTGTTTCGTTTGGGTGGAATCTTATTTATCATTCATTCATTGTATCTTATGTCTTTATGTAGTAGCATCACCGACAAAAGCTCACATCTTACCTTCCTTAGCTGTTCCGTATATTTATGTCCCTTTTTGTAACTTTTCTTTCTCATTATCCATCTCATGCTATGTGTGCTGTTTTTGATATCTTGTCCAATGGAAGTGAAATTACTTGAGTAGTAGGATTATGACATGTGGATGGGGAATCAGAGGACACCTTCCAGTTATGGTGCATGTGCATTCCTTACGGTCCCTCACTTTGTTTTGTGTTCTTTTTTTCTTTTTCTAGGTAGGACATTAGTGTAAGTGTATGCACCACCTACAAATGACTAGTCAATTTGTATGGTAGAAATAAGAGTTGCTATTTTCTGTTGGATTTGAGTTAGATATCTGCAAGCGTGCAGATGCATTCTATCATTATTTCAGTCTGGTCCTTAAATTTGTTGTTTCCTATTTTTCAGATCCTCAATATTGATTGGTCTTCTGGTATAGAAAGTTTAAAATGTGTTGGCCGTATCGACCTCACACTTAATGGCTCTTTTGCGGACATGATTTTAGTGCCAAATGCCATTGCAACAGAGGGATATGGAATCTCTTCACTCTTTGTGCTGAGCAACCCAGGACAATTACATTTCTATGATGATTCTTGCTTGTCTGCATTGATGTCTCAACCTGAGAAGAAGCATTCTGTTCCTGCAGTGCAATATCCTGAGGTTATACCTACCGTTGAACCATACATGACTGTAGGAAAACTCACTCTTTCTGAGGTACTGAATACCTTCCCATGTGTCACTCGGAATGGTTCATTATGTGTCATTGTCCTCCTTTAATTGTTTCCCCTTATTTTTGTTATAGATTGTTTCAGATGCTCAACATCGAGTTGCACATACTGCGACTACACCGAGTAGCAAGTGGCCTTTGACAGGTGGTGTTCCCAGTCAACTGTCCTTTGCCGAGGGTAATATAATTAAGAGAATATATATAGCGGGCTATCAAGATGGGTCTGTTCGCATATGGGATGCCACATTTCCTGTTCTGTCTTGCATATTTGTCTTGGGATCAGAGGTTTGTACAATGTCACGAATTGTCAATTACTAACTTTTGTGACGCTGTGAACATTGGACGTTATTATTACACCAGTTAGTTGAGTTGGACCACTGTTCTCAAACAGAATGCAAACCTTTGTGATGCACAGGTGGAAGGCATTGAAGTTGCTGGAACAAATGTCTCGGTGTCATCACTGGAGTTTCTCTCCTCCACTTCAAGTTTAGCAATTGGTAACGAATATGGTCTGGTAATATTCTTTTCTTTTTGTGTGCGTTTATGTGTATGCGTCTAGGACATGTATGTGCTTGTGCACATAAATATGGCTATTCGTTGAGGGGCAACAAGCATCGCTAATGATGCTACATGTTTATGGTTGCCTCACCTTCTTTTTTGGGTCTATGTAGGTTCGCCTATATAGGCTTACTGGGAATTCAGATGAAACGAGTTTGCATGTCGTGACAGAAACCAAGTGTGAAGGTGGGCTTGGTGAATGTTAATTACTTATTTTTCTACTCAATGATCATCATACCTGGTATGTGCTCAATTAATTGCTTGAAACATGGTTTTACAAACACAACCTGAAAGACAGTAAAAATTCGAAATCAGATTTTTGAATTCATACGTTTTAGATTAAGTAGGAATACTCAATTGTCATTGTTGTGTAATAGCTTGGAAACATGGGCTATGCCGCTCTGCCCCCTTTTGCCGAAGCTCCAGAAGGAGTAACACGTACAAGAATCTGGTACTCCACATGGTCTAAATTGTGGTAGGTAGGGCGGGTTTTTTGTGTCCCATTTTATTATGTGCTTGCTTTAAGTATAAACACTTGACAAAAGAGTTTTATTTACAAATAATTCATGTAAACGAGATGTCTAGTTGGGTTATGAGCATATTTGTAAAAGCTGGTCTCACCAAACCTCCAATCTAGCTAGATTTTTAGATAGACAAACTATTCCAGTTTGGTTGAAAAGATTTGATGGGAAAATTTTGGAAGAGGAACTTTTCCTCTTACAATTGCTAAAGGAAAAGCTTAATTATTTTATTTCTCAATTGACGAACAACACACTATTCCTAAGTATTTGAGAGCAGCTATTAAGAAGGAGGACTTGCTATGGGTTTCATGTCAGTTCAGATGTGTATAGCTATAGCTGCTTCAATGCTTGGGGAACCAATGCTCAAGTGCAACTTGTAGGAGTATTCTCTTCTCGTGACGTGATTGTGATCCTCCCGCCTGATCGGATGTCCTGATCGGAATATGGGCTAGCTTGGTTACCTCGTCTGTCCTGCACAAGCAGCATCCGAAGTTAGCACCTAACCGATCGGAAGTGACCGGGAAGGCACTATGATGGTTAAGTTACAGGTTGCCTGAGGTCAGGAAAGTACAGAGTTTTTGGGGTAGAGAGAAGTGTGAACCTCTTAGGGTTTATCCTTTTACCTTTTATAGAGGCTCTTGGCTCGTCCTCCAAGTTCCCGTGTGCCTGGCACGGTCAGTAATCCGGATGACGTATTAGATAAGGTGGTTATATGCAAATGCATGAGTGGCCTTCCGCATATCAAGCGGATCATACCGGCTGGATCCGGATCAGGCAAAGCTGGATTAATTGGTTCGGATCTGGGAAAGACATGCTTCCATACCGGTTATGATTCGTTGTAAGATGGCTTGGGTCTGCGATTCAGGAACGACTGGTTGACCCGCCCCAATAGCGTGGTGTTTTCCCGTCCCGGACTGTGATCAGCTGGGTTTCCTTTGGCTGGGATATTCGGCTCACTACATAATAGAAGATAGAGTAGGGAAGAGAAACAATCCTCAAAAAACTAAGATTCTAAATTCATTCCTATGAGGCGTTGCTGAAACTATTCGAAGTTGGTTACATGGATAATGCTTCACTCTCTGTCTAGGGCATATGCACTTGTTTGTTCGTGCTTGAAGATGAGTTCCCCAACCTTCATGCCCTGAAAAATTATTTAGATGGGCTGACGTCTATTCATCATTTCCCAGCTTTTTCATCTGTAATGTTGCAGGAGGCGGAGTTTGTTTGAATTAGTCCAGCCCATTCTATTTGAATTGAAGTTACTGGTTTCTGTCGTAGGATCCATGAAATTAATGCTTCACTGTGTTAATTTCCTGTTCCCTTTATTATTAACATTACGATGAATGTTGCAACTGTTTTCTGCAGTTCACAAGTTCCATTGCGATAGTGGAGCCCAATGTACAGCAATATTTTCCATCTTCAATTCTCCGGTTTGCACCATGCAGTATGTGAACTCTGGAGATAGACTAGCAGTTACATTTGAATGTGGCCGTGTAAGAAACATATAGTAGTTAATTATCAATGTAGCTCATTGGTTTGTATCAATTGGCAAGGGCCTTGATGTCATTGACATGGAATTTTTTTGTGTTTTTTTTATATCTCAGGCCGCGATGATTGATGTCAGGTCACTTTCGGTTTTGTTTCTTACAGACTGTCTATACAATTCAAATTCGCCAGCTATCTCTCTAGCTACGCGAACATTCCCTAGTACTCGTGGTAGTGTGGATCATTCTGGAAACAAAACTTCAAATGAATCTTCGAAGGAAGTAATTTTCATATTGACCAGAAATGCGAACGTTGTTGTCATGGATGGCACCACAGGCAATAAGATCAGCTCTTTGTCGATACACCCAACTGAGTCCGAGTTATCTGCAATTTCTATTTATATTTTAGGCAAGTAAAGTTATCTTGGAGGAATGGTACTTTATGACTTCCAAGTTAGTTTTGTCATAACTCCAACAAACACTTTGTATGCAGAGATCAATGTTTTATCTGAAGGGTCCAGTGAAAATCCTTCGATGATCTCATGTCACGATCCTGAAGCAAAATCAGAACCTGCACAAACCAATGCTCACAACCATCAACATTCTGTTGAAGCTGAATCAGATGCCTTTGCTGAAGCCACATTTTTAGGACAGAATTCTGTTGACTCAATTGTTTTAATTTGTTGTGAGGATGCACTGCATTTATACTCTTTAAAGTCTCTGATTAAGGTGCTTCTTCTCCCACCCATTTTATGCCAATTGTTTCTATAATTCCATGCGAACTCAATTTAATTTTCTATCAGGGGGAGAGTGAGTCCATCTATAAGGTGAAGCTTGAAAAACCATGTTGTTGGACTGCAATCTTCAAGAAAGATGGAAAAACTTGCGGATTGATTCTAGTCTACCAGACTGGACTCATTGAGATAAGGTGAACTGCTTGATTTCCAGATCTCTGTTTTCCATTTACGATTATGCAGCTGTTGGATACGGCACTTTGATGACTAATTGGCTTTTGCTACTAAAACTGCTTGGTTATATTACTAAATTGAAAAATTTTCTCGAATCAACAGTTTGTTAATTTTCTTCCATTTTGGTTGTTTGCTTTAACGAATTATCTGAAGAGACCTTTTTTTTTTCATTGTTTTTGTTTTTACCTTTTGACAGGTCCCTTCCAGATCTTGAATTGGTGGGAGAAAGTTCCTTAATGTCAATTCTTAGGTGGAACTTCAAGACTAGCATGACCAAGACAATTAGCTCTTCTGATACAGGGCAGATTGTTCTGGTTCGTATTTTTTTCTTTTTTTTGAAAATAATCTGCTATTTATCCATTCCCTTTTCTTTTTCCCATTACAGTATGCACGTATTTACAAAAAAAGGTCATAGCCATGTCCCCCTGGGTATAGTCGAGGCGTGTGCTCGGACACCCTAAGTTATCCAAAAAAGGGGGTCATAGCAATGTGAGGGATCCCTCATTAGATCCTTGGTGTGTGTGTGTGTGTGTATCACCACAGATTAAGTAAGGGATCCCTTACTTCCCTTCCGCGCGGACCTCATGGCTCCTGATTGAATTTTGATGAATCAAACTTAAATCATACTTTGAACACATTGAACGGTTCGGATCATCAGAATATGACCGGGAGAGGGGAGGTTCGCACTGTATAAAATTCATTTCATTAGTTATTTCTTCTTGTGTGTGTACATAGTTGTTATGCTAGGATGGTAGTTCCATTTCCTGAAGCATTTTTATGGATATTTTTGAACTGACTGTTGATTTGGTTTTTTATCCTCATTTTCCAGCTAATGAAATCCATGAACTTCAAGTCCTTGAATTGATATGAGAGTCGTCCTTATATATGTCTAGCCTGTTCAATAATTGCACATTTTTAACGTTATGCTTAGATCAGATTTCTGTAAATTCCTTTTGACAAATTTGGAGGTGCCATTCGTCCTATGAAGATGAAAACCTGTACAAATTTTGCGAAAATATGGCGGGAACAAACAGAGATCCTGCTAATAAAACCGCATTCTTTAAAAACTATTTGGTAAGTATTATTTGGTCCTGAATGATAAAGAAGGGAACTGGGGATCAATAGTCAAGACTCTGGGAAGCATAATGACTTTATGAAAATGGGCTATGCGGAAGAACACCTTCGAACAACGAAGGACAAATAATAATGTGCTATGGTCAAAGTTCTTTGAACCTGCACTTCCTGGCTCATCACGGGAGATGTGGTCTTAGTTGACTTTTATTTAGACAATGCTGGTGAGGCTCTTTGTTACAATGGTGTACGTGTCACCATCTTGGAGCTTGTCAAGATACTGAACTGAGGATGCTAAAGTTGGTAAGTAAATTAAGATGCATTATGCCGGCAAAAAAAGAACTAATAAGATTGCGGTAGAACTGTTGAAGCCATTGGTCCAGATTGAAAAACAAGGGGCTACCTAGGACATGTTGATTTAGGGATAAATATAATTTATGGGAAGAGGTTATATGGACTCTTCCATTCTCCCTGGTTGATATGTGTAGCTAAATAGCGCAAGGGCATAGCATGCGTTTCCAATTCAAACCCCTCGAGCACAAATTATGTGTTTGGATCCTCTAGCTTTTTCCATCATAAAAGAAGAAGGTAAGTTCACCTAAAGAAACACTTAAAGCTTCTAACGGGGATGGGACACAGAAATGCTTTTTTTTTTTGCAACCCCGTTGAATTTCCGGTACCTCCCAAGTAATTTACAAGATCTTATGGAGAATATTGTACAATGGAGAATATCTTTAAAGATACATGTCCACCTACAACTACCCATCTTTTTGAAACATACCCATATAGAGTATCATTTTGGTCTTGGGGAGCGTGATACTTGATGAACACCCACGCCTGATACTCATGCCAAAATCCATGGAAGCAAGGACATCTGTCAATTGAAAAGAAATGTTTGTGAAACTAAGTTCTAACGACCCGTAACTAAGTAAGTTCTTGCATTTTTCAACTTCAATTGTATGTCTCTTTCTCTCTCCAAAGGTTTTGTTCATTTATCGTCTAAGAGTTACACATGTATTACTCAACCTTCTTGCTGAATTTTTCAATTTTTGTTGAACATTGCATACTTTATGCCTTACCTAGGTGATTTAGTGCATTATACCTGAGCTTATACCCACAAAATGTCGCATCGATTTATGGCTTCGCTTAACAGTATTAATCTCAATTTTAATATGTCCAAAATTTGTAGGTGAATGGGTGTGAAGTTGCTTTTATCTCTCTTTTTGCCTTCGAAAATGACTTCAGGTATCTCTCTCTCTCTCTCTCTCTCTCTCTCACACACACACACACACATAAAAGTTCATAGCATTTCTAGTTAAATCTGTGTGTTTTTTTAGCATTCCAGAGGCTTTACCTTGTCTTCATGATAAAGTCCTTGAAGCTGCTACAGATGCTACAATTTTGTTTTCCCAAAATCAGAAGCAACAGGTTATTGCATGTGACTTCAGGCTCTCCATTTCTTTGTTTTCTTGAACTGTTAAAGAGCTGACCTATTTTCTCTTACCACAGGGTAATCCCCCAGGCATTATTGGTGGTATCATAAAGAGTCTCAAAGGGGGTAAGGCGGAGAACTGTGGGGATGACAAAAATATTGTGGCACATTTAGAGAGGATATTTTCTAGGTTCCCTTTCTCGGACTCTTTTACAGGCATCTTGGATGACCAAGAAGTTGGCATCTCGGATGACCAAGAAGTGGTTGTACTTGGCATAGGTTATCTATTTCTTCCTCCCTTTCCCCCCCTTTCCATTTCCTTCCTCTCCTTCCACTGACTTCATATTAACTGTTTTGTGTAGATGATATTGATATCGACGAACCTGTAATTGTTACCTCTTCTTCTCATAAGAGCGAAAGTAAAGGAAAAGGTTAAAAGGAGTTGTGCATCTACCTCTGTTTTTCTTGTAGTCGTATTCCATATTAAAATGGACTTACTGTTTTGATTTTATATTGCAGACAAGCAAACAGAGAGGGGGAAGTTATTTGAAGGTGGTAGTACGGCTACCGAACCAAGAATGAGAACAGCCGAAGAAATTAGGGCTAAATATAGAAATGAGGGGGTAATTTCAGGAAAAAGTATTATTGAATTGTTTAGTGATTTAGGTCGCATTGGCTTTACATTGTTCTCTGTTTGCAGGATGCCTCTTCTGCAGCTGCGCATGCAAGAGATAAGCTTGTAGAGCGCCAAGAAAAACTTGAGGTACACCAACCTATCATCTAATGTTTTTATCCTTCTCTTTATGTCCCTGACTGTCTTTTACAATGGCTTTTCCACTTTCATGCCTTTGATACGTATATAGTGTTTTAGTAAACCATTAAACAACTAGGCTACTAGCTTTAACAGTTAAGATCCGCATCTTGTATTATCCATATTTGCCTCTTTAAAAGGGACTGAATTACAGTTGGAAACTGGGTGATTACACATTCTGGAATTTGGAGCCATATAATGTAGCAACAGTGCTTGGAGTACTGGTCAATGTATATTGTGTATTGGGTTTTGTGACCTAAATGAACGTGTCATCCCATGCCTGTCGTCCAACTCAGTGTAACTGTTCCGAGGTGCTAGATGTACTAAAATACATACTTTCTGTTGTTGATGTTAGTCATACATCTTAGGTTGGTTAAGAGGAAAACTTTTTTTGAGTGTGTAATAATTGAGCAGTTAAAAGTTACAAATATTGACACAAGAAAATGGGGTAACGGATAATCCTAGCTTGTTGCATTCTAGGAGGTGCACAAAAGAACGAGAAGTATCAACGATAAAAGGACTAGTTGTCGCTTCATTTCTTTGTAAACTGCAGAGTTCGTAAATCTTTTCTTAGCTCCACAGCAAAACGGTGAATCATTAACTCCTGACTGTATTATTCGTGCTGCTTCTACCAGAAACTGAGCAGACATACCGCAGAGCTACAAAGTGGTGCAGAGAATTTCGCAGACTTGGCGAGTGAACTCGTCAAGACAATGGAAAAGCGCAAGTGGTGGCACATATGAATAGAAGTTCCGCGTAAGTTTGAATATGGTTTGCAGCTTGCTTGCACAAGGGTTACAAAATTGGGGGTGGTGTTAGGTCACCAAACACCATTTGGGTCTACGCTGTTTAGTCTCAGTGGGCTCCTTTTGTATTTTACTACTTCTTACTTCATTTTCTTACATAGGAAAGAAAATAAACGAAAGATGTGTGAAAGGCATTTGCATGTAGGCTAAAGTTAAATTAGAAAATAAAGGTGGTGTAAAAAAGGTGTATTGTATTCTTGGAAACGTGCATTGAAATTGGTGTATAACATTTGTAAACGTGTAATGAAATTCTTACTTATGTGGCATTATGTAATTATTATTCACTACTGGCTTGTTTGGCAACTTCTTTTTCACATTTTCATTGCTTGTTTGGCAACCTTCTTTTCATTTTTTCACGTTCACGTTTAACGTTTTGATTGTTTGGCATGCACCTCCAAAAAGTCATTTTTAGAAAATGCATTCTCAGATTCTGAGTTCAGAGAAGAGAAGTGAGAAGCAGGCGGAGAGGAGCTCTTTGACTTTTTATTTTCTACTTTCTCATTTTGATTAACAAAAAGACCTACAAAATTTCTAAACACTAATCATGTTTCAAAAATAGCACATATCTCCCAATTACTCTACAAATTTAAAATACATCCTAGCCATAATCTAAAAAGACATAAATTGCAAAAAAAAAAAAATAATGCAAAAGATAAAAAAAAAAAAAAAAGAGGCTTTCAAGCATCCCAAGCTATGATTTCCAAATCAAAGAGAAATAGCTTTTGTAAAGTTATGTTTTAAAAGTTTTTGACTTTTTGCATCTATTATTAAGCATTTTCTGGTTGTAGGCCTCTAGCGAACACCAATAGCCAATGAAATTGCTAGCATGCACCGTCCAGTTGAACTTTTTGAGAGTTCTCTGTAACTGCAGCATACGCTGAAATACCACAACACAACAAGGTCGGCTGTCGGCAGTTCAAAAAAAAAAAAAAGAGGGTCAGCAGTTAAAAAAAAAAAAAAACACAACTGTAATAATAGTAGAAAAATAATACTCCCTCCGTCCCATAAAGTAAGATCACTACGAAACTACGTGTAATTTTCAAGCTAAAAAATAACGTGCTTATGAAAATAATTTTCAAGTTAATATGGATCTTGTTTGATAGATCTCATCGAGAATTTTTATACGGTGCAAAAAAAATTCAAAAATTATTTTGGCAAATACATCATTTTTTAGTTTGAAAATTGCACGTAGTTTCGTAGTGATCTAACTTTATGGGACGGAGGGAGTACTACGAAAGAGTGCAAAAGTAAGAATAATACTACGAAAGACTAAAAAAATCTTTGTAGTCAATTTCTGCTACCAAGTTATCAAACGACTAAAAAATTTAGAAGGGTGAAAGGGAACTTGCCTTCTCTTTTATGAACATATAGTCATATATGGCAGTTGAATTGCTCTATTGATTTCATTTCATTTAGTTACTACAATGTGCAAGCTTCTGTCTATAGGAGTTGGAGTCGAACTCAGGACCTCACCCTTTAAATGAGTGTTACACGACTGTTGGACCGAACTCAACCTCATTTTAGATATACACATGTTCTATTCTTATGATTAGGGTGTCAATTGTCAAAAATTCAATGTTTAGACCAATCTCTCCCGTAGCTAGTGGCAATATTGTATAAATGATTGTCAATGCTTAGTGATTGGGAACTCGGAGATCAAGGATGTCTATCGTGAGAAAAACTGCCTCGCTGATTAGCTGGCTAGACTAACACCCAACTTGGAAGCTTCTGTTACCTCCAGGTCGATTCCTAGTTTTATTTAAGCTGATTTCTAAATGACTAGAGGCCGGGACACGAAAGTGGTGCTCACCCTTTATATATTACATACAATATATGCTAGAGGAGTTCCATACTCTCGAAACGTTGTTGTATGAACCTCGATGCGCTTTCGTATTTTAATTTTAATTACTTGTTTTATAAATAAATAAAAAAATATTTGGAAGGAAAGATACTTTAGTTTTTTTTGTTGAAGGGAGAAGGAAAGATACCGATAATATTATAGGAGTATATGTATAAAAAAATTGGAGGGAGAAGGAAAGATACTTGATGCATGTGAAGAAAAAGGTTCCATTTATACTCGTCTTTTTCTATTTTTTATAGAGTAATTTTTAGTGTCACCGTGATCAATGACCTAAACGAATTGACATCATCGTACCAACTCACCGACCGAGTCAAAAATTGACCCACTCAACTCAAGCTTTCACACCCCGCCTCCGACACCACTTTCTCTCTCCCCAGTGGATCAAGAAAATGGAGACGTGTTGACCTCTCTCACCGTTCAATGTTTTACAACAAGAAAATCTGAGAGGGTCCACTCACGCCAAAGAAGAGTCTGTCCAAGGAGGGGTTGTTCTCACTTGATTAAAAAAAATAAAAAAGTTAACGGATTTTACTTCCTCTGTCTCAAAAAGTTTGGCATATTTTTCTTTTTTGACTGTCCAAAAATATAGGACTTATTTAAAATTTTCAACAAAGAAAAGCCGATAAATTTAATTTTCGCCCTTAAAATGCTTTTAACAATCAAAACAATGAGACCAAAAGAAGAAGGTTTGAAAATTTTAAAGTTTAAAGTGCATTTTAAAATTTTGAAAAAGTGCTCTGATTACATTGGCAACAAGATTTTCTACTTTCCGGAAAATAATTTAAATTAAGAACTTGATTAAATCCTATTTTATTAGAGTCATCTAATGATGGGCAAACTTGAAAATTTATAAGTTTGGGTAACATTATGTATTGTACATAAAATTTAGAAATTTATAAGTAGGTCAAACTTTTTTGAACGGAGGAAGTATCAAGATTTGATAAAATCAAGTTCTTGATAAAATCTATTGGTGAAGAGATGTAGATAAAGATTTTATCAAATCTCCAATGCAAAAATCTACAGATTTTATCAAATTTTTTCACCAGTAAATTTTATCAAGGATTTAGTTTTATCAAATCTTGATAAAATCTATTGGAGAACAACCCCAAGTACATATTCACACAGGCGGACACCACTCCAAATTCCATTTCCCTCATATACATCTGAGGAATTTTCAATTATTATTATATACATCAGTCTCACTTTAGAATGAGAATCGCATTCCTAATATTATATTATATAGGGTTGCCAACAAGCTTAAGATTCCAAGTATTCGAGTTCTTTGCTTTGTCAAAATTAGTCTATTTCGAGCTCGAGCCGAGTCCATTTATCAAGCTCAAATTTTGAATCATTCAATATGTTTGAGCTTTGATTGTCTATTAAGTTTTCTAAAAAATTTTAGCACCCAGGTGCTAAAATCATAGTATTTCAAATTAAAAAATGAAGTGGTTTCGTGTATCGTTTTGCTATTTTTTTCACACCAAATTAAAGTACTCCTCGTGTACTTTAGTTTGATGCAAAAAAAAAAATTCAAAAAACGATATACGAAACCACTTATTTTTTAATTTGAAAAATCATAATTTTAACATCCGAGTGCTAAAATCTTTTGTAAAACAAATCACGACATAATTCCGATTTTTTATTAACGAGATAGAGTATAGAGTCGGCTCGCTTACGATGGAGACCTGACAAGACGAGTCACGACCTAACCTTAGCAGCCTTACACGATAGGACGAGGCAACACAAAAAAAACGTTGCGCGAGTCACAGAAAAACCGAAGACATCGGAAGTGGAAAGGAAAGCGGAGTGTGAGATTCCTATATAGAGGACACATATAGATCCACGTTTCAAACACGCAGTAGTGTACCCAGAGAGAGAGGGAGAGAGAGAGGACAAGCAACAAGCAGCACAAGTTGAGATATTCTATTGCAGTGGAGGAGAGAAGCCCTCCTGTTATCTTCTCGTACCCTTTTGTTTACCCTTTATTCTCTCTTGTTCTGTGCACAGCCTTTGATTTTCCATTCAATTTTTTTTTTGTGTTCTGGATCTCCAATGGCGAGTTGGGTCTTCTCAGAATGTGGTGTAAGACCCCTCCCACAAATCTACAGTCGACCCAGAACAGGCCTCTCCTCTTTTTCTCCGAGCCCTTCTCAAATCAGACTCTCTCAATCAAACCCGGCTGGTTTTTCGTTCTGGGTTTCGACCGGGTGTAGAGAGAGAAGCAGGGGAATCAAGGTGAGTGCCCCCTTGAAAGTCCAATCCGTTGTGGAAGAAGAAGAGGAGAGAGAAATCGTCAATGGGTTGGAAAATGAAGACGAATTTGACCCTGGTTTGCCGCCTCCGTTCCGATTGGGCGATATTAAAGCAGCGATTCCGAAGCATTGTTGGGTTAAGGACCCATGGAGATCTATGGGATATGTTGTGAGGGATGTGGTGGTGGTTTTTGGATTGGCGGCGGCCGCGGCGGCGTTGAACAGTTGGGTTGTTTGGCCTCTTTATTGGGCTGCTCAGGGGACCATGTTCTGGGCTCTTTTCGTCCTTGGCCATGATTGGTATGCTGATCAATTAGTACATGATTTTCTTGTGAAACCTTGGATTTTTCATTTTTGTTGAATTTGATGCCTATCTTATTGGATTTTTTAATGCTGAATTACTTGTGGTTTGTGGAAATTGCAGTGGTCATGGGAGCTTTTCCAGTAACCATAAGCTGAATAGTGTGGTTGGGCATATCCTTCATTCATCAATTCTTGTCCCTTACCATGGATGGTTTGTTCCTAAAACTTCTGTCAGCCCCAATATTTTATTCTTTCAAAACCTTTTTTTTTTTTTTACAGAATTTATTTCAAGAATATTGTGTTCAAAATTTTGTTTATATAGTAGTTAGATGGTTTCTGCATTTTCTGGGGAAAAAAAAAAAAGGAATGAAAATGACACCTCTTTGGTAAACGAAATGATGCCAGCATAACAATGTAACACCCTCTCCTGAAAAAAAATAATTTGCAGTATGTTTTATTGGAATTTAAAGTAATACAATAACGATTGTGTTATTAAACTCTGTAGGAGAATTAGCCATAGAACCCATCATCAAAACCACGGACACGTTGAGAAGGATGAATCATGGCACCCGGTAAGTCAATTCATCTTTCACAGTAGCAAACTTTAGTTTTTGATACATTTGCCCTTGTGAATTTCATTGCTTTGTTCCTTTATTTGCAGTTGTCTGAAAAGATTTATAAGAGTCTTGATAATGCCACGCGAACGTTGAGGTTCACTCTGCCTTTCCCTTTGCTTGCATACCCTATCTATCTGGTGAGCCTGCTCTGCTAGCTTGTCAAATTTTGAACTTATGAACCACTAGTTTTGCAAAGTTCTAATACTGTTAGGCCTTTGGTTTTTGGTTCAGTGGGGTCGCAGTCCTGGAAAGACTGGTTCTCATTACAATCCAAACAGCGATTTGTTTGTGCCAAGCGAAAAAAGAGACGTGATCACCTCCACCGTCTGTTGGACTGCCATGGCTGCCCTGCTGGTTGGTCTATCCTTTGTCATGGGTCCAGTCCAAATGCTCAAACTCTATGGCATTCCCTATGCGGTTAGTTCAGTTCCTTCGTTCTTGTTTTCCCTTGATCAAAAACCAATGTGTTTGAATTTCCAAACTAGTACAAAAAAAAAAAGTGTTCTGGTTTCTCTCTTTATCAGCTTTTTAAACTTTTGTATCTCAATTTTTTGTACCTGAGTGCAGATATTTGTAATGTGGCTGGATTTAGTGACTTACTTGCATCACCATGGCCACGAGGACAAACTTCCTTGGTATCGCGGAGAGGTATCAAACTTAATCCTTACCAATAACTTGATCCATTGTCGAGCTGGAGTAAAAACTGTTTGGCTATGAGAACCTGATTTGTCACTCCTTTTTCTTTTAACAGGAGTGGAGTTATCTGCGAGGAGGGCTAACAACGCTTGACCGGGATTATGGATGGATCAATAACATTCACCACGATATTGGGACTCATGTTATACATCACCTTTTCCCGCAAATCCCACACTATCACTTAATCGAAGCAGTGAGTAACTATCCATCTCCATAATTTGACCGTAACTGACAGAAACAGAAGATATTTGTTGCTAGGTTTAGACGAGGTACTGATCTTTCGTGCATTTTGACATTACAGACGGAGGCTGCTAAACCGGTGCTAGGGAAGTACTATAGGGAGCCTAAGAAATCTTGGCCTCTTCCATTTCACTTACTGGGAAGCCTTGTAAGAAGCATGAAACAGGATCACTATGTGAGTGACACTGGGGATGTTGTATACTATCAAACAGATCCAACGCTCAATGGCTCTCCAAAGGCAGATTGAAGCCCTGAACCATTTTTGAGTTTCACCGCGGGAAGCCTTCTATGCTACTGATTCTTTGTAACCGATGCTATTTTTTACTCTAGACGTAAGAATTGATGTTGTAAAGGTAAAATTAGGGGCATCCAATTTGCCACATTATATTCTTAATGTATTTGAGATTAAGTTTTAGAATAAAATTCAAAAAAAATAAATTGGCATCATGATTAAGCCAGTTGCGACATCATATGCCTCTATAACAAAACAAATTGGCACCATGATTAAGCTGCTGTACATTCAACACACACTTTTTCTTTTGCCAAGAACCAGAAAAGAAACATTTTTTATTCAGTTAACTGCTAAACAATTTCAGCGTCTGACATATGGTCTCGAAAAAGAAAATGACTCCGGAATTTACAACAAATGGCAGACTTAATGCTTTTGGGGCACAATCTCCATGTTCTAATTCATGAATTCCTAGAACTATGAAACAAGTCTGGCGGCTTAAAACTGGAATTGGCACAATATTGCGAAGTGAATTCCTAGAACTATGAAACAAGTCTGGCGGCTTAAGACTGGAATTGGAACATTCCAATATTGCGAGGTGTCCGCCTTTGCTCAATTTGAATCAGACCTTGATGCTGCGACTCAGGCATTATTGACTCAGGCATTATTCAATCGACGTGCAAGGCTGATGGGAGTATTGAAACTATTTTTTGTGCCCATCAATACTTTATGGAATTTACTGCTCCCATGAAGGATAATATCCTGGACTCGTCTTTCTGAATTCCATCTGAAGCACAGATGCCACTACTAACATCAACTCCATGTGGTCGAAGAGTAGACAAAGCTTCACAGACGTTATCAGGGCTGATTCCACCCGCCAAAAGCCAGCCGTATTTGCTTCTAATTGGTGGTAGTTTAAACTGGGACCAGTTGAATCCTTTACCACTGCAGGCATTAGTAGCAATTAAGTAAGCCAGGACAATTGGATGATATATTAGAACAGGAAACCAAAAAAAGATTCACGTGGCCCTTATCTCCTAGTAGAGAAACATTCAGACATATGTAATCCACAAAAGGTGACTCTAGGCCAAAGAAAAATCAAATCCATACTGAAAAAAATAAAAATAACTTGAAAACGAAGAAGAAGTTTGAGTTAAATGTCCACAAGAATCCCCTAGTGGACTTCAAAGCCCAGCAATTCTTTTTGGATGGTCTCGAAGCCGCAGCCTAGAGAGGGGGGGATCTTGCCTGTGGCAAGAATCGAATGCTTGACCTCTTAGTAAGGAAAAGGGAATAACAGAATCATATTACATAGCAAACTAGAAAAAGGGAAGTTCTATCAATTTACAGAAACATCTTTATGTTTGTCATTGTTCTGCAATGAATGATCTGCATTTTATGTTTATGCCAAGAAACCCATGATCAGTGACCTCCAGTTTGGAAATTCACCTACTTTTGGGTTTTGGCCTTCAACTCTACTTCAAACTGAGTTTTCTCAATACTACATGCCCATTTGGATAACCTTTAAAGTGAGCTGTCAATGGAGCTTGTTTTCAAATTTTGTTGGAGAGGATTTTCACCAACAAAGGAATGAGTGGGAAATAGAATGATAGTTTACATGTGATCCAATTCAAATATAAAAAGTTAGAAGCTCATAAAGATTTTTTTTTTTTTTGAAAAGGAAGCTCATAAAGATGGTGCAGCACGTTTGTCACATGCAGGTAAATAGTACAATGCTGAAATCCTATTCAACAACAGAAAAGTTCCTTACCTTCCACCCTTGGCACTATCCACCAGAATCCAATCAACCAAAGCACATTCTTGGTCTGAAATATGATTCATAAGCTCTCCGTCTTCTTTGGCATGAAGAACAAATATTACATGGCTCCCTTTCACCAAAACTGGAAAAGCAGCCCGAGAAACATTTCCATGGAGCTGCAAACCTTCAGTCAATTACAACATGAAAGAAACCCAATAAGCTACATGCAACGTAACTGCAGCTAGAAAAAATTTACCTGTATGTAGTCAAGATCAGCTGCCTCAGAAGCTCTTAGAACTGTATCAGCGTCATCATCCACAAACACACCAACAGGTTTTGCCCCGTAATCTCTCGCAACTTTTGAAATTTCCTTAGCAACAGAAAGTGAAATGGACCGTTTCGAGTTGGGCCATAAAATCATCCCAATAAAGTTAGCACCAGCTTTTGCTGCTAGAACAGCATCTCTAGCTGATGTAATTCCACACATTTTAACCAAAGCCCTAGTCTCTTCATGTTCCTTGAAAGGAAGGAAACCTTCTGTTGACTGCTGTAACATGCATTTGGTTGAATGATTAGGTAACAAACATATACTTCTTGACAAAGGTGATTCTGTACCCTCCAAACCTGCATATCAAGATTCTTGACTTACCAATTAATAAGCTATTAAACAACCAAGAAACGATTAGTATCAAGAACCATTTTATGTCCAATTGGAACTGAGGCTCAAGAAATACGCCCATTTCAAATGCTTGCTTCCGTGTTTCTTAAATGGAATATGCATGTCAATGGGTAGACTAAATCATCGGAATTAAACAGACTTCGGGGCTGTAAGAAAGAAGAAGATCGCAGGTAAGTAGATAAGATAGATGGACAGAGGTCAAATGAATAGTTTGATTTTAATATAAGAGTCGAGACATGTTTTTCTCTTTTTAGGTTTATTTCATCTCTCAAAATAAGTGACATGTGAACAAAACCAAGAAAGTTTCCCTATATCTAATCTTAACTAGTGAATCAAGTTCCCCAGTACCCTTTTGTCCCACATTGCATCAGATAAAGATGGCCCTAATGGTTGTTGGATGGCTAGATACAAGATTCAAATAGGAGTTACCTTATATAAGGCACCCTTGGGACATGAACAATTAATCTTTAACTCCATTATCCAATCATATCATCAATGAGATGTATCAGAAATTCACTTTTCAAAAGAGAAGACATGTTTTCAGGATTCAGACACTCTTAGAAAAAAAAAAAAAAATTATAACATACCAGTAATTTGCCTTCGGTGCATATAAATGACTTCTGGCTGAAAAGGACATCCCAAATGTAGCCCTAAAAACAAACAAATACTGGTAACATAAGTGGCATGCTAAAGATAAGAGTTTATGAGATAGTTGAGAAGATATCAGTTCTACTTCGTCCAAGAACTACTTCATTGTGTTTACTGGTCACAGTTGTAATTAGATACAATTATAGTCTGAACGGATCCCCTTATTTCCATATGAAAATCCATCAATACCTGAAATTCACACACACACACACACACACAAACACACACACACACACACAAACACACACACACACACACACACACACACACAAACACACACACACACACACACACACACAGACCTGCAAGCATCTTTTACTTCTATCTTTTCGGTGATTACTTGTTCTCCTTCTGTTCTGCTAAAGATTACCTGTTCTCCTTCTGTTCTGCTAAAGATTACTTTTTCTCCTTCTGTTCTGCTAAAGATTTTAAGAATGAAAGGAAACATACAGAGATAAATCAACAGTGAATGAACAATACATTCAAGTATACTTGTACATGTACATTATATACTGACTCTAGTAACTTCCGTGCACACTACATTCTATTTATTAAGCAAAATACAAGCAATACAGTCACTAATTTAAACTTATCTACATTTTGCGGTATTTTTTTATGACTAATATAAATTTATAAAATCCGTATACTTGTCAAGTATTTGGTTGCCAAAATCGGCTGTTGCAATGTACACGGATTTTATTATCCGAACAATCTCCCACCCGCATGCTGAAAAAATGAGGTTCTGTTTTCCATAACACCACCACATGCCTATCGGATTCTACAATCCGAAAACTAAACATTACATCATACTTTAGAATCCAATATCATACTTTGACTTCGGATTTAAAATCTGACGTACTTACTATTTTTCAATTTCACACTACATTCCATTCAGATTCTAAAATCTGAACAGTAAGATTCTATTTGTATCTTAGAATCCGAAAACAATTGCATAATTTGGATTGTAATATATTTTTCAATTGCATACCAACATTCTTTTCGGATTTGAAAATCTGAAAACTAAGCTTGAATACATATCTTACAATCCGACATAGTTTGTACATTCGGGATAGTAAAATCCGATTGATGATTTTTCATTTTCAAGTCTAAATCTGTTTCAGATTCCAGTATTCTACAATCCGTAAATTGAGATTAATTTCGTATGTTAGAATCCAATGTAGTGTACAGACATGGATGATTTTTCATCAAAAACAGAGATTCACGATTTAGGGTTTCAAAACAGCAGATGAAGGGTTTGTAATCATAAAAAAAAAGCACAAATTTTCCAACCATTCACGTGTAAAATTAGGGTTTACAATCATCAAAACCACATATCCCAATCGTATTCCAGAATCGAAAATCAATCGAATGATTCCGAAATCCGAAATGGTTTCCAATCCGAAATGCCAGTCGACACAAGAGACGGTGCGAATACATACCGGAGAGAGGTGGTGTCGGTCCTCAGTCGTGGTGGTGGTGGTGGCAATCCGAAATGGTTTCCAATCCGAAATGCCAGTGGATTTCGTTCGTGGTGGTGGTTCCCGCTGCTGCTGCTGGTAGTGGTAGAGACGAAGAGGGAGAGAAGGGGAGAGAGAAACGGGTGGTGCTGCTGATGGCGTTAGTGGCGGCGGCGGGTAGTACTGGTAACGGGAGTTTTTTTTATGGGAGCAATAACGGGAGTTTTTTTTACCAGATTACCCAAAATTGAATTTATTCACGGAAATATACCTTTTCCCAAATTATTTTTAAAACTTTGACATGCCGCACGCTTCAACCTTCAACCGCGGCGCATGCTAGAGAAGCCAAAGTGACAAGTCAGGGGTGTCACATACTCGCCACGTCAACACATGCCGCAGATCAAAAGTGTATTTGTTTCCAACATGCCGCAGATCAAAGAAAAATGATACGTACACAACGGAGAGCCACAACGGAAGGCCACAACGGCCCCAAAACGACGTCGTTTTGGGGCATTCCCATTAAAAAAAAAAAAAAAAAGTTGCGCGATCAAAATTTTCAGATTTCCCCCCTTTCTTCTTTCTTCATCCTTTCTTCTTTCTTCATCAGGATCAGGATACCCACCCACCAGCAACTCCAAGTCCGACAAACTCTACCGTCGCCGCGTCAACCACCGTCAAACACCACCACTGCCGTACGAAGACGCCATTTTGGATTTCCCCCTTTCTTCATCAGTAGTAACAGAAAAGAGCAACTCCAAGCCCGACGAACTCTACTGCCGCCGCGTCGACCACCGCCGAACACCACCCACTGCCGTACGACGACGCCATACCACCACCGCGGCCATTACTTGTACAGGTCAGTGTTGTATTGCTGCGAGGGCACTATTTTGATTTCATCTTTGTCGTTAATAAAATTAGGGCTTTTGTTTTTATATTCTTCAGATTTGAAATCAATGATGATCTTTGTTGGTACTCTGCCCATCGTATTAGATAAACAACAGTTGAAAGAAAATGTAAAATTTGGTTTAGAACTGGTATTGTGTATTTGATATACTCCATAGGTCATTATAGAAGTATGTGACAAAGAATCAAGTTTTGAGGTAATGTAAGGATTCAAACACTTTTTGGTATTGAAATATCAGATATGTGTATGGTGAACTATTTTTTATGGGATATATCGTAGAATATCTTGGTATTCATTGTCGGGCTTATTTTCTAATAGCTTAAGGTTTTAGGAGAAAGTAACACAATATCAGATCTCTAGCTCTATTTGGAGGAATTCCAGGGTTCAAGTCTCAGTATTTGTGCTACTATACTTTGTTATTGTGGCCCTTGTATCTAATTTTTGTCCACATTATTTCTCGGCTTCTTCCACATTGTATCTAATTTTGTTTCCTTTTTTTTTTAACCAACAGATGATGATGTCGCCAGAGTCGGTTCATTCGGCAATGCCTCCAAACAAAGAGTGTGAAGAAGAAGAAGATGTACGGAGTGGAGATAGTGAAAATGAAGAAAAGAGTGGTCCTTCAAACCATGAGTGTGATGAGACAGATAATAATGAGAATGAGAAGGAAGCTATAGGAAATTGTGAAGATAGAGTTGAAGAACCGAAGGAAGGAATGGCATTCGACACACCGGAGGAAGCTTATTTGTACTACTCAAGTTATGCTAAAGCAAAAGGGTTTGATGTGGCAAGAAGAACATCAAGAAAGGGAAAAGATGGAAGCTTGAGGGACGTAGGGTTTGAATGCAGTCGTGCTGGAAAGCCAAGGAAGAGAACAAGCAATCCGGTCAAACCACGGCCACAAACAAAAATTGGTTGTCCAGCGCATGTTACTGTTGTGGTACACCCGGATGGAAAGTGGAGGTTAAATCGGGTTGCTTTGGAGCACAATCATGAACAAAGCCCGGGAAAGGCGAGGTTTTTCAAGAGCGATATTTTTGTCCACATTATATCTCGGCTTCTTCCACATTGTATCTAATTTTGTTTCCTTTTTTTTTTAACCAACATATGATGATGTCGCCAGAGTCGGTTCATTCGGCAATGCCTCCAAACAAAGAGTGTGAAGAAGAAGAAGATGTATGGAGTGGAGATAGTGAAAATGAAGAAGAGAGTGGTCCTTCAAACCATGAGTGTGATGAGACAGATAATAATGAGAATGGGAAGGAAGCTACAGGAAATTGTGAAGATAGAGTTGAAGAACCGGATGAAGGAATGACATTCGACACACCGGAGGAAGCTTATTTGTACTACTCAAGTTATGCTAAAGCAAAAGGGTTTGATGTGACAAGAAGAACATCAAGAAAGGGAAAAGATGGAAGCTTGAGGGACGTAGGGTTTGACTGCAGTCGTGCTGGAAAGCCAAGGAAGAGAACAAGCAATCCGGTCATACCACGGCCACAAACAAAAATTGGTTGTCCAGCACATGTTACTGTTGTGGTACACCCGGATGGAAAGTGGAGGTTAAATCGGTTTGCTTTGGAGCATAATCATGAACAGAGCCCGGGAAAGGCGAGGTTTTTCAAGAGCAATAGGGTATTATCTGAAAACGTAAAAAGAAAGCTTCGAGTGAATGATGAAGCCGGGATCAAACTCAACAAGAGTTATGACGCACTTCAAATCGAGGCCGGGGGACCTGATGAGACTCCATATCTTGAGAGAGATTGTCGAAATTACTTGGACAAACTTCGTCGTTTACGACTTGTGGAAAGAGATGCTCAAGCAATGCATAGTTATTTCATGAGAATGCAAGCCGACAATTCTAACTTCTTTTTCGCAATGGATTTGAATGATAAGGGTCGACTGAGAAATGTATTCTGGGCTGATGCAAGGAGTAGGGCAGCTTGCAAGGAGTTTGGTGATGTTGTGACCTTCGACACAACATACTTGGTAAACAAGTATGAGATGCATTTTGCTCCATTTGTGGGCGTGAATCATCATGGTCAGTCGATTTTATTAGGATGCAGGCTCATTTCTCATGAAGACACAGAGTCATTTTCATGGTTATTTCAGACTTGGAAGACATGCATGGGGGATTGTGCTCTGAGGGCAATTATTACCGATCAATGTATGGCCATGAAGAATGCAATACAAAGTGTATTCCCTGACACCCGACATCGATGGTGCATATGGCATATTATGAAAAAGGTGCCAGAAAAGTTTGGTGGGTACAAGGACTATGACAAAATCAGTTGGTCTATGCGTAAGGCAGTCTATAATTCATTGACAGAAGATGAATTTGAGAATGCTAGGGATGGGTTCATTAAAAAATTTGAGGTTTATGGCAACACATGGTTAGAGGGATTGTACGAGGAGAGGAAATGGTGGGTTCCTGCTTATTTAAATGACTGTTTTTGGGCAGGAATGGCATCCACACAAAGAGGTGAAGGTATGAATGCATATTTTGACGGTCACATTACTTCAAGGACCACTTTGAAACAATTTGTAAAGCAATACGAAAATGCATTGGCGAATAAGGTGGAAAGTGAAAAACTAGAAGATATGAAAAGTTGGAACACTTATATCCCGTTAATAACTAAAAGTGAGTTAGAGAAACAATTTCAAAGTGTTTACACGAATGAGAAGGTTAAGGAGTTTCATGAACAATTTGTGGTCGGGAGACTTGAGTTGTCTTGTAAAGCAAGCAAAGAAGATGAGTTTGAATATGTGGTAAAAGAGTGGGTTACATTTGGGGAAGGAGAGGAGAGACAAAGGATACAAGTGCCATTTACTGTCGCGTTTGATGTTGAAACCAATGAAACACATTGTAATTGTCGATTGTTCGAGTCCAGAGGAATGGTGTGTAGACATCAATTGATGGTGTGGAATGAAAGGGGAATCGAAAGGGTGCCCGACAAGTATATCTTGAGAAGATGGTGTAAAAATGTGAAAAGGCTCCACACTAAAATACGGATAAGTTATGATAAGTCCTCGGCCTCAATTGAAGCGCGTCGGCATGACAACTTGTGCACTTTATTTAAAGAGGTTGTCGATTTAGCGGAAGATTCTCAAGAGAAGTATGAAAAGGCGATGGCACGGTTAAGCGAGCTAAAACGAGAGTCGATGGAAGATTCAGTTGTATGTGATAGTAATGTGGTGGTTTCACTTGGTGATGACATGGGTCCTCGTATTGATTCACTTGGGGATGAGGCTATACTTTCCAAGAAGAGCACGAACATACTTGACCCGGAAGGTGTTCGACGACAAGGGAGACCACCATGTAAAAGGAAACAAGGTTTGGTGGAAAAAATTACTAAGAAGAAAATAGCAACAAAGAAAAAGACATTGTCGAAGGAAAAAGTCAAGGTATAAGTTCTTTATTGTTTGTTGCTTACAAGTTAATATGGGCAATCAACATTTATTCGATGCATGTGTAATAGTTATACTATTTGTTAATTTCAGGAGGTTGACAACAATGCGGTTACCCATGGAGTTGGAACACAAGAGAGTATTGTCAATGTTAATGTAAGAAAGTTTATTTTTAATTGTACAATTTCTTGTTTCATGTAAAAATTATTGATAATCGTTCTTTATTGGTTGGCAGGGTCACCCAAGCTACATGGGGCATTCAATGTGGCCAAACGTGATGCCACATTTTACGCAAGCAAATATGGCACAAGGCGGAAGTATCCTCCCATTTTCTCCAACTTTTTGGCCAACCGGAACAAGCATGCCCCAATTTATGCCTTCTTTTTCAAGCTCACAAACCAACATGGCAAGCTTAATCAATGGTCAAGTTTGGAGAGGTCAATCAACTGTTGGTAGCAATCAAGATTTGGGAGGAGGAGGACAATCAAACTGTTTGGAAGATCGAAGTCATTATTGGAGAGGACCACAACCAAGTTTGCTGCAAAGTCAAGGGCAGGGAAGTGGAGGACAACAAAGTTATTTGGAAATGATGAATGCAACGGACAATGATTAAGAGTAGTGTCATGTGTCCTGAGTCTGTATCGTGTCATGTGTCCTGAGTCTGTATCGTGTCATGTGTCATGAGTCTGTATCGTGTCATATGTCTTGAGTCTGTATCGTGTCATGTGTATTGTGTCTGTATCGTGTCATGTGTCATGAGTCTGTATCTTGTCATGTGTATTGTGTCTGTATCGTGTCATGTGTCCTGTGTCTTGTGTCTGTAGCGTGTCATGTGTCCTGTGTCCTGTGTCTGTATGAATTTCTTATGATTTGGATGTTGGTTCTGTCGATCTGTTAAGGAGTCTATCGATTTCTTATGATTTGGATGCTATGGAGCAGAATGCATATCTTGAGATTTAGACCAATATTGTCATTTTATTTTCTTTTGTTTGCTTGGTTGGACATATTCTTAGTCTGTATCGTGTCATTGCTTAGATTATTGTACAAAAATTTTGACAGCATCTCCCCTATTTTCTTGCCTAATCCGATGTCTCAGCGTCTCACCAGACAGTCAACAACAAAAGCACAAAAGCCAATTCATATGATTTGGACTCACGTCGAGTCATTCTCAATGGACAATAATTGAAATAGAAGTCTTCATTTATAAAATTCATCCAATATATTCATATGTTCAAATTGAATACATAATGTTTACAAAAGAGGCATGAGCCAAACATAATTCCTCCATCTCCCTTAAGCTCTATATGCAAACAAAATGAAACAAAAAAATTCCTAAGTTTCGCTAGCATCTCTTTTTGCCATTCTTGATTGGCCGCTCCAAGGGTTCTATCGATCTCCGAGCCCATTTGTCTTCATTGGTTTCTGTATGGTTGCCTTGTCTACCAAATAACTATGTAGTCAGATGCCTCTGTATGGCTGCCTTAACCATTACTTCACCATTTGGCTGCATTTGAACCTCCAAATTTTTTCCTTCTGGTCCTTGTATTCTTGGTGGCTAGGACCTGTCAAGAGAAAATGTGCCCATCTTAGCCTCTGAAATAAACATTCTCAATTAGCACAAAAGCCATTTGTAGTTCATAAAAAAAATCAATTAGTTCCAAGCTAAATAGCTATTAGCAAGCGGATATCAACCGAGCAATAAAAAGATGGTTAAGCAACCACATATTCAATAAAAGTAACCCATTTCCTATGCATATTTACATGGTTTCAGCACTCACACACTGTCCCCAGCAATTACCACCCAGTTCTAGCATCTAATATGCAATTTCAGCAGCTACTAACACAATTTCGGCACTTAAAAATGCAGTTTCAGCACATTTACAGCAACTAATTACAGATTCAGCAACCCTAAAGAAGCCACAGTTGTTGATGCACAAGATAGGACCTTCAGGAGCAGGTTGGCATCCAGTCTCGTCATGCCCCATTTTTTCAAAGGTCTGCTGAACGAAATCCGCTTGAAAATCTAGAAACTGAAAATAAAATTGCCACATGCACATTTATATTCCAAAGTTCAACCTAAAAAAACATAAGCAGGTATATTGAGCATTGACAATTCCTAAAGTAGTATGGTAAAGTGTAACAAAGCAACGGGGTCCAGAAGCACCATTTTGGACATATTAATAATTGGTTTGGTTTCCAGGCAAGCTGGTCCAAGTTTTCTAGTTTTATGAACACCTAAACTAATTCATTAAGGTGACAGCTAAACAAAAACCACCAGGAAATTCACCATATGCTAGACCACAGGTACCTCTATAACATTACACATCTTAAATAGAGCATCATAATCAGGTGCCACGCCAAAAATACACAGATCAGTGACCCAAACATCTGATTATGTAAAAGACCATCTATCAATCTTTTAATGATCCCTAATTAGAACTATAACCTCAAGTTCATTCACTATTTGATATCAATGAGTCTCATAGACTCCTTATATGCCAGTACACACAAAGTGCCAGAGGTCCATGATAAGCTATAGTTAAAACTTAAAACTAGGAAGCTTCCATACATATCTTTAAAATGTTCAAAACTCAATTTAAAGCATGGTAACTAGCTACTCACTTGTGCAACACTTGATAAATTGATGGAGAGGGATCAGAAATCCGAACAAAAATGATAAATAATGCATGACCTTAATACATTACATTCAAGTAATGATTCCTAACGTTGTTTTGAATATCTAGAGTTTCAAAATCAGTCTTTTGTAAATTGGAGAAAAATTAGACATGGATTCAAATTCTCAGAAAATTAACCAGCCCTCCAATGTTCACAATTCATCAACAACCAAAATACTTCCAAAATGAATCTAAGTCTAACCCCAAAATCAAATCGTAAGCGTATCAATTACATGTAGCTTAGGGGTTTTCGAATTAGGGTTTCTGAAATTGGAACCCTAGTTTTCCAATCATGGGTTAGACCTATGAATTAGTTGAGAGAGAGAGAGAGAGATCGACCTTGGGGGTGGGTCTACTTCGGACTTTCGGAGTTCGTCGGGTTGAAGAGGGGGGTCGTTTGAAACTCATCTGCTTCCAAGCTTTCCAGTGAGAGCCTGACTTCTCTTTAGTCGCGGGTGGTGGTGGTCACGGTGGTGCTGGTGGCCGGAGATGGAGACGATTACGGTGGTGCGGTGGTTGCCGATGGGGGTGGAATCGCCCATCTCCCTCTCCCTCTCCGAGAATCTCTGTTGGATCGAAGAAGGGAGCAGCTTCAACGTGTTTTGTTTTTTTTTTTTTTTTTTAATGGGTAGGGCCCCAAAACAACGTCGTTTTGGGGCCGTTGTGGCCTTCCGTTGTGGCTCTCTGTTGTGTACGTATCATTTTTCTCAAACCAGATCAAAAGTGCATTTGTTTCCAACATGCCGCCTTTGGTAAACGCGACACCTTCAAGAATGCTGCGTATTGCATTTGTGGCGCACATTGAATAATACCGCGTGGTGAAGGTGCGGCACACAGTGTATATATATTTTTCAGTGGTAGTCTGGATTGCAGCAGGTGTAACGCCCCATTTTTCGGAAGCATTATTTAAAATATCTTTTGTAAATATTTAAATATGTAAAAAGAGTTTCATTGATTGAACAGCAGAAATAACATAAGTGTCTTAATTTATGGCTGCAAGCCATAAATTGTGATATTTGAATCCAGCTCCCAAACATTGTCAAAATATTGGAAAGGGTCAAGGTTTACCCGGATGCAAATTGCAATGGGCGAGCACGGCATTTTCCATTGTTGAAACTTGTTACAAGTGCACCTACCCAATCGTAACTCAACCGTTTGCTTGTGATTCCCTTTTGTTGGCGTCATCAGATTCATCGGGGTCTCCACTTCATACACGTCGCCATTCTCTCGTTCAAATTCCACGACTATGTGTCTTCTTGCCATTTTAAGCCAACGGTTGAACATATCCATTGCAAAACTTGCTGAAATGGTGGTTCTTGTTCTTTCTCTCGAGTGCTGCTTGGAGTTTTGTACAAAAATGTTCATTAGACTTGTAGAATGTGGCCATAACTGTTGCCATTATGGGGAGATGTCGGGCGTCTTTCAAAGCCCTATTCAAGCTCTCAGATAGATTTGTGGTTTGCAATTCGTATCGCCTACCTCCACCCCATCGTATGCAAATGACCACTTTCGTTTGTTGAGTTCCATAAGTTCCGTATAGATCTTTCCATCGCACCAATTTTTCATTTTTTTTAGCTGAGCGTTGAACTTTCATTTCTGTCCTTCCATGGCTGTGATTTTGACTTGGATGCCCACCCTTTTATTGCACCTTCTTATATAGTTAGCACTAATGTGTTGAGCACAGTAATAATGGAAAGCGTATGGTGACCTCCATAGTTGGTTGGTTGGCATGTAAGAGATCAGCCCTGGCGCCCTGTTAGAAATTAGACACAATTGATCTCTTATGGTAACGAAGCATCTAATGCATATTAGGAACCATCTCCAATTTTCTATGTCCTCCTTCTCCACGATTGCAAATGCAAAAGGGATAATTTGATTTTCTGCATCCTGAGTCACAGCAATGAGTAGCACTCCCTTGTATCGTCCCGTAAGAAACGTACCACCAACGCTCAATACAGGTCAACAATGTTTGAAGGATTCAATGGCTGGCTCAAATGCCCAAAAAACATGGTCAAATATTTCACACCCCAAGCTGTTATTTGTATTTTCACCGTATCCGACACGCGGGGGACACGCAGAATGCAAATAATAGTTTATCTCCCCAACCATAACCCAGATTGGACTGTCGTCTTCTTCCACGGGTCCACAATGTCTCCCAACACGGTCCCGTACCAACCATATTCTGTTCAGAGGTCGTTAGGCCGTTATGGTATGTTTGGTGGATAATGCCAAAAATAATTGTTCTAGTTAACGGTCTTTGACATGACAACGGCCTCAAAACGAAATGTCACTTGCACGGGGCTGTGTGAGGAGAGATTGCAGACCTGTGGGAGTAGATGGTAGTCCTATCAGGTGTCCGGTTGCGGAGATAAGTGATTATTTGCATTTTCGCCATATCCGGCACGCGGAGGACACGCAGAATGTAAATAATAGCTTATCTCCCTAGCTGGAACCCATAAAAATGCAACATAAAATGCAACCAAGTGGAATGCAACATGGTAAAGGCCTGTTGCAGGGTATAGGTTAGGATAGGGCCATGCGTGGGACTACTGGGGGCAATATATATAAATCCGTGTAGTATCACAATGTAGATACTAACCAAGTACATGAAATAATGAAATGAACATACTACAACATACTGAAACTAATCAACTACATGGAAATAAACTAACCATAAGTAAAAACTAACCAATGACATGAAATAAACTAACCAACATAGAAACTAACCAATTTCGTTCATGAACTACTGACATGAACAAAAGTAATATGCATCGAACATAAAATACCACATAACATAACATATGACAATATTAGGCAACATACAGAATAGTCAATGATGATCAGCTTCCTTCTTACAATGATGATCGACTCCCTTGTTGGCTGGATCTTTGTGGCTATCCATACCACAAGGCGATGGGCAACCAAAATTTGCACGCTTACTCCTACGCAGCTCAGGTATGTCATCAACATCAACACCAACACTATCATCTGCTCCTTCCCCCACGGCCTCGTACATAACATTTGCTCCATCCTCCAAATCATACTCGTTACCCTGTATCACATCATCCTCATGTAAGTCTCTATTGTCATGTCTCACCTCCCCGTCTCCTAAAGTACTCAAATTTTCCTTTAACTATTGGCTCCTCAAACTGCACCTGACTATGAATGTCCCATAGTCGTCGTAGTCCTGTGCCACCTGAACGTGAGTCTAGTTTCCCTATGATGAGTCCTCCACCCTTCTCCTCTTCAAGACCATAGAATCAACCAAACTAGTTTCCCCACCAACCTGCACCAATTTGTCATTCCAATAAGTGTTTGTTGTTGTATCGGACCGTGACCTTGGCTATGACAAGGATCCTGCAACATCTTGCGTGAACATGGGAGAACTCAACGGCACACCGACTGCAATGTGGAGCACATTCGAGGGTGAGGGAACCCATGTAGAAAGTGTATAAAGTGGGGTACAAGACGTCTTTGCAGTGGTACAAGAAGGACCAACTGAGGTACCTACGAGTGGGTCTTGCAGTGAGGGTGGCTGTGCCTGTGGACCATGCTCCATCTCCTCCCCATGTGGCTGTGCTTGCGGCCCATGCTCTATCTCCTTCCCATGCCCTGCCTCAACATCATTGCCACCTTCCCCAACATCAGCATCTTCACCTATCTCCTAACCATCATTAGCCACCTCCGGAGCAATGAATTCACCATGGCTCGGAAGCTGCTTCCGTAAAAAAATTTTCGAGTAATCCATGCATATCTACCCTTGCCTCACCATTGCATGTACGTCCACTAGCAAGTCCTAGCGTACTAATAGCTTCCTAAATATAGACGTCTGCAAAAACAAAATAAAAAGGTTGGGGTGTGTAAGAAACATTAAATATTAAATATTTTATGAAAAATAAATGCATAGTATTAATTTTATCGCTCTGTCCAATGCAACACTCATATGACTAACAAATGGTCTCCTTTTTTGCCAAATGACATACTCATCTGACTCGGGGTGCTGGTGCGGCAAGTCGAGTTTGCCTCCATGTACAACTAATTGAACCTTATCATTCCATAGTGCCACTTGCACTAAATGCTCAACTGACCAATCTGTCACTCGCTTCCTCATGGTCACACCATGGGGCAGGTTTCGAGCCTGAGAGGAGGGGACAACGCTGCTGAATACCAAACTGTCTCATCATTTGGTAAGGTTGGTGTATCTCTGCCACACTGAAATTTATGAGAGGCACTTGTGCCATCCAAATATGACTCTTAGTGCTATAGAATGCTGGCAATTGTGCTATCAAATCATCACTATATGGTTGCCAAATAACTTAATATTTAAAGTTCATTCATAAGTAATAATAATGCAAATAAAATGTATGTGGAGGACAATTAAATAAATTACTACCACTACTAACCTTGTTATGTCTTTGCATGTTAAGGCAATGCCTGTAATAGCCAACCACATGGGTCCCCAAGTCTGTTGAGTGGAAATCATCATCCCACCTGCAAATTATAGATCCAATAAATCAATTCGACAAGTTCAACAATAAGTTATCAGTATGCAAAGTGTGCATCAAAATTACTTAACAATACAAGTAAATGGATAGGTAAATGCAATATGTATATAAAACTTTACCGTCCATTAAGGGGAGATCCCTGTCGAAAAGGCCGCTGCCCTTTTTGAGCGGGGGCAAGGTATGGAAGCCTCTCCCAAGCCCAAACCTGAAGAATCACGAACATTCCACCTTCATGTTGAGTACGGGAAGATGATATGCGGCATATGCCTTGGTAAATGGATGTTAGGCATGCACTTCCAAAACTATACTATCCAATGGCTCTAAGGTCTTCAAGGAGCGGAAGTTAGCATAGGTGCACGAGGGCTGATGACTAATCCGGTATTAAAATGCCACCTATGAGCAGAAGAATGTACCCTTGTGCTTTTTGCTCAATCTGAACTTGCGTATCGTTCTCCTTAACTGTTCCATCGAACTTGTCCCGTAACCCTCTCAAAGAAACCTTATTTCCTTTCTTCTTACCAATTTTGAGCCGTAGTAGCATGTCCACCAAATCTGGATAGTCTAAGTCCATCCTCCCAATAACCGGTCTACCATCGACAGGGAGACTAGTAATTTCTTCCACGCCTTTGAGGGTAATGGTGGATTCGCCCATTGGGAAGTGGAAAGTGTGGGTATTTGTTATATTTTTGTAGGAGATGGGTGCTAAATCTTGGTCTCTTAATTAAAAGGATGGGAAGAAACTGCACAAGGATATTTTGGGGGATGCTCAATCATCAAAAATCTGCGGAGCTGAAGACGTGAGCTTGCCTGGTGGAGGAAGGAATTCAGATGAAACCATTGAGTCCTCTCTTGATCTTTTAGAATTGAAGAATGAAATATTTAAGTTGATTCGCCGTTTTCATGCTTCGAAGGAAACTGGACTTTTGCTAGATCAAATGCTTTGGCAGGATCCCAAACTAGGATGCATTATTCAGATTATTGAGAAGGTGGAGCAAAATATGGCAATAGAAAGTGCGTATGCAGAGGACGCTGTGTTAGGATCAAGTGAAGGGTTGGTGTTTAATTCTCATCTCGAGGATAGTTATGAGTCTTAAGTCTATTATGTATGCATTTCTGAACAAAGTTTGCAGTAAAGCAATGGATCTTTTTGTAAGATACTTAGAACTTATCTTGCAGGTGATTCATTGTCGGTTTGGTAGCTATAAGTTAGACTTTTGATTGTAAAATATTGTAACTGGAAGTAAATATAAGTCTCTAACTTTGGTGCTACGAGTATTTTTTTTTTGCTTGACTTTTTCATTGTGGTTGATTCTAACTTTGGACGGAACACAAATTAATGAATAGTGTTTTCTTCCAATAAAAGATTAGACTGGTAATATAAGTGTCCATTACGGATTAAGGAATAGTATTTTCTAGCTTTATATCCTTGCTTGAATTTGTGAGTATATTTAACTGCTAACATAAGAACTTGAAGAAGATGGTGTGAATGACAACAAGCTTATGTCCCCGACTATGAACAACGATAAGCTTATGTCCCTCATTCGGGTCAGTTAAAGAGTAGAAAGATATATATCGGTACTGAGGATTTTTTCCAGTTATACCTCTTCAGAATTGCCAGTTGCACTGATTTTTTTGAGAAGTGTGGAAATTACTTTTGGGCATTCATTTTAGGACGGAGGGATATGTAAGTGCTTAAAAGTTAAAGCCACATAGTCCTTATTAGTTAGGTGGAAAATTGTAAACCAAAAGGGAGGTCTTTGTCGTGCTCAAATACCTTAATGAAAGCTGCAGCAAGTGATGGCTTGGTGATCATGTTGTTAATAAGATAAGAATGTGATTTTTTTTTTTCACATTCACAGCTATATTAACTTGCAGGGGTAAAAGTTGGGAGAACCTCATATTCTTAAACACAATCTCCATAAAACAATGTGAATTTGTACCATTAGATTGCAATTTTTTGGATTCCAAAGTGTTTTTTGGCTTGCGCTCTTTCTGAGAAGTGATTAAAATTTTGTCGACAACCGCTTAATAATTACAAAAATTTACATACATTGCAATAGAGTTGGCGATACTCCATTCCATATAAAATTGCTATCAACTTGAGCAGATGGGCAAATGGGTGGCACCTTATTCCCATGCATTAAAGTCAATTCTTACTAACTAGTAACCCCTCTCACATGTACTCCAAAAAAGTAAAAAAAATAAAAAAATGAAAGCACTCACACCAAAATATCTAAAGTCTTAAGAAGTTGCCTAGGGCTTACCGTGGCTCTACCTGAAAAAGTTTGAAAAACGATACACAAAAGTAGCTAAAAACAATTTATTTGAAAAATGGTAAGAGACAAAGAGTATGGGATAGTTATGATAACTTTAGGAACTGTAATGATTTAGAAATCTTCAAATCTTGATACTTTGCATTCATCTTTTTTTCCAAGGCTGTAATGATAGTATGAGGAAAGAAGTTGATTCAATTGATGGATTGGAGCATGTTGTTTCCTTTCCTTGCAGCATCATTGGCTATTGAAGGTGTTGTTTTTATGGAACCTAACTTTCCTTTACATAAATTCCCAATGGATATGCATTTTGGTCAGCAAAGCAACTTGCATTTTACTATTTTTTCTTACTGAATAATTCATGATCTTACACACAAACTATGTGTCCCTTTGACATAAACTTAAGATTACATGTAGCAAACGGATGCATTGATTGACTAAAAATGCCCTTAAAGCAGATACCATGGTAGATGTCTCTCTCTCTCTCTCTCTCTCTCTCTCTCTCTCTCTCTCTCTCTCTCTCTCAATTGTTCTATCGTGTCGTTACTTGGAGTAGATAGAATATTGCCTAATATGGACATCAAATTTGCTAATTTTATAATTTAAATCAATTTGCAAAATATCAAACAAATATAGCTAGAATTTGGCATTGGATCTCACAAATATGTGTCTCATAGAATACTCAATCCGAAGTATGATGTAACTGTGATCAGTGGAATACCAAAACTGAGCCTACAATCGTAAATAAAGAAATACATAAGAACTTTTTAAAGATTACTAAAAACATCTCATTTTTTGGCTAATACCCAAGGGATATAGATTAGCAAAAGAAGATAAATTTATGTAGTTCACACCCGATACAGTAGTTTTAATATAACACAGGAGCATGCAAAACGATAAGTTCTTAAACTTAAGCATTCCTTGTTGTCTTGACCATAGCCAAAGCTCAAACAAAGAAATAGTACACTAACTAAACGATATTAAAATAAGATAGCTTGTCCGATCATTGCTTTAAGCCTGCGTGGGGACATGACCAAACCACTCATAAATCCTCTCCGCATTGTCATCATCAAACACTATCATCTGCAACTCAAGTGTTGGAGACACAGCCACGAATACAAAATTGAACATATCCAATTCTAGTGCAGCCACATTGTCCTAGGATACTGGTATGAAGCCTTTTGTTGACAAACGAAATGACCCACGTACGATTACACATCTTAATTTTGATTGCTTGAATCCCATTGTCACCAAATAATGGGCCGACCCAATTTTGGAGCTCCTACAGAGGACGGCTAAAGTAGTCAAAAGTAAGCAAACAATTTTAATTTGGATATTTGGAAAGAAGAAGAGGCTACAAACGTTACCGTAGCAAAATAAGCATCGGGTGAAATTAGAAACATGAACTTCAAATCAAGCTGTTGCCTTTCTAACACCAAAGGCAGGCAAGAACTAACAACTTGGTCTACAAGAAAACGTTAAATAATGTAAGCACAAACTAACTAAACAACTAAATAATTCATATTTGTGGAACATTAACTTTATTATCAAACCTGGCAATGGTATTGGTGTTGTCAAGGATAAATACCTCAAATACCCATTTTCTTTCGCAACCAATAACAACCTTATAATTAACCTCGAGATTATGATCATCACAAAACTCTTCCCAACCACGAGTAAGTTCATTGTCACTAAGAAGAACTGGCCAAGTTCTATTGCCATGCTTTAGTAAAATCCATTTTTCCATTCCTTCGCCTTGAAATACATGTGCAAGTCCTAATGGGATTCTCTGGAAAAAAAAACCATGATGTAATACAAGCTATAAACAAAGCACAATAGGAGAGAGAGAAGAAATACAAAATACAAAACCCAACTGTTGGACCAGTGAATTCAGGGCCATACACATCTAGCAGATACCAACGACGACCAAAATTTGCATGTTCAAAATAAGTTTGAGAAAAATATAGAAGACAAAATATCAAAATTTTATGCAATATAAACTAAAAAACCATGTACGCTGGCTTGTATTGAACAAAGGAGTGACAAATGACTGACTTCAACCAAGCAACTATTTGATGCCTGAAATTCCAGTGAAAAATATTCCCAAGCGGCAAAATGTCTTTGTAAAAGCTCACAAAGGTTGAAGAAGCCTTAAAGACCAAACGATTTGTTCCATTATCAATCGATGCTCCAGCAATGACCCTATTGCCCCGACTTGTTTTCAAATAGTAGAAGCCACCATGTGGATGAAAATTGGGAGGATGCTTGACAAAGAACAAGCGAATGAAGATTCTTGGACAGTCATAACTTCAGTATAACGTAGACAATATTAGATGCAAATTATGGACACAACAAATTACATATGCAACATTCAAATTAATAATTGAAGTACTATGAAAGCTACAGACAGTAAAAAAAAACTTAATAAAACTACCCTCAAGTATAACAAATGAAACTTATGGCTTATCTTGCACAATGAAAACATAGTTAATGCTAACAAATGAAACTCATTGCTTATCTTGCAACTGATATGAATCTTATCATTAAGTAACATTGTTCTATTGTGTTCTTTTATTAAAAGTTTCAACCAAGCTCTGCAAGGACTATGCAGTCTTCAATCTTAATTGTTGCTTGCAACAAAATGTCATGGACAAACAATGACAACTAAGATGCAAAATATTAAGTACAGTTATATTTTTTATTTTTCATCCTGTAGTAAATTTATGGTTTATACTGAAGCCGAGAACCGTTAAATAACACGATGCCGATAGCAGGAAGTTGCATACTCAGGAATTACTAAACCTAAACTCTAAAACTAACAAGTTTTACGGAGTATCAAGTGAAAAGTGATAGTCTCAGGAATTACTAAACCTAAACTCTAAAACTAACAAGTTTTACGGAGTATCAAGTGAAAAGTGATAGTCTACGTGCAGGGATAGAAAAAGAACAACACGAAAGAAGAAATTGTGTGAAGAATACAAAAATACAACATCAACCAAAAATATAAAAGAGCACTGGAGGAACGAAACTGAAATTATAGACAAAGGAGTAATGTAAAAGCACAATACAAGACTAAAAAAAAAAAAAGCGAAAGAAATACTTACTACCAGATTCCAGAAAGGAGTAAACCCCAGATGCAATAAGCAGTGAAATAAATTGAATATAAACGCAACAAAAGGAACAATACCTAACTCTGGCCTGCATTTAATGAGCCTCAAAAGAAACCACAACAGAACAATCGTATCAGACTTCATAACAGACGCCAAAATCATTCCTGGTGGATGCGATGGAAGAACGAGAAACGAAGCAAGGACAATAGCTCTCTGGTTGAAGCAATGGAAGAAAGAGAAACGAAGGAAGGACGATAGCTCTCTAGTTGGAGCGATGGAAGAAAGAGAAACAAAGGAAGGACGATACAAGTGTAAAAATCGATCTTGAGCATTTAAAAGCAAATCCAGCTCGATTGAAGAAAGGAAAGAAGTCCAATATCTAATAAATCGATTGGATTTGTATATTGGTCCTCATTTTAACGAAATTTACAGCTATTTGTTTATTTTATTTTTTGAGTAATTTATTGATGTACTTATACGTAAGATAATTTTATTTATTGGCAATTTTTATGTATATATTTGAAGATATTAATGTTAGCAAAACTTTGTAAAATTATTGATATACATAATTTGACAACGTTCATTTATACTATGCATTAATATCTGCTAAAAATCTAGTGAGTAATTTTCATATATAGTTGATATCATTTTTTATATGCGTCTGTTGAGTATATGATATTTTTTGTTTTCTTCAGCTTGAATCAAGAAATTCAAGGAATTGAGCCACTATTAGCTATAGTGGACTTGTATAGGTTTTGGGGACTGAAGTTAAATGAACAAACTATTTTAATTTTCATATGCATGTTAGTTATTGAGGCACTGCCACTACATTGGATTATCAAGGTTTCGAACCGTTGCCTTTTGAATGGAATTGCAGGGGAGATATCATCTTGATCTACACACATTTACACACACACACACACACACACACACACACACACACACACACAGAGTGCTCTGGATGGCAAGATTGCAGGGGGAGTGTAGAGAGGAGTGAGATCGAGGTAGAAAACAACTGCGAGTCTTGTTTGCGATTTTAGAAGCCCTAATGCACTTGGGGTCTGCAACATCATTAATTTTGGGTGCATATACAATACGCTGCATTAGCTTACATGGCAATCCTTGCCACGTAGGCGATAGGTATGGCTATGCCGCCAGTGGGATGTGCTGGATGGCACATTTTTTAAAATAGTTTGAAAAATGGTATATTTTCGTGATTAAATTCAATTTTTGGCATATATCGGTAAAAACCTCCTGGTAACGGGGGAGGGCGGTGATGGAGTTTATCTGGGGGTACTGGTAATGGGGGGCAGTGGGGGAGACGATAGGGGAGAGGGAGAGCAGGGGAGAGGGAAGAAAGCAATTTTGTTCACCCTCCTTTAAGAAGGGTGAACAAAACCCTTCCTCTTATTGGTTGAGAAGCGTGTGGGTCCCACCACAAAGTGATATCATATTTACTAAAAAGTGAATTGCAAAGGTAAGCATAGCATCACTTCGTACTGGGATCCACACCAATTTAATCAATAGGAGGAAGGGTTTTGTTCACCCTCTTTGAATTTTTTTGATGAATTTTTTTTTGTAAGGACAAGGGTATTTTAGGAATAAAATTGTGTTTTTAGTATGAAGGGGCGAGTAGGGAAAGGTGTTGATTTTTTTTGGAGTTGATCTAGCCATTTTAATGAAGTACAATTTAAAGTTGAGTTGTATTTAGCAAAAAGTGAGTTGTCAATAGAATTCGCCCATACACAAAGTGAGAGAGAGAGAGAGAGAGAGAGAGAGAGAGAGAGAGATATCTTTGGTGACCGGAGAAGAGTGATGGCAATCTACAGGGAGGTTAACCCCCTTGATAAGATACATATACGACTACACAAACCGCATTAGAAAAATAATGTCACTATAATACTCACTCCGACTCCTTTTAAGTATCGACTACAAATACGTGTTTTTTTAATTTTTATTAAGCACTTTAATTTGGTAACAAAAAATTCAATTTTTATTTTATTTTATGGAAATATATTTTTTTACGTCCAAGAAAACACACATTTCGCAAAGGGGCACTTAGAAAGATACAGAGACGGAGTACAAATTTGAGCTCCCCACTTGCCACTTCTACTAATTTGTCCTGAACTCGAACCTAATGTGATAGAACAACTAAAAAAACATCATTGTAAATGCAAACAATATCTTCTATAATTATTTAGTGAATATTTCACACCCACAAAATCCCGTTGGACAGTTGGTTTCTTGTAGGCTACCTAATAAGTAGTTAAAATTGAAATCATTCATTAAGTAGTTCAACATTTGGAAAGAAAATTACCCAAACTGTCCTCATTAAAACAACAATTTTGAAAGTAATTTGATTGAAGCTCACATTTGTATAAAATCCAAAAAAAAAAAAAAAAAAAAAAACGGATTTGTAATTGTAATTTTTGATTTTGTAACATTAAACAAGGAACCATTCGAGAATGAAATACTCATAACTGATTTGCGACATGTCTCTTGAACTGGGGTTTTTTTTTTTTTTGTCAAAAGTTGAGAGATAGTATTCATCAAAGATTCCCATGGGGAAAGATTGGGAGTCCACAGATCGGACACTCCAACGACAACAGGTCACAGAAATACAATGAGAAAGCATATGACCAAACCAACGGAACATACCGGACAAAATCCGGACAAAAACCGGCCTAAAGCCGGACATAACCGGCCTAAAGCCGGACAAAACACAAAAGAAATGAGAAAAAAGATACACTCCCCTTCGTCGCTGAGCAGCCCATCTCTAGCCAAACCTCCAACCGGTCACGCGCCTCTACCGGAGGACTAAGAAGCCGCCGGAACCCGTAAGGTTACAAAGGAGGAGCAGACGAATCGTAACGCCCAACAGGGCTGCGGAACGACAAGTTCCAATGATTGGCGAACGGAAGGCGGATATGGTGCAGAAGGGGAAGGGGAAACCAAATCTGGAAAGGAGATTAGTCCCTCCCCTCCCGCCGCCCAAAGGTGTGCAACCCATGGAGGGGGAGGGGAAGGAGGGGCAGCTAAGGTTAGAGTTTTTGAGAGAGAGAGAGAGAGAGAGAGCGGCTAGGGTTATTTTATGTACTCTTACTAGGTTGAATTGAACTGGGGTTTAGGTGGTGGGAAATATTCCAGTTAGGATTGGAATTATGATTTTATTGCTTACTATTCCTCTAAGCGGGTGTTAGATTTTTTGAAAAAAGTCTGGCAAATGAATTTACATAAATTTAAAGTACATGGAAAATAAAACTACTAGTAGACAATGATGGATAAGATACATATACGACTACACGAACTGAATTAAAAAAATAATGTCACTATAAGACCCACTCCAACTACTTTTGAGTATCCACTATAAGAATACATGCATTTTCAAACCCCCCAAAAATATATTTCTCTATGTAGAATTTTTATTTTTTTAATTTTTTATCAAACACTTTAATTTGGTACAAAAAAGTTCAAAAAAAATCTATGGAAATACATTTTTTTTTTACTTCTAAAAAAATACTCGTTTCTCAAAGGAGCATTTAAAAAGAGACGAAGGGATCCCTACTAAGGTCTCAGATTTGAAGCCTCATAAGTGCTATCAACTCCTTTGGGGCCAGTTCAGATAGAGTTTTGCTCTGATTTTAAATGGGGCCTCCGCTAATGGACGGTGGGATTGATCTCCCAGGATTAATCAAGGTACCTAAAAGCTGGCCTGGACACATGGTTGTAAAAAAAAAAAAAAGAAATAGAGACAGAGGGAGTAATTGTGAATACAGACTTAAGCTCCCCACTTGCCACTTCTACCAATTCGCCTTGAACTCGAACCAAATGTGATAGAATCATAGAACAACTAAAAAATACATCATAATGCAAACAATAGCTTCTATAATTATTTAATGAATATTTCACAGCCCTGGCGTGCTAGTGGGAAATTGATTTGTTGTAGGCTACCTAAGTACTTAAAATTGAAATCATTCATTAAGTATTTCAACATTTGGAAAGAAAATTACTTAAATTTTTCTCATTAAAACAATTTTTTTTTAAAGTAATTTGATTGAAGCTCACCTTAGTATAAAATCCAAAAATACCAAATTTGTAATTGTAATATATGATTTTGTAACATTAAACCAGGGAGCCATTTGAGAATTAATGAAGAACTCATAACTGATTTTAATTGCAATTTGTCTCTTGAACTGGGGTTTAGGTGATGGGAAATATTGGGTTAGGATTAGAATTATGATTTTATTGTTTGATATTTAGATGGGTTAGTGAACAGGTCAATTAGGGAAGAGGGGGTGATGGGCTTGATGGCATACCACGGTGGTTGGTGGAGGTGTGGAGTTGAATTGGCTGTGTTGTTTCGACTGTTATAGCTTGTGGCTCTTGTAGCGTAGAGAGAGAGAGAGAGAGAGAGAGAGAGAGAGAGTACAGAGGCAATAAACCGATGAAATTGGGCTAGGTGTCCGATGAGTGGAAGAGTGGGTTATATGATATGGGAACTGTGTGCGATCTTCGAGAGGATAGGGAAGGGGAATAGCGAAGGGTATTGTAGTAACTTTGTAAGGTCAGGTCAGTTAACGGCTTTAAATTACTGGTATTTCAAAAGGTTGAGGGGTTTTCCAGATCTGTTAATCACCGAGATATTCCTTGTTTCATGAGTTTGGAATAAATGCTCATCCATCGCTGTCCTTTGGGTTCTTCTGCCATTATAGATAGAAATCACGGTGTGTGTGTGTGTGAAATTTTACCTTTTTCTCCTAATCGAGAGAGGGAGTAGAGTGAACGAGCGACTTGCGGGTTTAATTGGGGTTCTTCCAGGCCGACCCTCTTTTGGGCCCCGTGTCACATTCTTTCATTTAAGCCCTTTTTTCCATGCGCGCCAGGGGTGTACCGTACATTTTCTTTATTGTCGATATTATTCTTGCTGCCTTACTCTTTCTTGGGCCGCTTCCCTAGCACTGCATAGTCCTGTCCCATCTTCTCTCATGTGCACCTAGGCGAGTAGCAATGCAGAGTCTTGTCCCATCTTCTCATGTACACCTGGGCGAGTAACCATGAGTAACCATCTTCTCTCTCTTTTTCTTTTATTTTAGATTTCAAAATAAAACAACTTTTTTTTATACACATTCATTTTTTATAAAAATTATATATTTGAAACCTACTCGACGAGATCTTTAAAATAAGATCTACATTAAATATGAAAATATGTACACAATAAAAAAAGTTATTTACACCCCTTATCACACAATTCACACACGCCATAACAGATAATTCACAGGACTAATTTACACAAATACACAATTCACACCCCAAAAATGAAAGAATTTACACCCCCAAATAAAAATAAAAAATCACTCACATCAAATGCAGAATTTACACATCCTCTACACAACTTACACCCTAAAAAAACACAATTCACACTCCAAAAGGAAAGAATTCACACCCTCAAATGTAGAATTCACACCTTCCAAAATGAAAGAATTCGCAATACATACCTTCCAAAATGAAAGAATTCACATCTGTTAAATGCAGAATTCACACCCTTCAAAAGGAAAGAATTCGTTGCATTTCTGAACAATTTACACCTTTGAAAAATGAAAGAATTCACACCCTCCAAAAAATTAATTTTTCTTTTTGCGCATAATTTCCTATCTAATATGGGTTTTGTTTGATAGATCTCGTCGAGTAGGTTCTTACAATATGTTTTTTTTCAAAATCGGACATATAAATTAAAAGTTATAAACATTTAATGTTTCAAAAAATGAAAAAGAGAGAGAGAGAGAGAGAGAGAGAGAGAGAGAAGGACGAAAGAGACTCCTCAGGAAATTTTGAATGGAAAAAGTATGTGATGTGTGGAGAGAAATTTTGTTAGCAAAAAGTATGTGACACGCGGCATGCTTTGATTGAATTGAAAAAAGAGAGAAAGTGGGTGGTTGGTTGACTCACGCGTCAGCGTCTGAGTTACATGCCTGGGTTTTTATGGAATTGAAACACATTAAAGTGCTTGGATGGGACAAAACAGAAAAAATAGGATCGGCTTGGAATTTCCTGGGTTTAATTCCCTTCGGAGATGGGCCTTGAGCCGTGGGCCTGTCGGGTATACTGGGTGGAAAATAGCTCAATAGTAACCAAGCTAGGCTTGGGGACATCGTAGTAATGGGTTCCAACTCAAAATGTTTTCTGTGGGCCAATTTTAGTGCTCCACTTTGTTGTTGTTGTTGTTGATCTGGTTAGTGCTGCACTTGTTTGATGCCACTCTTACATTTTTATAATTTTTAAGTTTGACACCCCCTAAATTTTAAGTTTTCTTTGTGGGGATATTTCATATTTGAACTATGTAAAGATTAAATAATAAGGATCAATATGTTATTCCTAGGATGAAAGCGTGTGCAGTGTGCACACGATGATGTCAGGATGAAAACTTAAATGGGGCTCTACTTTACAACTACAATTTATTCATCCAACTTTTACTCATGTCGTGTACTCATTTTCAATTCTGTGTTTTTTACCTGCTTTTTTATATAGTCAATCTATCGCGGGTTACATTTCCGTGCGATAGTTTAAATGTTAATTTCCTGCAGCGGCGGACTTAGGGTCCACACAGTTTTTTTTTTTTTTTTTTTATAAATTTGCATTTTGCCTTATCAATTGGTTTTCATAATATACTTTTAACCACTCTAATAGATTTTGAATAAATTATTTCATTCTAAACTTTTTGCTAGTGAAATGAGTTATTGAATGCAAAACATCACCACTTCTTACTATTGAAAACTCCCCAATGCATGATGTTCAAAATTCAAAAGTGGTTAACCCATGTGCTACATATTCCCTCCGTTCCAAATTGGTAGTTAGCTTTTCTTATTTAGAACCTCCCAAAAATTGTCAATATCTTCTAATGTATAATACTTTTTATATCCAATATGGATATTGTTTGATAGATCTCAATTAGTTTTGTTAAACAAAATAGGCAATTGTTTGAGTAACACAACTATCCAAAAGTGACCATTATTTTGGAAGTATACTGTAGGAATAATGAATAACTTCGGAATAGTCTTGTTTTCTCTCTCTCTCTCTCTCTCTTGCTAAAATCCACTACACAATTTGAATTTGGAGATTTAAGAATATGGTTTGAGACTTGAGAGAAAAAAGAAGATACTCTCTCTAATGAGAGCAATTGAACAAGATTCCTAAATATTGACAGTTCAGTTATTGTGCTTTGAATTGCTCTTAGACTTGATCCGCTGAAACAATTCAAGCAATTGGTTTGTCCTAAGAATTTACATGTGTAACTTTCTTAAGGAATATGTTCTCCTTTTATTATATTTAGCCCGATTTTTGTTTGTATTATTCTAGATTGTCTAGGATATCTTTTTGTTAAAATGTGTTTAACAAATGCTCCCACTAACGCTCATTCCTTACCAGGCTCTGAACTTAACTGGAGGCCCAGCCCGTGGGCTTGGTTCGAAGGCTTAATATTGGGCCATTAGTAAAACAAAAGCAGCATGGTGATTTTGGACCAATTGACAAAACGTGATCTTGAAGTCTTGAGATTAGGAATATAATCTCTGCTTGATAAACCCTCATAGATATCCAGGAGCACCATTTGATAATTTTGGAAAATGGGAAATCGTAAAACAAAAGAAAATGAGAAATCGTATAACAAAAGACGAGGCCATCCTTTGTTTTCCTCTCACCTGATAAGAGTGAGTCAACATGTCTCTGTTGCTCCATTTGTTGCTACATCGATCATAGTCAATGTCATAACAAAGGGTGCACGAAAGTAATCGTGAAATGTGTGATCTACATGAGTGGTTCAATAGCATAGATTGAAGAAGTTGATAACTCGAATCTCAGGGTTACGAGATCTAGTCTTCAAAAAATTGGACGTATGAGGTCCTCACAGAATTCATTTGACTTTTATCGATCTCATATGTATTGACAAAAGTGAGTGGAAATAAAACTACCATCGATAGTGTAGCAATGGAGTACTTATTTTGGTAGTGTCGAAGCACTAACTTGTCACACACACGCTGTTTCCGAAATTAGGATGTTCATCAAGGGAATGGAACGGAATGTTCTTAAATATGACCAAAGGGTGTGAAAAAAGATCGAGGATGTAACGTATGACTAGTCTTTTAACTCAATTAACGCGAGTCATATAAGTTAGCTCCACTTACTTTTTTATTTGAACTTTAACACCTGCTATCGTAAGATCGTACGCCCTGTCAAATTAAAAGTTTGTAATTTGTCCTATTTTCACTATCGAATCCTCCTAAACTCAGGAAAATATTGTGTGTCAAGTAGAAAAGTCATTGTATTTCACTCTCGTTGATATATATAATCGAAGACAGACATTGGAAAATTTGACAATACTTGTTCAACTTTGTGAGGAACAGCACAAACTATTGCGTCCTTATCATGACAAGTTCAAAAAGTAACGCCACATCACTGTATACCAAAAGAAAATCACTACTGCAATAAGCCCCGAGATTAGTCCGGTCAGTTGCTGTTGCTCGTGTGGATTTGCTCTCCACATAATTGATCAGGATTTGATTTTTAGAGTTAGACAGCAAAAAAATAATTTTTGCAGTCAACATACATCTAGTTATTTAATCCAAGGGACTGGCAAAGTGGGCATGAGAAAACAACAAAGTGCTTGAGATCGTATGTTCGAATCCCACAGAGATCAACCATCATAAACCTTGGGGTCACTGGAGGTTATGCCAGATCGTTATTTCAAAGGACTCAAAATTAGTCCAGGTGCACGCAAGCTGGCCTGAATATCCGGTTATCGAAACACGTGTCCAGTTATTTATTGTGTCAACATGTTTTAAGCTTATGTAAAGCATTTGCATTGGCAAGTGGTGGCTAGCTTATGCGGTAGAGCTCTTGGATGCCCTATACTTCATCCCAGGATCGAGTCTCATTCCTTCTTCTCGCATGTAACAGATTAAGAATGATGAATAACAAAAAAAAAAAAAACATTTGCATCGAGACAATTTCCACGATCTGGATAAAATAAAAGGCCCAGTTCGTGGGCTTGGGTTGAAGTCTTGATATTGGGCCGTAAGTACGTAACACAAGCAACATGGTGATTTTGGACCAATTGACATATTTGATCTTGCAGTCTTGAGATTAGAAAATATAATCTCTGCTTGATAAACCCTCATAGATATCCAGGAGCACCATTTGATGGACTTGGGGTACTCGTACTGACCCAAGTCACTGCATTGCCGTATTGATCTCAGTTGTAGGTCCTTTATAATCTATAGTTGGGATCGGAATGTTTCATTTTTTTCAGAAATGTTGAGCCCATTATGAGTACTTAAAAATTATGATCATGAAAGATTGGTACACACACAATTGAGACAAATTTGTCTTATAGTTTATTGCCTAAATGATATTGGCCATCCTTTTTCATAAAACAAATGGCATCTGACCATATGGCTACCAATATCCAATTAATTTGATTTTTTACACGAATGATCCACTCAACATTCCTGACAAATTGAACGGTTCTGATCCCAAATATAGATTATAGAAGGCTCGCAATTGAAGTCACTATGGGAGTGTAGTGACTTGGGTCACTACGGGGACCCCCAAATCCCTATTTAATAATTTTGGAAAATGAGATATCTTAAAATGCAATGTGAGGCCATCCCTTGTTTTCCTCTCACACGATAAGAGTGAGTCATCGTGCCTCATCTTCACGTTACGAGATCAAGTCTTCACAAAATTGGACGCATGAGGTCTTCACACAAATATTCGATTGACTTTTTATTAATGTCATATGTATGGGCAAAAGTGGATAGAAATAAAACTACCATTGGTAGTGTAGAAATGGAATGGCAAGATTTATTAGAAGGTCTCGTTTTGGTTCTTATGTGTTAACTATATTGGTAGTATTGAAGCACTAACTTGGCACGCTGTTTTCGAAATAAGGATGTTCATCAAGGGAATGGAACAGAACGTTCTTAATTATGACCAAAGGCTGTGAAAAAAGATCGAGGATGTAATTGTAACATATGATTTGTTTTAAACTCACTCAACTAACTCAAGTCGTATAACTTAACTCCACTTATTTTTTTATTTGAACTTTAATTAGCACCTGCTATCGTAAGATCATTCGCCCCGTCAAATTAAAATTGTGCATTCCTGATTTCACTATCTAATCCTCCTAAAATCAGAAAAATATTGTGTGCCAAGTAGAAAAGTCATTGTATTTCACTCTCATTGATTTATATAATCGAAGACAGACAATGGGAAATTTGACAATACTTGTCCGACTTTGTGAGGAACAGCACAAACTATTGCGTCCCTATCATGACAAGTTCAAAAAGTAACACCACATCACTATATACCACATAAAAAATCATTACATCAATAAGCCCCTAGGTTAGTCCGTCCACTTGCTGTTGCTCGTTGAGTTTGCTCTCCACACAATTGACCAGAATTTGATTTTTAGAGTTTGGTTGCACGAAAGTAATTTTTTGTGAATCTCTTAATCAATGTGTGGATGGCCTAGTGTTCACTGGACCGCTAAGGAAACTAGTCGAGATGTACGTAAATTGGCCCGGATATCCCTAACCGTGAAACCGAAGAAAAAAACAATAATCACTACCGCAATCATACTTGGCTTACTCACCCACATAAGACCCCCTAAACACTTACAAACCTTAGTGGGTCATAAGTGATAAATCAATTATTGTCTCTGTCCCTTTTTAAACGATCTCTATCAGTATACGTGCAATTTCAAACCCCTAAAAAACATATTTCTTTATATAATTTTTTAATTTTTTTAAAACCAAATTAAAGTGCTCATTGGTGCAAAAAAAATTTAAAATCATGCTACGAAAGTTCGTTTTTTAACTGTTACAAAAATACACGTTTCTCAAAAGTATTATTTAAAAGGGGATGGAGGGAGTAAGTTATTTTAAGGGCAGTATATATCTTCGAAATTTCGCAGCAAATGAGTAGATAATGACTGTGATTGAGGTTGAACTGGATTTTTAGTACGTGGAATCCATAATCGATCTGCAGATTTAAGGTTTCTAAAACTCATGATTAGGAATATTATCCAGTAGAGAAACCGGTTTAAGGTAGCAGCACGGGATAATGATCATGTATTGGTTTCAAAGTACTTTTGTCTTCAGAATAATAAGAAAACAAAAGTAACCTGTTTGAAAACCTTGAAGCTAGTGGGATCTTCACTGCTCATCAGAGTAGAACAAAAACGTACAAAACTTTTATGGGTAGACCAAATGTACATCATGTGTGAGACCTATTTCAGGATTCTATATAAATGATTGGAAAAGTTTAATTTTTAAGAGTCTCTACATGAAAAATCAAGTAATTCGTATATCGCTAAGAGCTTAATTGTTTTGCGTTCCTAAATTAGCTGGGACAAAAATTGAACGAATTGATCAGGCCTCTAAACGAGCTATTTTCTGTGGAAGTCTTTAAAAAAACGTGAACAACAAGGAAACTTAGAATGTATGGGAAACGTAAATAATAGCCTAGACCAAATAGGAAACACAATCTAAAACCAGGAAAACATGGTAAAATAATATGTCTTAATATTATGCTAATATCCCCCCACAAACTCAAGTAGGTCTATCAACTTGAATTTAAAAGAGAAATCAGGAGATGCCAGAAGCCAGGAACAGAACTACAGCCGCTATAGTCGTGCAGCTATTGAGGTCATGTTAGATCATAATTGAGATCCTAGTTCAGAAGTAACGCATAAGCCGAGATGAGAGAGATCCAGATGAACGAAGAGAAGTAGAGAGAACTCCGGTGATGCTGTTGACAACGATGAAAATTGGTGAAGGTGGTAATTATATTGAGATTAGCTAACGAAATATTTTGTGAGTTCCCGGCAGAGGACGATGAGCCTAGGCCGCCTACCGGAGAGCGAGTATCCGACAAGGTCAAAATCTCATGGCTTCAATTAGATCCGTACCTCCATGCGCATCCAGGCTACCACGCAAGAGACATTGTTAGACTATCTTACTTAAGCCAACCAAACTTGGTTAATGTAATCTAGGATATTACTCCCCGTGGTTAATGTAACAGGTTCAATGCTAGGGATATGGTTTTTGAAATTGATTAGTTCTTCTCAATTGGTTATCAAAGATGCAAAAAGGACCACAACTTTTGAGGTTGCCTTTTAAGCCTAAAAAAGACAAGGTTGGCCCTGCTACTCATATCATGCATCCACCCCAAAATGGATCAACTTGAAGCTCTTTCTCTTTTTTAAAGCTGTTAAAACAAATTCCTGGTTTCACATTTCGAAGGGAAAGGACCCACTAGCTTTAGAAAGGTGATAACCATATTTGAACTAATAATTAAGGACCATATTGTGACAAAATGCATGCCTACTTGTGATTAAATAATTGCTTGAACAGTTGAGTTATTGTATTGCGGCTAGCCACCCAAAGCAATTACTTAATAAACAATAGTATCAATTGATACTGTTTGATTTCAATTAAACCCGAAACACATGGAATATAAAAATGATATATATAGCTTTTCCCCTCCTCTTTTTTGGTGATTGGGTTTTTGAATATCAAATTTCACAAATTCTAGAAATCGACAGAACGATCTGATTTGATGACCCCTTTTTTTTGTTAATTGGGCTACTGCGGAAATTTCGGAAGAAAAAGACGAATATCTTGCCTAATTAGGGGATCGGGGGGTGTTGTGTGCACGGTACTGTGCACATCCGAACCGTCCCTTGCGCGGATGGATAGCCCAGATGTCATCTCATCACGCGTGGCAATGAACAACTCGGATGCAAAAGAGTTGAGATGAAATCTTGGTCAAGTGGTTAATACCCCTCATGAATTGAGGTTAATGGCTCAATTCAAATCAGGAGTTGCAACAAAATTATTCCAATTCATTGTGGTGGTTTTTACACAAAATTTTATGTTAGGGGTCATGGAATTCAATTAGAGAATTGATTCTCGTATTGATGGCTAGAGGCTCCTTCTTCACTTATTTATAGGCAACTTCAGCCATTGTTTTGGTCACGAGAAATTCGTCTAACACGTCAAGTTCTGGAAATCGTCTTTGAGAGAGAGGGGTAGACGCTGGTAAGTTCACCAAGGCTACTAACGGAGGTGTTCCGATGGTTAGTTGTTCTAGCAGTTTTATCCTGGGACGAAGACGCCGGTGTATCCTACAACACCCGCGGTAGGCGGCGAATCTTTGTTAAGGAGACTGTGGTATCAGAGGACTCGGCTCAGTTTGTTTCTCGTTTCATAATCCGTTCTTGTAATATGTAATTTTAGTTTGATTATCAATGGAAATTAATCTTTGGAATTTGTATTGCCAGCTATTTTTCCTAACAGAGTATTCGAGAATCAGAAATATGACTCAATGTCGTTAAATTCTTGAATGATCATTGGCGAAAAAGGCCTTTGAACAATTGGATAGACCATATCAGATATGAACTGGACTTTTCAGCACCTTTGAGCAATCAAATAGGCCATACTAGACATGAACTAGAAAGACGAATAACGAACCAACACGTAAGGAACATGCCCATAGGGTGATTTGTGATTTTCGGCCAATGCGTGCCAACGTTTTGAGAGAAAGAGAGAGATAGAGAGATAGAGAGAGAGAGACAGAGTGAGTTTGGTGATATCGTGTGTTTTTTTTTTTTTTTTTCTGAGATTCTTTTTCGAAAAGACACAAAGTTACCATCAACAATGATATAGTGGTCCTCGAACACGTAAGGAACATGCCAATAGGGCGATTTGTGATTTTCGGCCAATGCATCCCAACGTTTTGAGAGAGAGAGAGAGAGAGAGAGAGAGTTTGGTGATATCGTGCTTTTCTTTTCCTGAGATTCTTTTTCGAAAAGACACAAAGTTACCGTCAACAATGATATAGTGGTCCTCGAACACGTAAGGAACATGCCAATAGGGCGATTTGTGATTTTCGGCCAACGCGTGCCAACGTTTTGAGAGAGAGAAAAAGAGAGAGAATGAGTTTGGTGATAGCGTGTTTTTATTTTCCTTGAGATTTTTGTTTCCAAACACAGTTACAACAATTAACGATATAGTGGACCTCGACTAAATATGAACTAGTTATCGAAAAACCAAAAAATAAAATAAAAATGATATAGTGGTCCAACTCAAAACAAGAATGCTCTATGGTCGATCTTGGCCCATTTTGAGGCTTGTTATTCAATTTGAACCCTTCATTTTCTTCTTCTCATTGAGTTTTTGGTCTGTACATGCAATACAACAAGTTAATTAGACGTCGATAACTATATGATCAAATCATATTTGTCTTGAAAAAATAAAGACTCATTTTAGAAATTAACTGAGGTAATTAAACGTGTTACGATCACATGATGTCCGATTTAGCTATAAAAAAAAATTCATGGATCACCTACTCTAATACTTAAATAATCAACCCTAGGCCAACCAAGTCACTCTCCCAACTACAAGGTGTGAACTCATGGCTTGTATTTTCCACTTTACAACTAGAATAATGCACACGTCACATTCCTACACCTACACCTATGTAAGCATGTGTACATACAAAACGTGGAAAAAATGTTGAAATTTTGGAATCATCTGTGATTTCACACTACACTTAGTTTGCTTCCAAGTTCCAACTACACGAACAAAATAGCATAAATCTGCGTTGTTACGGCTTCCTTGTCTCACTTGAAATGCCGGATAAAGTTAAGTAGTCACCAGCCCGCAATGGGGTGTGACTCACTTTTATTGCATTTACTATTTAGCTAGGTTTTTCTTGTTTTTTGTTTGCTTGCTCTCTGGATTCTAGTGGCTCCTTTTTTTTCCCGATCCGGGGACCTGTAGTGTCACAAAACACTACGGCCTCGTTTGATTCGTGGATTAACTGTCTGGGATAGGACTAACTGTACCACTTATTGGCTTATCCCATGTTTGGTTCCCAAATGATGCTTATGATTGTTAATCCCGGTATTATTTTTATCCTTATATGCGGGATACTAAATAATCCCAGGGGGAGGTGGGATTGACAAAGATGAGATTGTTTACGAAAATATTCGGATGATATTCGAATTGTTCTCAAAAAGTATTTTTAAAAAATGATTTACAAAATTTGAAATAATATTTTCTATAAAAAATTAATTTTTGAAAAAAATATTAAAAAAAGTTTTCCAAAAAAAAAAAAAAAGATTTTTTTTGGGAAATAATTATTTATCTAAAAAAACTCTATTTATTCAAAAAAAGTTTTCCAAAAAAATAAATTATTTTGGAAATAATAATTTTTTAAAATAAATTATTCGTTTTAAAAAATGTTTTTTTAAAATTTTTTTCAAAATAAATGTTTTTCAAAAACTGTTTTCCGCAAGTACTTTTTTAAAAAAAGATTTTTTTTCATTTTTTTAAAAAATAATATTTTTTTCTATAAAAAAAACTTTTTAAAATGATTTTGATTTAAAAAATTTATTTCATAAGTAATCCCACACGAATCAAACATGGGATTGGGTAGCTTAGGGATGAAATTAATACCAGGATAAATAATCCGGGACTACCAATCCCAGGATTATTAATCCCACATATTTCAATCCGCGAATCAAACGAGGCCTACAGGATTGTAGTCATCAATAACAGCCGTCTGTTCGGCAATCAACTGTCCGGATTATTCTACATGTAAATACTTATCTTTTTGTGAAGATAACGTGAAAATAATCCAGACCGTTGATTGCCGGGTGGACGCTGTGATCGGGGGGACTACAACACTATAGTACAGGTCCCCTCTTCCCATTTTTTCTTTATGTTATCACACATTCATAAACGTGAGCATTTTGGATAATAGAATGGAGACCAGAGTCTTTTGAGGCTGATTTCAAGATTAATTAAATTACCATTGGATATGAATTCTTTTGATGAAAATAAATAAATAAGAAAAGATTGGATAATACCTGATACGTCCAAACAATTAGCATAGCATGAAAACTTGCCGACATGCATCCAATACATATTCAATTATCAAATTAATTATTACAGAAATTATTGAACTGATTATTACAGGAGCGGAGCCATGATCTTTATTCCAAAGGGGCTGAACTTAAATAATGCACCATTGTTATTGTATATACTTTCTTGAATGCTTAGTTCCTTATAAAATGACCGGAATCAGGTCCCGGCCAGTGTTATTCCCAACAATGATTGGAACTGTTCATTTTATAGAACTCGTCAAGTTCTTCATGTACGAGAAAAATCAAGTTCAATAAATACCGATCAATTACTTATCGGAACACATTTAGCTTGAAGCAACTGGGTCCGATTCAGTGTGTGTATTACATTTTTTTTCAAGATAAATTCCACATAAAAGTGTTCCAATAAGTAATTAATTGGTATTCAGTGAATATGATTTTTCTCGAACACGAAGCACTTGACGAGCTCTACAAAATAAAAGGGTTCGAATCAGTATTCTAAATCCGGAATGGGCCAAAAAACAAAGCTGGACCCGACTGGATGGGAATGACACTGGACAGGATCTGAGTCCGGATCATACATCACAAAGCACACTTTCGAATTTTCCATTCATGATGTCTCCCTTCAATACGTAATTTCATTGGTTCTATCTTCAGAAATTGAAATCATATTTTTCAATCCAATAACTACGATATCATAAATATCTATTTTTATTGAGCCAGAGGGGTGCTTTGGCAAAAAAACGCAGAACTGGTTTTTTGTTTTTTTTGTAGTCTTTATTCAAATTTTTTTTTTTTGCATTTGTTAGTTTTGCGTCAAGTTTTCGTGGTTCATGGATTCGTCGAGACGAGAGGAGACGAATCCAAGAAGTATAAAATTATGGTTAAAACTAATATTTTTTTGAATAATGTCGAAAATAAACCAAACTAAACCAGTTTATTGATTTAATTTTGGCTTTATTAAAAAAAAAAGTTTCGACCATAATTTTATACTTTTTGGATTCCTCTCATCGAGGCGAATCCATAAACCACAAAAACTTGACGCAAAACTAACAAATGGAAAAAGAAATTGAATAAAAACAAAACTAAAAAACTGAAAAAAAACGTCCTTTTTCTTTACCAAATCAATTTTTAAAGAAATATTTGCACATACAAATAAAAGAAGTAAATTGAACCGATCACATACCCAAAAGTTGAATACAATCTCTCTCTCTCTCTCTCTCTCTCTCTCTCTCTCTCTCTCTCTCTCATATACCCAAAAATTGAATACATTATGTGGGAGAGTTAGTGGGAGAGTTTGTGAGTTAAACAATCAAAGAGGGTTTGATGTCTCTCCATAAACTCGACCCCAGACCTCTCCCTTGACAGATAAGGGATACAGCCAGATGGGTTATAAGCCATATCTTTAATATGATCTCTTCAATTGTTATGAAAAATTAGGCTGAGTTCCGGCTATTGAATAGAGATGGATTAAACGGACTAAATGGTGTTTTGTACTTACTTGAGAACAAGTCATTTCTCGTAAGTAAATGGACTAAATGATAGTAGTACTTTCGTTTGTCTTTTCTAATTTTTTGTTGGATTCACATTGTATTTTTTGAATTAGTCATTAGGTTTGATGAGAAGAATCTAAAAAGTAAAAAATTATGATCAAATGCAAAAATAGTTAACTAAAGATAGTTCACTAAAGATGAAAAAATAGCAAATAGCTGGTATTTTCCGTCTTATATGAATTTTCTTCAACTCCAGCTAACATTTTTCTACTTTTCGATTCTCCTTGTCATGACGAATGATTAATTCAAAAAATTACGACCAAAACCTTAAAAAAAAAATTACGATAAGTAAAAAAATCAAATAGCTAACTTATGGAGAAATAGAAAGTTCCTTAGTGGAAACAAATGGTATTTCGACATTAGGCTAAAAACAAAAAATATGGAGTGAACTTACCCTTAATCTAATCGGACCATTAATTCGTTCTTTCAAAAGAACCAAAGAGAATTCAGATTCAACGTGCCTATTCTCTGTGCACTGAATACAACGTTCAATTCATAAAAATCTCATAAGAAACTAAAAGGGAGCACGTGAACCTCCACAACAGAGTCACGAAAAATGAACTTTTCATGGACCCACCAAAGTTATGTCGATCTAAACCTGGTCCTCATTCGAAAACATGCCCGTCCCTGCACAATCAATTGTTAGTGTTGATGTTCCAGCAAAAAGGTCTCATGATCTGTGCACCTTATGCCAAGGAGTTGATTTTGAGGTGCAAGTTCATTTGGTGACCACAAAATGTGGTCCATCTTATAGTGCTTATGAAAATGGTCGAATTTTCACATGATCACATTTTTTTTGTGTTGAATCTCACGACGAAAAAAAAAGGTTAATCGGGAACTTCAAAATAGCAATTCAAGGAGTATGCAACAATTTAAAGTTCATGGTATATGTACTTGCTGAACAAAATTAATTTTTTCATCTTTTTTATTAACAACTGTTATCAATTTGACCAAATCCATACAAATTGGAAATATAAGGGCTAATCGTGAACAATTGAAACTCCAGGGATAAAATCGAGACTTGTTGTAAACTACAGGATCGGTTTCAAAGATTTACTCAAAATTAAAATTCCACTTCACATGAATTTGAAATGCGAAGTTCAATAAACACCTTAAATAAATATCAATTCAAAAAGAAAATTTCAATTGACGCGTCCCCAAATTACAAATTTCGATTGAAACTAGTATCGAGGGGCAGATGAAATGTGGACAAGGACGGACCAAGGGGCGGATGAGACAGCACAACCGCCTTACTCAAGTTTCAAAATTTCTTGAGTTAGGCGGTTGAGTTAGGCAGTCGGGCGGTCTCATCCGCCCCTTGGTCCGTCCTTGTCTACATCTCAAATAAATCTATCAAGTTGTACTTAATTAACATGTAATGCCCAGATTTTCGAAAGCATTATTTAAATCATTTGATGTAAAAATAATTTATTTAAATAAAATGATTATCTTTGATTTCAGCGGAATAATACTTCAACATCCAAATTACTTAATTTGATTGTATCATTAGAAAATCGGAAAACCTATGGCCGGGTACCGACCCATAGTTCCAGAAAATGCATAGAGGATGCTCGGGGACCCACTTTTGGGTCCCACACGAGTGATCCGAACTGCTCATTATTATTAGAACATTTTTCCGAGGGGCCCCACAAAAATTTAGCTCAATCGGACGATTAGAAGTACTTGAACCAAAGTCCCACCGTTTCAATACGGATCACTCATGTGGGACCCAAAAGTGAGTCCCCGAGCATCCTCTATGCATTTTCTGTGCCCCTTGGTTTGTACATGTAGCATCCTCCTTAGAAAATACTAGTAGCAAAGTTAGGATTATAGTCGTCCAAAATATAAAACAAAGGGACATCATTCTAGAGGTTTAAATTCAAGTTCCGTCTTCGTTTGGAACCTGGTTGGCAGCGAATCCTGCTATCTGGTGGAGCGGCTCCTCTCTTTCACCTTCAGTAACTGGTATGATAGAGCCAACAATAGCATCATGAGAGATAAATCACTCAATAGCTAACTCTTACCCACTAAACCTTACATTACTAGTAATGAACAATTCATAATGATCACGTAAGTGCGATATTAAATGCATGAATATTTTTCTGTAACACTTAACATTTGTTTTGAAATCGGGTAACCTCTAACTCAAATAGTTTGATGCTTCCATCCACTATGATCCCATCCACTCTGCTCCCATCCTCCAGGCTTAACTTGATCAAGACGTGTGGCCCAAGACATAGCACGACCCAAGGCATCACCTTACAATCTCATCGTATCCATCCGCCTATGTTCCCATCCACTCTGTTCACGCCTAACTTTAGGATGTGACACGACCCAAGATATAATACAGCCCAAAGCATCCCATTACAACATTTCTTATATAAATGTCTAGCTGATCTCTACGTACGCACACCAATTTGGTAACCTAATTTCCCAATCTAACAATCAATAACTTTGTGGTATTAGAAACAATGGAACAAATGATAACATGAACATAAAATGTCGCGCCCTCGATTTTCAACATAAATAAATAAACCAACTTCAATGAGAAAATCTGAAAATACCATCCATATACTTCCAAGGTCTCCTCACAAGGTTTCAAGTTCATAACCAACAACCACATCTAAATCGAGTACCCATTTCCCATGTCAAAAGTGAGAAAAAGTGTTAAAGTTATACATTCTTCCGAAGTCAAAAGGTATAAGCAAATAGAGTTAAAAAATCATCTTTCAAAAATAAAGTTCGTGAGATGAAATAACTCTTCAATGTTTGCTTTTTATTCAAATCATGCACTCCAAGCATGTCAACTCATGGCCCGAGTGTGTACCTAAAAATGATAGGGTGAGCTACACTAGTCCTGCAGGAAAATTTTCTACTATCGCTAAATGCAAATAGAATGATATGAGCGCGAAGGATGTAACGAAGTACAAGACAAGAAAACGAATAAGAAATAACAACTTATGATCAAGTAAGAGTCGAAGTGTCTGCGGATTCATAAAACCTCTTTTCGTCAATGATACACCTTTTGCAAAATCTGATGTGTCCATGTAAATATTTTATCTATTTTTCCTCGTTCACTACAAGAACCCCCTGTTTTCCACAATCTCAATAATTGGAACCTTTGCGATCCGCAGTCCCCTGCTGAGATTCATGGGCCTCGTTGTGGACGGTGAGATCCACGCGGCTCTTCTTTTGAAGTTCGGATATGAAAACGAGAAAATGTGTGAGTCGCCACCCGGGGTTTAAATTTTAGAAAATGTTTGGTACCCGAGAAACCGTTTTAAGAATAATTATTGACTCTCATGCCGTTTTGGAAAAGGGTTTGATCTGCGAAAAGATTCTTTTTGGATTCGGAAGCCAGATTACGCGCAGGGAAGGTTTTATTAAAAAGCACCCCGCTCGCCCGGGAGATTCCCGGTCTCTACTAAATAATTTGTGGGATTTTTGTAGAAAATATTTTGTTGAAAACTTTGACAAATAAATAAGCAAATAAAGAGATAAATTAGAACCATAACAGAAATAAAATATAAACAAAATGATTAAATGATAGTAATAAGAAAATAAAGGGGGGGAGTGTAATAAATGAGAAAGAGTTGCAGAGAAATAAAAAAAACAGAGTACGAACAGGGGAAAAACAGAGAATTTTTTTTTTATTTAAACGGGAGCCGCGCGGCTCCTACACAGGAGCCGTGCGGCCTGCACTACAAGCCGCGCGGCTTGCGTACAACCTTATTTTCAAAAAATTATTTCGGGACCAGTGAGTCCAAAACCCGTTCAAAACTTGATTTTCTTCTTCAAATCTACTCCAAATAAATTGTTTTTACTTGTAAACAAGTTATTGAAGTGAAACTTATTCCCGGTACGGATCGTACCGTGCGTTTATCGAGAAAAATCGCCCGGTACGGCTCCGAAAAGCCGGTTTTTGTTTCGAAAACGGTTTACCGAGTTAAGATACGGTTGTTGAAACCGACTCGGGAATGCCCTCAGAGAGCCACGATTTGAAAATCGAAGTTTGAAAACGATTTATACCTTTCCGGAACTTGAAACGGAGGTTGAAAGCTTCGGATTCTTCGGGTTTGCACTTATAGGATCAAGGTTTAGTATGAATGGAAATGGTATGGAAGAATCGAAAGGGAATGGGAGGCGTGAACTTTCAGGAAGTTTTCCGGGCGGTTTCGAACGAGAATTTTGCTGGAAAATCGAACGGAAATTCTCTCGGGATATGGTTTTTCTCTGTGTTGAGAGGAAGGAAATGGCCTCTATTTATAACCGGATTTGAGGGAATAAAAATGATGATATTCGGCGGTGGTTTGATGATGATATTCGGCGGCGGCTTGATGATGATATTCCTGAACGTCTGGTGTCAGAGGATAACAACACCAGCCGTGCGGCTCCCAGGGGGAGCCGTGCGGCTTGTAGAGAGGAGCCGCACAGCTTGTGAAGAAACATGTGAGCCGTGCGGCTGAGTTCCCAATTTTCTGGACAAGTTCCAAGGTAGTTTGATCATTCTGAGCATTTCTTCTTATCATTGGGTACTTATTTTCATAAACCAAACTTAAGTTTTCTTTACTTTAATTTATTTATGAAAATAAGGAAGTACCCCCCTTTCGGAAACAATGGCATTGCCAGAATTTTGATATCCCAATCCAATCAAAATCTCATCCCCCCACTTTTAGTACAAAACCGAAAACGGGTACATTTTTCTCCGAAGAAAATGGGCGAAAGATGACTTTGTCTTACTCAAAAATAACTTCCGATTATACCATTTTGATTAGAAAAATCCAAGGACCAATTACCGGGACTTTTTATTGGCCAAATCAGATCTTCCCAAAAAAAGTTAATTTTCCATACTTAGCCAGATTTTCAAGCGACAGACAGGGGTGCCTCGATCAAGAGGCGACCTGATGGTGACATGACCTATGTCATTCGAGTCTCGGATGAGAGACGATGATGAAGGAACACTTGGATTAAAATTGGGGTGTCTACACTCGTCAACCCTGCGAGGATTCATGGGCTCTGATACCCTTGCCCAGGGATACACTGAATGGTTGCCCGAGTAACCGAGATTCATATGCCACGTTACCCATGCCTAGAGACGCACTGAATGGTGGCCCTAGTATCCATAATCCAACCATAAACCAATTACTTCTCATTTTCTCAAAAACGTTCAAGTGTCCTTTATGTCATTTAAATCATGTCCATGTGTAGGATGTGTCAAAGTGTTTACATAGCATTAATTCCATTCCACATTGATATTAAACAATGATGCAATTCCATAAGTCAAGTCTAAAAGTCCAACAAGTGGTGAAAAGTTACTGAAGTGAGATATCAAGATTTACGACGAAACTATGCGTTCGGGAACTGAACAAACAAAACCCGGATCACAAACTGTCAAAACCGTCCCGACGGGAAATCTAGAAAGATAGGAACACGCGCAGTTTTTGCAGATTTTCAACGGGTTTCACCCAAACTCAACAAATAATGTCCAGACTCAGAATTTTATATTGCCAATGACTAAATACACAAAATGAGAGATAGATTTCAACTAACCAAAGGAATTAAACAACCAAGTTCAAGATGTAACATGGATTTCAAATAAAAATCCTAGAAAAAGATGGTTTTCTACACAATCAAGTGTGGCATGATCAAACTAGGAAATTGTACTACAAATCAACCATTTAGACTGAGAAATAGGAGATCCCTACCTCAATGATTCAACCTCCAACAAGCTCCAATCAAGAACCCTAACTCTCCAATCAAAGTCCCAACCGAAAATGGCTTCCCTACAAAAATGCAAGAGAAACCCGAGCTCTAAAAGCTTGTAGGTGATGGATTTGAGTGTGGATCTTGGTGGGTTTTGGGTTTTGGTGGGTAATTTGGTGTGAGAGTTGAAGAAATCAAGAGAGAGAGAGAGAGAGAGAGAGAGAGAAAAGGAGGCCGACTATGGGGAGGAGGGGAGGGATATGATATTCTCTCTCTAACTCCCCCTTATATAGTACAAACTACAAACACACCCCTCCAATTTGTTACCAACAAGTCCCAAGCCAAACAGTTTATCACATTGACCCTACATTTCGACATTAAAATGCAATTTCACTATGTTCCCCAATTAAATTCAAAAAGTTTTTTGTAAAATTCCGGGTCTTTACATAAATTCACAAAGATCAAATAGGTTGATCCTAGTAATTTTTCATGTCAATAGTCTATAAGTTCATCTCACAAATAACGAATCTTTGGTATCTAATTTCATAAGTCATAGATCGAAGGTAAGTTAATGAAATAGGGCTTTAAGTGTCATTTAATAAAACATGAGAGTTGAATGTGTATAAATCTATGGGGTCGGTTGTGTAATTACATTTAAGTATAATGGTAAAGTATTAAACTTGTTAAGTCAAGTGCGATTTGGTAATTTGAGTAAGTATAGGAGTATTTTAATAATAAGACTAAATGAAAGCATATTTTGGTACTTTAATCACGGATGAGGGTAATTTGGTATTATGTCATGGTTTAAGGGTATCTATGTAATTTTATTAACAAAAGGTTAATTTGATGACTTTAACGTGTAAAGTTGTATTTTATACATTTACTACCCCCAAGGGATATAATATTAATTTTTCTATAGTGGTTATTTGTAATTTGTACAATTAATATACATAATAAATAAAGTTCATTAATACTTAATGTAAATTTCTAACAAGAATATTATTTATGTGATTTATTCAATTATAATCTATTTTCTTTTTTATTATCTAAGTTATAGTAATTATCTAACACATTTATAAATAATTAATTTATCATAAATAGAAAATACAAACCTAATATCACATATATCTATTAATTTAACTAAACAATTACGTTAAGGGTCAAATGAGAAATAAAAACATGATTTATAGTCAAAACCGTAGGAAATAGCAAGTTAAAGGACCTAAGTGTAATTTCATCATTTAAATGAGGAGGGAAGCTTGCAACAACATTAGTCCATACGAGGGACATGCTAGTCTAGACGAGACAAGCCGAAGACAGAGCATAATGGAGATTTTGTTCGGGTTTCGTAAAATCCTTCGCATGGGGACTTTTCACTTGGCCTATAAACTACTTTTAGGGTACTCTAACACATAGCATATTTAGAATTGACGGACAAGAGGTTTCTACATTGAATTTGGAAGATTTGAAGAAATTTCGGGTTTTACCAAAATTGGAGTGGATGTGGCTCTCCGGTTGACCTTGGTTGCCATTGGTGGTGAATTATGGTTGCCTAGAACTCTCTTAGGCAATGTAACCCAAATTGGTAAGTGGTGAAGTGTGGAGGTGTGATCCCACGTTTCTCTCTCTAGAACTCCATGGATAACCTTTGAGCTTCTCTCTCTCTCTCTCTCTCTCTCTCCCCCTTATATTTTTATGTGGAAATGAGAAGTGTTGGAGTGTGAAGGAGTGGGAGGCCAAATTAGGGGTGTGTATATATATAGGGAAAGGGGGGTAAAAGTGGAAAGGGTGGAGCGTAAAGGCAGGAGAGGTCATGTGGGGACATGATGGGTTAATGGATGTGGTTGATGGCAGAAATGGGGTGTGGGATGTATGTTTTTTCAGGGGGTAGGGCGGAGTGAGGGAGTTGTGAAGGTTGATGGTGATGTGGAAGGGTGGGAGGAGAGAGAAAAGGGAGTATGTGTATATATATATATGTGTGTGTGTGTGTGTGTGTGTGTGTGTGTGTGTGTGTGTGTATAAGTACATATGCATGAATTACAACCATAGATAGAGTGAATAAAGTTAGGGTTTAATAAGCAAAGAAATTTGATAATAGAGTTCTAAATGAATATTAGGGAAGTCTGGGTAAATAGTGTAATTAGGAAGTATAATCATGAAGTTAAGATAGAAATATTACTAATTAAAATATTTTATTCGAAAAAAATAAGGTGAAAATCCGGGTCGTTACATAACATGTGGCTAATGTAAGGGCAAACGTACATGTTATTCGACAATGATCTAAAATCGAATTTAATTGTAGGGGGAAAAATTGATGTCTACTTAGTCAACTTTCACTGCAAATGACAAACAAATCAAATGTACTGCTGAGAGGTATATTAACTTTTTTTTTTCTTTATTCATTTTTTTTTTTCCTGCAAGGTGACGTTGATTGCCATTCCCCGCCGAATATTCGATAATTATCGAGTCTAAAAACTTGAAATTAATATATAGCTCAAAAAGGAGTCAGGATTAAAACATTTATTATTTGTTTAGCCACTGCTCAAGATTCGAACACACCACCTACATGTCGATATAGATCTACAAGTTATTGTTTTAGCCATATTAGATTTACAACTTTGTTTCTTCATTTCTTTTAGAGCAGGTCTACTAATATAATGACATGTACAATAATTTATATGCCATAAGGACATGGCACTATGGTGTCACACCAGATTAGTAGCCCACCCAATTAAGACCGTATTTGTAAAGGTTTATGGTCATAAAATTGGGTTGAATTGAATTAATTTTTGAACTGTTTAATAACCGGGATGAACTTTGGAACAAGTATTACTACGTCTAGTCCGGCCTGGATCCTATAAACTATACTACTATTGCTTAACAATTATATTGTTATATGCTATCAAAATAATGTTTAGTCTATTGAGCAGTAAGTTAAAACAACTATCATTTGTCTATTCCTTGTTCCTACTTTTACATGTTCTCTTCGTTGTGTTTGATCAAGTCTAATAATGGTGGTTGAAATAGCTATTTGCATAATTTGGCGCACAAAAAAAGTGGGTAGAAATGGTTATGTGCCAAATTTTGGCACCCGCTCTCCAATGATTGGTTCTATTTTAGAACTAATCAATTTCAACTATTAAGAGGTTGATTTACAAATTGACTTACTAAGCTTTATGAGACAGGTTATTCTATCACAATAGATTAACTCAAGAAGCTAACTAAAGCCAGTTTCTGATTTAAGTGAGTTTTTGGAACATGGCTTGGCCAACTCATTTTTTCCTAGCTACTTAACCCCAATTCAACTGCTTTCTTTGTCCCAAAATGTTTGTTTGGATCGCAAAATGAGGACTTGAAAATAATCCACTTTTTTTTTTTAAAGAAAAACTAAAAAAATCCACTTTTTTAAAGAAACTTCAACTACAACCTTCGGCAAGGTTTGTATATCCCAACCATTTTTTAGCGAACTCAGGTAGATTCCAATCTCCATTTTCGAGTCTATTTCAATTGGGATTGGTGAGGTATAGTCATCCTTGGTTCCAAATATAGAACTTTTCTATTTTACAACTATACAACCCTATTTCCATTCCCATTGAAGTTGCTCTTAGAATGTAAAAGATTTTAGCTATAGTTAGGTCTGATCGCGAACTCTAGTTTGTAGTAATTAATAATTATCAATGAGTGATTTACGTTCTTGGAATATCATGTTCTATAAAATTGATGGACTAATTGGATTGGCTTAAGGCCATGTTTGGATGGGGATATGTCCCCTGATAACTTTTCACCCCCCAAACCCTAGGCCCCAGTGTATATCCACCCTTTCGCAAAACCAGGAAGCTCCGGGATAACTCTGCACCCCATATTTCGTTATCCCTGGCAAAGGGCTTTCTCCCTGATAATTTTTGGGCTCCCCTTGGCCTCCCCAAAAATTATTCGACTGTAGAGGGGAGGTTTTTTTGACGATTACACCCTTCCTTATCCCCAACCCCCACCCTCTAGTGGATTTCGGCCTCTTCCGGTGGATTTCGATTTCCGGAGCTGGGTACCGATAAGTGAAACAAAAAAGGAAAAAAAAGAAGAGAGCGAGAATGGAGGCCAGATTCCGGAGACGATCTCGATTTTCTCGGTGAGAACTGAACGTTACATGATTACAAAGTCGGTCCGAACTATGCCCGACCCGCTAGATGTGCACCACTATGTCACGCTACATGATTACAAAGTAGTTATGTCTATTCAATAATCAATCATGCAATGCACCTATCAACAAATTATTCAATACAATTGTTATATGTGTAGATATATAGATTATTTTGTTAGTAAATTTTTTTTTAGAACACAAGTATCTGAATTTATCAAATTGAACATAAGTTCATGATTAACGCAACTGGAAACCTGACTAAGTGTTTGGTTCTTTTACTTCTTTGCAATGGAAAATAATTGTGTGCGAGCGTGCCAGAGAGAGTTTTAAATCTCCTCCCTCATATTAACTTTGGAAAACCAAATCTAATCAGGCGATTGTGTTTTATTGGTTCAATTACCTCAATTAAGAGGATTTTTCCTTCAAAGTGAAGAAATGCAAACCAATATACTTAGGAAATCAAAGAACAACAAAGAAACAAGATACTTCGATTAATAAATTAAAAGTAAACTTACTTTGAAATTGCCTTCAACTTCAAATACAAGATATCAAGAACTTCGAACAATTGATTGTTATAGGAACAATCGAAACCTACTTCCTAATCTACTTCCCAATCTACTTCAAACTAAGTCGAAATCCTAATTCTACTTTGCCAATGAACAAACCAAGCATCATTTGTTTGATAGCTGTTTGTCGAAGATTTGTCCGGGGGCTTTTCTTTCTTCAATATCTTCTATTTATACAAACTGCTTGTGACTTGAACTTCCCGCTCAAAGAATTTGAACTTGGCTTTCTTCGAACTCCATCTTTATAATTCAAATTGGCAGTTTCTTCCCTCTTCCACATCTGAATTTGAATTTTTCTAAACTTCCTTCAGAAGTTTTACTTTGAATCTGCATGTTTGTTTGCATGATGCTCTCCACGTGTCTTAACTGTTAACTACCTTGTTTCATACGTTTACACATGGAGATCATGCATTTAGCAGTTGAAATTATGGCTTCGAAGTCAATTTTCTTACATTAGTTTGACTTGTAACTGCCAATAACTAATTTTTAAATTGAGAACTAATACGACATCGTATTAATCCATCTTTATTTCATTAATCCAGTGCATCTTCATTGACACATACCTGCCAACGTTTGGCATAATTGATTACGTGTCAATTAATTATTGGATTTGTTAATTTTATACGTAAACACTAAGTGAAATAAACAAGGATACAAAGAATCCCTATTCAGGGAAGAAATCTCTGGATGATTCGAAACTTGGGGGTTCATCCTCCGCCTTTTGTGGGCCCCAGGTGCATTCATTGGGATAATGTGGATTGTTCATCTTGTAGGGCTCGTAATATAGTACAATGACGCAAAATTCATCTTGATAGGACATCAATAGGGATTTAAACGATTGAATTTCAATTTATAAAATGGATGGCCTGATTCTGTCAATAGTTTTTTAAGTTAATGTGTCCCCAACAGTTCATTTTGTAAACTAAACTTCAATTTTTGACTTATCTATCGATATCCAATCAAGCTAATTTATGCTTATTTGTACTCCCTCCGTCCGGATTTTGTTTGTCCCTCGTTCTATTGTAACCGGATAAAAAATTAGTGATATCTTTAAATTGGTAATAAATTTTATATCCAATCTTGTTTGATAGATCTCGATTAGTATTATAAGACTATGTTTTTAAAATTACATAAAACATTATAAATTACAATATATAATTATTTGAAAAGTGGTATGAACTCCTAAAATGGACTAACGTCCAAATTTGGACGGAGGGAATATTATTTTGTGGGCCCTACAAAATAAACCGTTCAGATTACCACATTGATCGCAGGTGGGGCCCACAATGTGTGGTGGAAACCCCATAATTTCTGGATCATCCGAAAAGAGCTTTTTCTCTTATAAGTAGGATCCGACTATATGCACAAAAAATGTACTAGTGGCTTGCGGGGCTAACTTTGGGTCTCGCACAAATGATCCGAACCGTTCAATAATTTTAAAATAATTTTTCAAAGTGTCTTTGCAAAAATTCAACTCAATTGGAAATGCACAAGTGGGTGATCCAAACTCCAAATTTTCATTTAGAATTGCGCATCTTAATTTTACATGAGAAATTGAGATATTGAATCACTGACTTATGCATATCTAATTGTGTTGAATTTTTGCATGTACTCAGGAAAATCATTTTGAAATTATTAAACAATTTGGATCATTTGTGTGAGATTCAAAAATAGACTCCGCAAGCCGTCGTATACTCCGTATTTTCTATACCCTCTTTTCTGTATCCTTAGGTTTATGTTAAAAGTATACACGAGAGTGGCAAAACTAGCTGACATCTCTTGACTTTCTCTCCCTCATAGCCTTTTCCGTATACCGAACCACCAAATTGGATCCTAAATGCATGCTACAGCCAACGAACAAGTAGACTTATTAATTTTACAGTTTGTTTGTGGGTCCTCATACCAAATTAGTAAAACATATCATACCAAATTAAAACATACTATCACGGAGTTGGCGCATGTGGTATTACACCTTCTTCTCTTCTTTGAACAGCATGTGGTATTATTGTTCATTGGGGTAAATTATGAACGACTTTTAGGAACTGAAAGATCAAAGATAATTACGGATCGATTCCCTCTTTACTTTTGTTCAAATTATTCAGTCATTCCGGAACACGGCCACACAGTGTCCCGAGACACTCTGACAACACACATTCTCGTGTGGTCCACAATTAAGTATACACATTCAGTAACAAAGCCATTAATTTGATTGGGAAGTGAGTACGTGACGCTGTTGGAATGATAATCCACTTGTACTGCTGCATATTGTTAATAAAAATATAGATATAAAATTAAGTTGAACACAAACTTTGTCCTTTGCTTTGCTTTTAGTTGAAAAAATAATAAAAGCTTGATTCAATTATGTTATGGTCTTTAAATGAAAGTCACCAAAATACTAATTTCATAATCCGAATCATTTATTTGTTAAATTGCTATTTTTCTATGATTTCTGTAAAAAAAATCCAAGTTATTTGAACATGGCCAGATAAGTACCTAATTGGCTTCCATTCGTGTTAGACGGGTGGCCTGTGCCACACCCCCTCTATTATAGTTTTGTGTCTTTAGAGCATCTCCAATAGGATAATCAAAACATCCAAATAACCAAAGTTAGCAATGGTCGTCCAAAAATTGGCTCACATTGGCATAATCAAAGTTAACAACCTTTTAGTCAATAACCAAATTTTGGCATTTGGATAATCAAAAGTAACAACATTTCTCAATAACCAAAACTCAATAACCAAATTTTGGGGATCACACCCTATTTATAAGTGTTTTTAATCTTTACCAATATTTTTAATAATCAAATCTTTATGAGTCTTTTTAATATTTACACTTTTTTTTTTATCTTTACCAAACTTTCTCTCAAAAATTTTAAATTACCAATTTTTAATCTTTACCAAAATATGTTCAAGATTGGTCTCATTTTAAAGGTATTGTGAATATCTTTTAAATGGTACTAATTTTATAAAAAAAATATATGTACAAATTTAAAGTTGTGCCTATTTTATGAATAAAAATAGAGCGAGTAGTACTTTTTTTTATTATGGACACAAAATCCATTGTGACACTCAACATTGCTAACTTTATAAACGTCTTGTATAGATAATCAAAGTCTGATGTGACAACTTTTAATTCCAATATTGGTTATACCATTAGTGATGCTCTTATAGATCCTACATAAATGTATAGTGTTGAGATCATACAAAGCACCAGTTGACAGTACTCTGGAATTATTGAATAAGTTCTCCTATTTATAATATGTCGTTATGTGACTGAAAGTTTTAAGGGAAGGGAGAGGAAATCAATTCAGTCACGGCGCCGAAATGAGGGGATCAATCACTCTCGTGACTAATTGTATGTCGGCCCCTTAAAGATGTACAGCTTGAGGAATGAAGATGAGCCCTCTATTATTAGAAAGTTTCAGTTGATGATATTAGCTGTTTGTTTTGACGGACTTCTCCAATATTTCTTTAAGAAAAAATGATTCCAAAACAATTATATATGAAGTCAATCGAGCATTTATTTGAATAATTGTTTTGGAATCATTTTTTTCTTAAAGAAATATGCGGCCACATACCAAGTACCAACTGCCGTCTGTTTATGTTTTTTATTGTTTTTTTTTTTTGTAGGGAAAATTTTAAAAAAAAAGCCCCTGACTTTTACAAATACTTAATGGGAAATTCTACATCAGCCCAGTGGGCTATTATTAAGATTTAAAAAGTATATTGAAATGCATGAAAAGTGTATAAACATATGTTAAAAAGTGTATAAAGTACACTAGAGTGCGTGTTTTTTTTTGTCTTCTTCTGTATTTATTGTCAGCCTGGTGAGTTGACAATAGAATGACTCATACTTAATAGGCATTTGAATGTTAATGTTTTAGATCATTGATGTCAAAACTCTAACTATCTAGTATATAAAGTACAACATCCTCCGATTCAAATGATAAACATTAGAGTATCCATCTACTCCTTCCGTCCTAAAAAGTTGGTCTATCTTTTCTTTTTTGGGGGTTCCAAAATAATTGTTCATTTTAACTAGTCAATGACAAAAAATTGAGATATTTGCTTATTTACACTTCATTTTCAATATTCAAATTCAAATACAAAATGAAGAAAAAAAGGAATTAAAGTTAAACAGGTAATTGTTGCACTTTCAAAAGGGAGGATAATTTGGGAAATTCATTTATTTGAAAGTGTAATCACTGTGTTACGTTAAAAAGTTGGATTCCGAAAAAGAGACCCAACTTATGGGCCGGATAAGGGGTATATCAGTAAGCGGACCCTCCTTTCACTTGCTATCGGAGTGTTTTTTGGTGCACTCTATGTCATTTTATGCAATTACTTTAATTTATAACCACTATATTAATTTGTTTTTTCCAGCATCAAAAAACAGGTATCTTTTCTTTGAAAAGATCAAAAAATCGATTAATACATAATAATAAAAAATGAAAAAGAGGGTGTAAAATCAAATTCCATTGATTGAATACGACTCCAAATAAAAACGTTGTCTTTAAACAAGTCGACCTCAGAAGCCTGCCCCACCAGACAGGCTAGGCCACAACCCCCCTCCTTTTAACTACCACTACACAACTCCCCTCTTCAACCTCATCTATCTCTCTCTCTCTCTCTCTAAAATGTAGAGGCTCTGTCTCTCTCTCTAAAATCTACAAAGGCTTGTTTGTTTCATCGTACTTGTTTATAGAATCAACCTTGGAACCCGAAAAGGGGTACTGTATCTGTAGGCATGAATTGCCCACAAGATTGGCCAGAGCCAATAATCCGCGTACAATCCTTATCCGACAGTGGATTACCGGCTATCCCCGATCGCTTCATCAAGCCACCACCGGACAGGCCGGTAACGGACACCGTCGTAACTGACGACGTCAACATCCCGTTAATCGACCTTGCAGGCCTGTTTGGTGACGACACTAGCCTCAGGGCAACCACCTTGGACCAGATATCCGAAGCTTGTCGGGACTGGGGATTTTTCCAGGTTATTAATCACGGTGTTAGCCCTCGGCTGATGGACTGTGCCAGAGAGGTCTGGCGCAGTTTCTTCCACCAGCCGATGGAAGAAAAACAGGCTTACGCGAACTCACCGAAGACTTACGAAGGCTACGGGAGCCGGCTCGGGGTACAGAAGGGTGCCATTCTTGACTGGAGCGATTATTACTTTCTTCACTACCTTCCCCAGTGTTTAAAGGATCATAAGAAGTGGCCTGCCTCGCCATCATCTCTCAGGTCAATTCATAGCCGCACGTTAGTTTTTTTTTTTTTGTGGTATATAAATATAGCCGAACGTTAGTTGTATCTCAAAGTACATGAATCTCAAAACGTGATCGTGCGGCTGCCAATGGATTGAGATGGAGAAAGAGATACTTGAGGTTGAGGATGAAGGATGCCATGCAAATACTATTACTCCTTCCGTACCAAATTGTTTGTCTACTTCGCAATTGTTTTTTTTTTTTTTTTTTGAAAATTTCTTTTAAAGGACTTATTATTTTTAGGTTCTCGTTTTGCAGACCGGACAAACATTTGGTATGGAGGGAGTACTTTATATCTTATTTTGAATTTGTTGGCATAGTCGTATATAGTCGTGATCGAAATTGAAAAGAGTTATAGTGGGATATCGTGCAGATGTGGTCATGCAAACATAAATTGAATACAGATCACATGTTTTCACATGTTTTGTAGTCTACTTTTTTGTGAAAAGTATTCTTTGTACGTACGAAAAACTTTACTAAAATTCATGCATACGAATTACTTGATTTTCAAAAACATGGAACATAAGATTCATATTGGGGTGATTGGATGCAGGGAGGTGATGGACGAGTATGGGGAGGAATTATTGAAGCTGTGTGGGCGTTTAATGAAGGTTTTGTCAATAAACCTTGGCTTGGAGGAGGAACACCTTCAAAATGCATTTGGGGGCAACAATATTGGGACTTGCCTGAGAGTGAATTTCTACCCAAAATGCCCTCAACCTGACTTGACACTTGGTCTCTCTTCACACTCCGACCCCGGTGGCATGACCCTTCTCCTTCCCGACAACGATGTCCCCGGCCTTCAAGTCCGAAAAAACAACAGCTGGATCACAGTGAAACCGGCTCCGCATGCATTTATCATCAACATCGGCGATCAAATTCAGGTGCCCCTCTCTCTTTCTTGTCCAATATTCTCGTACCGTCTTGTATCAGTCAATATCAGACAATATTTACTTAAAACAATTTCTGATGTCGAAATCCCAATACAGCTTTTTATGTATGGATCGATAATAATTATACTCTTTTTTTGTTTGAATTTTTTACTTGTTTATTATTATTTTAGACATTTGAATTATCCATCCAAGAAAAATAGAAATGTTTGGCTAAGATTAATGAACCATATATAGTAGTAACATGGAGGGGTCATGGGTTGATGGGGTTGTAACCAGTCATTCAACTTTAGTCAAAAGTTTTTTTTTTTTTTGGGGGGGGTGGGGGGTGGGGTTTTAGACACGTGCGTTAGAGCTTAGCTGGTGCCTTTTGTTCAAAATCCACTTGATGACAAAATCATTAACCAAGCACAAAGAGAGGTGGTACATGTTGGCCACGGACTGGGTCCACTAAGTGGAAGAGAAATACAAGAACATCTTTAGTCCTATTTTTTTTTGTCATGCTAACGGGTGTCATAGTGCACCCGTTAAAGATACAAAAAGTATACTTTTGTGAATCTCACCTGTACAAAAAAATACATTTTAAAAGTACACTTATACGTTAAAGTACACTTAAAGATGTACTTTTAAATTGTACTTTTTTGTACTCTTAACGGGTGCACTATAACACTCGTTAGCATTTCCTTTTTTTTTTTTGGGTAAATAACTTTACTACTATTTACTTAAAACTAATTACCAAATTAAAATTAGAGTAAAACTTCAGCTTCAACAACCTTTATTAGTTATCGACTCTTATCTCAAATTGAATTTTACATCACTTTAGAGCCTCATTTCTTTACTCAAACCAACTATTCTACCCAAAGTTTTTAGTCAACACTTTAATCAGATTTTTTTTTTTTAATCTGTGTTCGCTGGGAACATAATAATTCGCAAACTACATAAAACTGATTGATTTTAATCTGATTTTTTTTTATCTGTGTTCGCCGGCCTATTCTAAAATAATTCGCAAACTACATAAAAGTGATTGATCCGTGAATAATATGTTTAATTGGTCCAATTATACGTGATTGAACCATGAGATGTTTTTTCCAGCGTTTGAAAGCAACCTTCGGTAGAGTAGAGATCAAATCCACCGGCCAACAAATCCCACAAAATGTAGGCTTTACAATATAATCGGTGATGTGGTATTTTGCTAATTTTCGATCCAACAAGAGAGTCCTATTAACTCTCGGGGTTAGTAATGTTAGTGAGTTAGTCAAACCACGCCCCTCGTGGGGCTCGAACTCACGCCTCCACTGAGGAGGTAGGTGAAGTTTCCAGCTGTGCTAGCTTGGAACTTCAAATCTTGCACCTTCATTTTTATCTTTTTTTGATGTACCAATTAGTAGATCAGGTCAAATCCCCGAGTGGCCCTAAGGGGAAACGCAGTGCGTGCTGTCCCTCAAGGGACAACATGCATGCTAACCCGATCTGGGTCGTCCTTGCTCGGCGATCAACGGTGCTAATCAGTTCGGTAATGGACGGTGCAGATCTGTTCAAATCCGAGCAGATTGGCCAATTATCGCCGAGCATGGACGCCCGAATTGGGTCAACATGCATGCTGTCCCTTAAGAGACAGCACGCACCCCCTATTCGCCCCAAGGGGTTTGGTGAAGTGTGCACAAGAAAACAATAAAATTCTTATCTTTTATGAGGTCGCTTGTTCGAATTCCTCAGAAGCAAAACATTTCAAACATTAGGGCTATTAAGGGATTTGCTTAGACGTTAACTTCAAAATCCAAATGAGTAGGGTAACAAGTAAATGGGATAAGGTTTACGCAAGCTTTGAATTATTGTTACTTGTCACTAATGTCCAAATTTCAATTTCACTCTTTTTTCCACCACGTGACAATTTGCTGGAGGCCGGTCGATCACCGGCACACATTTTATTTTATTGTTTTTTCCTTTCACCAAGGCTTTTGACTAACAAGATATCTTAATGACAAACATATGCTATAATTACTATTTTAACACGCACGTAACACACACGTTTGTATAGTCATTTATTTATATAGCTTTATTATCATCTCTCTCTCTCCCCTCAATGATGAAAGAGTAATCACGAACATCTCAATCCAATGAGATTGGATTAAAATTGGGGGTGTACAAACATTGGGACGGGTTTGTGATGGGTTTATACAGATAATGAGACTTGTGCATGTACAAGTCCAGCTCACTATTAATCGGGTTTCATTTCATATTCCCAAACCCGATCCTCTTAAAGTTTTATATTTCAAACCCCTCCAACTACCTCATTTATTTTTCTTATTTATATTTATACTACCCTAGAATAAATTGATCATCCCTACTATTATAAATTAGAGTTTACAACCATACTAATAATAGTTATTCAAAGACCAATAAATGAATATATCTATGAGGCCCCTCCCTATGAGAGATGCTGCATTTTGCTTAAGTGCGGAACTCATCTTTCCCGATCAAATTTCAACTATCTGATCCGTACAACGTGTTTAAAATGTATTTTTAAGAGTTCCCACGAGGAATCATAAAAAAAAAAAGATCAAGAAGAGCTTGATCTGAGCAGTTTTTGATATAAACCTTATATGTACAGTTATATCAAAAATTGCTCGAATCAAACCCTTCCCGGTCATTTTTTTTTTATGATTCCTAGCATGGACCATTAAAAACATGTGTTTAAACACATTGAGACGGTTCAAATGGTTGAGATTTTATCGGAAAAGTTGAGAATTCGGTGACTCTCACCCTTTAAGCAAAGTGTGGAATCCCTCACTAGAAATCGGGTACATAAATATATAATATACATACTTTAAAGGAAAATGCTAAGTTCCGTCCTTACGGTTATGGTGGAGAACAATATGCAAAAGATGTATCTGAAAAAAGTATTTCGATATTCGAACTCGATCTTTTGTCTTTATGTTCACATGAGGTTAACAAATTTTATTTTTTTAATAAAAAATAAAAAATAAAAGGTGCCGTAGGCCCATTCTCATCCCCCCTGCAAAGGATGTAACGCCACCAATAATTATTTTTAAGTACGCTTCACTCCCCAAAATTAGTAAAAAAGATTCTATGAATCTCAGCGCCGGCCAGCCGTCCACATTAATCGTGTCAACTATATCTCTCTGATGACATATTAAATTTGCTACATTCAGGGACCTATATAGTACTGTTTTAGCGTTTCTTGTATGGATAATGAAAATATATTATTTTAAGTAAGCTTGGATTATTTTTGTCTTTATTTAAAAAAAAATTGTCTTCGTTATTTTGCGTTAAGTTTTCATAGATTTTTGGTTTATCTCAACGAGAGAAATTAGAAGTTAAAAATTTTTGAATCAAAATTGAAAAAAAAAAAAAACCAGAAAAGACAAGAAAATAATTCTAAAATCATGTATGTTTTGGGTTAATTTTTATCATTAGTGAATTTTAAAGGTTTTGATCATAACAATTTACATTTTATATTTCTCTCGTTGAGATGAACTAATAATAATCCACAACAAAAAAAACGTAAAACTAACAAAAGTAAAATTTTTAATAAAGAAAAAAAAATCTAAAAGCTCATAAATAACGTTGTTTTCGGCCTTTCCGACAGCTTTAAATGTTTTTTGTTAGCCTTATTGCTATGCAATTTAGTTTTACTTTGTATGGGCTATCAAATCTGAAAGACAAATAATTCCAAACTTGTGGTCAAGACCTGAGATTTAGAATTTGCTACTCCCTCCGTCCCTTTTTAAGTGAGTACTTTGGGAAACGTGTATTTTTGTGGACATTAAAAAATGTACTCTCGTATAATATTTTTAAATTTTTTTTGCACCAAATTAAAGTACTCAATGAGCACTTTAATTTGGTATAAAGAAAATTAAAAAATTATATAGGGAAATATGTTTTTTAGTGGTTTGAAATTGCACGTATTCCCAAGGTACGCACTTAAAAAGGGACAGAGGGAGTATAATTTAAGTCTAAAGTTTGAAACATTTTAACTCTTGTGGGGCTAGTCTATATTTTAAGTCTAAAGTTTGAAACATTTTTTGCTGTGTTTGGTTAGATAGTTTAGTTTAGTTTTGATGATGTCAGCAGGTGTAATGAGTGAAGAGAGATAGAGAGAGAAATGAGAAAAATGATGATGTCAGCAAAACTAAAACTAAAACTACACAGAAAAACGAACAAGGCCTTTAACTCTTGCGGGGCTTGTCTATATGTTGCTTTGTTATGATTTTGATCTGTTCTTGCTAGAGGACTGCAAGATTGGTTTCTCTAGATGAGACGTGGTGCGCGTAATTGACTCATACACCTCGAGTTATTAAACAAAAATCTAGAAGAAGTGGTTTTCATGTAGTTACTTGGCCATTTTGTTGTTAGCTAGCTCTTTACTTATTCCTTGTTTCAATAAATTGTTTTCAGGTACTAAGCAACGCGGTATACAAGAGCATCGAGCATAGAGTCATCGTTAATTCAGCGAAAGAACGCGTATCGCTTGCCTTCTTCTACAATCCCAAAAGTGATATACTCATCGAACCGGTGGAGGAGCTTGTGACACCGGAGAAACCTGCATTGTATCCGGCCATGACCTTTGACGAATATCGCCTATTCATTAGGACAAGAGGTCCCCAAGGAAAATCACAAGTGGAGTCTCTAAAATCACCAAGATAATTGTAATTGCATTGCAAAAAAAAAAAGGTGTAGTGTCAATTCTCTCACTTCTTAAATTACATGTAAATTAAGTCCACCCCCGCAGGTTATTGAAGAACCTTCAATTGTAAATCTACTAATCATAGAGGGGTTTACCAAGTAAATTAAGAAATTGCAAAGGAAAAGACAAATAAAGGAACAAAAACATTGAAAGGGTCTCAATCATCTTATTGGTTTTTCTCATGAATGGATGGTGGCCCTGTGAAGATTCTATTATTTGTATCGGTTCATGATGTAACATGGCCCCACTTCCCCCCGATGATTAAGGAAACAATTGGGTAATAAAGATGTTTAGTATTATCTTCCATCGAAGATTACGGTATACTAGTAAATGGTTGCATCATGTCATCTTTATATTTGACCAAATATAGTATGACTTGTTAATTTTTGTAATTCGTTTTTTAAAGATTTTTGGGTTATGGGGAAGCCGGATCTGGGGTTTCGAGATCTGGACTCCCATCATCGGCGGTGGTGGCGGTGGCGTGACAACTCCGGCGAAGGCTCCGGCGATCTTCCTGTAATTTATGTAATTTCTGTTTTTCTTTTATGTTGTATTGGGGTTTGATTTGATTAATGGAGTCTATCTTTTTCCAAAAAAAGATTAATGAAATTTCTTCTTTTACTTTCAGAAAAGAAAAGAAAAAATAGTATGACTGTGTACCTATCCTCTTGTTTTTTTTAGTGACAAGAGGACATCATGTAATGTTATGCCGTGTCATATTCTGCATCGAAGGTTTTGTGTCAAAAATATATTCATTATAATTCAATTTATTTAGCTAAACATGTCACCTATGACCTATATATATATATATATCAAAACAGGGACGTATTATAGATTAACTCAACGAAAATAAAAGGTGAGAACAAAAAAGAATTCAAGATGACATTTTTTTTAAACCTTAATTTGCTTAGATCGATAAATCAACAATTAGAGATGCATAAACCAAAAATCATTTTAATTTTTCCTACAATCTCCTCAGGGTAGAATTTTTTTTTTTCCCGAATAGGATCGGTATTCTTCCGATTGAAACACCTTCACGGTCATAGGTGGCTCTACATTGTCTTCAATGAACACTCTAAACAAATGATTTTTTGTTTAGAATACAAGTAATTTTTTGTACTTTTTATTTAAGTTTTATCCTTTTTAAACACCCAAGCTAGAAATATTTGAACACTCTACGGGTCAATATTTGAACACCTGACTTAAAAAAATTGAATAACTAGCCTCCAAAAATCAGACCACAAGCTAATCTAATGTGAAAAACCCAATTAAAAGTTATAAGAGGCTCCATAGCTTCCCATAGATATTAAACAAACTAAACTCTTTTATATTTTATTACATTTAATAATTTTATCTCAAGTTTGTTTGAATACATATTCCTGTACTGTGAATATCCATTAATCCAGGAAATTTAAAATCGAATACCTAATATATTAGGTCAAACAAAGTACATACCAAGTCATTACGTATACTTTCAGTACGAATACCTAATATATTAGGTCAACCACCATGCATGCTTCATGTTTTTTAAGCTATGTTTGGAAGTTGGAACATGAGGAAGGAAAGGAAAATGGAAGGAAAATAAAATGAGTGGAAAATAAGAGGAAAGTGGGAGGAAAATTTCATTATTCACAAAATTTAATTTTTTTATTTTCCCTCCTCTTTCTCTCCAAACCAACTAGAAGAGGGAAAATTTTCAATTTTCCTTCTACTTTCCTTTCTTTCCTCATGTTCCAAACAAAGCCTAAGTGTAGACACCCCAATTTATCCTCGTGTATCCCCAATGATGAAAGAAATGGTCAGTGGTACCTTGGAACAGCTACTAAGAACTTCAGAATCTTTGGACAGAAATACCCATAGCCGTACGGTTCACCATTCAAGCCATACGGTTCACCATTTAAAACCGTGCGGTTCACGTCTCCGTAATCAGGTTGTGCGGTATACTCATATGAACCAAGCGGCTAGCCCTTCAAGCCGTACGGTTAACCCTCAGAAAATATTCGTTTTGCCAGCAGAAGCATCTCATCATGAAAATGGCAGAAATTTGTACTCATTTATATTCCTTTCTTCGGCTATAAGAATGCGCTCCCTCTCCCATTCAAATCATCATCTTCTATATACTCCGGCGACACTCTGATACACTCTCCAGTCATTTTCCGTCTGAAACCCTTTCTAAATTCCTCTAGAAATTTTAAACTCATTCCAGTTTCCTTCACTCAAGAAACCCTAAGAACCCACCTGTGTGTATCAAGTCCATACTCAAGGAGTCCAGATCCCAAGTTTCTGAGATTTTCGTCTGCCCAAAACAAAGTTCTAGTAAGGTATATGTCGTATTTTTCTAACCAGGTTCGAAACCTTGGTCTTTGAGGGGATCCCCCGAGTCGAGAGTGACTCCGATAGTCATTACTAGGCTCGGGTGGTTGAAATTTTTATAAGAATCAGATTTTTCAAACTAAGCAAGCTATTGTCCAGAAAACAAAATTTTGGAAAATTTTCCAAATAATGAACCGTGCGGTTTATTTAGTGAACCCGTACGGCATACTCTAGTAAGCCGTGCGGCTTACCTTTGTAACATAATGCCTCCTCTGCTTTTCCCCTCGCTCACACTCTGTTTTCTGAATTTCCAGTAACCTGGTTATCGCACTTACGTCCCTTTATTTTCTTATTATTGCCATTAAGTTTTTTTTTTATTTTTATTTTGCTTTTATTTCTGTTATGGTTTCATTATTTATCTTTACTTGTTTGTTTATTTGTCAAAGTCTTCAATAAGACGTTTTCCTAAAAATCCCACAACAATTTACTGGAGACCGGGAATTTCCCGGGCGAGCGGGGTGCTTTTCAACAAAACCTTCCCCGTTCGTAACCTGGCTTCCGAATCCAAGAATCTTTTCGCAGATCAAATCCTTTTCCAAAAACGGCATGAGAGTCATTCTTTATTTTCCAAAACGGTTTCTCGGGTACCAAAAACTTTTCACTTAAATCCCGGGTGGCGACTCCCACATTTTTCCCGTCTTCCTCGAGCCCTGCGTGGATCCGACTGTCCACAAAATTGCGACTCTGCTGGGGACTTTTAAATTAATTTTATTTTGGTATTTTACACTTGTAAAACAACCCCCGAAAGCTTGACAAAAACGAACACGCCCCACGTGATCGAGAAAGGAATGGTGCAGTAACAGGGCTACGCCCGACCAATCCGGACTGGAGTTTTCCCGGTTGTTTGCCTGAGTAAAATTTCAAAATAAAAATTAGTTTATTGGTGAGCCAAATTCAAAAAATATTTGTGGGATTTTGAAAACGTTTTATTGATAGACTTTTGCATTGCACGTGCATCGATGTTGGATAAGCCTCGCCGCTGCGTCTTGGTTACCCTACCCGGCTTGCCGGTGTTAGGACATCCCAAGATTCTCGGCAACCCCGGACGATGATGAGCCAGCCTACCGTTTGACCTTTGCCATGCAGTACACTTGGCACTGGGAGGCAAATATTGGCTCTAGTCTAGGTAACCCCCTTAACCAAAACCTAGCTTTTGCATATAGTAAACTATAGCACCTTCCAACCTAAGACAGGAACCCGCAGGGCAGGACTATTTGTTACATCCTGTTTACATGTTATCCCGTTTACCTGTTATCCTGTTTACCTGTTATCCTATCTGTTTATCTGCTTATCTGTATGTCTTATCTGCCTGTCAAATGTTCATCCATCCTTGTATATATCTACTATCCCCATCTTGCATGTAGACTTAGGGTAGCTTAACCTTAGGTCATTACATCCATAAGGATTGCCCCGACAATCGCACATTGTGTTGGATAGACGGAAATTCCTCTCTCAAAAATTAAAAAAAAAAAAAACAAAAAAAAATCTCAAAAAAATATATCAAAAATCAAAACAAAAAATGCTACAACTGGCTCCTTTTCCCAAAATGAAATGCACATTTCCTTTATGGAAGAGTCATCATGTCTGGAGCACCCTACAAACGATTCAAGTCTACCCTCACCACCCATCAAGGGGCGCCCGTGTGGATAATTGAAGAAGTTCAGCCCGAGCAACCCCCATGCAAGCCAGAAGAACCTCAACCAGGAAAGCTCAACATAGAAGACCATATGGAGGAGGATCTTGATGAAAAGCTCAGTCTGCTGGCTGGAGCCAACTTGCCAGGTGTGTCCCTCCAATGGGACGAAAATGAAGGATGGAAATTTTGCTTTCCAGAAAAGCCAGAGCCAGTGCCAGAAAAGATCACCTTGATGATGGAGCCAGATGATGAGGAGTTCACAGCCATGCCACCTGTGAAATGCTTTGATGCCAACGGCCAGCCCGTCTACTACTTTGAAGATCCGATCACGGGCCACAAGTATTGGGACGAATGCGAATGTGAAGTATGCTTTGCAGATTGCCTTCTCAACAATGATGGCATGACCCCACAACAGCTCAGGGATCAGTACCAGCAGGAGAAAAACGAGGACCCCAAAGGAAAAGGAAAAGCTGATGAAGCAGGACCCTCCACAGGGTCGACATCTCCAATCATCCTTCCTCTTAAGAACGGCTTTCAAATCCAGAAGTAATCACGCAATGAATAAACCAGGCCAACAAGGGTTTCTTTTTGAAGAATCAAGTTAACATGCGATTCTTGTTTGATTATCAAGTCTGTTGTTGTCTGTTTTCGAGTCTGTTGCTGTTCGACTATCGAGTTTGTCGCCAGATGTGAATATCCGCTGACTTAATCTAGCCGTCGAGGCTTCTTTTGAAGAATCAAGCCAGCTTGTGATTCTTAGCACTTATGACTACTGAGTCTGTTGTCTTTTGATTATCGAGTCTGTTAGAAAAATAATTGATTTTGATTATGTTTTTTTATGACAATTGATTTCTTAAAATCTGTGATAAATTTAAATTTCTAAATTAATGAAATTTTCTACTTGGCAAAATTAGTGCTTCGGTACAAATATGAAATATCTTTTATAAATACATATGTCCAGCTCCAAGTTATATAAATTGCATTATTAGCTCTTGGAACATATATGCAATAGATGTACCACTTGTACCAAATAATTTTTGCTTGATTGAAACTTCCTGGAAAACCTTGTTCCTACGTGGGGCTAATAAAATAAAATTTTCCAATTGAAAAATGTGCTTCATTCTTTGTCTCATACAAGAAATACTTTAGTATATCAATGTTGACCATTCAACATTCATTCTTAATTCATGGAAGTTAGAAAATTGTTTTTAACAAAACATCTTTTGCAGCAATTGTTGTCTTTGATGACAACCAACGTAGGAAATCAGCTGCTGTTGATCAGAAATCTATACAGCTCAACGGAAAAATTGCAACGTTCATATTTCTAACAGTCAAAATATCTCATGCTATAAATTGAAGAAATTCTGCAGATAAAAGCACATCAAGAGATACCAGAGCAACATCAAATACACAGAGCAATTTTCATACTCTCACACAGATCATTTTCATATTATTATTTCGAGAGCTTTGTGAGCAAATTTGTATATCTACTCTTTGAGAGAGATTTATTTTTCCACACTACAAATTCTTGTCAGTGTTGTATTGAGAGTTAGAAAAATTCTCAGTGTGCTACTACAGAACTGGGTTTTGTTCTGTGAGTAATTTTAGAGTTTGGAAGATAAACTCTAGCGGTTCGGCTAACTCCTCGGGAAAGTTAGCGTTGCGGTTGTAAGGTTTAATCAGCACCAGAAGCTGGTTGTTGGATTAGTAAAACAGCGACTCCTTAGGCCAGTGGACTAGGCTGAGCAGTGGACAAAGCTCAGACCGAACCACTATATATCTCTGCGTGATATCTCTCTCCCTTAACTCCTTTATATTTTGTCTGTGAAAATTATTTATTTATTTGCTTTGTCTAGTAATTTTTTATTTGGGCATTATTATTAGCAACCCTATTCACCCCCCCTCTAGGTTGCCTCTTGGGTAACAGAGTCTGTTGCCGTTTAATTATCGAGTCTGTAGTCAAGTCTATTGTCAAGTCTGTCATGTCAGTTTGTAAATATTCCATGCTTTTAATAAAAAGAAATCTTTTAAGAAAAAGAGCCAAAATTTGTAGTCCTGAACTACGTCACGGCCTGATTCCTCTCCATGGGGATACGTAGGCAACCTTCGGTCTGGCCGTTGTTTTCATAAATCATAGGAATTCGAATATATCCAACAAAATAAGAGGAAATTGGGGCAATCCTTTCATATATCATGCATCATTTTCATGTATATAAATTCTCTTCCATTTTCGCACATACACTATACACTGTATCCCTGAGTTACATTTGTACATATCATTAGTACTAACCATTGGCAAGAAGAAGAAAAACCTCATACCAGGTTGGACTCGAACCCCCGAACAGCGATTGGTTCGAACTGAGTCAAGAACAGAACAGTCAACCGGGAGCTCAGCTATGGAAGAAGAAAAAGATGAAATCCAACTTCTTAAAGATGCTTTGGAAGAGCAGAAAACCAACAACGCCAAGCAGATGGCCCAGATGATGCTCATGATTCAGAAATTAACCTCTCAGCTCCCCCCGCCGGCAGGAGCATCGAGCAGTCAGAACATGGAGTCAGTACTAACCAAGCTAGCTAAGCTTGAGGAGTCTGTTTAGAAACAGGAGAAAATAGCAGCTACAGGGATTGATATGGAGAAGCTGTGCCTTTTCCCAGATGCAAAACTCCCCGATAAGTTCAAACCAATGGACTGGGACAAGTTCGATGGCAGCGGTGACCCGAAAGCTCATCTGCAAACATATGTGGGCACTTTGTCCATGTATGACGTTGGAAAGGATGCAATGGGCCAGATGTTCCAGCAAACTCTGACTGGGCCTGCACTCCGCTGGTTTCTGAATTTGGACATCTCTAAGAAGAGAACATGGGAAGATATTGGGGCCGCCTTTGTCGCCCAATACAATTACAACATTCAGCTTGAGATGACTGTTCGGGAGTTGGAGTCAACCAAGATGGGAAAGAATGAGTCTTTTGCCGACTTTGTTAAAAGATGGAGAGGAAAAGCCTCTCAGATGATGGAACGGCCTTCAGAAAAGGAACAAATGAGAATTATCACAAGGAATCTGGAACCAGACTTTGCCAAACACCTGGTGGTATTTCAAACTACTGCTGACTTCAAGACTTTCTATGAGGCCGGCCTGGTAGTCGAAGATGCTCTCTGAAGTGGCACATTCGAGAAAGGCGAGTCTACCCCTAAACCAAGACGAGTTTATTCTGGCAACAACAATGCCTTGTTTGGACCCAGCAATTACAACCAAAACCAAGCCAGCTCTTCCAATCCCAAACCAATCAAAACTGAACCTGTAAATCAGATTGCAACCTAGCCACAATTCCAGCAAACAACTCCCCCACCAAGAAGGGAATTTCACCCACTCCCATTTCCCCTTGTCACAGTATACAAAAAACTCCTTGATAAAAACCTCATTCAGCCACTCGAACCTCGAGAGCCACCCAAAGAGCTTCCTCCTAACCATAACCCAAACACCTATTGTGCCTACCACCAAGTGCCCGGCCATCACACCAATAACTGCATCCGTCTCAAGCATAAAGTCCAAGATCTTGTGGACGACGGAACCCTTTCACTTCCTAACCAAAAGCCTAACACCATTTCCAATCCTTTGCCTAATCACAAGCAAAACACCCAAATTGGCCAAATATCCCTCATCCCCACTGCACAAGACCTTACATTCACCAAATTTGACCCTAGCCTCTATATCATCACAGCTACTGAACCAAAACCCACTGTCCCCCTGCCTGAAGATCTTGGGGTCCATTTCCTCTCATATACTAGTACAGTTCAAGATTCAAGATGGAGTGATGTTGTGGAAGAAGAAGAATGGTCCATGAGCGATCAAGATTGGGAGGAATCCCGACAAGCATTGTTCGGTTCTTTGCTAATCTCTGGAGACTCAAGCCACTTCGACATTTCCGAATTCCTCGATGAGCCTATTACAGAAAATTCCCATGTCTATCAGATCGATACAACAAGAAGCATTTCCGAACAGAGCCAGGAAGAAAGAAATCCTCTAGGAGGAATGTTGACTCCAGACAGAAATCCTGTGGATCGTGTTTCACCACTCGTAAATTTTAGGGAAGAGGGCCATTCTGTCATAGAAGCCGCCTTTGGAAATCAAGATTGGTTCCCACAGGCATACATCAGTAACGGATCTTTACCACGGCCGTCAGTACCATTCCCACCGTCATCCACGGTATCGGTACTAGTCGATGACCCTATGGCTGCCCTCTGGGATGAAGAAGCAGTAGTTGATATTCGAGTAAGCAATGATGATGTGTGGACTGTCAATAAAGCCATGCTGGATCCGTCCTTTTGGCAAGATTCCGAAGTGGACAACCTCAAGGCAAAAATGGGAGCAGTCGAAATCGAGGAACAGAGGGTCAAAAACGATCTGATGAATTTCTGGACTGAAGATCAAGAAACCATGCAGAAAAGGAAAGCCATCAGGGCTGGTAAACAGAAGGTTAATGAGGAATACACAAGTTTCTGGGGCGAAAATCAGGAGTTGTGGGAAGAAACAGTCAATAGAATAACCAGAAGTGGTCGAGTCTACCAGCCAGCCCACCTCCAAGGTGGGAATCCCTCCAACCATGCCACGACAGGAGATTTTGTTTGGGATGATTCCCTCCTCGAGGATACAATTCCTAACCATCCAGAAGTTGTCATTCAGTAGAACCCGGTTGCTAAACCCCTTCCGAAGGGTCCCCCGGTAACAAATGATCCGATTCAGAAACAACTTGAACGAACCCCAGCCTCAGTGTCTATTTGGGGATTACTTTCTTCATCTCGAGAGCACCGTCAGAAGCTAATCAAAGCCCTGTCAAATATGGAGGTGCCACCAGACACTCCTCCGGAAACAATGGTGGCCCTACTTACACCCACTCGTGCAAAGCATGTTGTAGTCTTCACCGAAAAGGATCTGCCACCAGAAGGAGCCGGTCACAACAAGCCATTGCACATCACTCTGAAATGCATGAAAAAATGGGTCCCGGTTGTGTTACTGGACAACGGATCTGCCTTGAACGTCTGTCCCCTGCGTACAGCTTATTGTTTGGGTTTCAAGAACAAGGATTTCCAGCCATCTAATCTCGGAGTACGCGCTTACGACAATACTCGATGAGATGTGGTTGGGACCATTCAGATGGAAGTAATGATCGAAGATTTTAAGACTAGTGTTGAATTTCTTGTGCTTGACATTCCCTTGTCATTTAACTTGTTGCTAGGCAGGCCATGGCTTCACCGATCAGACATCATGGCTGTGCCTTCCTCTCTACATCAGAAAGTTCAGCTTGGACTAGCCACAGGAACCTTAACCATCTATGGGGACTCTGGAATTCGTCCGCATGTTCCCGACAACGCTCCCTTACTTGAGATTGCTCACGGGGAGGAAGACATCGCTCTCGGAGGATTTTCCTTTGATAATTCCAACGGGGTTCTCACTATCAAGATGGATGAGGATTTCTCAGTGAGATCAACTACCCTGGACATGATGTTGAAAATGGAGTATTTACCCGGCTTAGGGCTTGGTCGCAACAATCAAGGGGTAGCGGAGTTCCCTAAGTTTATGACAAATAATCACCGTTTTGGCCTTGGTTATAAATCAACAAACAATGAATCTGGTCACAAACAGAAAGGGCAAGCACGTGCCAATCAAGGGCCAATCCATTTTACGAAAGCTCCAGAGGCTGTTTACCTGGGGGAGCCAGAACCATTCTGGGATATGGAGGCAAAAACCAAGCTACCAGGATTCGAAATCTTTGCTGACAACACCTGGGATAGTGATGATGAGGCAGAAAAGTGGGAAGAACCGGCTGAGATGCTCCATGTTGACTGGATCAAAGTTCTTGACTCAGGGAATCTTTCATCGCTGTTTGGGGAGGAAAGCTCGCTAGGTATGAGAGAGGACGAGCCTGCTGCGACGCTTACTGATTTAAAGCCTGTTGAGGATATGGAGCTGATGATGCTGGGCCAGGAAGCTCTGGAGGATGTTACCACCCTCATTATGGATGCCAATGGAACTTATAAAAATTGCACTTTTGTACCTAGAATCATTTACACTGGCACTGATTTTGAATTTGAATCTGAATGTAGCACTGCATCTAGCATTGAGTCTGGTGTTGAGTCGGAGCTTGAATCTGTTATCACTCCGCGTCACCACTTTTCCTTTGAGTTTGAGTCCACTCTCATGTATCATGCCCCTGGAGCCCCTCCCTTTGAAATGAATAAAATCGACTTTGCTTATCTTGCTGTGTCCGAAATAAATTATGTCGACCCCGATGATGAGGGAATCGAGTTTGAGGAAGAAATTCCAAAAGAACTCCGATCTCTAATCGAAAGGGAAGATGAAAGGCATGCTCAACCTATAAAAGAAGAAGTTGTTTCTATAAATTTGAGAGATGAGAGTAATCCGCGCATGGTTCAAATCGGCTCCGGGCTGTCTCCAGAAGAATTCAAAACGCACTCGGATCTCCTGAAAGAATTCGAAGATGTTTTTGCATGGTCACACGCAAATATGCCTGGTATCAAATCCCCTTGTACCCCGATACTAAACCTGTCAAGCAGAAACTGAGGAAAATGAGGCCAGATTGGGTGTTGGAAATCAAGAAGGAAGTTCAGAGGCAGATAGACGCAGGATTTCTAATAGTCACCGAGTACCCTCAATGGGTCGCGAATATTGTGCCTGTTCCCAAGAAGAATGGAAAGATCAGGATCTGTGTAGACTTCAGGGATTTAAACAAAGCAAGCCCAAAAGATGATTTCCCTCTGCCGCACAATAGATGTCTTGGTAGATAACACCGCGGGACACGCACTACTGTCATTCATGGATGGATTTTCAGGTTACAACCAAATCCTCATGGCTCTCGAAGATCGTGAGAAAACCACTTTTACCACGGAGTGGGGCACCTATTGTTATAGGGTTATGCCGTTCAGACTGAAGAACGCGGGATCTACTTATCAGAGGGCTGCCACAACATTGTTGCATGACATGATCCACAAGGAAGTAGAAGTGTATGTGGATGACATGATTGTCAAGGCCAAGGAAAGAGAAGGGCATCTGCTCGCCCTCAGGAAGTTCTTCGAGAGGATCCACAAATACAGGTTGCGCCTCAATCCCGAGAAGTGTACATTCGGAGTCACAGCGGGAAAAATGCTCGGATTCATGATCACCACACGAGGGATTGAGGTGGATCCATCAAAAATCAAAGCCATCCTAGAAATGGAGCCACCTCGAACAGAGAAGGAAATACGGAGTCTCCTCGGAAAGATTCAGTTTATCAGCAGATTCATCGCCAAGTTAACTTCCACTTGCGAGCCGATGTTTCGCTTACTCAAGAAAGGGGTGTCATTCAAATGGGATGACAAGTGCCAACAAGCTTTCGAAACCATCAAGAAGTATCTTCAGAACCCTCCGGTATTGATGCCACCTATACCAGGGCAACCTCTCATTCTGTACTTATCTGTCACGTCTTCAGCCATGGGATGCATGTTAGCGCAAGAAGGAGAAGGAGGGAGCGAAAAGGCTATTTACTACATCAGCAAGAAAATGATGGGATGTGAAGAGCAATACACGTCACTGGAAAAAGTCTGTTGGGCGTTAATCTGGGCTTCCAAGAAATTGAGACATTACATGTTGGCTTATTCTATGAAGCTAATCTCTCAAATGGATCCACTCAAATATCTGTTCGAAAAACCAGCACTAACAGGTAAACCGGCACGATGGTTGCTTATGCTAGCAGAATTCGATATCAAGTACATCACTCGGAAGTCGGTAAAAGGGAAAGCAGTTGCAGAATTTCAAGCAGACCATCCTGTGGAAGGGCCGGAGGATATAGAGTTCGAATTCCCTGACGAGAATGTAATGACGGCGACCAACGATGTTTGGATGTTGTATTTTGATGGAGCCGCCAACTAGAAAGGATTCGGAATCGGAGTATTGCTAGTCTCACCAGAAGGGTCACACATCCCTCTTGCTTTCAAGTTGAATTTCGAAGTCACTAACAACCAATCAGAATACGAAGCATGCATAGTAGGGATGGAAGCTGCCTTAGAAATCGGAGTTGAAAGATTGGAGGTAGTCGGAGATTCCAATTTGGTGGTATCACAAGCCAACGGAGAATGGAAGGTAAAAGAAGACAAGCTCAAACCCTATCACCAAGATCTCGAAGATCTAATTCCGCGATTTCAAACGGTCACATTCACTCATGTTCCTAGATTGAAGAACAGGTTCGCGGACGCTTTGGCAACTTTAGCCTCGATGGTGGAGATACCAGCTGGAGTTAAACTCAGACCAATCACAATTGAGCAGAGGGATAAACCTGTTTTCGAATATGTCATGATTGTCAATGAACTTGACGATGGTCTGCCATGGTATCACGACATTTGGAACTTCATCGAGAAAGAGGAGTACCCGGCAGGAACCGAAAAGAAGGATCAGATTGCTCTTCGAAGGTTGGCCTCTCAATACATCATTTGCGGAGGAAAACTATACCGGCAGTCGCATTGTGGGACGCATAAGTTATGTGTACATGGTACAGAAGCCACCATGATCATGGAAGAAATTCACGAAGGAGTTTGCGGTCCTCACATGAATGGGATAATGCTCGCAAAGAAGATTCTCCGTCAGGGATATTACTGGTCAACCATGGAAACTGAGTGTGTCCAGTACGTGAGACAGTGTCACAAATGCCAAATTCACGCCAATCTCATGCATGTACCACCGTCAGAGTTGCACTCTATGACTTCACCCTGGCCTTTCTTTACTTGGGGCATCGATGTCATTGGCAAAATCACACCAGCAGCGTCTAACGGGCACAAGTTCATCTTGGTAGCAATCGATTATTTTACCAAATGGATCAAAGCCGCTTCATATGCAACTTTGACAGCAGTTCAAGTCTCCCATTTCATCAAGCAGAACATCATCTACCGATATGGTGCCCCTCAGGCTTTTGTGTCAGACAACGGGGTTCATTTCATGGGTAGAGCCGCAGAAACCCTCGAAGATTTCGGGATCCAGGTTCACAAGCCAACTGTTTATCGGCCACAAACCAATGGGGCCGTGGAAGCAGCAAACAAAACCCTCAAGACAATACTGGAGAAGACTACTCAGTCCGCAAGGGATTGGCACGAACAACTGCCATTGGCATTATGGGGATATCGGACATCTGTTCGTACTCCCACAGGGGCAACACCTTATTCTTTGGTATTGTGGACGGCCCACCGGAAATCGGTTCGGTTTGACGTTCGAAAAAGATTGAAGATTGTTGTTAGAGTCGCCACCCGGATTTGAGGTCCGAACCCGAAAAATTGATTAAAAATGACTCTTTTGCCCATTGAAAAAGATTTTACTGATCATGGCGAAACCAAAGATTTCTCGGATTCGGGGGTTTGGTTACGAGAGGGGAAGGGTTTTACGGCACCCCACTCGCCCGGTCCGTGAACCGGTCTCTACTCAACATTTTGTGAGATTTTGGAAATGTTTGAAGATCAATTTTGAGCAAATAACGGGGAGTATGGGAATGGGAAAACACATAAACAAGTATTCAAATACGAACAAAGTGATGGTGGATGGTTGTGCAATGTACAATGCGATGGTGGAATGATATAAACAAAAAGAATGACAATGAAAGAGAGAAATAGGACTTAGGACACCATTTTGAGCAAAATTATTTGACTTTTCGACACTATTTACATTTTTTGGAGGGTTTTGAGACATAATCAGGAAGAACATAAAACTACAAAGTTGTAGCCCTTCAAATTATCTACGTTTTGATATATAATACGTTGAAAACGGAGTTCGGAGTAAAAAGTTATGGCTGAAACACTGTGACTGACTTTCTGTTGGGGGTTTGAGCGCTCAAAGTGGATTGAGCGCTCAAGGGTAAGGCCTTGAGCGCTCAAGCCACTTCCAGATCGCCAAATTCTGCTATTTTATGACATTGGATGATCAAACAACCCCAAATCAATGATTATGGTTTGCTCAGAACAAGATTTGTAAGCTGTTAGAAAACAGATTGAGCGCTCAGAGCCTTGGGCTTGAGCACTCAATCCTACCAAAATAAAATGCTTTTCTTGATACTTTTCAGACCTTGTAGGCTCATTTCAAGTATGAGGAACTTGAATGAGCCCACTGGTCTCCCTCAGCAAGACCAAAACAGTGATTTCTCACATGATTTTCTACCTTTTGGCTTTGATTAAGGCTTGAACTTGTGGTTTGATGAATGGATGGATAGTGGCTGTGTTTATAAGTGTAATGTGGGTTGTTTTGGACAGTAGAGTGTGAGTGTAGGGCTGATTGGATGATTGATTGAGTGGATGATGGAGTATTTGAGCTTAAAATGGTGATTTTGGCTTGGATGAGGTGGGTTTTGATGGAAGAGCTAGGTTTGGACGAAATTGATGGAATGTATAGGCTGTAAATGGCTTGTTTGAGTGAGAGAGGGGCTGTTGTAGTTGGTTTTTCAAAGACCCATGTGTTGTAGGCCTTTTAAAGAAGGTTTTGGGGTGTTTTGGAGGTTGAAGATGATGGTGGTGGTGGCTATGGAGGAGAGAAAGGCTAAAACGTGATTGAAATGATGAGAGAGAGTGGAGAGGTCTGATGAAGGGTGTGAGAGTGTGTAAAAGATCAGTCAAGGGAGTGGAGGAGGTTTATATAGAGAGAGAAATGGGAGGGAAATGGGTTTAATTTTTGAATTGGGTTTGGGGGGTGATTGAGGAGATGTTCAAAGGTCTAGGAAGTGTATTTAGGCAGTAGAAAACATAGGTAGACGCTCCTCTTGCAGTAGAATATCATGATTAGATGCTCTGCAGAAAACTGATCTGGATCAGAGTTGAGCGCTCAAAGCCGTGGGCTTGAGCGCTCAAGGTGGGATTTTTGGGTTTGAGCGCTCAAGGTTGGGGCCTTGAGCGCTCAAGGCTGTTGCTCAAAAGGTAAAACTTTGCGGGGCCGCCCCGGGTGCTACCGAACTCCGTTTCGTGCGTGGTTTGAAGCGTCGGAAAGCTTGTCGAGTGTACTTTCTAACCCAAGTGGTTTGAACCCAAGATAATTTGTACATCCAAGTATGTGACCATTTTACCCTCAGAAGGTCGGGAAAACAAGTCATTTTGGTAAAACGGACACTTCTCCCTCATTTCAAAATGGATTGGGACATATTATATATCAATAAAGAGGGTTTTGAATGTACTAGAAGATGGTGTAGGCTTGGGTTTGTTTTGAAATGGTTTATGGATGGTTTGAAGGGTATTTTGGTCATTTTGGTTGGTTTAAGGTTGTTCTAGGAGGGTTTAGAATGGTTTAGGGTGGTTCGGTGAGTTCAAGCCTTGTTCTTAGCCTTGAGGTATGCACGATTGGTCTATTTCATCATCGGGAATGCTTGAGTGCATCCTGGGTTCAAAATCGGGGTGTCTACAGGTATATGGCATGGAGGCCGTCCTCCCAATTGAGCTAGAGGTACCATCTCTGAGGGTCATGATTGAATCAGAAGTCAGCGAAGCGGAATGGCAAAGCTCGAGATTCGAGGAGCTTATGTTGTTTGACGAAAGGCGGCTCAAGGCTCTGTATCATGTTCAGGGTTATCAACGCAGAATTGCACGGGCATTTAACAAGAAAGTGAAATCCAGAGACTTGCAATAAGGTGATATGGTTTTGAAGGAGATTCGAGCTCCAGTCTTTGATCCTCGCGGGAAATTTCGACCAAAATGGGCAGGTCCGTACATCATCAGGAAGATCTTGTCTGGAGGCGCAGCACAACTCATTGATCTCGACGGCAACGAATTCTCCGCTTTGGTCAACATGGATCAGCTCAAGAGATACTACCCTTGAGAGAAGCTCGCTGGACCGGAAACCGCAAGGGCGGACGGTGCCAGGAAAAATTTAGAGCAAGCCTGCTAAGTCGAAAACCCACATCGGGCGATTTAGGCATAAGTTAAGGCAAATTAATCAAGAGAGCTCGCTAGACCGAAAACCCGAAAGGGCAGTACTAGGCAAAATTTAGAGCGCAAAAGGAGAGTGTCAATACTCGAGTGAACCTTAGACAAATTTGTACTTTTGAACTACGTCATGACCTGATTCCTGTAAAAAGGATACGTAGGCAGCCTCACCTTGAGGACCGGTCGCCATCTTTCAAAATATCTCTTTGAGTTGGTTTATAAACGTTGCGCGCAAAATGCAGCTTTCATAATTCATCTTTATTGAAATAAACTTCTTGGATTACATGGTTGAGCATGAAACTTTCAAAAACACAAAGCAAACAACAGAGCATGACCTCGCACGAAACATCTCGTGGGTCTAAGCAATTTATTTTAGGCACATTAAGATTGAGTTCAAAAGTCAACTTTGACTTCCATGTTCTCTTATCAACCATCTCACATAACGCTTTGAAAGATTGACACTCGGATACTGATCTCTTGGGATGGTCACACGCTCCCTCCAAGTATTCTGATAAGCCCTGAAGGTGGCAAAGTTGTGGTTCGGCATGACAAAGTTCTCTGGTGGTGGTATTATCTGACGAACGCCAAGCTGGCGGAGAATGCGGTTTGGAATGTAGAAGGTCCAGCAAAATAGACCAGCCAAAATCACCCGCTGACGTCCCATGTTGCTCACAGTCATGGCGGGACTGTCAAGCCAAGCCAAGCGCCAAGCAATTACCTCTTCTGTAAGCCGGGAAAGCACCCTGAACCAGCCATGCACATCATCAAAAACTTCCAGAAAGTCCCTTTGAACGAATCCCTGTGTTTCATGAATCCGCCCCTGTGGCACGGGTTCCAGCAAATTGGCCTTGTCACACAGCCATATCTGTATCAGAGAGAAAACAAGTAAGGAACCATAGACAACCTAAATCCGAGCGTTGAGGTAAAACGAGAATGTGGGCAAAACCGGAAAAAAGGAGAGCTGAGTGAGAAGCCTACCTGTAAGAGCAAAGCACTGCCTTCAAAAACATTGGTATCCCCGGCATGAACCCTGTCCAATCCCATTAAGGTTTCGGCCAAAACCATCGGAGCCACATCTTTGCGCTCCTCAATCTGCATGGCAACCCCAACCAATGATGAACTCGCCTGCCCGTCGGACTGGATAAACAAGAAAGCGGCAAGCAAGCAAAGACACAATGCAAAACCTTCTGGACGAAATTGAGCTATGATTCGCGGAACGTTGATAACACCCCCTTGAAGCATGGATTTCGCTGCTTTATTGCTTATCCCAAGCTTAGCGGATAGCACATTGGCGAAGCTTACACCGTGCAGAGGTATGACCGGCGTCTCCAGATTGAATCCACCAAGGTATGCATGAAATTCCTCCACAGTGGGGCATAACTCATGAAAGCCAAAACGAAACACGTGCACCCTCGGGTCCCAGAATCGAACCGCAGCGTGCAAAAGCTCTGGACGGATTGTTACGTCCCGGATACGGCGCAGCGAAGTCATCCGATGACCCTGAAAGTTGAGCCATCCGATGCCATCAAGTTCATCGAGCCAAGGCCGGACCAAAGCCGAGAAACTCATGACTGAATGAAGGATATGGGGAGAACAAGAACTTCTGATTATTTTCGGAAAGAGGCTGTGGAACAAGGCCATTTATGGTGTACATGGATAAGAAAATCTCTGAATTATTTGCCTCGTAAAATGCGCCAACATTGAAGAGCGTGGAAATCATCTCGAAAGGAGCAAAGCAAGGTGATTTTTAGAGGCTACAGAATACTCAGACAGCAGCGAGAAAGCATACAGAAGCCCAGAGGCCTGCAACAAAACTCAAAACTTCGGCCTTTTCAGGAGCAAGCCGTACGGCTCACATAGTTCAACCGTACGGCCCAACCATGTTAGCTGTACGGCTAACCTTGTGGTTTTCATGACCAAGTTTTGGCTCGGGTCACCATAAGTTGTTTTGGGTATATTTTGGGCATTTTCCCTATTCATACAAGTGCTAATGAATGTTTTAAAGCTATGGGAAAAATCGGTGTGAATTTTGGGCCGTGTTGGCATAGACGGATACTCCGAAAGCTCAGTTACGCTGAGACCGACAGATTGAAATATGTCGCATTACTTTCTTGGCACCAACAGTTCTAGCAAGCCACGCCAAACATTCAAAAAGATATCTTGGAACTATCTGGCAGATTTAACGGAAACATTCGAGACCCCGGAATGCCCATGCCTGAAATTGCCCGATATTGCCCGAACAAGAAGCGCCGATGGGTCGAGACGTGTCCGAGCGTCAAAAATCTTTATCTCATTCATTCGAATAAGATATGGCATGCATTTGTGACTTGTTGGAAATGTCGTTTGTCAAATATCATGTAAATACAAAGTTTCGAGCACATCGGGTCGCATTATACCTACAATACTCAAGTTTTCTTATAAAATTTCCAGTTGTTGAGTCAGTTTGTATATACATGTTTCATTATTCCCATTTCAATCCAAAGTCACATATTCTCATTTCCCAGGGGCATGTGTCGCGTATTGTCAATATTCAGTCATTCACAGTGCAATTATGTGCAAAACTTGGCTTTTATTTCAAAATGTGCCAGTGTGAATCATTCAAAGCATAGCAAATATGTGCAATCTATGTGGAAACTAAACGGCATCCATGTCATGAGCATAAATATACATCTATCCAAGGCAAACTAACTCAACATCAAAAGCTACCGCGGCTCGCAGGCCGTATCCATGAAAAAGAGAAAAATAGGGCAAACAGGCTCCCAAATCAAAACTGAGCACGCAGGCTCGTCCTAAAAATCGATGCGTCGCCTCTTCATGCTCTGGCGATAGTCCAGTGTCAGAAGTGGATCCTCCTCGGGTGTGTCCTCACTACTGCTACCACCATTGCTCTCTACATCTCTCTCCCGGGAAGCCACTGCTCTCTGCAAGCTGAACTCTCAGGAACACCCTCTCTCTCAACAGAGGAGCGCAGCACTCTGCTGGACGCAGGAATCACCAACGGGACTGTAGACGGACCTCCACCAGCATTCTTCATCAAAGGCCTTCTGCGAGGCTGTACAGAGGGAAGTATGTCCTGCACAGAAAAGGAAAATTCATCAATAAAGCAATCAAAGCATTCAAAATTTCAAAGACAAAGCACAATGGATACCTGGTTCGTCTCACCGACAGGAAAAGCCCTACGGGTACGTCGAGACCTACGACGTCCACCCGACTCACTACCTCCGGTCCCACGGTCGCTACTGGTACCACGACCACTACTGTTGCCGCCAGCACTCCGCCCCCCGCGGCGACCTCTGCCTCTCAGCTCACTACCTCCCGCCACGGCTACCCCCAGTACCTCGGCCGCCTCTCCGGCCAGCTCTGCCTCCACGGCCACCACCAGCTCCGTCATCCCCGTCATCGTCATCTCCACCAGCATGAGGCACGACGCCCGGCTCTACTCTCGGGTGCACCTCTGGAGGCCCACCTATCGTGAGACTGTGAACCAAAGCCTCCAAGTCTCGCACCAGCTGAACAGCGGACGCAGCCTAATCCGCCGGGATCTGCAAACAAAATCAAAAGCATCAACAGGTAACATGAATAAATGCTTGAATAAAACATGAAGTCTAAGCTATTTCTTGTTTTCGAATTTCAGGATTACCTCTGTCGCTGTAAGAGTAACTGGTGGAGTAACCTCGGGGACCACCACATATCCCATACTCCCGTTCGGCAACATCACGTCAATCTCTCTCCTCATAATGGGCAGTACCGGACCCTCCACAGGTGCAGGGGCGGCCAAACGGGTCTCCATATCCAAACTATAAGCCAAGGCGCTCACCACATAACCATCATAGTCCTCTGAAAAGCTGAAAACCAACTCTGTGTCCAGTACCGTGTGCACCTCCACCTCAGCTAAAGTATACTCCTGCGTCCTCTGAACCAACGGCGGAAGAGGACCCGGCACTCTAAAGTGGTCTAAGCCCAAGGATTGACGTGTCACTCTCTCACCCAAGTACCACTGCCACCCATACGGAGACTCCAACAGCACGTGCCCTCGCGTCATCGCCCTACTCCGAGTCAAGTAAGGAGCACTCAGACTGTCCCACACACCCCAGTTCACCTGCAAGGAATCACAGATTGCTTTCAAGAAATCAACATTGAAGTTGAAATGTCTGGAAAAGAATTTAGAAAAGTTTGGTACCGTACCGTCTCGCCTCTGGACTGGTCCAAGAAAACACGGAAGAATCTCAGCTGCCCCTTCTTCTCACCTTTCCCGACATGCTCCATAACCACATCCCCAGGCCGCCTAATGGTGATCGGAATCCTAACAGAGGTATCATCACCGCTAACCGGATACTCTCTCACTAAAACAGCACTCGCAACATCAGGAAAAATCACATCACCACCACCTACACCCTCCTCCGCAGCCCGCGGGTCAATCAAAACATCCACACCACCAACATTCATCTCAATATCAGGTAGAGGAACATTTATATCAATATCAACATGCATGGAACTACTAGAAGCAATGACCGTACTCACCGGAATATCGGTACTCTCCATGGTTGCCCAGACGTCATCCATCGCGCTATACTGTTCTGCCAACGCCTCGAGAGCATCACCACCACTCCCCGTAACTTCAATCGGCGCCGAACCGCCCTCCGCTGTCTCGAACGGTCCATAACCATCACCAATCGGCACCAAACCGCCACCATCGACCGCACGGTCATCTGCATGGACCGCATAGGATACCCCAGACCCGGATCCGACCGCACGGTCCCCTCTATCACCCATTTCGGTTTCTCTTGAACCGACTTCCCTTGACTCCGGCAAAACCGAGCCAGCCACGGCAACTTGGGCCGGCGCCTCTTCCTCCGAGGCAGACGTCGACGGCCGACCAACATCAAAAACAGAAGATGGGTTTTGACTATCGCCGGAATCAGCCATGACCGACGGTAATTATGGGATTCTCCGCCGAAATCTCAACAGGATTTGAGAAAGAGAGACAATCGGACAAGGAAGGAAATGGGTATCGCCCTTCGGAAACTCTCTGTAACCGCCCTTAAGGATTTCAAACACAAACGCGAAAAGACACGGCCCGTGGGCTTCGTACACAGCAAAAACCGCTCAAAACAGTCGTGCGGTTCACCAGTTTCAACCGTGCGGCTTAACAGAAAACGCCGTACGGTTCCCTTATTTCTGATTAAACCACCGTGCGACACCTCCCAGGTATAGTTTCATACACCGTACGGTTAACCCTTCTGAAATTCCAGATTTTAAATTACACATCGCGACCCTGTGTTTTGTGATTGTAAAACAGGACCCTAAGTTTTGTCATATAAGCCCTCGACGGCATTTCGCATTATCAATTTTTACATTTTTAAGTCCACAACGGCATTTTTCCAAAATCGGAATTTTTAAGTCCACAACGGCATTTTTCCAAAATCGGAATTTTTAAGTCCACAGCGGCATTTTCCAATTTCAAAATTACGTTGCAAGTCCACAACGGCATTTTTCCAAAAAACAGAATTTTTCAAGCCCTCGACGGCATTTCGCATTATCGATTTTTACGTTGCAAGTCCACAACGGCATTTTTCAATTTCAAAATTACGTTGCAAAGTCCACAACGGCATTGTCACGTTTCAGTCCTCAGTGACATTTTTCAAATATTTTCCAAGACGTTTGTTATATAAGTCCCTCTGAGGCATTAAAACATTTTTCAGTCCCGAACTACGATTGGTCTGATCCCTGCAAATAGGCTACGTAGGAAGCTCCGAGCTCGACCATATTCTATTTTCTCTGTTTTCTTGCACCAAGGAAATCGAAATTGGGACGTCTTTGTCTTTGACGCAACTTGCATCACAAAAATGATGATTAAGTCTCGTCAAAGAGGGGCAACTGTAGACACCCCAATTTATCCTCGTGTATCCCCAATGATGAAAGAAATGGTCAGTGGTACCTTGGAACAGCTACTGAGAACTTCAGAATCTTTGGACAGAAATACCCATAGCCGTACGGTTCACCATTCAAGCCGTACGGTTCACCATTTAAAACCGTGCGGTTCACGTCTCCGTAATCAGGCCGTGCGGTATACTCATATGAACCAAGCGGCTAGCCCTTCAAGCCGTACGGTTAACCCTCAGAAAATATTCGTTTTGCCAGCAGAAGCATCTCATCATGAAAATGGCAGAAATTTGTACTCATTTATATTCCTTTCTTCGGCTATAAGAATGCGCTCCCTCTCCCATTCAAATCATCATCTTCTATATACTCCGGCGACACTCTGATACACTCTCCAGTCATTTTCCGTCCGAAACCCTGTCTAAATTCCTCCAGAAATTTTAAACTCATTCCAGTTTCCTTCACTCAAGAAACCCTAAGAACCCACCTGTGTGTATCAAGTCCATACTCAAGGAGTCCAGATCCCAAGTTTCTGAGATTTTCGTCTGCCCAAAACAAAGTTCTAGTAAGGTATACGTCGTATTTTTCTAACCAGGTTCGAAACCTTGGTCTTTGAGGGGATCCCCCGAGTTGAGAGTGACTCCGATAGTCATTACTAGGCTCGGGTGGTTGAAATTTTTATAAGAATCAGATTTTTCAAACTAAGCAAGCTATTGTCCAGAAAACAAAATTTCAGAAAATTTTCCAAATAATGAACCGTGCGGTTTATTTAGTGAAACCGTACGGCATACTCTAGTAAGCCGTGCGGCTTACCTTTGTAACATAATGCCTCGTCTGCTTTTCCCCTCGCTCACGCTCTGTTTTCTGAATTTCCAGTAACCTGGTTATTGCACTTACGTCCCTTTATTTTCTTATTATTGCCATTAAGTTTTTTTTTTATTTTTATTTTGCTTTTATTTCTGTTATGGTTTCATTATTTATCTTTACTTGTTTGTTTATTTGTCAAAGTCTTCAATAAGACGTTTTCCTAAAAATCCCACAAAAATTTAGTAGAGACCGGGAATTTCCCGGGCGAGCGGGGTGCTTTTCAACAAAACCTTCCCCGTTCGTAACCTGGCTTCCAAATCCAAGAATCTTTTCGCAGATCAAATCCTTTTCCAAAAACGGCATGAGAGTCATTCTTTATTTTCCAAAACGGTTTCTCGGGTACCAAAAACTTTTCACTTCAATCCTGGGTGGCGACTCCCACATTTTTCCCGTCTTCCTCGAGCCCTGCGTGGATCCGACCGTCCACACTAAGTCTCTGTTGTCTATAATGGAGTAGTACAATTGACTTGGTCAGACATTCACGTTTCAAGCACCTCTTCTAGAAAAAGATATTTTAGGCATAGGTATAGGAATTCAGATCATCCCAACTGAAATGATAACCGCTGAAAAACCACTCCCAGCAACCACTTCTGGGATTGCAACAGGATGTTTTAGTGAAATTCCATTAAATAAAATTAGAAAATTCATTTTTACACCCCCTATTATATGTATCATTTTGCATTTCCTCTTTTATGTCTTTATTCGCCTGGAAATTATTGAATTACCCTTATCTCTTTGGTCACTTTTTCCATATGAAGGGCCATTCTGCATTTCCTCTTTTATGTCTTTATTCGCCTTGAAATTATTGAATTACCCGTACCTCTTTGGTCACTTTTTACATATGAAGGGCAATTTAGTACTACTTTCTAGACAATAAAGACAAAAAAGGAAATGCAAAGGGATAATTTGGGTGTGAAAATTATTTCCCTCAAATTAATATGTATTAGGTAATAAGTAAAGCGGATTTTTGTCCTTTTTTTTTGGGTAAATGGGGTTTTTGTCATTTTGTTTGGCAATAATCCAAATTGGAGCATTTCAGTGGGAAAAAAGCAAAAAGTTTTCATCTTTGTGCTAACACTTATTTTTTTAAGTTTTTATCCCACTATTGAAAATAGTATTAAAATTTCACTAACTTTTGGAGTCGCCAGAGTTGGTCGCAAGCCGGAGTTAATTTGGGCGATGTCAATGTTGAATGGTTTGCTACAAAACAATCATAATTTTAGGTATGACTTCTTTGTGTTTATTGTCAGTTAACTTTGGTTGAGTCTTCCTAAAATATACACATATAATAAATCTGAAACGGTTGAGGGACAATTAAAAAAAAAAACTTAACCAATAGCTCAAGATTCTTTTCTCTTCTTTTTTTATGAGAGCAATATATTGCTGAAGATTCAGAAGACGACCTGCAGGTGAATATTTAATTAGATTTGATTCCTTGCTAAACTCAGCTTTAAATTATTAATCTTTTCTTTAAAAGATAAAAGTTCTCTACAATTATGGATATCGATAATTATTCATGACGTTCATAAATTGCGCTTGTAAGTTGTAATATTAAGAACTGGATCCTCTTATCCTATAAATGGACTGGACGGTCCAATTTTGGTCCATTTTGGATCCTTTTTGAACTCCCGTTAATGATCCAAACCGTTCCATTTTTAGAACACGTCAAGAACATAAAATTGGAGATGACTCCAAAATGTATTTATTGGAGTGTGAGATTATGGGTTTCATGGGTTTTGATCCAGTATTTTCCCCTCTCTTTTAGGCAAGATAAATGCTTTTTAAAACAAAATTGAACACTATCCGATTAAGTTGATTTTTTGTGTGAAAAATATTCTCGACGTGTTCTAAAAAGTGAACGATTTGGATCATATAAGATCTGAAAAGGGCCTATAACTGGCCGCAATTGGGCCATTTACTCCATTTATAGGACCGGAGAATATCCAATTCCATAATTTTATCCCTCCTTTTGGATTTTTCAACTTGCACGCAGAGGCGACAATAACAGAAGTAATAAATATGCATAATTTTATATTATGGAGTATTGGCCACGACCAAATAATTGTTGATTTTTTTAATACCCCAATAATGTTCAGAGTCAATAATGTTATTTATTTTGGAAACCAATATTTTATTTTCAAGAACATGTGTCGATTACTGTACACAACCCGATAGTCAATGGATCAATTATCCATCTGTCGAGCATATAATACTGTACATTAACAAAGGGACAAAGGAGTAAAATCTAACAGTGTGTGGTTGCTGATTTAAAGGGGACAGAGTATTTGGGTTACTAATACAACTCAATTTATGGGCTTTAGGCTAAAAATTTTATAGAAACTAAAACATAAAACGTAAAAGAAAAAACAATTTGTCGGTTATATTAATTTACTGCATGTTTTCTTGGACCAAAAAAAAATTATTAAATTTCCTAGTTTTAGAGACTAAAAAAAATGCAGAAGTTCATGTAGATCAATAAATACATTTTTTATTTTATTTTTTAGAATGGAATAAAGGTTTGTTGTAGCCAGCGGGATACAAGCTTACCGCAAACTTAACATGATATATATCGCATGTGCAAAGAAAATTTACCCAATTCCGATTCGTTTCGTCGAGACAAACCTATAAGCGCCAAAAGTTTGAAGCAAAACTAACAAACTCAATTTTTTTTTAAATAAAGACAAAACCAAAAATTCCTTAAGTCAGTGTCATTGGAACGGACTCTTAGTTGACTAATACTATAATCCATTGTTTTATTTGTTTATCAACAAAAATAAGCATTTTTAGAGTAGTTAAATAAGCACGAGAAAGATTTTTTTTTGAAAGGAAAAAAAAATTCATTAATCTTGAAATTGTTACAAGACTAATAGGAGCAAGGAAAAACAACAAAATGCTCGAAGAGCAAAAAGTTGACCAATCTGAGACCCAAACCAAAGATTGGTAAGAAACCAATCGATAGAACCCAATGCGACATACCACTAAAAGGCGCAAGCCTCACAACCCCAGAGTCTAAAAACTCAGATTAACAATATGCTCCTAAAACCACCCCAAAGGCCCACCAAAGACTAGATGTGGGCCAGCCCAAGCAAATAAACCCTAACAAGCACAACCACGACAACAAGAAATGGACCGCCGCTGCCAACGCCGTCTTCGGAACCCAGGCAACGAGCCCCTGTTGCTGCCCCGTTGAACAGCCCGACAACCACTTCCAGTCACCGGAGTCACAAGCACCACCAAAACCTGCCGCCAAACAGCAACAATGGCCGCCGCCACAGCAACGAAACACCATCTGGCCATCACCACAAGCAGCCCGCCTCACCACCAACAACCAGATCTCCAACTACGCTGTCACAGACAGCCCCCAAACATCCATCTCAAGCCGTGACATCAAACCTGAAAAAGAAAACCTAAAAATCTAAAAAACTCCAAAACCAAACCACCCCACCACCAACCGCCACCAACAGAACCACCAAAAAACCCAGCATCCCAAATCCAAGCGAGCCACCCCCGAAGCCGCCGCCCAGAGCACAGCCACAAGAAACCACCATCAGAAAACAAACCGACCACAGACCGTGAAAGATAAGTTGAACTCATGAGTCATGACCTCCGTAATACTTCTGGCACCTATGTGTACTCCTGATGCCGTTGGGCCAAAGGCATCTTGGCAATAATCAATTGTTGCAATACAAATGTCATTTGATGGTTAGTTTGTTGACTGAATCATCGATCAATCATATTTTTTACACGAACAATCTACTTGTTGGTGCCAACCTACCTGATAGAAAATGGAAAACCTTCATTTAAACAAAATATAATGGGAAATTAGGAATTGGGTATACGATATGGATCGACACCACCTAATAATATTAGTATAATTCAAATTACCTAGTTTAGTATTTGTTGGAATTTCAATAATTCTGTCTCAGATGCAATGTATCACGAGGAAAATTATCAGTGGTCAGCATTTGATAACATGCCAACTACTGATTGGTTACAAGCCGAAGAGAACTTCGTTTCGTGTTATGGTCTTCGTTGACTTCAAGCTAGGAAGGAGTTTAGGACGAAATCATGTTTTGTTGTGATTCGTTTGTCATATTGGCTAGGTCACAGCAAAGTTGATGTAGCAAATTGTTGTTGACCAAATGAAAGCTGGCCCGGCCCTCATCTCTCACAATATATATATATATATATAGCCCACCGATCCTGTCAAGGATCCTGGAAATCCCGGATTGAGGCCTTTTTCGGTGTTTTGATGCTTTTAACGATTGTTTTTGGGAAATCCGAGCCGTCCAATGTGTTCAAAAGGTGTTTTCCAACGTCCACGAGGGAAATCTTCAAAAAAACATACCGGGAAGGGCTTGATCCAAGTGGTTTTTCGCAAAAACTGCATATTTACAGTTTTGCGAAAAACCGCTTGGATCAAGCCCTTCCCGGTATTTTTTTTTGAAGATTTCCCGCGTGGACCTTGGAAAACACCTTTTGAACACATTGGACGGCTCGGATCGTCAAAAAAATATCGGGAAGGTGGAGTCTCGGATCCGGGACTCCCGGACTAGATAGTTACTATATATATATATATATCAACTTAAAAACTGATTTAAGCCAATTTTTCAGTGAACAATCCCAGCACTAAATAATCTCTGTTTATGAAGGGTGCACCTACATTGATAGTAATTATTTCAAGAGCAATGCTTTCCTTTTATAGAAATATGCGGGGCATTGCTTCTCTCTTTCATAAAAATATGTGGGTCTGACCCACATACCCTTGTGAAACCGGGGGGGGGGGGGGGGGGGGGGGGGGGGTTTGCTCTTGCTCTTGGAGGACAAAATAATTTTTTTACACAGATAAGAATTTTGATCCTCTAAACTTCCACCATTCCCAAGTATACCATGCAAACAGTTACCCTCCCTTATACCATTATCAACCAAATTGATAGAATCGATCGTAATGTCTTTTGGGGTGACAAAAGCAATAAGAAAAAGGTAGGGGTGCTCACGGTCCGGATCGGTCCGGATTGGCATAAATCCAATCCTAATCCGTGAGTCACGGTTTTTTGAAAATACAATCCGTGTCCGATCCAAAAGTCTCACGATTCGGTTCCAATCCGAACCGTGAGTCAAGGATCGGTTCCGGATTAATCCACGGATTTTCAACTTATTTGGAAAAAACAACAAACAAAGGCAGTAAGGCACTAGTAAGTAGCAAATACACTAAATAGAAAGTTCAAAGTTGGACATCCCAATAAAAAACAACAAATGCGATAAGGTAGATAGTTATGTAACTGAACAAATAAAGGCACAAACTTATATTACCACAAAGAATAGCAGATACTTACTTTCGGTTCACTCACAAAGACAATAGCAGATAGTTACTTCTAGTTCACTCACAAACAGAGAGTATATATAGTAGCACCTATAATACTTTACCCCCCTAGATTTTATAGAGAACAATATTCGCACCATAACTCCTACAACAGTACAACCAAACCGTAAGTCTGCTAAATTAACAATATCTATATAACTATAATTATAAAAGTGATACAACTATATATATATAAATTATACATAATAAAAATCTCACGGTCCGGATCGGTTAATCCACGGTTTCAAAATCAAAATCCATGTCCGATCCAAAAGTCACGGTTTTTTATTTTTTGAATCCGTGTCCGGACCATTAATCCACGGTTAAAATCCAAAAGGTACGGATCGGTTCGGTCCGGACCGGATTCACGGTTCACCGGTTTTTTTGAGCAGCCCTAGAAAAAGGTGTACATCTTAGTAATTGGGATACGATGTGCCGTAATCCAGTGAGGGTTTAGGCACTGGAAAGTTAGGAAAACTAACCTTGCCCTTCTTTCTAAGCTTGGCGAGAGAGTTATGACAAAACACACAACCCGTTTTCGATCCAATTGCTTCATAAAAAATACTACCTTAATTGCCACAATTTTAAGGATTGGCCTGGTCATAGGAAGGCCTCCCACATTTACCGGAGTGTTATCAAAATTAGAGATATTGTCTTGAATAATTTGAAATGGATTATTAGGGATGGTATGAACATTGACTTTAGGCAAGATTGGTGGTGTGGTAACACAATTTTGGATAGTGGCCTTTCCAACATCAATTCAAATCCTGTTAAGGTGGCTGACTTTATTACCACGACTAAAGAGTGAAAACTAGAATTGCTCAATCAAGTTGTCGGTAACAATATCAGTAATTCTATCTCTAACATTCTTATCCCCTTAGTGGCTACTGTTAAGGACATGTTGTGTTGGACCCTAGCTAGTAATTGTAAGTTCTCAGTTAAAACTGCTTACACCTTCATATTAGATAGCCAGTACTCTTATACTATTATCACTTGGAAGTGGATATGGAATCTTAAGATCCCAGCCAAACTCAAAAGCTTTTTATGGATATGCATGCATGACAAACTTCTCACAAATCATCAAAGAATGACTTGTGGTTTGGCTGATAATGACATCTGCCCTCGATGTAACAATACAAGGGAGGACATTAAACACTTGTTTTGTTATGGTCTTTTGAATGCTAATGTTTGGGTGTATTTTTCTAGTGTCCAGGGCCCTCTCTTGGATAGGATGGAGGAATTGTATAATTGGCTCTACACTAACATCAATCAAATAATATGTTTGACTTATTCTTTTAGTGTTTTTATTTTGGTTATTTTATGAAAAATCTGAAGTGCTAGGAGTAGGAAAGTCTTTGAAGATATTAATACTGCTCTTGCTGATGTGTGGTCCATAGGTTATCCTTTAGCAATGAAATTGTTCTCAGTTTCCTTTCCAACTTTTCTACTAATATTAGACATGTGAGACTTGTTCAAAGTTTCATTGCATCTAGACTTGAATTTCCCAGTCGTGGAAATCTAGGGCAATCTAGCTATGGTGGTGTCTTTAATTAGGAAGGAGAGAGGACGCTGGATCCTTGGATATATGTGAAGGCTTAAAGAGTGTACGAGTTTCGAAGCCAAGCTATGGGATTTCTTTATAGGGCTAGAGCTGATCCAAAGCCAAGGAATGGAAGCTTTGAAGAATATCGAATATTCAGATTCAACAGTTGCCATTTCTCTGATCAATGAAGACTGGCTAGTGTTAACCAAAGAATGCAAAGCTCTTATATATGGCCACCATTAGAAGTAGCTTGAAGCATACTCTTAGGGATGAAAATAAGGTGGTGTATAAACTTGCTAACATGGGAGCAGACCAAGATGAAAAGATGGTGTCGCGCGTCATTCCGATGGCTGAAGTCATTTCCCTCCTTGAGACGGATATAAGAAGAGTAGTGTGGGGGTTGCTTCTCCAATATACCTCTTTGAAGCTTTTAGGACGGGGTAGATGATCAGAGTAGATGGATGTTTTGGCCGAAACCTAGTAAGCTCACATGAGAGGACGATCTGCACAAGGAGAACCCGTGTTAGTGCCTTGCACGAATGGTGGTGGTTTGGGAAGACACTCCGACGCTCTAATAAGCGACTGACAACGAAGGAAATGACTGGAAATGTGGAGGAAGAAGGTGTGAGTTTAAAGTGAGAGAGTGGAGCAAAAATCCATCCTTGATCAGGTGAGCAAGTCTCCCTTTTATAGGCAAATGGAGACTTACTCATTAAGTCACTCGTAACCTTCACGCGCGTTGTCTTAACACGTTTGATAAATCAACAAATCTGGGAATCCTCCTCGATCCGTCACATGGTTCGTCAGACGCTACAGACACGCCATCCAAACACTGCCAGACACCACTTCAGTCACATTTGTCATTAGTTACATCACATCTTTCATTAGTTATATCAATCAAGACTCTACTGCAAAAGCTGCTGAAGCCCCAAGTGCTAGGCTTTGCAGGAGTTCTCATTCTATGACGCCTAGAGAATTCCCATCGAAGCTAACTGAGTTGGCAAAAGTAAGGTAACCTTGATGTAATGGCTCAGCGCTCCTCAGAATCCCACCGACTCTCACTAGCTATGTGGTATACCTCCGCGACGGTCATCGTTTTCCCGAGGGAGTAACCCAGGTTTAAACCTCATCCTCATCCGAGCGAGCGACGCAGTTATCCCGTCGATGGAAGCCACCTTGCCAAGGTTCAGAGGGTTGGCTACAGTTCTCGCCGGAGGGCGTGGTCTTGTAGAGGATTGGCATTCCTTAGGGACATCGGTGCCGAGTTGAAGCTCACACCGTGGGCTCGGACCTTTAGTCATCTCAGGCCAATACGCTCAACTGGCGGGGAACATGGGCTGGACCCATTTGCAAATTCTGTTCGACAGGTCCGCCTTTTGAAGGACTGTCTTTAGGGGGAACTCTGTAATAACGATGACGGTGTGGCTTTGGAAGTAGGGGATGAGCTTCCTCTTTGCTATCATGAGGGCCAAGGCGAGCTTCTCGATTGGTAGATATCGTGTCTCGGCAAGGAGCAAGGTCTTCTTGGAGTAGCAAATCAGTTGCTGCTTCGAGCCCTCTTATCCACCAACATCGAGCTTACTACGTGGGGTGAAAACGACGAGGTAAAGATAGAGGTCCTAGTCACCCATTGGCGTAACGAGAGGGGGGCTCAGGACATGTACTCCTTCAAATGGACCAATGCCTTGTCACATTACTCAGTCCATTGAAAGGCTCTCTTTGTCGTTTTAATGGACTAGAAGAACAGTCGGCCGACGTCCGAGGATTTGCTGATGAACCTATTCAGTGTAGCTGCCATACTTGTGAGGCGTTGGACTTCCTTAATAATCGTTGGTGCCTGGAGGTTTTGAATGGCAGTGAGTTGATTCGGGTCGGCCTCGATCCCACGTTGAGTGACCAAGTAACAAGAAATTTCCCCGATCTGATGCCGAAGGCACATTTCTCGGCGTTGAGCCTCAGCCGATGCTCTTTTAGAATGCCAAAGACCTTGTCGAGGTGTTCGAGATAGTCCTCCTCGCGTTTGTTCTTGAAGACCATATCATTAATGTAGGCCTCATGGTATCGCCAAGCTAGTTCTTGAACATCTTTGACACCATCCTTTGATAAGTCACCTCGGCGTTCTTCAGGCCGAATGGCATCACTCCATAGCAGTAGGTGCCCCTCGATGAGATGAATGTCGTCTTCTCCTAGTCCATCACGTCCATAGTGATCTGATGATATCCACGGTAGGTGTCCATGAAACTCAACCTCACGTGTCCGGCTGTGTCGTCAACTAACTATTCTATTCGAGGTGGTAGCGCGGATGGTGGTGGTCTGGGAAGGCACTCCGATGGTCTAGTAAGTGACCGACAGTGAAGGAAACGACTGAAAATATGGAGAAAGAAGTTGTGAGTTTATAGAGGGAAAGTAGAGTAAAAATCCATCCTTGATCAGGAGAGCAAGTCCCCCTTTTATAGGCAAAGGGAGACTTGCTCACTAAGTCACCTGTAATCCTCACGCGCGTTGTCTGAACCTGACACAGCACACAGGCAAGTTATGAGTGCCTCGGGCATCCTCGCCTCTTCAGATGAGGTGGTGCCCTGACACATCCGATAATTCAACAACTCTGGGAATCCTCCCCAGTCCGTCATGTGGTCCGTCAAACACTACAGGCACGCTGTCCAGACGGCACCTGGCACCACTTCAGTCACATCTATCATCAATTACTTCAATCAAGACTCTAAGGCAAAAGATGTCGAAGCCCCAAGCTTTCGGCTCTGCAGGAGCCCCCGTGCTATGACGCTTGGAGAATTCCCGCCGAAGCTCACTGAGTCGGCGAAAGTAAGGTACCCTTGATGCAATGGCTTGGCGTTCCTTAGAATCCCACCTACTCCCACTAGCTCGGTGGTATACCTCCGCGACGATCATCTTTTTTCCGAGGGGACCCTACAACCAAGGGAGTTACCCCAGCTGAAGTCTCGTCCTCATCCGAGTGAGCAACGCGGTTATCCCTTTGATGGAAGTCGCCTTGCCAAGGTTTAGAGGGTTGAGTACAATTTCTCACCAGAGGGCATGGTCGTGCAAAGATCAGCATTCCTTGGGGACGTCAGTGTCGAGTTGAAGCTCACGCCGTGGGCTCAGACCTTTAGTTATCTCAGGCCAATCTGCTCAATGGGCAGGGACCATGGGCTAGACCCATTGACCCTCTGGAGCCCTCGGCCACTACAAGTAGCTTTTGAGAGATTTAAATTTTCATTCAATCATCCTCTCATGACGAAATTTCTCCTATGACGAAATAATTAACTTTCAAAATTATTTTTAATTTGAGGTAGGTTGTTGTGAATAATTTTTTAGTGGTCTTATAGGAAACCAAGTGTCGCTTAAAACCTTCTATACCACACATTTTTGTGAAGCATATACGCTTAGTTGCGGATTCCACAGAAATATATTATACTTAAGGGCATTGGGCACCAGGACCACCCCATCATTTTCAGTTGTTAGGGAATACATATAAGTTATCGCTTGTTTAATCAATAAAAAAAGGCCTAATCTCTAAACTTAAGCTCTAGGATTCCACCCCACCTATAACCTATTCATGAATCAGTGGGACATTTTCGACACATTTTAAATGAAGTTTTTGATACCCTTCACATTGGTTTGGGCCACAATTCTTGCTTGGGACCAAAATGGCATTCGACACATTTAAATGTTTCGTTGTCTCATTTTGGATCAATGATCGTTCCTTCCCATGTCTTTGTCACAGAAAAGGAACAGCAATTTGATATTTTTGCCGAAAGTGAAATACCAACACACGACAATAATGTACAGCTTGAAGCTGGTAGGGAAGAGTTTTCAGTACTACTGAAGTGATACAATTCAAATCAAATTCAACGAGCACGTGCGCTTTAGCACGAGTACCACGTTTTTTATTTGGGCCAAAGGGGTACAGAGAGTGACTATGAGAGGGAAGCAAAGATTTTTATAAATTTTTCTTTGGGAGAAAATTCAACGGGAACCATGATTGGGAGGTGCAAGATTTTTCTTTGGACAAACCCAGAAAATTAAGGGCTAAAGTCACCTATTTTGACATCTATTTTGACAAATCATCGGATGCTAACAATGTCCAGAACAGGGCAGAACTATTAAGGGGGCCGGTGCCACCGATAAATGAAATTTTTTTTTTTGTCTTATTATGTGTGATTAATCTTTAAACACATTCTTTTTGGTACCCCAAATCAAGAACTAAAATACATGTGTTTTGGTTCATAGAATTTCTTACTTTTCTTCCGTATGTAAGATATTAAATATCGACGAGTTCTTTTAGTTTCTGAAAACAAGTTTGCATTTGTTCATTTAAAAACATATATTTTTTGGGTTTCATGGATCGGACATGTTTTTTTTAAAAACTTTGACAATATATAGATCATTTTGAGTGCCACCTGCAAATTTAAATTCTCGTTCCTCTACTATACGGTCTAAATAGCGGATGACTTTTAACTCGGAGGCATGTCTGAGGCTTGTGGAATCCATGGAGAGAACCCTCTAAGGCATCTAGTGGACTATGCCGAACTAAGAGCTGGGAAAGTCGAATGTTTGTCCACACCATGAGGAGTTTGCCCGGTTGTTAACTTTAGGATCTCGGTATTAATTGACGTACATGCAAGCTAGCCTGGATATCTAGTTATCGAAACCAAGAATGAACACTTAGAAAGGTGCATAACACCTTCAAATCAATTTGAAGGCGCTTTGGATAATCGGTGACACCAGTTCGTGTATTGGACCAAGGTTCTGAAATCGGGATACGTATCGTGTATCATTTTTCTTACTTTATAAATCGTATCGGGACATGTATAGCGTATCGTAAGATACGTTAACCATAATTAATATACAATTAACAAGTATTTATATCTAATAACACCAACAAACTAAATTTTTAAGTTGCAAAAATTTCAACTCTCTCAACTAGAATTTATAAGATTGGGTTGTCAAGGACAAAAAAGAAAATCCCTAATAATATTTTCCTAAAACAAGATCGAAGTATGAGTTCTATTCAAGCCCTACATTGAGGTTGGATATCTTTCAAATGGTTTGAATGTTGCTCAAACGACTTAGATTAAAGCATTTGAGGTTTCACTTCTTACAATAATGTTTGGATTTCTTACAAACGTTGTTTCATTTATCTTCCTGAAATAACATAGTCCAACAAAAGTACAATTATTTCGTTAGCGCTGTTGTTTAACAGAGCAATTGGGAAGACGAAACCTTTCAACCACCGACAATGACAAAGAAAAAGGTCGTAGGTTAATTCACATATCAGGTGAATTCGTTTGGTTCTAAACTTTATTTCTTATCAGTAATGCAGTTGATTTCAGGTCACTACTATTTGGCTGAAAAAAAGCAGAAAGGACCAACACCAATCATGGTTACAAAGTTGTCGTTCGTGCAATCAATCTTCCCCGTTTTAAAAAGTTTGCATCGGGCCCTCGAAAACTATGAGCCGGCCCTAATCAATCTTCTGTTTATCAAACCACTGCTTTCTGTAATAGCCCAATTTCACTGCATAAGTATATGTTCAATGGTTGTGAATCATATAAATCCATTGCAAATTTGAGGTGCAGAATAAGGAAAGAAAATTTGCATATGGCAAGACTCGAACCCGATTATCTAGTGCACGCCTGCTTGCGATTTCCAAAGCCAAGTTGCTTTGGTCATTGGCTAATCAGAATTCACTCGGGACACCAGTTGCAACTTGACCCAGAAGTACTGTGACACATGAATAAGCATAAATCGCATCGGTGGTTGAACGTTAAATCAAAATACGTTCGTTAGCAACAGACTCTATTTGCATTTGGCTTGATTACTCCAATACATTTATGTCCCTTGAACCCCAGTTTGAAGAAGATTGAGGCCTCTCCAGTTGCATTCAACCCTCTCTGGTTCAAGGATTGTGCCCACTTTCTCGAGCATATCCTAAACCAGAATAATTTCCATGAACTTACCTTCTATGGGAGTGTAAATTTTGTCAAATTTGAACCGACATAAAACATCTATCCAATTATATAAAAGGACATGGGAAGAGATGTGCCTTATGAAGGTAATAAAGCCAACTTTTGAATTTCGTGAAGTATCGTTCCACATTAACAACTAAACTACCGTAAGAAGGAGAAAGGAACGAAGAAAAATCTAAAGAAAAGAATTTGGATGGGTGGGGTGAAATGCTTGTATCAACAAAACAAACTAGGTTTAAGCAGCTGCAAAACCTTCATGGGCCTCTAACGGCTGCTCTTAGCTCTGCAAGGGAGGCATTTGTACTGCTTGATATCTTCTGCCATGGCAGGTGTTATTTTTACACACTTCCCATGAAACCACTGTTCACAAACATCACAGCCGATCCAGAACTGACTCACACTGTCATTTCCCCCACAGGTCCCGCAAAGTGTTTCCCCTTGCTCGTCTTCATCTTCCTCGGCAATGTGAGTATGTGGTTTCAGGTTGCTTTTCGACTGCCCATTACTTGATCTCTACAGCGCACAGTTGGGGTCATCACTTCTCAAAACAGGAAGAGAAAAAGCAGAAAATATCCACGGGAATCCAACTGCTATACCTTAGTTCCGGTTATAGATTTGCTTCCGCTATGCATACAGGCCCTGTCCTTTATAGGCTTCCATGCTGTCACGGTTTCACATACGGTAGGCAGATCATTTATAAGGCTAAATAGACGCTTCCTGTCAAAATCACACGTGCTTCGATTAATGCTCCCTTCAAGACGCTTGATTCAGCAAGTACTATGAGTTGGATCGAAATAGGGAAAATGAATGGTATTGTTGGGCGTGAGTAAACAAAGAAGCATAGTGTTTAGTGAGTGGTTTTTCTCTAAGAAGCACGGATACAGACACGGACACGAGACGTATACATGGCCACGTGAACACGACACGGATACATGGACGCGTGATTTTTCCAAAAACTAGGACACTCTGAATGTATGTAGGGGGACACATTATATCTAACAATAAATCAATTAGAAACAAATATTAAGAAAAAATGTACTCTAGTTTTCCCATTAAAGATACAAAAAGGCATTGACGATCTAACCAAAACATCTATGGTGATTTTCATTTCATGGTATTTTAAGATGAGAATACCACCATTTTCCATCATATACCAAAAAGATCTTCCATCAAAAAGATTGCCAATAACCACACAAAACATGCAGTACTAGACCCAAAGAGTTTATCAATCACTAAAAGGTGAACAAAAAAATAAAGGCTTGCTATAGTTTTCATCCATCATTTGACCCAACTTCCATTACTGCATCGCCATCATTATTCTCATCACCATCATCCATTTAGACTATGGCATCCAATTCCCGTTCATCAAGAGAGAGATGTGCAATTGCTATTTCCGTGAAATTCTTAAATCAATGCTTATTGCGGACACTCACACACAAAAAAGAAAAATAAAATTCATCAGATGCAACTACAACCTTTTTTTTCTTTGGAACTTTGGACAAAAATCACTCTGCAAGATCAACAAGGACATAGAACCATGTATGAATCCACAAATACCACTTCTACACACTGCACTTATAACAGCCTATATGTTCAAGTACTGACCTTTCCCGTTTGCTAAAATGAGAAATTCTATAAATGCAACTGGGTTGATTTTAGCAAATAAGGAAACCATTTGCTAAAATCTTTGATTTTGAGGTTGTTTTCATTACCTAAGTGATCGAGTACAACTGCAAAACCACTCATTACCTGGGTTAATATATGGCCGTTAGGCAACTGAAAATAACCCATTAAAGGCATCTTTAAGACTTTAAGTAATAGTTTGTGGTTGCAACTATGTAATAAGAGTGATGTCAAATCATTCATGCAGAATAAACTAGTTATACAACATTCTACTTCCTACCAAAATACATCTCTTCTACCTCCAGTCCATCTACTACTCTAGTTTCACAAGCTACCTATAGGTTAACCTCTTATATTTTTGTCTATATTGGAATAAAGTTCGTTTGTTTCAGATCTACATCCATCCTATAGGAGCCTAACCGAAATTTGGACCAACACGGAGCAATAACCCTCGCATGGAAAAACAATCTAAAGCATGGCCTCAATAATGTAAAGAAGGGCATTAACAATTCAAAGCAATAACAGTAGCAATTGAAGCAAAAAACATAGAGGAGGCAATAACATAGAATAGATACCTTCCATTGCTGTCAACGCGAGCTCCATAATAGAAAGCAACATAAAGCAGCCACGAATCGGTGTGCGCAGCCACCAGAGACATCCAGTGTTTCTTGTCCATCCCGTCCCTCGCGAAATTGATCCCCAACGACGGCTCTGGAAGCTCCGGCGGAACTTCCTCCGCCGGCAATGCCACCTTCCAGGTTCCATCAGGGTATCCAAACAAGCACAAATTCTCCTTAGCTACAGACAAAAAATAAAACCCATAACAAACCAAATCCAAATCAAATCAAATCAAAGAAAACCTAAACATACAAATAGGGTTACGAAATTATAGACAGATAGGGAGATGGGGGATATTATGATTAACCTGGATCGCAGAGTGAGTAGAATTTATCGACATCTGAGGGAAACAAAAAGCTGATTACGACTAAAATCGAATGAAATTAGGGTTTGTATATATGATTGTGTATTTTTGTAGTCGATGTAATTGGAGTACCGTAAGTGAGAGCGCGAATGACGCCGTTGCGACGGCCGCTGTAGTCTTTGAAGATGTCTTCGACAGTACGAGGGCTCCAAGAAATCGAAGGCGTGTCCATAGCTACTGAAATTGCAAGGGAAGTAATCGGTTTTGAGGAGAGAGATTAGGGTTTCGGAGAGCGATCGACAGTTGTTGTGTTTCAGTTGTGAAACATAACGGTTTAGAGAGAGAGGGGAAGGGATTCGGTTATTTTCTTCTCCTTTTATTTTCTTTTTCCATTTTTTTATTTTTTATATGGTTCTTCTCCTGTTTATCATAAATTACTCATTCGTGATCAAAACCAAAATTTTAATTACTCTTAAAAGATACCATAATTTGAACAATATTTGATATAGGATTAGGAAGTTTCTTTACTTCTATTTTTATTGTTTTAGAATAAGATTTTGATTAGGAATATTTTTGTTTAGAGTAGAATTATTATCTTTCTGTGTTTGATTTTGATTTTGATTTCATATTTTATTATGATCTTTGGTCTAAAACAATAAAATAAATTCTATCCTAATTAAAATCTTATTCTAAAACAATAAAAATAGAAATAAAGAAACTTACTTATCTTGTCTTACATCAATTTTCTTTTAGCAAGTGAAATTTGAAAAGAAAAAAAAAATTAAGTCTAAGGTAAAGAACAGTAGGCTATTTGAGCTTGTATCAGAATATTTAAGCTTGACTTGTGTGTTGAGCTGTTTCTAGAAGAAAATTCACCTTTTCACACCCAAATTTACATTCATAATTAAATTAAAAAAAATTATTAGACATAAAGTATGTGAAACATAAAACCCTTATTTGGTAATTTGTATTTCTGTCGTACGTAATGAAGTTTATCCTAGTCGTATGTAATAAAGGACGGTAGATTTCAATATATCATAAAAAACAAAAGCGAAAACAAAATTAAAAAATTTATATAATCACTTATGTGAAAGACATACCATGAAGCCCATACACAAACGATATGTGAGGTTATCAGCCCCCCTATTGTAATTTATATTGCATTCAAAGCAATTAGGATTCTCACTTTTTATAGACAGTGAGCAATGAATTATCCTCGGCTTTAAGTTAAAAATATCACATCAGAAATTCAACTTACCTTTCGGGCAAGATATCTTTGTTCTAACACGAACATAAGATTTTCTAGATTTCTCTTTTTGGTGCTTCGGAAAATTGATTTTTCTAGATTTCTAACCATAGTCATACTGGAACTTTTACTTGATGAAACATGTGATTGGTAGTATGATCACCAAGGCTAGTAATCTACAGTACCAGCCTTGGTGAAGTCTACCTATTAAATTAGTATGATTGCCCAAATTTCCAGTGTCCCCCTAAAGAATATCCCTAATGATTCTTCTTGGCCTCTGAAGGGGAAAAAAAAAAAAAATCAGCCAAGGGGTCCTGCTCAAGGTTGGATCAAGCATGTGATTGGGAATGGCAGCTCTACTTTCTTTTGGCATGACTATTGGAATCCCTAAGGCCCCTTGTTCAGGCATTATATGGACAGAGTTGCTTATGGACACGTTTGTCTAAGGAGGAGAGTGTTCAAATGGAATTTTTTACTAGAAATGGTGAATTCTCTTCTAGTGGGTTTGGTTTATACAATATGTTCCCATGTGGGCAGTTATTTAGTGGATGGATGGTCAAAACAAGCTTAGCACTAGGGACAGATTGGCTAGATGGGGTACCATCACTGTAGTTCTTGTGTGCTCTGTGATGCTGTTGAGGAGAGTCATTCTCATTGGTTTTTTAATGTCCTTTTTTCTGGTTGGATGTGGCACAGTGTGTTGACTTAATGTGTTGCGTTTTTTTTGCCAAATGGAAATATGCACAAACAGTTCTATATATATGCGGCCAGGATCCAATCCACACCCTTATAATATCCACTTACGTCCAAACCTTCATTTCTCGATCAGATTTTCATGATCTGAACCGTCCAATGTGTTAGAAGGTGTTTTTAAGAAGGGTTCACGCGAGAAATCAGCTAAAAAAATGACCAGGAAGGGCTAGGTTCGAGCAATTTTTCATATATACAGTGTATGTATGTGAATGTGGGTCCAACTGGTAAATGGGATTTTGGCACATTTATTGGCACATGGAGGACTAAAATTATTTATTTGGGAATCTTTGGAAAATGGTTCTTCAAAGCATGGGAACTTGGGTTCATCTATCGGAATGTGTTGGGCTTAAAAATTTCAACTGCCTCCCAGATATTTGAATGTGTAGACGCTTCTTTGTATCTATTTAAAGGGAAGTGTTGTGTGCTACGTGTGTAACTGAAAGGGCAGCCCCTTCGGAAGTTGTCACGTACACCAGTCGTGAGGTGAGAAGAGATTAGATGTAAGGGAAAAATAGAGGCGTAGGGATGAGTGAAAAACATTATGTAGAGCCATAGTGTTAGTAGCTCGAGGATGGTTTTCTCATCTCACACTGTAATCTTCTATTTTTCACATAGTGGGATCTCTCTCTCCCGTGGAATATTCTCCCGTGGAATATGCATTAAAACCAAAACCACGTAAAAGTTGGTGTGTTCTTTTTATGTGTGTGGTTGAGCGACGTTGTAGGTGAGTCATTCGACTCATTCCCATTTGTATTTTGAATGCCCTTTTTCTAGTTGCGTGTGGCGCAGTTTGTTAACTCAAAGAGTTGCAGAAAAGCAACTGTCCCGAATTCTCTTCTTAGGTTTTGTTTTTGCTCCCACAATTTTGGGGCTGAAGTAAAATCCATTAATGGAGATATAACAAGTATCTGAAACCATAAAATTAAAAACCGATACTGAGCACTCATTCTTTCTTCATGTGGCAGTGCAGGTTAGATATTGATTCTTTCAATGGGATGGAATTCCTGTTTTGGGTGTATAATGCAGTTGGACGTGCCGGGCAGGGCAGCTCCTAAATGTCGGCACCTGTGCCTTAAAGTCGCGGAATTGGTTGGTTTTACAGGACGCGCTTATGATCTTGAGCTCGTTTCGCACTTTGTTGAGACGGCTCTGTCTCACTCGAGAAAATTAGTATTGATGCCCATAATCAAGCTTTGGTTTAATACCATCTTCGCGTTTCAAGCTTTTGAACGGCACAGCAGCTAGAAACAGCGCATTGCAGTTTTATTGCAGAATCATGAGCTAATGTCGGTGAGTTTTGGGTTCGCGTACTTTAGCTACACTACAGACCCGCGTTTCAAGTTGCAAATCCCGGGTACAACTTTTTTCGACTTGGTGAAAGAACTTTTTCAACTTAGTAGAAACATGTTCTAGGTTGGAGTACTAATTGGTGATCATCTACGGTTTCTTGAGATTTAAATCAGCTAGATTTTGCGACCTTGATCACCTGCGTTACATCACAGAAGGAAACAAGAACTGTAACCTCGAATAATTTCTGCCACCATATTGTGCTGCGCTCGCTTGATCTTAACATACCTCTAAACAAATCACGTTGGCCTTAAGTTATAAGTCATGACTTGATTGATTATTATAGCAGGACCTGCCCAGGCTATCATTTGTCTCATCTTGATTTCTGTCAAGAAGCTGTCGATTTTGCATTTGCAGGTGGAGGGATCTCAAATCTGTTGGTGTTCATCAGATATTTAGTCTTCGATTATTCTCTTCAAATTTTTGGGGTTGTTCGATCGACTTCGACTCCTCACCCTCCTCTTCATCCTCGTTCACCTCCATATCGTCTTCAATTATAAAATTGAAGAGCTCTCTTTCTTGTGCAGCGTCCGTGAGAAATGCATACAAATTGTAGATACGAAGCGTAAAATCTATAGTTTCATATACTAAAGAAATTTAATCCCAGGTGTTCGTCTAGTGGTCAAGATTTGCAACTTCGAAGATTACTTCTCTTTAAAGTCTTAGGTCTGAAACATCTTATGTTAAATAACTCCCATTAGAGCATCTCTAACTGAACTCTATCACTGATCCAAAAAAAAAAACTCAACTCTATCTATTTCTCTATTTTGAATACAAAATATTATATTCAATTAAAATAGTGTATTTGGAGAATATCAATATAACTACAACTCTCCTTTTTTAACTCTCCAATTTTGAAATACATAACACAATTTTCCCCAAAATAATTATAATTATAATGCTTTTATTTATCTGCTAGATATGTCAAACAATATTCTCATTTCAAAGGGAGCCCTTCTATATGCACCGATGGTGCACTGACCGGCGTCGGGGACCCACTTGTGGGTCCCAAACGGAAAATCTGAACCGTTAGATCATCTTAAAATCGTTTTCCGAGGGGCCCTACGCGAGAATCGAGACAATCGGACGGCCCTAAGTGCTTGATCCAAAATCACCCCATTTCATCCAAATTTTTTTGCGGATGAAATGGGGTGATTTTGGATCAAGCATTTAGGGCCGTCCAATTGTCTCGATTCTCGCGCAGGGCCCCTCGGAAAACGATTTTAAGATGATCTAACGGTTTGGATTTTCCGTTTGGGACCCACAAGTGGGTCCCCGACACCGGTTGGTATACTATCAGTGCACCACTGTCGGTCCCCTTATGTTTTCCGTTTCAAAGGGCATCGTCAGTATCTTTTTTTATTGGAACTACTTTTACATACATTGAATCTGTCAACATTGAAAACTATGCACACGGAGATACTATCACCTAAGGTCATCTCTAGTGCACTACCTATATAATGCTCCCTAAAGTGTACACCTAAGCACATGTGGGGCCCAATTTTGTTTGCTAAGAACTTAGTTAGCTAGCTAAGAAGAAATTCACTTTAATGGGGCTTCCTAAAAATACTCCCTAAAGTGTATGTGGGACCCATTTAAGTGGGCCTCATAACCAAAAAAACAATGGCAGATTCAATGTTATAAATGTAAGCAACTTTCTCTCTCCTCTTTCTCTCTATCTCTCTCCTCTTTCTCTCTCCTTAAGTCCCTCCCCAAATTTAGGTAGTCACTTAGGGCACTTTAGGTAGTGAGGGGTGCCACCTAGGATTTTAGGGAGCCAAGTTTTGTGCACTAGAGACCATTTTTTGAGGTTTTTCTTAGCTAACTAGTTAGGGCACTTTAGGTAGTGATTTTAGGTAATGCACTAAAGATGCCCTAATCACCGTATCACGGATACCTCTGATACTCCTTGTGTAGTTGTGTGCTATGTGATGCTCTTGAGGAGTCATTCCCATTTGTTTTGCTTATGCCTTTTTTTGTTATTGGGTGTGGCAGGTTTTTTTTTTGTTTTTTAAATCTAGCGGTCAGGGGTTTCCGGGTCAGTTAATGCGCACCTCGTCTAATCCTCTCCCCAGTTCAGTCAAAGCCAGGTCATCCACGCTAGGATTAAGTGATTCGCGAGGACAAGAAATTACTCCCTCCGTTCCAAAATAAGTGTCCCTTACTCTCTCTCTTACCGTTTTTCAAATTAAAAAATTAAGTACTTCCGTGTATCGTGTTTCGAATTTTTTTACACCGAATTAAAGTACTCAATTAGTACTTTAATTCGGTGTGAAAAAGTTTGAAAAACGATAAACGGAAGTGCTCAATTTTTTGATTTGAAAAATGGCACGACTTTTCGTAGTGGACACTTATTTTGGAACGGAGGGAGTAGTACTTTCGAACTCTGGTCAATGACAGGCCCTCCAGGCCTGGCCCCAAGAGTTTGCTAAGTTTCAAACTAAGGATATCGGGTGAGGTTTGACCTAATAAGTTGGCTGGCTTATTTTTCGTCTTTATTTGATTTTTTTTCACGTTTTTTAGTTTTTCATCAACTTTTTGTGTATTATTGGTTCATCTCGGCGAGCGGAATCAAAAAAGTATAAAATTATGACCCGTGCTTAAATTTTTTTGAATAAAGACAAAAATAAGCCAAAATGTCAACTTTTTACACTTTTTTCGATTTTATTCAAAAAATTGAAACTTCTAGCCATAATCTTTTAGCTTTTTGGATTCCTCTCGTTGAGACGAACCAATAATACTCAAGAAATCGATGTAAAACTGACAAATGCAAAAAAAATCAAATAAAGACAAAACAAAAAGTTAAGTTGGCTTTTTTAGCCAAACTTTTATAACTCATCCCTATTACCACTTGAGCTACCCCGAGAGTTGGGTGTGACAAAGTCTGTTGACTCAATGTAAGGCCAAATAGGCTTGGAACAGGAGCTTCACTGGTTTGTCCAAAGTTGCAGACAAGCTACTGTCCTCAATTCTCTTTCTTGAGCTGCGTTTTGGTGCCACAATTTTACCATCTTTTGGGGTAACGAAATGCTAGTAGCATGTTCAAGGCCAAGAAAGGAGATGTAGCAGTGGTTTTGGGGAATGTTAGAAAAGACAAACAGTCACTATTACTCTACTGAAAACAAAGACAAAATCAAAACAATATGTCGCACATTTAGATTGTTCTCAAAATGGTAATAATAAGATACAGACCAAACAAAATACCAGATGAAATTCATTAACTAAAGCTAAATGAGGACCAACTTATATTTCAAAATTATGAGCTACAGACAAGACAAGTTCTGCTCAGATCTAAAATATAATCACACATGCCCTAGTCGTAATCTATACATACTACACACACAAACCCTGGAAAAAATAACCCAATAGCATATGGGATTAATAGGCTAAACCAGGGCTTCTAGATTCTAAAACACTAGATTATACAGATACTTTACAAGAACAAAGGCCATGTTGATACCTTACTTCACAAGAATTTTAGAGGGAAGGGAAACTCCTGGCGCTTCCGCATTCGAAGAAAAGCCTTCGCAAGCAACAAGCCTCACCACATAACCACCACTTGTAAGGTTGTACCTTTTCTGAGCTTCAACAAATCCCCTACTTAGAACCCGCTCGACCCAATCCTTAGCTTCTTGTTCTTCAAATGTACATGCTGCTGCGATTATCTGCTCCATAACTTTAGAATCGATCTCCAACAAAGAGTCTGAGCCAACAATTTTATGGAAGCACTCGCTAATCTCCTTTGATATCTTCTCAGCTAGCTTGTCGAAATCAAATGGCTTGAAAACCACTGCTTCATCCACTAATTCAACAAATTTCTCCAACCAAGCCTTGTTGTTTAGAGGGATGGAGTCACCTCCAGATTTCCAGCAGTCGGTGTTTAGCAGTTCTATCTCCTCAGCTGGGAGATTCAAGTCCAGTTGCGTATTTGAGGACTTGTGAGCCCGTTTAGCCATTTCAGAAGTACCAAATGACTTTCTTTTGTTCACAATGACTGGGTTTGAGATGCCTATCCTTGTGTTATTCGGAAGCACATGATCAATCACTATCTGAATAGGCCATCCCTTTGCTCTCAATATACTTTCCTCAGGGTAGTTGCCAGTTTCTTTTTCAAAAGAGAGAACTTCAGCACCCTTTGTGAATCTTGAAGTGGTCACAAAGATTGCGTTACTGACACCTACTTCTCTTCCGTGTGAGTCAGAAAATTTCCCAGTCTGCACAGCCTGTGATAAGCTATTCTGAACAGTCATATCAGCCTCATCAATATTTTCAAGGAACACAACAGACCGAGGTTCCTTGCTCAATTCCCCCACAATGTAATCGACGACAGTTTTCCCTCTGAACTTCACATCATAACCAATTACTCCATCTTGGGAACTTATATCCACACAAATAATGTTTCTTTTGCTTCCATAGAGTATCTCAGCAAGGGAAATGGCAATCCTCTTCTTACTGAAGCAATCAGGTCCAAGAAAAGTGAACCATATATCTCCTCTTAGACTTGCTCCAAAGTGCTTTGGTTCATTACTTGTTCTGCAGCGTGCTATTGCTTGGCTAATAGCACTAAGGGCTTCGTCTTGCCACCTGATTCTCGCAATCAGTTGCTGATAGAGCATCTTGAAATCCCTCTGATCAAACACGCCTCCAAAAGCAGGACAAGTGCATGACGAAGATTGAGCATATATTCCCAGACCTAAATCCGTAGTCACAGATGCAGTAGAAGGTGGAGACGCGTGACCATCAGAACTGGACAAACTCAGAGGAGGAGACTGCACCCCACCTAGCTCAAGATCTCTGGGTTCTAATGATTTTTCTCCCGTTTTGGCCAGGGAATTCAAATCCAGAGCCCGTGAAACAACTCCAGGCAGTGTAATGGCTGATTGAGATCTAGGAAAAATTTGTGTATCCATCGACATGCATGAAGCAACCTTTTTGCTTCCACTTGCATTTGAAGATCCCGTCTCACGGCTACTTTGGTTATCAGCATTTTCCTTCTTGTCACCATTGACTCGAAAGCCCACAACTGTTGGAACCTGAGAACCCACTTGGTAAATGTTTCCCTTTGTTAGTTTTTCAGCATGATGAAGACGTTTACAGATATTATTCCATTTCCTTTGCAGTCCTTCGACTTTAGCACTCAATGCCAAGCCATCATCTTTGGTCTGCACTGAAGAGATTAAAATAGGTTTTATATGAATGCTGAATCTCATAAACATTTTTGGCTAATGATGTTCTGTTTGCTGAACAGTTCACAGTTTCCAAGCAGAATCAAGTGGTTGGGAAACTTGGATTTCAACCATTTAAGATTGTATAAATAAATTATCAAAAAAGCAAAAACATTCGAATGGGACTGAAGGGTGAAACCCAATCACGAGAATATGTATCGGTTCAGTTGTCAAGAATTTGATGCAAGAAAACTGTCCTTGAAAAAATTGTAGAGAAGTAAATTATCCATTAAATTAAAAAAATTGTGAAAACATTACGGTATAGTAGTGCAATTGTGAAGGAAACTAATTTAGAAATAAGATTCTTGAAGAACCTTTTTAACTTTTACAGGATGAGGAAAAACCAATGCTGATAAGAAAGTCAGAGACGCATGTCTCAGAGGTTCTTTCTGCTAACTACTAGACCACTATAACATAAGACATCTAGAGATCCTCATACGTCCCTGTCCATTCCAAGCAACTGAATGGGTCCTATTCTTATGTCTATAAAGAGCTGCAAAGGCATCATAACAATCAACGAACTGGAGCATAACCCCAGGGAGTGTAGGAAAAACAAACCTCCAGTGTCCAAAGCCCTGTTTGTGCTGAGTTCAGTCATCTGCAACCAAGGAGGTAAGCTAGATTGGTACTGTTCTGCAACTGAAGCAGCAAATCCTCCTTTGGCAAAAGCAGATACTTCTTGTTCACACTTCTCGTTGCAGAGATGACAGCGGGATGGACATTGGTATGAGACACCCAGAGGGCTCTTCAAATCAGAAGGTGTGGAAAATAACCCACCGAATGGAACAAAGGATTCCATCAAGCTGTAAGTATAACATAAGCATGATAGGGTGAGATTCAGTGTCCTGATGATAGTTAGAACTTTGAAGACAAATGAAGAAAGAGATGGTAAATTGCAGCCCAAAATGTTGACAAGAACAGCGAAAGACAGTGTTACCAAATAAAATATCAAACTATAAAAGAGGGAGAATACAATTCGAACATTAGGTAAAAGTAAAGTAAAACCCATTACTGGAGATGTTACGACTTTCCTAAACCGTAAAATTCAAAACCGGTACTATGCATTCATTTACTTCATGAGAAATGAAATAAACGGATTCTCCACTACTTGAACTGCTGCTTTTAAACAGCAGAATTAGGATACTCTTCAGAAAATATTGATTGGGGTCGTAAGTCAAAATGATGCGATGAATCAAAAGACTTCCACTCCCAATCAAGTGTAGAAGATCAAATAAACACTAATACAAGCAGTACCTAGACATCATAATCGCCAAAGTTTACAAGGGTTGTTCAATGGGGAAGCAGATACAGCCATAGGCCTACCAGCAAAAGCTGCCTTCAGGTTGTGGCATCCAATCCAAGAGTTATAGAGACAAAGTCAACGGAAAATTGAGCAAAGTACAAAGCAGTACGAGAGCATGCAGTCAACAAAATTTGGCAATTAATGTTTTCATACTGATTTATCCTTTCTTTTAGTAAGTTAAAATCAAAGAGAAAATTTTGTATTCATATGAACCCTTGTGGAAATTCAAGATGATGTTTGAAACATGGCCATTAAGGAGGTACTTATCACAAACAACCACATAATTGTAACACCGTCCATGGAGCCCCATTCTCTCTAAAAATTTAGAAAAATTTGCATGCATGAATGTACTATGACAAATACATAAACCTATACCAGACACAAAGAAGAAGGTACATGAACGCATAATACACTGACTATGCCCATAAGTACCTAAACGCTATAACTATTTCTTCAAACGAATGAATTGCACCTTTCATTTATGTAGGTGTCTATGAAACATGCGTATGCAACTGCTAAATACATCTAGCACAATGGAAACTATTCAATTGATCTTTTCAATCAAAGTAAATGAAGTACTTTAGGGTACATTACACAGACCTCACCGAGATACGAAAGCATAAAATACTTAATTAAATAAAACTTCTGCAGTCAGGCAACCATTTAACTAAGCAAAAAGTTCTTTAGTCAAGCAACCACTAATCAACAAATGCTTGACCATGATGTATTTTGTTTTAGGGTCATTCTATTGACAGCCCATTGAGCTGCCAATAACCGAAGAAAAAGACCAAAAAAAAAAACCACAAATTCCAGTACACTTGTTATACTTTTCAAAGCACTTTCACACACTTTCTACACATCTTAATACACTCAAAAATTCTACGTGTACGCAAGAATTGTACACGGATTGTGTACGTACGCACGCGGGGGGCCCACTGCGGGCCCCAAAAAAATTCTAAAAAAATACCGAATCCCTGCGAATCTAGAAAACATACTTGCCGTTATCCAATTGAGCTGATTTTTTACGGGGTCCCATAAAATAATATTTTAAGATTTATGGTATTTTTTTAGAATTTTTTTGGGGCCCGCAGTGGGCCCCCCGCGTGCGTACGTACACAATCCGTGTACAATTCTTGCGTACACGTAGTCGGATTCTAATACACTTATGGAACCTTATCGATAGCTGGTGAGCTATGTCTTTTTGTCTACTATGCACCACCTACCTTTCTAACCAATTTGGCCTCCTTCGTTTTTTATTTCTCAGGTACCCAGACAAGTGCAATAAAAAATACAAAATAAACCTTGAGAAACCTTATATATCGCACGGCTAATTCAATATAAAAGGTCATATCATATTCATAAGTACAATCCAAGGTCCCAATCCGATACTATATTCACGTTTAGATCAAATTAACTATTTAAAGATCTGAACCGGCGTAATCTATCATACACACAGACACCACAGAATAGCAACATGGTACTGAACAACTGAAGAGTTACCTGGATCTGGGATATGAATCTCCTCCCATGGTTGGCCTAAGAGAAGTGATGGGTAGGAGCTGCAAATCCCAATCCTTCTCAACAGATGGATATCGATTCAAAAACTTCAAATACGTCTCATAAGTTGCTGCATATCCAATCAGCCACACCTTCCCTTCGGAAGATTGATTTACTAACCTCGTCAATTCTCCCACAACAAAACTAGCCACAGCAGAAGCTGAGCCACAATCGTCATCATCATCACCAATCAACTCATTCAAATCGCCATAACTGATAAGCACACCAGGTCCACTACAATGTTCCACCGTTCGAGAGATCTCCCCAAACCTCAGCTTCACCAACCCCTCATCACAATTCCCATTGACAAATCTCGAAACATCAATATCCAGGGGAATCACATTCACCCCGTATATCTCCACTGGCAAAACGCACCCTCCTTTCCTCTTCTCCACAACCGCACAGAAACTATGAAAAGCATCGTTGGCGCAAACACCGACGAGGAGCGGATTTCTCCCCTTGTTTCTCACGAGAACCTCCCCAATCCGTTTACAATTCTCATCACCATTAGATAACCCGGGAAACCCAGAAAAACCCAGGAATGGAAAGCTGAAATTCCTTGGACCTGGATCCGAATCGCCATTCAAATTGCAGAGAAACACTGGGGGACCTCTATACCGTGAATACCTGAGAAGCTGATGATGAACGGGTCGAAGGATGGCTAACTTGATATCACAACTCCGAAAACCCGATTCACTGAAAACCCGGCTCACCACTGGGTCATCAAGTATGGAGAGAACCAGATTCTGAAGCTCTACCTGTTAACCATCCAAAAAACAAAGCTATAATGAGAAATAAGGCAGAGATTGTTGTAGAAAGGCTTGTGTGGTTAATCAACATTAAAGAGAGAAGACGGCAAAGTTTCAGCAACCGCTAACTACTACTCCTATATAACAGCAGTTCAAACTACCTGTAAACTAAGGTCAAGAAACCTAAGTCACCTGATGCCCCCGACATGCGTGAGCAATAGCTAGAGCGTAGGAGTGAAATCCTCCTCCTAGAATATTTCAAACGACTTTTTCTTGTAAGCTTGTTCACGGCGTTACTAATCTGGTTACAACAACAACAATTACAGAACTCATCTAGTCGCTAACGAGAAGGTGTAGCGGTATGGACGGATGATTGAAAACATACTTAACCTTTGATAATATGCATAAAGTGGTTGTGCTCAAAATACTACTGAATCAGTGACCCCCTAAACAGGGGCGGACAAGGGGTGCTAGGGAGGTGTTTCACCTCCCTAATTTTTTTTATATTTTTAGTATACTTTTTTATTTTTTGGTAAAATTAGGCAAAAATTGTCCCTGTAAATTAGGCAAAAATTGCAATTTTGCGTCCACCACTACCCCTAAACCTCCAAGATCCAAGAACCGAGGAGCTACGGAATGTTTTGCTGCAGAACCACACAAAACGGGAGCAAACAACTAAATTGCGAGAACAAGAATCGAGAGCCAGAAAAATATATAGCGAACTGGTAAAACTACAGGAAATCGTGGGATTATGTTATGACTCACTCACTCACTCACTCTTTAACCAGAATCAACTATGTCTCACAATACCTTCACCATCGAAACGGACGACGACTGCTGCTGCTGCTGCTGCTGGAACATATGAAAGCTCTCCGGTTGCCGTCTCTGGTTCGCCTGAGACCGCTTGATCGCCGCCATGAGCGAGTTCGACACGGGCGGCTCGTCGGACCGGTGCGGCGTCGAGGGAAGGCGGTCAAGAGAGACTCCCAGACAGAGCTCTAAGGCTTTAAACTGGATTCGAGCCGAGTAGGCGCTGTTTCTGGCGCGGGTACAGGCGTCCCGCAGCGGCGAGGAGGAGGATGGGAGCGAGAGGAGGGCGGAGACGGCGTGGAGCGACGTCGTCTGGGCGTGGGCGCGGCGGCGGGCTACCGCGACCGCCTCGTCTAGCGCTTGGGCGGCGTCTTGCGTCAAGCATTGCCTGGCTGTGGTAACCGGCGTCGGCATCGCCGGTGAACATAAAAATATAAAAATAATAAATTTTATGTCTTGGGTTTTTTTTTGTTTGTTTGTTTGCTTGATTTTAATATCTATTACTCCGATATTTATGGGTTATAGATAGGAGGAACAAGAGAAGGAATAAAAAAATGGAGAAGGAAGGTGGATATTTATATGGGGATATGTCTGTATCAATCCATCAAATGCCTTTTGATTATAAATTGGGGAGGAGAGAGAGAGAGAGAGAGAGAGAGAGGTGTTGGTTGCTTGTTGGTGGTGGTGGTGGTGGTGGTGGTGCTGTTGATGGTGGTGGGGAGACGGTGATGGGAGGGGTGGGGCCCATGAACAAACAGGTGGTGAGCATAGATTCTGTACCCTTGGGATCTCTCTCTTTCGCTGTTTCTATTGGGAGTTTTCATTTTCAATCATGATGCTTATGCTTTTTCTCGGAGAGAGAAAGGTGGAGAGAGAAAGAGAGAGAGAGAGATGCACAGAGGGAATGCCGTGTCCACGTTCTTCATTCCAGTGGACCAACAGCGACACTGGACGTCGCTGTTTGCTTTGCTTGTAAATTGAGCCCCTTTTTTTTAGCATCAACAGTTGGAGATTAGTAAAAACTAAAACAAGAACAGTGAGAAACAGTTAGCTTGGGTTAACTCGGTACGGTTCAACTCACATGCACAATCTGAGAGACGGAAAATTCACTCCTACACTTCATTTGGTATATATCCAGTTGTTTCATCACCCATACATGGCAATTTGTGTTAGATATTCATGTCATTACATAGGCATGGTAATCCAACAGCTAGTATTGTACAGAAGAATGACTTATCTTAATTCTGTTTGGGAAAACCGTTCTTCTGTAATAATAATAATAACATAAGAAAAAGATTGTGCAAACCATGTCCAGACTAGAAAATAATGAACAAAAGACTTAATTCAAAACAACTCAGGTCGTTTGTCGACGAGATATAAAAGGTGGATATGCTATCCACTATATATGATATCATGGGCTATTCGGCTCACATATCTCCGGAGTTTGGCATGTGAAGCATTAGCCAGATTAGAAATTCGGGCAGATTGTATATAGGGGAGGAGCCGGATATAAAAATCGCACCACTCCCCCTATTATTATTATATTTGGCTTCAGCAGGGTCGGACCTAAGTTTTTTAGTGCCCTAGGCAAGTTCTAAATTAAAAATGATGCCCTTAACGGGGGGAAAGCAAACAGTCGCGATACGAGGAAATCCATATGTAAAGTTTTATTAATCATTATTTAATAACAAAAAATATAAAGTCCCAAAATACATATCATCTAAAGAATGCATGAGTTTCACTTGAATATACTTTAAAAAATACTAAAAGTTCCCTTCTATTTGATTAAGGGGCTGTTTGATAAAGTTGAAAGCTGAAAACTGAAAATTAAATACTGAAAACTGAATGCTGAATTTATTAAACTAATAAGCTGTTTGATATGTACTGAATTTTAAGTACTGAAATAAATAAGTTGTTTGATATGTACAAGGAGCTGAAACATTAAACTCACCACATAAATGGAAGCTTCTATTGAATAATCCATCAATATCAATCCATAAATAAATATTTTAATATATGCAAAACAATATTCAATACACACCTATCTAAATATAGACACACTGATGCATTGTTTATGAAAAATTGATCGGATAAAGTTCTTCAAGATGTTTTTTTTTAATAATTTCTCGCGTTGACCCCCTAAAGCACGTTTTAAAAACATTGGAAGGTTCGGATAATGAAAATTTGATAGGGAGAGTGGGTATGGACGGAAGGTCCGCATTTTATGGTGTGGGGGGGGGGGGGGGGGGGGGGGGGCATTGTATATAGTCAAGTATCCCTAACTTTGTTAAAATACAGACCTCATAGTTCCCAGCCATATTTTGATGATTTGAACCGCTCATTGTGTTGAAAACATGTTTTTGAGTGTATCCATGAGGACTCGACTAAAAAAATGGCCAGGAAGGGCTTTGATCCAAGCAATTTTTCATAAAATTATATATATCCACATTTATGAGAAACTGCTCAGATCAAACTCTTCCCAGCCATTTTTTCATTTATTTTTTGCTGAATGCTCGAGGGTACCCTTAAAAACATATTTTAAATACATTGAGCAGTTTGGATCATCAAAATATGATTGTGAGAGTGGAGGTCCGTATTTTAAAAAGTAAGGGATCCCTAATTGGATCCTAATTGTGTGAGTATGTGTGTGTGTGTATATATATATATATATATGTATATATGGCGCCAGATCTAATCCGGGATCCGGGATGGGGTTTCCATCCGAGACTCCTCCAATTCTCTAATTTCTCGATCAAATTTTCATGATGTACAGTTTTTATCGAAAATTGATTGGAGAAGCCCTTTCTGGTATTTTAATTTTTTTAATGATTTCTCACGAGGATCCTTAAAAACAAGTTTTAAACACATTAGACTGTCCATATCATGAAAATTTGATCGAGAAATAGGAGGTGTGGATGGAAACTCCATCATGGATTCTTGATTGGATCCATTCCGTGTGTGTGTGCGCGTGTGTGTGTATACGCTCTTTTATAAAATATCCCCTCGTACTATGGTAGTAATTTATATCCATGTAAAATTAATCCGGCGGGCAAACGACCCGTGGAGTCAATAATTAAAGGAGAGAGACAGAGAGATAAGACCCATAATTAGTTTGTTTGGTGGTTTTACTCCTTGCATAATTGACTAATGTTCAATTTTTTGGGTTACGTTCGGGAAAATAATTTCTTGTGAATCCACTAGTTTCAGTGTAGATCTTGTCTTTGACCAGACCGGAAAGAAAATTAGTCAAAATACGTGTAAATTGACCCGAACACCGCGATCGTTGAAAAAAAAAAAAAAAAGGTGAGAGGTCGCTTCAAATTGTAAAGGTTGAATATGACAGGGAATTATAAACTCAACACACCCAACACCATACACATACCCTTCATCATCACTTTGGAATATGAGAGAAAGGAATTAGGTGTGAATCACCTAATGTCATGGTGGGCCTCTTCTCGGCCCAATCCAAATGTTGACATACCTCCACAGTCCACATTATGCACACAGAGTCCACAGAGAGAGAGAGAGAGAGAGAGAGAGTGAGAGTGGAAAGGTGTTTGATTTGATGTGTTCTTTTGTTTCCTACTGCCAACACCTCTGCTACTCTTTTGCAACCTTTTCATCCACTTTTCTTACGTTTTTCTCAAAATTCCAAACAAGTCTCTCTTCACCCAAAAAATTCTTTCATACCCTTTTGGAGAGACCTTGAGCGGTTGATTGAAGTATGGGTACAGACCGGTGCACAGATCGGGTTGTGGGACTCACTAACGGGTCCCAAACCAATGATCCTCATTATTCATTAATTTTTTTAAAAAAATTTTTGAGTGGCCTCGCAAAAAATAACCACAATTGCATACCTAAAAATTGTTGATCTAATGTACTCCTTCCATTCCAAATTAAGAGTCTACTACGAAAAATCGTGTCATTTTTCAAATGAAAAGATGAAGTACTTCCGTGTATCATTTTTTGAATTTTTTGGCACCAAATTAAAGTACTCGTCGAGTACTTTAATTTGGTGCGAAAAAATTCAAGAAATGATATACGGAAGTACTTTATTTTTTGATTTGAAAAATGATAAGAGAGAGAAAGTGGGGCTCTTATTTAGGAACGGATGGAGTACCAATTTTCATTCAAAATCCAAATCATATATTCTGAATGAAAATTTGGTGCATTAAGTCAAACACATGCATGAATTTGATTGAGCTGATTTTTCGCGACCACTTGGAAAAATATTTCAAAATTAATTAACAATGCGGATCATTTGTATTGGACCCTCTAGTGAGCCTTGCACGCTGATCTCACCTAACAGTTGTGGAACCAGAATTTAAACTTGGAGGTGGCACTCAAGATGGCCTATATATTGCCACAGTTATCAAAAGAAATGTTCGATCCATAACACCGATAAAATATGTAGGATATGTTTTCATTTAGTATATTACATACGGAAGAAAAGTAAGAAATTCTTTGAACCAAAATGAATGTATTTTATTTCTTGTTTTGCGATTCGGACAATCTTTTTTGTAATGGAGGAAACCCAAGAAGTACATGTGTTTGAACATAATAGCACAAATAATTCATATATGGGTAGGGGGTTGTGACCCGAGAGTGGCCCATGCCACTGGACCCCTTAATAGTTCCGCTCTGCCTAATTTGGTTTTGAAAGATGCTAATTATCTTTAAATTTGAAGAATGAGAAATAAAACTAGAGGTTAGATAGTGTTTTGAGTATCTATTGGAGCATGCAAAATCTATTGGAGATTTTCTAAGTAGGGATGGCCATTTTGTTTCATCCGATCCTACCTGCTCCGATTTTCACCCTAAACGAGTTGGATCCGGGCTTTTTTGGGTATCAGGTAGGATATGAGAATTGTTTTTTTTCTTTTTAATTCTGAATAGGTAGGAGGTGAGTAAGTGTCTGTCCCCGCCATGCTCCGAACCCCACCACGAATTACCCTCGTACACATATCTATATTACAAAAAGATAAAGAAGGAGGCAGACAAGATTTTAGAGAGAAAAAAAGAAAACCGAAAAAGCTTTGGAGGAAAGAGTAAAAGTACCGATGAACAACCTAATCTAGCGAAACCCAATGACTTTTGGCTATATCAGGGATACATAGATCAATCATTTATTTTATTTGTGCATATACTTTGAATATCAAAATTATTAATTTCCCCGTGCATAGCACGGGTTTCATGCTAGTCTATATTACATTACACAACGCTTTTCTTGAAAATGTCCTACATGGCATGGCGACTGTTTGGCTTCCGCAATCTTCTATTCCATCACCCTTAGGATCCAGCTATGAATCTGGCTTACCTTTCCAATCTTCTCCACTCTCTTTCCAAGAAAATTTAAATCTTGCTTACCTTTTTATTTGATTGTGTTTAAGTTAAAATTGTAATTGTTCAATCATTCCTATTATCAAATTATAGCTTTGATAGGTTTTAATTGTTTCCCTTGTGAATTAGTTTCATTCAAATAGGGCATTTAAATTCCTTAACCAAGCTTTAAATGCATGGAAAGGAATTACAAAAAGAAAAACTGCACTGATATGCACGGAATATATGGAAAGAATTATAAGCTTTTTGAATATTATATAGATGATTCTATATAAATGCCTTTCAAAAAAAAAAAAAAAAAGAAACCTACCGGCAATATATGGAAAGATTTGAATTCCAACATTTTATTGCCTTTTAAAGTTTTTATTGCACATCATTAGAGAAGCATAATTCATTTAATAAACTGTGTTTAAAACGCGTTGCTTCGTGCCTTGAGGCACGGGCAAACCCTAGTGTTGATATATGTGTGGGAGACCATGTCCCCCTATGATATAAACTATAGAAACAAAAACCATTAGAAGACATAACAAAAACCATGGATGACGTGACAAAAACTTATTCAATAGCGTAACATTTATTAACCACTACAAAGCTTAACATAACCATTAGAAGGTACTGTATAACATTTTAACCATTAGAAAACATAACATTCTTCAAAATGGCATAACATGTACTCTAAAATTATATATATTTCGGTGATTAACTTCCATCGGCATAACCTCCTACTTACTATCAAATTGCTTCCTTTCTACGAAAAACTTTTTTTTGGGTTGGGTTTTTAAATATATTGTTTGTTGGATTTAATGTTTTTCTTTTTCTTGCACCATGGTGATGAGTTGCCCAAGCTTGAGAGTTGAGGGCTTGCGGGGCTTACTCCAAAGGCTGGCTATGAACACACCAGAAAAAAAGTGACCAGCCAAAATAAAATTTGTACTTTTCAATATACTGACATACACATATGAATTGATTTCATTCCAAAAAAAAAAAAACAAAATGAGGATCTCTCTCAGGTGCCCAAACTCGATCTATCATAATTTTGTGCCCGGAGATAAAATCTACTTTTGCATCAGAATTTCAATAAAGGCTAAACCTAGTGAGCTTGACTTTGGATGATCACTCTAGTGAAGTTTGGAGCTCATAGCCCCGTCCCAAATTGCTGGTCTCTTTTCTTATTTTGGGATATCTCAAATATTGGTCTTATTTCTAAAAACAACTGTGATAATATGTCAAACTTCTAGTTATACCTTAAAGGTACTCTTTCCCTCCCAATTTACTTCACAGTTTTTGAAATCTGTATCATTTCTAAATAATTTATATCTTTTAGTTTGTAATATTTTTCATGATATTTAAAATTTTATATAAAACATAAAACAACTACTCCCTCCGTTCTAAAATAAGTGTCCCTTTTAAGACTGCGTCATTTTCAACGGCTTATATCTTTTATGTGAATTTCAAAAAATATGCATTATCGATCTTGTTTGATAGATCGTAATTAATTCTATTATACAAAATTTTCAAAATCATAAATACTATTATAAATTAAAAGATATAATCCATTGAAAATGACACGGAGTCGCAAAAGGGACACTTATTTTGGAACGGAGTGAGTAATTGAAATCTATCAAATAAGATCCATATTACATATTGTTTGTGATCCATATTGAAAAATATAAACAATTTAAAACCACTTAATAAACTTCACAGTTTTGAAGGATAATTTTGGAACTCTAAAACAATAATTTTGTCTCCTTAAAAAGTTGAATTTTCCAAAAGGAACGAGCAATTTGGGACGAAGAGAGTACTACAGAAAAGCAAGTAAAAAGGAAAGAAATATGGGAGAAAAGGCAAAAGGCAAAAAAGTCTCGCTTCCAAGGGGGGCAATATTTCTATTAAATCCCTATAATATATTGTTTAAGTCGAGTCCTTTTGTTGATCTCTGGCAAGTACCCATACTCGATCTGTCATAATTTTGTGCCTAAAGATAGAATTTATTTTTGCATCATATAATGTCAATAAAGGCTAAACCTAATGAGCTTGACTTTTGATGATCACTCTAGAAAAGTTGGAGTTCATAGACCTCTTAAATACCAGTTACTAGAAAAGCAAGCAAAAAGGAAAGAAATGTGGGAGAAAAGACTAGGCAAAAAGAACAAAAATAAGTCTCGCTTGGGAAGGGAGACAAATATTTCTATTAAATCCCAAGAATATATTGTTCAAGTCGAGTTCATAGAAAAGTTTCTATAAAAACTCTTCTCCAATTCCCCTTCCCGCCCCCATCTCCACTGGAGAAGTTTTTTTATCCTCCATCACCATCCCAAACGGGGAATTAGGGATCCTAACCAAAAAAAAAAAAAGAAATGATTTTCACACTCCCCATTTTACAATTCACACTCTTTTTTTGACTTTATCCACGTGAATTTACAATATTACCCTTGCATGTGTGAAATAAGTGCATTGAAGAAGGGCAATATTATAAATTCATATGGATTGAGACAAAAAAAGGGAGTGTGAATTGTAAAGTGGGGGAGTGTGAAAATCATTTCCAAAAAAAAAAGAAAAACAAACAAAAAACAAACAATGCATTCATCTTCTTACCTTGCATTTTTCAGCATAAATAAATCATCACAAAGCCAGTGGCGGATCCAAGAATTCCATCTAAGGGAGTCACCTTTCAAACATAATTGGAAAAAAAAAAATTCACAATCCAATCTAACCTAATACTATAATGAGAAGAAAAAATGTTTAAACATTCTTCATTAAGCATATAATAGGTCGAAGTTAAAACATTCTAAAAGATTTCCAACATAAGCGCACAAAATTAGAGATTCCTTCCTAAAACTTTTTACAATTAACTCCTACAGGTTTTCATCTTCTGAAAGTTTTGCATGATTATATCATCGTCAATATCAGCAAAAATATCTCTTTCCATGCACACTACCAAATAATTTTTCAACCACAAATCATTCATTCGGTTCTGTAGTCAATTTTTCACAATGGCCATTGCAAAAAAAGACTCTTTCAACAGTAGCAGTCGCAATCGGTAAGATCAATGCCAAAGTCAAGAGCAAGTAAACTAAAGGATATATTTTGTCTCTCCCAGCCTCTACCATTTTCTTAGAAAGACCACTAAGTCCATTCAAACTCGAAAAAGCATCATTCAATTGCATGTCAAAAATATATGAATCAAGTTGATCAGAAAGCATCATGAGCTCTACCTAAGAAAACTCTTTTGGATAAAACTCGGCAAGACGAATAAATTTCTCTTTTGCAAAACAAGAGAATGAGTTGGATGGGTTTAAACATGCCACACAAAGTAAAAACTCACTATTTGCCTCAGTAAAACGAACATTTATTTCTTGAAATTGCTTATCTATAACTCTAGATTTTTAACTCAAATTTTTTTTTTTTGAAATTTCAGGGAGGTCACGTGACCCCCTTGCCCCCTTAAACAATCCGCCCCTACACATAGCAATTATAGCAATCAAACCAAAAAAATAACTCATTACAGTCCAAAATCGAATATAGTTTTTGAACCTCCAAAGTTCCAAATAAGTAAGATGGAATGACTGTGAGAGGAGCATAAACAGTGAAATGAACACTAACTTAAAGCTAAGAAAATTGCTAGAATGTCCCCCACTTTTCTAGTATAACATGTTACGCCTCTTAATGATTTATGTTATGTCTTCTAATAGTTTATATTACGCCTTCTACTAGTTTATGTTATGATGGGGCACTGTAAAAAAAAGGTGAGTCATAACATGGTTTACAAGGTCTTAATGGAAAGATGGTGTTTCCAAAAGATATGGGTTGCTTACCAAAATTTGTTGACTACACACTCTACACCAATTACAGTTGCTTAAGGAGAAATGAGTTTTTCAAAGTTAAAGTTGATTAAAAATTTACCTTGGGAATACCATATCACGAGATTAAATGGATTGACTATGATCTCAATTGAAGTTAAATAATGAGTACTTGGATAAGTTGAGGTCAGGCCAAACGAATATAATTTTTTGTGAATTTTCTAGTTCCAACGTGAATTGTTGCCTTGACAAAATCGGAGAGGAAATTAGTCGAGGTGCACATAAGCTGATTCAGACACACTTGACCGTCGAAAAAGAAAAAGAAAAAGAAAAAGAAAAAGAAAAAAGAAAGAGCATAATATGGGTCGTTTTCGCATAATGGTATGGTTACCTCTTCAAAGACCAAATGGACACATCTATGTGTATGGACCCCCCCACCAGAGAGCAAATGGGCGAATCTCATGAAAAGTGGAAGATCTCTTGGGTTTAGGTATTAGAAATGCACATATCTTCTCTCCTGGAAAAAGCCTTTTGTTTCATTTGCTTGGATTGGAATGAACAGCTTTTTAATTGGGCTAACATTTCAACTCTCATATCAATAAAAGACCCAAAAGCACTCATTTATAGTTTTTTTTTTTGAACGGCAAAAAGAAATCCATTAATCTTCGAAAACGAATTACAAAGATCAATGGGATTCAAGGAAGAAGGCATCACAACGCGAAAGAGACATCCCAACTATGTTGGCACCCCTCTCCGCGACAATCATATGCACACCAAGGACCCAAGGGAAATAACCAAAGGTTAACGAGAGGTCAACCAAAAATGAAATACAACGCCCAAAGGGATACAAATGCACTTTGGAAATAAAGTACAGAAATGAAATAACTCCCATAGGTAGTATAGCTCCGCTCCTGGAAAAAGGCATTGGCAATACATAGCAAATGGGATGTACTATGAGCAATGCAGCAGAACCAAAATAGAAAGCATGAGCGCATCACACTGATCTCCTTGGCTAAGAGTTCTGCAGCAGAAAATGGAAACAAAACTCCACATACTCCACAGGCTCCACATTCAGCAGTGAACAAGAAATACCCCGAGGGCAAGGTAAAGAGCGGCAACACCCACAAGCAAATAAGTGAAATAAAGAGCAGTATGCAGCAGATCACAGTAGCAGCAACTCTCATCAGAAACAAGTGCAGCATGATAAGAACAAGTGCAGCAGATCTCAAAACCACGCCATGATAAAACAAGTGCAGCAGATTTTCAGCAGGAACATCTGGTAAAAGGCCGAATAAATAGATGCAGCCTTCAATACTAGTACTCAATACTAGTACTCAGCATATCTGCTACCGCTATGTTTCTCTGCTGTCTCTTGAGTACTAGTATTGAAGGCTGCATCTATTTATTCGGCCTTTTACCAGATTTTCCAGCACTCATTTATAGTTCCTTCATAGTTATTAACTAAAGTACCAAGACAGTTCCAAAGGAAGAGATTCTTTTAGAAGGGGAAGAAGGGCTTTAATATGCCGTAAAAATTACTTAGATATCCACTGATCGTGTATAATCTTTGTACGTATCTTTAAAAATGATGTATGATATAAACCTGATACTATTAAAAACAATCATTTTACATGTACACAGTGGCGGACGCAGGATTTGTACTTAGCAGAACCCAGATCAAATGTATTTTTACCTTAATAATAAAAATTACATAAACTATGATATAAATATTGCTACTTACTAGTTCGAAGAAGAAGACAAGATTGTGTACATGTACATGATCCATATAATTTTATAACCATGACCCAAAAATAGTCTATAACTTGAATTTTATTTATTATTATTATATAAACTTATTAAAAAAAATTCACTCGAGATTAGTGGGACAAAAGAGACTTGCAAGGGCTGATTCAATGTAATGTTTTCAAATTAACCTGAAAAATCTATTGTATATAGTGGGATAGTTAGGGGGTGTGCAAGGGCCCGGGACCCCTCTTGCACCCCTACCCCCCCCCCCCCCCAAGAAAACAATCATGCGTTCAGTGATCGTCCATTTGACAATGAATAGAAAAGGGCAAAGGATATAATTCTAAGGAGGTCATATAGAAAATAAGCCAAGTAAAATAAAACGAATTACAGATCACATACTAAAAAATTTGCAACTTGATGGAGTACTCAAGTGACCCACTTGCCAATAGTAGCTCCTCGTTGTATTATTGTCTACATACAACAACGAGCAAGCAACGCACAGAAATATATTATACGATTGGAATACAAAAAAGTTCATTTTTCTCCATGTACGTACCTACAAGGGCAACTAATCCCTTTTGTTTTTTGAACAGCGATGAAAGATATTTATTAATAATCAGGGTAAAAGAACATTACAACGTACCATAGCAAGAACGAGATACCGACGACATCATGATGAAAGAATAAAATCTCAACTAGGTAGGGGCAACTAATCCCTACCGGCCAGCAATCACCCACAAACTTCTTTTCAAAGAAACCTAATTTGAAAGAAATTAAGGAGAGGTCTTATTGACTTGACAGCGAATTAAGAGAGCTTGATTAAAATTGACCACTACACACTAAGGGTACATAATTGACATTAATGGTATGGGGAAATTCTTGATGTTGAGAAAAGGGGAAATTGATGAAGAAAAAGTAGGGCTAAGAAAGCACGAAATATTTTACAGAAAAGTGAAGTCTGCCTGTTAGGGGACCAACAACAATGATAATCTCCTGTTTGATGGATTGCCACTTAATAATATTGGTGCGAATATATTCAACAATCCTTTCACTTTTGCAACTTGAAAAACTGTTTGCACCATTATTAGTGAAGTATAAGCTTTTCTTGTAAAGAGTGATGGGATTTGACTTTTTTTTTGGCTATCTTCTTTATTCCAAAGTGGGCATTTTCATTTGGTCAAATCTTTTTTGTTTCAACCCTTATAAAATTATTAATACCAAACTCTCCACTAATGAATGATTATTATATTGGTGACCAATACCAATGGCTTGTTTTTTTAAGAAGTTGAAAGAAATTTCAGTAAAACATCAAAGCAAACCACCTAGTCATAATAGATCCAGTACGCCCAAACATGAGCAACGGAAACAAGAAACTAGACATGAGCATTTCCATTACCGGTGTTCGGGTGAGGAATAAAAATGGCCAGAGCGTGCTTAGCAATTAAGTGAGCTCGCTGGACGTCCTGGCTCGCAACTTTTGAAATCCTACAAAAAGACAGCTTTGGAATATCCGCTGCCAGGTTGCGCAACAAAAAGTCTCTTTCAACACTTTCTTTTGCAAACGACTCTAGGGGTGTTTGGGAGTCAACTTTTCATTTTTGGCTTTTTGGTTTTTTGGATTATGGTCAGAATGAGTTTTGAATCTGGGAAGAGTGTTTGGGAGAAATGTGCAGAATGCATTTTGCAAAGGAGATCCTTTTGGTTTTTGGCCTAGAATCAGAAGTAGAAATAGAAAAGTAGGTCCAGAGCTCCTTTTGGCTTTTGGCCTAGAATTTGCAAAATGGAAAAACAGTTTCTGGAGGAATGTGTTTTGAGAGGTGTTAGCCAAACATCCAAAAAGAGAAAAAAAGAAGTTGAAAAGGTGAAAAACAAGGGGCCAAACACCCTCTAACAATGGCTTGTTTCTTATTGTATGTTATTGAAGTTGAGATTGTTGAACAAGAAGTCGGAATTTTCCCCTTAATTAATCTCTGATCAAGGATAAGAATTCTGATCTTTAGTTCCAACATTTTTACTTTGTACAGGCCTGTTTGTTTGATGGAATATCAGTATTAAATTTAACTGTGTTTATTCACTATTAGTCTCGTTAAATAAAAGGAGGATTCCTCTTTCTGTGAAAAAAATAAAATAAAATAAAATAAAAGGAGGATATGAATTCAAACAATATGTAAAATGTAACGCGTAATCTAGATATGAATAGATTATAAGATACAAATATGGAATAAGACAAAAGAGTGCAAAAAAATTAAGAAACTTATCTGGGGTCGGTCCATTGGGAACACAAGAATAAAATCAAGATTTTATATGAGTGTGGCCATAAATGTAAATTCATCATTCCTTTCATTTCACGGTAGAAAAAATTGGTTATAACCCATGACGGAACATGCTTGTCGCATAAAAGAGGAATGAGAAATGACTTCACTATTTCGTTTATTTCCTTCATAATTTCTCTTTTTTGACTTATAATTGTTACTGTTATTTTGAAGGTGTCATCACATTTTATGTATTTTCTTTTATCTTCTATATATTCGTTAACGTATTTGGTAGAGTACTACTCAAAATCAAGAGAGAACATTAGATGCGTTTTGATAAATCGATCAACGGTTTGATTTTCCTCTACCTTATCCTGTTATTCTTTTATCTAAAACTTAAAAGAAAAGACAATTTAAGGTTTCAAATTAAAAATTGCTTGAAGAAAATAGGAGTCATAAATCCTCCACCACCTTAACAGTACTGAAAAATTGCTTAGCAAAAATAGTAGAAATTTAAAAATAATATTCGTACTCCGCCTTTTTATAAATGCATCTCAAATTAAATTTGTCTTTTTAATTCTTAAAATAAAAATAATAAAATTTTTAGGGACATTAGAGACAAATTTAAAATACATTTACAAAAAATTAAAGTGCAAAAACTATTTTCTTCACCTTTTAACCTTTGAATTATATATGTAATGAGCCAGAAGGTGAAATGAGCTAGGAAGGTGCTCAAATCAGTACCCTCAATTATTAAAGGCTTATGTAATATTGTAGTGGGTGCTATCCACCAGTGACCACCTTACACAACTTGTGGCCGAATATCTTCTTTTCCATATTTGGTACTCCTATTGCATACCATTTTCTGCCTCCACTGAAACCCTCAAATTGCATATTTTAATTCATATATGCCGAGCTAGCTACATAGCAATAATCTACCACTACAAGCCAACAACATCAAATCATAATTGCATTTTGTTTTTAAGGCCGGTTAGCGCGTCCAAACCAACGTAAGCACATCTCGACTATTTTCTTTCCCGGGTTAATTAGAGGCAACACCTCTAATAAACAAGCTACGTGGAAAATCTTCGAAAGAGAAAGAAGGAAAAAAAAAAAAACTCTTACTATAATTCATAACCCGAGTAGCTATTGCGTTTTCTAGGGTTCATATATGCAAATGAATGTTTCACATTGCGAAAGCTTTCAGGTCAGTAAAAATTGTTTGTCTGATCAAATTTATAAATAAAAAAAAAAGAAAAAAAAAGAGCAAAATTGATTGTCTGTCACCAGAATAAAAAATAAATAAAGAAAACTAACTGTTAAAGTTGTGACAAACGCGGAAATAAAGCTCAAACGTTGTAAGTGGGGAATGCTATTCCTTGGTAGGAGATGCGTGTGACCAATTGTACAAGAGAAAGGTCCAACCAAAAATGATGATCCTTCAACTGTGGAAAAAGTTTTTCTTTTCCACGTAAAAGCTGAATTATAGAGACTTGGAAAAGGAAAAAAAAAATAAATAAAGGAAAAAAGTGATGACGAATAATGATCATTTTCTTTTGAGGGGTAGGTGACTGAGAGATACTTCTGCCTTGGATCTTACCCTAAATAGGAATTTTAGAATTAATGGGCTAGTGGAGATCGAACCTAGTTCTTCCTCTCCATTATTTCTTCTTGGGTCTGTGCTGCGCATCAACTTTTTTTCATTTTTTCCCCTATGAAAATACGAATTTCATAACTATGATCTCATTCACTATGTTCTCCCATCCACTATGATCTCATTCACTATGTTCTCATCCACTTTGTTCCCATCTACCACGCCTATCTTTAGTACATTACATGGCATCCCCTTACAACTAATCATATCCATCCGCTTATATATGTTCACATCCACTTTGTTCCCATCCACCATCCCTAACTTGAGAACGTGACACAGCACAAGGTAGAGCACGACCTATGACATAGTATGGTTTAACGCATCCCATTATAACATCTCCTATCCTCTCAATTTTCATTAAACTTAACTCGTTTATATGATCTTCTACATACGTATACCAACGCAGTGAACCTATTTGTCCATTCTAATAATCCGGCATTTTCATGATAATCGGAACACAAAATAGCAGAGCAAAGCGATAATGACAATTTCTAATAACACTTACATAAACCGTTCATGACGGTCCTCGTGACTTTTAGGTTCATGTTAACTAAAATATGAGTTCATTTACGAATTACAGAATCCTTAGGGGCAGCTTAGTAAATTCGTAGATCATGAATTAATTAATATTTTTATAGCATAGGGCTCAAGTGTAATTTAATAATATATGAGAGTTGAAAGTGTAATTTATAAAATCTTAGGGTCCATTATGTAATATTACATAAGTATAGTGGTAGTATAGTAATTTAGTTTAGTCTAGGGTAGTTTTAATAATTTTTATTAGTACAAGGGCATTTTGGTAATTTTTGGGCACTCAAATCCTCCACAAGAAACCTTGAAAAATACTAGAACATTTGTGTTAGTTAGAGTCGCGACTTGATTTTAAGGTTAACTAAGCAACTGAATTTAACGTATCATTGTTCGAGACAACCGGTCCATTGTTAACAGATATAATCTTGGTTCGGGAGCTAAGATACGGGATGAGAAGATTTATTTTAAAAAAGCATCCATCCCGTCTAACCAAAATGATTAGTCTTTACTCATAATTTATGAGATTTTGAAAATAGTTTTCAAAATTATTTAATCAAATACGAGAGACTGGGAGAGGGAAAAAGATATATGATAAAAATTAGTCTAACGCATGATGCTAGTATTAAAGAGAGAGTAATTACCAAAGATAATAAAATGGCAAAGGTTGAACTTCTTTAATCAACGTTAGGATGCTCCTCTCAAAATTATGAATTTTGGCGAGTATAATTCGTTTCACCGCAAAAGCACTTAACTTCGATTAATGCTTCGAAAACTTGGAATTCGGAACAAGGTTTCGGACGGTCTTCGAGCACGGAAAATGGGTTTAAGGATAATATTTTTGGGACTTTTATAGGCTAATTAAGAAGAGTTTTTTGGGTTTTTGGAAAGAGAAAAATACTAGAGGAAAGTTGAGGGTGTAAAAAACAAGGCTTTTTACTTGTGGATTTTTTGTGGAGTTTTGAATGAGAGTTTGAAGTTGTCTTTGAATGAGAGCTTAAGGGTCCTTTATATAGGCATAGAAGAGACCCCTAGCCTTAAATTTCCACCAGAAATCGGATAAAACACCATTGAAACTCCATGCCTGAGCTCATACCGAGTTACAGAGAATTGTCTAGAATATGAGAAAAAAGATGCCAGCTGCTACTTTTAAAGTTGGCAGCCGCTACATCAAACATGGAGGCCGCCACTGACAGTTTTTGCTTTGGGCTGAACTTGGGTTTTGGTTTGGGATTCTTTTAGGCCTTGGATTGGGCTTGAAAATCTTATTGGTTTAAAAATGGATCTTCTGGGTTTATATGGGCTTGCAAAAGGTCAATTGGGCTTTGGTTTGGATCAATGGAATTTGAAAATGGCAAAACCTAATTAATCGAAGCATCAATTAAATAAAGTAAATTCTTGGCGTCGTAAGCATTTTCATCATTGGGGACACATCCGGACTCCTGCTTAGGAATTAGGAATAATCAAAATTGGGGTGTCTACATAATTTTGATTAAGGCTTAGTTTTCCGTAACCATGATTTTAGCAAACGAGTTTAACAAGTGCTAAAATCATGATTTTGAAATCAAAAAATGAAGTGGTTCCGTGTATCGTTTTTTGATTTTTTTTTCTCACCAAATTAAAGTACTCCTCGTGTACTTTAATTCGGTGTGAAAAAAAATCAAAAAATGATAAACGGAACCACTTAACTTTGTGATTTGAAATAGCTATGATTTTAGCACCTGAACTCATTTGCTAAAATCATGGTTGATTTTAGCAATTGAGCTGCTAAAATCAAACGAAAAACTAAGCCTAAGTAAAAGGGTAAAATTTAATCAAGGTTGAGGGCAACTTAGTAAAATGTCATATTTAAAGGGTATTTATGTAATTTTATTATTTTACAAAATTAATTTGATAAGTTATAACAAGTATGTGTGTATTTTATACATTGTAAATCTCTATGGGTAAAATTGTAATTTTACTATAGCAAAGGGTATTTTGATAAAATATTGCATTTTAAAGGTGTTTAAGTAATTTTAACAATGCGAGATTAATTTGATAATTTTTAAACAAGTATATATGATGTTATGCAATTTATAATTCTAAGGGGTTACTAAGGTGGAGAGTGTTTTGATAATTTTCAAAACTAATGCACTTATCAAAATAAGGTTCATTTCTAACTTAAAGTATGAGTCTAAAAAAATTATTACCAAAGTGATGTATTCATGTATAAACCCTTTCTTTTCATTATTTAAGTTATGATAATTAATTACCTCATTTTACACATAATTAGTTAATCATAAATAGACAATAAAATTCCAATGTCACATAAGACTAAACATTTAAGTTAATAAAAACATGATTTAGTGCCAAAACCGTAGAAAATAGCAAGTTAAGGGGACTAAGTGTAATTTCAACATTTAAAATCTCAAGGGACGCTTGTAGCAATGTCGATCCAGATGAAGGCTTCTGTGATCCGGACAAGACAAACCGCAAATGAATTATATTTATGCTACTCTAACACATAGTATACTAGAATTAATGGGAAAGAGATTTCTGCCTTTTTCTTTTTTATGTTTAAGCAAAAACAGAGAGTTTTGAGGAAGATGAAGCGAAAGTGTGGCTTTCGGTTGTTCTTAACTTGATTTATGGTTGGTTTTGTGATCTCTGGGAGTAGGTTAGGTTGTGTGTAGCTTGGATTTGGATATGGTGAGGTGTATAGTGTAAACCCACTTTGTAATGCTCATTTTTATCTCTTTAGGACTCCATGGATGATGAGTTCTCTTATCTGTCTTCCTTCTTTATTCTTCCTTGTGTTTTTCTGTGATTTGGAGTATGTTTGAAGTGGGGGGAAAGTGTGAGCTGGACTAGGGATTATAAGGTGGAAGGATGAGTGTTGGGGAGTGAAAAATGAGAAGAAATAAGGTGAATTTATTGAGAGTTGATGGGCAGAGTTGATGGGGCATGGTGTGGCAGAGATTAGGTGGGTAGGTGGTTGGTTTGGCACGTGGTAGGGTAGTGGCGGTGATGGTGTTGAAGATAAGGTGTTGATGGAGCGATGGGAGTTGGTGGAATTGATGGATGGGGAAGAGATAAGGTAGTGTGAGAGGAGTGAGGTGATGGAGCTAAAACGGGCTAGTGGCAGTCGAAAATTAGGAAGGGATAAGGTGGTGGTGTAATGGTGATCGAAGGGAGGAGAAAATAGGCTTAATACGTTAGGAAATTTGTAATTAGGGTCTTTAATGAAATATTAGGAAAGCATAGGGTCATTAGTGTGATTTTATTAAATCTTTAGTATATTAGGGTGATTAGAATCATTAGGAATATAAAAGAACATTAAACATTAATGATATTACTAATTTTGTACTAAATAAAATATTTTATTCTAAAAAAACAGGCCGAGTTATAACAGTTCTTGGATATTGCACCCTGAAATGTCTTCATCATTGAATTGAAATTCTACCAACACATTGGACATAAATTAAAGAAAAGTTGTAGAGCTTCCTTTGAGACTGCATATCCATTAGCTTGTCGGAACACATACCAAAGCGGAATCTCTTCAACAATAACCTGCGATCGAATATCAATTGAAAACAAAGGATGACAATTTTTATCTGCTTGTTGTTGCAGTTGGATGACATGCAATGCATCCTTTTCCAAATCCAGATCTCGGATATTGCTCTCCCATGCAAGGTTAAGCTGTGCATGGACTTTGAGCCTATTGTAGGGTCGAATCGACTTCAACCCTGCTGACATAGGTAACTATGTGATCGGAATAAATTATTTTTGAAAAAATAAAATCTAGAATGATTTTTAAGAAGTAATCTGTAATGTAAACGTTTTTCGATCACATGGATTAATAAATAATGTCTTGTCAAACTGAATTTTTTCATGAGTCACCTCCTCGCAAGCCAAAAAAAAGGGTTCAGATCATGAGCCTAATAATGGGCGTACAAAACATGGGCTCTCAATCGAAGGACCATGCGGCTGATTTACAACGGCTAGAAAAGAAGAGAGAAGGAAAAGGGCTCCTCAAGTTTGATAGTCCGTAGTTGTTAGGAGTCTTTTAGGACCCTAAATTGATAGAACAATGATAGGTACACACCTATGGTGGGGAGTGGTTGAGAGGGTGTGTACCTATCATTTTTGAAATTGATATACAAGGTTTCAATGTTTCATAGTCAAAAAGTAAGGGACAACACACCACATAAAGCCCAAAGTTTAGAAGAATCCTGGGCTTTGGTTAACGAACCCAATTTTTTGAGCTAAATGGTCATAGACTAAGTTGGACCAAAAACCTATTGTAGCCCACTAGCAGCCCCTGATTTTATTTTCGAACCCGATATTGCACCCGAGTGCATTAAGGTTGTGGGTTCAAATCCTACGGAGATGAAGTTGATGCCTTTCTGCACTCGAGTGCACTAAGGTCCTTGGTTCAAATCCTCCAGAGATGATGTTGATACCTTTCGTAAGTAGATCAAATTGGGGTTATACGTAATCCCGAGAAAAAATTATATACACTGGGAGAGGTTATCTATTGTTCTAGAAACCCCATATGATCATGTACCCAACCTACGGTAAGGGTCAGATTGCCACTATTTACGAAAATGAGAATCTAAGTATCATATAACAATGTGCCAGGAGACAATTCAAGAACAAAACCATGCTGAAATTTTGGTTTCAACGGACAAATTTTCTTGGTGGTTGCCCCCTAGGACCCCTACCATATTGTTGAGGCGTCCTTAATAAATTGATGTGAAATTTATGGCATATGGAAGAAAAATTCTTTAACATTGCCAATGATTTAAATATTTTGTTTGTTCCGAGGGGAAAAGAAAAAAATATATAAAAACTGAGAGATTCCAAGTCCAACCATCATTTGATAGTAACCCTCTACTCACCACAAACTGCAAATTTAACACCAATATGTTACTTGTTTACTAGCGTTAAGTCTCTTCGATGCACAAGATCTGGGCAAATATCAACATTCCGTCCAAGGCAAGGACAATAAAAAATAAAAAAAAATCACGTTGATATTTTTTTTTGGTCTCGTGCATCGAACGAACACAACGCTACTGGAGTAAAAATAGGAGTGGGAGGGAGGAGAGTCGCGTGGGAGGGAAACATGGGATAAGTTCTCTGAAGCCTGCTAGTAATGGAAAGGTGGGATTAATTTGGAAAAGCAAAAAAGAGTAAAAATAGGAGTGTGGGTTGAGTTGGAGAGTGGAGAAAGAGGGCAAAACCTATTTTTAAAAAGGGTTTAGAATTGAGGATTTGAATTTTGGAGGCTTTTATAAGTAAAATAAATCTATATTGGGTATGATTAATTGATTGTTTGGTACAAACTCCGGTATAACATATAACGTATGTTAAGGAAAAGGTAATTTTTCTGGATTTTTAAAATGCTTGCAATGATATTTTTTTAATGTAATTTAATTTGATTTCGTCAGAACATAATTTCATAGTAATTTATCTCTTCAGGGTGTAGGTGTCACTTCTTAAATTGGTTATTCAGCAGCTATCACTACCTAATTCTTTTTTTTCTTTTTCTTTTTTACAATTTCTAGATAGCCATGGTCAGTCCCTTTCTCCTTTTATTCAATTCGGTTCAACTCCTTCAGCCTTTACCATTTCCTATTCCCGCCTCCGAAATTTTAAAAATTATGAATAATATCCTCATCTACAGATAAGATGCCCAAATAGAAAGTTTCATGGAATAAAAAAAAGGTTACGTTGGCATTAATTCAGACATGTACAGACTAGCAACTATAAGTGGGGTCCAACCAGGGGAGGAGGTGAAGCCCGTGAAGGTAAGGGTGGGAGCATAGTTATAGTTTTAAATAGAGGTATCCGTCGAAGTATCGGTGTATCGAAAATCGGTGCATTGAACGATACATTGCAGGAATCAGGTGTAGCGGTCGTGAATTTTTTAAACTTTTTAGCGTATCGACCGATATGGTACAGTCCGTATCTGTATCGGAGCCTCCAAATCCCGAGATGAACTAGCCGATACGGTGCGTATCAACCGATATTCAAAACTATAATTTCTATAATTTGGCAGAAAAACCCCAACTTTGCTAGAATCACTATGTATGTACTAGTATAAAATACATATTAGAGCAATTTTAATTGTAGTTACAAAATAAGCATATATACACATTTCTTAATTTGGCAGAAAACCCCCCAACAATGCTAGAATCACAATATATGTACGAGTATAAAATACATACCCTCTAGCTCATATTTATATTTATAGGGGTTGAGAAAAAAGACCCATTGGGAAAAAAAAAAAAATTATCCGTTCAACAGTTTTACTTTTTTCCATTGGTAATTTTACTTTACCTCTCTCTCTCTGTCTCTCTCTAGTATGTGTGTGTGTGTCTCAATCGACAACTCCCATTTGAAACCCGAACCACATTATGTGCGATCCAATCTTCCACATCGCCACAATGATCTCTCTCTCTCTCTCTCTCTCTCTCTCTGAGTCCGTGAAACCCACAGTCCATATTCCAGAGTCCTCGTAGATTTCGGCGAATTTTAGCTACACTCTGGTTCCTGTATAGTAGATGGCAGTTGAGATAGGTGAGGTGTCAAGAATGAATATAGTTATCCTTATAGAACTTTGCCATTTTCCAATCTCTTTTTTTATCACCATTGGAGCTCCTACTTGTAAAATTGGTGCCATATTATGGGTACAGAACCAGTTATAAAACCCCATTTGAGTTGCTCTAATTAAGGATTCACAATGTACTGTATCAGCCTCCCCAGACTTCAAAAAATAACGTTAATTAAAAGTGGTTATATATTGGAAAAATCTACTTCCTTGTATGCATATATGTATGTTTTCTCGAATATGAATAGAAAATGGCTATATCTTTCTTATAGAATATTATTCCTTAAGAGCATACTCGAATTACAAACTACACCTCTAAGAAAATTTTAAAAATTCAACACCCGTGTTGTAAATATGCAAAATTACCGCTTCTAAATTTCGACCTCCCTCTATGTGAATCCTAATTCCGTCCTATGAGTTGTCCATGTCGCCAACCTTAGTTGAGACATGGCAAATGGCCATCTTCAAAGTTCGAACAATGATCAAGCTGGCTTTACTTTTGATACCCAGCCATTCAAACAAGAAGGAGAACAAAAAGGGGGAAAAAGTGTTATCATCTAACCTGTAACGTTCAGAATTGGAAATCATTAACGGTCCCCAGACATTTTTTATTTTCCAAGATGGTCCCTAGACTTTCTTTCTCTCTTTTTTACTTTTGTTTCTTTTTCTTTTATTATCATAATAAGAATGCTTTCTTACAAATAAAATGCACATGGACATTTTTTCTGCAAAAACAAAAGGATTCACTGTAGGCCCCATACTCTCAAAACAATTGACTCAATCATTTGCTTCCCATAATTCTTGAAAACAGTAGTGGTCCATCTCCATCATCTTAGATCTGATTATGTCCTAAATATGTAATTTTCGTAACCATTTTCTGATGTTTGGTAGCTTATATGCACCAACTCGATCTACCTAATCTAGAAAGGGTACAGAAATGCTTCTAATCATCGAATATTCATATCATCGGAATTGAGAAATTTTCCATAAATTTTGGTGGAAAAGCTTTCAATGATAAGATTTAATGCCATAATTTGTGGGTTTTGTTGAATTTCTAGCACTAAGAGCACATGAAAAGATGCTTGAAATTAATTGTACATATATTCTATTTATAAAAGGAGAACACTCATTTAGTATGTGCTCAATATTGAGACTCGCCCACATTTTTTCTTGTAGTGCGTGTTTGAATTCTCCATTAACTGTTTTAGTAATATGCCCTAATCACAACGCTCCATGAATTATGGCCTTTAATTGAGAACCTAAACCAATACCAGAACACATGGCTCCTCAAGTTATTGTTCTTAGGATTAATTTGAGTTACGTTGCACGTGTATTGCACTTTGCCCCACCTCTAATTCTCTATAATAGTGTGATAATGTACACGGTGTACAGTACAGTTCCACCTTAATAATTTGATGATCACTAAAGTCACATCCCATTTATTGTGCTCGTGCATGATATATTCAACTCATATTTATCATTGCTAGTAATATATTCAAGGGAAGATGGATAAATAAAATAGACCTTATCTAAGTCATTAATCGGAAGGCACAAAATTCAGATTTGAAAGCACCAAATCACCACTGACTTTTTCAAGAAAATTACTATACGAGTAACCACCACCTAATTATCGTCCTTTATTTACTCTCTCCCCCACACGAAAAAGAACTTGAAAAAGTGAAAAAGATTGTGTGCCAACAAAATTATGGTGTGGCCTGTGAGGTGAGGTGAGGTGAGGTGAGGTGTACTAATTACTCATCATGCTTTCCATGAAAAGTAGGTTGCACCAACAAAGTAATTAAACCAATCCATAAATACCTACACAAGATTGAGCCATTCAATGGTCACGTTTGTCTGGAGTGCCTCCGTGAATTTGGTTACACAATGCCACTTTTTGCGACTGTTCTAAAAACAGATTTGCTGGTGCGATGTCGAATTCCATAAAGGACTTATTTAAAACTCTTTCGAACACCAAATAGTTTTAGGAGAGATGGTGGAAAAGTATTCCGACAGGTCCCAATTACAGCTGGAAACTTGGATCTAGCCCTCCAAGCTAATTCCTTTTGTGGGATGCTACTCAACCCTCTTCACTTTCTCATATTTGGTTGATGCTAATGTCACGAACACAATAAAGTCCAACGCTATTTTCATATTGGTAATTTAGTCTTCTATGTGGTACTCCCACAAATTATGCCGGGCATGCAATATCTTTTGAATCATCATGTGGATTGATACTTTTAACTTTTACCTCTATGAAAACTATAAACTCAAGCTTTAAATAACAAATGATGATTAGTCTCTTTACTCCTCATAATTTTCAGACTAAGCAATGAAATTTACGTTTGCTCGTGGAGTAGTGATTGGAGTGAAAGTTTGTCGAATACTCCTCGGACAATGCCCCAATAATATTCTTCTCTGCCATACATTGCGAGCCCTATTAAAATTATATTGGCTCTAAGCATATTTGTGGTGGCCCTTTATTAAAACATTGTCCCACAAGCTAGTGTAGACAAACTCCGCGATAGGAGGATGTTTGATTTACTTTCTTTAATAATGATTACATTATAAGGTCTTGACCAATATTGAGTGAAAAAACAAGAGAAAATCCCAAGTTTCTTGTATTTGTAATGCGTTTAGTTAACAGAAATGTCGTGGGAATCATGTCTTCAACTTTCTCAGTAATTAAGATTAGCTTTCCTGTGAAATATATTTTCTACACCAGCTTTTGCATAATTAATATAATTATTTTCCAATTTTATCTTAAACCTCTTACATCAAATGATCGTATAGAGGTAAATACTTTTCATTTTCCTTTATTTCATTGTATTATAATTTTCTCGAGAATAGTTTTTCTTCACTCTTCAGTAATATCTTGACAAGTGATCTCATCTTGACAAGTAATCTCTCGGGAGAAGTTTAGTTTAACATATGGGGATATCTCTTTTTCTGCTTTCCTAGATATCTAGTCCGGGGTAGGGCTGCAAATAAGCTGAGTTGAACCGAACTTTACTGTGCTCAAGCTTATTTATTAACTTTTTAACGAACTCGAGCTCGAGCTGGCTTAGGTTTGACTCGAGCTCGAGCTTGTTCACAAGCCTTAACGAACCACCAAAAAAATATATTTACATATTCACATGGGCTTAAAACAACAAAGAAAGTTTACTTGTGTATATATATGTGGTTTATATTTATATACTCTACATGAAAATAGTCTCAATTTCAAAATAATAGTGAAATTTAATAAGGTTTTGAAAAGATAGTGCATTAGGATATCAAAATGGAATAGAAAATTATATTATTTTATTCATTTAAAATGTAAACGAGCCTTATCGAGCCGAGCCGAGCTTTGCCATGCTCAGGCTTGTTTGTTAAGGTTTTAACGAACTCAAGCTCGAGCCGAGCCTTAATAAAAACTCAACGAACGGAGTTTGAACGAGCTCTTTTAGAGCCGAGCCAAGCTGAGCTCACGAACGGCTTGGTTCATTTGCAGCCCTATTTAGGGGTAAAAAGATTGCTACATGAACAACCTTAATTATTCAAAAAGTAACAAAAATAAAAACATGCAGTTATCTTATTAGTAGATTAATACATAATAAAGCTATCCTAAAGAAATTGTTATATCTTGTAAGTACTAATTTTAGAGTTCGTTCTATCATTTGTTATTATGTTACTTGCTTGGTTAGTTCATCCCACTTGATGCTAATTATTAGCCTTCACTAACAATATAGAGTGTAAAACCATTCTTATCTTATTATGCCAGAGAATTAATGATTAGCTAATTACTTGCATTGGAAGAGATTATTCAAATCCCTTGATAATGTAGCATTTTGGACCTTCATGATATTTACATATATGACTATATGTATATTTATATCAATATATGAAAAAAAAAATTATGGTAAGTAATATGTACTTGTCGAGTATCATGTGCATTTGCTCTTTTTTTCCAAAGGTGTGTACATCAATTTGGTAACAAAATACATTATGCATAGGTTTGACAACATTTAAGTTTCATGATGACCCCCTAAAAAGAATTTTTTTTATTGGTCACTGGATATAAAATCCGGAATTTAATTATTAAGTTGTCACTGGATATATAAGATGTGGATTCTATCAATTTCAATGACTTGGTAGTCCGTACTTAACGTTTTTTACGGGAATGACCCACTCAACCTTTTTTTTTTTTTTTCCCCTTTTTACTTGGAAAGGGACAATTATGTCATTACATTAAACGATTCAAACGTTGAAGTTACTTTCACAATCTCCACTAGCTTGAAAATGTTAAAATGTATATGTATGTCTACAATCTCTACATGTTGAGAATATGGTGTATGTACAGATAAAAGTGCTCGGTACTTGAAAAAATCAATGTGTGTCACTAAATATATACTATTAGCAGAAATCACCAAGTTTAGTCATGTAATTAAAGGAATTTCTTAAATCAATCATATACTAGAAATGCAGAAGAGAGGAGAAGATTTAGTAAAGTAGAAATGTTCTTGATTGCTTTCTTGCTTGATTACAGACTGCCAGAGTTGCACCCTTTTATACTTAGCTTAGGGCGGTTGAACTCTATTAAGAAGATGGCGTACATTTCACAGACTCTAACAGAAAAGAGCTACAAATGAAAAGCTAAGCAGTTACTAGTAGTTTCCCCTAACGACAGATAACAGAAGTTAACTAGAAGTTAATTACTACATGACTAAACTTAATAATTTCTGCTAATATATACAAGATCTCAATTCTATCAACTAAAACCCTCGAAGAGATTCGGTACTTAAAAAAAAAAATCAATATGGTATTTTTACAGATAGAGTCTTTGAGTTCATAAGAAAATTTAATATCGATATTTTAGAATATCCGCATGTTGATGAATATTCGTATTTTTACAACAGAGTCTTGGAGTTCCTGAGAAAATTCAATATCCATATTTTTCCACAAATATAAGATAAAATGCTAATAAGAAATGCTCAATTAACCACGGGTATAGCACCCGCAAATTGTCAAAAGGCCATCATTATCACATGAAAACGACACCGTCTCGATCGCGCAACCGAAGTGGTCCCCTGATGTTCCAAAGTCGCAAAGTCTACATGACTTCGCACCAAAAAACAGTAGTACTACAAATGCGAACTACATGACTTGTCTCCACTTTGCTCTCGTCTTGGACATGCGAGTTCAATTATCCTGATATTAGGAATGCGATTTTGTTCATTTTCTTTAAAATAGGGTGAACATTATCATTCCTTTTATTTGTTAAAATGATGTAAGTCTCACCCCTGTAATATACATAGGAGTATTTTTTTATAAGAATGACTTCACTTTTTAGTAGGACATATAACATTTTAACAAATAAGAAAATGTAAGGTTAAAGAGTACCGAAATAAACACCAACTATTTAGAAGATGAAATTTTATGTAGCGTATACCAAGTAGTTTCATGAACGCGTCTTCCAACCGTTTTTTTATGGGTGTTAGACTGTTAGTACCCGCCGCCTTAAAATGGATTGGTTTCATCCCGTTTGGGCGTGTGACACATTTTACGTTGTAAAACACCCAAATATAAAAAATAAAAACAAATGCGTACAGAGCAAATATATATATACAGTCCACTTCCAATCAGGTATACCTGATGGGCTTTCCATCGGAGACTCCAATTTCCCGATCAAATTTTCTTGATCCGAATCGTCCAATGTGTTTAAAAGGTGTTTTTAAGGATCCATGCAAGAAATCGGTGAAAAAAAATACCGGGAATGGCTTGATCCGATCAATTTTTTATAAATAACTATATATATACATTTTTATAGAAAACTAATCGGATCAAGCCCTTCTCGGTATTTTTTTTTTCACTGATCTCTCGCAGGGACTCTTAAAAACACATTTTAAACAGATTGCATGGTTCAGATCATGAAAATTTGATCTAGGAATTAGAGAATTTTCCAAAATAAATCCATATTATATACTTGATTGGAATTTTATTGTGTGTGTGTGTGTGTATATATATATATATATATATAAATCCATGTGGATTTATTAGTATAGTAGATCTTTACACGTGTCATTTGTGCCCATATACACAAAACACCCGTTGAACCCGACCCATCGACCTTTTCAAAAGTTGGTAAGAGATCCTTCCACTGGCTGTTTTACAGCAGTGTGAAGCACCTCTCTCTCTCTACATAGATATATAATTATATATAATCCTTCCGGTCTCTACTCTCTCTCTTTCTCTACAGGCATGCAAAACCTTGCTCTTCCTCAAATAAATCCCAATTTTGACTATCTTGACCGTCCCACTCCCCTCCACTCCCATGAATCCTTCCTCTTCAATTTGATTTCTCTCGCTCATGGCAATCTCCGACATCGAAGCAGTGGTGGAATTCATGAGGAAGAACGGATTCTCCGACGCCGAATCGGCGCTCATGGACGACTTGCTTGACAAGGCCGAACTGCGGTCCGCCGATTTGGAGAAGTTTTTGTTCCCGATGCTCCCCCCGCCGCCGCCGCCGTTGAAGATTCCTTCGTTGCGGTGGCGGACGGAGGCGGATGATAGAGGCGGCGGCGATGAATCGAGCGATGGTTCTGCTGAAGAGTTTGTCAGCTTGGTTTCTTCCACCACTGATTTGTGTGCTTCGGGTATTGTAGTGCTTTCAGATTCGAATCACTTGTTCGTTCTTCACTCCAACCTTTTTAGTGTGTACTACATCTTGTTAGATTATTACCTGTATTATGGTATTTTTTTTGTACGCCTTTTCTGAATTTTTATTAAATTTACGCCTAATTTTGTTTTTTACCCATCAAGGAAGATGCTAACCTTGGGGAGGATAATAAGTAATGGTATATCCGAAGAAAAAATATATTAATATCCGTCAAATGAATGATTCGTAGATGACCAAATGAGTCTAAAAATTAAAAAAAAAAATTTAGAACTAAAAACACGTTGCATAAAAAACCGTGAAAAGCCAATGTTTTTTTTCAGTGGAACACACCCTAATTTTCTAATTCCTCTGGTTGAGAGCAATGATGGCTTTTAAAATTTATGACAGAGAACTGAAGAAAAGATTGGTAAATAGTATAAATAGGAGTACAGATCTCTTTGGCTCAAGATTTTTTAATTTTTGGCAAAAATAGATTTTTCACAATTCTCACCTTCTGTGGTGTCTTTGAGTGTATCAACTCTGAACGAGAACCATTTTGGCGATGAATCGAGCGATGGTTCATGCCTTTTGCAAGGAAGATTTGCAAGGAATCACGCAAGGAAGGCCGAAGGCCCTACGGGACCCAGTACAGATCCCAAACGGCTAATCCGAACCGCTCAAAAATTTTAAAAACACATTTTCGAGTGGGCTTGCGAGAAACCAACTTCATCCGATATGTGTGGATGTTTGATCCAAGCTTTCATTTTTTAATGGCTCGGATGAAAAAAGAAAAAATGAAAGTTTGGATCGAGCACCTAAACATATCGGATGGAGTTGGTTTTTAGCAAGCGCACTCGAAATGTGTTTCTAAAATTCCTGAGCGGCTCGGATTAGTCGTTCGGGATCCGTACTGGGCCCCGCAAAGCCTTCCCTGCGTGATTCCCTGCAAATCCATTCCTTGCATATAGCATTTCTGATTAATTCGCTGCAAAAGGCATGAAGTTAATTCGGCTGATCATTAAGTTAACTTGATTTTTAGCTTAATTACGTAGGGATGTTCTTTGGGCCTGTTTGATTGGCCAGATTGGACTACAATAACAAATCCCACGGAATCACAATTTTGGCATTTGAAAGCAACCAACAGTGGAGGGATTACACATACATTGCATGACGAGGCCTGGACATAGGGTGTCAAAATACCACAGGGCTTGTGGTATTAGTAATTCCATCACTATTAGTCTGGTGGATCGGATAAAAAAAAAAAAAAAAAAAGGTCTGGTGGATTACTCGTGATATAGGATTATGTACTCCTCATTTATTATCTGGTTAATCAAACAGGGCCATGAGGTCTTTAAAGTCTTAAGTTGACATTTTGATGGATTTGCTCGAAAGTCGAAACTTTGCGTTCTCCCATCTTTCATTAGTTGAATCTCGTGTTGTTCGCAACTATAGCCCATAGTGTGGCAAGATCGATAGACTAATACTAATACTACCATGTTGTCAGGTTATGCATTGTTTATCTAAGAGACTAAGAGTATAAGACCAACTATTTTTTCATTCTGAACTTTTACTGGACTGGTGAGACATCATTTGCAAACTTGCAGTTAACCCATGTTTTTTTTAGTAATTCTGCATTTGTGTTGCAGAGTTCACTAATCCATATGGAATTCACACCATGACCGGGTTAAGCTCCCAAGCTTCATCAGATAGATTATCTCAATTTGGTACGGCTCGTGAATACCAGGATTTTGATATGCAAAATGACCTTTGGTGGTACAATGAGAAAGACGAGGACTACCCTTTGCCTCCCCACTTTAGTAGATCAGACTCCTTTACCTGCCCGAGTGAGGACAAGTTTGTTATGACTTTGGAGACAGGGAAGCAAATTGACAGCCAGTTGGATTTCAATAACATCTCAGAAGGGTTTCATACTGTAGAAAGAAGTAATGACTTGGACAAGCCTTGGCCTTTTACTGTTTCCTCCACAGATGATGTACATGGGGTTCAATGCATGGAATGTGATCATTTGAATGAGATTGTCCAAAATGAAAGAAGTGTTGAAAATGGGAAAGAGGAGTGCACTTTATATAGCTGTTCTGCCCCCAATTTTAGATGCTGTTCAGAAGCTGGAATTTTCGGAACAGATCCTAAGGACCGTAGTCTCGGTTGTCTGAAAGTTGATGATGTAAATAACTGTGAGAGGAGCTCCAAAAATGACTGCGCCGAAGAGTTTAAAGTTACTGCTGACTTGCACGTTTCGGTTGCTGAGAAAGATCTCCTCCCACATGAAAAAGATGACTATGGAGGTGGAAATGAAACAAAAGTAGCTGCAACTTCCCATGAGCCAGAGGTTGATGCTGATGAAGAGGACGGTGTCATTGATGATCAGCTTTTGATGCTTGACGCTAACGAGGATGAATATGAAGTGTTCGATCTACGAATTATCCACCGGAAAAATCGGTAAGTTTTGCTTTACTTTTATTCAGATCTGGGTATTGGCAGACGTGGATAAAAGTTTATGGGTTAGCCGATATAATTTTGGGAGTTTTTTCAATTTCGGCACTTGAGACCTCATTGACTTGTTATGACTTGGAAAGGTTGGACTGCCCTGTATAAAACAACCGAGATAGGGAATTGTCTCTTGTGTTTGAGATTTTGAGCTTGTGTATGGCAAGTTGATTTCTAGCAAACAGCTGTAACAATTCACTTTTTCCTGCGCAGGACTGGATTTGAAGAGAACAAGGATCTGCCTATAGTAATCAATAGTATAATAGCGGGAAGATATTATGTAACAGAATACCTGGGTTCAGCTGCTTTCAGCAAAGTTGCTCAGGCACATGATCTGCACACAGGAATGGATGTTTGCTTGAAGATCATCAAAAATGACAAGGACTTCTTTGATCAGAGCTTAGATGAAATCAAACTTCTAAAGTATGTGAATAAGCATGATCCTGGTGATGAACGCCACATTTTGCGTTTATATGATTACTTCTACTATCAGGTATAGGGAATTGAAGTTTGAAGCATTGAAATCATTTATGCTTTTATCACTGTTATAGTTCATTACAAGAACTTCAGAGAATCTTTCATTAAACTGATGTCGGCCTTGTCGTTCTATAATCTGTGGATTCATAATGAGAGAAATCCTGAAAGCTTTCCTGGTTTGTATACCTTGAAAAGTGTTTGTTTAGACCACAGTTACTTGATCTAACTGGAATGGTACTGATTTGGGCCTTGTGGCAATCTGTGGATTCATAATGAGAGAATTCCTGAAAGCTTTCCTGGTGTTATGCTTGTTATCCTAAATCTAATTTTACTTTCTACTATTAGAGAGGGCTAAATTGCATCACTAAAGCTTAATTTTCAAGAACTATCAGAGGATTAGAGCTCAAACTTTCTAGATGGTTATTATTTACTTTGTTTTGGTGCCTTGATGTTAATTTAGCTTCAAATCAAGCTGCAAGTGCTTTATTTGTTCTTAATCGTCTTGGTTAACAACTAATGTAGTGTTCAGGCACTGGCAATGATCTTTCCTCCATGTTACAAACATTGCAGGAGCACCTTTTCATTGTTTGTGAACTTCTTCGGGCAAACTTGTATGAATTTCAAAAATATAATGCAGAATCTGGTGGAGAGTGCTACTTTACGCTGAGCAGACTACAGGTATTGTGTTTCTTGTTACTCATCCGTTTAGTATCTTGTTTAACTGTCATGGAATCATGTGGCTGTTGCATGGAAATGAGATTAGTTCCCTTTAACAACAATGTTCCCTTTCACAGCTCATAACACGGCAATGTTTGGAGGCCTTGGAATACTTGCATCACTTGGGGATTATTCACTGTGATCTTAAGCCAGAGAACATTCTTATCAAAAGTTACAGCAGATGCGAGATAAAGGTTATTGATCTTGGAAGCAGTTGCTTTCTGACAGACAACTTGTGCCTCTATGTACAATCTCGTTCCTATAGGGCTCCTGAAGTCATCCTAGGCCTCCCTTATGACCAGAGGATTGATCTTTGGTCTCTTGGCTGTATCTTGGCTGAGCTATGCTCTGGGGAAGTATGTCTTATAATGGCTCTGTTCTATTTATTCTGGACTTGGAATAGTTTGAAAAGTTACTCTGTGCATTTGTTGATTTCATATATTCGAAAGAGTTGTAATCAGATTTTGCAATCTTTATTTCAATTTGTATATTCTGCTCATCATTTATGTTCCTACTAGGTACTTTTCCCAAATGACACCCTTGTGATGGCGCTTGCTCGCATGATTGGCATGCTTGGTCCAATTGATATGGAGATGTTAGAGAAAGGGCAGGAGACCCACAAATATTTCACAGAAGAATATGATCTTTATCTCATAAATGAGGTTTGCTTGCTTTAACTGTCCTTTGTTTTTAGTAGAAATTTTGAACTTTTTTTTTTGGGTAATTAGAAATTTTGAACTTGTTAACTCCATTTGGTATATAAGTACTTGCCTTTGTAGTTCTAGTTCTAGGTTCTCTTTTCCTGGCTCACTAGGAATAAGCTATAAAAGAAGCTGAAAGAACTTTGTAGATGCTGAATTACTTTGTGAATTTCAATTTTGCATTGGTCTCTTCCACAAAATTATCATCTTCCTGCAGTTATTTCAGTTTCCTACATGATTAGTTGCCGAGATATACACCAATTTCAAATAAGTAGGTTTTTTTCTCTATATGATTCAGGCCTTGTTCCTCCCCACATCTTTATTCAAATGTTTTTCGCATTTGTTAGTTTTGCGTCAAACTTTTTAGTCTAGTGATTTGTCTCGACAAGAGGATTCGGAAAAGTACAAAATTATGACCGAAACTCTAATATTTTTTGAAGAAGACAAAAAAAAAAAAACTGTCTTTTTTAAAAAATATTCGAGTTTTACTCATAATTTTGTACTTTTTTCAAGTCGTCGAGTCGAGAAAAATCACCGAACGAACGTAAAGAGCTTGACAAAAAACTAACAAACGCGAAAAACAATTTAATAAAGACAATGAAAAAGTCAAAAAAAGTCCCCAAAAAAAAAAGTTAAGAGGAACAAGGCTTGTCTATATGTGTTCTCTAGCTAGGCTGCTTTGTCATTATGGTTTATGATGTGTAAAACCATACTCAAAATACTTTTTAACAGGGGTGAGAATCCTTTTCTTTTTTTTTTGTGAACATGGGTGAGAATTCTTGACAATCCGCAAATAATATGTTTGGACTTTCTCTATAATTTATTCTTTTTCTGAACTCATATCTTAGGATACAAACCAACTGGAGTACGTAATTCCTGAGGAGTCATCCTTGGAACATCACATGCCTGTCTCTGACATTGGATTTATCAATTTCGTGAGGGACTTGCTTGAGATAAACCCTGAGAGACGTCCGACTGCAAGGGAGGCCCTAGAGCACCCCTGGCTTTCTCACGAGTACAAGTCAAATGCCTGCTGAATTTACAAAGAAATGGTTGTTTCTACGGACTTGTTAGATCAGTTCTGAGGCTGATGTTCAGCTGAATAGCCTTCTGTCTGCTGAAAGGACAACATTTGATGTTTTTATTTCTGATCCCAAAGTGCTGGTCTGGTCGGTACATACTGCATATAGACTAACTATTCTGTATTGTACATAGATATTCTTTTACCAACAATTTTGGAATTTGTTCTGTTTGTAATTCTTTCTTTTCTGGGGAAGTGCCTTTTTGAGTTGTTACGGGGATGCAGGCTCATCCATTAGATATCGAATAAGGATTCGGGTTCCAGATGTTGATGGATTTCCCACTTTGTAATTGAACAATTGTTGTGAGATGAATCATACAGTTTTTTGGTGAGAAAGTATTCACGACAGCTATGTACAACTTTTTCTGCTCTTTCTTGCCTCTTTTTTCGGAGAAATTATTCAGCTTTCCGGCACCATACTGACATGATTTGCGCAACCAATAGTTTGTAGTCATAGTTTCATCTTGTCCCTTTTCTTCGTGAAAGATAGACACACGACTGGCCAATATTCGTGGCTTGTGTTGCTGGAAAACTAAGTTATCCTTTATTAAGGTTTGAGGTTGTACCATTGAACTTGCTATGAAGGCGGCCCAACCAAAACACCATGCCGCTTTTGTTAGACCCGTAACATAATGATTTTCATATCCCAGAATCTCGAACGTGCTAACATATTATCAGGTGATGAAAAGAAGACAAAACCTGTTGAGTTGAGTTGAGTTGAGCGGAGTTAATATACTTTCTACCATAATCTCGCAACTAACACCATCCAAAAATTGCATTGTTCGTAGGGACGATGAAGAAAATTTCTCATCTTAGGCCCCTTGTGCTGCCATGGATTGAATACATTGTTTTGGTAAATGGGATTAACACCTTCCTTTGGTGGGATAATTGGCATTCACTTGGTCATCCTTTTAAGAGTTATGGTGATACAGAGGTTCGTCTACACTTTAAGAAGAGCTGCTAATTCCAAGATTGAAGACTGTTGGATGGTCACTTTCTTTTTTTGGTTCAATCTTTTATGGAATGTTGGTAGGGCCTTGCTGTGCTCCTCTAAGTGGATTGGTACAAAGTTATTTGGGAGGTTGGCGACAAGGGACAGTTTTCATGGTCGGGGAATTCCTGATTTTAACCAGAGCCGGTTTTGGGCATGCGGCTGCATCGGGTTCCCAATTTTTTTCTATTTTTTGAGACTCCGAAGTTTTTATGGCCATATCTTATGTATATGTATAATAATTGTATATAAACTTAGAAGAAAAATATCCAATAAAACTTAATAAGGCCCTAAAAACGGAGCATGGTAAAGAAATGCCGATCAAAATAAAATTTAGTATTTTAAAAAAAATGAGCCTATTTCCAACAATACACGAGCTCATAAGGACCTACGACTGCCATATCGACGAAGTATGGTAGGGAAGGGTACGACTATACAGATGAAAGCAACAAACTTAACAGGGAGGCAAACCTAGCAAGACTCAGGCACAAAGCAGACAAGATAGATAGGTAGGGGCACAAAACAAGGTTATAATTTAAAGAGTATTTGAAGAGAAAATATCCAGTCATTTTGGGACAAGATTTCCTCCTCGTTGACCGAAAACTTCAGTCATCCTTGAAAACTAATGAGCCCTTTTAATTTTTCAACAACGAACTTTTGAAGGATCCTATGAATTGTGACTCTCAGGATATTACGCTGAATATTTCCGCCATAGTTGAGGGTTCAAGTGTGAGAAATCTGAGATTTAAGCAAACCATGGCTTTTAGAGAAAATGATTCTGATGATGCCCTCTACCATGATATTGTGTCGAACACTTCCACTACTACTACTACTATTGAGAGTTCAAGTGTGAGGAATCTCAAGTCTAAGAGTATCATGTCGTTTAGGGACAATGATTCTGAGGATTGAGGTCATCAAATGCAGTGTTCTAAAAGAAGGTCTGGAAGGCCGAGTACTCGCCACCTAGGCGCTAGAAGGCCCCTCGTTGATTAGCTCGACTAAGCGCTGAATACTTGGCCGTAGAAGCTTGAAGGTGCCCGGCCGCCCTGGGAGCGCCTAGGGAGTTTTAGAACCTTCATCAAATGGCTTGTGCAACCAATAGCACAATTAGGTAACTCAGGTCCATGCAAATCATGGCTTTAAAGGATTGCATTTCTAAGGCTGGAAGCCGTTATATGGCTAGTCAAAGCAAGCACAGGAATCCTAGGCAGAAATCAAGGTTCAAGGATCTTGATGATGGTCATCCATAAGATATGTAAGGCCTAAGCACAAACGATCGTATATCATTGAAGATACTTGCAGCGATCTTCATGTGTTTTGAGCAACACAACGTCGTGTGCTACACTAGTATTCTTTTTTTTTTTTTTTTGGCTCATTATTCCCTAACCCTTTTTTTTTATTTTTTTTTATTCCAGTATGTGTTTGTAATTTATGTTGCCTTTTCAATCTGTTTGGGAGCAAGCGTTTTGTTCGTTGTTTTTTTGTTTTTGTTTTTGTTATGGTTGTCTCCCTATAGGTCTATTTCTTGTTCTTTTTCTTATTATCAATGAAGTTCTTTCTCTTCTACCAAAAATAAAAAATACTGTCTATCCTAACTTTGTTTATCAAGACCCTAGCTTCCCTGAAGGATGTTTAATTGAAAGAATCAAGAAAATCAAAGGAAGTGTTCAACTATTTGAAATCAATAGGTTATTAGGTTACATGGATTGCTTGTTAAATATAGTTGACTATATTAGTTATAGTTGTCTCCAAACAAAAAATCTTTTTGAAGTTAAAGTTGGTTAAATCTTATATTTGGTCAACTATATTGCAAGAAAGATTGAATGAATTAGCAATAATTCATTGAAAAGATATGGCGGCTATACTTGATTGTAAAAGATTAATTATTATTTTTTGTCTCAAAAAATGCAATAAGAGTGATGTTCAAATACGTAATACATTTCAAACCAATAGGATGATTATCCAATTTTTTGCTATTATGGTGTTGAATACTTGTATTATTTTCTTAAATTGCATACTTATAGTATTTTCTTTCTTTAAAGTATTTTTTTATTATGGTCCTATGAATTTTATAAAGGACCCCATTTAAAAATGTTCATATCAGGCTCCGGAAAACTCAGAGTCGGCCCCAATTCTAATAGTTGTGTTTTGTGTGGCAACGAGATTGAATTTCATAGCCACCCTTTCTAGTGCCGTTATCGTTCCTTTTTCAAACACAGTGAGTGGATTTGAATTTTTCCCCTTCTCCAAAAACTTACCTCGATTGTTTTTTGCTGCTACATCATTCATATTTTTTCGTCCTTAGTAATTTTTTATGAAATTATATTATTTATTTATTTTTAGTTTTGAGTATAAATAGCGTACCTCTATCTAGAAGGTGAAAATAAAATTGTAACCTCCTACAAAAATTCACTAAAAACCAAAAAAAAAAAAAAAAAGTCAAAACTAGATAATTTTTCTTGTCAAGATGTACTCGATAATTTAAAAAAAAATAGTTAAGATACCAAGAGAATTGATTAAAGACGAAAAATATGCAAGTCTTATAATTGTTTTTAATCTTAAAATCTCATCTCCTATGGGTGAAATCTCCACAAACTAGGGGTGAAATCAGTCCGGTTTCATCATGTTTTTGACAACCAAACTGGTTCATTCGATTTGAAGTTTTGAACAACAAAAATGGACCAGGCAAGTTCGGTTTTAGTTTGGTTTGGTCCAGTTTACTCGGTTTATTCTGTTTTGGGCCTACAACACAGTCTAATGGGCCAACAAGTATGAATAGATAGAATAACTCATTCCAAAAAACAATTTAAGAGAAGGTGTTTCTAAGGGTGTTTTTAGAATAAATTGGCTTTTCACGATTTTGTATATGATGTATTGTGCGAGAATGGCCGGTCTCAGTTTTTGAAAAAAGTGATTTTTTGTTAGTGGAACTCCCAATATGATGAGGAAACATGTAGTGTCATGAAAAAACTCTAAAATTGGTTTTTTGGTTTATTTGCTGTCTTTATTCAAAAAAATTCACATTTGTTAGTTTTGCGTCAAGTTTTCATGGTTTATTAGTTCTTCTCGACGAGAGGAATCCAAAAAGTATAAAATTATGGTCAAAACTATTTTTTTTAATAAAACAAAAAATAAAACCTTTTTTTTAATATTAATTTTGGCTTTATTAAAAAAAAAAGTTTTGACCATAATTCTATACTTTTTAGATTCGTCTTGACGAAAAGAACCAAGAAACCACGAAAACTTGGTGCAAAACTAACAAATGTAAATTTTTTTTACTCCCTCCGTTCCTATTTGTTTGTCCCACCCTCTCTGTCTTGCCTTTTTTCAAATCAAAAAATTAAATGCTTCCATGTATCATTTTTCAAATTTTTTTGCATCGAATTAAAGTACACGATGAGTACTTTAATTCGGTGTAAAAATATTTGAAAAATGATTCACGAAAATACTTTATTTTTTTATTTGAAAAGTGGCACGACTTTTCGTAGTAGACAAACAAATAGGAACGGAGGGAGTAATAAAGACAACAAATAAACAAAAAAACTAGTTTTTGGTTTTATTGTCAAGGAGTTCAAGTTGGAGGCGGGGATGCTGCTGTGCAAGAGGCGCACAACAGCTGCTGTGCAATGACGAAACGATGTCGTTCCAAGGCCAACACACAGGAAAAAATAAAAGAGCCAAAACGGCATCGTTTTGTTTTAATTAAAATGACGTCGTTTGGTGGTCTTGGACGCGGGAAAAAAATAACACTTGATCTCACGTAGACGACGATGCCGTTTCGTGGCCCAACAACGCTGAAAAAATAGCACTAAAAAAAGAGCCGAAACGCTGCGTGTTGTTTTGAGCTTCCGTGGTTTATCAACCCAATACTGACCCACAAGCCTGAACTTAAACCTGCGGTCTGAAGAAGAAGGAGGAGGAGGAAGAGAATTTCCATCACAACACTTGATCTCACAGGGATTTCCATGGTTGTAGGGTATAATACGAAGTAGGGCTATCCAGCGCATCGCCCGATCCATTCGATCCGCCAACCGATCTGTCCATTTACTTACCCGATGTACGTTACGGATGGATACGGATCCTAACATTTTTATATTGACGGATATGGTTCGGTTCGGGTTCGATCCGCCCAATCCGCCTAATAATCCTTTTTTTTTTTTTTTATCCTTCTTTGATCCGCCAAATCCGCAACCGAACCAATCCATCCGTATGTCACCCACGAACGGTTGCAGATCTTAAAAATGACAATCCGTCACGAGCGGATCAGATCGAGAACCGAACCGATCCGTGGACACCCCTAATACGAAGGCTAGGCCATGGATTGAGATGGGTTACAGAGAATTTTGAGTGCATCTATACCCAGCTCTCTCTCTTTTTCAAGATTCAAGTTTTGGTGTTTGAGCTAAAAATACAGTACCATATATTAATCCTCAAAGTCTCAACCATGTATAGAAGTATGAATGTGCAGCAGAAATGAAGATTGGCATGAAGTGGAAGCGATCGGCAGCTGTGGAGGAACGACGGTGATAGGGGGTTGTGGAAGTCTATGCGGTCAACTGTCGAGGGTTTCTTTTTTTTTCTTCCAGATCGATTGTTTTGGTGTGGATGAGAGCCAGAACGACCCTGTTTTGGCCCTTTCATTTTTTGCCCGCGTGTTGGCCTTGAAACGCTGTCATTTCGTCACTGCATAGCAGCAGCTGCTGTGCGCCCTTGTTAGTACCAAGTTAGGCCATCCGTAGTGGTGGAGTTAAATTTGTGTAGTTATATAACGCAAAATTGTAAAATATGGGACCCAATTGTGTGAGTTAAGTTGTTGTTAGGTAGTTAGATGCCTTTGTGTTATACTCCCTCCGTCCCCAAATTTTGGTCCCTCGTCCAATTTTAACCGGATAAAAAACAAGTTATAACTTTTAATCGGTAATGAGTTTTATATTCAATATGGATTTTGTTTGATAGATCTCAATTAGTTCTATAAAACAATGTTTTCGAAATCATGTAAAACAATGTATATTATGAGATATAATCAATTGAAAAGTGGCACGAACTCCCAAAAGGGACAAATAAATGGGGACGGAGGGAGTAGTAGTGTAGCTAACATTTTGTTAAATTAAATGTTCAATGGGTCCCATACCTCCAGCGTTTTTTTTTTCAACGGCTAATAAATGACTAGATATCAAGTTCAAACAGCTAGGAGAATTGCAACGGCTGCCACGTGTAGGAATAAATGACGAGTTGCATTGCAACGGAAACTTTTTCACTTTTGCCGATGCTGGGTCCCACTTGACTGTAACTCCTGCTGGAGTTACAGTTCTCTCCTGCCGTAGCTTTTTCAAGTGGAGAAGTTACAGTTGATCACAGCTGAGGAGGGCTGTTACGCCCCCCCACACTGACAAAACCCCCTCCCCTGGCCCCACAACCTTTTCCCCTAATACCCCCGGTCCGCCACCCACCCCCTCCCCCCTTTTTCGGCTAAACCTCTTCATTTTTTCTTTTTCCTTCTTCTTTTTCTCTTTTTTCGGCTGAATTTTTTTTTCTTCTGTTTTTTCTTTCTTTTTTCTTTTTCTATTTTTTCTTTTTTCTTTTAACTTTATTTATTTACATTTTCAAGTAAATTATTATTTTTTCTTTTTTTGTTTTTTGTTTTTTCTTTTAACTTTATTTATTAATTTGTCTTAACAATGAATAATATAAAAAAGCTTCTAAAAGTGAATAATATTACAATCATGTTTAAAAGTAAATAAATAAATAAAAAAAACTTCTAAAAGTGAATAAATATTACAATTGACAATGTTCAGCCCTAATCAATATTGCCTCCAAATTGTGGTCCCGGCACGACGCCCAATATGTTGTACCACAACTGAACACGTACGTTATAAGTAACAGCCCATCCTGCAGCTTCATCCGATGCATTCTGCCACCACCATATTGGGATGGGTGGTACAGGGTGATGAGGGCGCAAAAAAAGTTGCACGAAGTGATTGTTAATACGGGCAATAGCTATTTCTTGGCGCTGTTGGACTGAAACTGGATGGGATCTCAAGGGCAAGTGAGTAAAACAACTTCCAGCATTCGCGTCAAATGTATATAGTACAATGTTGTACCGTGATGCGATGACTATCCCCAAACTCCATCCAATTTGGTTCTGAAGCCGTAGACATCCAATAGTTCAGTGACCGTAGTACATGGTCTGCCATATTATCCAGCGGATAAACCGCATTGTAGAGATATCTATTCTGATTAATTTCTTGGATAAGATCATGTCGTACTTGAACCCAGCACTCCTCAGTGCCATAGATATGCGCAGCTATCGCCCTGAATCCACAATGACCATCACCTTTGATGTCTTTGGTGTGGGACATATACTGCTGGAATTGCCAAGGTAAATACCGAATGTAATTAACCTCCTCCCTCTCCCTCTCTTCCCTCTCCTTCTCCACCCTCTCCCTCCCTGCATTTTTTCCTTTCCCTTTCCCTCTCGATGTAGATGCTTCTGTACAGAAAGGTATCCGCCGTCCACTTTGCTCAGCTTTTCCCACAGGTCGACCTTTATGTTCAGTGTTGTATGATGGGGCTCGAACACTGCTGTGAGACGAATCTGCCATATCCTTAAACCTGTCTATCATATGCTTTCGCATACGTGGATCCATCCCCTGTAATATGTCAACCACATGAGATGTCTCGTCGAGTTGTTCTCCCTCGTCATTAAACCCGGTCGCCTGCATAGAGAGCCTACTCCAATGAACGTGGATACTGGATAGTGGAATTGACATGCCATGGGAACGATAAGCCCTCAAATCGTGCATACATGGCAATCCGTGTGTTGTTCTGATCGAACAGCTGCAACTGCCGCTTGGGAGGGGGTAGGCGTCTGCGGCGGATTGTAGTTGAAAATCGATCAACCCCAGTGCATATAATGAAACGCGACACCTGATTTCATCAAACATGGTGTCACGTAAATGGTTGTGGCATGGAATATTAAGAGATTTCTGGAACGACTTCTTAATTTTTCCAAACTGAATTGTCAGCATATTATCTATGCGTTCAAAAGATGTTTGGAGCGATGACATGGTTGTACCCCCCAAATACTGCTTTAGCTTCGAATGTGCAGACTCGACCCTGTAATAGAACAATGCACTTTGTTTACATAGTGTAACGGAATATAATGCAGAAAATTTTACTCGTAAATTTATAAAGTGACTATACCTTTGACTTGAATTGCTTCCGAGGTGCATACATGTATCTGTCCATGCTGTAATAAATCGCTCTTTGTACGGCGGTAACCATGTATCCGCAAGATAAGTTATGACACACGGATATTGGCTATACTCCTCGCACATGGCAGCCCACTTATGCTGGTAAGACGAAGTGCTAGATGAATGAATAAGGGACTGCCATGAATCGCAAAAGTCTTTAAACAATGGACCAAGCACAGCGCTGCAGTTCTTCATTACACACTGATTTATGTGCCAAATGCAAAGGATGTGACGTGCCATGGGGAAACACTCTTCAATGGCGTTAATAAGTGCCAAATCACGATCTGTAACAATCACCAATGGCAACGATGCCCCCTTTCCAACCATCCACTTCTTTAAGGTATTCAAGACCCAGGTACATGTATCTTCCCTCTCGTTATTAAGATATGCGAACATAAGCAAGTTAGTTTTATTTGTGGATGTGATACCCATAATCTCCAATAGTGGTTTTCGATACTCATTAGTTTTGTATGTGACATCAATTACTAACACGGATGAAAAGTTGACAGATAGCTCTAGACTTGTAGGATGAACCCAAACAATATCTGTGATTTCGTTGGTGTCTTGATTTGTCCTAAAGTCGTGGAGGTACCCATTCTTAATTAATTGCTCTAACACATACTGAGTAGTAGTTAGATCACCCCGTTTGGCTTCCTTGTTTATGGAAATAGCGTTGTAAATGCTTCTAATTCCCGTAGTGTTTGATGGGTCTTTTTTCTTCAAAATACTAAGAATTTCACGAGGGGCGGTGCTGTTGGCCATCTCGACCACAAACTTTTTCTCCATTGGTTTTAGCCTTGATGGGTACTCGTGGCCCTCAATATTTTCTGCCGCCTCATGGTTATGGAGACCACAGGAAACTCTTAAACCCCACTTGGCACCGTCTGGAGGTATTGGTATACCTCACAACTCAAATGGACACTCACACTTTTTAGTCCCAGTATTCCTAAGCAAGATTAGCCTTTTAACCCCATGGTGCGGTCTGTACTTTCCTCCTCTCTCACAACCAAGAATGCATCTTGGCAGCTTGCCGCCTTTTAAATTATCAGATTTATTAATAACCACCACAATACCGTTTTCGAGACCAACTCTCTTCACCCAAGCTAACATATCTTCTCTACTTTCAAAAATCTATAAAAAAAAAAAAAAACGAATATGTATAAGTAAAACATTATCCAGTCCTATAATATTTATCTACTTTCAAAATGAATGACAAATATGCATAAGAACAACGGAAATAACTAACCTGATCAGTGCTAAATTCGGGTGTATAATCGCGACTGCTGAAATTGATGCTCTCCTCACTGGGAACATCATTCTCAAATGAGCAACCATCTGGATAGTAGTAGCCATCCATAATGTTCTCCGATGAAAACGAAAAAACAAAGATATTCTGAATGAGGAAGAAGTGAAGTAGTAGTGGGAGAATTAGGAAGAAGTTAAGTAGTAGAAGAATGAAGTAGTATAAATAGATAAGAAATTCTGAAAAGAGATCTTCTAGGATTTTTGTGCAGTAAATTCACATGTCTCTTTTGACAAAGACATTCACATGTTTTGTAAAAACAAACAAAGGCAACACAACTTTCAAATTTGGAATAGTATGTCTCAATAGGAGAGTCAACAATGGTTGGCAGAAAAGAGATCTTCTAGGATTTTTGTGCAGTAAATTCACATGTCTCCTTTGACAAAGACATTCACATGTTTTGTAAAAACAAACAAAGGCAACACAACTTTCAAATTTGGAATTGTATGTCTCAATAGGAGAGTCAACAATGGTTGGCAGAAAAGAGATCTTCTAGGATTTTTGTGCAGTAAATTCACATGTCTCCTTTGACAAAGACATTCACATGTTTTATAAAAACAAACAAAGGCAACACAACTTTCAAATTTGGAATAGTATGTCTCAATAGGGGAGTCAACAATGGCTGGCAGAAAAGAGATCTTCTAGGATTTTTGTGTAGTAGATTCACATGCTCTGAATATATGAATTAAATAAATACAATTAAATAATTAAGAAAAAGACGTAAATAAAAAATATTAAATAACTAAAAAAACAAAAAGATAAATAAATAATTACATTAATTAATTAAAATATATAAAATAGAAAAAAGATATTAGAGCATATTAAAAAGATAAAAGAGAAAAAAGATATTAATAAAACATATAAATAAATAATTAAATAAAAATTGAATTAAATTAAAGAATTGAATTAAATAAATAATTAAATGAATTAAATAATTAATTTAATTTATATAAAGAAATGAAATAATATAAATAAAGTAAATAAGGTAATTGAAGGAAATAAAGTAATATAAATAAAGTAAATAAAGTAATTATAGGAATTAAAGTAATATAAATAAAGTAATTCAAGTAATTAAAGGAATTAAAGTATTATAAATGAATTAATATAAATAATAAAGTAATTAAAGGAAATAAAGTAATATAAATAAATTAATTAAAGGAATTAAAGTAATAAGAAAAAGTAAATAAAGTAATATAAATGAATTAATATAAATAATATATTAGAGTGTAATTAAAGGAGGAAAGGAGGGGCAAAATCGTAATTACGTCGTTGTCAGGGGCTGGGGCCCAGGTGGGGGCGCGGGGGGTGCGGGGGCGCGTATAAGTTTTCATCACAGCTAACTACACCACTGCGTGGGAAACAAATGAAATTGTCAGTCAACTGTCCTAAAATCTGACTAGTTTGTGGGTTTAACTCCACCACTACGGATGGCCTTAGTACCGAGAAAATGGCTTTCTCAGATCCAAAATCTATCAAACCCAATTTGAAAAAAGACTAAAAACTTATGTCATGGGTAATGAAAGTTGAAAATGGTTAAAAGTGTACCACATGCACCTATTGTATGGTCTAAATTAAAGATCCTATATTTTTTAGGAGTGTCTATCATACACACCCAAATAAGGGTATGTATTGTAGCCTTTTCCAAAGTTACTGCAGTAGTTTTTACTTGGTAATGAGTTAGAATTCCAGGGTCATGGTAAGTCATATATATTTCAGTTCAATTCGCTTTCCTTCGGTTTCCTTCTATCAAAACCAAAACCGAATTGTTTTCAGTTTTTTTATTCATAATAAAAAATCAAACTAAAGCATTAGCTCGAAAAAACCAAACCAAATCAAACCATACTAGTTTTCCAATGGATGTTGTCTTATAAAATCTAGTTTTGATAAAATCTAACATCCTCAACGGATTTTATCAAAACTAGATTTTATCTCACAAAATCATTTAGGGTGAGTTATCCAATGGAATTTATCAAAATTGGATAAAATTAAGCCCTTGATTTTATCCATTGGTGAAGAAAATTGATAAAATCTGTAGATTTTTGCATTAAAAGAACTCACCCTTACAAAACACCTTTATCAACCCGAGAATTAATCCTTGAGAAAACAATCACTTTGTTTGGTTGAGTGTTTTGAGAAGAATATTTTGAAAAACATTTTTGAGATAGTGTTTGGATGAGTTTTTGGAAAAAGTAATAATTAGAGAGAGGTGTAGTAATTGGAGAGAAATAGAGAGAGAAATGAGAATAATGATTGGAGAGAGGGTATGAGTAGAGAGAGAAATGTGGTTAATGATTGGAGAGATGAGAGATGGGGAAAGAATCTTTTTTGGAAAATTTTTTAGAAATGTGAAGAGAACAAAATGTGATTTTATCACACTTCGAAACAAAACTAGATTTTATCTCATAAAATCCATTAAAAAACAAGGCCCAAATGAGTTGTTTTGACATTTTTTTTTTTTTTTTGGGATTGGTTCGGTTTTGTCAATTTTTTTTTTCATCCCTCCCAAAAATACAACCAAACATATTAACGGTCTCTGTTTGAAACTTGTAGAAAATAAGAGAAAGGAAAGGAAAATAAAGAAGAAGAAAAGGGACAGAGGGGCAGTGCTGAACAGCCTGGTTTTGCGCAACTTGCTGTGCGGCACTTGGCGCGGCTGCCCCGGTGTCAGTCCGATGATCGGAGGCATCCATCGTGTAGATCACGTCAAGTACTACAAGTGTACTAAAAATTAACTCAATCGGATATAGTTAAGTGCGTCATCGGAACACAAATATCTTGGAAAAAATGAATTCAATAGTTTTCATCCTGTGTTTCCAGTTATTTGTGTTCCATTATTTTCAAGTTATATGTGTTCCGATCACGCACTTAATGATATCCATCGAGTTGATTTTTGGTACACATGTAGTATTCGCGTGTTCTACGCGATGGACGACTCCGATCATTGAACCGATAACGGTGCGGCCGTGACAGATGCCGCACAGCACGCTGCTCAGCACCCCCTCTGTCCGAAAAAAAGTGTGAGAAAATTTTACTATTCTTAACACTCTATTTACTTAATTTTTTGCTTTTTCCTCTCAAACCAAACAAAGAGGAGGAAAAATTTTAAACTCTCTCTTCTCTCACCCCCTTTGGATTGAAGGTTTTCAAGACAAAGGAAAAAAAAAAGGGAGATATATTGTTTCACTTCCATGTTTTTTTTTTAACTCGTGAAAAAGAATTATTATTAATAGGAAGACGGGCTAAAAGCCCTAATATCTTCAAAAGCTAGAGATGATAGCCATTGGGGATAATTGCCCCTCCAACATACCATCCTAACATCAGACAGGGAATGCCTAGCCACCGAATGAGCTACCCTGTTACAATCACGTTTCACATGAGAAAACGAACAAGAAAAGAATAAAGAGGCAAGTTGAGCGCAGTCCAAAATGACCGAGTCACAATCTGCATATTGCTTTGTCCGGTTGAGCGCCTGAACCACTTGTGAAGCATCTCCTTCTATAATAACACGAGAGTAGTTCCATTGGAGAGCTAATTCTAAAGCACATCTGAAACCCATAGCTTCGATAGTCCGTACTGAGAAAAGCCCCTTGAAAGATTCCATCACTGCCCCAAGCAAGTTACCATACTCATCTCTTGCCACAATTCCCACTCCACTCAAACCATTGCGTTCATCTAATGCTCCATCAACATTGAGTTTAACGATTCCAGTGTCGGGTGGTATCCAGATTGGTTCGTGAGGAAGTTCAGGAGCAGGAACACTCCCCTTACTTGCCTCATTCGCAGATTTGTACTCTAGCTAACTTGCAACTCCTTGCTCAAGTATCATAGATGGATCTCTAGGTTGCTTCTCAAAATGCTCCTTATTTCTGGACTTCCAAAGTGACCAACAAAGAAATGCCACAATTCCAATCTCCTCTTTGGCTTCACCATCAGTGCGTAGAGCTAATAATCGAGATGTCCACCATTGCTCAAAAGTCATATATCCCCAATCAGCAGCATAATGAAATGGGAGAGGTGCCAAATGCCACACTTGTCTTGCAAGCTTACATTGAAACATAACATGCTCTACTGTTTCGGGTTTCTTGTGGCAGAAAGAACAAATGGGATTAACATCCAAATGTCTATTATTTAAATTGACGAGTACCGCTAAGGCATTGTGTAAACAACGCCAAATAAAATGACGTACCTTGGTAGGCACAGATAACCTCCACACTGTTTTCCAATTCATAATAGATGGTAGTCTCGTGCTTGTTTCGCCTTTCGCTTTCATGTTCCTGTTGAATCCCAAGGATTTTTGCTAAGTGATACGCCGAGCGGACCGTGAATTCTCCATCAATGGTATGATGCCACATGCCTCTATCTGCCACCCCTCGTTTACTAATTGGAATAGCTAGGATTGCCACAGCATCGTCCTCACTGAAATTGCCCCTAACCAAATCCTCCTTCCATCGGTGTAGGTCATTGTCGATAAGATCAGAAACCTTGGACAGTGAATGCAAGCCGTGGGGATCCATGCTAGGAGAGCTAAAGACTTTAAATGAATACGAACGAGCCAACCAAGGTTCTGTCCAAATGTTGATACTTTGGCCATCCCCCACTCTCCATCTCCAACCTTTCCTGAGCACATCACGTCCAGCCACAATACTTTTCCATGCCCATGACGCAGTGCCGTTACATGGAGCTTCCCAAAACGAAGAACGAGGGTAGTACTTGCCCTTAAACAATTTCTGAAATAGCGTGTTATGACCTTGGAGCAATCTCCACCCTTGTTTTGCTAGAAAGGCCAAATTAAAGGAGTGCAAATCTCGGAATCCCATACCCCCATCTTCCTTGCTGTTACAAAGTGTATCCCAGCTGACCCAATTGATTTTATTTTCCCCCTCCTTGCTGCCCCACCAGAACTTGCGAACAGCCTTGTTCAAATCACAGCAGAGCCCTTTGGGTAATAAGAAACATTGCATTACAAAGTTTGGTTTGGTTAAGGCAACAGATTTAAGAAGAACTTCTCTACCAGCTTGATTAAGGGTAGTTTCTTTCCAGCTCTTGAGTTGAGTCAGAATTTGATCCTTCACATATGCAAACACCGCTTTTTTTGATTTTCCAATGATCGAGGGTAAACCAAGATACCGACCTCCCCCATTTCCAGATTGGATATTAAGGGCTTGTATTATACTGGTCTTGACTGAATTCGAGGTGTTGGGGCTAAACAGAAGTGAGGATTTATCCCTATTAAGCATCTGTCCGGATGCCCGTTCATATTTCAAGAATACCTCATTAATGGCAGCACAATTATCAAGGGTAGCTTCACCAAAGATAATAGAGTCATCCGCGAAAAAAAGGTGAGATACCTGAGGGCAATTGCGAGCGATTTTGATGCCTTTCATCTGTCCCATCTCAACTGCGGTTTGAATCAAATAATGAAGTCCTTCAGCACATAGGATAAAGAGGTATGGGGATAGGGGGCAGCCTTGCCGAATGCCTCGTTAAGGGGGAAAATAAATTTCCCTTGTCCCCGTTCACTACCACTGCAAAGGAAACTGTCTCTACACAACTCATCACCCATTTGACCCATTGCGGATGGAACCCAAGCTTCATCAATACTGCTTCAATGTATCTCCATTCCAATCTGTCATATGCCTTGGCCATGTCGAGCTTGAGGGCGAACCAGCCTTTTCTCCCCTGTCTCTTGTTCTTTAAAGAATGCATAATTTCATGAGAGATCAAAATGTTGTCAGTAATTTGCCTCCCTCCAAGAAAAGCACTTTGGGTATCTGAGATTACAGACGGTAGGATCATGCGTAATCTATTGGCCAAAACCTTTGTAATCAGTTTATAAACCACATTACATAAACTGAGAAGGTTTTGTAGGGCAACTGATTTTGGGAATGAGAGTAATAAGTGTCTAGTTAAGGCTTCGGAGAAGAAATCCACTGTGAAAAAAGATTTGAATTGCCTCAGTAATATCCGTTCCCAATATATGCCAATAGGTTTGGAAAAATAAGGCCGTCATGCCATCTATTCCTGGGGCTTTAGAAGGATGCATAGACATGAGGGCTTCGTGAACCTCAATACTCGTAACAGGTCGTATAAGACTTTGGTTCATATCAGAGTTGATTTTATGAGGAATTGCATTAATTGTATCGGCAAAGTCCAACACCGGAGAGGCTGTAAAAATGGATTGAAAGTACTGGTGAAACTCATACCTCACAGTATCTTTGTTGCTCACCCATTCGCCGGATTGATTTTCAATTCCTGAAATCCTATTCCTTGCCCTTCTCTGAATAACAGATGCATGAAAGAAGCTCGTATTCTTGTCTCCATGTTGCAACCAATTAACCCGAGCTTTTTGTTTCCAGAAAAGTTCCTCATTATCCCATTCATGGTGTAACTGTCCTTTCAAACGTTGAAGTAAGTCACCATTTAGCAAAGGCCCATTCTGGATCTGATGGATCTTCTCCTGCAACTCCATGATCTTTTCCCTTGAGTTTAGCTGTTTGCGTTTTTTTCCAATTCCGAATAGAAGCGCGACATTCCTTAATTTTCTGTTGGACAGTGAATAATTTAGAGCCCTGTACAGGAACTTTCCATGCCTGTTGAATGATGGGTTGCATATCCTCCTCCTTGGTCCATCTTGCATCAAACCGAAAGGGCACTTTCTTCTGTAATACAGTGGGAGTTAGATGAAGGAGCAGCGCACTATGATCAGAACCCACTGCATTCAAATGTTCGACACTGGCCTGTGAGAAACGCACTCTCCAAGATGGGGACGCAAGTGCCCTGTCCAAACGCTCTTGGATATAGTCATCCCCATTACGATTATTTCGCCAGGTATATGGATAGCCAGAAAAACCAAGGTCAATTAAATGGCAGTGGTTGATGAAGTTCTGGAACCCCCTGAGTTCCCACTGAGCCGGTGCTACCCCCCCATTTTTCTCATCCGTAGAAATTATGTCGTTCATGTCACCCCAAATAAGCCAGTCATCACCCAAATTTTCCTTGTACTGAATAAATACATCCCATTGCGCCCTTCTAACTTCGACACGCGAGTCAAAATACACATTAATCAGTCTCCAATTGCTGCCATCTTCCTCATTAATTTGAACATCAATGAACCATGAACATTTACCTTTTAACTCTACTGTAGTTACGCCTTTCCAGAATACGGCTAATCCGCCAGCTAGGCCAACCGGATCCACCCACAGAGACCCATCCATACCCAATGCCCTTTTAACCGCCTCAATCCGAGTCACCCCGTTCTTCATCTCTGAAAGAAAGAACAGAGAGGGGGAGTGGAGTCGCGAGAACTCCTTTAACTGGTGGAATGTCAGGGGTCTCCCCACACCCTGAACATTCCAACACATGAACTTCATTGACCTCTCGGGGACCATTTCTGGCTGGTCGCCTCCACCATGTCAACATTTTGGTTATTGATCTCTGATAACACATTCACGGCCTTTTTGCTCCTCTTAGCGTATGCCGGTGCTTTCACCTCCATCTTGTTCTCTTGCCTCGATTCCGAGTCCAATAGTCCCAGTGGGTAGGAGTAAGAAAGGGAAAGCGTTTGAACCCAGAAAATGCCTCATAAAATGCATTTCTAGGTTCAAATTTTGGGACTGTAGAAATGGTGAGAATCAGGGATTAGCCCACTTTTGTTCCTTGCGACATTTGGTGAGAAAAAAACAATCTCTTTTCTCATCGCGAAGGGAAACTACACCCCTTAATTTTCTGAATTCAAACAAAAGCTTACTTTCGCGGGCAGACAAACTGAAATCCAGCCAGTCTTATGAAATAGGAGTAAATGCTTTAAGGCTGATGCTATACAGCACCTCGTCTTTGCTTGGGTTCTTGTGAGGCGTGAGCGCTTCACAAAGGAGTACACCGCAGATTTCTTGTGTGGTTCTTTGTCATCGCCATGAGAGACGGGCACTATTTGCAATCTCTGGTACTCAAACACATAGCAAGCCGCGAAGCCATTCAACAAATTCACGCTCAACTAGTTATTGCTTCTGAAAAACTGCCTTCTACGACAACTACAACAACATTATGGAACTCTCTATTCCGACACTACTCTCTCGGTTCCTTCCCTGAAGAAGCCGTACAACTCTTCAAACAGCTCCAGCTTCAACAACACCTTCCACTCTCTTTTGACAGCTACGCCTATTCGTTTCTGATCAAAGCATGCGCTATATTGCAGCAAAACAAATTGGGTACTCAGTTCCACGGCCTCAGTATAAAAGCCGGGTTCCAGTCCCACCTCTATGTGCAAACTGCTCTGGTTAACATGTATGCCGACTTTGGGTCTTTAGTCGAAGCCCAGAAAGTGTTTGACCAAATGCCTGATAGGAATTCAGTCACTTGGAATGCCTTGATTACTGGCTTTATCAAGTGGGGAAAGCTTGGTTTTGCACGTACCCTGTTTGACCGAATGCCAAATCAGAATGTTGTTTCGTGGACTGGTATTATTGATGGCTACGCACGGAATAACCAACACAAGGTAGCTTTGTCCTTGTTTCGGACAATGGTTGGAAAGGGTATTGAACCAACTCAAGTTACAATCCTTGCAATTTTTCCCGCCATATGGAATCTTGGGTGTCTTGAGTCTTGCCAATCAATTCATACTTATGGTGAGAAAAGCGGGTTGAACAACTCAGATATTCGAGTTTTGAATTCGCTTGTAGATGCGTATGCCAAGTGTGGGTGCATGGAGAGTGCAGTAAAAGTCTTTGATTTTATTGATGCCAAGAAAAGGAATTTGGTTTCATGGACCTCCGTTATCTCTGGGTTTGCAATGCATGGAATGGGAAAGCAAGCAGTGGATAGTTTTAAAAGTATGGAAAATGAATGTTTGAAGCCAAATCGGGTAACGTTCTTGAGTATTTTAAGTGCTTGCAGTCATGGAGGGTTGGTCGAAGAGGGTCTTGAATTTTTCAGAAAGATGGTTGATGAGGGCCTAGTTGAACCCGATGTTAAGCACTATGGGTGCTTGATAGATATGTTGGGGAGGGCTGGTAGGTTAGAGGAAGCAGAGAAGATGGCTTTGCAGATTCCTCCTGAGATAGAAAATGTTGTGATTTGGAGGACGTTGTTGGGAGCTTGTAGTTTCCATGAAAATGTACAGATGGCAGAGCGAGTTATGAGGAAGATATTAGAGATGGAGAGGAAATATGGTGGTGACTATGTGCTTTTGTCCAACTTATTTGCTGGCTCTGGTAGGTTTGCGGATGCCGAGAAGGTGAGGACACGGATGGATGAAAGGAATGCACCTAAAGTTCCTGGCCTTAGTTTGGTCTGATAATAAAGGAAGTTCACTGAAGTTTTCTACTACAACAGTTTCACAGCCAGAAGACACGAGCAGTAGACGATAGTTTTTGTTGGACGACCATGTCCTCCCAAGGCCAGCCTTTGGGTAAACCGAGCAAGCCTCCGGACTTAGGCAACCCACCCCGGCTGGGGCAACCAAAAAAAAAAAAAAATTCATAAGTTATGTATAAATATGAAATGTTTCCAATTAAGTCACATGATGTTGGTTTGGCCTGATGGTCAGGGGTAAAGCCAAACCCCTTTATGCGCTGAGTTCGAATCCCAGAGGCATCACTTTTTATGGTACTTTATGTTTCTCAGGCTCTAGCCTTCTTTCTTTCTTTCTTTTTTTTTTCTTTTTAGTTTTTGTTTTAATATTTTTCTGGTACTTTCTGTTGCTCCCTAGTCTAGCCTTCTTTCTTTCTTTTATGAGTAGTTTTTATTTTATTATTAGCAGGATTATATTCCTTCCTCTTTTTCCTCAATCCTTTTTTTTTCCCCAACAAGTCTAGATCACATTCAAAATATACACTCAAATATACAAGCACTATTATAAATGTATGTGATCACACAAACTCGAGGTGTTATATGAGTGAGCCCCACATATTTATGCATGTGTTTGTGTAAATGTAGGTGCATTTGAGTGTGGTTCTAGACTTTTTGTTTTTCCTTCTCAATCCAAAATATTACGAAATCATATTACTCAATTACATTGTTAGAAATTTGGCTTTTAACATACACAACAAATAATATACATGCGATATGTTCTTACATTTAATTTTAAAAAGTGTGAAAACAAATATAATGCACTAACGAGTCCGAGAGGGGGGGGGGGGGGGGGGGGGGGGGGGGGGGGGGGGGGGAATAGGACGACAATTTAAAAATTAAGTCTAATAAAAGATATATCCAATCATCCATGCTCCATTCAAATTGCCACAATTTAATATGCAGGATATAAAGCAATTAAAGTAAAGAGACAAGACAAAAGATATACATGGAAACTACTTAGGGTCTAAACACCCTAAGTATAAAACCAAGGCCTAGTCCTACTTATGCATTCCATAAATCAAAAGGTTTACAAGAATTAACAAGACTAGGAATTACCCAACAAGTCCCTTGTGACACCTAGCTCCAATTCTTGATAGTACCCCATACCCCTATTTGATTCCATGGACTCCACAAGCACACCCGTCTTGATCTCCGAGTCAACTCGGCACCGGTCCAAGCGGCTCACGTAGGATCCAAGACAATCAACCATGAGATGAATGACATGAAGATGAACGAAGATTTTTGTGAAATATAATCAAACTAGATGTAATACATGGAGTATTAGAAGATTAATCTAGATTGACAAAATAAAATATCAAACACAAAGTTTAAATCATATATTGCATCAAAAACCCATAAAATATAAAAAAGACTTGATTTTAATGAAGGGTTTTGAATGAAGAAAATCAATCTAGAGCAAATACATGGTAAACAAAAGCATTGCACTAGATTGATATAAAAGATGATCAAACACTAAGTTTAAATCATACTTAAAGCATCTAAACACATGAATATAAGAAAAGATTATTTCTTGATGATGCAATGAAGATTTTGAGAAGAATCAAACTAGAGCATATACATAGATATTAGAATATAGCACTAGAATGAATAAAAGGTGATCAAATCAAAATAGAAATCACCTTAAAAGCATAGAACCCCATGAGCAAATGAAGGAGATGTGTTTCTCTCTCTAAAGTGGGCTAATGCTCTCAAAATTTGACCTACAAGAGTGAAAAATTTGTTTATATATTGCCAAGGACGAAGCCCTAAAAGAGGACCAATGAGAAAACGCCACATACCCCTAAAAATCGCGTTGCGCTAGTAATCGTGCCAGTAAACTAGCTACGAGCGCAACAGAATATGCATATGACGTCATGCATGACCTCAAACAAAAAAATTGTTGCGCTAGTAAGCGCCAGAAGGTAAAAAGACAAGCGCTATCTAGCGCATCTTGCAGAAGTTTGAGAAAATCTGAAATGCGTTGCGCTATTAAGCGCCAGAAGGTAAAAAGACAAGCGCAATCTAGCGCATCTTGCAGAAGATCATTTAAAAGAGGTATAAGCCTTAGAATTTTTTTCTCTATTAAATCCAAAGGCAAACAAAGAATTCCAATGCCATATAAAACAAGATTTTCCAATGAGACCTATAATCAAATTAACCAATATGATGCATGGAAAAACTTGAACATGAAATGCAAATGAAATGCATATACCTTTTGTTATCGAAATCCAAGCAATCTTCATGGCAATGGCTTTTCAACAAATCTTGATCCCTTGGGCGGAGCATCTAGACTCAATACACTAAAAGACCTCCCAAACCCAAACGGAAAAAGAACAAAATACGGACTCCAATGGTTTGTCGGAATCCGGAAAATGCCAATAATACTAACAAAGTTATCCCAATGGTGGAAAATTGAAAACAAATTGAGCGAGCTAACACAATTTATTAGTTTTTTAAAACAAATCATAGTTAAAATATGAGGATACTTTCTTATTTTCTTCAAAAAAAAAATTCTTACAATTATATTTTTTTGCATTTATCTTTTATAATTGTATCCTTTTAGTTTGAAGTTTCGTAATCGTAATTTTGTAAAATTATTAAAAGAACTCATGACGATGTAGGGGCGGCATATTGGGAGTTTGCTTTGGGCCCTTAAAATAACTTTTGAATTTTTGTAATTTTTTTATTTGATTTTTTAAATAATTTAATATTAAGTGGGCAACCAAACTAATGTTGGGCTTGGGCAACCCAAACATTAGGGCCGGCCCTGTGTCCTCCACACAAAACATTTCCACTTATTGTTGATTTCCCGTTGCAATTTTTGACACACTAGAGAACTGTTTCTACCTGCTGCAGCACCCAGTGTTACAAATATCAACACAACCAGTATGGCATCTCTCTCTCTCTCTCTCTCTCTCTCACTCACGTGGAGTCCAATCTGGTAACGAACATTTCACTTTATGTTTCTATGTACCATGGATAGTGCTTGGTTTCCTTGCTTATTGTACGGTGGATAGTGTTTGGTTTCCCTGCTTTAAGTTTTGTATTGCTTGTGTAGACCATTTTTTAACTAAAAAATGATCAACAATCACTGCATGCTTTCATTTTACTTGTGTGTGCTTTAAAATTTCAACTCTATATGTCGATGTGGTTTCCGTGCCATCTTCCATTACTTGTGGGCCTGGGGCAAACAAATAGCAATCTATAAACAACCGGATTTATTTTTTACAAAAAAAAGTGGTTGCAAACGCTTCTTCTTTGCTTTGGTTGTCTCGAAATAATCTGATGACTAGAACTATTTTTGTGTATTGGGAAATGTTTGTAGTCTCGTCTCTTTTTGCTCAGTAACGTAGTGGACATATTTAAGTCTCTGGAATACATTCTACACTACTGAATACTGAAAGTTTAAGCTCAATAAATCATCTATTTACACATGCAAGCACACTCGCCTCTAATAGTTACTCATCTTATTGCATAACTGAAAGATAGAACAAATTTACTCATCTTTATTTATTTGTTCAAAAATTAAGTGAGTCGCATTGTGTTGTTTCTTTTGGCTTTCGTTGAATCTGTTAGAAGTTAATTTGTAATTTCCTAAAAGGAATTTGAAGAGTCTTTCCACAGATTAGTTTCTAGAATGGTGTAGAATTTGTTTAGTTAATTTAGTCTTATCTAGGAGATGGAAGGTTAAGTGTTTAGTCCTATCTAGATTGAGTCAACTGAAGTTGGAAGGTCAAGAGTTAGTCTTATCCTGTTCTAATCATCAAGTATAAATGGGAGGTTCTAATGTAATCTTTGAAGTACCCAAGAAATAAAATTCCAGAAAATACTTCTCCCTACAACAACAAAATACTTGTGAATCTTGGGCAAATCCATCTATAGCTTTTTGTTTGCGCCAACAAATTTGGTATCAGAGCTATTTTAAGCGGCCTTCCATTCTTTGTTTTTTCAAACCTAGTGCCACTGATGATGGCGTCAATTCCAGCCCCTACCATGTTTAAATATTCTCCAAGTCAAGTCCCTATCTTTGAAGGAGAACACTATGACTACTGGAGTAGCGAAATGGAGAATTTTTTCGTATCTGAAGAAGTTTGGGAAGCTGTGGAAAAAGGCGTGCCAAATCAACCAGAAGCTGGCACACAAGCAGCACAAAAGCAACATAAGGAGAATAAGAAGAAAGATGCAATGGCACTCCGCTACATAAAACAAGGGGTAAGTAGATCCATCTACCCTAGAATTTTCAATGCGAAGACTTCAAAAGAAGCATGGGACGTGCTAAAAGATGAGTTTCAAGGAAATGAAAAAGTTGTTTCCATAAAGCTGCAATCTTTGTGGAGAGATTTTGATAACTTATCAATGAAAGAAACTGAAGGCATTAGAGATTTTTTCTCAAGAGTTGCTGAGATTGTCAATCAAATGAAAAGCCATGGTGAAGCCATTCAAGATAAGAAGGTAATCAAAAAAATACTCAGGAGTTTACCTCCCAAATTTGATCACTGTGTTGCTGCCATAGAAGAAGCCAAAGACTTGTCAAAAATGACTATGTTTGAATTAATGGGTTCACTTCAAGCACATGAAGAGAGAATCAACAGGTCTTCTACTCAGTCAACTCAACCGGTAGACCAAGCATTTCAGGCCAAATTCAACATCTCAGCGGGAAGGAACAACAAATCCCAACAAGAGCAAAAAAGAAGTTCATATGAAGGAAAAGGTCAACATGCAAAAAAAATTCAGAATCAGAACAATGGTTACAAGAGTCAGAACAAATGGAGAGGTAATGGAGGAAATTGGCAGTCAAATCCGGGTAACTTTAATCTTCGCTGCATTATTTGCAAAAGACCAAATCATGAATCAAAGAATTGCCGCTTTAAATGCACCAAATGCCGAGTCCCTAATCATTCACAATGGGACTGTTGGTTCCAGAAGGGAAAAGAAAGGAATGAGGTAAATTTCACAAAAGAAAGTCAAGATGAGCAATTGTTTTACTCTTGCATGGCTGCTGATCATGAAACTCAGAACATATGGTACCTGGATAGTGGTTGCAGCAACCATATGACAGGAAATCGGGATATTTTCGTCGAGTTGGACAGCAAATTTCATTCGCAAGTGAAGCTTGGAGATGGAAAATGCAAAGTCCTGCAGGAAAGGGAGTCATCTCTATTCAGACTAAGGAAGGTAACAAGCTTATCAATGATGTTCTCTATGTTCCAAACTTGACTCAAAACCTCTTAAGTGTTGGGCAATTACTGCAAAGAGGTTTTTCACTATTTTTTGATGACGGAAAATGCAAGATTGTGGATACGAAGAATAATCTCAGTGTGGCAAATGTTGCTATGTCACCAAACAAAATTTTCCCTCTTACTTTTCCACTCCAAGAGGAAGCTGCTTTCAAGAGTGAATGCCCAGATGAAACATACTTGTGGCATATGAGATATGGGCATTTAAAGAACAGGGATTTGGTGCTATTACGAAAAAAGAAAATGGTGGTTGGACTTCCATACATAGAGCTGCAGGAAAGAATTTGTGAAGGCTGCATCTATGGTAAAATGCATCGATTTCCTTTTCCAAAAACATCTTGGCATGCTAAAGCTCCTTTAGAATTGGTGCACGCTGATATATGTGGTCCTACAAGGACTCCTTCTCTCGGAGATAAAAGATATTTCATTCTTTTTGTTGATGACTTCTCCAGAATGATGTGGGTGTATTTTTTGAGTAAAAAGTTTGAAGCTTTCCCAACTTTCCTCGAATTCAAAGCCTTGGTGGAAAGACAAAGCGGATTCCAAATGAAGACCCTTCGGACAGATCGTCGAGGAGAATTTATCTACACTCCATTCATGGATTATTGCAGGGAAAATGGCATTCAAAGGCAGCTTACTGTCAGGAGAACCCCTCAGCAAAACGGAGTCGCTGAGAGAAAAAATCGCACCATTGTGGAGATGGCGAGAAGCATGCTGAAAGGGAAAGGTTTGCCAAAAAAATTATGGGCTGAAGCTGTTCACACTGCAGTCTATATTCTGAATCGTTCTCCAACAAAAGCAATTCTTAACAGAACTCCATTTGAGGCTTGGAGCAAGAGGAAGCCGGTGGTTGATCATTTCAAAGTGTTTGGCAGCATTGCTTATACTCTAAATCAGTCTAAAAACAGGGATAAGTTTGATGAGAAAGGCCAGAAGTATGTCTTTATTGGCTATAGCGATGAATCCAAAGGTTATCAGCTACTCAATCCTTCAACCAATCAGCTTGTGATCTCAAGAGATGTCATTTTTTATGAGATGGCAGCATGGCAATGGACTACAAAGACAACTCAAGCACCTATTACTTATGACTTTATTGAGCCATTGACAACTCCTAATGAAGTTCCTCATCAGCATTCTCAACAAGCTAGTTCAAGTGCGGGATCACCAAGTTCAAGTTCTCTAAACCCGGAAGATTATGGTTCAGATTCTCCCCCTAGAAAGGTTCACTCGCTGCAAGATATTTGTCGAAATATTTGATTGATCTATATTCTTCTCACTAGGAGGCACAATATATAGACAATGTACAAGACAACTAAGGAAAGAAAATAATAAGGAAATTAGGCTACCTAACTAATTTAGGCTACCTACCTAGTTAGGCAACTTACCTAACTATTAGGCTATCTAACTAATTAGGCTACCTACCTAGTTAGGCAACTTACCTAACTATTATGCTACCTAACTAGACTAATTACAATCCTTTTCAACACTCCCCCTCAAGCTGGAGCGTATACATCATACACTCCAAGCTTGCGACAAATAGAGTCAATGGAAGCCTTGGGAAGAGCCTTCGTGAAAATATCAGCAAGTTGAGAGCCTGAAGGAACAAAAGGCGTGCTGATCTCTTTTGACTCCACTTTTGACCGAATGAAATGACAATCAACTTCAATGTGTTTGGTCCTCTCATGGAATACTGGATTATTAGCAATGTGGATAGCAGCCTGATTATCACAATATAAGGGAGTGGGACCATGTACTGGAATCCCAAACTCATGTAGAAGGGTATGCAACCAAGTCAACTCACAAGTGGTATGAGCCATTGCTCTATACTCAGCTTCAGCACTAGAACGTGCTACAACAGACTGTTTCTTACTTTTCCAAGTCACAAGATTGCCACCTATAAAGGTGCAATAACCAGTGGTAGAACGACGATCAGCAGGAGATCCTGCCCAATCAGAATCCGTATACCCTTCGATACGAAGATGTCCAGACGCTTTGTAGAGAAGTCCACGTCCAGGAGCATTTTTAAGATACTTCAAGATACGAACAACAGCCTCCATATGAGAAACACGAGGACAAGTCATAAACTGACTGACAATACTGACTGCATAGGAGATATCGGGTCGAGTGACAGTGAGATAAATAAGTTTACCCACAAGTCTCGAATACAACTCAGGATCGTCAACCAACTCACCATCATCAGGCATAAGCTTATGATTAGTCTCCATAGGAGTAGCGACAGGTTTAGAACCAAGATAACCTGTATCTTTCAAGAGATCGAGAGTGTATTTCCGTTGTGATAAACTGATGCCTGCTTTAGAACGAGCCACTTCAATGCCAAGAAAATACCGAAGTTTGCCTAGATCCTTGGTGAGAAAACTAGAACAAAGGTGATGAATCAATATCTGAATCCCATCATTGTCACTCCCTGTAATGACAATATCATCCACGTAGACTACAAGAATCACAATACCATTGGTTGTCTTTTTAAAGAAGACGGAGTGGTCAGCTTGACTTCGTGTCATACCATGAGACACGACGGTACTGCTGAATTTACTGAACCAAGCCCGGGGAGATTGTTTGAGGCCATAGATAGATTTGCGAAGATGACACACAGACTCCCCCTTGGACTCAAAACCGGGTGGTTGAGCCATATAAACTGTCTCAGAGAGATCGCCATGAAGAAAAGCATTCTTGACATCAAGCTGATGGAGAGGCCAATCAAGGTTGGCGGCAAGAGAAATAACAATGCGAACAGAATTGAGTTTGGCAACTGGAGTTTCATTAAACTGTCTAAATGGATGAGAAAGATATTCTTGGGCATTATCAGTTCGTAAAATACGTAATTTAGCATTAAATTGGTTGACAATCTCAGCATGAAAAACTGAAAAAACAGAAAATAATTGAGACCTATCTTTGAGGAGATACACCCAAGTTAAACGAGAAAAATCATCAATAAATGTGACAAAATAGCGCGCACCACACAAACTCGTAGTGCGCGAAGGTCCCCAAATATCAGAATGAACTAATGCAAACGGTTCTACACATGGTGACTCAGTGCGTAAAGGAAAAGAAACTCTACGATGTTTACTAAGTTCACATGTGTCACAATTAAAAGGAGAAAAACTAGGTAAACTAGGAACTAGCGTACGAAGGTTGGCTGAGGATGGGTGCCCAAGACGACAGTGCCACTGATAAGGTGTAACAGTAGAATGTAAAGCGGAATGACTAGATGACTGCTGCTGCTGCTGCTCTTGAAGGTAATACAGACCATTCTTCTCATACCCCCCACCAATCACCCCCTTTGTCTGAAGATCCTGAAACTCACAATGAGAAGGAGAAAAGAGGATAGAACACTGGTGAGTATGAGACAGTTTATGAATAGAAAGAAGATTAAATGGAAATTGTGGCAAATATAAGACAGACTGAAAAACAAGACCTGATGAACGATATGTACCAATGCCTTGAACAAGAATTTTAGTACCATCGGCAATAGTAACATAAGTCTTAACAGAAGGAATAACAACATCATTCAAAAGAGACAAATCACCTGTCATATGATCAGATGCGCCAGAATCGAGAATCCAAGGAGTGTTACGAGAAGATGAGTGAAGACACGTATTACCTAAGGTGACATGAGTTGCAGTGGAAGAAGAAGAAGATGCATTGGCCCTTTGAATCATAGAATCATACTCAGTCTTGGACATAGTAATCTGGGTAGGAGCAAGAGCAGACGGCTCCCCCTCAATAGTAGCCTGATTAGCCCAGGCTGGCTTGCCATGCAGCTTCCAACAGGATTCAACATCGTGGTTGGTTGCACCACAATGAGTACACTTCTTGGTGCCACGACCACCACGCCCCCCACGCCCTCCACGACGACCACCCCGCTCAGAAGAACTACCACGATTGTGGGAGGGATTGCGATTACCAAAATATCCAGAAGATGAAGCAGGAGAGGTTGTGGGGGCAGCTAGGGCGGATGGAGCCGGATGCTCTAATCCAGAAGAATGAGGAGCAGCCCGTCGAACACGAGCAAAGGCCTCACCAATGGTGGGGACTTCCCTGTCAGAAAGAATCTGTGAACTAAGAGGAGCAAGGTCTGAATTTAATCCAGACAGAAATTTGCATGTTCGGAATTCGTCTCTGTACTTTTGCTGAACCTTTAAATCTGTAGAGAGAGGCTGATAAACATTTAACTCATCCCACATACCTTTTAAGATGGAAAAATACTCATCAACGGATCTATTGCCTTGTTGAAGGGAGAAAATATTCTGATAAATCTGAAAAACTCGAGAAATATTCTGATCTGACGAATATAACTCGCGTAGAGTATCCCAAACAGCTTTGGACGTCTCTTGACAAGCCACATTATTAAAAATGTCAGGTTCAAGACTATTCCAAAGTAAAGTCATTATATGAGCATCATTTTGGGACCAAGCAGGATCGGGATTAGTAGGTGGATCATCGGTGATATAAGAACTCTCACCGCTTGCGCGTAGAGAAACAGTCACAGCCCGTGACCACGGCAGATAATTAGATCCATTTAATTTGATTGTGGTTAGAGACCGACGATAATCCCTAACCATATCTTTTGATATACTGGTGTCCTTGCTGTCTTTGTTTTTCTCACTCATTATGAAGATAATAAAAACAGATGTGCAAGTATAAGTTGAGAGCTGGCCTGACCAGTAGAAGAAGAAGAAGACCAGAGGTGTTGCTGCTGTCGAAGAGAGATGCTGTTTGCTGTTGCTGCTACAGTGCTACAGTGCGACTGCTACAGTGAACAGTGCGACTGCTACAGTGCTGCCACTGCTACAGTGCTACCACTGCTACAGTGCTACAGTGAGACTGCTACAGTGAACAGTGCGACTGCTACAGTGATTCGTGGTGCGACGAACGATGAAAAACGATGTTACAGCTGCTGCTGCTGTTGTGATGCTGAGGGAGAAAGAGAGATGCAAAAGGGAGAAAGATTCATTGCTGCTGCTTGTGCAAGAAAGAGGGAGGAGTTATTGCTACTGCCACTACAAAGATGGAGGGATCAGCCAGGATCAGCCAACACCTGCTCTGATACCATGTCGAAATATTTGATTGATCTATATTCTTCTCACTAGGAGGCACAATATATAGACAATGTACAAGACAACTAAGGAAAGAAAATAATAAGGAAATTAGGCTACCTAACTAATTTAGGCTACCTACCTAGTTAGGCAACTTACCTAACTATTAGGCTATCTAACTAATTAGGCTACCTACCTAGTTAGGCAACTTACCTAACTATTAGGCTACCTAACTAGACTAATTACAATCCTTTTCAACAATATTTATGAATCATGTGATGTTGCATTTTTTGCTTGTGAACCTCGGAATTTTGAGGAGGCAGCGCAAGAAGAGGTGTGGATCCAAGCGATGAATGAAGAGATTGCAATGATACAAAAGAACAACACTTGGGAACTTACTGATTTACCAAATGGCAAACAAGTGGTTGGCTTGAAGTGGATATACAGAATCAAGTACAAGGAAGATGGTTCTATCCAAAAGCATAAGGCTCGACTGGTTGCAAAAGGCTATTCACAACAGCCCGGTGTTGACTACAATGAAACATTTGCTCCCGTGGCACGGATGGAGACGATACAGACCGTTCTTGCTTTGGCAGCTCAATTTGAGCTGAATGTCTTCCAACTCGACGTTAAATCTGCATTCTTGAATGGAGAGTTAGAAGAAGAGGTATATGTCGAGCAACCCCAAGGATATACAGTAGAAGGAAAAGTCTATCGTCTTCAGAAGGCATTATACGGCTTAAAGCAGGCTCCTCGGGCATGGAACAACAAGATTGATGGTTACTTTTGTTGTATGGATTTCGAAAGAAGCTCCAGCGAACCATCTCTTTATGTGAAGAAAGAAGGTCATGATTTCTTGGTGGTATGTTTATATGTTGATGATTTGATTTACTTTGGAACAAGTATGAAAATGGTCACAGATTTTAAAAATCAAATGATGAAGGAGTTTGAGATGACAGATTTGGGGCTTATGCGGTACTTTTTGGGAATTCAAGTTAAGCAAGGAAAAGGGGAGATTTTCTTATCTCAACAGAAGTACATTGAAGACTTGTTTAAAAAATTCCACAAGCAAAATTGCAAACCAATGGCTACACCTATGGTTCCAAATGAGAAGTTGCAACAAAATGATGGAGAAAATCTGGTGGATGCAAAGACTTATAGGAGTTTGGTTGGTTCTTTAATTTATCTAACAAATACAAGGCCAGATATTATGTTTTCAGTGAGTTTGATTTCGAGGTACATGAGTCAGCCAAGCAAGAACCATTATGCAGCTGCGAAAAGGATACTACAGTATCTACAAGGAACCAAGAAGCATGGCATCAAGTTTGTGAAAGAAACAGATTGTAATTTAGTTGGTTATGCGGACAGTGATTGGGCAGGTTCTCTTGATGATCGTAAGAGCACATCTGGTTATGTTTTTTGCCTAGGATCAAATGTGATTTCATGGAGTTCAAGGAAACAAAAATCTGTGGCACTATCTTCTTCTGAAGCAGAGTATATCGCAGCAACGGAAGCCGCATGTGAAGCTGTCTGGTTGAGAAGACTACTCAATGATTTGCAGATGGAGCAGAAAGAGCCAACGAGAATATATTGTGATAACATGTTAGCAATTGCGATGAGCAAAAATCCTGTCTTTCATGCTCGTTTGAAACACATAGAGCTTCGCCATCATTTCATTCGTGATTTGATCCACAATGAAGAAATCGTCATGGAGTTCATCAACACCAATGACCAGCCAGCAGATTTTCTCACCAAAGCAGTGACTTCGGAGAAGCTTGAAAAGTTCAAGAACCAATTGAAAATTACAAATTAAGAAGGGGTGTTAGAAGTTAATTTGTAATTTCCTAAAAGGAATTTGAAGAGTCTTTCCACAGATTAGTTTCTAGAATGGTGTAGAATTTGTTTAGTTAATTTAGTCTTATCTAGGAGATGGAAGGTTAAGTGTTTAGTCCTATCTAGATTGAGTCAACTGAAGTTGGAAGGTCAAGAGTTAGTCTTATCCTGTTCTAATCATCAAGTATAAATGGGAGGTTCTAATGTAATCTTTGAAGTACCCAAGAAATAAAATTCCAGAAAATACTTCTCCCTACAACAACAAAATACTTGTGAATCTTGGGCAAATCCATCTATAGCTTTTTGTTTGCGCCAACAGAATCCACAATGGATTTAGCTACATCACATTGTTGCTAGTGTGGCATGCTGTCAATGACATTTTCTTTATAGGATATGTTTCAGTATTGTGTGTTTCCACTTTCACAGTTTCACCTATATTTCCTGTGAATGATTTTTCAAGGATTTACTTTGGACTTTTGGGGTTCTCAAGGTAATGTAAGCTCAACTCAATTAAAATCATTCATTCACATATACACGCACTATCAACAATATATACTCCTATGTGCTTATCTCATCGCAAGATGAAAAGAAAATTTCTTCTGTTATGTTTTTTCTCTCTGAATCCCATACCCGACCTCTGGCTTTCTGCTTTTGTAGATTCTGGCGTTGCATGATTATGGGATACAGCTTTTGCATCCTTGTCGTCGAAAAGAACACCAACTTATCTTCTTCTGCCGGGACTCAACTGTAATCAAATGCAGCTGACCTGACTACGGTTAGTAGCTAGATTGCTAGATATGAACTGAAAGACATGCGAGAAATCTGTTCATTTGGTAGTGGAAAACATAGCCTATCAGTTCTTTGGGATCTGATTGTACTGATATCTACCCAAGATGTCATTATCTTTCTTTCTGGCTCCCAATTTCTATATAGCTTTTCAGGTTACATTCGTTCCTACTTTCAGAGAGTCCATTTTGTAGTTACTTGTCTTTGTAAATCTCCACTGAAAATGGCAAAAGCAGCAACTGCCAACTCCTGATCTTGACCGTTGTGCTCTGCAGTTGAAATACATTTCTACAAGCAAATGATAATTTAAGCTCAACTCAATTAAAGACATCCATTTACATATGTATGCACTATCCACTGATATATTTACTCATCTCATTGCATGACTTAAAAAGATAACATCTCTTCTTCTTTAAAGTATCTTACCCAACATTTAAAAAAAAAAGGAAAAAAAAAAAAAAGATAACATTTCTTCTACTACATTCTTCTCTCTGACCCCCATACTCAGTTTCTTTCTGGCATTCTACTTTGGTAGATTCCGGCGTTGCACAATGATGGGATACCACTTTTGTATCCTTGTCCTCGAAAAGAACACCAACTCATGTTTAGTAGCTAGATTGCCCTAAATGCCCCTGACTATGCTTAGTCGCTAGATTGCTCTAAATGGGGTTTTGAGATTTGGAAAACAATGATAGAACCAGACATACCTGACCTGAGTGACAAGGTGGTGAAGGAAGATGGAGAGTCCTAGCCTAGCAAGCTTTGCACCAAAGCACCACCGTGACCCACCTCAAAATGGAATGAAGAGATTTACATTGTTTGTTATTCCTGAATGGTCCTGTTTATTTAGTTTTCCTTGGGTTAGGCTTGAGAGACCTGCCATCTCCATGGATTGAAAGTGCGAACATCCTTGAAATCGGTAATTTTGAATAGTTACTCTATGGATTTGTTGATTTCATATATCCGAAAGAGTTGGAATCTGATTTTGCAATCTTTATTTCAATTTGTGTATTCTGCTCATCATTTATGTCCCTAGTAGGTACTTTCCCCCAATGACACACTTGTATTGGCGCTTGCTTGCATGATTGGCATGCTTGGTCCAGTTGATATGAAGGTGTTAAGAGGAAGGGCCAGAGACCCACAAATATTTTACAGAAGAAACATGATTTTTATCTCAGAAATAAGGTTTGCGTGCTTTACTGTCCAATGTTTTTAGTGAAAATTTTGAACTTATTATTTCAGTTTGGTATATAAATACTTGCCTTATGTCTCTGGTTGATATTTGTTGACAGTACATAGGTAGTTCTAGGTTCTGTTTTCCTGGGCTCAGTCGGAGAAACCTATAAAAGAAGTTAAAAGAACTTTGTAGCATAGTTTCTCATTTGCTAGTGAACTACCTTGTGAGTTTCAATTTTCCATTGGTTTCATGCACAAAATTATCAGCTTCCTGAGGTTAGTTCAGTTTCCAACATGATTAGTACGCTGAGATGTAATCTAATTTCAAAAAGGTTTTTCTAAATGATTCAGTCATTATATTTATTCTCTAGCTTGGCTGCTTCATCATTCTTTTTCAAAACAATGCACTTTAAACCGTCTACCGCTCTAACAATGTGCGAAAACATATTTCAAATGCACTTTTTAGAAAGATTAGGACAGGGGTAATAATCCTTGACAATCGGCAAATTATAAGTTTGGACTTTCTGTGAACTTTATTCTTTTTCTCAACTCATATCTTTAATTAGGATACGGAGTTCCTGAGAAGTCATCCTTGGAAGTTGGAACGTCACATGCTGGTTCTCATGTTGGATTTATCAATTTTGTAAGGGACTTAACTTACTTGAGATAAACCCTGAGAGGCGTCCAATGTCAAGGGAGGCCGTAGAGCACCCCTGGCATTCCCATGAGTATGAGTCGAATTTTCTGCCGAATTTACAAACAAATGGCTTTTTCTACCGGCTTGTTACGTCAGCTCTGAGGCAGATCTTCAGCTGAATAGTGTTCAGTCAGCTCGAAGGCCAAAAATAGATGTTCCTGTTTCTGATCCCGAAGTTCTTACTGGTTATTCCATACTGCATATAAATTAACTATTCAGAATTTTGTATCTATATTCTTTCTCAGCAATTTTGAAACTCATTCTGTTTGTAATTCTTTCTTTTATGGGAAAGTTTCTTTTTGAGTTGTCCCTGGGATGCAGGCTCATTCGTTAGATATCAAATAATGATTCGCGTTCCAGATGTCGATTGACTTCCCTCTTTGTAATTGAACACTTCCTGTGAAATGGATCATACAGTTTTTTGGTGAGAAGAACATTCATGCCAGTGATACTCCTTACAGTTTAACTTTTCTGCTCTAGTTGTCTTTTTATTCCGAGAAATTATTCAGTTTTCTGAGACCAAAGTAGGCATGATGTGCCCAACTCATGGTTTCATCTTGCTCCTTTTCTTCATGCAAGATGAACAAATGGCTGGCCAATATTGGTGGGACAAACCACCTAGTCTGTGTTTCTGGAAAACTAGTAGGTTCTCCTTTTTCGGCATTGAGGTTGTACCATCGAACTTGCTATCAAGGTGATGCTAGCACCGGCCAAACGGCTGAAATACCTTGCCGCCAGTCCAAATTGGCTGTTGAAAACGCTGATTTCCGTAATGGGTGGATTTGTTAGATCCATAACTTATAGATTTTATTATCCCAGAATCATGAGCGTAGGTGGAGTGGTTTGTAATCTAACATACTAACGTGCTAACATTTTACCGGGTGATAAAAAGTAGACAAGACCTGTTGAGTTGAGTTAATAGCCTTTCTACCATGATCTCGCAGATAGTAAGAAGCCAAGTTGAAGATAATCCATAATTTTCAACACACTAGCGAGGGGTTTTTCCTATTTTTTCTGAACAATAGATATCCATGTGAATCTAAGGACCATCAGTTACATTCCCAAACAGAATTACATGCTAATCAGGATGAATGTTAGAAACCCACTAGAACGAAAATAATCCTGTCAAGTGAGAAGCAGCCCAGTGTGCTGCTCTATTTGCCTTTCTTGGGTTTCCTTGTTCTGGTTGAACGAAACTGTAGCTCTTCTTTCAGTCAAACTCACACAATTCTTTTTAAAGCTGCTTTCAGGTTTGTGAATATTTCCCCACTGCATCAATAAAATATTTACCCCGTTTAGGTTATGTATAATTGTCAAAACTCCGAGGTCATGTTTGATAACAGGTGGACTGCGAATTTTGTGAGCCCATTAATCTAGTGTTTGGTTGCATTTTTTAAGGGCTGAACTAGAAGTTCGCCCGGACTGGGAATCCCCAAGGGATTAGCAAAGGCAGGGGTTCATAGTCAAGTATGCCCGGATTAGTCTCACGTGATACATTATCACATTTATCCCTTCACACTTCTCAATCAAAACAAACATGGTTATAAGAATTCCTACACATTCCCTATCCCCAACCAAACAACCAACTTCACTACGAATTGCTTGTGTTGATGCTGAGGAGTTCCGCTTAGCCCAAATATGTGGTCTCAACATTATCATGCATTGTTTTCATTCGTTTTTCAAGATAAAAATTTGGAGGTTTCATAATTTTTAATTTGGATAAGGTCTTAGTTTCTATTTCTTCTTTTTCAGAGATTCTACTCTGAATGCTTTAGAGATGCTGCCATTTGCAATATGCTGCTCTTGGTGCAGGCTTCATGCTAAATTTTTTTATTGCTTTATGTTGCTCGGAGTAGAAAATTAGAGGATTTTCGCTATTATAATAATGTTTTGGTTTTGCTATGAATTTGCAGGTGGGATGACTTGGAGGAGGTTAGTGAATATTATCAGCATAGAGGATGCTTTAATGAGTTAATATCGCTTATGGAGAGTGGATTGACATTGGGATGTGCTCATATGGGCATCTTTACCGAGTTTGGTGTCCTTGATGCTAGATATCGGTATGAGAAGCTTATGGAACACATCAAATTGTTTTCAACTCATCTCAACATTCCCAAGCTCATTCGAGCTTGCAATGAACAACAGCACTGAAAGGCACTCGCTTACTTGTACATTCAGTATGATGAGTTTGATAATGCTCAACTACCATCATGAATCACTCTTCAGAAGCTTTCGACCACATGCAGTCAAAGTTGCTGACGTGGAGCTGTATTTCAAAGCAGTTCAAATGATCTTCTTAATGTACTTGTTCTTTGCATGGATCACACACATGTGCTTGACAAAATGCGAAAGGTTTGCAGTTCACCTGGAATGCTTCTCACACTATTGCTACTTAAGTTTTCCATTGCACGGAAATCTTGGAAGCTCACTTTTGGTAACATACGTTTCTCTCGTTTTTTGTGGTGTTCCTATTAGAGAAAAGAAGCTCAAGAATTCGCAAATCATCATGAACCATGATCAATATTAGTTGGTTGAGATGTGCTCCGTTTTTTCCGGAGGTTGATGGTTTTAGTTGTGAACTACTCACCTCATGGGGAAGGAATTAGAGAAGGTGAAAATGCTAACCTTTCCGGGTGGCTCCACCTTGAAGGGTTTGAACACCCAATTTTTTTTACTTTTTGTTTCAAAGACATGTAATATTTGAGAAATGAATTCATGTGTACGTAACCTAGGTGTATTCATTTAGGATTCCAGTGAAGGACAAACAAGAGGGGTCTTATACCATGGGGCAAGTCATAGTTGGAGTTTGTGGGAGGAAAGGTTTCTGGAAGATGGAGAAAGCTCTTCACTTTGTTGTACAAGGAGCATGCCCAAGGGGGCTACTACGTTCGCCGCCTAAAATTTCACAAAGTCAACTAGCAAATGAAAAAGGGAATTGTGAATTGCAAAATCAAATCAAATCAAATCGTAAATTGTAGTGATTCAACCCAAACGAAATCCATTGGAAAATGTATATATGCACCTACATTGTAAAATTGTAAAATTGAAGCTTAAATCAATATTAAAGTTTGTTTTCTATTATTTATTTATGATCGCATGCTTTTATTAAAGACACTTGCACATACTAGCAAAATGTATGCAGGATAATATCCTCTAAAATGTTAACACCTATTTCCATAGTTAATAATTAATCTAGCAATTAATCATACTCCCTCCGTCCCTTTGTAAATGTGTTACTTCGTAAATCTAACTTATTAAAGAAACATCATCATTACACATTTTATATCAACTTTTTCTTCCTCTTTACACTTTTTACATCAATTTTTACCTCTACTTTCCAAAACTATCCTCCACTTTTACCCATTAACTCTTTACCCACTAACTTTTCAAAAAGGCAAAATGATAATTGTACAAACTTTTACCCATTAACTTTTCAAACCACACACCTATTTAGGGACAGCCCAAAATGGAAAGTTAAACACTTAAATAAACACTTAAAAAGAGACGGAGGGAGTATCATTTTAAAGACTTGAGCATATTTTATTGACTTACATTATAATGAAATATGAAAATTCAACCGAAATGAAATAGATAACTCATGAGTAAAAGGTATCTTATCTTAGTTCTAAACATGAATGACTATTTTAATATTTAGGAAGAATGAGGAAAAAATGGTTAACAGGTTCTAACAAAATAAGTACAATCAACAAGTGATTGACAAATTGTGAATGAGAAACTTTTTTTTTCATACTTAATAGTGTTGGGGCATAAACTTGATTTAGGCCATGTTCGGATTGGTTCTTAGAACTCAGGTTCTCACTTTTTCTGTGGGCTCAACCCACTTTTTTCTCGCTCCTTTATATTTTTGGGAGCAATACTCTAGTTCATACATTGTATGAGATAGGTTCTGGGGCCCACTTCGAAGACTCACACAAATGATCCAAGCCGTCTATTAGTTCTAAAATTATTCTTTGAGTCATCTAGAAAAAATCAAATCAATTGTATAACTTTAAGTACTTGATCCAATTGTCTACTTTTCTTTCAAACTGTTGTCAGTATTCAAGATCTTAAATTGTGAATGAATAATTAGAAGATAGATCAACCACTTATAGTTTTTCGAATGAGCTAATTTTTTAGTAGATACTCAAAAACATTATTTTAAAAATAATGAACGGCTTAGATCATTTATGTGAGTTTTCGAAGTGGGCTCCACGGACACATCTCATATAATGTATGAACTAGAGTAGTGTTCCCAAAAAAGCAAGGGAGAGAGAAAAAAAGTGGGTTGGGCCCACAGAAAAAGTGAAAACTTGGTTTCTAAGAACCAATCCGAACATGGTGTTAGTGTTCTAACCCAATCCATACACCATGCCCAAATGTAAATATTCAAGTCTAAGCCAGTTTTCTACATAATCTCTAGAAACTCGAAATAGATATGTGTAGAAGAATCTAAGAGTAGTTCTAAAAATCTAGATATTTTGTTTGAAAGAGTCTAGATATTAGTCATGTGTTGAATTACTATAAAAAAATATCTTTGTGAGAAATATATTTAGTCTTGAACCATCCATGTCTAGCCATTTGTGTAAGAGAAAAATCTGTTTGAGTGTTCTATTAAGCTCTCTTGTTTCTTAATCTTTTCCTCCTTACAAGTTTCTCTTTAACATTCTCAATGTCCTAAAAGGCACCTGAGGTGGCCGATTAATCGGCGCCTAAGCGCTAGGTGGTGATCCACTATCACGCCCGAGTGTCACCCCACTTCTAGACTCCCGTCGTCTTCGACGATCACCCCACTGGATCTTCGATCATCATTGGTAAGCTCCTCCAGACCGTCTTCACTCTTCGATCGTCTCTGGCTCTCTGGTAAGCTTGTCTCTCTGCTCTCTTCTCTCTCTCTCTCTCTCTCTCTCTCTCTCTCTCTCTCGTTGTATACGTCTCTATATATCTTTGGGTATTTGACTACTAGCTGGGCCAAACTCCAAAAGCCTTCTGCGTTCATGTGTTTTCCAGTTTGAGACTTGGAGCCTCCAACTTTTCATTTATAGGTTTTTTTTTTTTAACTGCATTTTATAGGTTTAGTTGGTACTACTTAGTTTCATTTTGTTTGAACTTTGAACTTCACATTATTACTTAGTTTTCATGTCATTTAATGTTTTATTCTACTTATATTGATGTATTTGCTCTCGAAACTTGGGAAGGGTGTAGGAAAATATTTTTAAAATTAAAAAAATGGGAAATCCGCCTTATTGTTAGGCGCCAATTAATTGGCTAAGGCGCTGGGCGGTGCCTGGCCGCCGACTAGCGCCTCGTGAATTTTAGAACACTGAACATCCTTCCTCTAACGTGTCCAATAAACAATATATGACCTTATGGTCTTGCTTTTCTACAAGAAAAAATTAAGGAAAAGCCACAACAGTGGTTTCATATTAGTCAAATGCAACAATTGTGATAAACCCCATTGGCTTATATCTCCATATTTGTTGCTTTAGCATGATTGCTTTTTTATATATTGTTCAATAGTTTGGTTTGGCATGGATTTTGGGTAGTTCATTTTAAGTGGCGATTTTAATAATTTTTAATTAGTCATCTCGTTCATCCTCGAGGGACTTGTTAGTTCTTTTGTTTATTTGCAATACTCTTTGTAAAACTCCATTGGCATGTTTTTTGATATCGATCCAGCACACTAATATATTATGGTTTAACTTCAGGTTTGTGACGAGGTGTTGTATGTTAGTCATTCTAATGTCATAAGTAAGGCAAATGAAGTAGTTAAACCTTAGTGGCAGGTACCTTCTAAAATGGGTGCGCTCCCTAGACGGGAGCTCGATTCCGCGCTCCCAAGACGGGCTCACTCCCATCTAGACGGGAACCCGATCCTAAATAGGATGGGAGCTTCCACACTAATCTTAAAGACCAAATTCTCACTTCTCTTTCCAAATATATGTAAGGAAGAAGGAAAAGAAAAAAGAAGTAATAAAGATTTAGGACTCTCTCTTTCTTGTCTCATATTCTACTTGCTTATCTACGTGTTTAATCCATGTATTTGGCACAAAAGAATCTATTGGGATGTCATTTCTCACTCATATTTATACATATAAAATGCTTATGTACATGCTCCCTTTGTAACTATAAAACATATGTACAATACATATAAATATATATAAGTTTATTCATATATATATATATATATATATATATATATATATATATATATATATATATATATATATATATATATATATATATATAGTACTAAATATTCCCTCGCCGCTCCCTCCTAGGGAGCTTCTACATACCTCCGCCCCCCCGCACTCGCCCCCGTCCCCGCTCACGCCTCGTGCAACTAAGAGTTAAACTTCATACGTTGAGGATTCTATCGGACTACTATGCTGGTTATGTATACAAGTTCGTGAGGCGCACGACTAATGACATGTTTTATGTCACATCCCTATTTTAGGGGTTGTCACGGTACACTTACAAATACCTTCATTAGTTATTATCCAGTTGTATTTTTTATAAGTGCACATTCTTATAAAAGCTTGAACAAAGAATACAATCTACACAGACATCCTGGAATACAACCAAAAGCCATTGATATAAACCCCAGCAACACTACCAAACCTCTACTCCAGCTAAGAGCAATGGGGGTAAACCAAGTAACCCTTGATTTCTAGTTCAAAAAAGACTCTCAAAGCCAACCACGTAACCCTTGATTTCTGCTTCAAAAAAGACTCCCCAACCTAAGATCAAGATTTTTCCCAACCTAAGATCAAGATTTTTAGCAAGAGCTTCTTTTTTTCTATCACGCATCTCTTGATCATAAGCCGAATCAAAGTAATGCACTTGTATTTGAGTTTCTTTCTTAGCAACTTGAACTCTCATACTAATGTGAGAGTAATACTTCAAATTCACCCCCTTCAAAACCTTCTTTAAGTCTTTTAAGCTTTGAGGACCGCTTGAACATGGGTCTCCCTTCTACCTCCTCAGCCCAAGAGATTTAAAGTGTGTTAAGGTTTGTATCTGCAAATAGGATGCTCTATGTAGGTTATATTCTTTGTTCGAGCTTTTATAAGAATGTTCATTATAAAAAATACAATCAGATAAATTACCAATGAAGGTAATTATAAGTGTACCGTAAGAAACCCTAAAATATGGGTGTAACACAAAATATGTCATTCGTTGTGCGCCTTGCAAATTTGTCTGCATTACCAATATAGTACTATGATAGAGTCTTCAACGTCTGAACTTGAACGCCTTCATCTGCCTTCCTTATGACATTGGGATGACCAACACGCAATACTTGGTCACAAACCTGAAGTTATACCACAACGTACTAGTGTGATGGATCGATATAAAAAAATATACTGTTTGGAGAGGAGATAGACCAAGAAAGGTATGTGAAGATCCCTGAAGTATGTTCTTTGAAGAAAGATCTGGAAATTTTACCTTTTGGTGAGAGGGGAATCAATTTGAGTGGGGACTAGAATCAAAGAATATAGATTGCAAGCGCTTTATACCAAGACGCTAATATTTACCTATTCGACGACCCATTTAGTGTTGTGGATGCTCATGGGAAGCATCTCTTTAAGATGACTATGAAATATGTTTTGTGCTTCATTTTTATGTAATTTGATCCGAGTCAGTTTAATTGGTATTTGGATGTTACTTTTGCACAGATTTTCACAAAAGCATTTTGCTTACTGGAATGCTTATTGGTCCTTTTGGGTTCAAAATTGTGATTTAGGTTACTCATCAAGTGGAGTTTAAACGTGCTGCAGAACTCATTTTGGTGAGCTATTCTTGTCTTGTTTCTTCTATAGTTCAATGTCTATGACATTTCTATTTATTGATATTGCTACAAAAAGAAAAAAAGAAAAAAAAAACATTTTGTTCAAGGATTAAGTCATTACTCATCAAACCCCTTAGAAAAATGAGATCAATACAATAATCACTTTTATCGATTGTTGTAAATAAAGTAGATAGATCTGGTGGTTCAATTCAAGAACTTATGGGTTGGACTTTTTGTGTACTTTATTCTTTTTCTAAACTCGTATCTTTAATTAGGATACAACCAACTGGAGTACGCAATTCCTGAGGAGTTATCCTTGGAAGTAGGAACGTCACATGCTGGTTCTGCTGGATTTATCAATTTTGTAAGGGACTTAACTTACTTGAGATAAACCCCGAGAGGCATCCAATGTCAAGGGAGGCCCTAGAGTATATCAGTCGACCTACAAGCCGCTAATATATCTCCTTGTCAGTTCGCTCCCCCATATCTTCACTAAGGTGTATGATTTGCCTCAATAGGAGAATTGGCAGATCTACAACCTAACTTACCTATTTCTTCCAAAAGATCCAGTATATACTTCCGTTGGGAGATAAAAATACATCTATCAGACCTTGCCACTTCCATCCCAAGAAAGTACTTAATGGCCCCAAATCCTTAATCTCAAATTTTTGAGTCAGACTAGACATATGATTAAGAATCTCATCCACATCATTACTAATCATTATTATATCGTCAACATAAACAATAAGGACAACAATCTTATCTGGGCCTCCCTTGATGAACATCGTATGATCTGCATGGCTCTGTTTGTATCCAAACCTCAACATAACCCTGGAAAATCTTCCAAACCAAGCCCTGGGTGACTGTTTCAACCCATAAAGGGCTTTTTTTAACCTACACACCTTCCCCTCAGTTTTAGAAGCCGAAAACCTGGAGGTATGTCCATATACACCTCTTCCTCTAACTCACCAAGAAGAAATGTTTTCTTCACATCAAACTGTTAACGAGGGCAATTCAAATTTGCAGCACAAGAGAGTAAAGCTTGCACAGAATTCATCTTTGCTACAAGAGCAAATGTCTCCTCGTAGTCAATACCATAGGTTTGAGTGAAACCTTTGGCAACAAGCCTTGCCTTGTATCTCTCAACTGTACCATCAACATTCTGTTTAACAGTGAAAACCCATTTGTATCACACTGATTTCTTCTCTTTCAGAAGTGATACTAACTCCTAAGTGCCATTCTTTTTCAAAGCCGTTATCTCCTCTACTATTGCTCATTTCCACTTAGGTATTATGAGTGCATCCTGCCAATTCTGTGGAATAGATATAGAAGAAAGAGACGAAACAAAGGCATGGTACGAAGGAGATAAACGATTATAAGAGACAAATTGAGAGATGGGATGTTGAGTACATGATCTGGCACCTTTCCGAAGAGCAATAGGAAGATCATCAGAGTTAACAATAGGACGTTCAATAGGAGAAGAGTCATTACCAGATGAGTCAGCTGAGGAGTCCGGAACTGGAGTAGGCGAATGTGAGTGACAATGTGGTATTACACAGGAGGACTTCCCTTTTTTCCTGCTAGTGTAGGTCTTTAAGTTAGACCCTTGCAGTCGTTGTATACCTTCTCCTTCATCACCATCAGTGTCATGTGTGGCTCGTTTGACAGATATTGGTTCCTCTCCAGACTTGTCCTTCTCCTCCTCAACATGATTATAAAATAGTCTCCCCCTCACCATAAAACATCTCTTCCTCCTGCCTATGCTCACCCTGAAGAGATGGAGTAGAGGGAGAGAAAAAAGATTCTTTTTCCAAAAAAAGACATCCATAGAGACAAAAAAATTTCTAGAGCGAGAATCATAACATTTATAGCCCTTCTGGGTTGGCTCAGTAAGTCCTGATTAGAGCATGGTTAACCGATACAACTTTACCAAATGTATTGATGAGGGGACTGCCAGAAAACCCCGGGATTTCTCAGAAAACTCCAGGTTGGCTCAGTAAGTCCTGATTAGGGCATAGTTAAACGATACAACTTTACCAAATGTATTGGTTAACCGATGCAATTTTCTCGCTTTATGAATACTCCCTTCTGATAGAGCACCACGATTTCTTGAAACCCTACCTTTTCAATGCTCTACCCCAGGGGCTTGAGAAAAAGGGTATGGCAAAAGCCAATGCCGATGAGGCTGCTGCTCACGCCGTGGATCCTGTCGCTGCGGCTGAAGCTCGCGCTGCCGCCGCAGATGCTAGAAGGCTCCAACGCTTGGTTTGAAGTCGGACAGAGAGAGCTTCTGTGTTTTTTCTGTGTTTTTTCATAACTATGTGTAATTATTGCATATCCTTCTTCATAGGATCGAATTATAGAGACATAAAATCGCCATTAATGGCTTGTTGGAGGCTTATCGTGTCAATCAACAGAGGTATACGACTAGGGAGGTTACCACTCGACTCCCTCTACTTCAAAGGGTCGAGGATCTACGTCATAGGAAAGTCATTGTCGACGTCAAGATAGAGATGCACGGTATTCAAGGCCAAGTAATGGATATTAGGCGTAGGATTAACAGTTTGAAAACTTTTGTGCTGGACATTGAAGAGCAGATTCAACTAATACAGGTATACCTCATTTTATCATTTATTATCAAATATTCCCGTCTCTCTCTCTCTCTCTGTGATAATAAATGATAAAATGATAAAATGAGGTATACCTGTATTAGTTGAATTTGCTCTTCAATGTCCGGCACAGAAGTTTTCAAACTGTTAATCCTACGCCTAATATCCATTACTTGGCCTTGAATACGACACATCTCTATCTTGACGTCGACAATGACTTTCCTATGACGTAGATCCTCGACCCTTTGAAGTAGTGGGAGTCGAGTGGTAACCTCCATAGTCGTACACCTCTGTTGATTGACACGATAAGCCTCCAACAAGCCATTAATGGCGATTTTATGTCTATATAATTCGATCCTATGAAGAAAGATATGCAATAATTACACATAGTTACGAAAAAACACAGAAGTTCTCTCTGTTCGACTTCATACCAAGCGTTGGAGCCTTCTAGCATCTGCGGCGACAGCGCGAGCTTCAGCCGCAGCGACAGGATCCATGGCGTGAGCAGCAGTCTCATCGGCATTGGCTTCTGCCACACCCTTTTTCTCAAGCCCCTGGGGTAGGGCTTCGAAAAGGTAAGGTTTCGAGAAATCGTGGTATTCTATCAGAAGGGAGTATTCATAAAGCGGGAAAATTCCAAACGAAACCCTAATATTTACACTCAATGTCCCATAAGAACCTAACCTTCAATAAATGTCAAATGGACCGCCAGAAAACCAACATCCACTAAATAAAAATCAGGCGGCATTTGCACCGGGTTTGGAACCGGAGAATCAATGACATGTTTGGGGTATGACACTTCGCCAATCCCCGTGGAATAAGGATACCCATGTGGGTGTCCAGTGGTGTGTAAAGTTTCGCAAGTCTGAACTCTGTAATCAGCAAGCTCAAAAATAGGAACAGATAACCCTTATGGCAAGGGGGGCATCTCAAGTAATGCCAAATTTGTTCCCAAATCAATAGCTAATGGTCTTACCTTCTGCATTACATCTATACCTCCGATATTGGTTACCTCCAAAGCTCTAAGACGGAAACCCCAAACTGAAAGGTCCCAATCACCTACCCCGTGCGCCGCAGTCACAATACCCTCTTTCACAACAAAACTGGACTGAACAGAGGTGCACAGTAGAAGTTTTCTATTGTCATTGCGCTTGAGATATGATGCTTCAATGCGCACCACGCGCCTATTGTGGTTAGCTACGACTGGAATTCGTTCATCATCTAAAATGCGTTGCCTCAGAAGGGTAATGTTGATTGTGTTTTGCAGGTTAGGGTTTTAGGATCTCGAACTTGAAGCCATGTTGCAAAGGCGGGTTGCAAAGGCGGTTTTCTATTCGTTCATTATCTTCAAAGCTATCATGTACGTTTCCTTCTAATGGATGCCTGTAGTGGTATGTTTGATGCATGCCACTAGTGCTATTATGTAGGTTGCGTATGCCACCATCTCTATTACTACTTTGTTTCAAATTGGGAGAAAATATATGGTTCTTTTTTTTGGATAAAAAAAAAAAAATTTTGTTGGAATTTATCCCACATTGGTTAATTATCACCTCGAAAGCTAGTATATGAGCCTGGGCGGCCTCTCCACTCATTACCAATTGGTTTTGAGTTTGATGCTTTAACATTGTATCAGAGCTAGATTTTCGGAGGCTTTTCTCCTTTGTTTGTGCCATAGTTGCCCTTTGTTTCGTTATGAACCGTATGTTCCGGATCCTTTGTTGACCTCTCCACGTGCGAGTCAGGGGTCGCACGTGCGGGGGAGTGTTGGAATTTATCCCACATCAGTTAATTATCACCTCGAAAGCTAATATATGAGCCTGAGCGGCCTCATCACTCATTGCCAATTAGTTTTGAGCACACAGTAGTTTCGGAGCATACAGTAGATTTGGAAGCACACAATGGTTCGGCATAGGAAACAAGAGTGACCCAGTAGGTCTAGGAGCCAAACGACACGAGAAAAGACCCAATCAGAGGTTATTGGTGGTACTCCAATGAATATCGACCAAGCCCAGTCGATTCCAAGGTGAATAGAGCCTAACGTAGGCCAGAATATGATCGTTGGAGGTCGCCGGACGTCGACGAGTGTCGTACGGAGGTCGCTGGAGGTTGGCGAGTTCTGTACAGTGGTCGCCAGTAGTTGCAAGTCACAGCCTAGCGAGGATCGAGCGTGACCTAGTGAAAAACGAGCGTGACCAGTGAAAAACCCAACAAATCTAGACAGAAAACTGACTATAGAAGCCGTACAATAGTCGTTCGGTTGCCGTTGATGGTCGCTGGAATTCGTCAGACCCCGTCAGAGGCCGTACAGTCGTCGTTGATGAAGATCGGAGATAACTCACGAAGAAACAGCCGACTGATGCAAGAACCCAATCAACGGCAGAGAACGAGATGGAATAGACTTCGATTGGGTAACAAACGATGACGGTGATGATGATAGGTTTCAACGATTGATGGTTTATGTTTGTGGGGAGAACACTCAACTCACAAAACTCACAATGCTTAGATCGATTGCTCTGATACCATGAAAGCTGAGACAATTCAATCAACAGCAAAAAGATATTATTTCATTCTCATCACGTTATATTTAAACAGATGAGTAAAGAAAGAAAAATACGCTATGACCCCTTATCTCCTAATCTATTTACATAAGAGGATTTAGAATACATTAAATACATATGACACCCACAACTTAACACAACTCGATCGGATATCTTTAAGTTCCTCATTGGAATACAAATAACTTGAAAAAGTGGTTTTGATCCAGTGTTTGTGTCCATTTGTGTTCCATTTCTTTGCAAGGTATTTGTGTTCCCATAATGCACTTAAAGATACTGGTCGAGTTAATTTTTGGTACAATTGTAATAGTCGACGAGCTTTACGTGGTGAACGTCGGAACGAGGCTAGCACAGCCGCACCATGGCTACACAGCACGGTGTTGTGCATGGATGCACAACACCCCACCCCCCCCCCCCCCCCCCCCCCCATGTCTGAAAAGGGAGTAGTAATCTGCAAGACTAGGGTGAGTTTGTGAGACTGACCCTAAACATGAGAGGTATTTATTGGAATGCCACTCAAAAGTTAGCTAGTGAGAGGGATATTTTTGGACCATTAGATTGTGTAGAATAGAGGGTGGAGATTTTTTTGGTGATGTATATTTTATTGAAAAGAACCCTTGTTTTGTTATATAGATACACATAAAATAGAATCAAATTTGAATATTTTGCCGTGTCCTGTTGTCCTTCAAATGAGAAATAGTTGAATCCGACACTTAGATACGTACTGGCACCCGACACTCGTAACATAGGAGCCCACTAGATCGTCCCTCCTCCATCGCGTAACTTGAGGGCGAAGCAAAAAGGATAGTGAATGTACCCCTTCATACCAGCAAATTCAGGTATTTTAGGAAGAGAAAAGACAAAACAGACGATAGAAGAAGACGGTCAGGAAAAAAAAACAAAAAACAAAGACCGAAATACCTAAAAAACAAAAAACAAAGACCGAAATACCTAAATTAACCTCCAAAGAAGCCTATTCTATAGTAAAGGAAGTCGGGGCTTTTTGGTAAAAAACGTGCAAGCCACGTTCTCCCTTTTATATATACGAGTTATAAAGCGACATGTTCTGCATGTCACTTTTTGCTGATTGTAGATCATCCTTTGGGTACAAACCAATTCTAATGATTAGACCTCTGATTACCAAATGTTAATCTGTAACATTTGACCTCACGATGAGCAGGAAAAAAATACATTGAAAGAATTGTACAATAACAAGATACTGTACCAATCGTGTGAACAAAGGTCGGAAAATCTCACACACATGGCACAATAGCTCCTAGACTTGGCAATTTCCTCCAAGAACAGTTTGAAGGAGTTCCTCGGGTCAAAAAGCAACCATTCTTGATCAGGTGTTTGTAACAATATTGCACCCTTTGCCAATCAGACAAAAGAAAAATGACGCATTGCACCCGAAGTGATTGGTGCCTGGAGCATATAGACCATGTATGCCCTGAGAAGGATGCATGGTTCTAGTCTTGAATCCTCCCATATATGCTATACAAATTATAGGGTAAGCTGTCTATGGCTGCAATGGGGAATCTTACCAAGGGTGTTGAATATGTTGTTCGTGTTCGCGCAAACAAATATAGCCCGGAAGTCAGCAACATCAAAATGGAGGATGATTCTCAGTCATCGTCCAACAAAAAAACTCGCAGGCAACTCTTCACTGAATAATCCTCATCAGAACTCTTCTGCATCAAGGATGAAACTCATCACTGATATGGAAGATGGCGGTTGTGAAACACCTGAAGTTTCATTTGAAAAAATAATAATAATGATTCCCAGTCTAATGCCGGTTCTTTGGCATCTTCCCAAAGTGATAGGACGTCCTCATTGGGCTGGACGTCCTTGTTGGGTGAAATGAGTTTAGGTAGACCAAAATAGGGCCAAACACCTTTGTCCATGGCTCGGCAGATAGCAATTTTATGGCCAGACTGCCCCCAGCGTAATGGGTACTGAAAAACATTTGGAGATAAATAGCCCGATACAAAAGAAAATTATATCCCATATACAACAGCTAAATGAACCAAATGTACGTAATGGATTATGGGTAATGTCTTTAGAAGAAAGGGAAAGAAAGTGGAATATATATTGTTTTCCATCCTTCATTTGTTTGGTTCCTACTGTGGGAGAGAATGTGGAAAATGTTTAAAAAAAATAGACAGAATGTTTACTTTCCCCCTTTTTTTAATCCTTATTCTTTCCTATTTGGCTATTTCCCTTCATGTCCTCATTTGCTACTTTCCTTATCATTTTCTTTCCCATTTTTCCTTGAAATGAAACAAAAGAATATTACTTATCACCTCACTTTCTTTTCCTTTCCTTCACTAAACCAAACAAGAGAAAACAATCACTCTCCAACACTTCTCTTCCTTTTTCTTTTCTCTTCCCAAGTTCCAAAACATAGCATAATGGAAACCAAACATGAAAGACACAGTGTGTTTGCACCTAGTCTTGCAAGTTGTATGGTGGAGTGGTGGACTGGAAAGGACACTAACTTTGTGGGACTTACTGATAAGGTGGTTGGACCAACGTGTGAGGTGAGGTCTTGCTTAATAGGTCCACCGGTTCGGAACTTGTAACTGGGTGTAATCACCAAGAATTTAACAGGCCGGTCAGAGTAGATCCACGCATGAACCTGTTGTCTTTGTCATCATATGCATATTGATCTCTCTCATCCCCATTCCCATGAGTCAAATTTTTGCTGAATTTACGAACAAATGGTTGTTTCTACGGGCTTGTTACGTCAGTTCTGAGGCAAATCTTCAGCTGAATAGTGTTCAGTCAGCTCAAAGGCAACAATAGATGTTTTTGTTTCTGATCCCAAAGTTATTACTGGTCATTCCATACTGCATATAAGCTAACTATTCAGAATTTTGTATCTATATTCTTTGTCAGCAATTTTGAAACTCATTCTGTTTGCAATTCTTTCTTTTATGGAAAGTTTCTTTTTGAATTGTGCCTGGGATGCAGGCTCATCTGTTTGATATCAAATAATGATTCGGGTTTTAGACGTTGATTGACTTCCTTTGTAATTGAACACTTGCTGTGAAATGGATCATACAGTTTTTGGTGAGAAGAATATTCATGCCAGCAATACTCCTTACAGTTTAACTTTTCTACTCTAGTTGTCTCTTTTTTCGGAGAAATTATTCAGTTTTTTTTAGACCAAAGTAAGCATGATGTATCCAACTCATGGTTTCGCCTTGCTCCTTTTCTTCGAGCAAGATGAATTCATGGCTGGCCGATATTGGTGGGATGTACCACCTAGCTTGTGTTTCTGGAAAACTAGTAGGTTTCTCCTTTTGCGGCATTGAGGTTGTAACATCAAACTTGCTATTAAGGTGATGCTAGCACCGACCAAGCCGCCAAGTACCTTACCACCGGTCCAAATTGGCTGTTGAAGACATTGATATCCGTAAGGGGTGGATTTGTTAGATCCGTAACTTATTGGTTTTATTATCCTGAAATCTTGAGCGTGGGTGGATTGGTTTGTAATCTAACATCCTAACGTGCTAGCATTTTTCCGGGTGATAAAAAAGTAGACTAGATCTGTTGAGTTGAGTTAATAGCCTTTCTACCCTGATCTCTCAGATAATACCAAAATAAACCATAAGATGCCGAATTGTCAACACGCAAGCGGGAGGTTTTCTTTCCCCTTTTCTTCTTCAGAAAAACAGATATCCATGTGGATCTAAGAATCATCCTCCATCAGTTACATTCCCAAACAGATCACAGGCTAATCAGGAGGAGTGTTAAAAACCCAACTAGATTGAAAACAATCCTGCCAAGTGAGCAGCACTTCTTTGCCGCCGGCTACATTTTCTAACCAAGATAGGGTTCGTGCTGCTTTCTGCACTCCATTTGAAAAATCATAGGAATCGTATAAAGCACTATGAGTGTGAGACCTTGATCTGGCTGCTTCTCATTACAGGGTGCATCAAGTATATACCTCCAGGTCTTGTCTGTGATATTTTAATACACAAAAAGAAAAAGTTAAAAAAATGGCCTTAGCTAGCAGTTAAGGATCAATAAGAGCATTTTTTTTTACAGCATGCCTGTCTCTTGTTAAGCTCTTTAAAGTATATCAGGAAAAAGCAGCTTGAACAGAATATGTTAGCTTTTGAGTTTTTTTTTTTTTTTGTATGCCTTTGTTGTCTGTCTTTTTGCCGCAGACCGCCGGCGGGACCTTTCCAACATGACACTGTGTTTGGGTATTTCTTTACTAATTGTGTCTAACATTGAAACAGCATTTGCCAAGTAAGCCATTAGCAAATCGGCAGTGTTAAGGTGAATGGATTGTTGTTGTTTACCCTCTCTTTTGAGTTGTCCACCAGAAAGCCCTTCTCTTTTCTTACTGTGAACCCATTTACACAACAGCTATGGCATCCCATTAGAGAACCATTTGCCTTAAATTAGACAACATCAGGTGCATATTTATCTGCTACACACTCTTTTAAAGGAAAAATTATCCAGTGCTACAGGAATAACTTCTTCTGCCCAGGTATTAGCTTTCAACCAATAGTAGGTTGGTACAGAAATTTCTCGATAGTTTCTTGGCACTAATAAGCTTCGGTCAAAAGTAAGTTATTGCTGACAAAGCCTGAGCATCCCCAAAGTCCAACCCAAATCATTTAAATTGAGACCCAAAATAATTTGTAAGAGCATACTGTTTGTTGAGAGAGCAATTTTGTTCACTCTTCGTGAGGGTATACTCATTTTGTGTCTTATTTCGATAATCAAAAGAGATCATTCTGTCTAGATTCAGAAATTAAGAGATCGCGCAAAAAAGTCTAGCTCAATCAAATATGGGTAACTGCTTCATCTAGAGTTTTATTTATTTTCTTTAAAATTTTTACTAAAAAAATTGAACTATTATATCAACCGCTTACCAATATTGGATTGAACTCAAATTTTACAGAGGCTCTTAACAAATGGATCCGAACAAAAATAAATTTGATTATCGGTACGAGATATAAAATGATATACCCTACCCCCGCGAGGGTGAACAAACTGAGGGTCAACATAATTACTCACTGTTGGGCGCGGAATGCGTCCATAGATTTGATTACATAATGTCAATCATTGCGATCGCTCTAAAAACAAACTTGCGCGTGCAATGTTCAATGTCATAAAAGACTTAATTGAAATTCTTCCAAATACCAATTGATTTTAGAAGAAATAGTGAAAAAAGTGTAGGGACATATAATACTATTACTGTACTTTGATTGGAAGAGGCACTTAAAAATACAGTTGTCTAGGGTACTTCTGCCTCTTTGGGTCATATTCAAGTGCATATTGGGGAAACAAGTTGTTAAAAAGCTCACATGCTAAGTAGTTTATTTGTGAAGTAAGTAGAAAACTATTGCTGTTCGTGCTATATTATAAAATTAGGGGTACAAAATAATACTATACATAACGCACATTGGAAGGCAAGAGTAGTAAATAGAAAGGGCAACTCCAATAATAGAGTGAACTATTGTGTTGCTGTTTATTATGTTATACAAAAGTGTAAAAAACGGAGCCCATTTATGTTACACTGCAACGTGAAGTGATTATTCAAAACTCTTGCAGTACTACCAGTCTACCACATGGTGTTCTAAGGGCATTTTGACCACATGTTGAAGTGGGAGCCATGTATTAATGTGAAATGGAAAAGGCTTCTTAGATCAACGCGTGGCGGTACTCCAACCAGAATTAGGCTTAAATAATAGTACTCACTGTGATTTGTTTATATCTCCGTTTCTTAAATTTTCCCAACTCAACCATACAATTAATTAAAATTCTCTTAATTTCGTTGAGAAATCCTAGAACCAAATAGAGCTTTGGGTAGGGGATTTTTAGAATGAACCTGTCGTAGTACTCCCGCAACCAATCTAACCTGCTCTATGCGGCTTCATTCGTGTGTTTCTTGCCATTGTCCATATCTTTATCCAGGCCTTATAATTTTATGGGTTGCAAAATCAAATCAAATTAGCATACTTTTCAATTATTGTTAGCCAATAAATCCAGTAGGATTATTGCTTCTCAGTAAGCTAATAATCTTGGCTTATTTGTTTGTTGTTTTTGCCAAAACACCCTTAGATCTTGGCTTATTTGTTTGTTGTTTTTGCCAAAACACATTTAAACACCCCCTGGTCATTTTCCTAGTTTGTGATTGTTTGGGGTTCCTATAGCTAAAATAGTATATTAGTGGACTGTTCCTTCTGCAGATAAACTCAAGTTAAAAACAGATGGAAGTTCCATGGAAAATCCAAGATTGGCGGGATTTGAGGCATCTTAAGGAATGTTCAAGGTCGTTGGTTGTAGCCTTGTGGGGGTTCATGGGACACATTCTATAAGGACCAAGTTTCGGAGTCTCTTTGTTTCGGCAATTCCGTTTGACAAAATACACGTGTGAGTATGTAGTCTAGTGGTGAGTTGAACAGGTAATATTACTAGTTAGGAGTAGCTCAAAGACTTGCTCGAGCAACTTGTCCAGCAACTCTTCTGCCAAGAATCTATAGACTGATTTTCAGCCGCCTTCAGAACTTGCTCAAGCAACCTGTTGAGCAAGTTGGGCGTGCACAGCTCTCTATAAGTATCGATATATTAGAGTTTTTTTTTTATCATCTCTCATAACTTACAGCATTCGCACTTGTGGCAAAAGAGAGGAGATTTCTTGATCTTTTGCGTGATAACCTTGGAGTTTCTACACAATCGAACTATTGTATAACTAAATGTTCATCTCCAAGAAGTTCTCTACAATCTAGAAGTGATTTTTGGGGAATACTTTTATTGGGTTTCCGAAAGTATCCAAGGAAAGCTTGTGCGATTCAAGGCGTTGGCGATCAAGATCACTGGGTGCGATGTACATGTGACTTGGCAGGTGATACTTAGAATGTTGTGAGGATTTACTTCGTTTGGATAGGTATATCTGTTACTGCACAATGATTATAGTGATTTGATTCTTTTCCGTGGTTTTTTACCCATTTAGGGTTTTTCCATGTGCACCCTGGTGTTCTCTGATTGATTGATTGCGTGGTTTGTGTTGGGAGTTTATCATAGTGATTCGTGTTTATACTGTTAGGGTTTTTTTTTTTACAGATTGTTAGGAAACCTTGATTTTTCACATTCCAATGGCTGCCAGTTTAGAAGCTGAGCTTCACACTATTCAGTACTCACAAAGGTCTAGAGGCGATCAGAAGGCATGAGATAAAAGCATAGATACATTTTTAATGTATTTGTGAAATTTGGTCCGAATCGTTATGATTCACGAATCGATTTGATTCACAATTCGGAAAAGGTCAATTTGAACACGAGAAAATCCAAAAGCAAACAATCTCTTACAACAGAGAAAAATGGGTATCAATCGGAGCAAAAAGCTAAAATGTGGGTATGATTCATTCACGGCAGTCCACAGAGAGAGACCTTTGGCGACGTATTGAATTTCGAAAGCAGGAGAGTTGAGGAGGAGGCTCGGGGGATGGTGCAGTGCACAAAATGCACTGCACCATGAAGTGCACCATCCAACCGTCCATTTTGACTATGGACGGCTCGGATTTAATCCGAGCAATGAACTGAATCCGACCGTCGATTGTTTGGATTAAATCCGAGCCGTCCATTGTCGAAATGGACAGCCGGATGATGCGACTGCACCGTGTAATGCATTTTCTGCACTATAGGGACCCCTTGGCCTGAGGAGGAACCATTTGGCAATCTCCTTCTTCTTATTCTGCTTGTTGCTCAGCTCCTTCTCCTCCTTGTCTTGATTTCCATCTTCCGCCTTGGACTCAAAATAACGTAGTTTTGAGATGAATTTTTTGGTGCCTTTTTGTGTGCCCAAAACGGCGTCGTTTTGGGCGATTTCCAGGATGATTTTCAAGGACTGATTTCTAGTACCTCAGATCAAGACATTATCATTTCATAACGCCATATCGATTAACTGCCAAATCTTCCTTTGTCAAACTCTATGGCAGAATTAATTTCGACCTCTTCCAAAGGGACTACACCATTCCCTTCTTCTTCTTCCAATTATTTGTAAGTTATTATCATTTTTTTTCTCGGTTACTCAGGTATATTATTCCAAAAATTTTGCCTGATTTTTAAAATCTCTTTGGTGTTTTATTCCTCTGATTTTCATGCATTTCAACAATTCAATAAAAAAAAAAAGTGGTTTAATTGTAAATTTTCTCCGATCACTTGCACATGCATTGTCTGGGCCCAAGCGCTATGGTTTTAATGTAACTATTGGAGATGGCCTAAGTGTTGGCGGAATAACCCATCAGTTGAAATTTGGGATTTTTTTTTTCCTGATAATGTTGAAATTTGTTTATTTGATGAGTGATTTCTACGGGAGAAATGGTCCGCTACTAAACAAATAAAGTTCATTGAACAAAAACAATGTTTAGAAGGACCAAACTTTTTCAAGGAAGAAACGGTCTTTGTTACTAGTCCTTGATGTCAACCTGAAAAGGGCAGCAATAACGAGAGACTTGGTCTTTTAGCCGCAGATTCGATTCATGCGTTGAAACAAAGGGAAAAAAATGATTTGTTGGTCATTCAAGAGTAAATGTGACGTTATTACTTGGAATTTTCAATTCGTGGAATCGGGACGGGAAGAACGAAATATCAACCTCGATGTTCATGTCAAACTTGAGCTCTCTACTATGCAGAGCTGGTTCTGGGCTAAAGCCCGTAAAGCAATTGCTTTAAGCCTTTGAATTTTGTCTAATTTTTGGGGGTCCCAATAATATAAGTCCATATAGTTACTAGGTGTGAATAAAAAAATTAAGTTTAATTTGTCTAAAAAATTTGAGGGCCTAATTTAAAACAAGGCCCAAGTGAAAGGGCCCAAATGTAATCTTGAAGATATTTTGAAAAGAGATAAGCTTTCTGATATTGATGGGAAGGATTATGTTCGGAATTGAAAGTCTTGAGAAAAATTTTACCAAAAGAGCTAAAAAAGCCCATTGATGTGCTCAATTACTTGAAGACAATGGATAGTTTGTTTTTCTGAATGTGTAGATTGCGTACAGAATACTGTTGACTATTCCGATTTACAGTTGCCTCTGGTGAAAGATGTTTTTTTAAGTTAAAGTTGATCAAAACTTATCTTAGGTCGACGATGTCACAAGAGAGACCGAACGGATTGGCTATGTTGTCTATTGAAAAGGCTATGGTGGAGAAACTTAATTATGCAAGTTTAATTAGTACTTTTACCGCTAAAAACGCGAGAAGAGTAATCTTTAAATGACAATTTTTAATGTATTATAATGGCTATTGATTATGGGTACTCATGATCTCAAATTATTACATTGGCTTACTTACGAATGTTTTTTCTTTCTCAAGTATCATTCACTATGCAAAAAAGATTGAAGACCCACATAACTTTTTTTTCCTTTAAAAAGTTCGCTTTAAGCCTCAAGAAACTCAGAGCTGGCCCTGCTAGTATGAATTCAAGTCACGAGAATTATATGAGAAAGGAATTAAAAAATACGTAAAAAAGTTTCCACTTATATGTCTTCGTATTTTTTTAAGTTGAAAATTTGAAGTAGGAAACAAAATCTAATTCTTGAGAAGCTAGGTTTAATGGACAACATGCATGTTGTCCCCATCCGAGTCGTCCGTGTTCGGTGATCAACGATCTAAATTTGTTTAGACCTAAATAGATCTCCGAATTGATTTGGGTCATTGATCGTCGAGCACAAACGACTCAGATGGAGACAACATGCATGCTCTCCCCCAATTCGGTTAAATGTGCTTTTCAGATCATACGTGGAATTTTAATTAGACTTGTAGCTGATTTTTAGCTATTTACGGTAACAATTTTTACTGCAACTTAATTATAATTTCATGGCTATAGACAAGTTTATCTGTTCCTATAAAAATTTGAAATTTATAAACTAGAGAATATGAAAAGCCATAATTTAAAAATTGCAGTCATGGCTATTGTAAACACGTAGAGCAGAATGGCCACATAAATGCTAAACATGAAAAATATTGGTTTCACACTTCCACTTATAGGAAGTGTTTCACGTAATCAGACAAACATTGAGGTCTTTTTTCCTGCAAAAAAACAACGGTCAACTGGGTGGAATTTCTAGGAGTTTTCCGGTGACCAAACACGCCTTTGTGCTTCACATCGATAACTTATTTGAGCTGCCATCCCTTTGCAGATTTGAAGAGATTCATTAGTACAAAATGAACCAAATTTAGGAAACCTCCAGCAATCTCTCTCTCTCTCTCTCTCTCTCCAACCAGACCGAGTTTCTTTGGTCCAGTCCGGTCCAGTTTTAGACCCTTTCCGGGCTCATAACAATGATTTGTTTACTCCATTTTGTAGAGTTCGTCGAGTTTGTTGTCCAAGTAAAACATTAGCTTGATAGAACATCGATAGGTACATGAGCAAAACGATTTATATAAGGAAAAACAAATTTGTTTATTTACCTATCGATGTTCGATCAAGCTAATTTTTTTACAGAAATAACACGCTCGGCAAGCTCTACAAAATGAATGATTCTGATAATTGTTATAAGCACAATAAAGGCCCAAACCGGCTTAAAACTGGACCAGATTGGACCAAAGGAAAACTGGATGAGAACTCAGCCCTCTCCAACCATGTGTTTTGAGTCTTTTGACCGATGTCGATACCTATTTCTCCATTGGAGATTTCAGAATTGACTATCTTAAACAATCACGTATTAAAAAATACCGAGTCGAAGGACATTTATATTTCTCTCTTACTTGGTGGAATAAAATTCGAAAAATTTATGCATAAAAGTATTTATTTTTAATAATTGAACGACTTTTAGAGCTGAATTAAGGTATTATAATGCATTTATCTTACCTATCTTATAGCACAGTTTGAAATTTAAATATACAACTACTAGATGAGACTCAAATTAAAGATCACATGTTGTTTAAAACATATAACTTATGGTTAACCTAAATTTAGCCACTAATTTCGTACGGAAAAGATTGGCAGTTAGAACAAATTTAAAAACTTTTCAAATATAATTATTACTAAACAAATCAAATGCCTATAATTGGGGACAGATTTCATTTTTCTGAAGGGATAAGGATTCTCTGCATATCATATGTGGGAATACATGCATTTTGCAATCGTCGCCTCACCTCATGCCCGTTCATGATGTTCTCAGTCAATTCATATTCTTGAACCCGTAACTTGTAATTTATAGAATAAAATCAGATTAATAGTTGATCGTACTTTTTTTTTATGACAAAATTAGTTTTATTTTGACGGTTGTTGACATCTAATCAAGCTATTTTTTAAAATTTGATTAGGTGACAATTTGCATCCGACCCACATTACTTTTGTAATGAATTATCTACATAGCATGTCTAAGACCCATCGTTACAAATGAACCCGACTTCTCTGCAATTCAAATTTAGACGATAGAAAACAGTTGCATTCGATTGGCCATCTCGATGGTCAACAGTTCAAGTTTTCAAAAGATTCTTACTGTTAAGTTAAAAATAAGAATCCTTCAACAAAAAATTAAGATAATTAAATACACTTTTCAACATTCTCAATGGTTGGGATTGCTTAACTGGCCTGATTCTTACCAATAGCCCCATACCAGCCTACTCCCTAGATCATGGGCGTTGCGATAGCTGTGTAAATAGTAGCTTCAGATTCTAATGCAAATTCGAGATCTCAAATTTTAGTAGAACCAGATAAATATTTTTACCATAACTGTAAAATTATAAACTGCAATAAAAGTCGGTATTGTGTTCTACAAAAAATTTGAAAACCACCTTATTTGTTTAGGGTCTCAAAACCCACCCTGCACGGTCGCTAATAAAATTTTCTTTCTATCTCTCTCTACTCATTGCCCCCGAAAACCTTCCTCAAATTCCAAACCGAACATTAATAACCTACTACTAATCTGAAAAGCTCCTGAAACTACCCAAATCTAGTTTTAAAAATTTCATAATTTCATTCATTTTAACTTTTTAAAAATCTGTAGACTACGAGAATATGTTATCTAAAATTTTGAAATATGCTTTAAACTAAGGGGGTGTTTCATTAAGGGCATCCCCAATGGTTATGACACAAATGTGGTGTTATATGATATAAATGTGTAAGAAGTGGGTCTCATTTTTGTGCTGTTATGACGAAATGTGTTGTTAAGATAAGAAGTGTTGCAATGGTATTGTTAAAAGGACACATAAATATACATGGGTCCCATTTTTATTAGGGGTGTACGCGGTCCAGATCGGATCGAATTGGCATGAATCCAATCTTAATCCGCGAGTCACGGTTTTTAGAAAATCCAATCCGTGTCCAGACCAAAAGTCTCACGGTCCGGTTCCAATCCGATCCTCGAGTCACGGATCGGTTCCGGTTTTATCCATGGATTACATGTCATATGTAAATAAGCACTAACAAATAGTTTTGATTAAAATAAAATACTAAAAAATCCAAAGTAGAAAACAAAGAGACCTTACATGGAGCACATGATGGAGCCACAATTAGGGCCTAAACAAGCACTAGTAGAAGCATATAGCTTAGTTCAGTTACAGAGTGGAATAGAAAACAAAGGCAGTTTAATACAAAAAAAAATAATAATATTGAACTACTAAATTCATCAAAATCCAATACAAATGCAAGGCAGTGGAGTACATGAAAGTCCAATACAAATTGACAATATTTATAAAATTGATAAAATTATTTATATATACACATATAGAGGGCCGATCCAGTCAGGGATCCCGAATCCGGGATTCGTAGTTCCGGATCAAATTTTCACGATCCGAACTGTCCAATGTGTTCAAAAGATGTTTTCCAAGGTCCATGCGGGAAATCTTAAAAAAATATCAGGAAGGGCTTGATCCAAGCAATTTTTCACAAAAACTGAACACATTGGACGGTTCGGATTATGCAAAAATAATTTTTAAAACCTCGAAAACACCATTTTTCCTTCAATCCGGGACAATCCGGGATCCTTGACAGGATATTTGGCGTACACACACACACACACACACACACACACACACACACATATATATATAATATTTTTTTTTAATTATATATAATAAAAATCTCACGGTCCGGATCGGTTAATTCACGGTTTTAAAATCAAAATCCTTGTCCGGACCGCGAGTCATGGTTTATTATTTTTTCAATCTGTGTCCGAACCATTAATCCACGGTTAAAATCCAAAACATACGGATCGGTTCGGTCCGGACCGGATTCACGGTTTACCTGTTTTTTTGTGCAGCCCTAATTTTTATACCATCTCACCATCTCTCTCTCTCTCTCTCTCTCTCTCTCTCTCTCCTCACGGCGTAGACCATTTTTATCTCTACCTCTCTCCTCTTGTACTGCCTCTGACCACTTCCCCCTCTCTCTCTCATCCCTTTCTCTCTCTTTCTCGTCTATGGAGGAGTTAGCCGTACTAATAAAGATATGCACCACAGTATTGTTGCACTAACTTTTGGAACAAATATTTATACATTAACTACACTATTGGAACACAAAAAAGAAAAAATGTTAGCTACTTACATTATTCTTACCTTATTTCTTACACAAACTTCATTACTAGAATAAACTGGCTTTTTACGTTTTTTTATGTGATATAATTGTGAGAGAATCACGCCATGATTTTTAGAAAAAAAAATTTATTTTTTGTTACTGGAACACCCCCTAAATAAATTTTGCAGATTATGCATAGAGGATTCATGCCCTCCAGGAAAATTTGTCCATTCGAACTGGCGTGCGTCCAATGAGCGTGAAAAACAAACAAACTTCGGGTGTAAACTGGCGTGCGTCCAATGAGCGTGAAAAACAAACAAACTTCGGGTGTACCTTATCATTCCCTTTAGCAGACATTTTCAGTTTAACATAAACCTTTTTAAACTCGACTGGATACCTTTTACGTAATTCCGAATTCCTTCTCTCTCCAGGATATCCCCTCTCTGTCCTCTCTCTCTCTCTCTTCCGCCAATGAAGGGGACCAACCTCACAGCCATCAATTCCCATTCCCTTAGATGACTCCGGTCATCGTCATTTCCGCTGCCTCCATACTCATCCTTATCACCATCCTCTTTCCTCCACTCCCAGCCCACGCCCTCGGCGGCTCCGCCAATTCCCTCGCCGTCATCTACGACTCCGCCACCGTCTGCGGCATCCTCGCCCAACGACAACCCCAGCAAATCCAATGCTGGCAGCCATCACTCACTCTCCAACAACAACCCATCACTCTCTCCCCAAGCACCGTCTCCTTCGACTACATCGCCGGCGGCCGGAACACCCTCTGCGGCGTCAGGTCAGGCGGCTTCAGCCTCCACTGCTGGGACTCCAACTTCACCCCGAAAAGAATCTACAACAACAATACGGCGCCGTTGCAGGACCTCACTATGGGCGACGAGCAAGTTTGCGCCCTCACTAATACTAGCAACGTTAAGTGCTGGAGAGGAGACAGAATCACCTCGGCTCAATTCCCAAATGGGTCTGCTCAATTCCTGTCAATCTCATCTGGGTTAGGGTTTTCTTGCGGAGTCTTGATGAATACCAATAGGGTTTCCTGTTGGGGAAGCAATTCAACAATGGCGAGTTTGATACAAACCCAGTTCGTTAATCTATCCATGTCAAGTATGTTTGTTGGAGGAAGTTTCGCTTGTGGGTTGAATCTAACTGGGTTTGTGATCTGTAAAGGAAGCAACGATTCTGGTCAATTGGAAGTTCCATTCAATTCTGCTTTTGAGTACTCTGGTTTGGCACTTGGGGCTAATCATGTTTGTGCAACTAGGAGATTGAACGGTTCGGTCATTTGTTGGGGAGGAAATGGAGAGTTTGCAATTAATTTAACAGAGGGAGTCTTGTTTGAATCAATCGTAGCAGGATTGAATTTCACTTGTGGATTGACTAGTAGTAATTTTTCGGTAATTTGTTGGGGGCCTGGTTGGCCTAATGGTTCAACTTCAGGGTTTAATCTTCCATTGCCAAAAATTCTCCCGGGGCCATGTGTTGATTCCAATTGCAGTGAATGTGGTATATACCCCGATTCCCAAATTCTCTGTTCTGGTTCTGGTAATATATGTAAACCTTGTGGTATCTCAATTCCAAATCCACCACCACCACCACCACCACCGTCACCACCACCACCACCGCCAATTCCACCACCACCAACTGTCACTCCCACTCCATCGCATCCATCTAGGGCTCTGAGAAAGGGTTTATTGGCTTTCGCGATCATCGGATCCGTAGGAATCTTTTCGGGTATTTGCACCATAATTTACTGCTTGTGGACCGGCGTTTGTTGTGGGAAAAAGAAGATTCACAATTCAGTGCAACCAACTGTTGCTAGGTCCAATTCGAATCCCGGCGGTCAGCCGTCGAGTACCAGCCCCATTTCCAGATCATCCACCATCCGGCGGCAGGGGTCGAGAATAATGCGGAGGCAGAGGAGTGGAACCTCCTCAAAACACACCGAAAGGGCGGAGGAGTTCTCCTTCAACGACCTGGCGGCCGCCTCAGACAACTTCTCTCCGGCGAACAAGCTCGGCGCAGGCAGCTTCGGTATTGTTTACAGGGGAAAACTCTGGGATGGACGAGAGGTAGCCATTAAGAGGGGAGGAACCGGGGATAAAACCAAGAAATTTCAAGAAAAAGAGAGCGCTTTTGATTCAGAAATAGCGTTTTTGTCTAGGCTTCATCACAAACACTTGGTGAGCCTAGTTGGGTATTGCGAGGACAGAGACGAAAGGCTTTTGGTTTACGAGTACATGAAGAATGGAGCATTGTATGATCATTTACACGACAAAAACAACGTCGAGAAGAGTAGCAGTGTGTTGAATTCATGGAAAATGAGGATCAAAGTCGCTTTAGACGCGGCTCGTGGGATCGAATACCTCCACAATTACGCGGTTCCACCCATCATCCATCGAGACATAAAGTCCTCCAACATTTTGCTCGATTCGAATTGGACTGCTAGAGTGTCCGATTTCGGGTTATCGTTACTGGGTTCAGAGTCCGATCGGGGTTTCCGGCCAGCGAAGGCGGCAGGGACAGTTGGGTACATCGATCCTGAGTACTACGGGCTGAATGTGCTAACGGCGAAGAGCGATGTTTACGGACTCGGCGTGGTGTTACTTGAGCTGTTGACGGGAAAGAGGGCGATATTTAGGAGTGGTGGAAGTGGGGGAGAGCCGACGAGGGTGGTGGATTACGCGGTTCCGGCGATTCTGGCCGGAGAAATGGGGAGGGTTTTGGACCCTAGGGTGGGGCCGCCGGAGATAAGCGAGGCGGAGGCGGTGGAGCTGGTGGGGTACACGGCGTTGCATTGTGTGAATATGGAAGGGAAAGATAGGCCAAGCATGAGTGATATTGTTGCTAATTTGGAAAGAGCATTGGATATCTGTGGTGAGAATAGCCATGGCAGCATCTCCAGTGGTCCAATGTCCATTGTTTCAGAGTGAAAGGGAAAACAAAACGCAAATTTGATTTTTGTTTTTCTTCACCTTCTTCTTTTTTTTTTTTTTTTTTTTTTTTCATTTTCCATTTTTTTGTTAGCTAATTTATTTGGATATAGTTTTTGGGCGTAAAGAGTAGTGGTTCAGCTAACATGAGGAGCAACAAGTTTAGGATTTTGTGAGGACTGACAGCCACAAAGCAGTATTAGCAATGATCCTTTTTTTTTTTCCTAAGGAATTGATTCTTCATCATTTTTGTGTTGCCATGAGCTCTCTCCCACTATACACGCGCGTGTATATATCATGTTGAACTTGAACGGTATATAATAGAGATACAAAGGAAATATGAATTAACCTACATTACATGTTCACGCTACAAAAAAAAAAAAATTTATGGTGTGTTCGAGTTCAGAAGCGCATTCTTAATCCAATACCAAGTGTTTAGCATGTATCGCATTCTTACTGTGACACCGCATTTTTGGCATGTGTATCATCATTCGATCATAAACTACCTTGTGAATACTGAATACAGTGAACCTCAATTCCTCAGATGAATTCAGATGGGGGAACATTAAAAATTCTTATTCTTTGGTTTTCCCATTGCCACATTTGATGTGGTCATCAAACGTTCTAAAGGTGCATTCACATAGCTATTTTGGTAGTCCTACTTGAGGGTGCAGAAAGTGTGAAAGCAAGTCTAAACACTACCTTCTGTGGTCCAACATTTTGATAGACAAATAGTATAATTAAAGCTTACCCGATTTATAAGTGTAGGAATTTGACTTTTGAAATTTCAAAAAAAGAAGCCAGTTAATGCAGAGGAAAAAGAAAAAAAAGAGAGGGAGGGTGAGTAGACAAGTTTATATCCTGAAATGGATACGTGTAGCAAGAAGGGTTAGCTTGGTTGGTTAGTTCATTTGCTGCCCCACACAATTGATCATGATTCAATTCTTGTAAGTAATTTTTTGTGAATCCACTTATATCAGCATAGATGACCTGCCTTTAACCGGACCAGGAAGGAAAATATGAAAAATTTTAGCCCAATAAGTTTAGCCGACCTCATTTTTTAGTGTGCAACCCAACTCCGTCTAACCATCAAAACATAGGGGCAAAGCCAAGTCCTTTCCATTGGGGCAAGTCCCTGCGTGAGGAATATACCATTTCGTTCGTTTCAAATTGCTAGTCACTTTTAAAAATTTCAACTTTTTAAGTAGACGTGCAATAAGTGCATTCAATATGCATTCACATTAAAGCAGATTTATTAATTTCTACCTTATACTTCACCTTTTGAATAAAATGATTGTTGTTGGTAAAAGGGCAATTTTACAAGATTGAATAAATTTTATTTTGACTTTTCAAATATGACTAACAATTTGAAACATCTCAAAATTAGTATAAATGACAAGAAATTTGGAACATATGGAGTATTTCTTTTTATCAATTTAGGTATATATCTAAGAATTTTAGCAAATACCAATTTGTAACGAGTAATTCAAAACGGTACCTAGTATCACACCGGTACGTATCGTTAATAGTTAAAATGGAACCATTACCTGGTCTGACATTCAGAATCTTGGTTAGCCAAGGGCAAATTAGGTTCTTGGTTCCGCCTTTAGGTGTGCTTAAGGTGGTTTGGAAAACCCTGACCGTAAATAATACTACTCCCTTCGTCCCATACTCCCATATTACTCGTCCCTTTTGTGAAATCCAATTTTTTAAGAAGACAAAATTATTGTCTTAGAGTTCCAAAATTATCTTTTAGAATTGTGAAGTTTATTGAGTGGTCTTAAATTATTTATGTATTTCAATATAGATCTCAAAAAATACGCGATATAAATCTTGTTTGATAAATCTCAATTATGTTAATTATGTTTTATTCAAAGTTTTAAAAATAATGAAAAACATTATAAACTAAAAGATAGAAACGATTTAGAAATGACATAAATTTCAAAACTGTGAAATAAATTAGAAGGGAAAGAGTACTTTTAAGGGTAAAACTGAAAGTTTGACATATTTTGATAATTGGTTTTAGAAATAAGACTAATATTTTGGGACATCCCAATGTAGAAAGAGAGATTAGTATTAATTAAGATGGATGGTGTATAAAAGAAAGAAAAAGAGGATACGTGTAGGGTCCAGATATGAGAATCCAATGCCTTTTGATGCGTCACATAGTGGATCCACGTGAGTATCTTTGTAGAATTCATTGAATCAGACGGGCAGCCTCGAAACTTGAATACTGCCCAATCGATGATTCACACCTCCAGTTGAAGAATATTTAAATCCAAAATTAATGGGGTCATGGAATCATAAATACTGTACTATTAGTATTTGCAAAACAATGATGGGTTTACGAGTGGCCGGTGATCCACCTCCCTCCCTAAAATTCCTATTTATTACGGAGTACTAGTTATTATGCTTTGATCTTTAATACACAAATCTATACGCACAAATCAATCATTGAAGAAGCAAAATCCAAAACCAGTTGCACGTTTGATCACATTTTCCAACAAATAAATCAGAGTTCTAATAATGTAGCAACACTTGGTGCAAAACAGTTCAGCAGTACTACATACCCGGCCATAAACGGAATCCAAAAATTGTCCAGAAATTAAAATTAGTGGCTCATATTCACTCCCAAATTTTCTGGTTACTTATCGTTAGGCGGATTGATGAGCAACCTGAACACAGACTAAACATTTTCAGCCACGCGTCCTCTTATTGAGCAGGAACACTGCCGGACAGAAGGGAGAAGGTGGCCTCGTTATCCACATCTCTGGTCAGATGAATGGAGGACCGACCGACCGACCGACCGACCAGGGTTTTCACGAACGTTGGCAAAACCCTGTCAAGGGCGCTGGCGCATACCCCGGGGTGATCATCACCACCTGCACCTCACATCTCGGCACAGTGGCATAGCATTCCAAGACCACTATACTATTTCCCCGATTTGGGAAATTCGGGACCTTAATTCTTCAACCTCAAATACCCAGTAAGAGATTTTGGCACGACTCAAATTTGTGTTGTTCTCTTCGAATTCGAGAAATTCGGGACCTTAATTCTTCATCCTCAAATACCTAGTTAGATATTTTGGCACGACTCGAATTTGTATTGTTTTCTTATGCTTAATGCACAGGATACATAACTAAGCTTTTAATCATTCATTGATTCCATCATTGATAGAGATGGAATCAACTTTTCCTTGACACAAGTTCTAGTCTAACACCGGCGTATCAGCATGCACAGCTTAATTTCCATCCGCTGTGTACGTACCATGTCAAATATGAGCACTTATTTAATTTATTTTATCAGTGTTTTTTAGTAATTCATAAATAAATCCACACGGCGCCGCTGAAGGCTGAAGCATAACTCAAAAGCGCAAACCAAAAATTCCTAGCTCCATGCTCGACCCATCCTCTTATCATCCCAACTAAATAATCGAAGCATCAAGTTCTTCTCAAAAGCAGTGGTCCAAATTTATAAACATTTGTTTCGGGGTTTTAAATCAAAAAGTAAACCTCTTCCATGACTCCAAATCATCATCAAAATCATCATAACAATTAATAGGACCAGCATAATGGATATTTATTCTGTAATAATGAGTTGGTAGGAGATAGCGTTGGCAAAGTGGTCTTGCACGTCTAAGTGGTTATTGGTTTGTTCCCGCCTAAAGTTTCAGGTTACATTCTCCTTGCTAGCAAACTTTTAGAGAAACTGGAGGTTATGCCCGAATGTTACCTCCAGGGGCTTTAAAATTAGTCGAGATACGCACAAACTGACCGGACATTTGGTTATTAAAAAAAAAAGAAAGAGTTGGTAGGAGATAATAAGGTGTGTTTAATTTGCTATAGAAAGTCAAAAGTACAATGCTTTCAAGTTTCAATGGAGACTGGTACTCAATCAAATAATAAATCAAAGATTCGGACCACTATTTCAAGCTTCTTCTAGAACATTAGTCGCGAGTAGTAAAAAATAAAACAAGCATAGATAAATTTATAGGAAGAGGGTCCACCTAAAGAAAGTTAAATGCACAGACCTCAACGTTATTATTTGCGAAAATGATATATACCCTCCCGACAACCACTTCCAGCCACACCCTCTCTCACATGGGGTGTGGTCCCCACATGTGCCGAAAAACTCTTGTGCCTTTGTTCTAAGAAGTTTTCCGGCTGTTGGATCACACAGAAATTTTAAAACATAAAAAAGAAAAACTCACAATATGGTTTTAATGGTTTTTATCCGGTGTTTCCAGTTTTATATGTTCTGTTTTTTTTCAAGTTATATGCGTTCCGATAATGCACTTAACGATATCCGATCGAATTGATTTTTGGTGGAGTTGTAGTACTTGACGAGCTCTACGCGGTGGACGTTTCCGATCGTCGGAACGATGCCGGCACGGCGCCTAAAGCCCCCGCACAGCACGCTGCGCAGCACACCCCCTCTGTCCCCGGAACACCCCTCAGCACAGGAGTTTCCGGCACAGAAGATCTCGCAATGCATTTTCGTCGTTATGCAAATAAAGCACCCTAGATAAATGCTTGCTTCTACCGTTAAAAAAGGAAAACCTGCAGTCTTGAAATTTGCTTCGATTCTTTCGTCGGATCACTGTCTTTTTTACTGTTTGTGTACAAAATTTTCAGCATCCGGCTCCTTGTTCTAAGAGAGAGAAGCAACATGACAATTGATTTGTTAGCTCAGTGAATTGATTCTCTAATAAAGAGCTTCAATTAGGTCAGTGAGCATTCACCAATATTAGAGAGCGAAGGCATGGTAAATAAACAAGTAAGAAAGACGAAGAAAAAGAAAATTCTTCTCTAGTTCTTTCATCAAGAGAAGAGAGTAAATAAAAAATGAGTTGGCTTTTCCAATATCTATAGAATGAGCAGTACAAAACTATCAGCTCCGAAAAGATAGTTGAATGAATGAAACTTCAACCGTATTTCTACGATCACAGCAAGGATGAGCTCAGAAAGGCCATCATTGGGGCAAACGATGCAATAGCTTCGGTTAGAGCAAAGTCCAAAATGGCATAACCAAATTTAGGATTTGACGCCACAGAATGAATCATTAGTTTCAATCTCAGTGCTGCAAGATTGCAGAAAGGTCATTACACAGCATTTTCCACTTCCTCCAACCCCTTCTTGACAATCTGTTTAAGCCCCGTCTCACTCTCAAGTGTGCATCACTTGTGCGAAAGTTAAAGTACATCATCTACACATCCTCCCCACTGGAAGGGATGCCTGTTTCTATTAAGGGCAGACTGAGTAAAAGAAGTGCAACATATATAATGCAGAAAGCAAGTACGCAATGTGGATAGATACAGGATGGCAAACAGGTCGACGAAGCATCTTCTTACCAAATCAAGATGAACAACATATCTTAGCTACAGCAGGTCGTCATAATTTTGTTAGGCATAGGACCAAGCAGTGACTATTATGGTTCCAAGTGTTTCCCACATTAATATGCCTAAACATATCTCCATACAAGATACTCCCCAAACACATACCAACGACAATTCAGAATGACTTAAAGCATTGATTGACCTTTGGCTGCATAGCTAAACAAAAAAAAGGCGAGGCTTTTATTTGTATTCGGCTTGCTTCACCAGCCTCTAATAGAACCGAAGTTCGAGACAAAAAAAGCAAGTTTGCTTCCAGACTGCTTACATTTTGCATGCAGATTCCACTTCTTTTAAGGTAATTCTCTATATAGATAGCCGTCCTTTTCCAGCCATTTTTGCCTGAATCTGCTGCTGATTCACATGCCCAAAGTTTCATTGTTCTTCAGGTGAGGCCAAGATTAAATGGGGAAGATCTCTAAGAGTGTGGAAGAGGGGGGACACGATACCCCCAGATAAGAGGGGAGACACAGTAGCATATCTTTCACTTACTGGGACTGAGTTGGCCTTATTTTCTGCACACTCATCTGCTAAAGAAATGCAAAAAATGGTCTATGTTCAAGTACTAGGAGAAAGAATGAACTTTATTGATGATTCAAAAGTTAAGAAGTGACAAAATCTCAACAAAAGAAAACATAAGAAGATTGTGTTTTAGAACCTCGAAAATAACCGTATTACATTCAGAAATGGAAGATGGGTGCAGCACATACATATAAGGGACTCTTAACTTTTTCTTCTGAAGTGAGTGGTGCTAGAAAAGGTAGAGTTTCAACTTTCATCCCCATCTAACAATTGCCGATCCCCAAGTAAGACCAGCACCAAAACCTGCAGCGGCAATGGTATCGCCCGATTTTACCTTCCCACCTCGTACAGCTTCGTCCAATGCCAATGGAATGGATGCTGCACTTGTGTTACCATAATTCGCCAAATTAGATATGACTCGTTCTGGCGGGACCTCTAATCGTGTTGCAACTGCATCAATGATCCTCTGGTTTGCCTGCATAAAACCAATCCTTTTAATAGACAATAGCAAGATCTAAAGTGCACACAAGAAATCATCGGGTGCATCTGCAAGAAAGAACGTATTCATGGTGCAGTACTCTTCTTTCAAACTCATGGAAAGTGACATGGTCATTTTTCTTTACGATGAGGAAAAACGATAGCTACATATCCGTAGAGATACCTACAATCAATGTGACAATCAAAACTAATTGAAGACTGAAGTAGGAAACGCCTTGTGGAAAGTTGAAGTACCGAAATTTTTTAGAAACAAGAGTCCAATGCACTTGGGATGGAATCACACAGCATGTTCAGGCAGACATAATGTCAAACTCTCTTACCATCACCAGGAAGAAAGAAACTGAACAATCAGTGGAAAGTAATCATTTTATGTTATGAAAACATGCCCAAAGCCCCTACAGCAGCAAGTGAAGAGTGAAGATTTGAATGCATCTTTGACAATCCAATAGAAGTTTCCCAATGTTCAATTCTCGTAGACAAGATTTGTAATACCCTCAGGAGTAGTAGCGGTGACCACAGTAATAACAAAAAAACAATTAGCGGGAAAGGGGACAGAAGAGTAACGAAATCAGTTAGTCAAATTCATCAATAGACTAGTTTTACACGAAGTGGATGAAAACTCAAAGGTCCAATATCCTTATACTAGCAGACTTCTGACTCATACCTGATGGAGCAGTAACCAATCAATGCTAGACCTAGTGAGACCAGCCTTTTGGAGGGCAGATTCTATTGACTGCGGCACGCATCGAACAGCAAAGCGAAATACCTCGCTACCTTTCATCTGGATGCAGGAATATGAGGAAGGACTAGGTGGGAAGCCTGACACTGAACCATTAGAACCCAAAGCATGATCCACATCATTTTCTGAAATTGGCGCGTTCAAGTTCCTGCATAGGGAGAAGCAAAGTTTAAGCCACCGTTCAATCTTCTCTCCACTTAGAAGCAAAGTTTGGGTTCTAAAGAAAATGATAACACTAACCTTTGGCCGTCACCATCACTATGCATGTCAAATCCAAATAAACCATCATCTTCACTGTTGCAGGCCTGCAGAATAACACTAATATCAACACCGGTACAACTGTGTAATTTACCACTAGTACCTACAATTTGCGGAATGGAAGAAAATAACTATACTTGTAAGTAACAACAGGTGTACTGAATTGTTAGAGCTTGTCTCACATTGGTTAATTATAACCACCAAAGCTATTATATGAGCCTAGACGGCCTCTCCACTCATAGCCAATTGGTTTTGAGTTGGATGCTTTAACATGGTATCAAAGCTAGGCTTTCGAAGGCTTTTGGATGAGACTCTATGTTGTTGATGATTAGTTACCCTTAGTTTGTCGTGGATGGTTGATAGTTGTCGTATGCGTCAAATCATTGTTTATCTCTCCACATGGGGGTCAAGGGTCGTAGGTGCAGGGGAGTGTTAAAGCTAATCCCACATTGCTTAATTATAACCTCCAAAGCTAGTATTTGAGCCTCGGCGGCCTCTCTACTCAGTCGGATGAGGGTATGCGATGCATGACCGAAGAAGTCCCTCTTATGAATGAATTGGTCTTTCGACACAATGCGAATACTATCACACCCATAAGATGAAACGTTTTATAAACAAATGCGATCATATTTCTGTGTCTATTTGTACCAGAAATGGGAATTCCAAGAATTCAACACGTAACTATGTAACCATACCTGACACCCGTACTGATTCCGTGTAACCTAAAGCGGAATCCTCAATCAGAATGTTTGGCATATAAATCTACAAGTAGTGGTGGTGCCGTGGTGGTCAGTGGCTGCTAATCAATAGTCCAAAGATCTTACAAAAATAGGAAGCCGTATAATCCCACAAGTGTGCAGCGGACATGAGGATCAGTTTGTCAAACAGCTTAAGTTTTTTTCAGATGAATCAATTTTATCCTAAATGATGAAAAATGTTTTACTTAAAACAAAATTTCCACACTTTTGTGCAACCAATAAACAGAAAATGATAAAATATTTTGAAGAATACCATTTTAAGCCAAAATAAATAAAATGAAGCTGCAAATTTTAGAGAATGAATAGGGTCATTTCCTGTACTAGTACTGCACCAGCAGCATCCCCAAAGAGAATACAGGTCCCTCTGTCAGTCCAATCAACATAACGGGAGAGAGCATCAGCCCCAATCACAAGAACATTACTAAAGCCGCCACCTGCAATTTACATTTATAGAGGGGTCAGTTTTCATAAATGTTGCATAATAATTTATAACCCACACAGCAAAGAAAACAAAAGCTTACCCCTAATATAACAGGCAGCTGAAACTAGACCCAACAAAAACCCACTACAAGCAGCCGTGATATCATAAGCCAAAGGGTTTCTTTTGCAGCCAAGCGCCTTTTGGATCTGTAATGTGAGATAAAATACATGATGTAAAAAGCACATAAAATCTGTCAATAGTTCGTGATACTGAATTTCGAAGGGATCAACAAACATAATCCGGAAATAGTACTTAAAACAGAATTCGGCACAAATAACAAAGTTCTAGCGAAGCGTAAGTGGAATCAATCTCCATCCATTTGCTTAGTTGCCTAAGATAGGTTTGACAGCAATTGACCAACTGGGGCTAGGTTAGTCATCTTAATAGGAGGTTAGGACTTCGAATCTCCCCACCTAAGAGTGGGTATCATTCCCCTTGTGTTTGTTGGGGTTATTCCTCGCCATAATGGTCTATTTATTGGGTTGGGCATACAGTGATTCTGGAATTGCTTCTATTTTGGCGTAATTCTGATACTTGAATTCTCCTACCGCTTGTAAACAAAGGAAAAACAAAACCAGTATATTTCATTGCCCTTATCATGGGAAAAACGCAATATTACAATCATAATCAAAGAACAGAACACAACTAAGTTAGTGTCTTCACTATCCCTTCACGGGTGGTGGGTTGGGAAGTCTATACCGCAAAACCATAGCAAAGTTTGGTGTCAAAGCACCAATCAGTATCATTGCCCTAAAAGGCTTACATAACTAACCTATTTTATCCAATAGGCGGAAACAAATAATGAGTGTGCCTTGGCATTTTGAATAATGCATTGAGCAAATGGTTTTTTGAATGTCCTTAATCCTTATCATGCACTTTCTAAAAACCAAGTTCTTTAAGTTGCCCTGAAAATTGCTGTAAATTTTGTTTAATGGAATCAATTATGGGTGATTTAAAATCAGAAAAAATAGTGATGTTATGAAAAGCAAGCCAAGCCACCGGTGAGCAGATCGTATTAGACTGGATAAGTTCATTCAAGCTGGTTTACTAATTAAGTGAGCCAAACTCAAGATTCAAATTTGGGCACATGAACACAATAAAAATGTATTGTGATTGCAGACCAAATGATGTGCACTAACAGCATTATTGACCAAATAAATACGATTCACCTTTTCCAAATGTCAGATTCTATTCTGACATGTATCGGAAAACACTAGCACTCTTGCCATTATTTTGATGAAATACCACACATTGTGAATTATCTTATAAAGTTATACCTGAGGAGCACTACCAAAAAGATCCTCGGGAGTTGATGTACACAACAGGACTAGGTCCACGTCATCAGGATCAACGTCCGCCATCTGAAGAGCTTTTCCTGCTGCCTCCACAGCGAGAGCTGTCAAGCTATCGTTGCCTGTAAAAGCAAAAGTCAGACAGGCCATTTAAAGATTGAAAGTTTGCATAACTAGGGAACACGCACAGGCACTCACACGCACAGAGAAGGGGGTGGAGGGGGGTAAGAAGACAAATAGTCATCCATAGACAAATGATTTGCAGAGCTTCAAAAATGGTCTAGACATCCAAGATATTCAGAAGCATAAATATTAACCATCATATTAAGATGATGGTAGGTCCTCTTATGTATGTGGTACCACAAATTGTGAAAACATGAGTGGAGGCCAAGCCTACAATTACAGGGTGGGAAAAAAATGTTGAGGTTTGAAGCTGCAATTCCCACCAAATGATTCCCATAGAATCCAGGAAAGAAAATTTAGGCCTTGAGGATAAGGAATCTATAGAGCTAACTTACACTAGACTGGCTCTGGAGTATATATATGTCCTTCCCAGGGCTTGGGCTCAGCTCAAGAGACCCTACAGTCAACAAGGCAGTTATGGCCGTCGGCTCAATATTTAGGCTGAGTTTTTCAAATCAACCATGATTTTAGCAACTGGGTTGCTAAAATCTTTCGAAAAACTCAGCCTTATAACCAACAAAATAATGAATTCTCCACAAATTAATACTCAGCCAACCAGCTAAAGCTCAAGTGAGACAGTTCTGTGCTCATTCCAAGATGAAGCTCAGCTAATAGTAAGCAAATCTACCTCGAAGTGTTCATAAAAGCAGATAAATGCCACAAAAGCACTCTTAAGGAAAAACTAACCTGCTAGAATGCGTCGATTGTGAATTCCAGTGCGAGCAGAAATCCATTCATCTGAAGTATCAACAATTTTCGCAAGATCATCATTGGAAACCTTGAGATTCGGTACTGCAGATCCACATCCAACTAGTTTGCAGCCTTTGCTGATAAGCCTAGATAAATGTATTCAAAATTAAATAATTCAACCAGAATCTACAGTGAAAAAAGAGAATGATGCCAAACCATCAGGTCACCTAGTCAATATCCCCCAACCTTATTACTCCACATCCATTGTGTCTTTTTAACGTCCTCAAGTACAGCCACATGTTTAGATGTATAGACAAGAAAATATATTTTTTCATTCAACTTTACTTAACAAGTTACAGTGTCCACTAAGATCACGTTCTACTCTCGATCACACATGACCCCAAGTCCTAATCAAAGTAAATCACAATTCAAGCTATAGACCTAATAAAGTAAGGAACTAGTTGTAAAAGTCAAGGTTTTAAAGGAGCTTCCCAACAACCCCCCGGGCGGCGGGTGGGGTAAAATATGATCTAGTTGTGTGTACATAGTAGTTGTTGTACTAGACATGATGTGTTTGTAGTATCTAGTTGTGTTGTTAAGTAATATGTTCTTTAGTAGCACAATATCTTCTGCTACACGGCCTGCCCTTGGGCAAGGCCGGGCCTAGGGCATAAAAAATAGTCCAAAAAAGGGGGCACTCTAATAATTTTTAGTATTAGGCCGAGTAGGAGTCTTTTGAAGCCGAAACAAGTGGTCCAATTAGGTTTTAGGGCTCCAAAAACCTGTTAATCTTGAAGCCCAATGATACTCACAAAGCAACAACGCTATTGGTGGCCCAATAAAATCGGAAGATAAATACACTCATTTTTTTAAAGAAAATACTGTAGCGTCTAGGTTCATACGAATCCTTTTAAAGATATGTTCTTGTTCAATTTATATTTGGGCTAAGCGTTAGAGCGGGTAGTGCCCAGATGCCAACATTAACGGGTAATTGACCCACTGCCGCCACCAAAGCCACAACTTGCCGGGTCCATTCGATGAAAAGCTGGTAGTGCAAGAACAAGACGACATCGTCCGCGTCGAGCCGCTTCTCCTTGACTAACCAACTCCACCATTTGCTGTTTAATTTGGACTAAAATAATTATATAAACAACTAATTCCGCTTTTGTTATTTAGTTATAAAGAATTATAGGGCACCACTTCAGGATTAGGCCCAGGGCATCCAAATACCTTGGGCTGGCCCTGTTCTGCTAGAAGCTAGTACAGAATATAAATACTTAGTAGTATGTTCTCTTTTGCCATGATGTTATACCCATGCAGATGAGTTGCATAACTGAAAGCTTCATGAGACATGACTAATATATAAATGAGTGGTTATCCACATGACTTTCATGAGTACTCTTTGTTTGTATTAGTTCCATCGATATTCATTGTCATTGAATAATAAGTAGTTTCATTTTCAACTCTCTTTTGTTTTCTATCGTAGAATACAAAGTTAGAAGTAGCCAAGGCTTTGAAGAGGATGAGACAGGGTAAGGCCTTAGGACCAGATAGTATTCCTATTTAAGTGTGGAAAAGTCTAGGTGAAGTGGGTTGTCTGGGTTAACAAAGTTGTTCAACAAGATTATTATCCCTAGGAAGATGCCTGACATATTCTCATAAGGGGGGTATTCAAAGTTGCAGCAACTATAGAGGCCTTAAGCTGATGAGTCATACGATGAAGTTAAGAAGAAGGATCTCCATATGGTTTTTCCTAGACTTAGAAGAAGCTTATGATAGGGTTGCCTAGGGATATTATATGATGAGTTTTGGAGAGAAAGGGAGTGGCAAAAGGCTATAGTAAGGTGAATAGAGACATGTTTGAAGGTGCCGTCACTACCATTAGATCAGCAGCAGGGGATACGTGAATTTCCAATCACATTAGGTTTGCACTAAGGGTCGGCCTTGAGTCCGTAGCTATTTGGCTTAGGTTTGGCTTAGGTTCGTATTGCTAAAGGTGGCAATACGAAATTAGAAATTTGGAGAGAAGCATTAAAGTCGAAAGGCTTTAGGATAAGTAAAAGTGACTATATGGAGTGTAAGTTTAGTGGTAACAGAAGTGCGCATGTAGAAGGAATGAGGATTCAAGATCAGGAGATACCAAAAAGTGATCTTTTTAGGTACTCCCTCCGTTCCAAATTGCTGGTCACTTTTGGGAATTCCAACTTTTTAAGCAGATATGCAATAATTGCATTCAATAAATGAAGTCACATTAAACACTCATTAATTTCCATTAATCAATGCCCTTATATTTCAACTTTTGAAGGAAATGATTGGTTTTTTTTTTTTTTTTGAACTAGGAAATGATCATTGTTGGTAAGGGGGGTTATTTTGGAAGATTAAATAAATTTTGTTTTGAATTTTCAAAGAGGACTATCAATTTGGAATATCCCAAAATAGTATAAGGGACAAGCAATTTGAAATGGAGGGAGTATTTAGGTTCTATTATTAGCAAAAATGGAGAGATCACATATGATGACTTATAGGATCCAAGTTGGGTGGCTCAATTGGAGAAGCATTACTAGTGTACAATGTGACAAGAAGGTACCCACAAAATTGAAAGGAAAATTCTATAAAACGATCATAAGACCAACGATGCTTTACAGGACACAATGTTTTCCTATCAAGACACAATGTTTTCCTATCAAGAAACAAGTGAGGGTAGCTGAAATGAGAATGTTGAGATGGATGTGTGGCAAGACTAGAAGAAACAGGACTAAAAATGAAACGATTCGTGAGATGTTAGGTTACCTACAGAGGAGAAGTTGAGAGAAAATAGAATGTTATGGCAATATCTACCATAAACCTGTAGATGCACTAGTAAAGAGAGTTGATAGGATAGTTTTGGGTGGTAAAACTAAGGGGAGGGGTGTACCCAAATTGATATTGGATATTGTTGTGCGAAAAGACATGAGTCTTTTGAGCCTGTGTGAACAAGTATCCCTTGACAGAGTTTAATGGGAAAAAAGGATTCGTGTAGCCAACCCCAATTAAATGGGACATAAGGCTTGGTTGGTTTGGTTTATTTTCCTACTTAGGAACCATGGTGAACACTCGTAGAAACACCTCAACTAGTCAACCACAAGAAGACGATCGCATGGATCGAATGAGCAACTACTACAAGGATTGGTAGGCATAGTGATCAATCTCCAAAATACAGTTCCAAACTAACAACCACCAATCCCACCTCATTAACCACCACCCGACCCACCACAGCCGCAACCACAAGCTCTGTCGCTGCCACAACAATCACTACCTCCGATTGTACCCTTATTCCCATGGAACTACAAAGAGTTACAATTGTACCTCCTGTTCCATATGAAGATCAACCTACTAAGCCCATAAGAGAAGTTAACATTAAGGAATTCTTGAAACTCAAACACCGACATTTGAAGGAGAGATCCGTACGGTAAAGGCTGAGGCATGGCTAGCATCCTTTAGGAAGAACTTTAAGATCTTACGATGCATTGAACAGAAGAAGGCGAGTTTTGTTGCCTATCAGCTCCAAGGTGAAGCTGATGCCTGGTGGCAAAGTATAGAAACAACAAAGCCGGCCATGGCATGGACCTGTTTTGAGTTATTATTTAAGGAGAGGTATATTCCGAGAGCAACACGCAATGTTTTGAGTGCAGTGTTTCATCTTCTGAAACGAGGAGATAAGACGAGCGTGGCTGAGTATGCCACCGAATTCACTAAGTTCGCTCCATATGCTCCACATTTGGTGGACACAGAGGATAGGAAGACAAGGAAATTTGAGGATGATTTGAGCCCGGAAATCTTGGTAGCAATCAAACCAATGAGGTTAGAGACATGCTCAAGCGCATGATCGAGCGGTAATTGTGGACCAGGGAAAGGTGACATCTATTTATAGAGAGTTTTCAAAGACATGCCATTTCAGATGTGTTTGACGATGCAAAACTGAGTTTATTTGATATTCTGGGGTTCGTTTCTTTTCATTTTAAACTTTGATTTTATCATGAATACCCATATGTGTTAGCTAACTTTTGGTACCAGGTTTATATTTTTCTGACTTGAAAAAGAATGTATTATGAATTTTCTAGCAAACTGTGACAGATTTAAACAATGAAACGAAGTAGTACTTTTAATGCTTAAAAACCCTACCAGGCAATGGTTGTGGATTAATAATGCAGGTTTCAACCGATGAAACAAGAACCACACAGCGAAAACGACGAGTCAAATGAAAACAACATGAACAATCATTACCAAAGGAGGAAATAGATTCAAATAATCTGCCTTCTTTTCTTTATTGGAGAATGGGACATGGGGTAAAGAGCATAAAGGTGTGTTGGTTTTGTAACAAGAAGTCAGCTACTCCACCCCCCAAGGGCGAAGTCGTCCCTGCCCCTGCCATAACTCAGAAGTAACTTATGGCACCAACAACTTACGTCGTGCTGTCTAAAAAGAAAGCCATGGTCAAACGCTTAGCGCTTCTGATGTGATCACTTGTTTGGCACTCGGACATCAGACTGAGTGAGGTGCAAAGGTTTCGGCACCCTAGGCTAGTAACAGATTCCCAGCTCGTCTTTTCATGAGCTTATAAATACCTAGTCATCTTTTGTACGTGCTAGAATTCCATAATAACACAAATTTATGCATACAAGCTCTAATCTTGAGCCTAATAAATGGTATACAACCATAACACCCAGGTGCCGGGGCTAAAAATAAAAATTCTACCCATTGCAATTCAAGTCAACAAGTACTATCCCAGTCATATGATCAGCAACCCGGTGCATAAGTTGGTCTGTGCTACACGTGAGCATAAAAGTTTCAAATAGCTTTCCTTATCGTATCCCTAATTGGCCGCACTTACAAGTCTCTCTTTAATAACAAGTTAACAACACTACTCATCCATGTCAACGTCCTCATTTCTCATTTCAGCTCCTACATGTCAGCGTCCTCATTTCAGCTCCTACACTAGTTCGAAGTACATCATTTCTCGCTTCCAAACTTCATGCCATACCATATAGCATGAAATATAGTCCCGTAAAGCTCTCCCCTTCTTAAAAAGGTAGTAAATTGTAATGGGTACAAATGAAACTATCATTTCTAACGAATAAGTGGCAATCATCAACAATAGAGGTTTGAAATTGGCTCTAATTTGTTTTAATGTTAAGCATAAAAGCTTGCTTTTAGATTTTTTGTTCCTGGGAGTTCAGTGGTTCACCTGAAATGGGCGTTGAGCTGCCACTGACACCCTCAGTAGCTTTTCAATACAAATTCCAGAATCTCATGAATAATTGCACTTCAACAAACAAAATCCTTTTTCTCAAACCAATAGCCTAACTACCCATTTGATAGAGAAATTATAAATTCACCATTAAAAAACTACAATAGAGTATACGTATCCTACGATTCGTATCATCTACTTCGGAAAACGATATGTAACCCCACCATGTATCCATTTTGTATAGAAATCCTACGATAAGATCGCGTATCCTGCAATTTATATGCGTATCCTGATTCGGTACGCTTCCAACGATTACATATTGGGGAAATATTGGTCCTTATTTAAGAAGCGGAATCCCAAATGCATTAATCTAAGCCGTTCAGTCTAATAATGGAGGAATTCAAACCATTTGATAGAAATTAAACCTTAATGTAGGGCTTGGATAGAATAAAGAACCATATTTTTGCCGCTATCATATAAAGGCTCTTATTTTCTTTCCATAACTAAGGCAGGAGAAAGACCCTAATTAAGAGACTAGAAATTTTGCATCTTCAATACTTTTTTTTTTTTTTTAAATCTAAGCACAGGTTGTTGGTATTATTAAGTATATCTATTTTTTAATTGTACATTAATTATGGTTAACGTTGTTGACACATAAACTAGATTTAGTATTTTGGCGCAAGAAAGTAAATTCCAAACAAGCCCAATTGACAAAGCCGAAAGATGAAAGATATTATTGAAGGAGATACAAGTACCTAGCTTTTATTAGTTCTAGAAGATCCTTGTGAAGTACCTGGATATTTTTGTGAGAATTAGTCACATGTGTAATTTTAGAATCTATCTCTTGAAGTATCTAGATTTTTTTTAGAATTAGTCACATGTATAATTCTAGAACCTCCCTCAAAGTTTATCATGTGTGAAAATATCTTTGGACTAGAGCCTTCCATGGGGTAGTATAAATGGGGATGGGTTCTATTCATTTTGTACTTAGCCAAAAAACAGTTTAAGGGTAAAAAAAGAATTCTCCTTCCCCACTCTTGTCTTATTTCAAGGGTGAGTTCTTGTCATGTACTTGTATTGTTGGTATCAAAGCTAGCCACCACATTGCAATTTGGCCCGCGGAGGGGGCGACATATAAGGTCGGATCAAAATAGTTAAAAGTATTGAATACTGATAGATGAGTAGAGCCATCAAAAAGGATAAAGGGCTACCATCAGATCAGCGTCAGTAGAATGGGCCGCCATAGACATCGCGCTTGCAAAGTTTGGTGCTATGCTAATGTCCCACACTATGGGCTTGACCTTGTGTGTATACGCTCTTGGGCACCCTCTCCTTGTAAGCCGGCTTTAAGGTGAGTTCTATTTCTCCCTCTTTCAAAATCTTGTCCAACTAACCATTGCAAACTCTTACTCTCCCAACAAACTAAGATATGCGTTACGTATTACATTTTATATAATGGAAAACGATACACGATAAGTATCCCGATTTGAAAACACTCAGCTAGACTCAGGTGATCAACCATCGAAATATGAAGAAATCAGAGATTGAAACTTACCTAGGCAGTCGAGATTCAGATGGGGAAGCCTCAGCACCTTCTTCAATTGTGCTAGAGCAGAATACCCTTTTGGAGATTCCTTCAGCAGAAGGAAACCCAGACCGATATATCCCAATCGAAGTAGGATTCCACCTTCTCGGAATTGAAGGCGAAAAATACCCAGATGCATTCACCATTTATAGACCGATAAATATATCAGGTAGATGGAGAAACTAACTGTATAAGATACATAGATAGAGAAATTAACCGTATACGAGAGAGCCGTTGAGCGGACGTCGGATCTGGCGGTGGAAGAAAGCGAAAAGAGAGAAAGAGAAAGTGAGTGAGAATTGCATTTTTTCAATATGGAGAGAAAAAGGTCAGGAGTTTGGAACGAGGAGTGAGAAGAGAAGGGGGGGAGAGAGAAGAGAGAAAACGAGGGAGCTTCGAAAGGTCCGTTGGAATGGGGCGGAGGTAACGAAGAGAAGAAATCAACAAACTGACTTTTGAACTGTTTTACTAATTTTTTTTTGTATCGACTCATTGGGTTAAAAAAAAAGGACGAGTTAATTAGCCATTCTATACAAATAAAAGGGTTATGATTACATCTAGTAGTTTTGAATAGTTATAATTTCATCCCGACTTTTAAATAGTACCCCCTACCCAAATTCCTAAATTTATGGTGAAATATTCCCTTTACCCCTATCCTCTCATTCCACCATCCCACCACCAAAGATTTTCGGAAACCCATCCATCCCATTAGTCCGGTTTGGAACGACGACGGCAAAGATCCCTAAAGCGGCAGCGACGCGGTGGAGGATGAGGAATTGATTGACGATTTCGTCACCAGAGTAAACGCCTAACTAGTTAACAACGAAGGCATTCTGGCACTGGCTAGTAAGTTTTTTTCCCCAAAGCTTCAATCGTCTGTCTTTTTTGCCATGTTCTAATGACATTCATCTTCGTTCAAAACGGTTTAGGGTTTGGAATGTGGTATGGGTTTCTTGCAATCGATTGAATGTCGAGAGTTTTGTAGGGTTTCTAAAGGTAAACAAGGAATAGGATAAATGTGTATGGGTTGAACCCCATTTCGATGGAATATAGAAATCAAAATTGGGGTTTTTGACAAGTTAGTAATGGTTTAACAACATACCATATTTTGATGTCAGTGGGAAATAGAATGGTTATGGAAGTTGTGAGATCATGAATTATTAGTTTACCATTTTTATGTGTATTGAAGGTTTGGATACGGTGAACCATTGAACCGTGTCCACTGTAGCGCTTATTAGAAATTAGAAGCTTTTTAATCAATGATTTACCCTTTTGTGGTAAAAACATGGAATACTCTTTGTTTCCCTAAAAAAATGATGAATCTGTGAACCATGTTTTCAATGTATATTTTTGCATATTTTCATCCCACATGAGAGCATGGATAATCGAAGTTCCATGGTTTGAGGAAAGTTAAAAATATTCATTGAACCAGTTTACTGATTTAAAAAGATTTAAGTACTATATAGCAGATGAAAATGATAAAGTAATAAGCCTACACTGAAATTGGATTATTGATTTACCGTTGTGTGTTGGTTCGAAATTATGATATATTGATTCTAAAATTTCAGTGTATAGTGTGGTGGTCTTACTGATGAGTTGCACTCTTGGAAACCTCAACAACAGATGGGTCATGCCGAAATTGCAATTGAAGCCGACGAAGCGGACAAAAGACAACATGTACGCATAAGAAGAAATGAAGATTTGTGTTGCCTCTATCAATATAACCCTTATGGAACTTTTAATGTTTTTTTGTTAAGGGTAACTTTATGTTCTAGTTTAACATTTTATGAGTTGGTGGAATCAAGTTAGCGAAGGATGGTTGTTCATTTTTTTGAAGATGGTAGTTATTCCCATATTTAGTGTTGAGGACGCTTTTGCTTTTCTGGTATGCTACATGAAATATGCAGAAAACATTATGTAGTGATTTACCATGACCATGGGTTTCATTGTTTCAAAAGGCCATTTTTTTTACACAGACTAGTTACACAGATAATATGGTAATGAAGTCATCCATGTTTTCTGTACCTAGTTAATAGTTGATCATGGTGTATAGTTTACCATGTATACCCTATTCTTTGTTTCAAATGGACATTTTTGACACATTCTTGTTTCTTATGCATGCTAATAATGGATTAAATTATGGTGACATAGTAAACCTTATACTCCTCATGTGTTTATCTAGAAAATGGTTTATCGATTTACCGTGTGCAATAACCTAAAAAAATCGGCATCCTTTTTAAAAAAAATATATGCAAAAATGATTTGTAACTTGGTTTATCGAATTACCATGTCCATTAGTTTATAACCTAATACACACATTCATTGTGTGCATTAGTTTAATTTCTCGACAATCATTACACAAAAAAAAAAAAAAAAACTAAGAAATGAGCCAGTTTCAAATTTTCAAACTAATTCATGTCAGTGTATGAAATAACCATTAACTTGTGTTATGCATTATGTGAACACATGGAGGATACCAAATGTTTATTGATCCAGTATCATTTTTTGAAACGTCCCAATACACACGAATGGCTCGATGAATTACTTTATGAATTGATTGATTCCAACTTGACGATACACATGAATTGCTTGATAGATCACGGTTGGTTTCTGAATTGTAGGAAAAATCTTCACTTGTTTAGGATGGCTGATTTGAAGGTTGGTTCCTGAATTATATGTTCATTCTTCACTGGATTAGGACGTGAGATTTTGAAATTCAAAAATAGCTTAGGCTAAGGAAATGAAACAACCAAGTTCAAAATTGAATCAAGTAAGGAAATGAATACCATTCAGAAATAGGATCACTGGATTTGGTGGAAACCAACTGATACAAAATAAATGACGTGATGTATAGGATGGAAAACAGGATGATTTGCTATTAGAATATATTATTATAAGAATATATACTAATAAGGTAATTAATAAGAGCACAATGGTCCCATAATCAAATTACAGGATGGAATCATAAATATTCAAATCCACTAGGGTGGAATCATAACGGAAATATTAGTATAGGATGCCAAATTAAAATTCTCGAAAAATATTGCCCAGCAGTAATTTATTTGAGAAAAAAAAAAGAACAAAAAAAGAAGAACAACAAATTAGATTATACTCTAAATTATTATTGTCTAAATGACTTTATCGCATAGACCGATAGACATAATAGCAAGCTTATTATACTGACAATATTGAGATTAATAAAATGATAACAAACAATATCAAGTTTGCAAACTTCTCTACATCATTACTTTTGTCACATGCAATTTTACTCTTAGTGAGCTCAAATAATAACCATTAAAATTCTTAAGAATTGGTACACGTATTCCATGTAATTGGTATAGATGGATTGACCATAATAACATTAAGGCTTTGTCGTTGTAAGACGTGGCTAGTGGGTAAGTTTGTAGGTGGCTTCTGCATGTGTTAGCATCTTAAGTGACTAAGGTGTGTGCTTGCCACCTTGTGAGTATATATGAACTATAGTTTGACCACGTAAATTACGGTAGCTCAGAAGTAGAAATTAGAGGTAGAGAATTAGAGAAATCAGTGAGAGAGCCCATAACAAAAATAGCGCATGATCAAGTGGTTCATGGTGGGATGGTGTTTGATTGGGATCAAATATCAGTAGGTGGCTCACGGTGGTGGAATATAGCTATAGTCATCATCTTGCAATGAGGTACTGGAATTATATAATATGTGTTCTAAAGTGGAGTATTTTCTTGTAGTCCTGCTTTCAATTCCCTTTTGGCTATGCTCATTGAATTCTATAAATTCTTGTTGCTACACTTATTTTTCAGGCTGGCAGCAAGGGCGAGGGTGGCAGCGCGGAATTAACATTTTGGAGGATTCTACAAGAGTAGATGCAATTAGTGGTTTGTACAAATTTTGGAAGAAAAATGTTCTATTATTTTTCGTTAAACATGTGTATAAAATGACTGAGATTATATTATATTATTTCGTGGTGCTTGTGGATCCGGGTCATTGCAAGAATCTTGATTCAGCCGAAAATAAAACAAGGGGAATAAAACCCCACTACTATCATCACTGTGGACTGGACCAAGACAATAAGCCAGCAATCATAATTATTGCAAAAGTTTCAAAAAAATTACTCATTAATTTTTAAAAACAACGCTTCAATTACAAGGAGTCAAGGACCTAAGGGTGTGTTTGGTTGGTTGGAATAGAATGTACATTGGAATAGAATTGGAGGAATTAAGATTGGAATCCTCATTCTCATTCCCATGTTTGGCTGTGGCTGAGAATCCATAGCGAGAATGGAATTCTCATTCCAATTCCCTTTCCAATTCATGTGTTTGGTATGCTAGAATCACATTTGAATTGACAAAAAAAAAGAAAAAAGAGATGAGCATGGATACAACTACGACCAAAATGCACTTTTCCAATAGCAAAAGTCATAATATCATACTAAGTTTGAAGCAAATTAAAATAAATACACCAAGTAGTTAATTAGACTCTCCCTTAAGCAAAGACTTCACAAATTAAAATCTCCCTTAAGCAAAGACTTCACAAAAGGTTCTTTCTCCTCATCTTTCAAGGTAAAAAAACACCCAGTCATCTCATGATCACGAGCTATAGTAAGCAAGGCTCTATGGTGTTGAATCATAGATAGATTTGAAAGCTTCAAAAGCTCTTCATTTATCTTGTCCCGCTTCTTAGATGTGGCAAGATCGACGCCAAGAGCTTCACTAAACTTCTCAGTCGCTTCTTCAATCTTTGAACCGATGATCATTGCTGCTTCACGGAATGCATCCAAACTATCATCAACCCTCTTTCTCTTTTTCCCTTGAGAAGTACTCTCTTCTTTGTTTAACAAGAAGTGTTCCATTTCTTCAATACCAATGCCCAAATTTTCTGTATCACAACTGCCTTCATTCCTACTCTCCTCCTCTAATACATCTTCAGCGGTAACAGCATTCTTTCCTGTGGCACGAACTTTCCCAAAGACAGTTAAAAGCATCTCAAAGTGTGGGAAACTCCTATTTCGCCAAGTAGTTGCATCCTTATGGCTCTGAATCACCATGAGAGAGAGAGAGCCAATCGTCGATTTGATTCAGAGAGAGAGAGCACTGTCGATTTTGTGAGTCGGGGGTGTGGACGGGTTTCAGAAAGATGGATATGTATGAGCGAGGTATAGAATGAGGCAGGAATAGGAATTAGAATTCCTGACTTTTTTAATGGAATATGTATTCCCTTATTTGGGTGAATAGTTATTCCTTTTGGAATACACATTCCTTTAATTATTTACGAACCAAACACCGGAATAGATATTCCATTGGAATAATAATTCCATTCCGAAGTTTATTCCATCGAACCAAACACACCCTAAGGGTTGCTTCTATAGAACCAGCGTCTTTTGGAACGGAGCAATTCATTGGATGAGTAGCATCAATGTTCACATTTGGTTCGATGTCAATGGGGAGAATCTTTTTTTTTTTTTTTTTTTTGCAAGGCAAAAGAAATTTTATAAATCTTCGAAAACGCATTACAAAGATTTAAAGGAGCCGAGGCAAGACAAAACATTGCTCCACAAACCCAAAGGGAAATAGCAACATGTTAACAAGGAGTCAACCAGAAAAGCAAAACAGGTAAAAGGGACCACAGCCCTTAAACCGCACCAAACTTTTACACCTCCAGGGAGAAAATCAACATCCTCGCAAATCCCGGCTGATGCAAACACCTCCAAGCACTACCCCTAGAAATAACACTTCCAGCAAAATATACCCCGAAGCACCTCCTCAACACTCGCACAACCACCCCTCCAACACACTCAAACAGGCAACCCAAGGTAATACTCGACAAATTCCCAACTCCCAAAGATCACTCAAAAATCCCTACAGAAGCGCCCAATAAATACAGCTTGATCAAGCCAATCCAACGCTGTGAGAAGCCGAATAAAAGAAGAAGATTTGAACCCAGGAGCAGAGCAATATCCAGTAGCATAGATCAATATGGGGAGGCAAAGACAGAAAGAAAACACCACAACAATTTTCAACCCCAGAAACCTGAGAAAGCCTTAGTTTAGGCTAGAACTTAATGATGACAAACAACCCTATGTTTGTTAATGGCTTCCATTTCAGCTATTTTGCTAATAACGTCTCCCTCATCACCATCATAACAGATTCCAAATAGTTTGTCCACTTCCCAAATAGCTTTTGCTTCATCTAGCAAAATTCTATTTCTATTATTGATTCTTCCTGAGGATAGAGAGGCAGATAATGCAGCGGAGGCCACAACAGATCTCAGCACCACACACTTATTTTTGTTCCTTCTTCCTTTGACATTACCTTTTTCTACTCTTGAATATCCCAGAATTTCGTTGATGCTTTTTCTCTTGTTTTTTCCTTTGATTCCTTTAAAGGCAGCTTGGATAGGGATTTGATTTTCTTCAAATTGATCTTGATCTTCCCCCATTGTACATCTTCAGATTCAACTTCAGTGCCGACTTTAGTATTAAAGGAATCTTCTTTTGAAACAAAATGAAGGATGCTTTCTTCAACGATCAGCCCATTGCTAGAACCCGCCTCTTGGACTACAGATTTCTCCAATATACGTGCTTCTTCACATGATTGGGTTATAGCTTTGTTGGGAAGAGCTTCCAGTATTGGGCCGTGTGAGTCTTCCACTAAAGATTTCAAATCAGGATATGGATTTGAATTGACTTCGTTACTTGAGTATTTAATCAGGAGACGGATTTGAATTGACTTCGTTACTTGAGGAGTTGAATTGACTTTGTCAATTAGGAGAATCTGACAGGAACCCGATACCTCAAGTATTTAACATCCTTGCAGAGGACGATATTGCATCTTTTGGAGAAATGGTTCTTATCCATGGAGCTAGAGAAAAAGGGCCTTGGGGCCAATTTGAGTGGCTATCCACTCTTTCATAATTGGGCTTCGATTTGGCTATATTTACGTCTTGTGCCATCACAATAAAATTTCTTTGAAGGCTGCTTCACTGCTTGTTTCTGGCGGTAGCAGATCTCCTATTCGGTTTTCTCTGTCCCACGCCTCTGTCACACGACTCACACCCCCAAACTACTGCCACGTTGCTCTCTTCTTTCTTCCTTCCAATTCTCTCTAACAATGTTGCCTGTTTTTTTTTATGCAAAAGTTGCTGCTATATATTGATATTTTGCAGGGCCTATTTCGGGTCCTAGAAAGATGATTCAAACCGCAAATTTTTCATATAATATTTTTTTATGGGTACCTCCAAAAATTTCGCTCAATCCGATATCATAAGGGCTTTTTTAGAATTCATTTTCATAATTCGTTTTCAGAATTCGTATGGCGCCCTTTACGAATTCTGACCCTACGAATTTTGAAGAAGCCCTTAAATGATATCAGATTGAGCTAATTTGTTTGTAGATACCCCGTAAAAAAGAAAAATATTATAATAATAATGAACAGTTTAAATCATCTTTATGGGAGCTAAAATAGACCTTAGAAAATTAATAAATTATTCAAGAAATTAAAGTTGTTTGCTTTATGAATTATGAAAAAACTTGGCCCATTTGGGGTCCCGGAAAGAATATTCGAACCGCGAGTTTTTTATAGAATGTTTTTTTTGGGTACATATAAAAATTTAGCTCAGTTCGATATCGTAAAGGGTTTTTTCAAAATTTGCATGTAGACCACGATCTGATATTGTAAAGGACTTTTTCAAAATTTGTATGGCACCATCTAATATCGTTAACGGCTTTTTCAGAATTCGTAAGGCACGCCTTTAATTTGTAGGTTCCCAAAATAACATTATAAGGAAAATTTGCGATTTAAGTATCTTTATGGGACCCAAAGTAGGTCCCAAAATATCAATACAAGCCCATACGTAGAATGTAACGGCCAGAATGTAGAGTCAAAATGCAACTAATAAAAGCTAATGGGTTGTACCGTCGTGCGAAGCACGGAGGCAGTTGCCTAGTTCAGACGCATGAGTACTCGATTCCGGGGGTGGCTACTCCATGAGATCTCGAGTTACCTCGAGGATTTTGCCCAGACATTATGTGCTGTGTTGTTTGAATGGTGAAAACGAAAAAGATTTTGCACTCGTGTTAGCAATTGACCGAAAAGTCATTGTGTATAATCTGCATTGGAAGACAGTGAAGGTGCTTCTTGATTTGGAGGGTGACGAATATCAACCATTTCACCATTCTTATCATAGGGCTTTTCGATTCATTGTTAGCTTGTACCCTCTTTGATCGTATACAACATGTTGGAGTAGCTGTGCTGTTATCGTAATCGTACCGACTCTTAAATAATCTTTTTTGGATTAGTGTTTTCTGGTAATACATTCATCATTTGTCGCCCAAATGGTAGGAATAATTGTGCATTCCTGTTCAAATTATAATACTATTTTATACAGTATATTGTTTTGGTAAAAACTTCTTTATTTTTTTTAACCGGATGTTTAGGCCATTGTACTCGCATCTCAACTAACTCCGAGGCCTTAAAGTTGACGGCCGGGTAAACCATCCAATGACCAAAGATTTGAATAGTTTGGCCTTGAAGGGATTTGAACATCCGACCTCATAGAGGCAATACATTTTTTTGAACTGCAGAGGTAATACTATTTTTTCCTTTCTTTTTTTTTTTTTTTTGATAACCAAAATTAAGCCTTCCTGGTTTACAAAACAAGAAACTCAGAAACTCGAACCGAACCAACTAATTAAAACATTAGCTATCTTATTAGCAGATCGCCCTATAAGTGCCCCAGATGTGGGGCGACCAATGAGAATAGTTCCCATCTTTTTCGTGAGTGCGAGAAAGCCAAAGCAATTTGGTCTCTCATGCATAATTGTCATTGGAGAATAGATAGATTTGAATGCTCTGTTAATAATTGGGTCACTTCCAATCTTAAAAGAAAAGGTAAGATAGGCATTGGTTATGATGTTTTGCGTAGCACCTTATTTGCTATTACTTTATGGAAATTTTGGAAAGATAGAAACAAAAAGAGTTTTGAAAACCTTGAAGTTGATCCGTATTTCAACACGAGAAATATCATAACCTATGCCTCCGAAATTTCGGATGCATTCAAACCTCCTAACTCCAAAGGCAATGCAGACACTATTCTAATTTCTTGGCTTCCTCCTTTTGCAGCTGGAGTAAAACTCAATACAGATGGGTGTGTGTATGCTTCTAACAACAAAGTGGGATTTGGAGGACTTTTCAGAGATCATCAAGGCCAATGGCTTCTCAGCTACTATGGGAAAATGTCCACCAGTTCGAGCCTTGAGACAGAGCTTTGGGCCATCTACCGTGGCTTTACCATCATGCTGGAGAGAAGATACACGAATATCATCATTGAATCAAATTCATCTACAGCCGTTCAGTTAATCACCGATGGCCCTAACGATGGGCACCCTAACTTTGCCATGATCATTGACTCTAAGGCTTTGCTTGCTCGCACTTCCTCAACTATCTCTCCCATCTTAAGGGAGGCCAATCAAAGCTTCGATCACCTTGCCCACATGGGAGCTGAACAATCAAAGGAGCTTGTTGTTGTTGATGGACCACCCCAATCCATCCGACAATTTGTGCTGGAAGATAGACTGGGTGTTGGTAGGATTAGAGTTTAGTGTTCGTTTGTTAGTTGTAATCGACACATATCCTTTCTTTTCTGTTGTTTTTTGAAGTTTCTGTTGCACCAAAAAAAAAAAAAAAGGTTTTATTACAAGCCGGTACAAAAAACAAATATTTATTACCATTAAGGTCAGTCATTCTTTTTTAATTACCATTAAGGTCAATCACTCCTTTTGGGGGTTTAGGCACTTAGGGTGACTTTCCTATCATAGAGTTTTTAGTGCTTTAAGCACTTTCATAGAGTACCCTAGGATTGTAGGCACTTTCATAGGGTATCCTATGGTTTAGGTTTATGCAATTTCATAGGGTACCCTTGGATTTTAGACATTTTCATAGGGTACCCTAAGGTTTAGGTTTAGGCACTTTCATAGGGTACCCAAGGGTTTGGGTGGGGTGGGCAGAGAGAGAGAATCGGACGGAAAAAGAGCTAGTGGAGCTTTTTTCCCGAAAAAAGGAGTGGGATGTGCAAGGCATGCAAAAAGTGGAGTGGCTTGTATAATTCAAAAAAAAAAAAAAAAGATCCTCCTATAAGGAACTTCAGGAAATTCCAGGCTGCCCCCATTTTTTGTGGGGGCTTTCGTCCAAACCCTATTTTGTCTTTCACTCCCAAATAAACCCAGTGCGCGTGTAGGAGGGTTTTTCGTTTAATGCATGATGTCGCGTGTCAGAACTTTGAAGCACACATGCCGCGTGTCAGACATTGAATACTTCCCTTGACTTTTTGTAGTGACTGACTATTCAGACTCTTTATCTCTTTTCTCACGCATTAATACTCTCTCTCTCTCTCTCTCTCTCTCTCTCTCTCTCTCTCTCTCTCTCTCTCTCTCCTCTTTTATTTTTAAAACTTTAAATATTTATAACTTTTAATTTATATATCCGATTTTGAGAAAAAATATATTTTCGAAACCTACTCGATGATATCTATCAAACAAGACCCATAATGAATATAAAATTGTGTAGAGAAAAAAATAATTTGAGGGGTGTGAATTCTTTCATGTTTGGAGGGTGTGAATTTTGCATTTGAGGGGTGTGGATTCTTTCACTTTGGAGCTTGAATTATATATTTTGAGGAGTGAGTTGTGTAGAAGATGTGTGAATTGTGCAATTGAGGGGTGTGAATTATTTTATTTTATAGGGTGAATTTTTTTGGATAAATATGTAGGGTGTGAATTGTTCATAAGGGGTGTGAATTCTTATTTTGTAGGGTGTGAATTGTTAAAAGGGTTGTCAATTCTTTTATTTTAGAATGTATGAATTCTGCATTTGAGAGATGTGAATTCTTGTATTTTTGGTGATATGTGAATTTCGCATTTAAGGAGTATGAATTCTGCATTTAGAAGAGGTATAAAATAAATAATAGTTTTTTACATATACACAATTTCATATTCAAATGAGATCTTATTTGAAAGATCTCATCAAGCAGATTTCAAATATATAATTTTTATAAAAAATTATTATGTAAAACAAAAATTATTTTGTTTTAAAATATAAAATAAGAGAGAGAGAGAGAGAGAGAGAGAGAGTATTAAAAGAAGAGAGGAGAGAGGGAGTGTGTTAATAAATGCATGAACACCTGCCCATTTACATGAGTTACAGCGGAAAACTAGGGGAGAGAGAGAGAGTAATGATGTGTGTGACATTGGAGAAAGAAATCTTCCTAGGCGCGTGGGTGTAAAGAAAAAAGGGTCTATACAGAAAAGGTGTGACGCGTGAAGGGTCTGAACATCCACTAAATGTTCAAATGGGACCGGCTCGTAAGAAGCCCAAGGAACTTCGAGAAACAAACACGATCCGGCCCACTTCCGAAATTAGATGGCTTGGGCTTGATTCGAGACTAATGGCTTGTGGAATCAGCCCATTAGAGACTGGCTCTTTATGTGACTGGGCCATCAAAAAAGCATCCACTTGTTTATTGTTTGGGCTTTCCGGATCTAAAACATAGTACTGATGTTTCATTAAAATGGACTTTGGGCTGCTAACACCTTTTAATTCTGGTGAAACTTGTGAAGGCCCAATACTGATCCTAGGCCCAATCACCTTCTTTTTGCTCCTCTCTAAGTCGGATCCAACTTCATGCGCCAAAATATCAACCGTTTCTTTGCGTGACCGCCGTGACGTGTCCTTGTCGAGGAGAATATCCTTGGATCCGTACTCACAACCACGACGCCGCGTGCCTACGATCCTCTGCCCCTTTTCTTTTCTCTGCCCCTGTTGCTGTTCCATCCTTCTCAGTCAAATATCAGTAAGAGCTTAATTGATTCTTCGCTTAATTTTCTATCAAAAAAGATTTTAAACAAATAAAACAACTTCGATCATTTACGTGGAACTCTGAGATGGACTCCACACTACGTCGTGTGCATTTTGATGTACACCAAGTTTTATTGATGACAAAATCAAGAGCATCTTTCCTCCTTACATAATTACATTGGAATAAAAAACAAAATGAGCATGCCTAGCAAAATGGTGAGCTATCCAATATTCCTGAGCCGCTGAGCAAACTCAATGCTCGTGAAAAGTTTAATTTCGATCGTGGCATCTGGTTCTGGTTTGCTGGAAATAGATAATACTCCTAATAAATTGTTTTATAGCAAAAATTATTTTACCATGCCATAATCGGTTACCATTTTTCCCTTCCTATCCACACCCTTAATTTATGGACTTCGTCCGCACCTCATAGTTTCGGACCAAATCTCGATGATCCGAACCGTTCAATGTTTTTAAAACAAATTTTTAAGGGCCCCGCGAGAAATCAGCAAAAAAATATCGGGAAGGGCTTGAGGTGTGGACGAAGTCCGGATTTTAAGGGTTTGGATAGGAACTATCTAGTCGGGGATAGTTCTCGTCCAAGATGGTCCGGACGAAGCCCTTCCCGATCACATTTTGATGATCTGAACCGCCCAATGTGTTTAAAACGTTTTTTTAAGGATCCTCACGAGAAATCATAAAAAAAAAAAAAAAAAGACCGTTGAGGGCTTCATCCGAGTAGTTTTTGATAAAACTGTATTTAATCGAAAACTACTCGGATGAAGTCATTTCCGGTCCTTTTTTTTTTTTTTATGATTTCTCGTAGGGACCCTTAAAAACACGTTGGATAGTTCGGATTATCAAAATTTGATCAGAAAATTAAAGGTGTGGACTAGAACATTGGGGTATGTGTGTGTGTGTGTGTGTGTGTGTATATATATATATATATATATATATATATATATATAGAGAGAGAGAGAGAGAGAGAGAGAGAGAGAGAGAGTCCAGATCTAGTCCGGGATTCCTAAGTCTGGGACTCATAGTTCCGGATCAAATTTTCATGATCCGAACCGTCCAACGTGTTTAAAACGTGTTTTCAAGGGTTCCTACGAGAAATCATCCAAAAAAATACCGGGAAGGGCTTGGTCTAAGCAATTTTTCATAAAACTATATATGTACAATTTTTTGAGTCTTTGGACTCCGTGCCAGACAAACTTTATGAGACAGAGGGAGTAGTTGTTAACTGCTTCGTGAGTAATTGTCGATCCCTTTGTTTTCGACAAATAATCTAATAATTGTTAATTGCTTCATGCGTAACCGTCGAACGGATTTGTTAGAATTCTTTGTGGTAATATTTGGATCTAGAAAACTGCACTTCTCTGAATTCAAAATCGGTACTTTTGCTTGCTCAAAAAAAATTGGTAGTTTTCTCTGTTTGTATTTACCAAGAATTTTGAAGTTCACATGTGCAACCAAACTGTTTGTAACAAGTCACTGTCTTATTATCCGTTGTTCCTCGACCACGGTTTCTTAACTCTTCGACAAGTTTAGTTCACACATTTTACAATTTGTTTGCGCAAATCTGTTTTTCTACGAATTTTAATCGTGAAGAATCTGTTGTTGGATCTTTGGTCTAGAAAACCCAAATTTGCCTATATTCAAACTTTGATTGCCTTCTTTGTCCTGGGTGAATATGGTTGATCTCCGCTTTCGTGTTTGAATTGTTTATTAGAGAATGTGGGTTGCATCGATTGTCTTTAGTTTACTTTTTAATAAAAGTCAGTTTGGGTTTAATTGATGACCGTTTCTAATTCCTTCCATAATCGAATTCGTAGTCTGCTGTTACCATGCTGTCGTGTTGGCTTTTATAAAATCTAGTATACCCTATAGGTTGCGTTATATCTACTGTTCGGGGAAAACAAATTTTGTGCATTTGGATAGTGACTTCTCAAACAGTCATTTGAGAAAATCTTTGTTGTGCCGGTTTATCATGTCAAAACCATTTTGTAAAGGTAGTTATTGATTTCAAGAAAACTTCAAAACTTTATTTAAGCACCAATTCATTTCCATTGGCTTGAAAGTGATATTGAGACTACAAGAGTAATTTTACTTATGATTTCAACATGATGAGTGTGACAATGTGGTTTAGACTTTTTGTGATATGGAGTACTGATGTAATCCTTAATTACCTTTCAATAACATTATTTCTACTGTTTTGCTTGATGGTTAATTATCTCTCACGGAGTTATGGAAATATAACATGGGGCATTATTTTGAGAAAGATAGAAATATGGGGCTCTGATTCTCTTATGAGATTTTGCTTGTGTGATCATGTTTTAACTTTATATTTCTCCATGAGTCATTAGTCTTTGCACATATTACTCGTAAAGAAGATTAATGTGGGGGTAAATTTGTACCCTCTCTGTGTTTCGTTTATAATCTGAAACATTTTATCCGAGACATCATGCGTATATCTGAGTAATGTTTATTATTTTGTGATGCGAATACATTTGATACTGGCTTAACTTTCTCTTATAAGAGGAAAATCTACACTAATTATTTCCTACATTGGAGAATTGTGTTTGGAAATTTTACAGTTGCACCGTATAGAGCCGGCATGAATCAAGATAAAGTGTGAGTCAAAACTTCTTAAGAGTACTCGAGTATAATGTGTAAATTGAGCGCTTAAAAATTTAACTCCTAAATTACAAGGAGAATAAGGCTTGAGAAGCAAAAAACTGAGGCATCTATATGAGTAAATTGTTTAACTCCTGAGATGAGTAATAGCCTCCAGGCTAGCGCGTACTAGATCCTTTACATAAAATACAATGTCGAGGGGGATGGGCCTAAGCCCAAAAGAAGTCACCTAGGGAGGTAACCCAACCTCTATGATTAGGAACCCCATGAAGGAGGTTCAACGGGTAGAAACAATCCATACTGTGTGACTTGTAATTCCAACACTTTTTAATAAAGGAGAAAAGGGACAACTTACTCTTGTTCATCCCTAAGGCATTAGTGCTGATGTAAATGTGACTGGGTTAAGGAAGGGTTTAACCCTGAGTGAATCCAAGGCGCTTAAATTATTGCAGGATAGACCTCCGTCACTTCTATCCTTGGAGGATTCACTTAAATGAGAGCCATCGTGAGGCCGCGACCATGAGAATTGGGCTATTCTCTAATACTCTCATGAGAATCAAGATCAGTGCATGGCCTACAATAGCGCTACCCCGCGAACCTTGTCTGATACCAGTATTGTGTGTGTGACATGTTGAACTCTCAAAGGGTCAAGTTCAAGACTTAGTTCACTATGACTCTTCAGAGGGAAACTGTTAACACTAAGTGAGGTTAAAGTCCGAAAGACACCTACACCTATTGCACAATATAATAGTTGCCCATGATATTTATTTTGTTTTCTTTTTATATATTACTATGCTATTCTTTTAAGGTTGAAAACTTGTGGGGGATTGTTGGAATATTTAAGTTTTTAAACTTATTATTAATTCTTTTAATTTAAATCCAAGAGTCACCATATAAATAGGTGTCTCTTCATTTGAAAGTGTAATCCCCAAGAGTTGTGACTTTTAGGGAGAGATGCAACATATTCCTACAAAAAGGCTTCTTTGTTTTAACGTCAGTTTTTTCTATTAGAAGAATTTAAAAACTCTCTCTTCCTCTCCATGTATTATTTGTTCACTATATTCTTATATTTTGGGCAACTTCGATCATGGACGGTTCATCTTACTTCCGGTGGGCGCAAACATCGAGAAGGTTTGGCCGTGATTTAGGTTGTATCTTAGAGTTGTTGATTGTTCGTCAATACCCTTGCGTGGGGAGGCAATAACAACTTTAGGACAATGACATCGTGCCTCTCTAATCACAGGCCAGATTATCTCTTATTCTAATTCATATTCGTTTGTATATATAATTTATTGTTACTTTTCCATAACAGCTCGTGTCGTGCCGTGCCACATTTAAACGTGCCGTGTCGTGCCGTGCCCATGCCAACCCGGCCCGTTTGACACGTCTATGAAATTGTGTGTGTGTGTGTGTGTGTGTGTGTGTGAGAGAGAGAGAGAGAGAGAGAGAGAGAGAGAGAGAGATTGTTATTTCTATGAAGGTTGCTGGAGCCTTCAACGTCTGCCTACCTACCATTCCCGAATTGGATACCTGTGTGCTTTTACAGCTAAAAAAAATCTATCACTTGAGTACTGAGGCGTGCCTAGCGACCATAACTTATAGAGGATTAGGAGAGAATCATAACTTATAGAGGACTAGGAGAGAATCACTTGAGTCACAAGAAACCTGATATATGAAATTGTAGATATTTGTTTTTAGCTTTTTAAATAATTATTTTTCTGTGTATAAACTTTTTAAATAATGATTCTCTCCTGTTCACTTAAATGATTAAAAAAAATTATTTTATGCATGCGGTGTACATTTTAATAATATCATCCATTTGTTAAAACATTGCCGATTTTTCTATTCAGGATGAGTCAGAAAAAATAAATAAATTTTCTATTACCTTGTAAGAGGTGCAAAAAAGTGCGTAATAAAAAGAATTCGTATAAACTGCATACGAAAAAAAAAAGGTAATCTTTTTTCATAGTAGGAGTAGGAGTGCCTCCATGCATGCATTATGGATCCCATGAGGTGTCCATCTTTTTATGTTTACTTGTAGTGTTATTAGCACTAAAAACTAAAATCAAATCACGTTAACAATAGTCCTCCCCATTTCTTCATTTGTTAAAAAAATGTGGTCGATAATAAGTAATATTTTTATTGTAAAATTATGGAATAGCACAGAACTGGGTCGGGCACGACATGGTCTAGACGGGCACGGCATGGAAGTGGGCTAGACGCGGCACGGCCCAGGGCACAACACAACAAATACTAATTTTTAATGTAACAAAACAATAATTTTTAATGATGAATTTTCTAATTATATGTTATACACTTTTTAATAAGTTGATGGAAATATTTTGCGAATCTCAATACGCCGAAACTCGGCTAGATTATACAAAAAAATTGTGAATTATATGTTAGATGCTTTTTAATAAATCAACATAGCTATAGTTATTAGATATACAAATTTTTTTCGACAAAAATTTGCTAGCTTATACAAAAAAAAATTCGACGAAACTCAGAGAGGTATAGGCATAGGCACGGCACAGCACGATTACAAAATGGCACGGTGACCCAAAATTAAATTGGTGATGCCAGCACGGCACGACACAACCCGTTTGATACCCCTAAAGGCTGGCACGACACGATTAAGAAACGGCACGGCATGACACGACACGGCACGCGACACGGTTGACACCTCTAAACAGACCTGTGGTTGTTGCTCGGCAGCCGCAACACTCATGTGTTGTACGACCATTTTGGCCATGGAAGAGGCCAAGGGGAGAAGATTAGGTGGCCGTACTCTGGTGGAGCTTGCTGTCCAGGAGATCATCAACAATATTCATCTAAAATATCCAGATGAATGCGAAGGAATAACTTGTGAAGGTTGCCATGGGGTCAACCCCGAAGTTGTCTTCAAATATATACAAGAACACGGAGTGTGCATGGCGGAAGATATGGAGTTCGAAGGGATGATGTCGGGAACACCCGTGCCGAGGTGGTAAGTTTAATTTGTTTCATCTTCAATTTGTTCTTTTTCGATTACAAGCTAAGCCTGATGTGGTTTGTGTTTTGTGTTTTGTAAATTGTAATTGGTTCAGGAGTACACATGGTGAATATATGGGTGGTGGCTCGTTTAGGCATAAATCTCTCAGTTCGCTTTTAGGAGTCACTACATTGATCTCTTTGCCTAATTTGAATTTGAATATTTTTTTTTAGCAAACATAAACATATCATATGTCATCTCCATTTTATTATCAGTACTACTACGGTCTTTTTCATGAAAATAGTATTGCATACCCTGATTTGGAACCCTAAAACACCACCTGACCTCAAATTGTATCCTACTGGTCCAAATGCCCTCCCATTGTTCCATTTGACTTTAGAGGAGAGAGGTACACTCTTGACTTTCTTCAAAACCATCCCTTCCACTAGAGATGTCAAATGGGCCGGGCCGGCACGAGCATGGCATGACACGTCACGTTTAAATGTGGCATAGCACAAGCACGGTTGTAGAAGGGCACGACACGGAACTGGGTCAGGCACGGCACGGAAGTGGGCTAGACGAGGCACGGCACGGCACGGGGCACGACACAACAAACACTAATTTTTAATGTACCAAAAAAAATAATTTTTAATGATGGATTTTCTAATTATATGTTATACAATTTTTAACAAAGTGAATCGATACTGGCATCTTTTATTTGTATAAATCTAAATCTTGTCCCACGTTTGTTTCATAAGAATATGTCATATACATATATATGTGGTTGTTCTGAGTCATGATAACCATAACTGTATCCTATTGCTGATAAATCTTCTACTGCACAAATTAATGTTCAACTTGAAGTTGCACACATGAGCCATTTGGGGTATTCCTGATGGTTTGCATCCAACTGAAGCATGTATGTGCTAATATGTTCTGCAACTTGTATTGTGACCGGAAATTTTGTAGTGTACTACAGAAGCAATGGTTAATTATTTTTTCCAAAAGAAGTAGAGAATTATTACTTGTTTTAATAAAGTTTCTTACTTGATTCTAGAAACCTCGATTTATCATTGAGGGATGTGTCATCATGAAAGATCCTAAGGTTCCTCCAATCGACGGAAAACTTGAAGATCCTTTGCCAGAACCTAAGTTTCCTCCAATCAATTGGGGATTTGTTCTCCGAACAATTAAAATACATCCGATCGTAGGGATTGCCAAGGCTTTTGACTCACTTCGTGAGTTCAAGGGGGAGGTATAAGACTAGTATTTTAATCAGATATAATCTTGATTTCATTGTATATAATTCTCTCATTATGTTGCCTTTTTGACTCTAGGGTATCTACACTAGTCCCACTGATAAGATGGATGATGCGACAAAATCTAAGCATGCTTCATTGGTTGTCATTACGGCACCAGCCCGAGTTGAGTACTAGAGTTGTAAAACGGGCCGTGGTGCCGACATGGCCCATTTAATTTCGTGTCAACCGTACTTCGTGCCGTGCTAGCCTGTTTACTAAACCATGCCGTGCCGTGCCGTTTCTTAATCGTGTCGTGCCGTGCCGTGCCGGCCCATTTAATTAATCGTGCCGTACCATTTTGTAATTGTGTCGTGCCCGTGCTAGCACATCTCCGAGTTTCGTCGATTTTTTTTTCCATAATCTACCCAATTTTTGACGAAAAATTTGTATATCTAATAACGATAGCTATATTGAATTATTAAAAAGTTTATAATATCTAATTCACAATTTTTTGTATAATCTAGCCGAGTTTTGGCGTATTGAGATTCGTAAATATTTCTATTGACTTATTAAAAAATGTATAACATATAATTAGAAAATTCATCGTTAAAAATTAATTTTGCGATAGCTATATTGACTTATTAAAAAGTTTATAACATCTAATTCACAATTTTTTGTATAATCTAGCCGAGTTTTGGCGTATTGAGATTCGCAAAATATTCCACTGTAAAAATAAGCCTTCTTCTCCTTGAATAAAGCTCTGTAGTTTTAAAGTAAGTGTTCGATCCTTTGCAATTTAATTTCTTTATTGCAAATATTTGGTATCAGAGCCAAATGGTGGCTTAAATCATAGTTAATGGTTACATAAGAATGTATTGACAATTAAATTATTGTTTATTTCTACTTTCAGTACGGTGTCGGGCAGCCGATGGGTGTTTGTAATTTTAAAGCCAGAGAGCTTATTGATTGGTCTACTAGAACCTGGCGAGAGCCTCTTCTTAGCCAACTTTTTCCTGATGATTTGGTTCAGAAAATTTTGTCAATTTATGTTCCTCGGGAAAATTTGGGTGATGAGTGTTTTTGGAAATTCACGGGGGATGGGAGGTTTTCGGTCAAGTCGGCGTATTTTACAGCCATCACTAGCGATTTTGGTTTAAGGATGGTTAATGATAGTGCTAGCATTTGGGGTAAGATTTGGGGATTGCAGTTGCCTACCAAATTTTCCTTATTTTTGTGGAAGGTTTTACATAGGATTTTACCTGTTAAAGAGGCTTTATTTTGTCGGAAGCTGGTGGAGGATGTTAATTGCCCAGTCTGTGGCAGAGATAGTGAATCAATTGAACATCTATTTTTTCATTGTGAGAGTGCAAGGAGGACCTGGAGGCTATCTAACCTGGGGTTTGACTTTTCCGTTGGAACTCCAGTGGCGTTTGCAGATTGGTTCTTGAAGTGGATGCATGAAGCCCCTGACAAATTGGCCATATTGGAGTCTATTTCTATCTTGTGGTCTATTTGGGACTGCCGGAATAATTTTGTGTTTCAAAGTTTGCAGGTGAATGCTATGCAATCCTGGAGGAATGCTCAATATTTGTATCAGATGCTTTGCAGATCCCAGAGGAAACAGGACTTCATGCCGCCTGTTGTTGATGCTCTGGAACGGGGAACTAGAAGAGTTGCTGGGAAGGATCACGTGGTTTTGCAGGGTATCGGTTTTGATGGTGGTGGGTCGGAGATCATTAGATTGGCTGTGGATGGGGCTTGGAGGAAAGAAACCTGGAAGGGGGCTTTGGCTTGGGTTAACATTGGCTCAGGAAATGACAAGTATGCGTCCAAAGTGTGTGCGAGTTCTGCGTTCATGGTTGAAGCTATGGCAGTTCTTAGTGCATTGGATGGAGCTAAGGTCAAGGGCTGGCGCAATGTGGAAATTCTTACTGACTGTTTGCAGGTTGTAAAAGGTCTATCATATGTGGACGATGCGAATGTTTTTGTCAAGCCTATTTTGTTAGATATTCTGTATGTTTCTAAGTGGTTCAACTTTGTATCTGTAACTAAAGCTCCTAGACAAATGGTTAGGGCAGCTCATGCCCTAGCCAAACGATGTATGAGTTAATTAGTTAATAAATTTATGTTTGTGTTTGATCAAAAAAAAAAAAAAAATCTCAAATAATCTATAAAATAGTGGGACGTCATGAAGTCCAGTTCGGGTTTTGTGTTGCCATAAGATCGCGTGATGCGAGTGTTTGGCCTTGACCGGTAATCCGTTGATAGACGTGCTATTTTAAACAGATCATTTGACATTGTTAATTTACCACCCACAGCATTTAGAAGTAAACAAAGTATAATTGTTTTATAGAAACTTATGTAAGCATTAACACTTTTCCATTATGATAAGTAGGTTTTTTAAACCTGATTCAGATAAAATAAAAAATACTGAATTGGTTGAATATGCTAATGTGCAAGACCAACTAAATCAATGGACAATTCCTCCTGTTAGTCCTGACACCATTTACAGATATGGAATGTTTCAATTTAGAAGTAGCATGGCAATAAAAACCATGGAAAGAACTGAAAGTATTGAAGAAAATGATAAGATAATTAATCTTATGGAACCTAGAGATCTCATGAATCATATGAGAAATTATAAATACATTCACTTAGGACTTGTCCAGGTTGCTTTGAAACCACTTACTTTATTACGCATGGATACTTGCCTTCAGGTTACACTTCGAGATGAAAGATGTAATAATTGGAAAGCATCTATTATGGGTGCTGTTGAGACCAGTTTATGCCATGGTCCAGTTTATTTTAATGCTTACCCCAATCTGACCTTATCACTTACATATTAGAATTTAGGAGAGGCTTTGAATCTTAGAATCATTTCCAAAGGATATGATTTCCTCCCAAGATCAGAAACTGTAGCAATAGTCTACAGGATTTACTATAAGATTATGAATACCGTAAATTCAAGGGTGCGTCAATTAGGACCACCAGATCAAACAGTTTTAATTGAAACCAATATGTTTACATCAAATATTGCAACCAATAGGTTGATAAATTGGGATGAAGTCACTTTTCCCGAAAGTTGGACCATTAATAATGCAGTCCCACCTAAACCAATTGTCAATCGTAATATTGAACAAATTATACAAGAAAATGATGGAACTATTAGCATAAATTTTAGAAATCCATCTATAGGATACTATCCTAGAAGTATGAGTAGTAGGAGTAGTTTCTCCTCACCAAAACCATATAGAGTCAGTTTTCCAACTTCTAGTAGACATTCTGTCTCTGAACAACCAAAACCTCCAGTTGAGGAAGTTCCCATAGAAGGAATTAGAATTTCTGAAAATCAAATTCCTCACGGTGTATACCATAATCCTTCCCAGTCTAATAGACGAGAATTGCCAACGGCCAGTGAAATGAATTTTTCTCTACATGGATAATTTTCAAATAGACCGAAAATCTATTAATCAGGAATTTTACCAAGAAAAATATGCAGAATTTAGAAAATGGTATTTTTCTAAATATAATGAAAAGTAATTTACAAAAATTCAAAACGGAGTTCTACAATTGGATAGAATATTCCAAAAAAAATTGTTCCTTTTACTCAATGGTTTTATGGGAGACATTGGGATGAAATAGACCAATCAATAAATGTTATTAATGACTATCATGTGAATTTGCAGGGTCTTGATGGGATTGTTATTAAAGCAGTCCATCCTCCTAGTGTTCCTTTGAAAATAGAATCACAATCCTCTGATCCTAAAAAATCTAAAGTTTTAGAAGCTATGGCTTTTATCAAACCCACAGATGAGGATAATAATACTAATAAAACCTATAAACAAAATAGTTATACTAATCTACATTTAGGAACTATTGGTTCCCAATTAACCAGAATAGAAGAAGTTAACCAAATTCTAGAAACAAAGAAAACTCCTGTCCAAAATGGTGGACTTTCTGCTCTTCCCACCAATATAAAACCCCCTTTAAATATAACAGGATTTAAATTATCCAATCCAAATAAAAATTCTGAATTATTAGATGAATTAGGAAAGAGACTAGAAGGTCTTTCTTTAAATGTCATTTCTGAAGAAACAAATCTTGATTTCAATGAACAAGAATTAAGAGATTTAGAATCTACTTTTCTTCCACAACCACAAATATCGAATTCAATCAACAAAGTTACTTATCCTTCTAGACACCCTTATTCTGGAGCTAATAGATACTACTACCCACGTCCTACTCTCAGGATATATTGTATGAAGAAGATTTTCTTCATACCCAGAAATCTTATAATGGAAAAGAAATTTATGAGTGGAATATTGATGGAAAATCTGAATACCAGATATTTGAGATGGCACATCAAATGATGATGTACAACACTGTTTGTAAAATAAATAAAAATTCAGATCACCAGTTAGCAGGAATGATAACTGCTGGATTTACTGAAATCCTTAAGGGATGGTCAGATAATATCCTCACAAATCAACAACGACAAGCAATTTTATATGTTGTTAAAATAGAAAATGAACAACAAAAAGAAGATGCTGTCTACACTCTAGTTAGTGCCATTTTTACCCACTTCAATGGTCCATATTCTAATCAAGATGAGCGCAATAGAGAGCTCTTACAAAATCTAAAATATCCAACGTTAACTCACTTCCGTTGGTATAAAGATGTTTTTTAAGCCAAAGTAACTCAAAGATCAGATGCTAACAGTGAGAACTGGAAAGCTAAGTTTGTTGATGGCCTTCCTCAATTCTTCGCCGAAAAGGTCAAGAAAAAGATACGAGACCAAAATAGTGGAATAACCAATTATCAGAATTATAATTATGGTCAACTTATTTCAATCGTCATTCAAGAAGGTTTAACCTTATGTAATGATATCAAATTACATAACCAATTGAAAAAACAACAGCTCACTGCAAAGCAAGAATTAGGAGAATTCTACGAACAATTCGCCTATGATACTACCATATATCCTAAAACTCCAAAGCGAATAAATAGGAAACATATTAAAATAAATTATAAGAAGAAATATCGCAAAAAAGAGAAAAAAGAGAAATCAGAAAAATCCTTTGACAATAAGGGTAAATCTACCTACAAGCCAAAAAATAGCAAAAAGCCTAAATCCAAAACTACGGCAAAATGCTATAAATGTGGGAAAATTGGCCATTATGCTAATAAATGTACTACAAAAAAGAAGATCAATGAGCTTCAAATTGATGAAGGATTAAAACAAAAACTTTACAAATTAATGTTAAATTCTAGTGAAGCAGAATCAGAAGAAAGTTCTGATCAAGAAATCAATGATTTATCAGAAGAAGATAATGAGTCTTCAGACTCTAGTCAAGAAAATTACAATTGTAACTGCAATAATTTAGAATGCTAATTTAGAATGCTCCACTTCTGAAGATTATTGGAAAGCCATTGTGGAAATGAATGGTTTAAGTATCAATGTCCTGATTGACAAGCAAAAATCTTTGCTAGATGTCCTAGACCAAATCCAAGACCATCATCTAAAAATGAAAATAATTGAAGCCTGTATCTCTTCTACAAAGGAAGAAGAAGATGGAAATCCAATAATTCCCTCTGAAACTTACAACATAAAGGAAGTTCTCAATCGTATTGAATAAGGTACAAGTCATTCACGACCTGTTACCATACCAGAATTAAAATCAGAAATCAATACCTTGAAATCAGAAATAAGAGCGTTAAAATCTTTCCAGACCAAAGCTACTCAAGAGCTAGGAAACATAAGTCATGAATTAGAAATAATAAAGAAAGGAGAAAAGCAAGATATAAGCTCTCCTCCTAATGCTGATCACAATTATTTAAATATTATAAATAATATTGTTTATCAAAAGTGGCATATTAGAATCAATCTTGTAATTCAAAAAGAATTAATACACAATCAAAAATATTATTGCCCTTGTTGATAGTGGTGCGGATATGAATTGCATCCAAGAAGGTTTAATTCCTACTCAATATTTTGAGAAAAGATCTCAAAACCTCAACCAATGCTAGCGGCTCTAAAATGATTATAAAATACAAACTTAATGAAGTTTATGTTTGTAATCAGGGCATATGCTTAGAAACAACTTTTCTTGTCTATGCTAATGGCAATGCATACCAGTACTACTGGAATAACTGTTAATGTTGATGGTCATGAAATATTTTTTGAATTTATTTCTCCACCTACTTATAAGGAAATAAATGATATAATCCATCAAATTTCTGCTAAGGATAGGCACATAAATTTTTTGCAAAAAGAAATCCGAATTATGAATATTGAAGAAATGCTTCAGAAACCATTTATGAAAGAAAAAATATCCCAGATTAATCAAGATTTCAATAGGGAAATTTGTAGTGATCTTCCTAATGCTTTTTGGAATAGAAAGAAACATATAGTTTCGCTTCCCTATGAAAAAGATTTTGATGAAAGGATAATTCCTACTAAAGCTAGACCAAGCCAAATGAAACAAGAATATCTTGTTATGTGTCAATATGAGATTGACGGTTTAATAAAAAAGAATATTGTAAGAAGGATCTCTTAGACAAGCTTAATAAAGCCGTTATTTTTTCAAAGTTTGATTTGAAATCTGGATTTTGGCAGTTTCAAATTAATGAATCTGATAGATATAAAACTGCTTTTACTGTCCCTTTTGGTCATTACGAATGGAACGTAATGCCATTTGGTTTGAAAAATGCTCCTTCAGAATTTCAAAATATTATGAATGATATTTTTTTATCCATATGCTGAATTTACAATTTTCTATATTGATGATGTTTTAATATTTTCCCAATCTATTGATCAGCATATAAAACACCTTAGAATATTTAAGGATGTTATTAAGAAAAATGGTGTTATTGTGTCAGCACCAAAAATGAAGTTGTTCCAGACAACTGTCAGGTTTTTAGGACACAATATTAACCAAGGGAAAATTATCCCTATAGAGAGAAGCATTGAATTCGCTTCTAAATTCTCAGATGAAATAAAAGAGAAAACCCAATTACAAAGATGTTTAGGCAGTCTCAATTACATAGGAGACTACTATAAAGAATTAGCCCAAGATTTAGCTCCACTTTATGAGAGACTGAAGAATCCTCCTCCTCCGTGGACAGATCGTCACACTAAGGCTGCCCAAAAAATCAAGTTAAAAGCTAAACAATGACCTTGCTTAGCTTTGGACAATTCAGAATGGAGGAAAATAGTGGAAACTGATGCCTCTAATATTGGCTATGGAGGAATTCTAAAGCAGTACAATCCTAATAACTCAAAAGACTTAATCAAAAGTTTTTAATTAGAGTGGATTGTAGTGCTGCCAAGCAAAATGTAAAACAAGATGATGTTAAAAACTTGACTCAAAACAAATATTTGCAAGATGGCAAGCAGAATTATCTGCTTTTGACTTTGATATTGAGTACATAAAAGGAGAAAATAATTATCTTCTTGATTTTCTCACTCGAGAATTTTTGCAAGGTTCTAATGAGTAATAAAGACAATAAAGATTTATTAATTTTGCTTGTACTCAAGAAATAGCAGAAATAAAATCAAAAATAAAATTTTAAGAAGATTAAAATTGGAGAAATCTTCCTAGAAGAGATTATAATGGAAATCTTCTTGAATACAGAGCTAATTGTGCAAAACTAATTGTGAAACAAAAATCCCTTAACAGGTTAATTACTTCTTTTTGTCCTGATTACAAATAACATGGATCAGCAGGCTAAGAATAGAATTTTTAGTGAAATGTGGAGAATTTGGTCCCAATCAGTAATTTTACCTGACACAAGATCTAATATACTTTTGTGGGTAAGAGGCCTTGAGGATAGACTTAAATTCTGGAATACTTACACTCTTGAAGGACTCGAAGATAATGAAAAGGTAGGCTACCGCTTCTTAATAGGAAGAAATAAAGCATTCCAGCGGCAGTTAAATATCCTTGGACGCGTGTAATGGATGAAAATACTCGCCAGAGAATTTTCCTAGAAATGAATCGCATATGGGTTCAATCAGTGATCCAACCCCGTACCAAAAATAATCTCCAATTTTGGATTAGAGAGCTTAATAAAAGGCTCAATCTTCTTGATATTAATCTTCTCAATAATGGAGAAGAAATAAATACTTATCATTGGATCAAATTTACGGTCCAAAGACTTCAAAAGGGTCTTAATGTCCTTGCCCGTGCTTAATTATACAAGTATGCAAAGACCTCCAGATAGAGGTCGAGGACAAGGAAACAGTCCTCGTGGAAGAGGAAATGGCCGTGGTACCAAATCAAGGGTTACCCAAGCAGATATTGAGGCTTACTTAAAGCCAAAGCAGCTGAATTTCCTACTTTGCAAGAAGCAACATCTTCAATTGGGACTCCTACTTCAAAAGATTATGTATTGGCTGAAGTAGGATTCAAAACATTTCCAATTACGGAGCCAATAATGATCTTGTAATCCCAAGATGAATAATGGAAGGAAGATCCATGGGAAATAAAGTCCCGTTATCTGGATACTCTCAGTTATCCAATGCCTGATGGAAAATACAGGTATATCTATGAAGCCATACTAAAACAAACTGGTTCAACAGAAATCAGCCATACTTATGAGAAGCCCAATAAAAAAAATAAAAAAAACAGCCCAATCAATTATAGTAAAGCCATAATAAAGATGGTTATTCCAATACAAAGGTGGGGAATCAACCCACAAAAGACGCGATCTCTTACTATTGGATCCAATGCGATCCAGTTCAATTATTGGGACTACATTAATGCCTGGACTTATGCTTTCTATTACCAAAATGAAAAAAAGGAAGCATTCATGGTTCTTTAAGCTATGTCCTAATCTTATTGGACAAAATGATTTTCCAAATTGTTTTGTTATGTGGTGGTCGGTCCTAGGCCAGACTACCTTCCAGAATCTGTTCAAAAGGAAATGGAGTCCTTTATGCAATACTACCCTCAATTGAGGAATAATACCTCAATTCCAGAAGGAAAATCATTCCTCTTGTTTATCACACAAATTGGAATACCTTGGATATGGAGATGGGATGTTCAGTACAAAAATAATAGTTTCAATATTCCCATCTTAGAGAGAATTTTAAATATCGATGGTGGATCCAGATTTCTCCTGATGATATTGTTTCAAATATCAAAACCAAGGTCCAATCTTATAAGCAACAATTAAAGTAGCAGGAGAAGCCATCTATAAAGAATCCCTTTCTAATGATTTCAGCTCAAATCAAGGCAGAAAATCCATCCCTGACGGATGATGAAGTGGCAATCAGAACTATGGACCACATGAAAAACCAATTTTTTCAAACTTTTAATAAAATCCCTGATGACGAATCTATGACATCTGCCAAAAGTCGAGAAGAGGATAATAATAATCCATTTTCATGTCTGGCTGTTGAATCTCAAGATCCATATGAAAATGAAGAATTCAATGACGAGGCCCTAACTCTGGGAGGTTTTTGGGATAGCATCACCTATACCCTTGCAGAAAGAATGAAAAAAAGGAAAAGGCAAGGCAGACTAATTCGTCATCCATGATGTCAACCAATTTGGCCTAATAATAGAGGTCCAGGACATCAATTATGGTGTCATCTCTACAGCTTTGACAAAAGTATGTGACGATGGGGCCCAAAGCTGTACCCGGCATCTTTTATCATTTGTAGATGTAATTTCATTTGTATTTGAATTTAGTTTGTCAGTCAGAATTCCCTATATAAGGAATGCGTCTTAGCAGCATTAGGCAGAGTTTTCTCTTCTCCTCCTCTCCCTTTCTCTCTGTATTTCTCTCCCTTTGTAACCCTCTTTCTCCACTGTAAAAATAAGCCTTCTTCTCCTTGAATAAAGCTCTGTAGTTTTGACGTAAGTTTTCGATCCTTTGCAATTTAATTTCTTTATTGACTTATTAAAAATTTTATAACATCTAATTCACAATTTTTTGTATAATCTAGCCGAGTTTTGGCGTATTGAGATTTGCAAAATATTTCTATTGACTTATTAAAAAGTGTATGACATATAACTAGAAAATTCATCATTAAAAATTAATTTTTTTTGTTACATTAAAATTTAGTATTTGTTGTGTCGTGCCTTGGGCCTTGCCTCGCGCTGTGTCGCGTCTAGCCCACTTTCGTGCCGTGCCCATCTATTACCGTGCTCGTGCCGTGCCATGCCACATTTAAACGTGTCGTGTCGTGCCGTGCCCGTGCCAACCCGACCTGTTTGACACCTCTATTGAGTACTATGTATGCCAAAATTCTTGGGATAAAATATGGGGGGTGGAAGTACTTGGGAGGATTCCAAGACACATGTTCGATGCTTTCAGTTGGCCCGTTAAACCAAAGATGCAGCAAATGGCATAAGCATATCACTATTGAGATCTGATTCTAGGAATATTTTGCGATGTAGTTATGTTGTTGCTGAAGGTAGATTTCTGGAGTTGGTCATATAAGCTGTTGGATTTTGTTTTCTGTTGCTGGACATATGGGCCCTCATGCATACTAGGTATACAATAAAGCAGACTGGTGTGATCGGTGGTGTGGTGACTTTGTTTGTCCCTAGCATTGTTACTAAGCATTACTAAGCATATGATCACGAGATTGCCTTTCTGGCTTCTTAGTTGCGTTTTCTTTACAGTTAAAAGTGCATTATCGTCAATATCATTTCGAAATATTTGTGACAGTGCCATATCCATTTGTCACTTTGGTTCTCATATTATCAAAAAGTTATTTGCTTGGAATAATAGGAGTAATGCACAGCATAAATCTGAAAGAACATAGGAGTAATGCACAACATATGAACTTATCTCTTCTTATTTACACAACAAATGAATTTATATGTTCTTATTTATACTATAAATTAGTCTTAAATTTCAACAGATGAAATTATCTGTTCTTATTTACACAACAGATGAACTTATATATTCTTATTTATATTGTAAATTTGTCATAAATTTCAATAGATGAACTTATATGTTCTTGTTTAGCAGAACAAAAGCAGATAAACTTAATCGTATTCTTATATGTTCTTGTTTAAATTAGTCTTTAATTTACTAGATAAACTTATCTCTTCTTATTTACACAACAGAATCCTTATAAACAATCATTTCGATAAGTTTACATGTTCAACTTCAAATTTTTTGAGAAATGCACAGCATAAATCTGAAAGAGATAAGTTAATCTCTTTAACTTTTTTAGGGATGCAGAGTATAAATAATTAAAAGATAAACTTATTTATAATGAACATATAAACTTATCTCTTCAAATTCTTCATTGTATTTGTCAACTAGAACTAGCAGATAAATTTATCTCCACAAAATTAATATGTATATGTCTCTGGACATATGCATATATAAATTTATCTCTTCGAATTCCTCATTAGTTAGAGAATAAAATAAATTTTTTACAGAATTCCGAAAATCTGTCTCTGCTTTAATATAACTATTTATATAAAAAATAGATTTTTCACAGAATTGTTTCATTATATTTGTTCACTATAGCTAACAGATAAACTTCGTCTTCTTCTTTTTTTTTTCATTATAGCTTTATGGATTCATATAAATTTACTAACTCATATAAGAGAGCAAAAATAATTTTTTTTATACAAGAGATGAATTCTCACTTTGGACATACATGCAGTGGGATGAAATTGGTTGTTGGCATGAAAGAGGAGAAGTGTCCGTATAAGTGAAAATCAAATTGGTTGGCCCAACTCTTGAATGCAACACACCCCTCTTTTTAAAGAAGCTGACTGGAAAGTCTCTTTACATTAGTGTCTCTTAATTATATGATGCTTATATATGTGTGTGTGTGTGTGTGTGTGTGTGAGAGAGAGAGAGAGAGAGAGAGAGAGAGGTCAGGATTGTTAGTCAACTCATTAATTCGGATGCGGCTTCATGGAAGGAAGATGTGGTTACTAGTCTTTTTGAGCTTGATCATGCGAGACGTATTCTCAGTATCCCTTTGTCATGGACTAACCGAGGTGATAAACTTGTTTGGCATCATTCGCATTCGGGTCTCTACAATGTTAGCTCAGGCTATTTTTCAGCTTTGGAATTGAAAAACCAAAGACTGATGGGAATGGGTGATGAAGATTGTCCCAGATCTGTGGCAATAAAGGAGGAGCTTTGGAAGAGCATCTGGCGTTTGAACATTCCTAAGAAAATTCAGCATTTTCTATGGAAATGTTTTCATGAAATTCCACCAACTAGGAAAGCTTTGCAGCGGAGAAAGGAAGTGGAGGATTCTAGCTGCCCGGTTTGTGGAGCTGACTAAGAAACCATTATTCATCTCTTTCGTACCTGCCCTTTAGCTGCTAAGGTGTGGCGTTTATCGTCATTACAAGTTGATATGGGTGTTTTACATCTTTCTTCCTTAAATGGTTTCTGGGATGCTATGGAGCTTTGGTGGCAGGTTCATGCTAATAAAGAGTGGTGTATGTCGGTAGTTGCAGTATTGATGTGGTATATTTGGAAGTGTAGAAATGGGGTTATTTTTTAACAAAAGCTCTCTCTTCCTAGTATAGCGTGCAAGCGGGCCATGGATTATTTGCAAGAGTTCTTGGTTGTGAACTCATTAGATACTGCGGCTGTAAATTCAAGTGGGGAAGGGAGTCATAGTTTATGGCAGAGACCTCCATGTGGTGCTTTCAAGATTAATGTAGATGGGTCGTGGAAGAAAGGGGAGAGAAGAGGGAGTTTCAAGGCTGTTTTTTGTGGCTGCTTCTATGGGAATTTCTCAATGTTGCACGAGCTCCACGGTTGCAGAAGCTTTGGCAATCCGGCAGGGTATTCTGTTGGGATTTCAACTTGGTTTGGAGTCGGTCATTTTGGAGAGCGATGCTCAATTGATTCTGAATATGATCAATGGTCAGAGGTCAACTATCCTCGTTTCCTGTGATCCCATTTGGAACGTTTGGACCCATATCTTATCTTGGTGGGGGTGAAACGGGTTACCCCTTGCATACTGTGGTGGAAACCAAAACAAAGTATCATATGGGATATATTGCATGCCCTTTGTAGTAATATGGACCATTTGGATTATGAGAAATGCATGCATTTTTGAGAATGTCGCACCATGCAAATTGGGATGAAACTCAGGAACTTATTAAAGCAAGGGTTGCCTTTTGGGTCAGATCAAAGAAAGAATGGAAAGAGTACTCTATGGAGGACTTTATCTTCAGTCTCAGAAGCATCTTGGAATCAATCTGAGATTCCTTGGGGTCTGGGTGATTAACCTTTTGTGTGGGTGCTTTTTGGTGGGTTTTCTTTTGAGTCTAGCCTCTTTGCTTTTCTTGGTTTCTCCTTTTGTTTATTTTGTTGTTGCTTGGCCTTGCTGGGTTGTTTAGAATGGTGGTTTCTGGAGTTCTTGTTTGTCTCTTGCTGGGGGAGGTTTTGTTGTTTACTGGCTGTGTCTGGGTTTGAGTCTAGTTGTGGGCTTGTATGGTGTGTCTGGGTTTAAGTGTCTCTTTTTGGCTTGCGTCTGTTTCTTGTTCTGTGTCTGGTGGTGTCTCTTTGTTTGAGTCTAGTTGTGGGCTTGTATGGTGTGTCTGGGTTTTTGTCTGTTGTGTCTCTTTCTGGATTGTGTCTGTTTCTTGTTTGTGTCTGTGTCAGTCGTGTCTGGTATGTTATGCTTCCAATAGTCTTGGTTGGGCTCTCTGTGGAATCAATCGCTGCATACATCTCTTATGTTTTGGGAAAGATCATCTGCTATGCATGTATTTTTCAATGATCTTTCAGGATTGCAAGGATTTCATAGATATAATGGCAATTTGGCATCCCAAATTCTTCTTTCTGTAAAATTTCTGGTTGATCTCATTTTGTCATATTTCTGGAGAAGCTCTTGAGCAGTGCATATACTCCTTTGTAATCACCCATGAACTGCAATATGGGCTGTCTGCTGCACTAGACTCGTCGAGGGTGTTTTATCTGCTTCATTCAAGGATGCTTTCGTCTGATACGAAGTGGTGATGCAAAGAGGGTTACTTCGGTTGTACCCAGATTCTATTTTGCTGAGTGCTAGGCCGTTATTCTTTATGTGATTTCTTGCGGTAGAAGTTAGTTTCGTGATTGTTGATGTATCTATGCGGGTATACTCTTATGAGCCCGTTTGGCTGTTCTGTTTTTTGTTCTCGGTTGGCTCCTTGCTAACTGTGCTTTGTGGCTTTGGAGAGGCATATGATTGTCGAGACGTCAAGTCCCAACTTAGTTGGTATGCTTCCTTCTTGTTGTGATGCCATATTTCTCCTATCCTTTTAATCTTGTAATCTCTCCCAAGATTAATAAATTTCTTTTGCCGTTCAAAAGAAAAAAAGACTCCTCGTTTCCTGTTTACTCTCAACCTCTTTACTGCTTAAAAGTTCCTTTTGAAGTATTCCACTATGTAAGCATAGTTTGCTTTCACCCAATTTGCTACTCTCTTTTTTTATTTATTAAATCCACCTGCTCTTCCTTTTTTCAAAATGGCTTCATTTCTTGCCATCCTGTGTTTGGATGGGTTTTGAAAAGAAAATTTTGAGATAATGTTTGGTTGGGTTTTTGAAAATGAAAATAATGAGATAATGACTAGAGAGAGAGAGAGAGAAAAATGAAATAATTAGGTAATGAGTAGAAAGAGATTCTTTTTTAAAAGAACGAAATCTTTTTGAAAATGGGAAAAAAAAAGGAAAGATAACTTTGAATTTCCCAACATCTTTCCAGCCTTTTATAGTTGGTAAGAAACCACCAAGACATGAGGGTTAATCAAAAGATTCAGGACAGGCCCATTCCATTCTCCACCCAATCTGAGACCAAATTTTCCATGAAGTTCCACTATGCAAAAACAACATGCCCAGCAGTTTCTTCATTTTTCTTATACAATGTACATTCACCATTGCCAAGATGGTTTTGAATGTGAATATTTCTTCTCAATGCCAACTCCCAGTTGCAATTCTATCTTGAACTGCTCGCCAAAAAAACATCTCAACGTATGAGGCACGTGCCCTAGTTGGCAGCACCAAGTGAAGGTGCCGGCAATGTTGCCGAACACGTGATGTAGGTGCCCTGAATGAACTACACAAGTCTGATCCACTGCAGGCAACTCTGGGAGTTCGACCTGCTTGCATGTTTATTGTTTGGTGTTGTGTAGAGTCTGGCCTAAGCGTTATGGCCTGCCATAATGTTCTGTCTATCGCTTTGACATGCAGGAGTTCAAGTCTTTCTTCATGAGTTCTGCAAAAGAGTCCTTTTTTTTTTTGGGATAACCAGGTGTCCGAACTAGTTTTCACGTACCTCAACTAATCTTAGGAGACCAATTCCACTGTCCACTAGCGGGGGCCCATTTAAAGCCAGAGCAAAACTCTGTATGGACTGACTCCAAAGAGTTGATAGCGCCTACGAGGTTTCAAACCTGAGACCGTTATAGACACCCTTATTTGACCCGCAATGCTTAGGTCTATCTCAATGATGACAATTGACAACACTTGTCACTTTCATTAAATTATAAACCTCGTAACATGTTTTTATCAAGTATCAAAATCTTTTTGGAGTTGCATCGTGTTGCATGTTGTTTTAAAATTGTGTTAAATAAAACAACTCACGTTAAATTGTTTTCGATCCGTTGTGCACCCAATTTTAGCTCAAACTGTGGCTGTTTTCATCCCAAAAATCAGCCCAAAACACTTTAAATTAGCCCCGAACGAAACTCAAACAAAAGCAGCCGAATCTCGTTTTCAGTAGAACGCTGGGCCGGCCTTGACGAAAGCTGGGCCAGCTTTTTGAAGTCAAATTCCAAGATTCTTTGAAATCGAAAAAACAACGTAGTTCCCAATTCTTCTCTGATTTTGTTATTATTTTTTGGACTTTAAAATTACAACTAGGCCCTGAATGTTTAATAGCCACCTAAACCTATTCGTAACTGTCAGTGGATAAAGATGTGAACACTAAAAAGAAGGAAAATGTTAACGTTTACCTATGAAATGTGTGAAAACTGTATAAAAATATGTGAAAAATTTATTAAAAAGTGTGAAAAGTATATTGGAGTGTTTGTTTGTTTGTGTGCTTATGGGCACACGTTAGCAAAACCCTAAAAGGAATACGAGTGAATTTTAGCTTAGTACATACCAAAAACATACTAGTGGCGGGCAAGCATCCAACCGACGACCAAGGGAACTAGAGTTCAGTGCGGACAAATACTCCCTTCATTCCTTTTTAAATATGTTAGCTTTGTAAATCGAACTTATTACCTCCACTTTTCAAAAATATCATCCGCTTTTACCCATTAACTCTTTACCCACTAACTTTTTAAGAAGGCAAAATAATAATTGTACAAACTTTTATCCGTTAACTTTTCAAAATACATGCTAATTAAAGGATAACCCAAAATGGAATAGCCGGCAATAAAAAAGGGGCGGAGAGAGTAACACACAAGTAGCAGGCAAGCATTCAACAGAAGCCCATAAAGTTCAGCCGGCCAACCATGACTTACAGAAGCCATTTTGAATCAAAAACATACAAGGGGACAGAAGTACTCGTCAGAAGTACTCGTCCTTTGAATTTGAGTCAGGGACAGAAAAGCTTTTAAAAGCACAAACAACTTAACTTCGAGACAAAACATACAGGACAAATACAGATGATAGACGAGCTTTTAAAAGCACAATCAACTAGGGGTGAACATAAAAATCGGAGAACCAGACCAAACCGATTTTTTTTTTTCTTTGGCCAGTTCGGTTCCTGGTATTTTAAATTTTTGAAAATCGGTTTGGTTTCTGGTTCAGAGGATTTTTTGCATGAAGCGAACCAGTAATATGCAAAATTGTTAGGGGTGGGATTCGAACCCCCTACCCTTGGATGTTTGCCACGTTCTTCTCCATAGACCTGCACTTCCGTTCGTAATAGATGTGACAATTAATATATTTATTACTCCTATATGTTTTTAACCCCAAAAGGCCCAAACGGCCAAACCCAGCTTTAAATGTCTCTCACATCTATGTGTGATTTGACTAATTTTAAAAAAAACTGATTTTTTGGTTTTTTTCGTTTTGTCCTTATTCAAAAAAAATTTGCATTTGTTAGTTTTCGGTAGATTTTTTGTAGTTTTTTTGCTTGTCTCAACGAAAGGAATCTAAAAAGTACAAAATTATTAACCAAACTTAAAGTTTTGTGAATAAAGACGAAAAATAATCCCAAAAACTAGTTTATTTTCGGTTTTATTCAAAAAACTATTACTTTTGACCATAATTTTATACTCTTTGGATTCGTTTCGACGAGATAAATCCAGAAACCACAAAATCTTGACGCAAAACTAACAAATGCAAATTTTTTTTGAATAAAAACAACGAAAAAAACCAAAAAACTAGTTTTTTCAAATTAGCCAAATCACTCAAATCTCTCACATCCCAAAACCCAATCTATCACATCTTTCTCTCCTCTTGGTCGATCTCACCGCGGTGACCGACCAAGTAACGGCGACAGCGATGACAAATCTGATTGGATTTCCTCTTCTCTCGGCTTGAAACGTAGAAGAAGTAGAGGATTCTAAGACCTAGCAGAAGATCCGGGTAGAGAGAGTGGTTCTCGATCATTTTTGGGTATGTACATGCGTGTTTGTGTATATGTACAGATCTGTTGATTTTCGATGATGATGATGTAGATTTGTTGATTTTGGACGAATATGATGTAGATTTTTTTGATGAAGATGTAGATCTCTGTGTGATGAATTTTTTTTTTTTTTGTATGTCCCAAACTCCTGATCCTTTCTCTCTCTGGCGAACCGAACCGACTTCTAAACCGGACCGAACCGTACGAACCGAACCGGAACTAAACCAACTCTTAAAAATCTGTTTTGGTTCTATAGGTCTCCCGAACCGATTTTTCCCAGTTCACCCAAATATGCCGATGAACCGGACCGAACCGAACCGGTTTCACCCTGAATCAACTTAACTTAGACCAACATACAGGATAAATATAGATGACACATCACTTCCATATAGAACTGTAACCCTAATCACGGAATAAATATCTTTTCGGTGTTGGAATTTTGACAATTCAATGTGAATGAATTTGTGCACATGGGTGGCTTCAATGTGAATGAATTGTGCACATGGGTGGCTTCCCTTTGTAGGATACCTAATCTTCCTCATTTCACACTAGAAGTCACCATTGTGGGCTACTTAATTTATCCCTCTTTTCACACTTGGAGTTTCTCCTATAAATAGGTCACTCCTCATTGTGTTTTGCATCAGAAAAAACAATCCAATTCATTCCTACAAATTTCATTTGAGTCAGGAAGAGAGACAGGCGTTAGTTAGTTCGCCAAGGCGGTCGACGGTGGTGTTTCGTCGGCTCGTGGTTCTAGCCGTTGTATCCTGGGACGAAGACATCGGTTCAACCTACAACACCCACGGTAGGCGGCGAATCTTTGTTAAGGAGAGTGTGGTTACACACGACTCGGCAATTTCTAATCTACTGTTTGTATCTCTGTTTCGATTCTATTATTTTCGGTTCATGTAATTTGTTTACATTTTGTTCATGTGTAATGTTATAAGAAGAATTTGTTCTTTGGATCTGTGATTGCCACTATATTTTTTCCAACAGTCTTAACAAAGATTTTCTTATCGATTGGCAATCGAGTTCCAGAAAACAATTCTGTTTTATACTGACTTTTGAGTTGCAAGAACAGGATCGAAGTAGAGACAGAATTGGTGGTATCTCGTTGAGATCATATAGTAATCTAACTAGATTACTTGTGTGAAAAAAAAAAAAAAAAAAAAACCAAGAATCAAGTTTTGATTCTTGGATCATGCTGGTTTCCAAACCTGTTAAGCTTCGGCTTTGTCGGTCATGCGTGGCTTGACATGAGATCTTGATAATCTCGACGGCTACGACCTTAGGCTGTCGTGCGCGGCAGGCCTCCGTTTAGAAAACGGTGCGGAGAACGGATCTCCGAAGTGTACACTCCAGGTGCCGGAGTCCAGCCGAGGTGCTCTGATAATTTTCTTTCGCATCTCTGGTTTTTCCCCTCTCTCTGTCCAAGAGGAAGAAAGGTGAAGGAAGAAAGGAGGATGTGAGAGAGACGAGATGGAGAGAATGGTTTCAACAAAACATTTATTTTAAAAGGAAGAAGACAAGTCTTCTGTTTTCTAAAGTTTTCTCAAAAGAAATCAGTAGCTTTTGTCTTATTTCCACCCATTTGTCAAATTTCGGTGGAATGTTTTCAAAACAAGAAAACAAGTGGGAACACAGTTTTGGTTTTCATTGATAAAAAGTGTCGGTTGAGTAAAGGAGACCCTCCATTATTTGTTCTAAAATAATGAATTTTTTACTCCTCATGGAGGCAAGAGTCTATTGTTTTCCAGAAAGTTTCCTCAAAAACCTCATTTGTCCACTTTCGTTGGATTGTTTGTCTGGTGGAATGATTGTCTGGTGATGTCATCCATGACATCAACAGAGTAAGTTATTCGGTGTGACCAACACCTGGAATGTATGGTGCAACCATACGTATGTACAAATAGTACCGTATTCGTGAATACTATCGTATTCATGAATAGTACCGTATACGTGAATAGTACTATACGGGTGAATAGTACCGTATTCATGAATAGTGTCGTATTCATGAATAGTACTTTTGGAGGCGCATAGAACGCATTACCCTCAGAACCCCGCTGGTGGGGAGAAACAGTCACTGGGAGTACCAGAACGTGTGTAACGATATTAGACCGTTATCCCAGGCAAAGGTGCCAATTTGGGACCAATAGGCGGTGTCGCTAAGAAACCCAAGGAGAAGTTCCAAGGGAAATGCTTCAATTGTGACAAGTTTGGCCATAAAGCATCAGAATGCAAGAAGCCACCTCGTCCACAAGCGCATATTGCAGAAGCCTCGGGAGGTAGTTCTGAAATGAACTTCTCAGCTATGGTATCTGAGGTGAACATGGTGGGCTCAAATCCACGGGAGTGGTGGATTGACACTGGGGCTACTCGCCATATCTGCTGTGACAAGAAGATGTTCACGTCACTTGAGCCGGTTAATGGGGAAAAGCTGTTTATGGGGAATTCAGCAACCTCAGATATTACTGGTGAAGGAACAGTGGTCCTGAAGATGACTTCGGGGAAGACATTGACCCTGAACAAAGTGTTGTTCGTGCCAGACATTCGCAAGAATCTGATATCTGGCTCTCTGCTGAGCAATCACGGCTTTCGCATGGTGTTTGAATCAGATAGGGTCATTTTGACTAAAGCTGGATCATATGTAGGGAAAGGTTATATGGCCGATGGGCTGTTCAAAATGAATGTAATGACTGTTATCCCTACTATTAATAAGACAACTGCCCCAGTTGCTTATGTGCTTGAGTCTTCCATTTTGTGACATGGTAGACTAGGTCATGTTAATTATGAATCTATGCGTAGATTAGTTAACTTGGACCACATTCCAGCTATTCATATTGATACAAATCACAAGTGTGAAACTTGTGTCGAAGCAAAGTTAACTAGAACTTCGTTTCGATCGGTTGAGAGAAGTACCGAACCATTGGGGCTAATCCACACTGATGTGTGTGATCTGAAATATGTCCAAACGCCAAATGCAAACAAGTATTTCATTACTTTTATTGATGATAGCACGAAATATTGCTATGTATACTTGCTAAAAAGCAAGGATGAAGCGTTGGATAAATTCATTCTCTTTAAGAATGAGATGGAGAACCAACTTAGCAGTAAGATTAAGGTGGTGAGAAGTGACCGAGGTGGTGAATTTGAATCACCGTTTGGGAATTACTGTGCTAAACACGGTATTATTTACCAAACCACTGCACCTTACTCGCCTCAGCAGAACGGAACTGCAGAGCGCAAGAATCGCACATTAAAAGAAATGATGAATGCTATGTTGGTTAGTTCTGGGTTGCCTCAGAACATGTGGGGTGAAGCGGTGTTGACCGCTAACTATCTTTTGAATTTAGTGCCCCGCAAAAAGTTAGACAAAACACCTTATGAGTTGCTCAAAGGTAAGAAGCCTAACTTTAAGCACTTGTGAGTGTGGGGGTGTCTTGCTAAAGTGGCAATACCTCCTCCTAAGTATGAGAAGATAGGACCAAAGACCGTTGACTGTGTGTTCATCGGTTATGCACACAATAGTAGTGCATATCGGTTCCTTGTGTATGAGTCTGGAGTACAAGATATACACAAAAACACTTACATGGAGTCTATAAATGTGTCATTTTTCGAGCACATTTTTCCGTATAGATCCATTGGGGAGTCCAGTTCAGTGAAACGGACTTTGCATCCTGCTAACCATAGCAGTGGAGACCAAGAAAAGGAAGTTGATGTTGAACCCAGACGTAGCAAGCGTGCTAAGACATCAACGTCCTTTGGTCCAGATTTTCTAACTTATTTGTTAGAAAGTGAGCCTCGGACTTACAAGGAAGCTGTTAGCTGTCCTGAAGGTCCTCTGTGGAAAGAGGCCATTAAGAGTGAAATCGACTCCATCCTACAAAACCATACATGGGAACTGGTGGATCTGTCACCTGGTTGTAAGCCTCTGGGCTATAATGGATCTTCAAGAGGAAAATGAAAGCAGATGGGTCGATCGATAAGTACAAAGCTAGGCTTGTCATTAAAGGCTATAGGCAAAAAGAGGGCCTAGATTACTTTGATACTTATTCGCCGGTCTCAAGGATCAATTCCATTCGAATGATTATTGCTATCGCAGCTTTACGAAACCTTGAGATACATCAAATGGATGTAAAAACAGCTTTCCTAAATGGCGATTTAGAAGAAGAAATCTATATGGAACAACCCGAGGGTTTTTCCGCACCAGGCCAAGAGAGGAAAGTCTGTAAGCTTGTTAGATCTCTGTATGGTCTAAAGCAAGCTCCAAAACAATGGCATGAGAAGTTTGACTATGCAATGTTGTCTAGTGGCTTCCGCATCAACGAATGTGACAAATGTGTTTATGTCAAGAACACTAATGAAGGATATGTCATTCTGTGTCTCTATGTTGATGATATGCTCATTGTTGGTAGTAATGACAGGGTCATTCGATCTACCAAGGATATGTTGCACTCTAAGTTTGACATGAAGGATATGGGCCTTGCAGATGTGATACTAGGTGTCAAGATCACCAGAACATCTGATGGACTTGCGTTGTCTCAGACACACTATGTTGACAAAATTCTTGAACAGTTCAATCAGTCTGACACAGGCATCGCAAGAACCCCAGTGGACATTAGTCTCCATTTATCCAAGAATGGGGGGGAAGGGGTGTCCCAATTAGAGTATTCTCAGATAATTGGGAGCCTCATGTACTTGATGAGTTGTACAAGGCCTGATATAGCCTACTCAGTAAGCAGACTGAGCAGATACACGAGTAATCCAGGACATGATCATTGGAAAGCGATAGTCAGAGTACTACATTATTTGAGGTATACTCGTGATCTGGGGTTGCACTATGTCAGATATCCAGCAGTACTAGAAGGGTACTGTGATGCAAATTGGATATCGGATATGAAGGACTCAAAATCCACGAGTGGATATGTCTTCACGCTTGGTGGTGCAGCAGTTGCTTGGAAATCTTCTAAACAGACGTGTATAGCACGGTCTACAATGGAATCTGAATTCATTGCTTTAGATAAAGCAACTGAAGAGGCCGAGTGGCTACGACAGTTTCTGGAAGAAATTCCAAAATGGTCAAAACCAGTGCCAGCTATTAGTATCCACTGTGATAGTCAAGCTGCGATTGGTAGGGCTTTGAGTGCCAATTGTAATGGTAAGTCCAGACATATACGTCGAAGACATAATACCATTAAACAACTGCTCTCAAGTGGGGTTGTCACAATTGACTATATGAGGTCAAAGGACAATATTGCGGATCCGCTAACCAAAGGGTTATCTCGAGAGCTAGTTGAGAAAGCATCGAGAGGAATGGGGCTAAAGCCAATACGCTCATAGTTACCGTGAGGGTAGCCAACCTAGCTGACTGGAGATCCCAAGATCTAGGTTCAATGAGACTACTTTTTGCGTGTATTCGAGGACGATCACTGAGGAGACGAGGTTTCCTACCCATTCCTGTATAAGATGTAGAACAGTGATACCTGTAAAGTGGAAAAGGTTAAGCGTTGCTTTTAATGACTCTTATGCGTCGGAGATGCCGAGCGGGGTATAACAGGATATCCTTTATAAGAAGGTCACCTATGTGAGTATGAAGTGGGGCCGCTTCTGTGAGAATTCGGGCAAAATTCTCGAGAAAATACTTGCAGAACCAGGAAGGGGGGTGTCAAGGCCGAAATGAACCCAACAGTGAGAACTGAACTACGTCAGGAGAAGTCCTGTGTGACGTCTGTTGTCTAAGTTTACACCAGCGACGGAACAGTTCAAAGCAGGACTGCACACTGGTCTGTCAGTAAACTCGATAGGCTATCACAAGGGAAGGTTCAAGGCCAAAAGCTACCTATCCTATGCAGGACCTATCTGTTGTCTCTCTTTCTAAGTCAGCATTATAGTTTGCATTAGAATGCATGCCAATTTCATTCATGGGGGGGATTGTTGGAATTTTGACAATTCAATGTGAATGAATTTGTGCACATGGGTGGCTTCAATGTGAATGAATTGTGCACATGGGTGGCTTCCCTTTGTAGGCTACCTAATCTTCCTCATTTCACACTAGAAGTCACCATTGTGGGCTACTTAATTTATCCCTCTTTTCACACTTGGAGTTTCTCCTATAAATAGGTCACTCCTCATTGTGTTTTGCATCAGAAAAAACAATCCAATTCATTCCTACAAATTTCATTTGAGTCAGGAAGAGAGACAGGCGTTAGTTAGTTCGCCAAGGCGGTCGACGGTGGTGTTTCGTCGGCTCGTGGTTCTAGCCGTTGTATCCTGGGACGAAGACATCGGTTCAACCTACAACACCCACGGTAGGCGGCGAATCTTTGTTAAGGAGAGTGTGGTTACACACGACTCGGCAGTTTCCAATCTACTGTTTGTATCTCTGTTTCGATTCTATTATTTTCGGTTCATGTAATTTGTTTACATTTTGTTCATGTGTAATGTTATAAGAAGAATTTGTTCTTTGGATCTGTGATTGCCACTATATTTTTTCCAACATTCGGAACAGCTAGTCATTAATTTCAGATCTTCAGGCCGCCATTTTTTGAATACCCAGTGCAGTGAGAGATGCAGCGAGCAAAATAGCTCCAGGCACATATCTAGTTACTCGAGCTTTATGGTTGAGAATTTTTTTACAAACCCAAGTCTCGACGTCAAGTGATATGTCTTTTAGTTGGAACAGCTTCTGAGTGATTGAAGAGTAGCCCTGTAAAAATTAGTGCATTTAGATTTTGGAAGTCAATAAGTTAGTAGTTTGAAGCTTTCTAGTAGGTAAAGCAATACACTTTAATGTACAACCTATATCAGTTAGGGCATTAGAGCTTAAGGTTGCGCCACTGTGTTCTTAAAAAGTGGATACCACAGAGGCCACAAAACTGTTGGAGTGATTGGAGAGGAGTTTCGAATTCACAACCAACATAACTCAAGTTTATTAATCTGTCACAGAATTTACAATTTACAAGCGGGTCTTTTATACTTTATATCAAACACGTCATTCCCAAATTTTCCATACCTTTGAAGCTTTCTTGTAGGTTATGTTAATGCACCTCTAGCCCTTGGTGTGACATCTAGTTTTAAGTGATTTCAAGAGCTTTTCTTCCTCCTTAATTGTTGTATAAAAACAGCATCACTAGTGTTCGCATACTACTGTACACAGCATGGGACCAACCCCAAATTCTCATATCTTGATTCTTAGAACTATACCCTATGGTTATCCCCTTAACATCCTAAAATAGTCACATTCAACCTATATAAGCTTTGGCATTAGAGCTTAACTTTGGGCCGCCGTGTTCTTACAAAGTGGATATCAAACGGGCCACAACATCGCATTCCCAGAAAGCCAGAGGTTCTGGAGTTTGAAGCAAGAGAGGATCGATCTACGATAGGCTTGCTACGATTGAAGAGTCATTGATTGCCCTAATCGGACAGAATACCAAAAAGTGAGATTTGCCAAGATGAAGCTTGTAGGCTTGGTACTAGTTTGGTGGAATAGCGTTGAAGAATGCTGGAACAAGAAGAGGAGTGCCTGTCGCATATTTAAGAACTACCAAGGCAGAGACGATCTGTAGCAGTCATAAGGCTTCACGAACAAAATGCCAAGTGACTAAGAAGTAACTGTAAACGAAATGAGTAAAGGTAACATGAGGATGCCAAGATGGATTAGTTAATTTGAGAAATTTTCTGAGTATCACCAATTAAAGGATAAGTTGAGAAAGAACATACAAGTATACAATGATGGTATGGTCTAGTTTGGTTTGATGGGTATTGTTAATCATAATGAGGTTTATTTGAATCATCTTTCTCTTGGATAGAGTTTTGGTCAATCTAATCATCTAGTTTTTACCCCCACCGTCTTAAATTTCTTGTCCATTTTTCGTCATGCATGCCATTTTGTATTATTAATCATGATGGGGTTTACTTGAATCATCAATCTCTTGGCTAGAGGTACAGTCAATTTAATCAAGTTATTACTCCGTATAGCGTAAGTATTTATTTTATGAGATAGTATGTCATTTCTATGTTCATTTGGAAAAAAACAAATAAATGCTTGGTCTTCCACTTATACGAAATTAAATGGAAATAACAAATATCAAAAGAGGAGACCTAATTGCCCATTGCTTCCATAACGGGGCATACTTAAAAAGTAGTTTAGGGGAAAATGAAGATAAATAGCACCATACATGTTATATTGATTTCATCTAAACAAAGGTCGATAAGATTTTATGAGTGTTAAGACTTCATTCTTTGGAAGGTGGTCTACCATGAACATTGAAAGAAGGGACAGAAAATGACCTTTGGGAGAAATTCGGTCCTTGACGCTTCAGCCTCATAAACACGCTTATTTACAAGATGTTTGAATTCCAAGAAGTCAGAATTTATCTTCATCTTCGTCTATTGAGGCGCCAAAAAACATAATAGACAATGTAGGTACATAATCACAACTTGAGGTCAAACTAAATTCCAAAAGTTACCTTCTCGAATTTCTTGGTCGCAGCAGCAAGGGATTTTGAATATTCCAAGTTGACCATCTCCAATAGCATTTGGCCCTGTCTCATAATCAGAACTAGAAAGTGAAAAATAGAATATTTTGTTGTCTAATAATCAAAACTAGCAAGTGAAACATAGGGAAATCTGCCTCTCCGGAGGGAGATCAGTCGGCTTTTTCAGTCACCGGAGGAGAGCCTCCTTGAGTGCTTCATCATCTTCGTTGGGCAGAGAACAAATTGATCTGCTGCGATCTTTGTTGTTATAGTCCCCCAAATTACAAATTTCAGACTCCCATCTTTTAATTTATCACTCTAAAGATCCCTATATTACTTATATTGGTAAAATATGTTATACATGTTATGTCATGAAGCATGCTAAAAAAAATTACTCCATTTTTTATTTGATCTGAAGCATGCTAAAACATAGTATAAAAAAATTGGTGTACCCTCGCCGTACGCGTATCCTACTTATTTGGCTTTTATAGTACCTCACACCTGTGCTTCATTGGTGTAGAAGCCTGCTTCAAGTAACATGTTCTTTGTATAGATTTTAGGCTTTAAACTATTTGAACCACATTCGTATGATGTTGAAGGATTGCCTTCTCCTCTAATGAGATAGGCGTTTCAATGCATCTATTGATCTTACGAACTTTTTTGTGATTTCATGCGTTTTCTTGAGTCATCATTATTTGGTTAAGATGGAATATAATAGGAGAGACGGGTCGTGCCATTGAGACCATAGGTGCTAGTACTAATACAAAGTGATACTGGTTTTGCCCCCCAAGTTACGCTTGTTAAGTCCGTTTATCATTTCACTTGGACTGTGGTACTGGTTTTGCGAGTTTTCATGTTTCGACATATCGTGCAACACGACTTACAAGAGGCTTTTAGATACTTGCCGCAAAAGTTGGAGGCTTTCGAGTGACTTAAAAAGAAAAGAAAGGAGTTTTGGAAACTCGAGATGCATCCAGGAAATCTAGACCAATCTAATTCGGAAGGAAAAATCAAGAGTTGGATTCAATCCCGAATTCGGAGTGTCTCACTGCGGACCTTGGTAATTCAGCCATGTCCTTCAGCTCACTCATCTGAGAATCATTCAAGTTGGGTTGGAAAGCTTATTTAAAGAGCCACTACTTTGAGTGAAAATAGTAAAATTGCCAAGAGACAGATTATACTCGTATGATGATCTGTTCTATGAGATAATCCATACCAATTGACAACTCAAGTATCTTCTTGATGATTGTTGAAAGGGATTGCAACCCTAGCAATGATCCTTATTCAAATGCTACACCTAGCCTATGCATAACGTAGATTATGTGGTCGGGGTGGATTCAAAACCCTAGATCCTTTCTCACATAGTTTTCAATCATCCTCAAATCATCTACTGCCTTGCTAATTTACTCAGTTTTCTAAAATCAAACAAATCAACTCTCTTCTTTTTCTCGAATTAAACTAGAAATTTACCAAAATATAGTAATATGATACTCGGACTTGGCCACGATTTCATTGAATATGAGTTAACTCAAAGTTTCTATAAACTAATGTTTGGTACGGTACAACACGATTAGAAAACCTAGACCTTATACCATTAGTTTAACCAACATGTCCTGTTTTCCATTTCGTTTCAACTCGACATACCAAATCAAAAAAACAACTCTTTAATACTTCTTCTTAAGTCCCTAAGCGACGTATGATCCACTGCTACTATCCTCTGATGTCGTAGTAATAGGACAGTTTAATAATATTTTTCAGCATACAAATTCTCAGATCAGCGAACATCGGAACATATCAAGTTCCTTCTCTCTCCACCGTATATGCGTGAAGTGTCAACTTTATGCCACCTCAAAAAAAGAGATGTAGAAAATAAAATTAGGAAAATAAAGAATAAATCGCATACAAAAATGTTCTGCAACCATTAACACTGAGATTAAGATACGAAATGACAAAGCCAACATAGTAAGATTACCTTAGAAGTTAACTAAAAAATCAACCTCTCTTACCTCAGGCATGTTGGCAGCACTAACATCATCCATCATCCCAGATTTATGGCTCAATTGACAGAAGGACAAATGTTTCTGCAGAAAATTTGAACTCAGAATAACGATACTCTCAGGTCTCTACAACTACATTATAGGAAATAAATAACTTCCCAGGTTTCAGAAAGCCCACATGAGTTGCTGGCTAAAAATATTTAGAAGGCAGTATAAAACTGATGGTTTGAGGTTTCAATGGTTTGTGAATAAAGAAATGAGGTTGCTAATCCATCTGCAAAGCAACAATTGCTAGTGCATTAAATAGCTAAAAATTTCCTAGTGAGGCTGCACATCCATCTGCGAAGCAACAATTGCTAGTGCATTAAACAGCTAAAAATTTCCTAGAGCAATGCTTGGATGGCCCCACGGCAAGCCACAGTGGATAGTTGAGGCAGGTCTGCTTCATCCCTAAATCTGGGTGTGCCCAGACAACAGAAGCAATTTATTTAAGCTTACTCATTCAACACCGAACGAGATAGCCGATCTACCTAGAAAATTCTTCCCAACACCCTCCAAGTCCAAATGAAAAAAATTTGTAAACCATTCACCAATAGGAAAAGGAACTCCCAAAACAACTAAGATCTCAACACTTAGCATATAAATTATAACACTTCCCAATGCTTCGATGCAAGGCAGTAGATGCAGGAACCCCACTACTGAGCTTTCCGTAGTATCCCAACAGCCATTTGCCATTTGCCATTTGAGTCTCTAAAAAGACCTCCAAATCCTGCTCTTCTGTTTGTTTCATTCCAGCCTCATTTACTTCTTTTCAAGTCTTGAATACTTGACATTGAATTACCAGGAATGTAAGATTCCCATGGGTAGTGGGGGAATAAGATAACCGCTTTTTTTGATGAATGTGATTGCTGGTTGGGATAGCTACACAAGAATCACACCTATTACCAATCTCATTTCCTCTCAAGATTCCTGCCATCCAGACTTGGCCATAAGGGAAACCCAGTAAAAAAATACAAATTCCTTCTTTTCCATTCTTGCTATCCAAAAACTGGCTTGATATACTTCGAATGCTCCTGTAAGAAAAAGAAGGGTGCGTATGAACAATGAGTTCAATGGAAAAGGATAGTAACAGAAGAACATGGCAATCATTTGAAATTAAAATAATAGGAAGAAGAAAAAAAAAAAGAGACATATGTATCTTTTAACTGCGGTTCCACAAGAATAACTTACATGCAATCTATCCCTGAGAGCGTCATCAGATAATTCATTCCATTTCTTCTCAGGTCTAAGTTTTTGAAATATTTCATCAGCATCACTGTCTGACTAAAACATAAGACACAAATCACAAAGCACATGCTTGAGACCCAAAGTTAAGTCCAAGAGAGGCTTTCAACAACCTATCTCCAAAATTTGACCCCACCTTGATAAAACCACATTTGACTAGCTCTTTTTGGTACGCAAAATACTTGTGAACACTTTCCAACTTGCGTAAATGGGCGATATAATCCTGCAGAAACATCATATGAATTCAGTAAAGAGTTATTCAAAAAACATTCTATAGTCCCTTCACTGAGTCAAGCTGAAATTGTCAGGTAAAGGCAACAAATTAAATTTATGCATACAACTTTTGACATCACCATATTGATTTTGAACCAAACCAAACCATACCTTTTATACCAAATTTACCAATCAATTGGCATCGGCTACAAGAATTTGTTTCTCCATTGAGTTTTGAGCAAACCTAGATCGTTTTGACCTACCAACTCTAACTACAGCATCTAGTGTTCAACAATAAACATGTCCATACCACCTTAATCTATTCTCTCTATTGGTGCAACTCCTACCATCCCACTAAAGTTTTATTTTCTAATTCTATTTCTCAAAGTCTTACCACAGATCAATCTCAACATTCTCATTTTAACTACACTCATCTCACCCGCATGTAATTTCTTAGTAGCCAACAGTCTCTACCGTATAACATAGCTGGTCTTATAGTGATACAGTAGAATTTTCCATAACATTCTGGTTATCTTGCAGTGGACGAGTGCCAGCAAGGAAGTTAGCCGAAGATTGTGGGCTTTGGCTCACTAGCTGGAATATAGGGACGATGACTTGTACAACCTTGGAGTTAGCTGATGGTATGATTAGGAGGAGCATTAGTATACCTGTCTATAGGAGACTAAGTTGGATGGTGAGAAGCTAAGGAAATACAAAATCTGGGTACAAGCTTTTCAGTAGGAAGGATGGGTATAGGAATCAGGTGAGACTGGTTGTAGCAGAACACCTTGGAATTCTCAAGGTCACGAGAAAAGAAGATGGGAAAAGATAGGATTATTTCAGTAAAACTTCTCAACGAAGAGACTATAGTTAATATAATTAGTGTAGTGCGGGTTCCTATGCACCCCAAGCGGAGGGACAGTTTTTGGATCAAATGGGTGAGATGGTGCAAGGGATACCTTTGGTTGTGGCTAGTTTTCGGCGTTTGGTGGAAGATTGACTTAGGTCCGAAGGCGTGGTTACTTAGGTTTGATGGGCCAAGTTTCTGCGGGCTGGGGTTCTCCGAAGGGCACGGAGTATACTCTAGGGCTGACTCTAGTCTTGGTTCTACCATAGCACGGTTCGGAGGTCTCATCCACCTCTGACCCCGTATTCCTTTTGCATGTACCATTACCATTACAGGAGGCACTCTTATGTTTACCGTGGGTGGGGTTTTACGGATAAGGATAGCTGCACCGTCTGGGTGATTGTGTGTGTGTACAGAGCCCGACGGCGGAGATTGCCATTAGATGTGTTCTACATAGTGGTGACCTGGTTTTCTCTGATCCGGGGATTATTCCTTGGGGCTGGCTCTGTCTTTCATGATCTTTAGCTTTGTTGGGGAGCTCACCTACCCCTAGCCTATCCTTGTATTTGATAACACCGCGGGCGATTCTTTTACTTTCATGACCTTGCTCTATCTCTTGGATGAGGGCGAAATCACATTGGAGCCTTCTTGGACCCACTACATGGTACCCATTTATGTGCATGTTTTGCTATTATCCTAGCCTTGCGGGTTGTGCATGGCATTAAACAACTATCTGATTCACTTATTGCATATGCTTATTTACACCTATGCTGGCGGGATGTGCCAGTAATTCTTATTTTCCCACCCCGGCGGGTTGTGCCGGGGACCACGCACTTTTCTTTTCTTTCTTTTCCTTTCTTTTTTTCATTTTGTCCTTCCTGGGGTATACCCCTTGTAGGCTGTACATTCGCTTAACCCGTTTTAATTTCAAGCTTATTTACCCAAAAAAAAAAAAATACCTTTGGAAGAAAAGATATTTAGAAGCGATGATTTCAACGAAATGGAGGCAATAGATAGCAACGATACGAGAAAGTTCATTGTGGTTTTGGCTGTGGCTCCCAAAAATGAAGCTGGGAAGAGCATCTTGGACTTTGCAGTGGCTTTTGATTTTAGAATCTGAACACTTTCTGAAGAGAGAGAAGCACTTAATCACCTTCTACTAGAAGTCAATGAATTACTTTTTAATGGGAGGCGCAGACCACTTAGTATGCAAGGACAGTGAGGTCAAATTAGAGAGTGTTTGGTGTTGCAACGTGAGCTTATATAATCCTAGGTATTTGCTTGGAAGGTATACATTGAATGACGAAAGAAAGTAGAAAGTCCAAGAACTAGATGGTTTGAGTATATGAGGGGAGAATCTGGAGTTGTTTAGGGGTATGATGTTACTAGAAGAAAGTAGCGAGGAAAGTGGAATGCTATGGTGGGCTGCTTACAAAACTATGTGGAGACTGTTTAACAAATATAGGATACATGCAGACACGTGAAGAAAATATTGGCCATGGGTCCGGCGAGATTACATGTGCCATGTGATGAAACTTCATATGCTTTGAGATTTCATGCATAATCAAGTTCCCACAAGCTATTTAGTTTCCAACTTTCTAACGTTATGCCACTAGTAATAAAAGTATCCTTCAGCCCTTCTCTATGTACATTCCAGCTACACGTTTGTGAGTTTTGACAAAATATGGTTTCTGACGATTTAGCTCTATTAGTCCTTCATTTCTTTTTCTCTGCTGGCATCAACCCAGTAACTTCCCATGTCCGACTCTGTTCGAGGGTCGATTACAGTGTCTGTGTCAGGTACTCAGGTCACTAACCATATCAATTACTTGCTATTAAACCTTTTTAACCATGGGTCGCTTGTTACCTCGACTTTGCAATTTAGGGTGCCATGCCTATACCATTTAGGAAATACAGCAGTTTTAGTCCCCATTAGATGAGCTCCATTAGATGGGGTACACCAAGTACAACTTAACCTTTGCAATATTCAACCTTGTAACTTCCCTCATGTTCGATCACAACGTAGAACTTAGTTTTGAATCATTGACTGATTCATACCCCCAGTTAAACTCTTAGAAACCCGGACAATTATCTAAAACCGATTAGGTTTGTAACAACATCCACAAATTCACCAATGTCAGTATGCAAGTTCATTGACTATCCAAGCAAAAGTATAATGATACAAATTCACTCAATCCATTAGGAAATCATGGTGCAACCAATAGGATGTGAAAACCATTTGAAATAATTGCCTGAAAGCAATCAAAGAGTAACTCTACCCTTAAGTAAATTTTCAAGAACAGAATCTCAAAATTCTACCCTTAAGTACATTTTCAAGAACACAGTCTCAAAAATATGTAAAAACACACAAGAGTTAAAAACAGATATCATCAAATAGAGAAGTGACTTATTTCCACTAGAAAAAAACAAAACACTACAGTACTTATAAATGTTCCATAATGCAAATGTCATCTTGCATCACTCCTCCCTTTATTTTAAGACTCTTGCTTCTCACTTTACCAGACACTTCAGTCCGCATTCGTATACTTCTAAGATACATAATGGACACCGACCTAAATAGCTATTGATCAGTGGTACTCTTCCAACAAAAATATAACAAAACATAGACAGAAAAGCTTACCTTAAGAGGACTTTTGGCATAACATTCATATGGCAGAGAGAAAACTTGCCCGTCCAATTCAAAATCTTTAAGCAACTCAGGAAGACTCATATCATGCTGCAACAAATGTACTTGTATGATTAAAAAGGACAACAAATTGACAAACTCACAACCAAGCTAAATCTTTGAATAAATTAAGACTACAAAAGAAAATTTTGAACATTCTACTAAAAACCGCCTGAATAAATTTTAAAACATGATAAAAAGATAGTGATATTGAGACCGTCGACAATTGCCAATCTATAATCGTCAAATCGAAGTTCAACAAGCAAATTGGAATTCAGTGACAGTATACGGCAATGATTGAAAAGAGGGCCAACCACGAGGTAAAAACAAATAGCAACACACACCCTGGCAATTCCAAAAAGTTGAGCAAAAAACAAGAAAACAAAATTGGGATTCATAACTGTGAGAATTGTTTTCATGATTACTATTTTGCTATTTGATTTACTATTCACGCAAAAACGTTCAATTCTGCAGATCAGCGATTTGCGCAAAAACGATAGGGATCTATTGGTGAATCAAGGTTTATTATAATTGATGCATTCGACCAACATGAAACCACTTTTACGGTTTTGCCTTGATTTTTCTTATAGAAAAGCTCTTTTATACAATCATGTATACTTTATGAAAAACCTTATTCCCATGCAAAATTTGTTAATCATTCATTGCTTGTAATTCATGAGTAGAACGTGTCGCTAACCCCTTTTTCTCATTTTACTTAAACATTAAAATGGTAATTTCAAAGGTGTTCAAGACTAAGATCCCTTATATGAGTATGAGTTGTCTATTTGATTTTGGTTTGATTTTGATATTTTATCACAGTTTGAGTCAATGGATGTGCTCAGTGTCTTCAAAGGTGTTCAAGACTAAGATCCCTTATATGAGTATGAGTTGTCTATTTGATTTTCATTTGATTTTGATATTTTGTCATAGTATGAGTCAATGGATGTGCTCAGTGTCTTTAACATGTTATGATGTCAATTTGCTAAATTGTAATTATTCTGAATATTATTAAAGATAATATCCTACATGGATGCGTTATTTCACAAATCAATCTTTTCAATTCTTATACGGTTGTACCCTCCAAATCATAGACTCGGGTAGGGCTCAGAGCCTCGGACCAACCCACATATGTTGTCATATAAGCTAGTTTCGTACCTATTTGGCTTCAAAGTTTTTATTGTGTTAAAGCGAAGCTTTCATTTATATAATGAATCTTGAACATCAATATGCAAATATCCATTTTCCTATAGTATTTATTTTCCTATTATGTACAAGAGTTTTTCCTGTTAGACCACGTGATACAATTTCCAGTGTATATTTCTTGTGAAAATGCATAGATACAATTTCCAATGTATTTTTAGAATTTGGACTGAATCGTTAAGATTTACGATTTGATTGGATTCACAATTTTGAAAAAGATCAATCCGGCTCCCAATTTGATTCATGATTTGAACCTTGATTGGGATTCAACTTTCATTCTCCATACATGAGAGAGAGAGAGAGAGAGAGAGAGAGAGAGAAGGGGAGAGAGAGTTCTAGAACAAGACAGGGTCAATGTCAATGATGGAGAGATTTACCTACTCATTGGCTGTTGACGGGTAGTGCTAGAATTATTAGATCATGGAGGTCCTTGTGAAGGTTAGGATTTTGAGAAAGATTTGATTGGTTTGGTAGTTGTTTAGAGTGGTTGCAATCATAGTTAATATCCTACGATACAAGATACGCATCTTACGAATTGTACGTATCCCACCCTATATCTTTTGTATAGAAATCCTACGTATCCTGATTCGGTACATATCCTACAATTACTTATTCGGAGAATGCCACACCTTATTTTAAGAAGCAGAACCCCAAACGCATTAATCTAAGCCATTGGAACCAATTATGGTGATAGTCAAACCAATATAGGTTTGAAATGAAGAAAGAATCATACTTCGATTGTGATTTATTGTGTTTTGCCTGAATCATACAAGGGCTCTTCTTTTCATTCCATAATTAAGGCAGCACAAAGCCTTAATGTGATAGACAACAATTGAGAGACTTGAAATTTTGCTTCTTAAAAATCTTTATTTTTAAATGTAAGTATAATTTTTTTTTTTTAAATATAAGTATAGTTTGTTGATATAAATACTTTTCAATTGTATATTAATTATGGTTATAAACTAGATTTAGTGTTTTGACACAAGATAGTGAAGTCCAAACAAGCCCAATTGACAAAGCCTATGATGAAAGATTTTATTGAAGGAGATATAAATATGTACTTTCTAAGAGCTCTAGAATATCCTTATGAAATATCTAGATTTTTTTGTGAGAATTAGTCACATGTGTTTCTAGAATCTACATCAGAGTTTATCTTCTATAATAATATATTTTGACGAGAGCCTTCCATGAAGTACTATAAATAATAATCGGTTCTAGCCATTTTGTCCCAAGCCAAAAAAAAAAAAGTTGTGAGCTCAAGTGTAATACAAATTACAAATACTCACCTTCCATATATCTTCTATTAAGTATTTCTCCTTCTTGCAAAAACTTGTCCAACTAAACACTAGAACCTCCTATTCTTCTGAAAAATATATCTTAAGATACGAGATACGTATCCCAATATGATCTGTACAATAAAAAAATGATGAACTATATGTGTCCCAATTTTGAAAACACTCACTGCATTACTCAAAATTGATGATGCAGTGGAGTTGTTTTGGTGCCATGGTTGAGCTGTTGAACAGCATCCCCACACCCAAGTCAAAACACACAGTGTAAGGTTACGAATATGCCAATACCCATATTGTTTTTTCGATGGTGTCCACCGAAAAAACTTTAATGTGGAAACATTATAGCACAAGGAAGTTAAATGAATCAAGACAATATATCAAGAGAGGTCCACATGATTTACCCATACGAAAATTTCCATATAAAATAACTTCCTCAACTGAAGTGTTCATTTTAAGATCACCAAATGATGAAGTGTTCATTTTAAGATCTCCAACTGAAGTGTTCATTTTAATTTGTATATATTTTCGAAGAAAGTATCATATGAAGTTACACATATACCTGCAAGCGACCAGAAGACAGCAGATAAGCAAAAAAATAATGTTTCTGGATCTTGTTTAGCTCCGCATTGGAATACCATCCGAATGGTACCTGTACAAACAATTTGAATTTGTCATGTCAAACACTACTAGTATGTATGTATGTACGTATGTATGCATGACACTACTAGTAACTATGTATGTATGTATATACACATACCAATGATCTAATGAGGGATCCCTCATTTCGGTTTGGTGCAGACCTCATAGATCTCGGCCGTATTTTGATGATCCGAATCGTTCAATGTGGTTACGCCAAGCTTCTAATAAAGGATCTCTTACTTCACTACGGTGAGGGACTTCCATTTCCCAGTTGAATGTTGATGATCCGAACCGTTCAATGTGTTTAAAGGTGTTTTTAAGGGTCCATGCGAGAAATTATCGGGAAAAAAAAAATGACCATGGAGGACTTCATCCGAACAGTTCTTCATAAAACTACGTATATATCATTTTTAAGAAAAATTGTTCGGGTGAAGCCATTCCCGGTCCAATTATTTTTTTTTTAATGATTTCTCGCATGAACCCTTAAAAACACGTTCTAAACACATTAAACGGTTCAAATCATCAAAATTCAATCAGGAAATGGTCGAAAAGTGAGAGGAGTCCCTTACTGTAGCTAAGTAAGGGATCCCTTATTAGAAACTAGGGGTGTGTGTGTCTATATGTAACTATGGTGTGTACCTCATAGTTTTCGGCCATATTTTGATGATCCAAACCGTTCAATCAATGTGTTTAAAACATGTTTTTTTCGGATCATCAAAACTGGATCGGAAAAGGGTAGATCCACTACCCTTAAAATCCGGACAAAGCCTTTCCCAATCAAATTTTGATGATCCGAATCATCCAATGTGTTTAAAACATGCTTTAAGGGCCCATATGAGAAATCGTCCAAAAAAAAAAATGACTGGGGAGGGCTCCATCCAAGTAGTTTTCGATTATTCCTGGTCTTTATATCTATATATATATATATATATATATATATATATATATATATATAGATATAGATATATATATATATAGAGTAAGCTTCTTAAACGGGATCCGGGAATCCGGACCTCCATGATCCGAGCATTTTTATGACAATCCAAGCCGTCCAATGTGTTCAAAAGGTGTTTTCAAGGGTCCCCGCGGGAAATCTTAAAAAAAAATACCGGGAAGGGCTTGATCCAAGCAGTTTTCGCAAAACTGTAAAATATACAGTAACAAAAACTGATCGGATGAAGCCCTTCCGGGTATTTTTTTTGGACGAATCCTCGCAATGGACCTTAAAAACACATTTTAAACACATATAACGGTTCAGATCATCAAAATTTGGTCGGGAAGCATGAGGTCCTCACTTTATTTAAAATGAGGGATCCCTATATATATATATATATATATATATACACACCTAATAAGGGCTCCCTTAAACTCTATGATTGGGATCGGGCTTTTGTCGTGGCTACACTAATTACTTGCTAAAGAAAGCTACCTCGAAGGATAGAAAAGTACATCTTAATTCCCATAAGAATCCATTTAGTTTTTATTTACCTCTACGAAAATATCCTTTTACCCTACAAATATTTTATACTTTATTCTCCTCCCACCTCTGCCGAACAACATCCTCATTAGCTTGAGCTCCTGAATTTCATTAGTTTTGAGTTTGGATTTCAAAACAGAACAATGAACTCCAAAAACTCTTCCTAATTCCCTCCAACTCCAAGGCAATTCCAAAATGCACCTCTAAGGATTACATGCACTTGTACACCTAAAATATCAATCAATAGCTGAACTCCTCCTTTCCTCTCTGCCTCCATCTTTGTCCCCCTCTCTCCACCCATAGCATCCCACCTCTGTTCTGTCACCCCCAACCACCAGCATTGCTAGTTTTCCACGCGGCCATCCAAATCTGATTTCATCAGGGTGTAGGGATATCTAGTCTCGCACCGATTAGATTTCCCTTGTCACCATTCTCTCTGACTTGTTGGCTGCATACTCAAATGGGTTGGTTGTGTCAACCCCACCGACGACGAAACATTGCTTCAAGTGTTTACACATGATTGGAATTAGGTTTTTGTGGTGACTCCACTAAACTTGTTTGAGAAAATTGCCCGGAAGGATAGAAAAGAGTACGTTAAGTCCCATTAAGAATCCATTTACTTTTGACTTAAGTCTAAAAGATTTTACATTTTTTATTCCCCTCCTACCTCCCCGCCCAAACACGCCTAAAAACATCCTCGACCTAGGGACAAAAAAGAGCTTGTGAATTTCACTAGATTTTAAAATTTCACTATTTTCTATGTAAGTCAGCGTAATTTCACAAAAGTTAGCGATGCTGATACCCCATTTTGCCCCGCCGCTCTGGATTGATTAAAAAGGCCGACAATTCGAAGCCTGCTGAAGAAAGTCACATAAAAATAAATTGGGCACTTCAACTACAATGATCAACGGGTCGATAATCACAAGAGACAATTTTGGACGTGCATCGGCAATCTCACCATTGCAATGTACATGCCGCTACATGAAAAATGATATATTCTGGGACTTGATCGGACAACATCGACCGTTTCAGACAACTCAAAAATACACAAAGAGTACGTGTGAAGTGGGGCCATAGCCTTGAATCGCCGAATTGTGGGAAAACTAGAATTCCAGACTGAGTGCCCAAAGGATCACATAACAATTAATTTTGTAGCAATGCACAAATCACAAATGGTGATGCCACGCCAGTATGGTAAAAATGAGATAGGATTTATCTCAGCTTGGGAGGAGGAAATTTAGAATGGCGTGCCACTTCATTTACTGAGGTAGGGATGACACATTTTTTTGGTGGACAAAAGGAGACATTGGGCTCTTGGTTGAAAAAAAAGAAAGGACTCCAGAGAGAAAGAAATTGGTCTAGGAAGAGAGAATAGACAGAAGAAAATGTACGGAAATTTTCTTTTAGTTTTGTTTCTCATTTGTATCTTCCATCTTCCAGAGAGTTTTGTCATCCCTTTTGTTGGTCTTGCTCACATTTGAAAAGACAAGTTTTGTCTTTGTAGGTTTTACAGAAAACCAACGTAAGAAAAATAAAAATCTTTAGTTTTTTTTCTTTTCTTTTCTAGCTTGTGTTAGTAAAATCTTCAAAAGCTTGGAAAAGCTATTAGTTTTCGGCCAAAGAAAGATTTTGTGGGCAATAATGTTAGCATAGTTCACGATAGTAAAAAAATGTTGCTGTCTTGGATTATGGTTTCATTTTGCTAAACATTGTCTTTCGCTCTCGTTGTAATTTCAGATTCCAGGTAATGTAAACGGCAACTTTCAATATAATTTATGTGTTGTTCATTTCAAATTATACAAAGAAAAAAGAAAATGTGTAAATAATCTTCTCATGATAATAATGTCAGTACTTTGATATGAAAGCAGGATTCACGTGTATAATCCGCCAGGGCGTAGTTTCTCATTAGAAAGGCGCCCGCCTGCCCACCATTCTTCAAAGTTCTTACATTATTACTTTTAACATTGTAATAGTGTTAGTACTTTGATATGAAAGCAGGATTCGCGTGTACAATCCGTCGGGGCGTAGTTTCTCATTAGAAAGGCGCCCACCTGCCCACCATTCTTCAAAGTGCCAACATTATTATCTTTAATACAAGCACCTGTTTTGTTATTTTTATATCATTCATTTATTATTGTACACATTTTGTTCTCTGTTGTGGTCTTATTTATTTCAATATTATCTTCTCTGTTTGATCCAAGATGTGAATATCCACTTTTTTAATTAGAAATCTATTTGGATTGAATTGAGGATACCGACGCCGTCGAATGAAGTTCACTGTCATTGATATCAAAAATGAGATTTGTACATATGTGCGAGTCTCATTTATCCAAGTCAATGCAAATTGGTTTTGATTTAATTTATTCATGATTTAGTCACCCGAAATCTATTTGCAATGAATTGAGGATACCGACGCCGTCGAATTAAATACACTGTCGTCGGTATCAAAAATGAGATTTGTACTTATGTTCATGTCTCATTTAACCAATTCAATGCAAATCAATTTTGGCATGTGTGGTTGAATTGAAGGTATACATGGCAAAAGTAGGCTCTGCCATCTTGCCTTTTATACCCTCGGATTCACCTATCATTGTAAATACTGTTCATTTTAGTTGTTTATTTCCCCGGCCAGGGATAATTTTAAAAAGGGTTAATTTTGGAAAATAAGTACCGAAAGGGCGATGTAGGGTGCCTAACACCTTCCCTACTCGTAACAGTAAATCCCCGGACCCATCTCTGATTTCGCATACCGCAAACTCAATGAAGTCATTTTCAATGAAAAATAATTTTCTAAAGATGCTTTCGTTAGAGCACATCTTTAGGGGTGACTTAACACAACCTGAACTCTATGTTAAGTGGCGACTCTAATTTTCAATAAAAGTCACAGCTGTCAAACTCATTTTTCACAATATCGTCGCACAAAGTCAAGATCTTTTCTCACGCCGCATCGAGAAAATTTCGGGGCGCGACAGCTGGCGACTCTGCTGGGGACTTACTAAGCAGATTTCGGCTTTAATTTTCCTAAATTAACCCTTTTAAAAATTACCTCTGGCCTGTTACTAACATTATTTTCTTTGTGTGTATTTCCAGGTTTCCGCTTTTTGCCAAATAAAATAGGATAGGCATGCACATATTTCTAACATTTGTTTTGTAGGGCAATTGCATTGTATATAGCCAAAAGGCTCTCTCCAACATTTTCAAAAAAAAAATCAAAAAATATTTACTCATTCACATGCTGCACTACATACCCCGACTCTCTTCTCTATCTCCATTCTACTTGTTATTTTAACCTTAGGATTAGTCGGGGGTTCGAAGTACGTGTCTGGTATCATTGGTGTTAGTGAATTTCATTCGATTTCAGAACACAACGAGCCGTGATTTTCATTACTTTTCAGCTCCTGACAACAACAAATTCGTAAATGAATTACTAAACAACTATTCCGTTAGCTCGTGATTGAAAATTTTTGGAATTTTTTCACTTGAATTTGGATTTCTATTACCGTTGTTGTAAACATTTAGACTAGACCTTATTACTTCTAGGGATGGCCATCTCGGCCGACCCTCTCCGATCCAACCCGTCTCTTCGGGGATTTGAAGATTTTTTCGGGAAACGGGTAAGGTATGGGGATTTTTTAAAAAGTTTTGGGGATTGGGTAGGGGAGTCTCCTCCCTGCATCCTCCTTCAAATATATATGTATATTATATTATAAGTTTATAAGGGGTTTTTTTTTTTTTCCCCGGTTCACATATATACATATGGGTAAGCTTCTCCTCCGGACTTCCGGACCTCCGTGATCCGAGCATTTTTTTTGACGATTCGAACCGTCCAATGTGTTCAGAAGGTGTTTTCAAGGGTCCACGCGAGAAATCTCCAATAGAAAATACCGGGAAGGGATTGATCCAAGCAGTTTTTCGCAAAAACTATAAATAATTTTTCGCAAAAACTGTATATTTACAGTTTTTGCGAAAAACTACTTGGATCAATCCCTTCCGGATATTTTTTTTTTTTAAGATTTCCCACGTGGACCCTTGAAAATACCTTCTAAACACATTGGACGGCTCGGATTTTCCAAAAACAATTTGGAAAACAAAAAAAATACAGTTTTTCTTAAATCCGGGAGGAGGTCCGGACTAGAAGATTTCGCTATATATATAGGTATGTTATATTATAAGTTTATAAGGGTTTTTTTTTTCCGGATAATTTTATAAGTTATAACTTATTGGTTGGTACGAGGAATGTTTTCTCCTTTATTTCTGTTTTATGTAGCACTTTTGAGTGAAATTTTAATCTATCAAAAAAAAAATACAAGAATAGCCATAGAACTTTTGTCATTAGATTTGGATTTTAATACAACTTCTTTGATATTCACTTGAATAGATTGAGTGAACTTTTGGATCCCCGGTTCCCCGTGGGAACACCCGTTCCCCGCATTGGGGCAGGGATGGAGGTAAAAAAATATCCCCGGTCGAGATTGGAGAGGGAACAGGGATTGATACGAGTTTGGGGATGAAGGTAGTGATATCCTCCCCCACCCTCCCATGCCCATTCCTAATTACTTCTCTGTGTCTTCTATGTCTTTTCATTTTTAATTGTGTTTGATTAGATTCGATTCCTTCCTCAACGAAATCCTACTTCACCGTGTTCCAGATTTTAAAATGGACGAATAGTTCTCCCCGTAGCACTAGGTGGTGGTTGTATTTTTGAAATCGAGTGAAAGTCAAGAGCTTGAAAGTAATAAAATCATTAGGTAGTTCTTACGTAGATTTGAATACTTTTTTTTTAAATCAAATGAAATTCACGAGCTCAAATACTATTGAAATTATTCACGAGCTCAAATACTATTGAAATTAACACACTTGTGGTTCTGTTTTGAAACCTAGTGAAACTCAAGTACTCAAAGAATGAAATTCACAAGCACAAAACTAATGAATTCACGAGATCGAAGCTAATGCAAACTCACTCCGTGGTAGTTGTCTTCTGAAATTCCGAAGCGCTAACTGGGTCCTATGTTGTTTTGAAATTTCACTGACTTTTGTGAACCTTGTAAATGTAGTGAAATTAGAGAACTACTGAATTTTACAAACTTTTGTGGTCCCTGAGGAGGTGAGGCGGCGACCTTGAAACCTAGTGAAATTCATGTACTCAAAGCTAATAAATTCACGAGATCGAAGCTAATGTAAACTCACTCCGTTGTAGTTGTCTTCTGAAATTCCGAAGCGCTAACTGGGTCCTATGTTGTTTTGAAATTTCACCGACTTTTGTGAAACTTTGTAAATGTAGTGAAATTAGAGAACTACTGAATTTTACGAACTTTTGTGGTCCCTGAGGAGGTGAGGCCGGCGACCTTGAAACCTAGTGAAATTCACGTACTCAAAGCTAATGAATTCACGAGATCGAAGCTAATATAAACTCACTCCGTGGTAGTTGTATAATGAAATTCCGAAGCGCTAACTAGGTCCTATGTTGTTTTGAAATTTCACCTACTTTTGTGAAACTTTGTAAATGTAGTGAAATTAGAGAACTACGGAATTTTACAAACTTTTGTGGTCCCTGAGAAGGTGAGGCCGGCGACCTTGAAACCTAGTGAAATTCACGTACTCAAAGCTAGTAAAATTCACGCACTCAAAGCTAATGTCCACTCCGTCGTAGTTGTATTATGAAATTCTGAAGCTAACTGGGTCCTATGTTGTTTTGAAATTTCACAGACTTTTGTGGAACTTTGTAAATGTAGTGAAATTAGAGAACTACTGAATTTTACAAACTTTTGAGGTCCCTGAGGCCGGCGACTTGAAACCTAGTGAAATTCACGTACTCAAAGCTAATAAAATTCACAAGCTCAAAACTAATGAATTCATGAGATCAAAGCTAATGTAAACTAACTCCCTTGTAGTTGTATTATGAAATTCCAAAGCTTACTGAGTCCTACGTTGTTTTGAAATTTCACTAACTTTTGTGAAACTTTGTAAATTCAGTGAAACTAGCAGTCTTGCCACGTGCGTTGCACGTGGTACATTTCTTTTACCCTGCCATTAGCATTGTAATTTTGTTTGGAGCTGAGTGTCGTAGTGAGATCAAAATCATCAACCTGAAGATGCAGTAGTGACTTTATTATGAAAGTTACACTCTATGACCGTCGTTATGCAGTCAAATTTGTTATAGAGCTTGTTATGGAGATCTACATTCCATGACCATCATTATGCAATCAAATTTTGTTGAGATCGGTCATAGTTTTTCTTTTGGTAACATTTTAAAAGAATTTATACTACCTTCATTTCAACCCAACCCCATGAAAATGGGTTTCAACTTCCTCGCTATATGTAGGAGTTGAACCCAAAACATCAATGCACCTATGTGAAGGTTGGCCTAATTATTGAGCTTCTACTTTTTCGATGATATTCTAGAGTTAAAAGGGTAACCATTATTGTATCATAGAGAAACTAAGGCCCCATTTGTTTCGATGTAAAATACTTTTCGACGTAAAATATTTTCCATGTAAAATGATTTTTAGTAAAACAAAATTTGTCTATGTGAGATGAGTAACATATGTGTGCGAGACGGACTCTTTTTCTTGAACTCAACAACATGGATTTGTTTCTTCCACGTTGTAGTGCATGACTTCTATTCTAGTTTGTGCAATTTTGCTTGAAAAGTTATTCTCAATCTCACGTTCTATTTCAACCTTCACTATTTCCTTTTTATTTTCTACACATTCATAAAACTATATTCTGTTCAGTAGGTAGCACCTAATAGCAATGTCAAATCTAAGACAAACTTCGAGGAGTCCCAGCTTGACTAATGAGAATTCATTTTTGCCAACAAAAAAAGTTAAATGTTATTCCCAGGCCGCAACATTAGAGTTGTAGTTGTGAAAAAAGAGGTATAAAGATACATGCAGATATACAATTGAATACATATGCATAGAAAGTTAGGGAGTTAAATCTAACAAAATTCAAAATTTCCACAAATAATCACGGCAAAATGAAAGTGTAAATGCTGAGTGAATCTATAACAGGAAGCAAAACACTTACCCCATCCGTGCAAACTAAATAAGCAGTCCGCCGTTGTTAGATCCGAAACATAACAGCAAGCCCACCATAAACATGGGAGTCCGGAAAGGAAATTAAGATCACGAAGGATCAGATTAACAACCTCAAATTTCGCATAAAATTAATTACCATAATATCTAAAATCCATATAGCAAATATACTTAAGGGAGGAGGGGGAGAGAGAGAGAGACCGCCATTGCTTAATCTCTCTCCTTCCTGAAATCAAACGAATCCGATTGCCCTTCATTTGTTCTTCTTCGCTGGCAAATATTATGTTTAGGAGGACCCAAAAAAATTTATGTTTTCGATAGAACCAAAGTCGGATTCAAGTGAGTCGAAGTAGTATGCCAAATCGGGTGTTGCGATTGGCAGCACTGGTCTCTCTCCGAAAAATGTTATGTTTAGGAGGACCCAAATTTTTTTATTTTGGACAGAACCGAATTCAGATTCAAGGGAGTCGAAGCAGTATGCCAAATCGGGTGTTGCGATCGGTAGCACTGGTCTCTCTCCAAAACTGGATTTGGCCTTCTACGCAAATGGTCGTTTACGGCAAGTGGAGTTGGGCAGAGGTTGAATTTGATGGAATAGTTCAATCCAAGAGAAGGGAAACAGTTATGTAGTTCATCTGGAGGGAGGAAAAAATTGACTATAAGGAAAGAGTTGTGCCAATTGAGAAGGAAAGGATAATTGGGCAGACACTGTGGGGCAATGTATTCATTAGTTTATTGGGGTACTTTCGTTAGGAAAAAGTAGGAATTGTTTCCTTCGTCCTTTGAAAAGCATGGTTTATAAAGCACTTGTTGGACTAATCGATTGGTTTGAAGGAAGACACGCCTGAAGTGGAAAGAGTTCGTGCCTATTGAGTAGTTCCGAAACGACACTAACAAGCCGAAGAGTTTTCTTTGACAACAGGGCACAAGCGGGAAACCAAAACTTGAGAAGGGCGAAATTGGAAAGCAAAAAAGTAGAAAACACCACTTATGGCTTCGTGCTTTTAAAAGCAGTAGTATAGATTAGAAAACTACTAGATTTTACCAACTTTTGTGGTCCCCGAGCTGAGTAGGTCATTGGCCTGAGGGGCCAAGAGTGGTTTTCTTGGCGGAGATGGGAGGGCAGAATAAATTTGTATTTGAAAAAGTGATTAAAAATTGAGTGGATTGGGAAATAAGATGCACTTTTCGACGTAATTTTATGTTATTTGATCAATGTCAAACATTAAATATTTTCACCAAAGTAATTAGAGTCATTGAGTGATTCCTGTAGCATTAATCAATTACCTTGTCTCTTTTTTCAAATAACTCAGGTGCCAATTACCATGTTTCTAGTGGAAGTATAATCAGTCTAGCAACTGCAGAATAAAAGCATGATTATGAACTCCTTACAAGTAAACAAAACTAAAATCAAGAAAAAGAAGAATGATGTGCTAAGGAAAGAGGGGCATCAATACTTACAAGTCCAAAATGGAAACAGAACATCAGCCATAAAGCAACAGGAGCAGCAGCCGAGCAAGATAGTATAGCACTCATATGAGCCTCAACTCAAAACAGCAACATGTAGCAGTGAACTGAAATCCAATAGCAGGAAGCAAAATGGAGTAGTACTCCACCGCAGATCAAGTAAACCCTAGGAGATAAGTGACAGCAACAATCAAAGCATTTTAGAACCAAACGAAGCATAGAAAGAATGTTTCAATCATGAATTAGCACCACCAACTATGAGTCATGATGACAATTTACAATTTTCACTACTATTTCTATGATTAAATCAGCCCTCTTTCCTTCAAGGTCGCAGATGTAGCACATCCTTCAAAGCAACATCTCACCCAGTAGTATTCATGCCTGTTATTGTTTTTGCTTCAAATTGTTGTTTCACTTTTCTTACCACATCGTAAAGTAGTGTAGAAAGCCGGAGGTACTTGTTAATCCCATGCAAAAGCATACTAGGCATGGATCCACATACGACCTGTATCAATAAGGCAAAGAACTTATTGCATGATACAAGAAAAGTAAAATGTCATAATTGTAAGCACTCATTGACACAAGAAAATTGGAATTAAGTGTAGCAAAATGTCACACACTATGAGGATAGTAGTTGTCATCATTGTGATGTATGATGATGTTCCGGACTTTAGTAAACAACTCTAAGTCACCCGCGCTTCCCGTGAGTGGAATGGTAAATTTGAGGCACTTCTTCGAATCTGTACCACGACAACAATAACATAACCCATTTAGTCCCCAATAATTAGGGGTATGGGCGGGGGATGGATAGGTCTGTCTCCTAATTAGGTCTGTCTCCTAATTAGGTCTGTCTCCTATCCATCCCCCGCCCATACCCCCAATTATTGGGGACTAAATGGGTTATGTTATTGTTGTCGTGGTACAGATTGGAAGAAGTGCCTCAAATTTACCATTCCACTCACGGGAAGTGCGGGTGACTTAGAGTTGTTTACTAAAGTCCGGAACATCATCATACATCACAATGATGACAACTACTATCCTCATAGCGTGTGACATTTTGCTACACTTAATTCCAATTTTCTTGTGTCAATGAGTGCTTACAATTATGACATTTTACTTTTCTTGTATCATGCAATAAGTTCTTTGCCTTATTGATACAGGTCGTATGGGGATCCATGCCTGGTATACTTTTGCATGGGATTAACAAGTACCTCCGGCTTTCTACACTACTTTACAACGTGGTAAGAAAAGTGAAACAACAATTTGAAGCAAAAACAATAACAGGCATGAATACTACTGGGTGGGATGTTGCTTTGAAGGATGTGCTACATCTGTGACCTTGAAGGAAAGAGGGCTGATTTAATCATAGAAATAGTAGTGAAAATTGTAAATTGTCATCATGACTCATAGTTGGTGGTGCTAATTCATGATTGAAACATTCTTTCTATGCTTCGTTTGGTTCTAAAATGCTTTGATTGTTGCTGTCACTTATCTCCTACGGTTTACTTGATCTGCGGTGGAGTACTACTCCATTTTGCTTCCTGCTACTGGATTTTATGACTCAGAGTTGGTGGTGCTGATTCATGATTGAAGCATTCAAAGCCAAAAGGCATCAGAGAGGACAAACCTAATCTGTACCCCTCTTCTAAAAATGACGCCAGATCATCAAGTCCATCCAACCTCGTCTTTTTGTTGCCACTTTTGTCCCTAGGCTTCCTCATGAGAGTGTACAAGGAAACCTACGTGTTGCTCCGAGGTCCAAAATACCGAATGGGTGAATAAATCATCCATATCGTTCCTGCAAAACAAGCAAACAAGGAAAAATTCAATTCAAATGTGAAAGGTTTAGTCCTAGTTACTAAGAACATAGCTATTGATACGCATTGTTCTATCCACTTGATCTTTGCATTGTTATAAACGGCGAATTGCAAAGATATTTTCCAGGGAAAAGGGAGGCGTCTGAGACAGGGGGACCCTCTTTCCCCTCACCTCTTTTTGCTTGTGATGGAGGCCTCCATGTTTAATCATAAGTGTAAAGATCTTAATATTACACATCTTATATTTGTTAACGACATTTTCATTCTTTGTGGGGCTGATTGAAGATCTTTTCATTTGGTTAGGGGCTTCTTACTGATTTTAACAAGTTTTCTGACCTTCAGCCTAATCTACAGAAGAGTTCTATTGTGTTTGCTGGTGTGCCTAATCAAGCTAAGCTCTTGCTTCAAAATATATTGGGTGTTCCGGAAGGGTCTCTACGTGTGAAGTATCTTGGTGTTCCTCTCACCACCACCAGACTTGAGGCCCAAGATTGCTGCATTTTGCTGGAGAAAATTTTAAATAGACTTTAGTCTTGGTCTCTCTTATGGGGGCAGGGCTCAACTCATGAGTGCAGTTTTGTTTAGCATCCAAGTGTTATGTTTAGTATCCAAGTGTACGCGTTTCCATGGCGTTTCCGAGCAACAAATGCGGAATCGCGTTTCTCGGGGAGGAGCGTCAGCAAGTTAGCCGTTTCCTGCAACCGAGTTGCTCGCAAGCAACTTGTGACTCGGGTTAACTCGTTAACATCAATCCAAGCTCGAGCTCGACTTTCAGGCTCGTTTAGTTAACGAGCTCGCTAAAGCTCGACTCGGCTCGTAAAAGGTCGGCTCGATTATATAGGTTCCGCTCGTTTAAGGAAGCTCGTTAAGTAAATTACTATAGCTCGGCTCGTTGAGGGCTCGGCTTGTTTATGACTGAGCCGAGCTCAAGCTCGATTTTTCTGCTCATTTACTTAATGAGACGAACTCAAACACTACAAAACTTGGCTTAGCTCGTTTGCACCTCTACGAGTAATAATTCAATCGTAGTAAATGGGAATGAGTAATAATACAATCAAACTTACGAATATCCCCATTAAGCACAATTAGCCATCCCATTAGAGAATGATATTGACAATCACATCCCGCATAACTAAGGCTAACAAGGCGATCTTCCCATAAGCGATATACACATGCAGAATCAAAGAATTTGGGAAAGGTTCTTAGGGCATCTCTAGTGCACTACCTAAGAGAGTATCCTAAAGTGCCCTAACTGGTTAACTAAGAAAAACTCAAAAAATGCTCTCTAGTGCAAAAAATTGACTCCCTAAAATCCTATGTGCCACCTCTCACTCCCTAAAGTGCCCTAAGTCACTACCTAAATTTGAGAAAAGACTTAAGGAGAGAGAAAGATAAGAGGGATAGATAGAGAAGGGAAGGAGGAGAGAGAAAGAGGAGAGAGAATAACTTTAAGAAGAGAAAGATGAGAGAAAAAGAAAAGACTCAAAGATGAGGGAACATCGATCGGAGTCTGGAAGAGCGGTGGAGCTAGCCGTCGTCTTCGTTCGTCGTTGTTCTCTCAAGAATCGCCTCTCTCTCTTCTCTCCAAAAGTACCATCGAAATGAGAGGGGGAAGAAGAAGTTAGGGTTTTGTTGGTGACCCCTGACCCTTAAAGGGTTCAGTTAATGAGGGGGGGTTCAACGTTAATGAAAGACTGAGGCTGGGCCGTTGGATTGAATCCAACGGCTGCGATTAAATGGTCCGGATACTATGCAAAAATGGGGGTCCGGACAAGAAGTGAAATGTATGTATGTATGTATGTATGTATGTATATATATATTCGGGGCGGTTCCATGGACACAACGAATAACACAACATTTGACACAATTTTTTTTTGTGAACCCCACGCAAATGGTCGGAGCCGTTCAATTTATTTAAAATATGTTTCTAAGATTACCTATAAAAAAATCAACTCATTTGAATATCAGTAAGGGCTTGATCAGTTCATTTAGTTGATTCCTATCAAATTACCTATAAAAAATCAACTCATTTGAAGATCAAGTCCACACCCTTATGTCCACACCTTACGTCCAAACGTTTATTTTCCGGCCAAATGGCCGGGATCCAAACCATCCAATGTGTTTTTAAGGGTTCACACGAGAAATCAGCAAAAAAAGTGACCAAGAAGGGCGTGATCCGAGCAGTTTTTATTCGGATCGTGAAAATTTGATCACTTATCAAAAAAAAAGTCCAAGCAAAAGATTAATAAGGTATATGCGAGGAAGGTGGGCACGGGTAATGTTGAAGTGGTGACTGATGGAGTGTACAAGTGTAGAGTGCCACTCTTGGTTATCAAAGAATAAAGAGGCCATGGTTTTGATAAGGTCGTCGACGAGGAATGATGAACTGTTGGTTCTTAAGGGAGGTTTACATATAGCAAGCCATGGTGGTGAGGTGTGGGTTTCATGCAATGGGTCCAGAAGTATAGAAAGATGTGAATTTGCATTCAGATACACAGGGCCGCATGTTTGAGCCTTGGCATGCGAAGAGATTTTTGAATTAAAACATGTTTCTGTCTTTCTGAAGTTTATAAGTGGATGTAATTTCAAGACTTAGAAGCACAATGAATGAATTGAAATACAAAAGGCAGGTTCAAAGCTTTCAAAGTTTGTGTGATGCAACCTTGTTCTTTGAAGTGATGCCAAAGAGGCCCTAGGTGTGGGACACAGGGACAGAAGCCAAGACAACATGGTGGTGCTACATAGAGCTCAACCTTAGAATGACAAATCCAAGTCCTATATCCTCACAACGTTGACAACTCAATTCCTCTCAATCGTGTGTCTCTTTGAGTTAACATTTTCCAGCCCATTGACATATCAATTATTCACCCTCACAGATAAATCTTTGTTCTGAACCTCTCATCATTGCGTAAAGTCAACGGCTCATACATTGTAAATAAGCCCAAACTGGAAAATTGATGTTTTCAACAACACAAGACCTGCATAATTTCCACCCTGGCCAGAGAGGTGTACTAGTTGCAGTTTCATGGGGTTGGTGTCATCATAGCCAACAATACGGGTAAATTTTGGCGACATAAAAAGTACGCTAATGCAATTAAACAAAATAACCTCATTTTCGTTGACAACTGCAAGGGCCAGAGATGAGTAGACGTCCATTATTGAGCAACGAAATCTGTCAAAATCATCACAGGCTTCTTCAGTTTGGAAGAATCTATAAATGAAAACCAGTTGGCCGGTGTGTTCTCTTCACAAAACTCCACTGTTCCAGAAGGACATGGTGGAATCAAATCTGCCATCCTGTCTCGAGCTAACTTCTGAAACCAAGAAAGACAAAAATTGCAGAAAAGAGAACAGAAACTGTAAATCTAAGAAGCCGGACACAGACACACAAATACGGACACGGACACAGCACTTAGATACTTTTGGCCATTGGTGGAGCAAAATGACAACTTTGGGTTAAGGTTCGCATGATAACTGTTGGTGGTGGGTTCGCAATAGCTTGGCCTGCTAAGCTAAACGTGTCAACACGACTTTCAACACGACAAGGGTGCGGGATATGTACCCGGTGCGTTGGGAAAAAATGGGACACGTCTGGTCCGTGCGATCGTTGGGGAAGGAGAATTAGCTGCAGCAGCAGAAGAAAGCACGCGAGAGAGAGAGAGAGAGGCCCACTGACCTTTCTCCGACGCAGCAGCAGCTTCGACTGAGATCTGAATCGGATGACTCCTGTTAGGGTTTTAAATTTTAGGTTCCTGGCCCGCGATCTGAATCGGATGACTGCTGAGCATCTGGATCTCCAGCCCTATACCCTTTTTTTTCCTCAAATTTGAGTGAAAATCTGAATAAAAGCTCCATTTGATACCACCCTCTCCAGCCCTTGACTCAGATTTTGAACCTCTTCCACCGCCCGCCGCCTGCCGCAAAACTCTTGAAAAATCAGATCTAGACCTGGAAAATCACGTGCGCCGCCGTCCTGTGTTCGACTGTGGTGGTTCGACTCGAAAATCGACTGGAAAATCGACCGTGGTGGATCTTGATCTGGAAAATCGACGACCTTGGTGACGACGACGACAGTGACGACAACGACGACGACGGTGGTGGAAGGTGGTCCGACGAAGACGACGACGGTGATGGAAGGTGGTTCGATGGTGGTGGAAATTTGGTTCAAACCCTTTTTTTCTCCCCAAATTTGAGGAAAAATTTGAGTAAAGTTTAATTTGGTACGAGTTTGGTTCAAAGAGTGGAGTGAGTTTTGGGGGGTTTTGACTCAGATTTTGGTTTTGGGTTTGAGTTTGAGTCTGGCGTGGAGTTGCTTAGGTCTTGGTTTGGGTTTTGATTTGGTTTAGTTTTGGATAACGATTAGAGAGATCAAAAGGGTAATATAGAAATGGGTAAATTTATGAAATTTCACTCACCTCCTTTACTTTTTAAAACAATTGTCACTTACCTTTCCTATCATTACTTTTTGCCTAACGGTATTAATTTTGTTGGTGAAATGACGCTAATACCCTTAAATTTGAACTTAGCTTTTTTTATCGTTTGGCTGTTTGAGATTATATTATATCATTATTATTATTTTCGAAAAGCGTGAAAAATAACTTAATTATTTACTTTTTTCTTAGAACTGTATTTTTTTTGACAAAAAATTATTATTATTTTTAATATTTACTTCCAACTAGATATATTTTCACATTTTGGTAATAAAAAAAGTATCAATAATCATCTAAGCCCATTGCTTGCATTGATAGTTTTTTTTAATTATTTTTTTAGGTTTCTTTATCTTTCTATAAATCTAGAGCTCTAACTAGACTCTTTTTTTTTTTTTTACATATTTTACCTAACCACACTTTTTTTGTGCATTAGAGGTAATAATGGTCTAAAATAATAATATTTACCTGCTTAAGTAGGACTTATAGCATCATTTTATTGCTTTTAGCAAAGTTATTTTTCCTCTGTCCCAAATATGCACACCCTTTTAGGAGAACTAAGCATTTTGCACCAAAAAATAAACTATTAGCATAATTTAAAAAAAAAAATTGGCACCAATTCAAGGATCCCGTTGAGAAAAAATTAGAGAAAAAATACTCTACTTTTTTTGGCATGCATAGTAATTGTCCCCTCCGTCCCAAATATGTCCCATAATATGTATATTTCTTTTTGGCGTGCATAATGCCTAATAAGTTTATTTCATGTTATTTTAATTTTGCCCCACGTACTTGTAATAGAGTGGCTAATGCGATTGCCAAATTTGCCCTATCTTTGGAGACCCCTACAATCTGGCAGGAGAATGTTCCGAGCTGGATTTATAGGGAAGCACTTCTTGATGTTTTTTCTATTTCATTAAGTTGAATAAATTCTTTACCGATTGACAAAAAAAAAAAACTAACCCAAACCATTAAAATACGGTTCAGTCTCGGTTTTGAATCACAGTCCGTTTGGAATTGAAATATCACCGTCATGAACTATTTCGAAGTACTTAAAACTACATAGCTCAATTAAACCAAGACTTATATTATAACTAATTCTAGTAATGTGCCAAAATTAACTAAAGTAAAGGAGTAGGGTCATGGGATAGAGGATTAGATTTGGAAATTAGTTAGAGCAAAAACAGCAGCACAGAGCTATTATTCCTACTCAACAATACCTAACTTTATTTTAGCTAGATAGGTTTTCTTTCAAAACTACACCAGCTTGTCTATTTTACCTATATACCTCTTAAAATATTAGTTTTTCATTCTTTGTCATAAAATATATAAAGCACAGAGAGGGAAGATGGAGCGGAAGAAGAGAAGGGCGGGAGAAGAAATTGATAAAATATTGCTTTGCTGGTGAACAGAGCTTAGGTAGAAGTAGCTTACGCCTGTTCATGGAGCAACTCTACCGAAGCAGGTAGACAAGCTACTGCACCTGAGATTCTCCCCTTTTGGTAAGCTAAAATAGCCAAAAATGGTATATAGCTATGCTGCTGTTTTTGCTCTTACCGAGAAAAATATTAGAAAACCAATTGACTAAGCCCAAAGCTGTTTACAATGCATTGCATTGCAGCCTATGGGCTGGCGACGTCTAACGAGAAATCTACTACTCCCTCCATCACAAATTTTTTGTCCATTTACACTATTCACAGCACCTCAAAAAATTATTTATGTTTTCAAATTTATAATGTTATTATATTTAATATGAATCTCGTTTGATAATTCTTGATTAATTCTGTTAAAACAAAATTTTCAAAATTGTAAAAAACATTATAGATAATATATAAACAATTGAAATTGACACACATGACCGTAAATAGACAAGAAATTCGGAACGGAGGGAGTAGTAATAAAACCACGGCGACTGTAGTTAAAAGTGTTCCTTATTAAGAACAAAGACAAACACGAGAATCAGGCCCCTTTTCCTTTCTGGTATGGAAGGATTTAAATGATAATACTAGTGCAACAATATTGTATGATTGACAAAGCTATAAGTCAGCCCACACAGTACTCAAGTTGGCCAACTAAAACAATATTATTTTGGGCTTCTGTGTCGGCCTGCAACCCAATCCAAGCTGCTCTATGTTCGTGTGCCCCCTTTTTGTAATAATAATCACAGGCCCGCAAGGCCCAAACACAAACACCTTTGTTGCTGTACATAATCCTGTTTTACACCAATCAATTTTCGGAGAGTTATATTGGTTGGCAACTATCTTAGATATGCTCATATACCTAATTTTTCTTAGGTCTACGTGTAGGATCAAATTGCAAACTTTAAAATAATATGTACATCACAGGTATAAAACTTCTTAACAATTTTAAGTTCAAACTACCTAGTGCAATTTTATGTTTACGTGTGCATATACCGTCTACATTTTATTTTATATACGTAACAAATAGCAGTGTAATAATATGTTTTCCCTCTAAAATTATACAGGGGATGAAATCCAGGCCATAATATACATCCTTTAAAACACTATGAAGATCTATCACACATATTCTCTTACAAATGCACCTGTAGGAGCAATCCCAGATGTGTATAGTTTCTTGGAAAATCCGTACCAGAACACCATTAGTGCACGAAACCCTTTTTAAGCTGTGCAAATTGATGGCCTTACTGTGAGAAATGTGAAATATAATTTCACTCCACTTGCTGAGCTGGACATCATCACAGGAACAGATCTAAAATTAGTTAAGTCAGATATGAATCGCGCACATGATTGCAATCTAATGATAGTACTGACTTAGCACTGTAACTCTGCAGATGTTCCCTTTGCAATTCTCAATGTTGGGCCGCGTAGATATACAAATATGCGGCGGACCTGAAAGTCATTGATCAAGGGTATGTTATAATAATATTCACTACCTACAAAGTACTTCCAATTGACTCGACATTGTAATATTTGATTCTTTTTTCCCAGATTGGGGTGACCAATTTCACTGTGGGATCAGTTTAGTAATGTTGAAGCAACTGCAATTAGAAATTTACCAGGAAATTTCCCTGTTGCCATCGCAACAATTCTGAAGACTGACATTTGCTAATGGACATACTAGATTTTTCATTGATTATACCTATGCTCAATACTTCTAACCTCTGAAAGTACTAACCTTGCAACGCGTCGTTCAATCGGTCTTCATGTTCAATCCACCAATTCCAGAAGCTGCAGCCTTGCAAGTTCCTACATATTTACTCAATTGCTTAGTGTGCTTTTTGCTCTCTAAGCTTCCACAGCTGGCCTTTTGGTCAGGCTGAATTTATGCGGATAGCAATGTCCGTGTGAGTTTATGCTAAAACATACCTTAGGCCGGGTTTCATACTAATATCCAGTTATAAGAATTTACCAAAAGCCTCCATTTTAATTTTTAGTTAGGTGACTTATGGTTTTACATCCAGCTCATTTGCACCCTCGTTTGTTGTAAATTTTCAAAATAATAAATGATTTTGGTTTGGGGATTTTATGAAAAGATGTTGAGAGATGTTTATATGAAAGGGTGCAACACTTTTTCACATAAAGCTGTGACTTTACCGAATGATTATCACACTCATTTAAATTGGGATGTGTTTATTAGAATAGATGTAACTATTAGGAAAGGGATACAATAAATGGGGTGCCACCAAGAGGCATGACCCTTCCTAAGGAGTGTCTATTGATAAGACACAACTGTTCTAATATGTGTCTTCTAAAGACATGATCTTTCACAAAGGGGTACCTATAAATCTATAAATAGACACTTTGTAAAGTCATTCGGGATACCAAAAAATTCCTTACCGAATTAATCTCTCTCTTCACACTCTATTCCTAGATTTTTAGACATACTGATATTCTGTTATTCTAAAAACAGAATATCAGTTATTGGTTCTCTTATTCTCCCATAGCGGATATTTTGTCCGTCTTCGTTTGTGCAAACGTAGTCAGAAAGAACCTCGAGTTCGGTTTCGTTGTATCTTGAATGCGGATTTGTTGTTAACCCAGTACACACCAAATTCTCTTCCGGGCATTCTCGAGCAAATAATACGTGCAGCGCATGTGTCGCCAGGGCTGGCCCTGTGAGCAGGCTGGGTAGGCCCGGGTCTGGAGCCCACCAAAAATAGCCCATTTTTAGGGCCCCAGTTAGGTATATATATGTTCATAACAAGTAATAAATATACAATGTTGCACTACAAGAAATATAGAAGCATTTGGCATAGTGGAAATGTTTGTGTGTTTCCTAGTAAATGCCATGGTTCAATTCTCATGGGCCCTTCTTTTCCTTTTCTACGTTATCTTCCCTTTTCTTTTTTTTTTCTTACCATAGTCAGTTTCTACCTTCTCTTCATTTCCACTACATCCTTATCATTTGTTGACTTTTTTAAAAAAATTTGCCGGTATAGTAATTAGAGAAAAAAATAAATAAAATATTTCATGCGTATTCATAAAATGTTCGCATTGCCCATTTCAATTGATTTTCTAATTCTTGCTATAAGAATAGACCAAAAACTAGTATTTTTTATTAATATGAAGACACGAATTACAAAAAAGACAAAATATGGAACACAGTATTTATCATTTGAAATAAATATTGGTTCTTTAATTTTTTTTTTCTCTAGAAAAACATAGGGCCCTGGTTTACATTATTGTTTGGGGCCACGAAAATCTCAGGGCCAGGCCTGTGTGTCGCTGGACCTAGAATAAATGGAATTGACTCCTTTTCAAAACAGGGCTTATGTCTATCGTGTATTCCCCAAAGGCGCCCCTCTACGAACCAATCTATTATTCATCCCGTAATTGAATAATCTATTCTGCAACCGATTCTTCATATTATGCATGGCTGAAATTACTCTCTCAAGTCTTCTCCATTGTTGTCGGCAACAAACTTCAGAAGTGCGATAGTAGATACCCCTGTTGGGAAACGAATCCCAGAACCAAGTAATTAAGCGTACAGATTAAACAACAAAAATAAACACAAACCCTACAAGGCGGAATTAGGGTTTACCTCTCATCCATAGACACAAACGTTGGTTGACTTGTTTATTTTAGAACTTGACAGACCTAGTTACTGTATGCAATAAGCTTTGCTCGACAGTACCTCATGATCTTCTGCCATATTCCCTTATATCTCGATCATGTAGCCAAGTGTGGACTTCTATGTGATCTCTTTGTTCTCTCTCACAGCCTCTATTCTAATTTTCTGAATGACTGTTATAAGACCTAGAGAACATAACGATATATTTATAGGGCTAGAGCAGGGACCTGAGGAGAAATAAATCTGGGCTTCTTGTGTAAATAAGAAAACCTAATCCCACCTGGATTCTATTCTTATTTCACAAATTATAATTCACACCACTAAACAATTATAATTGCACTCCCATCTTTATCTCGATTATATTTCAAGCTCCACGTTATTAAATACTTATTAAGCTCCCCACGTTAAGATTACAGATACCCGTTGATTAAATGTCGATTACTAACAACCCCATTCTAGCTTGATTTGATTAATTGTAACCTTTTTGAATATGTTGAATTTGGTTTACCAAGTCTTGACATTGCCGAGTTTTGTAGACATATAAATCCTCCTAAATGTTGTCAAAATCGCACGATTCACAATTGTTTCACAATTCTCATAAAAAGGAAATGAATGTAGGTGAATCAAGGTTTATTAAGGCAAAACCACAATGTATTTTTATAATGTAAGTACATAGATACATTTTACAATGTATTTTTGAAATTTGGACCAATCGATACGATTTGATTCACGATTCGGAAAAGGGACAATTCGATTTGCGATTTGACAACCTTGTAATGAAGTATTTATTCATAGTGGCTCCACAACATAGGCTAGCCGTTCAATCAAACACCCTAAAAAGTACATAATTTTTTTTTATTACGTATGCACTAATTTTATTTCAGACTTTGTTTGAATACTTAGGCACACCCATCAATCCAGATAATTAACAATTGAACACCTAACACCTTAGCCCAAAATAAGGTACACACTCATAGTGAAAGAAATAGACATAATAGAGAGAAAACAAGATCTAGTGGAATTGGTATCGTGCTCTAACTTCTAACTAATGAGAGTCACCTCAGATCTCCAAACCAAGAACATATGTCCAAAAAAATCCATACAAACCTATTTGTCACACAATTTGTTATAAAATACTACTAGTTTATTTAATCTTATGTATAAAAATTCGATGATAATAAATGTCACATCTTGTGTATTTTTGCATTTTAGGCCGCATTGTTTGCACTGATGCATGAAATTTTGTGTATTTCTGAGTAGTTTATAGAGCAAGTACAGATAAAGTAGGTTTTGAACACCCTATTAAAAATATTTAGAGTATTTAGAGCTACCGCAGTATTTATCCGCAACTATTTGATTAATACAAATACCCTCTCAAGGCTTCTCCATTGTGGTAGGTAATGAACTTTAGAAGTTCAAGACGATTGGATACCCCATTCTAGCTTGATTTGATGGATAAAGTCCTGCAGATTTTAGAGATTTACACTTGAAACAATTAGAGTTTCATATATCTCCTTCTCCCTACAATATTTTCCTATCAATATCTTCTCTCTCTAGGGTTTCCATCTACGAACCCTAGGATTTGCGGTGTGGATATTAAGAGTAGGCTCTAGTAGTCTTCTCTACGCGACGAAGATAGAAGATGGTGTTCGGGTTTTGTTCGTGGTTACAGTTGTGCTTGTAGTGCGGATCTCGGTTCGTCGATCTCCGAAAGCTCAAAGTATTCCAATGCGCTTCATTATGTAAGTCTTGTGTGATTGACACGCTTTCAATAGAGTTAACATGAAGAAAGAATGTCATTGAGCCTAATGCAGCCTAGATTTTAAGCTTGTCTGATTTACATGCTTGTGAACACCCCGCGAAAATTCTCTGAGTTTCAAAAATGGTTTGGAAAATGTGATTTTGATTTTAGAGTCGCCACCCGGGTTTAAAGACCGTACCCGAGAAACCGGTTTTTTTTTTTTTAAAAATGACTCTTTTGCCCTTGTTTTGGAAAAAAGCTTTCACCGGCACGTTACTAAGATTTCTCGGGTTCGGGAGCTAAGTTACGAGGGGGGAAGGTTTTTAAGGCACCCCCCTCGTCCGGTTTACGAAAACCGGTCTCTACTAAGTACTTAAGGGATTTTTAGAAAACACTTGTTTCTTGAACTCAAATCACATGAACAAGATAAGAATATAAAGATTATCACGATTAATCATATGAAAATGGACGCTTGTGATCATGTAAATGACATGGCATGATAGTAGAATGACATGAATATTGATAACAGAACTATGAATAAAATGACACAAAAGCTTTTTGAGACCCTTTTTTGGAAAATCCAATTTGATCCTTCTACTTTCTTTCAAGCACCTAAAGGCATGTTTCAAACGCCTGAAGCTGAGAGGATTAGGCACCTGAAGCTACTGCTTCAAGTGCTTGATCAAACCTACTTTGACCTCTGTTTTACCTTTGATACTGATAGTAAAATGATGTTAACTCACTGTAATGAGGGAAAGAAACTTGAAAGCTTCATTTAAGAACTCATTCACACCATAAAACACCATTAATATCTCATAAAACATGTTTTTCATCCACACAAATAGCAAAACAGAGACCTCTCACTCTTTTATGCAAAGAAAACGACTTCTAGTAAGGTTTTGAGGCAAATAGATGGTTTTAATCCCATAAAAGGTCATTTCCTTCCTTAAAAACATGATTTTTTTCACCTTTTAAAGTAGAAAACAGAAGGTGTACAATTTGGTTCTGGGATTTAAACCATCATCATTCATCAGCACAACTATAGACCAAGATAAAACATTTTAAGATAGAAAAAGATGAAAATTAACAAGGCCTGAAGCTGCTGCTTCAGGTGTCGAGCAAAAATGCTCTTTTGATATATTTAAGTCATTGTAAGCCCATTATTGGTATCAAGAACCACCATGAACCTACTGACTTCCCTCAACAAGAACTTTGTAACACTGATTGAGGTAGGTTTACTCCCTTTTAGAGCATAAAATGGATAATTGAGCAATGGGAATGGTTTTTTTGGTGGAATGTATGGTGATTTTGGACTGGTTTTTATGGTTTTTATGAGTGAGAAGTGGCTGGATTGATTGATTTTTTTCAGAATGTGGTGGAACCCTTTCAAAGGAGGGGTGTGGGGGTTTAAATAAGGCTCCAAAGGTTGGTTTAGGTCCCCTAGGGGCCATTTTAGGGGTTGGTTTAGGTATAGACGCTCCTCCCTGATGATATTCTGCAAAAAAGAATCATAATCATTGCACCCAAGATATTCCCGTGAAATTTTGGAAAAAGAGCTTCAGGTGCCTAAAAGTGATGCTTCAAGTGCATGGTGAAGGTTTAGGCGCCTAAAGGGGAATGGTTCAGGTGCATGAGAAAGGTTCAGGGGCCTGAAGGAAAGTGCTTCAGGCACATACAAATGCGCTTCAGGTGCATGGAATGGGTTCAATGGTTTCTTTTGGTTTTTGGTTTGGAAGTGTTTCGGTAAATTTTGGTTAAATTCCAATCATCCCTTTTAAGCTCTAAAAAGTGTTTGAAATCATTTTCATCATCGGGAATGCTATGGATTTTTGTGAGCCCAAATTGGGGTGTCGACAGCGCTTTCGATAGAGTTAAAAGGGGCAAATTAGGGATGAGGTGTATATTTTTATTCAATGCATACTCTATCACGGAATGGTCTGCGGATCAGAGAAAAGAGGGGGAAAGTGAAGAAATTGTTAAGGGAAAGGAAGGTGGATATCTAATTTCTTCAAGAAACCAAGCAAAAATCTGCCACAAAGGAGTTTATCAAATCAATTGAAAGAACAAGAATGTATGAGAAATGGAGTGCCCTTCTTCAAAGTACCCCACCACCAACCTCCTCAAATTAACTCCAACTATCATTACTCGCATGCTACATTACAACAAAACCCATGTGTACGCTCAGGGGTGCACATACCTCGAGCAGGGCCGGGTTCGGGCTGGGTTATACTAGATACTAATGAGACTTGTGCATGCCCAAGTAGGGGTGAACAAGAAAACCGAAAAAACCGCGAAACCGGACCAACTGAACCGAACCGGTCTATTTGGATTGGTTCTATGGTTTAATGGATTGGTTTTGGTTTCAAAAAAATGAGAACCGTACATTATGGTTTGGTCCTTGGTTTTATAATTACAAACCGTGGTTCGATCCGAACCGGATCGTTAATACATACCATAGATACATATATTTATTTATTTGTTTGTTTATTTTTCCCTTGCATCTACCATGGGCCATCAATAAAACTTTTCAACTACTCATCAAACTCTTCTACTCCCCCAAATGACTAAAATCCTTCCAGTCCCCAAAACTATTTCTTGTTTCCCATAAATCTGAAATCCTACAATGATAGCTATATTAGAACTCTTTTTAAGGGATTCAAAGTTATTTCATTCTCACGTGTCTAACTCTCTCCCAAATTGATGGCTCTCTCTCTCTCTCTCAAAGTTCATCAAATTGTGAGCAATTTTAATAAATTAGTGGTATTTTTATTTTTATTTTTTTTGGCAATTTGTAGATGATAAATGGTTTAGAACCATAAACCGAACTAAACCGGACCGATCAAATGGTCTGGTTCTGGTTTGGTTCCATATGTATAATGGTCTGGTTCCGGTTTCAATTTTTTTGAACCGTTAAATATGGTTCGGTTCTTGGATTTCTACAAAACCAGTCCAATCCAGACCATGTACACCCCTATGCCCAAGCCCGGCCCATTAAGAATCGGGCTTTATTTTATATTCTCAAACCCAGCCCAATTAAAGTTTTATTTCTCATACCCGCCCAACAAGCCCATTTATTTTTCTAAAGCGTGATATCACAAGCATAAATAAATCAACTACAACGATCACAAATTAGAATTCACAATTCGAAATACTTAAAGTTTTATATTCTCGCAATACTATTAAAAATAAACCCATAAAACATTATGCTTCATTAATTAAATTGTCTCTCAAAAGGCAATAAAAGCGTTCAAAAAGTGAAACTCTCCAACATCCATAAAGCTTGACATGCAAAAAAATTATATTCGGGCTCGGGCTGGGCCTTGAGGATTTCCCCAAACCTATCCCATTAACTAATCGGGCTTAAAATATGAACCTGGCCCAACCCTATAGGCCTAAAATATATATCCCAAATCCTAAAAAAACCGGACTGAGTTGGGCGGGCCGGTGTGCACCCTATGTACACTCCACCCCTACTGCCCTACACCTCTCTCTCTCTCTCTCTCTCTCTCTCTCTCTCCACATTCCAGCCATTAACTACTCCATAAAAACCAACCACTTCTTCTGCCAATGCATTTATCTCCGGCCTCTCTCTCACTATGACAGTAATTATCGTATACCCACTACTCCCATCAATATTTATAGATCTAATATATCTCAAAAAAAATATTTTAGCCTTGATGAGGAGTAGTCTTGTGTGTGGGTTGTTGTCTGAGTTTTTCTTTTCTTTGTTGGGATGTTTTTGCTTAGGTTGTTGGGTTGTACTTGTTGTTTTATTGGGACTTTTATGTTGTAGCGTCAGGCTAGGGGTGTTTGTATGTTGTGGATGTACTATATTTTCTGCATAGTTTTTTTCAAATTTTTTGCATAGTTGGATGTACTATATTTTCTATTGCCTATCTATGAATTTATGTTTCTGTTCCTCAAAAAAAAAAAAAAAAAAAACTATCTATATATCGACAATAAAAATACGAGATGTTACGATCTATCCTCCTTCAAATAATTTCGTCCCCAAAATTCACTAAAATATAGTCAAAATAATGTTTTTAAAAAAATTTACTACGAGTATATTACAATTGTAGACATTTTTTTTATAGACATTTTTTTAAGAAAATACAGGATATTACACAATTAGTCCCATGAGCTTATGATTTTTAAACATCTTTTCTTTTAACAATTGGATTTTGTTATGGAAGTGATAATGCCAAAACTATTTTTGATTCTGCCAAAACTCAAGTGCATGAAATGCTTGTACTCATACTTGTATGCGCCGTAGGCATATGATAGAGATTATATATATTCTCCTTCATTTATGTTTGTTTGTGTGAAAAATCTAATTTTGAAAAACTAGCCATAAATGATAAACCCTTCATTAATTGTTTTCGAAATGATCAACTTTTTCCATTTTGGACATAAACACCCCATCAAATGAACGTCCAATGAGTGAATTTTGTATACAACTGGGTGAAGGTCTTGTATACTCCGATAGTTTTTTCCTTTTTTCCCTCCACAATTTGTTTGGCTCCCTCCATATCAAAAGTGTTTGTCCATCCTTTTTTTTTTTTGCCTTTTCACATTCCATGGACTTTTGACAGTTGATTTCAATCTAATGGAGGAATGCTTTTCTTTATCTGATGATATACTGACTAAATTTCGGTTTGCTAATTTTTAAAAAAATCTGATATGAGTTTTTCAAATTTTCAAAGAATTTTTGCCCGAGTCCATAGGTGAAAAGGGCAAAAAATGGAGGGTGAAAACACTTCTGTTACCATACGGAGGGAGCCAAATGAATTGTAGAGGGAAAAAAGAATCAATCAATTAATTTTACTACTTACATGCCAAAAAGTTTTTGGGAGAGAAAGCTGTATGTTTGATTTGGGGGTATTTATGTCCAAAATGGAAAAAGTTGATCTTTTCAAAGACACAAAGAGTTTATTGCTAGTGTTTCAAACTTGGGTTTCTCATACAAACAAACATAAATGCAAGAGAATATATAGTCTCTATCACATGCCTATGGGGCATACGTTAACAAACCCTTTCAATTTTAGCCAAACGTACTTTCCCCTCTAATGAGGTTACATTTTAATCTCTTTAGAACTGTTACTGAGAATCCCAATCTCTTTATTTCATGAATTTAAGTGTCAAACTTTAAATTCTCTCTTTTTCACCACATAAAGTAACAAAAGTATTTGTCAAGTCTCACAGTTACTCCAATTCTCTTCAAGTAGTAGCGTCAAAAACCCAGACGAGCTAAATCCCACTAACACACGACTTTTTATAATTTTCGTCTCTTGTCAGGAATAACAGATGATAACGGTAAGATCCCAGAGTAGTACTGTAGAATGCCGGGAAATAAAGAAAAAAAAACTCCACCATTTCCCTCAATAGCCACAAAGAGTGCTATTATGTTTGCAACATAAAACTATTCGTTTAGCTTAGCACAACATTCACCAGTTGGAGTGAATAAGATTTTGAAAATACATCACCATTTCACCTCATTAGCCACAAAGAAGGCATTCAGTGCTATAAAGGTTTGTGACAAAATAAAACAAGACGAACAAAAACACAAGGGACACGTTATAGTGTTCAATGCGATTAAGCATGTTTGAGTAAATGAAACTAAACGCAGTCATTCCACCATCATCGATAACAATATAAGGAGTGGGTTTACCATAAACATATCACATACACATCCCCAACAAACTTTCTTGTTTTGAGAGAATGCAAGTTCTTAGAAAACACAACAGAACAAAGTACAGGGGCAACGAGAAAGCATCAAAACATCAAAACTAAATAAAAAAAACTAACTAGAGGCTAATACTTTAGAAGTCACCCTGGAATTTGTCTAGACAAGTTATTAGCCATCCAGACAAAAGATCCATTATCCCTCTTGGCAACACAGACATGTCCCAGTTAGATTTCCTCATCACTGTCCGAGTCGAAGAATTCTGGTTCCATCTTAGTTAATTGATACCCCCGCCATGTTGCTTCACTAACCATTGTTTTTAATGAGTCGACGGATGCAAAGTCCACCGCCTTTTTCATGTCGACCAAAGCATTCTCATAGTAGACCAAGTGTTTATCTGGAATTGTTTTCTTCAAGTAGTTCAATATCTTGTGAATCCTATTTATCTTATACTCAAACACGCTTTTAAGTTGCATCATGAGAAACTTCTCTCTATCCCTTCGCGCGACGAGTATTGCATTTCTAGCCATCTTCTTAACGTACTCTTCATTTGTTTCATTTAAAAAAGGAATCTCAAGGGATGCCTGGAGATATTCATCCTTGCTTTTGCCTAAAACTGTGAGAACTCCATCTGTATCAACAGCAAAACTGACCTTAATAGTAATCACACCTTGTGGTGCACGCGGAATGCAATTTAACTTTAGTTCTCCGAGGAGCTTATTCCTTGATGCAAGCTTGTGCTCGCCTTGGAAAATGCGAATAGAAACACTATCTTCATAGTCTAAAGATGTGGTGAAGTTTCGGCTTCCAACGCATGGGATCACACTGTCTCTGTCAATAATTCTAGCAAACCTTCCACCCAACATCTCAAGTCCAAGAGACAGCGGAACCAAGTCCATTGAAAGTTTCCTTCGATCTTCAATAATGAGAGCACCTTTTAAGAGAGCACCAATAGCCACAGCTTCTTCTGGGCCCACCGGCTGCATGCAAGGGGATTTAAGAAAAATTTCTTCCACTATCATCTTTATCCGAGGAACCCTCACCATCCCACCGACCGTTACAACTTCGTCAATCTCCTGAACATCCAGATGTGCCGCTTCCAAACATTTCTGGCAAAGTTTTTTCATTCTCTCAATGAGGGGCTCCACTAGTTCCTCGAATTTGGAGCGTGAAAGAGCGATCTTTGCATGAACGGGCCCATCTTCAGAAAATGCAAAGGAAGAGAGTTTTATCAAAGCCTGATCAGAGGATGAGAGTTCCACCTTTGCCTTAACAGCAGCCTCGTTTAGCTTCATCATAGCTATTCTGTCTCCAGAGACATCCACAGAATAAATCCTCCTGATTTCTTCAACCAAATACTCCACCAAAACAAGGTCAAAATTGTCACCTCCCAATGATGTATCAAAATCCGTAGCTTTAACCTATAGGAAAAAGAGAAGGCAAATGAGTTTTATAAGTAACTAGTAGAACTACAAATAGGAAATAAAGTAATAACCATATAGATGAACCTTACAATGGTATCTCCATCAGAAACCTCAAGGAGAGTGATACTGAATGTTCCACCACCCAAACTGAAAACTGCAATGATACCACGATCTATGTTCTTGCAGGAGAGGGCAACAGCAATTGGCTCATCAATAATCCCAAGCACATCCAGACCAGCAGTTTTCGCAGCCAACAACATTTCTTCCCTTTGGACACCACTGAAGTGAGCTGGTGCAGCTATTACAGCTTTTGAGATACTCCGCAAACGATGACACTCAGCTAACTTTTTAAGTTTGGTAATGATGATTGCACAAAGTTTGGTTGGGGACAACGGTTCACCGTGCGCTTTGACCCAAGCTTCGCCGTTAGGTCCCTCAATAATCGCATAAGGAACCTTGGTCCTTAATTCCTCTATTTCTAAGTCATGATATTTTCTCCCCAGCAATGTCTTGACATAGCAAAAACCCTCCGCAGGGTATCCTATGGCATGGGCTTTCGCCACTTCACCAACCCAAAATTTCATTTTATCATCTATGGCAATGAAGGATGGAATGGCTTTCCCACTTTCAGTCTCGAGCAATGTTGGAACCTATAGAATGGGAACAAATTCCAATGTTAATTAAACAAATCTGCAAATATTAAAATGATTGAAACACACTCATGTATTTTTAGCAGACGAGCTAACTCTTCTGTACAATGATAACAACAAGACGGCAAGAAGAATAATGTTTAAGCTAGAAGCTATGTTAATGGATGCAGCTTTGAATATTGAATATCGGGTGCAGGTGTATATCTAGGGCTCATATATCGGAAGTTTAAAAAATGGGGATACGTGGGTATGGATCTAGATTTAGATATGGGTACGTGGTTACATTAAATAACATTTCTTCTAATATTCTTTATATTTTCAAAGTATTATTTATTAAAGAATAGACAATCTAATTATTAAAAATGCATAGATTCATTTGTTTTGTGATGAAAGGATAATAAAAGCCCATGAAAGGTTATTTGCAGCCTACAGAGAATTGTGCAATCGACTTACATTACATTTTCCCAAATGTACAAGCCCAATTTTGCAGCCCAAAAGTATAAAACAATCCCTACAAGGACAAAAAAGACATCTTGGTGGTGTAACTTGTTCTACTTCTTCTTGTTTTGGTGAACCAAATCTTCAAAAACTTGCGACTGATTTTATCGGCCAGATCCCAAAAGTACCTCGTAACCCGCTCCTGCACCGGTGCCATGTCACCTCGACACAGGTTCTTCGTTCAAAACACGGGATCCGTATAACATAGGCTAGAAGAACTATTACAAGGAAAATATATCCTTTTGCTTCTTTAACAAAAGAAAAGGTACAGGAGTGTTTACATGGCAACTTAGGAAAAGATAGACAAGATATCAAAGACAGGAAGACTTTACGCATTAAAAGAGCATAACTGGGCGACGAACCTGGGCCTCCATAATAGCCAAGCGTGAATTGGTAGTACCAAAGTCAATTCCAACAACATTGTCTCCATGATTTTTATTACAAGGGCAGCTCCAAAAAACACAAAACATAACAAAAGGATGAAAAAGAATATAAAATAACGGTAGCCGTTACAACAGTAATTGAAATAAAAATTAAGGAACATTTCGAGTTCAAATACACATTGAATAGCCAAAAATCTACCTGAAGGCCCTCAAGGCTCGAACCGCAGCCGTGCATCGCTGTGGATTGGAAGTTGTCCCATATCAGTGTCAAACAACAGAAGCACAGTGGAGTAAAAAAGTACAAAGAAAAAACAGAGGAAAACACAAGTAATAGACAAGAAATAGAATCAAGAAATTCCTTAATTTTTTAAATGATGATACACGAACACATTCACGATCAAAGAAGTTTAAACCCATACCCTAAACATCAAAAGGACACTCGTTGCAATTTTGATTAACCTTGAATAAAACAAGGTGCGTAGCATACAACCGATTTATGAAAATACAACATTTTCCAACAGGTCCGTCATACGTGGAGTCAGTAGCTTTGTAATCATCATCTAGGGGCACGTGTCCAGTGTATTCAATAGTAAGGATTAATTAAAAAGTATCTCATCATTTGAGCCAATTTCAAACACAACCTCCCTTTTACTAGTATGAAATATTATAAACCGAAAAAATTAACTACATATCCATGCAAACAAGACAGCCATGGTAAATAAATCTCTTGCAATGTAAAACAATTGACAATGACCCGAAAGAGTAAAGAAAAGTTGTGTTTGCTCCTACACTAACCTCTTATTATCCAAGAGTTGACATTGACATCTTCAAAAACAAATTAGCAAGATGTAGGGGATAAAAGCATGGAACCGCAAATATTACTGATCGAAACACACATATCACAGATTAATTAAGACTAGAAGTCTAGAAGTAACCTGAGCCCAGTGGTGTACAGATTTACCAGCAAGCATGCCTATCTCGAAATTACTTTTAGTTCTTTGTAGACTGCCAATGCTACACACACAAACCCACACAGGAAGGAGGGGGGCTATGTTAAGATATACCCAAAAGAAAGACAGAATGCAGCAAGCAACAAAACTTAATTTCCACAGTTGGTAAATGGTATCGTTTACATCATAAAACACCAAAGCGGGCGAATACTCTCTTTTATTAAGATACAGAAACAACCAACTTGAACATACATGTCTACCCACCAATGTCTTTCAATTGTCTTGCAAAAAGGGCAGCAAACAACCAAGTATCTTGCCACTGCCAATTCTTTGGGCAGAAGTTGTGTTCTATGGTTTCTTGTGGATTCAAGAGTCCGTCAGCCAGAACCAGATCTAATTTGATCCAAAAAACAAAATCTGTTAGAACAACATCTAATCTACTAGAACAACATGTAGTTTCTCTTCCTCCATAACATTTTGAATGACATGTAGTTTCTCTTCCTCTACAACGTTGAGAGTGACGTCCTCCCTTGTCTCAATGGCTGCTAACGAAGTTGATGGAACAAACTCTAACCATGGTGATCCTGGGGCTGATGCCTAGTGGGGTGCGTTTGCGCGACAAAAACAATTAATGGAGATCCAATAATTTCTTGGTGGGTTGAATCTGAATGCTAATACACCACCCGTAGGCGAGCATGATGTTCCCTGTGTCCAAGAAGAACGTGAGCCACCAATGGGCAGTAATCATGGTCGCTTAGGAAATCGTCCTAGGCGCATCGAAAACTACCCAGTATACACGATGCAAATTCTAGTAATGATGATATCGATGGGATTGCTATGTACGAGAATCCCATAGAAGCTTTCTAGAATGTTCCCTGTTGAGTGTTGAATATTACCCGCTGCAAGAAGATGGACCTTCCATCTTTCAACGACTGCAACTGAATATTGAATAGTTTCTGGTTTGAGTGAAAGAGGTTGAAAGCTTCTTCGACTCCATGGATATTGAAGAGGAAGAGGGTCCAACTGGTCACTTACAAATTGAAGGGTGTCGCCTCTGCTTGGTGGAAGCAGTTGCAACTATCTCAATTGTGACATAACAAAGACAAGATTAAGTCATGGCACTGGACGAAGCAGTTGGTGAGAGCACGTTTTCTTCCTCCAGACTATGATCAAGATCTATTCCATCAGTACCAGCGGTGTCAGCATCATACCAGACCAGCTCATGAGTATGTTGAAGAATTCCACAGAATCACTTCCCAAAATGATCTACATACAAATGGAAGGGCAGTTGGTGGCACAGTTTGTCGACGGGTTACGTGTTGACACAAAGCACGCAACCAGTTCATACCTTGATGGATTAGTGCGGGATCTGATTGAGAAGGGTAAAGGAAAAGCAACAGTCGATGCAACTTTGAATCAAGCCTCTCAAAGTCAGACGAAACATGGATGGAGTAACCAGATGAATACAAGATGGGGTACTGGCAAACTGCAAACCTAATGACGAAAACAACCCTAATGCCCTTCCTCGCGGTGATAAGGGTAATCATTCTGGAAAGGCAAGACACCACTCGAAGGCAAGACACCACTCAAACAGTTGCCCCCAACGGCAGTGAGTTAAACTAGCAGAAGTTGGATGAACAAGAGTAGGAGACTAAAAAGAGGATCCAGCAGAGTGGACCCGAGAAGATGATGGTGTGTCGCTGGTAGTGAGGCGTTTTACGTACACACCATCGAAGGAAAACATGAGGCATAAGTCGAATAACATCTTCAAAACTCGTCGCACAGTCAATAAACGAGTTTTTGATTGGATTAGAGAGAGATGCAGCAGCGAGAACATAGTATCAAGGACCATGCCTGACAAGTCTAGGAATATGAAACAGAAACACACTTCCTCTTACATTAATAAAAGTCTACTTAGTGGTATTCGAACAACCTGATGTTTTACACAAATGATCTAAAACTACAGAATTTAAAACATGAACGGTAGGTCCGGCCCTGAGATTTTCGGGGCCCTAAGCATGTTTTAGTAATGGGGCCTCTCTAACATTTGTATATATTTTAATTATTCCAAATGAGGACAGGGAACACCTTGTGGTTCAGTGGTCGTATGCATTTGATAACATCACCTACCTTGGGGTTCGTGGGTTCAAGTCTTAGCGCGGGCACGGAAAGTTTTTTTCCGCACATTTTCAATGTATACCAATACAAGGATGTGAAGGATAAAGTGCAAAGAACTAACCACTGAAGCACAGCATCAACGTTCACAAAACAATTGACGCACTAAATATATAATGTTATCTCTGATTTGGGGGCCCTGTTATTCAGCAAAAAACGGGGGGCCCTAAGCGGCAGCTTGGTGGCTTATGCCCAAGGGCCGGCCCTGATGAACGGTTCAAATCGTAAAAATAATAGCTTGTCTTTCATTTAAAGACCAAAACAGGAATTCAACCAATCCTGTAATCCTTTTTAACAAAAAAAAAAGACCTAGACAATGCCCCATTATATGAATTTACACTAAACCTTTCTCTTCATACTTTTACATGCAACGTGTAATTGGACTCCCATCTACGTAGCACGGATACTTTTTCGCAAGCCACCTACAAGTGTGGGACACTTGTTGGACCGTCACTCTCCGGACACTTGTTCGACACTCAAATCCAAAGCGTCCTATTTTTTCCAAGGTAATAAGAATTGGTTCGGACACCGATGACACCCTAAAAAAGACTTAGGACACTCTCGGGACACTCGCAATACATGTCAGGGATGTTAAACAATATACTAGACACTTGTTAAATGGAAAATTCTTTGTTTTTTGTGTGACGTGTGATGATTTATTGATTATAGGGACAAATAGATGGTGAAATGCCTTTTATCGGAATACTTTTGTGAACGATGTAATGTTAAATAAGATTTAAGGTACATATGTTTTTTAGGACCCCAACGTGTCGTGTCCTCCAATATTTTGAAATTTATGCGTTAGAGTGTCGGTTTCGTGCCTGTGTCAGTGCTCTATAGACTCCCATTGACCAGTGTCACCCCTAATCCAAATACTGGCCCCGCCACTTGTACCAGATATAATGAAGAAAACGAAAGTAAAGCAATTGATATTAGTTAAGGGTGAGGCAAAGAAGAGATCTTCGTACAGATTGGGTCAAATCAATGATTTCCGAATTTTTTTTTTTTTTGGGTAAATTAGCTTGAAATAGAAAAAAGGATAACCGAATATACAGCCTACAAGGGGCATACCCCAGGAGGAACTTGTTCCATATGAGTTGCCAGCAAAATTACCTCCTGCGACGAACATTCAGCATGAAATCAATCTAGTTCCTGGAGTTAAATTTGCAAAACTTGCCACACCAGGGAGGAGTCCCAAGGAGCTCCAGATTTTACCAGGATAGTGATGCGATGAATAGAAACCGTGGAAAAAAATGTCGAACAAATCGAAATCACAAGCTTTATTTAGGGCTCAAATGGAGGGAGAGAAAGACACATATTATCCAGAGAGATGCAATCAGTCAATTTGGGCAAGAAAGGCAACTAGTGCAAAGTCTAATCTAATGGTGGCTATGATACCATGTTAGAGAAGAGAAGCCGAAAAGAAATTACAACCTCCGTCTCAAAAAGAATGTCTAAAATACTTTTTTTTTTTTTTTGAAAATGCCAAGATATATATACATATATATAAGAAACGCTAAGGCAAATCCTTGCTCAATACAGACTCTAAACCGGGCAGAATACAACATGTAGAAAGAGCATAATTCTAGACTCTACCATTACCAGCTAATCAATGTGCCCCTCTATTGCATTCGCTTCTACACCATTTGAAGGACCATTGTCTGTTCTTAGCCCAAGCTTTGACGTCATCCACAATTGTAGCTATAGTCCAAGGTATTTCGCATTCGACTTGTCAAAACAGTTAATCAAGACTTTACAATCTGACTCAAAGATTACCTCGTTCAGGTTTGTCTCTTCTGCCATAGCACATGCTACCCGAAGAGCCCAAGCCTTGATAGAAAGCGCCAACGCAACCAATACTCTACCACAACGCCACCATTGAGCTATTCCACCACTATCTCTAGCAATTATGCCAAAAGCAGCCAACCTGCGGGAGGAGTTAAATGCTCCATTAGTACTAATTTTTATCCAAGTTAAATGCTTCATCACACCAACCGGCTTCGAGGGGGGTTTACTTGCTCCACTATAAACAGCAGAAAAAAAGTCTCTATGTGTTGAAAAAGCTTGTTCAATTACCTCCTCTGGCATGGGAAGTTTGTTGTTAAAGACAAAATTATTCCTTGCTTTCCAGATTGCCCAGCAAATTTGTAGGATTTCACGCAAATACTCTTTCTTTGTTATCTTTACTAAATCCCCACAAAGCAAATCTTCCACCCACTTATTCACCGCAACCACTTCTTTTTGAAGAACCCAAAAGGCTTTACCACTTCCAAACCAAACCGCCTTGCTCCAAGGGTAGTGAAATAGAATATGCTCCATTGTTTCAATCGAATTCTCACAGATTAGACAGACAAGGTTGGAGCCACACTTTCTTTTCACCAAATTTGCACGACAAGTAACCCAATTTCTCAAAACTTTCCACACAAACATTGGTATCTTAGGCAAAGTGGGGATATTCCGTAGCCTTTTCCACATAGCACTAGCTGGTGTATATGAGCAAGATGGCTTCAGAGGATCAACCCTGCTAGTGCTAGTCACCTTATGCTCATATCCCGATTTCACCATGTATCCTCCCGATTTGGTATCCTTCCATAGAAGCTTATCCTTCCCGTTAGTCATAGAAACTGGAATCTTGCAAACTTCTTGTACTTGTTCGTTGGGGATGCATTGCTCAAGTTTCATCTTGTCCCAACTCCTCGTAACAGGATCGATGAAGTTCGACACCAAAATTGCCCCACACTGAATATTGGGCAAACGAGTCACTCCTCCACCAGAAATGCCAGGGACCCACCTAACCTGCCAGAATCGGATTGATTCTTGATTGCCCACATGCCATTGGGTTCCTTCAAGAATCAACTTTCTTCCTTCTAGTAGATTGGTCCATACCCAAGATGGTGTTGGACCTCTCATAGCTTCCTCCCAGGGTTTGTTAGGAAAGTACAACCCTTTTAAGACCCTAACCCAAAGAGAGTTGGGGCAATTAATCAGTCTCCAGAATTGCTTAGCAAGAAGGGCGATATTGAATGCCTCAAAATCCTTAAAGCCAAGGCCACCCATGAACTTTGGTTCTATAAATTTATACCAAGCACCCCAATGTATCTTTTTTCCTGTGTCAGTATTGCCCCACCAAAAATTGCTAATGACGGAATTTAAGAACTTACATTTTGAGAGAGGAATTTTGAAGCACATTAAAGAATACAAAGGAATAGATTGAAGAACTGACTTTATAATAACTTCCTTACTTGCATGATTCAGATCAATGTTCCCCCACCCTTGAGTTTTCCGCATAATTCTATCCTTCAGGAACCCCATCGCCTCCCTTTTAGATTTTCCCCAGACACCCGGTAGCCCCAAGTATTGAGTAGATTCCTTCATCTCCTCCACCCCCAAAGTATTCTTAATTCCTTCCCTGATCACCGTCTTAGTATTTGCAGAAAAAGGCTCGATTTGTTGAATTATCTATATTTTATATTTATAATGATGTGTACATGCAATATGAATCTTGTTCGATAGATCCTACTTAGCCTTACTAAAAAAGTTTTTAAAATCATTTTAAAATAGTATTTTAAATTACCAAATATAGAAACAAATTTGGAAGGTGTTAATAGAGTTCTTGAACATCCTTTTTGGAACAGAGGGAGTATATAGCTAATCGACCGGTGATTGAAAATCATACATCACTAATAAGACTAGTTGTAACGCCCCGAAAATTGGGTACGTTAATAAATAAATCACAAAATTATTTAAATAAAATAATTACTTCATTAAAAAAAATCCAAAGAATACTTAATAAATTTTTTTGCGAAAATTAAAAGTAAACTAACTTATTACAACTGAAATAAATTGAATTCGAACACTGTCTGAAAAAAACTTAAACATTATTAAAGAAAAAATCCAACGGAAATAAAATGTCAGAGCCATCTAACTAATTCTACTGATAAAGCCAGGGGTCCGCCACTTGATCCCCATCTAGCTGCTCCATCGCCTCATAATCAGCAGGCGTCTCCTCATCTCCCTCTGTACCTGGCGTTGGGGACACCAGGGCCACAAAAAGTAGCACCGTGAGTGGTAAAATTACACTCAGTAGGGCGCCCTAAACCACCCCTTTACTAAAGATATTCATGCAACAAATACACACATAATTGAAATTTTATTTAAATGAAATACTCAGATTTTTATCATCATTACTCAGCACATCGATTCTCAAAATTCCACTAATCTCATTCTTATTTCCGACAAATACTTTCCATCACCAGCCTCCATTCACAATATACCTCAGGTGCTCGATCACACAGCAAAGCCACCTCGGGGTATATGGTGCAAGGCTCACGATTGATCACACATTGATCAATCTCCGTCCGGCATCGGCTCCCACCCACAGTATACTTCCGGCGCCCGATCACACAGCAAAGCTACCTAAAAGTATAAACTGCGCATGGCTCATGACCCATACCGGACGCGTCCCAACCCCAAATATCGCGATTATATTCATTCGTCCTTACACACAAAACGTTTCGATCAACGTGCTTAATAAGTGAATTCATGCATCACGTGAGTCATTGTTCACATAAGTCTCACATAACAATAAAATAATCACAAGGTTAAAGGAAAACTTAATACGGCATGTAAAACGGGCAACTTCCTCGATTTGTTAAAAATAGTAAATTAACTCTAAAAATCACGAATTTTTACAGGGATATTATACTTCACAATACGAACAGATAATGTGTTTTACTCGAGTTCCAAATCCTTCATTAAGATGTTGAAAACGGGTTTTAAAATAAATCGTGTTCTGTCTCGTTTTTCCACTACAGCAGAACTTCGAAAAATCATACTAAATTCTACGTAACTCGGATTAAGACGAGTTCTACATGGACTCCAATTAATTTTTCGAGATCTACAACCTTACTGTTTTGAGTTTTCTCTGGAACTGAACAGAAATAATCAAAAAAATAGCAGAAACGAAACTGTGCGCAAAATCTCTATTTTCCGACGTCATCACTTGTTTACTTCTACTACCCATACGATAATGATCCGACTTCCAACAATTTAAATTACTTATTTCCACGTACACACAACTGTACAAAAATAATATACTAAAGTAAAAGTTAGGTTAAAGATGTCCTACCTCTCCTCCGACAAACTTAGCACGCTAGCGAAACGGTAGGATCGAAAAATCACAACTTCGTGGAGAACTCTGTGCAAAGGCAATTAAATATCCGCGTGAGTAAAATAAAATATACCCGCGAGAAAAAGAGAGGAATTTACCAATGGTGGAGGAGATATAATCCAAAGGATTATTATTATATTTTTTTCCTTTGTGAGAGAAAGAGAGCCAAAGTAAAAGAATGAAGAAGGAAGAAAAAGAAGATGGATTACCTGTGGGAGAGAAAATTTCCGAGAGAGTGAGGGAGAGACTAGGAGTTCTAATTAGTTTAAGAAGATTAGTGATATGGAAGAGTTCAAGAGGAAATAGGAGACTATAATGATAAGAGAAAAAAAATAAGATAAGGGATAGGGTAGGTTGGGATAACTATGATGGGTTTTTTTTTTTTTTTTTTTTAAATATATATATATTTTTTACGCACTAATATATATATGCATGTAAATACATATCTCTCAACAGGATAATTATCTCCTTGTTAGGATAATTAATCCTATTACTATTTATATTTATATGTATAAATATAAATATATTATAAAAAACGATCCGTTACACTAATATCTCGTTTGTATAGGCAAAACCAAACCTTAAGGAAACCCTAATAAAAGGAAAGACTAAACTACCCCCAATTATAATGCTAATAACAATAACATAAATACTACACTTTCACAGATCGTAAAGCGATCACCAAAATCACAGGTTTCCAACAGGGAGGCTTGATGACAATTTGACAAATTGGGCAACCCGAGGGTGCTCTCAAAGATATTTGAAGAGTGGCTATCACCGATTCATATTCGCACTTTAAGTTATCCATGAATTGAGATCATAGTCAATCCACTTAATCTCTTGTGTGACATGGTAATCTGAAGGTAAGTTTTTATCTACTTTAACTAAGAAAAACTACTCGCGTCGAAGCATCTATAACTAGTACATTCAACTAAATTCGATAAGCAACCACATAGCATTTGGAAAACGCCATCTAACCAATAAGACCTTACAATCACACAATTGAGAAACACGTCCGAAGGAAATTTGAACTAGAAACTTAATGAAACTAACTCTTGAAAAATTAAAGTACAAATTCTTTTAGCAAAACACAATTGAGAAACACGTCCGAAGGAAATTTGAACTAGAAACTTTATGAAACTAACTCTTGAAAAATTAAAGGACAAATTCTTTTAGCAAAAAAACCTACTGAGATTAATATTTATCAATATAGACATTTTAACATCTATATCAGTTATTTGTAATCAAAAGGAGTATGAAAGTAGAATAGTTTGATCAAAATGTAAAAAAATTATAAAACAAAATTTAATTTGCCAAGTAAACCCTGTGACTTTTTAATAGTAGATATCGCATGAAAAAATAAAATGAAAAGAAGTAATAGTAGGAGGCTTAAGTAAATTAAAAAAAAAAAAAAGAATGTTCTATGGAGAGACAAAGATGGGGATGATAAAAAAGATGAAAAAATAAAAAAATAAAGGGGGGTGTTCTAGGCTTCCTTGGGCAGATAAAAAAGAAGCAAAAGAAAGCAAGCGTTGTGAATCGAACGTGCACATCTCATGTGGAGAGAAATGAAGTTTCCATAGGGCCAAAAGCCTTCTCACTACTTTTACATACTAACTTAAATATTTATTACATACTTTATGGTTAATTTTTTTCTTTTTTTTTTTGGGTTGCCCAAGCCTGGGGGCTTGTTGGGCTCACCCCAGGGCCAGCCTTTTCCCTCTCTGTCAATTTGAAGAAGTGCAGCTTCATCACGTCCAGTTAGATTTTCTTGGGCAAGTGGTTAGTGCCCAAGAAATTAAAGTTGATGAATCCAAGGTTGAAGCAATTCGTGAGTGGCAAACCCAAAGTCCAATACCGAAGTATGAAGTTTCCATAGCTTGACAACCTTTTTCCAGGCACTCTGTACGAAATTTCAATGCTAGTGCAGCACCACTCAAAAATTGCTTGAAGCAGAAGCAGTTTGTGTGGACGCTGATACTGCAGCACAGAGAGGGGTTGACCACAGCACTAGTCCTTTCAATTCCATGTTTTGAGGTTGACTGTGACGCTTCTGGTGCAGGAATTGGAGCTATTTTGTCTCAAGCAGGTAGGCATAGCCTTCTTTAGCGAGAAATTTAGTGATGCCCCGCGCGGAGCTCATACAGCGATCGAATTCAAGCGGAGTTTGTTCTGAATAACGATTATCAAGCTTTACACGTGTCTCCCAAATTCTACCAATGAAAAACGCAAGCATGCCAGGTGAATTTTGTATGTACACAGGTTTGCTTTCAAAGTTGAATAAGGTGGTTGATGCATCGAGTAAGCAAGCATCTCTACTTATTCTTTTCAAGAATGAGGCTTTAGATTTTGTATCTAGGAAATCTACGCTGAAAAAATACTTCAGAGAAGAAAGGGCAAAGTGCAAATCGGATAGGCTAAAGAGAAGTTAGCACCCTTTCTCCTTTAAGAAAGTGTAAGCTTTGAAGCTGGTGGCAAATCTACCGGTGCTTGTTCGGCGTTAGCCCGATCCACTTGCTGATTGGGTTTTCTTATAGTGGGGCTACCAAACACATGATAGACAGAACTTTTGATGGAACAGATTGAAGACTATTTTTGGTGAGAAAAGTGGTCTACTCTCTTTCTTTAGTAAAAGGAAGAAAAGGGTGTTAAAGAGCGCAAGTCATTTTAATTACGTAAACTAATTACTCCCCCATCCCAAATTGTTTGCAAATTTCCATATCAGAAACCACCAAAAGGGCAAAGTTCCAATTATACCCTTTTTGAATAAAATTCTAACACATCTCTAAAAGTAATTGTATAGTTTTAAAGGCCATTTTTTGGAAATTTATGTACTTTTCAACCCAAAGCATTTGAGTGAATAAAGTAGGAGAATTTCCGTAACGAGCAAACAAATTGGGACGAAAGGAGTAATTCTTTTGTTTTCCTAGGTTTGATGTAGTCGTTATTTTGGCCATTTAGGTGTATTTTTTTGTTAGCTTTCTTCGTTGTTAGGTGACCACTGGAAAGAAGGTGCTTACAAGCTGCTTTTCGATGAAGTGGATGCATATTACTTGTCGCTTGTTGATTGGTAGTTTTTGCTCTTAGGTACTTCACTACTAAAGTAACCTAGTAGCTAATAGATTTATAGGGCTGTAATATGTGTTTTGAATGAAATTTCAGATTTAAGTGTTTTGTTGTAACCTTATTGTGTTGTCTTTTAGGGCTTGGTTTTGAGCCCCATAGCTCGTGCATTCGAGCCTTGGTCGATGGATTCTGCGAGAAACCAGATCCAAAAATATGATTCCTGCATAGTTTCGGCCTTGATCCATGCTAGTTGGATCCATCAATGGTTGTACTTGTTGGAACCTCTAACCAAGTTACATCAACTTTAAAAGCAAAGTATACGAATTCTTGGGTCCAAGTAACATTGCAAACGGCTTCTTGAATCTAAAAGCTGAAAAAGCATCCTTACCAACATCAAGACTCGGAGCTCCAAGACCCAGCACGCACTTGATTCTATTCAACACCCAAGTAGAATGTGGCAGCCCACAAGTAGAGAGCGTTATTTTCACTACACAAAATGAAATAGCGGCTAGCACATAATACTAGGCTAAGATCAACCTCTTCGAGAACGCAGAGCCTTTCTTCCTCAATGCAAATTTTCTTGACTCAAGCAAATTACTCAAAAGTTTATGATCATCGATGATCGACTTCTTACTCCTCGAGGACTTTTGCAAGAGCACATCATCAAGGAGACTCATGGCACCCTTAGTGCAAGATAAGAGCACCTCGTTAGTTAAGTCTCGTTACTATTGGCCATTGCTAAAGAGAGATGTCAAAAAGTGTGTAAAGTATTGTTACACGTCTCAGGCAAGCACATAATACTAGGTTATGCACGCCTCTTCCCAATTCTGAAGCATCTTGAGAAGATCTTGTCGTGAATTATGTCCTTGGACACGAAGACACAACGAGGAAAAGATCCCACCTTTGTTGTTGTCGCTCAGTTCTTGTCAGAGGTTTTTTGTCTCCATGGTTTGCCAAAGACTATGGTTTCAGATCGTGAGAACAAATTCCTCATTCATTTAGGGCGAACATTATGAAAACAACTTGATTATTTGCAGTATATGCAGTGAAGCACTACTCTGTCATCCCAAATTGATGGTCAAACAAAGGTGGTAAATCAAATACTAAAAAAATAGAGGCACAGAAATGGACATGGCATAAAAAAAAGTGAGATGTTTTTATTACTCTACATAGAACCCTGTATCCACAAGTAAGCAATTTCATAATTATTAAAAGAAAAAACCGATCATAGAGCAAGAGTATTAACAGTAAGCAAAGATAAAGTCTATATGCAGGAAACTTCACTAGTTACACTAAATAAAGTAAATACAGCGAAGATAACTTTTAAAAAAAAATACCGAATACATTAGACGGCAACACTTCTCCTCCGGACTCCGGGGTCCGAGCATTTTTTTTGACCATCCGATCCGTCCAAGGTGTTTAAAAGGTGTTTTCAAGGGTCCACGCGAAAAATCTTTAAAAAAAAATATCGGGAAGGGCTTGATCCAAGCAGTTTTTCGCAAAGCCCTTCCCGGTATTTTTTTTTTAAAGATTTCCCGTGTAGACCTTGCAAAACACCTTTTGAACAGATTGGACGGCTCGAATTTTCCCAAAACAATTTGCAACACAAAAAAAAAACACCCCGAGGCTTCAATCAGAGAGTCTGGAGGAGAAGCCCTGGGTATATTAGACGATTACAGCAGATGAGAGAGAGAAGAGGGAGAGACAACCGCAGACGACAGAGAAATATATATATATATACACCCACGTTAAGGGAGAGACACGAGACGAAAGACTTACCGCCGCCGACCTGCGAGCTCCGACAAGGTGTGGTCCTGTATGGGAGATTTCAGTCGACGATCCCTAGATCCAGACTTGTATCATCTGCAACATCGTTAGGTTAGCTTTGGGATTCATAGAGGTTCTCAACTATCAAGATTTTAGTCCCTGAACTGAACTATTCATAGAGGTTCTCTACCATCTTTATTTTAAATTTACACCACCTTATTCATTTGTCTATAAATTAATTTCAAACTTTCACATTTGTGTATAACACCCTTCAACTTTAAGATACGTGTATTGCAAGGCAAACAAGAGTTCAACTTCTAGGGTTTTGTTACTTCCTCGGTTCAAGAACTCATACTGGAAAGAAAAAATTAGTAGTCCAAAAGATTACTATATTGGTCTTCGACAAGAATGGAAGAATGGAAGTTTAGTGTTAAATAGCAGGAGGGATTGGTTGCTGATTCATATAACATGAGAGTAAGAATTTCTATTGGTTACCAGTCATTTTTTAATTGGTTCAATGCAGGATTGACCCCATGTATGCACCACACTAATTTTTTTACCTTATAAGGGAGGAGTTGTGAACTTGGGGAAAAAACGGCAAGTGGTAAAAAAGGCCCTAACTTCTAACTTTTTTACCTTATAAGGAAAGAATAATGAACCACGCCTTTTAAAAGCGTGTTTAACAATTTTGTTTTCTAAAAGCGTTGTTCGTAAACACGATTTTAACTCGGATTATTGTCTTAATTTTTGGGTTAAGACGGATTAACCCACTTTGAAAGCGTTTTTGGCAAACACGTTTTTAAGAAAACATGGTTGCTAACCATGACTTCACGTTGTCTGGGAATAAAGTTCCAAAACACGCCTTTTACTAATAAAATTTAAAAAAAAAAACTACAAATCGGTTAATGAGCCCCTCAGCGGTCTCTAATTGCCGACGCCTACGTTCCAAATAGTAACTGAATTTATCCCAGATTTTATCATAACCATTCCTCGAGTGATAAAAATGCATTGAATGGAAATTTTATCCAACAAGATTTTATCATTTGAAAAAATAATGGCCTTGTTCGTTTCTCTGTTTAGTTTTAGTTTTAGTTTTGATGACATCATCATTTCCCTCATTTCTCTCTCTATCTCTTTCCACTCGTTACACCTGCTGACATCATCAAAACTAAACTATCTAACCAAACACAGCCAATATAATTTTATAACCCCTCTATAAAACTCAACTACAATGAAATGAAAAATCTCATTTTGTCAATTTACAAACTAGGCTTTAGGAGAGAAAATGAAATACTCCTGATATGAATCCCAGACATAACCTAACGTTGTTGCAGATCATACAAAGTTTGGATCTAGGGATCGTCGACTGAAATCTCCCATACAGGACCACACCTCGTCGGAGGTCGCAGGTCGGCAAAGGTAAGTCTCTCGTCTCGTGTGTCTCCCTCTTTCGTCTTTGTAATTTTCTCTCCCTTTACACACACACATATGTACCCCTTCCTATCCAAACCCATAAGCGACTTCGTCCGCACCTCATAGTTCCGGACTAAATATCCACGCGATCCGAACTACTCAATGTGTTTAAAACGTGTTTTTAAGGTCGTGCGAGAAATCAAGAAATCAGGGGGGGAAAATACGGAAGGAGAAGGACTTGATCTGAGTAATTTTTTGTAAATTTTTCGTAAAAACTGTACATATGTAATTTTTATGAAAAACTGTTCAGATTAAGTCCTTCTCATTAATTGTTTTTGCTGATTTTTAGTGAGTGACCAAAAACACATTTTAAACATATTGGACGGTTTGGACGGTTTGGATCATGAAAATTTGATCGGGAAAGTGGGGTGTGGACGTTAGGTCCGCATTTTAGGATGTGGATAGGAAGTTCATATATATGTCGTCTGCTGTTCTCTCTCTCTCCCTCTCTCGTTTGCTGTAATCGTCTACCATATTCGCTATGTTTAAAAAGAAGTTATCTTCGCTGTATTTACTTTATTTGGTGTAGCTAATGAAATTTCCTGCAGATAGACTTATCTTTGTTTACTGTCAATGCTTTTGCTCTATGATTATTTTAGGATTGTCAAGTCCTGTGTCCGTGTCCTCATCCTTCTCTCTGTCTCTGTAATTTATTTGCCAATGTTCGATTTACCACCTTCGTTTGACCATCAGACGAGACTTAACTAACGAGGTACTCTTATCTTGCACTAAGCGTCCACCTAGGCCTCCACCATGAGTCTCCTTGATGATGTGCTCTGGCAAAGATCCTCGAGGAATATAAAGTCAATCCTTGATGATCATAAACCCTTTGAGTAATTTGTTTGAGTCAAGCAAATTTGGTGGCCGCTATTTCATTTTGTATAGTGAAAAAAACGCTCCCTATTTATGGGCTGCCACGTTCTACTTGGATGGTGAATAGAATTGAGCGCTTGTTGAGACTTGGAGCTACGAGTCTTGATGTTGGTAAGGATGCTTTTTCAGCTTTTAGATTCAAGAAGCCGTTTGCAATGTTACTTGGACCCAAGAATTTGTTTACTTTACTTTTGAAGTTGATGTAACTTGTTTGGGACTCTTTCTTGCAGAATCCAGTGACCAAGGCTCGAAATGCCCGAGCTATGGGGCTCAATCCAAGCCCTAAAAGGCAACACAATAAGGCTACAACAAAACAAGAAGGCTTGAAATGCACGAGCCATGAGGCTCAAAACCGCACTAATGGCAACCAGGGTCGGCCCTTGGGCCAAGCCCACCAGGCGGTGGGAAAGGGCCCACCAAAAAAGGCCCAAAACAGGGGGGCCCCTGCTGTAATGGGTTAGTATAGCACCCTAGGACTCTTTTTAGCCCAATAAACACTAAATAGGGCCCCAACCACCTTAAGTTATGAAGGCCCACGAAAAAATGAAGGCCCACATTCTCGTAAGCCCAGAACATGTCTTTTATGGAAACCCAGGACTGAGAAACCGACAATTGAACAAGCCCTCCTCTTTATTTGAAAATTGAACAAATACTCCAGAAAACAAATAGAAAAGGTTAAATCAAGCCCTCCTCTTTATTTGTTCCCATCCTCTTTATTTGTTCCCTGAGAAACCGACAATGGGAGAAAAGAGAACGGAAAGCCAAATGCCGATGATCATGGATGATCTCTTTCTCATCTGATTGCCGCTGGGATTCCGATTGCCACTGGCCCACTACAAGCCAGTCAAGCCTACAAAAAGCCCTCCCTCTCTCTCCTCTTTGTGATTGTTTTGTGCCCTAATCTCAAAACAAAAAGGTATGCAATTCTTTAATTTTTTTTTCCAAATCTTTCATTCTTTTGATGCATGATGCATATAGAATAAATATGTTGGAATTTGGACTGGTGTTGTGCTTGGTGTTTATTTATTTATATCTTTTGAAATTATAGTGCTTCTTTAAATGTGAAGGGCCCCAAATTGATTATGTGCTTAGGGCCCCGGAAATCTCAGGACCGGGCATGATGGCAACATAATAAGGCTATAACAAAACACTTAAATCTGAAATTTCATTCAAAACACATTACTGCCCTATACATCTATTAGCTACTAGGTTACTTTAGAACAAAAACACCAATCAACAAGCGACAAGTAACATGCATCCACATTATTGACAAGCAGTTTACAAGCAGCTTCTTCGCCGTGGTTACCTTACACGGTCTTGGGTAGAATTCAACCAAAAAAGCTAGCTCTTGAAGTGAGGGTGCCCTCACACTTATATGTTTCATATTACTTTGGTGACCAGGTGATGTGAGACTTCGCATCACAAGATCCCTCCCTCACACGCAGTGTGGTTACTCGGCAGCACCTACTGCATGGAGGCTAAAGACACTTACCCTACCCATCTCTGGTATCCAGCTCTGATACCATGTTACACGGTATTGGGTAAAACTTAACCCCAAAAAGCTAGCTCTTGAATTGCCCTCACGCTTATATATTTCATATTACTTTTGTAACCAGGCGATGTGGGACTTTGCTTCACCATTATATACTTCCGGTACCTTGTATCAAGATCATAACCGTATTTTTAAGACTCCGCCATCAAGTTGAACGTACTGTCTCGAACTAGAAGTGATTTTGTTTGCTCATCCAATTGCTAATATTCTTTGCCAACCTCACGTATAATTCACACACTGTCTAACAAGGAAACCAAATTTTGATGTTCTGTATATATATTGCTATCAAGGCAGCCACCAAACTATGCCACATGTCTAACCTCCACATATCCAGGTTATACCCTTTGCATAGCCACACATGAACATCCAAATTTGACACAAATTTTTTCTCATGCATAATAAAATATTTAAAATTGCTTGTAGTCCAAAATCTAAATATCGGTTGTTGGAGGAGGGTAGTCCATTGGCCACTAAATGGATTTACTAATTTGATGAACAGGCACCTACATGGTTTTATTTATAGTAGTTAGTCGATGTTTGTTCATTCATTGTTCCTAGACCTCTAGGGAATAGGAATTGTTGTATCTATTAATTGACGGGTTCATGCATGGTTCTAGACCACTGGGAATAGGAATGGTCATTTGCATTAACTCTTGTTACGGAGTCTATATAAATTGATGTAAAATCAAAGAGCTTGTATTATAAATGACTAAATACGTAAAATTTTAATCTTTCAAGATTGTGTGATCCAATCCCATTCTTTGGTGATGCTAAAGAGGTCTTAGGTGTGATGCCTTTGGTAATCTAGTGTGAGGCCTATATCTATATTCTTCAACCCTTCTTCTCTTCTCGTTCACTATTCACGTACACTCTTCATGACTACGGTGCTTTACATGATGAGTTTTCATAAACTAAATAAAGTCTCCCTAAGGTGCTCTCAAGTCCCAACCATAGACTCTTTTATGTGTCATCCCTTTCCTGCTCCGACTCCCGCCACCACTCTCACTCATGCAACTAAGGTTTGACCAACATTTCCTTCAAGCAATCACCTCTTCATCGACTTATTGTCTAAAAGTTCCTATTTCGCTCTTCTATAAGTGGCTCATTGCGTAAACTCTCTTGATTTGTTTTGCGTCAGACTTTTTCACAGTTTTGCATGTGGAGATCAAAGTCCACTCGTTTGACGTCATCCCAAATTGAAAGTTCAACCTTAGTCTCCTTGAGTGCTCTTATAAATACCTTACGAACCAAAGGCAAATAGAACACCAAGAAAAAATACACCATGGGTACTAAAGTCAGTGGCGGCTCCAGAAATTTCCCCAAGTGGGTTCAATGAAAAACTTAATCATTTCATTTTTTCCCAGACAAAATTCATGAATCGCAAATTGATAAAATTTGACTACATTAACATTAGTCTTTCTACAAAACCCAAAAAAATTTATAACTCATTGATCTAACATCACCATCAATGAATTTCATACTTTGGGATCATTTCATAATTGCTTCGTCACTTGTAATATCCATTTTAATGCTTTAATCCATTCCTTTGAAGAGAATGGGATTCTCCTTATCTGTCCCAAATAAAATGTGTTAATGAGGATTGGGTTCCACATCTAAAAAAAGAAGAGTAGACTTCCCATCTAGAAAAGAGGGGTGAGTTCAAGTTGTAAGTTGGTGGGTTAAATACATGAGATGAAAATCTAGAGAAAAGAAAATTTACAAAGCTCTAAGCATTGCATGGTTTGATTGAACCTGTACCCCAAAGGATGGAGGAACCCCTCAGTCTATTGTGAGGGCACAAGAACCTGTATTCGGTATTTCGAGCATTCCCTTAGTTATCTTTTGATTCTTTTTTTTTTCCGAAGGCTTAGAGTTTCCACATCAAAGGTAAGTGCAAAAGTAGTTTTGAAGAGCTCATTAACTGAAGTAGTATTCTTTAAGTTTCTATAGTTCTCGTGTTTTCTTTGGATGCTAGGTTTGACAATATTTGAATACGGTGGGGCGTGGGCATATCAAGTTGCTAGGTTTTGCATATTCTTGTTATCATGCTTGATTAAGATTTTACCATGTTGTGCTTGCCTGAAGAATTGTAGATTAGGAATGTCGTAGCAATACTTTGCAGGATTCACATACTTGCATCTTTAATCATCCCATCTTGTGTAGTTATTTTTTCTTCATCTTGCATGATTAGCGTACTTTTAGCATAGCAGATTTTTAATCCTTCTATCACTAGGGTAATTGGCATATTTAACACCTTTTCATGAATCTTCTGCCTAGTGAGATACTTGCATTAAGCATTTTGCTATGCTTAGATTTTTTTTCATGTATGGCTCAGTTTGACATTGATTGACATTATTTCCAAAGCATTTCTATTCAAGACCTGTGTTTTTTGCTCATAAGACTGACTGGTTAGGAGTGTTTGAGGATCCATGATGGTTCCTCTGAGTAACCAAGGGAGCTCTCGTCCACTTAGCTTTACAACAGAATGTCAGAATGAATTACAATCCACTAAGCTACCGATTTTATACTACAAACTCCCCTCAACTCAAGTAACCAAACCCAACAACTTCTACAACTAACTGGACAACTAACTCTCCCGCCCCAACCCATTTCTTCCTTAAGTGACAGCTACAACCTTCCCATTAGCTGAATTGGTACCCCCAGCTGAGCGTGAAGGAGGACCAGTAGTAGGGAACGTATAATTCCATTGAACATCTCTCTCCCTCTCCCTCTCCCTCTCATGCAAGATGATATCCATTCTTTTTCATTGGTTCAGTGCTCTATTGACGTCGTCATACAGACATACACTAAATCCCTAAGAAATTCCATTAAATAATCCAATGGTGAAGAGTAGAGGCTACAATAACGGTTGGGTTAAGTGAGTGCCTAATCACTTCTCACTGAGTACCTTAGCTCCCGACCATGATTCTTTGATGACAAGGGAAATTAAGCTATCTGTGGAATTATATTATGAAGGAAGAAGGATCAAGCAAACATTCTCAGAATCACTCCTTGAGGGGTAGATAATAGAAACCAAGGCTGCCGTACTGCACTAGCACTACTACTGCGTATGCTACTGCTCCGGACCTACTGAACTACTTTGAAGTCCTACTTGGGGAGAAATTTTTGGGTGCCGAGTGGGTATTGCCCACGTGGTACCCATTCGGCAATCCGAGCCATCCATAACGCGATCCAACGGTCCGGATTTTAGAGAGAGAAAAGGAAGAGAGAGAGAGTGTTTGGGTGAGAGAAGGGAGAGGAAATCAATCTGGGCTGTCCAAAACACATTTGGACGGCTCGGATCATGCTTGGGTACCAAGTGGCAATACCCACTCGGCACCCAAAAATTTTTCCTACTTGGGATATATAACCAAGTGGTGACTCAAAAACAAGCCTCCTTCTTTTGTCTTATAGGGCTACATGAGCTTTGGCTTGAAATGTATTTCAATAAAAATACACAGACTAAAAGTAAGTGGAATTAGGTTTCAGCACGCCCACTTGTCTGGCAATATTTTATTACCATTATGCATTCTTTCTAATGCAATAGTTATGGAAATGACACGTTGATGACTAAACTATGAATATATGGCTTATTTTCCTCATGTTGCGTATTTCCTTACTCTTAAATGACACATTATAGTTTCTTCAAAAAGGAAAAAAATGAAATATTATGTGCATGATATTCAACATGTCCCTTGCACGTCGTGTGTGTAATTTTACACACTAGGATGTGGAGTCGTGTGTTACTTAGATCCTTAAGTTTAGTTGAAGTCCCGGTGTCACATATCCATTTTGGACAATTGGATCCTCCAATTATTTTGATACATACTACAAGCAAGTGTTTAGAACGTGGCCCCGTACCCACACCCAATTAGGGACACATATCTCAGTATCCTAAGATACAAGTATAGGAAGGTCCGATGGTTGGACTCGCACGTACCCGAGTCCATGTTACATAGAGTCTAATTTAATGCTTCTCCAATAATACAACCAATATTAATTAATATTCCAAGTAATATTCCCTTCGTGGAATCAATGTATACAATGGTACGGATTGCCAAAAAGGTTTCTCATAATTGAAGGCAATACCAAGACTAGCACACGTCTTGCTTTGATCATGAGCCAACCTAAGCCGAGCCTCAAACAATTCGTGAATGGCTCGTTTCATTTGCAATACAATCTCTCTATCACCCGAGAGTTGAAACTAACATCTTCAAAAAACAAATTAGCAAGATGTAGGAGATCAAACAATGTTGTAAGGCACACACTAATTAAGATGGGAAGTAGTGGAAAAGTTGTTAAACTTTAGTCAATAGGCATATAGATTTACCAACTGCCATGCATATCCAGTGATTGCATTTAGAACTTTGTGCATTGCCAATGCTAGAGAGTTCTTTGACTTGCTATAGAACGTTGACCTTCTTTCTGCAAAAACAATAACCAACTAGAGGCACTCTGGCAGGTATGTTTGGCCCAGAATGCAGGATTTAAGTCTGCTGAGAGTCAGAGTGCGGCAGTGTAATTTGATGAGTTGCTTGTATAATATGTTTTTGGTAGGAATTCTTAGTCTCCCCTGCCTTCTTGCATGGAGTCCCCATTTATAGGCTTTGTTGGAGTGTAACTCTGGTTTCTTCTGCAAGCCCTCGCCATTTGTGGTTGATTTGACTTCACAGGATCATTAAAATGCTTGTTCCCCCATAGGGGGTTAGATTGGCATGCTTTCCCAGGATAATCCTGAATTGGCGGTGATCAGAAATGCTCTCATCGTCTAACTGAGTACTCCCAGTGGATCTGGTTGTATGAAGTCTCGTTCAGTTTGTGCCTAGCGTGTGTTCAATCTTTGCTTGATCATTAGCCCACCTCTATTAGGTCGGGTCTTGCTTGGAGCCGTTCTTTTTTTTTTTTTTAATGGGATTTATTTCACCTCTCCCATACTCTATGACTAGTATTGATTGCAAAATTTGATTTCGTTTAGTACCAAAGGCCATGGATATGTGTCAGGAATGCTATTTGATTATCATATTGGCCTGCTTTGGACAATAATAGCAAAGGAGTGGGGCATGTAAGTGATGTGTTGATGGTCATGGCCAAAAAGGATACCTAGTTCAGGCTACATAACATTACGTTTTTCCCTTTTCGAATTTTGTTATGTCCTTCTATTTTGAGACTCTAGTGGCCACCACGATGGGGTTTACTGTCACAAATCAAATGTTAGAGAGTGCCCTGTGTTTTTTACTGCAAGAGCAAAGATGTGAACTTTATTGTATCTAAACTAAACACAAATATAGTAGTAGAGCTTTCATTTGTTATAAGGTAACTGTATAATACATGTTTGTTTATATTACCTTTACAATTGTATGAAGGCATTGCTGGCTTGTTTCTCCTCCAAATGATGTGTCCTTTTGGTGTGTAAGCGGAGATTGATTTCATTTTTTTTAACTATTTATAGAATACATGTTCGTTTCGATGACCTCTACAATTCTATGAGATGACCTCTACAATTCTATGAAGGGATTGCTGGCTTGTTTCCCCTCCAAATGATGTGTCCTTTTGGTGTGTTGTGTACTATGGAGCACGGGTACCGGTACGCAGTACGGTACTAGTACAGGATACGACAACGATCCAAAAAAAGTAGGGTACGGGTACAGCGGGGGTACGGCAATTTTTTTTTTTTTAATACTTTTTACTATATTTTAAGCATACTTCAGTATTAAAAAGTAGGGTTTGGGAGTAGATGTAAAAGTATTAAAACAAGACAGGGGACTTCAAAGTAATAAACTAAACATGAGGTGTGAATCTGTATTTTAGCCATCTATAAAAACAAAAGAACACAGAATAGCCTTTAGGTCACGATCTGTTCGGTCCCACTTTCCCAAACGCCGACTGCTACGCCTGGAACTCCGGCGTCTGCTTCCTCTTCTTCCGACGACTCTGGCGACTGCTTCCCACACTGAGGCAGTTAGTTACTCTCTCTCTCTCTCTCTCTGTGAAACGTACCGAAGGAGTACCCATGGCGTACCCAAAACATACGAACGTACCTGGTACGTTTTCTCCGTACCCGAGCCGTACCCGGTACGCGTACGGCGAGTTTTCCGGCGTACCGGTGCTTCATAGCTGATTACTGAGGAAACAATGATAGTTGGATTTCATCATCTGAATTGTTAAATCACCTCCTTGTTCTTGATTTCCTTTAGATTTCCCTCCCATTCGATGCTCAAATTCTGAGTTAGTACTCTTGCTCCTTCAAATTCCTATTTGTCAAGTGTATTTTACAGGAAAAGATGTGGAGAAAAGTGCCAAAGTCAGTGATGGAAAAGCTGAAACCGTGGGACAGGAACGAGCTCCAACGGCGAGAAGAGCAATTGCGCCTGAAGTGTGAGTCAAAACTTGAGGCAGTTGACTGGGACATGATGAAGAAGCACCTCACGCCAGAGGATCGCAAAGCCTATGAACGTTTGTGTACAGAAGTTCGCTCCGACATCATCAAAAACCTCACTGAGCTCCTCCATACAAGGGTAAAATTCTTCTCTTCGTTCATCTCGTCTTTGAATTTCAAAGTAGACCATGGTAATTGTATATTTGGAAAAAGTATTAGCTCTTCAGATGGGCTTATTGAACACAATTAGCTTGTTAGTCTATTCTTGTGTTCTAGTTTTTAAATGTTTTTGTTCTCGACTCTCCCTATACGTATAGAATCGGGAGATAAAGTTAGTTCCATGAAAGGAAAAAAGGAGTGGTTCCATTCTGGTGTATGATATCAATCACATCAGTTATTGAATTAGAATCAATGCTCAGAAGTAACAAATTTTCCACCTCTCTAATGAAGTGTTGTTTCAAATTGCATGTTTAACTGACTGTGGTGTTGAATTAGAATCTTATCCAAGTTGTTCAAGAAATGTTTGCTAAATCCTACACTTTAATTCACCAACTCAATTAATTATTTGACTTTAGTTTAGTACAATGAATTTAGCATGAGTAGGTAATTTAGGAAGTAATTTTTAATTGCGATTAGTTCCAAGGGGAAGAATCATGAAGAGTCGGTATCAGATTTCTATCTCCCATTGTAATCATGCAGTGAAAACATTGCCTTAACTGTTTCATAAGGTTACGAATAAGTATAATACTTTAGGGACTTGGATTACACTAAGGCCCCATTTCCTTGCAGGGAAAGGAATTTTGTGGGACTCATGTCTCTAACTTTGCTACTAAGATTAGCTTTTCCTCAAAACATGTCCAGCAAAAAACACAAGATTTTGTTGTTTCTACACTAATTTCTAGTAATTAAACTACTAGTTTTCAAGTTTCTCCTTAAATTCTTATATAAAATGAACACCTAAAGGAAAATACTTAACATTTTCCTTTCCTTCACTATATTTTTCTAGGAAATAATTGTCCTATGCAAATTTCTTGACAAGTGAACGCAGCCTGAACGTATACTTGTGGGATTGTAGGCATTGGTGAAAGCACGAACATTTGGTTAAGCGTCTCTGAGCCTACAAGATTCTGTAACTTTCTAGGTAATATTAACTATTTGCGGTCTGGCGGTCTGCCCAACAGCAGTCAAGAAAATGTCAAGTGTTGTGTCTGACAGACAAGACACCACCACGTTGGTTGTAGATTTTATGCTTCTCAGTTGATAAGATTGTTGCAGTGGTTTGCAAGTGATAATGGAGATTTCCTCAGAAAACCTACTTCCTATGGCATGTAGCTATTATATGTTTAAACGAATTGTGTATTAATGGGTGAGATTCTTGTGTAGTTAATTGGGGATTGCTGCAAAATGATTTACTAAAATTGCAGGAAATTTAAAATTCCAGCATATTATCGTATTTAGTGGGTTGAGAAATGAGATATATAATTAGAAACATGCGACTAGCAATATGTGAAATGCACCAAATTGCATATGTTTATGGGTATAAAACTAAGCTGAGCATACAGAAGAGAAACTAAACCCAGAGAGTCTTGGTAGCAACTGATCTGAAAAGTATAAAAGTAAGCTGAGCATATAGAAGAGAAACTTAGCCAAAAGAGTTTTGGTAGCAACTGATACTTTTCAGAGAAGAGAAACAAGAATTGTATTATTCATATTAATGATTATTTAAAGTTTCCGGTCATCCAGATAAGGAGGAAAGGGAAGGAATTGTTCTTTCATATATGTAAGTGGATGAGTGCGCTATCATAAACACCAGGGTTTGTGGTTGGTTTTTTCTTAAATTTTCCATTTTGTTTTCATTTTTGACCAATTTCCTTTTTTTAGACATCAATTTACTTCCTTAGACCTAGGGTGTTGAGATACATCGTCTCTTGTCCAATTGACTTATGTGGGCTAGGGGGGTAATTATGCTAGGTCCCGAGAATGCTGCTTGTCCACGATTTATTTGCACCAGTGAATCTATGATGGAGGATTTTACAGTAGTGAAGGAAAATTGTTTACTTTTTACGCTGTTCACGAACAATACTTGGTTATTTTATCATGGCGGCTTGCATGTCTTGTAATTGATTATTCTACATGCGTGCTGCTACTTCCACTCTGGAGCAGTGATACCTTTATGGCTCTCTTTACTAAGAATATATGCAAATTATGGAACCAACGTTTTGAAAACCGGACCGGTGAGAGAACTGGAGTAGGGACCCGGTGGACGGGTCATTGGTTCGACAATGGTCGAAGCAGAGTTGAACCGTTTTAACTATGTAAAAAATATAGTAGTGTGAAACTGAACTAAAAATAGAATATAAAAGCATCTATGTATAACTAAAAGTTAGAGATTTGTATAGGGGAATTGGAGTAATCTTGAAGGGAGAGTTTGCTGTGTGTGGTTTTCGTAGTCCTCCATTGGTGAAAATAGTCAAAATACTCTTTGCAAGCAACACTGAAAGCATCTCTAGTGCACTACCTAAAAAATGCTCCCTAAAGTGTACACCTAAGCACATGTGGGACCCTATTTTGTTTGCTAAGAACTTAGTTAGCTAGCTAAGAAGAAATGCACTTTAATGGGGCTCCCTAAAAATGTTCATTATCTTTTAGAGTGGGACCCATTTAAGTGGTGAGGGGTGCCAAGTGGTCCCACAAAATTCTCCTCTCCTTCCCTTCTCTCTCTCTCTCCTCTTTCTCTCTCCTTAAGTCCCTCCCCAAATTTAGGTAGTCACTTAGGGCGCTTTAGGTAGTGAGGGGTGCCACCTAGGATTTTAGGGAGCCAACTTTTGTGCACTAGAGATCATTTTTTGAGGTTTTTCTTAGCTAACTAGTTAGGGCACTTTAGGTAGTGATTTTAGGTAGTGCACTAGAGATAAGATGGGCTGGCCAATTGATCTTCTTCTGTACAAAATGGGCTGCCATCAGTCTCCAATGCCAGCTTTTTAGGCATTAATGAGGCGGTCGTAAAGTTCTTTGCAGGCCAGTTCAAAATTATCCATTCCAGTCCAACTGACCCGTTACAGGTTCAAACAGCGTGGTGGTTTAACTGTATGATTTGACCGGTTTTCAAAAACTAAGCTGTGTTTTGAAATTTAGCAGTTTTGGGGTTAGTCCGGACCAGTGCCGGCTGGTCCAGTTGAACTGGTCGGTCCTGTCTAGTTTTTTAAAGATTGTATGGAGCATTGGAATATATAAACACGTCTTTCCATTTGGAGGAGCCAGCTTCTCATGTATCTGGGTTTTTCTTTTGTATTTTGTTCTTTTATTCCTGTTATCTTTTGCCTTTTCCTCAGTGATTTTCTCTACTGCTTGAAATAGCATTGTGTGGCTTCATTGATACCATTTCTTAATATTTCATTGCAGCGCCCCAGTCGATACTTGCAGTACTATTATGGAGAATTTGGGTACCTTCCATTCAAGGAGAGAATGGGTTTAACATGGACCCGTTGGAAGGAAATGTGTCATGGAACGTTCTCTGCATCCAAGATTGCATCCAAGATTTTAGAGATCGGCAGCGTGGGACTTGCAGGGGTTTTATTTGGTTTAAGTTTGGCTGGAAATGAAAAGGGGAAGGAAAGTTGAGCAACGTGTATTGCAGAAGTACTTTTAGCAGACCCCTGTTTTCAACTAATTTAGGGCAGATGGAAAATGTGTCTTTTTAGACTGTAGTTCATGGGATTTTTCATGTTTGTTGTTGGCACTTGGTACTTTCTTGCATTGTTTGGTTAATTTGTTTCCGTCTAATTAAAGATTCTAATTAGTTCTTTAAATTGTTGCAAAGAAATTCGAAATTATTTGCACAGAAGCATTTTATTCTGTTATCCAAAAATGCATATTTTTCCGCTGTGGATACTCAAATTTTAGGGACGGAGGGAGTTGTGATATCAGGATAGTTTGTACCCATAATATGTAGTAGTTCTTCGGATAATATGGTGATCTGGGCTTTTTATTTTTATTTAGCAATTTTTTTTTTTGGTGGATCCGACGATACTGCCCAGAGGTCTAGCAAGTAACTAAACTGTATTTTGGGTGTACACTAGTTAAGTATATGTCAAATGAACTTGGATGCCATAATCCTTGAGTAGCATTTCAAAATTGTTCCAGTATTCACTTCATAATTGAGTGTTAACCAAACAAGAAAGTCCACAATCTATGATGCCACATGAATGGAACTTGTGAAGATGAAATTTTGACATGTTTTTCAATCACATGTATTGAGAGAAATGTGGGTAGAGGGGTTAGTGTCGATTCTATCATTAATGCTTTTAACGACAGGAGAGAGAACATATAACAATTCAATTCAACATACCTCAATTTAATAGATAAATCGAGTTACATTACTGTTTTTTGCACACTACGTTTGTATGAATAATACCGTTTATTACATGATTTTAGTATCCTATAAATTGACAAATACTCATAAATGGAGTCCATCTTTCCATTTTATTTTCAGTAAACATATTTGCCACAGTTCAGTTTCCCATGTTGGCTATTACTTAATCAATGTCCATTTCAGCAAACTATTATTTGCTTGGGGAATATTGAGGCCGGTCCTGGGCAATAACAGTAGTCTAACACATTGATGCACTCATGGCATCACAACTTAGCTTGTCGCCCTTTTCGTTGTCTATCTATTGCAATATGTTCCTTTTTCGTTATCTATATATTCTAACTAGTTTGACGCCTCCGCACACGCATGGAGCTCATGCTCATGCTCTTCTTCATTTTCAACTTTGGCACAACAAATAGTTATCATTGATAGTCTTCACCAACTTCATCAACTCTCTCTCTCTCTCTCTCTCTCTCTCTCTCTCTCTCTCTCTCACATCATGTAATATACCTGTATCGCATAATGAGTGCGTATTTGGCTAACACTAATAATTTAGAGTATCGGGAAGCAGAACATGGATCACAATTCATATTTACAGCGGAAAGATATGTTTTCCTGTCAAAAATGGCAAATAGGCCTCGATTAAGTCCAACGATATCACAACAAGAGTGATATATTCCCAAATAAAAATAAGAGGTCTCATGATTGATCAACAATATTTGCAACACTTAGCATGGGGTAGATAACACTAATAATTGAGAGTATCGGGAAGCAAAACATGGATCAAAATTCATATTTACCGTGGAAACATATGTTTTCCTGTCAAAAATGGCAAATGGGCCTCGATTAAGTCCAATGATATCACAACAAGAGTTATATATACACCAAATAAAACTAAGAGGTCTCGTGATTGGTCAACAATATTTACAACACTTAGCGCGGTCCGTCCAGACTAATTCTTGGAGTATGCTAAAAAATACTCATCAAATAAAGAAGCCACAAAGCTCCAGACAATAAAATAATTAATGGGATTTGGAAAGGGTTAGAAAGGGCTAAGGGAAACAAGTTGCAAAAGATAGCCCAACAATATGGTGTAGTACTACAACATATTTTCAAGTCATGCAATGAATTTCTATTCTAGTCCACTCCTCCCAATGGCTTTTTCTCAACAAGTTGAGAAACTAATTAAACGGAAATTTTCAGGTTGGGGAAACCTGCTATTGAACACGGATGGGAGCTCTAGAGGAAATCCTGGGCAAGCAAGGGTTTGGAGGAGTGATTGGGGAAGAAAGAGGTTTTGGATTATGGGCTTTCACAGGCGGCTCCCGGATTGCAGCAGTTTGGAAGCGGAATTCAAGGGCATTTACAATGGACTCAAAATCATTCTAGGCCATATGATTTGAATGGTATGGACATTGAGTCAGACTCGGAGATTGCAGTCAAAATGATCAAGGTCCCCCTTCTAATTTTCCCATGAAGACTCTAGTTATGGAATGCGTGGCTATGATGATGGTTGCCAAGTGCTCCATTGCGCATACTCTTCGAGAAGGAAATCAAGTTACCGATACTCTTGCAAGTTCTGAACAAGATGAAAAGCTCATCACCCTTGTGACTGCACCCGATGATGTTTTGGGCATGCTCGGTGCCGCGGGAGGGGCTGTCAATTGGAGCTTGAACCCGTTATCTTCTGTTTTTTTCCCTTCTGTTCTACCAAAAAAAATGGATTTATGGGTTGCCGGTGATATAGCTCCCTCTATTCTCTATCCACAAAGCCTAAGTGTCGGTATTAAAGTCCAAGCCCATGTTCTAGATAATCTCTAGAAAAAATAAAAAAAATATCTATGCAGAAAAATCTAAAGAGAAGTTCTAAAAACCTAAATATTTTATTTGGAAGAGTCTAGATATTAGTGACATGTTGAACTACTATAAAAAAAATCATTGTAATAAATATCTCGAGTCTATCACCATCCATTGGGTAGTATAAATAAGGATGTTGTCTAGCCATTTGTAAGAGAAAAAACTGATTGAGTGTTCCATTCACCTCTCCTACTTCATAATCTCTTCCTCCTTACAAGTTTCTCTTTAACATTCTCAATGTTCTAAATGGCACCTAAGGCGGCCGATTGATCGGCCCTAGGCCACCCACCGTAGCGCCTAGGGGTCTAGGCTGTCTGTCGAATCAAACATAAGGCGCGATTAATCAGCTAGGCGGCTAGGCACGAATAGTCGGCTAGCTGGACCATTCGACAGGTAAATCAACATAGCTCCCTTTTCTTTAATGGTCATTAAGGCCCCTAATATCCCAAACACCAAACTTAGGATTTGAAATTTTTACCTCCCCCTAACTCGACCTTTTGGCCTCCCCTTCTTATTTCTTTACTAGCCCAGGGACGTCAGGTTGAATCTCACCAACATCAAACTCAACTTCAGAGGGTAAACTGATATACGCATCCTTGTTTTCCACGTTTGCCACTCCCACAACCTCTTGCTCAGAGATCAACGGAAGGGTAGCAAACTGGTTTGACTCTCCTATTGTGAAACTAACCCCTACATGCTTACCCCTTAGAAGCCATAGGAGAGTCGTTTGCTTTAGCATGAAACTTCAAATCATTCATCACTACATTGACCAGACGGCATACTCGACTCATTAGCAACCTCCACATGCTTGTTGTTATTAACAACCCAAACCTTATTCTGAACCAGATTTAACCCATTATCCTGTATCTAAATTTTGTTTTCAATTAATAGATCATTAGCAACCTCCTATGTTTCTAATTTTTGTTTTCAATAAAAAGCTATTTAGTTTCTAATGATCTATTCCTTGATGCATCTATAGTGAACTCATGTCAGCAATGCACGAGATTAGTTCACATTAGGAGGAGTTTTATCCACGGCTGGAAGATGTATACGTGTATGAAAGGACTAAGGGGCCAGTCAGTCTTAAAGTTTCCCCATTCTACTGCCCAAACGCCTATCCTGTTGGTATCATTTTTAGACTTTGCATCAAATCAGCATTTCCAACATTTATTCTTGTTTAAGTTAATATTTGTAGCTGTAAAAGACATGGCGGTACACTCATGCACTTCAATCATGGAAGGCTTGCTCAAATCAAACCAACTTGATCTAGCCGAATTGAGTGATTTGAGCAAGAATCCGTCTTCCAGGGGAGGTGGTCGTAAGTGGCGATTAATTTCAAAATTTAACTAAAAGGCATATCCACTTGTATGGTCCTGTAAAAGGTTTTAATTTTTGTCCGTATTTGTTTCTTTTTAGATCAATGTTATCCTTGCCATTAATTAATAATGGACACTGTATATGTGACAAACGTTTGGTCTTAGTAGATCTTATTTCCTTGTTTTGTAAGAACAATATAAATGACTTGTTCACCCATTCCGTTTTCTAGATGTTTGACCAACATTTAAGCTTCTTGGTAAAGCTCATACTCAAAAGGGGTGCCTAAGAATAGAGTGAGGAGGTTAGATGGGCTAAGATGATTTGGCTGCATTCTTAGAAAGAGAATATCGTAAGGAAAGAAAGCATTGGGGTAGAGTTTATCATTAGTGCCTCAAAATACACATTCCAATATGCCAAATACATATGGCCTCAACTTAATTCGTTGAATCCGTAACATCTTGATGCATCACAGCGACGACAACTTTTATGTCCACTGTGTGCGACATTTTACTTAATTCAATTCTAATTTTCTTGTATCAATAACATTGGAGATTATTATACATTTGTGACCTTCTGTACCACATCATAGAGTAGTGTTGAAAGCCAAAGGTCCTAGTTTATATACTTGTTATTTTATTTGCTTCAAATTCTAGTTATCTCGTATCAATGACAGGTTATACGGTGTATACATGTATATAAACCCTCATTGATACGGTAAAATAAGAATTTGAAGCAAAGAGTGATGTATAAACAAGGACATTTGGCTTTCAACCCTGTTGTATGATGTGGTACGGAAGGTCACAAACGTAGAATGGCCTCTAATGTATTGATACAAGAAAATTAAAATTGAGTTTAGTAAAATGTCACACTATGCACATAATAGTTGTCGCCATTGTGATGCATCGAGATGTTACTGATATGACGAACTAAGTTGAGGTCATCTGTATTTGGCTGTAATGGAATGGGTAATTTGAGGCACTGATGGCAAGTTGTACCTCAACGCTTTCTTTTTTTTTTTGATATTCTCCTTGTAAGAATGTAGTCAAATCATCTAACCCATCTAACATCCAGACTCTGCTCTTAGGCATCCCCATTAAAGTATAGACCTTTACCAAGAAGCCTAAATGTTGGTCAAACGTCCAAAAAACGGGATGGGTGTACAAGTCATTTATATTATTCTTGCAAAACAAGGAAATAATACTAAGATCAAGCATTTGCCACATATACAGTGTCCATTATTAATTGACGAGAAAGACAACATTGATCTAAAAGAAATAAATACAGATAAAATTGAAACCTTTTACAGGGACCAAACAAGTGGATAAGCCTTTTAGTTAAATTTTTTAATCATTCGTCACTTACGACCACCTCCCGGGGAAGATGGATTCTCAATCAAATCACTCAATTTGAGTACCTCGAGTTGGTTTGATTTGAGCAAGCCTTCCATGTTCGAAGTGCAAGAGTGTACCGTCATGTCTTTTTTAGCTACAAATATTAACTTCAACAAGAATAAATGTTGAAAATATTGATTTGATGCAAAGTCCTAAAATGATACCAGTAGGATATAGACGTTTGGGTAGTGGAATGGGGAAACTTTAAGGCTAACTGATCCCTTAATCCCTTCATACACATATACATCCTCAAGCCTTGGATAGAACTCCTCCTAATGTGCATTAATCTCGTGCGTTGCTAACATGAGTTCATTGTAGATACATCAAAAATAGATCATTAGAAACTATAAAGAATTGTTATAGGGTCCATTATAGCTTTTTGTAACACCTCTAGTCCAACTAATGTTTTCATAACATCTCTAATCCACCAAACCACTTTTTTTATTCTCTTAGGTCCATTCTATTTTTTTACTAGACAAATGTACCCTTACATTAAATTTAATACATAATATACATTTACCGGAAAAGTCGTCGGCGCCAGAAAGTCTGCCGGAAAAGCCGCCGGGAAATTGGACTTCTCTGGAAAATCCTGTCGGCGCCGGAAAAATCGCCGGGAAATTGGACTTCGCCGGAAAATTGACCGGCGCAGATGTGGTTATCTGAACTATGTCATTTTTTAAAAAAACCTACTTAGGATCAGATGTGGTTATCTTAACTCGCAAGAGGTGGTTATCTATACTCATAAGACGTGGTTATCTGGGCATATTTTTGTTTAAAAAACTTACTTGGGATCAAGTCCTCAACCACCCAAGCACTACAAGGTAGCAGTACAAACCCTTTGCTTTTAACATAAAAAATTTACTGAAAATTGAATAAAACAAAAAAAACCACTTTTTCAAAATGGAGGTGGTTATCTAAACTCATAAGAGGTGGTAAAAATAAATCAATTAATATTTCTGAGGTCAATGTTTCATTCAAGAGAGATGAGATATGCTCCTGCATACATATAATATACCCATATAGACCTCGATAGAGTAACAGAGAGGGCTATCTAAATGCAAGATCCGTCCAACTCAACCGCCAATTCCTCCCGAAATGCAAACAAGCCATCACCGCTGTCGTTCGGGCCGTCCAGGGCGGCCCACCACCGTCGGGCCCACTCGGACATAAGTTTCTACCTCCCAGACGACTTGGATCTCGTCTCGGACCCCTTCGACGCCCCTCCGGGTAGCTTCGACGAGATCCGATCTGATCTGAAGACGACCTCTTCCGCAAGCGGCGGAGAGCAGTGGCGAGGGAGAGAAGAACGCGATTCATTCACTTGAATATTGAAAGCTTCGTCCCAAGTGGCGGCGGAGGAGTCGACGGCGCAGCAACGACGGCTAGATTAGGGAGAGAGGTGATGGTTCTTAACTTCGCCGGAGTCGACGACAATGACCAGATCCGACGACTCTATACTGTGTCCGTGTGAGGTTCCATGTCTCTCTCTCTCTCTCTCTCTCTCTCTCTCTCTCTAAATTGGGGGTAGTCGGGTCTTTTTGTTAGTCTAGTGGATCTTATGTCTTAGAGAATATTTGGGTGGACCTTACACTATAAGAAATTGCTATAGTGGACCCTATACCAACTCTCCCTAGAAACTATTACCTTTTAATTGAAAATAAAAATTAGAAGCATAGGAGGTTGCTAATGATCTATTAATTGAAAGCAAGATTTAGATACTGGATAATGGGTTAAATCTGATTCAGAATACGATTTGGGTTGTTAATAACAAGCATGTGGAGGTTGCTAATGAGTTGAGTATGCCTTCTGATCAAGTAGTGATGAATGATGTGATAAAGTCTTATGCTGAAGTAGGCGACTCTCCTATGGTTTCTGAAGGTGGTATGAGAGACTCTAAGAGTTTGCATAAGGGTAAGCAAGTGCGGGTTGGTTTCACAGTAGAGGGGTCAAACCAATTTGCTACCCTCCCATTGATCTCTGAGCAAAAGGTTGTGGGAGTGGCAAATGTGGCAGACAAAGCTCAAGTTATACAACATTTTGCTGAAACTGTGTCCGGATCCCCTACCATTAGGAGCTTTGATCAGGAATCGCTATTCAAGGAGCTGATTATGAAACTGATAGATGTTTATTCTCAGCCGAATTTTTACAATGATGGTGCGATGGAGTGGCTTTGCTTCCGCTTGGATATATTATCTTCTATTACATTTGCCTTCTTTTGGTATTCTTGATCTCCATTCCAATGGGAACAATTAGTCCAAGTAAGGAGTTTTTATTCTTTATTTACTATTTTACTTTTGCACCCTGAAAAGTGTTTTAAAGATTAATGATCTGTCTTTTTTTCTTCATTTACAGGTATTGCAGGGTTAACAGTTGCTTATGGGCTTAGTTCAGGTGGTTCTTATTTGGATTCTTTTGCAATATGGGGAACAAAATCATACAGTTGAAAGAATTCTTCAATACACTGCTATACCAAGTGACCCTCCTCTTGTTATAGAAGAAAATAGACCCGATGGTGACTGGCCATCACACAGAGAAGTCGTCATCCAAGATTTGCAGGTATGGTACAAAAGTTCCGATCTTCTTAGGCTTTGTATGTATCATAATTTGTGGAGAGTAACTAAGAGGAAAAGATGCAAAAATTCAAACGTTATTTGCCGCCCACCTATATGATATGTACTCTGTACATGTTATTATTCTTGAACATGTTTACTTTTATTTCCTTCCGTAAATGTCATTTACAAGATGTCACAACGTATTTAATGCAACATACTACATTGTTATCCAGGAATTCTTGATCATGGGTTTGTCCATAAGTATAAATATTCTTACTAATCATAAATTATAGAAGAATACTAATAGTAGTGATATTTACTAATCTAGTTCCAATAAAAAAAAACGCATCAAAAACTCAACAAGCATTTCAATTAATATACAAAAGATATCAAAAGACATCATAACCTTCTTTTTTCAGTTTTCACCACACATGCACACACACAAAAAAAAGCTACATGAAGCTTCTATAATTGCATTGGACGAGGTTTCATATTTTGGAATTGTTGCTTGATAGTCTCTTTGTTGATATCATCGAGTACTTCCTTTTCAATATATGAGAACAAATGATCATTCAACCATTGGTCTCCCATTCGATTACACAACCTACTCTTCACATATTTCATTGCTGAAAAAGCTCTTTCTCTCATGGCGGTTGAGACGGACTATGTTGAGGTTTTTTTCAAAATAAATAAGTCATTATTTTGCGTGTTTTTAAAAATATTCATGTTCCTATATTTAGTCTCTTTTTATTTGTGGATAGTTGCAACATTTTGTGTTTAATCCTAAAAGTTATGTTGATTAGTTTGTGGAGAGAAGTGATTTTTAGTTTGTAATGCTAAAAGTTGTATTTATTAGTTTTACACTAATTAGATGTGGTTATTGAAACCAAAGGATGTGCCTTTTGAAAAAGGGACGTGGCCATTAGCCGAATGGGTACCAGTAATTAATGGGATTAAAGGGATGTCTTTGTATCATTTGGAGATGCACCGAATGGGTGTTTAATCCATGTGTTTCAGTTGGAAATTAAGCACCGAATAGGTGCTTTGGATTATCCAAATATTGCCTTTGTTGATTCAAAAGGTGTCTTTTAGCAAGGGGTGTAATTCTTTATGAATGGTTGCATCCACTTGTAAGAGATGTGTTGTTCCCGTACAAATGAGCTCTATAAATAGGCCTAGGATCCATACCGTAGGCATCCAATTTTTCCTCACACAAACTTTGTCACTCTCGTCCAAATAAATTGAGTGCTTATTCTGTGTTCTGTTGCCTTGCAAGAAACAAAACACAGTGGTTCTTGATTTTCTTATTTTCACATAGCGGATATTCTGTCTGTTTTCGTTTGTGCAAATGCAGACAGAAAGAACTTCGAGTTCGGTTTCGATGTATCTTGAAGGTGGATTTGCTGTAACCCGAAGCACACCATTTGGTGGGAGCAAATACTGTCTTTAGGAAAGCGTTGTTTCAACACGCCTCGAATTGTTTTTTGCGGAGCAGATTGGAGTATCAGAGACGTCGCCATCACCAACAAATTTTGAAGACCGAATTTCCAACAGACTAAAGCAATGCCAACTTCACAAGCAAGTAGACTAGTGGATATATAAGATCTCTCTTTGTCTCCACCAACTTCTTAGAAATGTCCTTAACTGCGGTTAGTTCCATAAAATCATCATTTGAGCACACACATCAAATTGGAAAGGGTAACTTTTCGACTTTGTGAGTATTAGAATGAGTGTGAGTTTCAAAGTTCAGAAATAATTTGGTGTGGTGTCGCCATCAAATTATAATGGGGTCATCTACTAATTTTAAAAAAATAATAGTATAATAGTAATAGTTTTTTCTTTTTCCTTGGGGTCGCCCGACCCCGTAAAGCAATATGTGGCATCACCACTGATTGTTACACATAATTCTGTGGTAAACTCAAATAGACGCATATCCAATATACTTAAGTCTATGATACCGGTACTTCTATTATTCAGAAGAGACCTTTAACATGGCTATTCACATCGGACATCCAAAGACAGAATTAATAGCCAACGATCTACTTGCATATTTTTTTTATGTTGACATGTATGCATGTAGGTCCGCTATGCCCACACATGCCCATTCATGTTGCGAGGCTTTACATGCACTTTCTATGGAGGAATAGTGTATTTATGTTTAAAAAAAAATTGGTAAATTTATATGACTAAAATTCTCACCGAAAAACATCAAACCTGAACGATTTAGATCACACTGGCTTTCTTGGGCGTTGTGTATTGGGTGTTTATGAGTTGGGTCTTGTTTATGAGCTAGTAGTTGATAGATGGGAATTAGCAAGGACGAGCTCAATGATGATGGCCCAAGCCCAGTGCGGTGAGACATTTATTACTCTCTGTTGTCTAAGGAGAAAACATATAGGCGCTAACACTTGTACCAATAATTAAACACTCTCACATAGGATATGTGGGACCCACGTATCTGAGGTAGGTCTCACATATCCCATGTGAGAGAGTTTGTGCAGTTGTTAGTGCAAGTATTGGCACAAACTTGGTTTTTTTTATTATCAAACTCAACCGATTTGCCCTAAAGCTGACCACTTAACAATCAAGCCTAAATCTAAGAAAAGAGTAGCAAAAACTAGAGGGTAGAAAACCTATCTATATTAGTATTGCAGGATGACTTTTGGTGAACAGATCTTCCTGAGCTTGTCACGTGTCCCTCAATTCTTTGCACTTTTTACGCAATTAGCAAAATCTTAAATGGTTATTGATAATCAAAGGTCATTTCTAAAATCCAAAAAAAGAAAGTAAAGTAATGATCAATTCCGGAGTTAAAAGGAAAGTAATGAAAGGAAAGTAATAATTGAGGAGACTTTCGGAGTTAAAGGAATGATCAATTCCATAGACTTTCGGAATTTAATTCTTTCCGGAGTTAAAAGTAAAGTAATAATTCAATTTCAATAAAAGAAAGTAATGATTAATTCCAATAAAGTAATTTTAATTTGTGCAACCGCCTAATTGAGGAGACTTTTGGAAGAGAAAGAAATATATATACCAAGATTAAGAAAGGAAACACCCTAATCAAAAGCCAATTATAAGCATAATTACAAAAGAAATATATATACCAAGACTATAACCCCCATTTTAGCTCGATAATCGCGAAACATTTCAAACATTACTTTATTTACTCATGAATAAATAACCGAAACATTCTTGGTAAGGATCACATTCTTGGTAAGGAGATCATTACTTTCTATTAGTCAAACATAACTAAAACATTTCAAACATTTACAATCACATTCTTGGAAAGGATCACATTCTTAAACTTATGGTAAGGATATTTCATCCGTCCAGAATCACATTCTTTTCCTGTTTTATGGTTTTATTTTTTGTTTTCTTTTTCTTTTTTTCACTGGCATGTGCAACCGCCTAATCTAAATTTATTATCCATCGGTGTGGTATTTTTGCCTTCCCTTTCGAGTAATGATTCGGAATAAGTTGATTTTTATAATTACGTGGTTAAAAATTAGAGAAGAGTGATAGCCAATCATTTGGGCAGAGACCATCTCCAAGGGAAGATCAGAGATAGTATGGGTAGCAGCTTCGATTCCTAATCCGTTCTTTTCCTCCTACACCAATAACTCCTTTCACTCATCTCCCATAGCACCATGATCCCATGAAACTAATTATATAGAGATGAAACAATGTCTTTGGCCTTTTCCTTTTTAATTTTGTTTGTTTTCTATTCTCTCCACAATATTTGTTTTTTATTCTCTCCACAGTGTTATTTAAATGCTTATGCATCTCATGGGCAATTGAGACTCAAGTAACCTCGATTGATAAATGATTAATTATGGTTTCATTCTTTGAAACTTCAATTTAGGTTTTAAAAGCTCCATTGTTCTTCTTTCAACAGCAAAATACTTTATTTTTCTATTTTTTAGTAGGTTATTTTTTTTAAATAGATCTCAGGCTATGGAGGTGATGATTAACATTTAAAATGGAGCTAACGGTTCTGCATGTCTTTTGGTAGATATTTCGCAAAATGATGGGTAAGTACTCTACATCCTAAATTAAAAAAATAAAAACAGGACACATGTATATTAGTTTACACTTGCATATTTTGGTTAGAGTAAGAATATGTTTTATTGAGTTTTTCTTAATGAAATTCTGCTTCATTGATTTGGGTGGAAAGCAGAAGAAATAGAGGTGAGGAGGTGCAGCCAACTCACCCCATATACTTTTTGGATCATTAAATTTGTTATCGCAAAATTATATACAGATATTTTGATTCATATAACTTTTCATTTTAAAAAAAGGAAATGTACTTCATATACATTTTTTATGTTGCATGTAATGGTTGATCCAAAATTTAGCGCAATTGAGTGAGATTTTTGTCAATTATATCGATCATAAAAACATTATGGCCACATTTTTTTTCCGGGTGTTGGCAATTATTTTTTTTAAAAGTCGCATATATGAATTTGTCAATTATATCGATCATAAAAAAATTATGGCACATTTTTTTGGGGTGTTGGCAATTATTTTGTTAAAAAGTCGCATACATAAATTATGATTTTTAGCTAATTAAATCAGGGAAATGAGTTTCACCACCCCCCCCCCCCCCCCCCCCCCCCCCCCCATCCCCATTTACATTTTACAATCCACACTCCCCTTTTGTCTTTACCTTATGTGAATTTACAATATTGCCCTTTTTCAATACACCTTTTTCATACATTCAAGGGTAATATTATAAAGTCATGAAGATAAAAACAAAAAAGGGAGTGCAGATTGTAAAATGTAAATGGGGGGTGTGAAAATCATTTCCCTGATTTAATTAGCTAAAAATCATAATTTATATATGCGACTTTTTAACAAAATAATTGCCAACACCCCAAAAAAATGTGCCATAATTTTAATTTAATTTAATAGGAGTATATAGGAAATAAAAAATGTTATACTCTTTTAATTTAATTGATCCAGTAATTCCACACAATTTGAAATTGAAAATACAATTTTTTAGCTGGTTTTAAAAAAAAAATGTCATTTTATTTCATGTCTCCGTGCATAGCACGGGTTCATGCTAGTTCTTTAGTAATATGCTTTGATTTTTAATACTGTACACAAAAGAGAGACCACCACAATGTACTAGTATAAGAAAAAAAACTGCAGCCCTTTTAGCTCAATGAGCTCCAAATACATCCTCTTATCTGAACAAATAATTATCCAGAAAAATGAACACATTTTTACCAATCAATTTGCAGTATCTTAACAGTAACCATTCGTTCAATTATACCTGTCTTCCTTTGTCTCGGCACGATACAAGGTTCTTAGCGGTTTATGAGCAACTTAAACACAAACTAAACATTTTCAGCAACTTGGCACATGGCGTCCTGCCACCGAGCAGGAAAACTGCCACATTGCATTCTGAGAACACTAGTATATTTCTCTGATTTGAGAAATTTAGGCATACACCTTGTCAGAAATTTTTGGCATGACTCGAATTTGATTCATCGTTGATAGAGATGGTATAACGTTTTCCTTGACCCAAGTTCAAGTCTAACACCGGAGTATCAGCATCCATAGCTTAAATTTCGTGTGCACGTGCTGTGTTTTACTCAGAGGTAATAAATCCACACATCGCCACTGAAGTGAAGCTTAACTCTTAAGTGCAAACCGTAATTTCTCCATGCCGACCCATTCTCTAATCATCCCAGCTAAACTCAACAATCGAAGCACCAAGTTCTTCTGAAACACAGTGGTGCAGTAATGAGTTGGTAGGAGATGATGCATATTTCATTTGCTATAGAAATCAAAATACAATGCTTTCAAGTTTCAAAGGAGACTAGGTAATCGAAAAATAAATCCAAAATTCAGACCATCTTTCAAGCTGCTTCTAGAACATTCGTCGTGAGTAGTCGTAAACAAAACAAGATAGATAATTTATTCGAAGAGGGTCCAACCAAAGAAAGTTAAATTCACTAACCTTCATGTTAATTCCTGTTTGAAGTATACATTGTGCTTTTGTCAGATCCGGGGGTTCCTTCTTCTTTGTCTTTGCACTTCAGCTTCATTCATCCAATCGGAGAGCCACAAGAGACCCTTGTAACCATAATAAATTGCTGCTGCTAGAGCCAATAGAAGGATAACAAATAGAAGAATCCTCCTAACGGTAGCCGTGATTTTCTGTTCAAACGAGTAGTTTCCATTGTTATGCAAATAAAGCAGCATGGATCAATGCTTGCTTCAACTGTTAAAAATGGGGGGGGGGGGGGGGGGGGGGGGGTTGGGAAACCTGAAATCTTGAAATTTGTTTCGATTCTTTTGTCTGATTACGTCTTTTTCTTCGTTTGGGTACATAACTTTCAGGATCCGGCTCCTTATTCTAAGAGAGAAAAACATGAAACTTAGCTCAGTGAATGGATTCATTAATAAAGACTTTCAATTAGCTCACCAATAGAGAGCCAAGGTATTATAAATAATTATTAATTTCCAATCGTAATCATGCAAGATTGCACAAAGGTCATTACACAGCAATTTCAACTTCCACCAACCCCAATCTATGGTGGTTGACATTTATTTAAGCCCAGTCTCTCTGAAGTATGAGTCCTTGCACAAAAGTAAATGCATATCATCACCATTGGTGGGGATGCTTGTTTACCATGAAGGGGTGACTCAGCAAAAGAAGTGCAAATTATACAATGCAGAAAGCAAGTACACGGCACAGATAGGTACACAATAGGGAAACAGGTGGATGAAGCCCACCCCTGCCTCTGGTCTGTATGACAAACCATAAAAGATGAGTCATGAGCTTTTCAGGTTTTATAAGTCACGGGCTTGCATCACCTGCCTCTAAGAGAACCAAAGCTCAGAAACAAAAAAAGCAAGTTTGCTTTCGAGATTGCTCACATTTTGCAGGCAGATTCCTCTTCTTTCGGTTCAAAGGCAACAGGGTAACACAGTAGGAGTTGCTGTTGTGACTCATTAAGCCTCAAAACACCAATCAAGGAATGATTCAGTCCAATGTCTCCGATACTATTACCAAGAAACTTCATGAGCAACCCTCATTGAAACCTTATTTCTTCTAGTATACTGGCAGTTGCAAAAGCCCATTGCGAGACACTAATTTATTGGTATGTAGCTGTCCTCATCGTGGTATCAAACTTTTTCAACCGATGGGAACACAGGTATTCCAGCATGTTGTCACCAGAATTTATAGATCAATTCACGAAAGTACAAGTATATGCACGGTATTCGTGCTGAGCCTATCTCATATTACAGGCAATTTTCATGGATAGTTGTCCTTCCCAAAAAGTTTTTAAGTTAGGCAGCTTTCATGACGAGTGTCATTGCACCTCAGTTCTATTTACTTTTGCTGATTATACTGTAACATGATAAAATATGACTAAAAAAAAAAAATCAGATTTCAGTGTCTGTTCAAGTAGTTTACGACACATTCCATTCCTAGAACACTGAATTATATTTCTTGAAGATGGCATTTTTATTCTACAAAAGCATTAAATCAATAGCACTGGATTTTGTACTTCAAATTGAAGAGGGATGCAGATCAGAGGGGGCCCTTGTCAGAATGCTGTCGTCTTATTGTGCTAAATGCGCACAAAATAATTTGGATCTCCATCAAAGGCATACAATTTTATCAAGAAAAATGAAAAAACAAATCGAAGGTATACATGAATTACCTCTGAAACTGGGGATTTGCGTTGTTGCAAATCCGCAACTGTGACCTGTACTTTACTCCTGCAACCAGAATTACAGGGAAGAAGTCCCAATCCGTATTGACTTTTATAAACATCTTTAGGATCACTACCGGCACCTCGATAGGCCGCTTGAACATCTTGACACAACCATTCCTTTTTCAAGGTTTGGCATCCACAACGAACAGTAACCTTCAAGAAGATGGATATAATTTGTAAATTAATCAGAAACGGGTAGGTGACATTGTTAGGGTCTACATATGCTCCAAAAAAAATCAACTAGATGAGGCATCTATATGTGCAATATTGCTTTACAGGCAATGACATGATTAAAAAAGTTACTCTTTAGTTCTAGCAAATGAGAATTAAGAATTGCTTTAATAGTGTCTAAATCACAACTGGCATCCTGAACTGTCTTCACGCAGTTGAGAATTTTTTAACTTTGAGATAGATCAACTCAACAGTTAAGAGAGAATTCTTCTAAGAAATGAACTCAGTAATATACTGCTTATGAACATGTAATATCAGTCAGTTTTATAAGCTAACAAAATGGAAACTTAATTTTGTTACTTTCTGGAGACCTTCCAACATCAGTGATATGTGTTTCAGAATTTTCCTGTGTCAAAACAGTTTCTCCAAACAGTAAGGTTAGCTATTTTATTTTTGTGATCCTATCTCAACAATTCGAGATAATGAATGAGCTCAGAAGCTGCTCTCTAGTCTCTACTCCATGTGGGATTAGATTAAGGCTTCTTTGATACGTCTTAGTACTTCTATTGATACATGTGGACAGTAAAAGCAAAAATCTTATTTCTGTTGGACAGTACATTCTTGAAAAACAGGAGACAGGTTTCAAACTAGACATATACAATAAACAGATTATTGACTTCCCAGAACTATGCACAATCATGATACAGTAAATATTACCTTTTTAGAGCATTTCTCAGGTGCAGGGCATTGACCAGGATGACATATCTCTGGGCATAGATGAGTACAATAAGGTAACTTTCTGCATGCCAACACAAAAACAAAAAAAAAACAAGAGTAAACTCATGACCATAAGAGTCTTCTGTACTTTCTATTCAGCTTAGTGCCTAGCGGTATCTACTTTATAAAATATAAACTTTTCTGCTTTGATAGGGATGCCATAAGACCGGAGATATGATATAATAAGCTTTCCTGCCTCAGTGGGGATAGCAAAAGATCCAAAGAAAGAGGAAAAGGTGATTGGCCGAAAAGCAACAAAAAAAGGAAAAGACAAGAAAAGCAGAAAAAGCATGATACCGATGGCAAGGCCCTCGACAAGAACGCACAGCAATCTGTTCCTTTTCGGGCAAGCTGTTGTAGTAGAGGCACTCAAAAACATGAACCATGGAACCACAGTGACATGATCTTTTTATTAGAACTTTGCAAGGCGGACATTCACCAGGATGACAGTGCTGGGGGCAAGGATGTGGACATGTTGGTTGTCTCTCCTGAATAATAAGACAATTCAAGAATATCAAATGAAAAGGAATTGCAACAGAAAAATATTTCTTGTAAGCTACAAAAGAAGTATTTGCCACAGTGAGTTAAAACTAAAACATTAAAGACCACATTACTGAAACTGCAGTTTAAAGCCATATGGCCCCTTACCTTTTGGCAAGGAAGATCACAATATTCACAGGATTCGCCTCTTTCATGCCGTCCCAATGATGAAGACCCAATCTTGAGGGCATGACAAGTTTTTGTACAGTAATGATTGCCGCAAGGAAGAGGATTGCCACATAAATAGTCGCATGAAAATTCTGCTTTGTGTGAGCAGATCATCTGTAACAAGGAAGAAAGGGTAACAATATAAACATCGACAACAGAAAACGAGGTATCACATTTCAAAACAAAGCAAGCAAGTTGAAACATTCACAAAAACAGCATTTGGAAAGATCTAAGACCAACCATCCTCTCTGCTCCCATGTGTTCACCGACACATGGCCTCCACACTAGTTCAGGGCAAGGGGGACATGGCAAGCCAGGAGTACAGTCACTCTGCTTATTCAACTTCTTTTTCTTTGGTTTCAATGTGAATTCTGGATTAGCTGGAGGTTTTGGGCCATGACACCTACATATGACAGACAAGAAAGAAGAACAATTTTACCCAAGAAAAGAGAGAAGAATAAAAGTTCGGAAGCTGATAAACATCAAACACTGGCAGCGAAACATCACAAATGATAACCTTAGTTTGCACTTGTGACCGCAAGGATATTCCTCTTCACAGATTAGCCGACATGGGGGGCAAGCTCCATAATGGCATTTGTGAGGCTGGAAAAAGAAAACACGATTGTTGCTCAGAAAACATCTCTAACCAAAACGATGCTGTAAATTATGCCATGAGTGCTAAAAATGTCCTCACCTATACCCGATACACATACAAATAGGACTGAAAACACATCAAAGTGATAATAAATAAATAAATATATATATATATATATATATATATATATATATATATATATATATATATACACACCGGTGATCCAGTCAAGGATCCTGGATTGAAGGTTTTTGGGTGTTTTGAAGGTTTTAAAAATTGTTTTTGCATAATCTGAACCGTCCAATGTGTTTAAAACGTGTTTTCAAGGGTCCCCGCGAGAAATCATAAAAAAAAAAAACGATCGGGAAGGGCTTGATCCTAGCAGTTTTCCACAAAAACTGTACATATACAGTTTTATGAAAAACTGCTTAGATCAAGCCTTTCCCGGTATTTCTTTTGGATGATTTCTCGCGGGGACCTTTGAAAACACGTTTTAAACACATTGGACGGTTTGGATCATGAAAATTTGGTCTGGAACTATGAGTCCCGGACTTGGGGATCCCGGACTAGATCGGGACTGTATATATATATATATATATATATATATATCGCATAAAGAGGACTCAATAGATAGCCCAGTTCCTTTCCGCCGGGGGGGGGGGGGGGCGGCGGCGGGCGGTGGTTGTTTGAGCCGAGTACTAAGTTAAGGACTTGAGGGAGATCTCAATTGCTTAACCCCATAAGTTTAGCCAGTGCAAAGTTTGGAATATATAGAATATAAGCACAAGAACTGGGGAAAAAAATTAACAAGTGTGAATTGACCCGAATGCTTTCAAATTTATAGACTTTAGACCTCAATTTTTTTTTGCAGTTGCAGAAGCATTTTGCTATAAAAACAGATAACTATGCAGAGACCAAGTGGGAATAGCCAACACTACCTTGCAAATTGATCCATGCCTGCATAAAGGAGTTACAAGACATGGTTTGGGACATTTAGGGGGCTTCTGTTCCATTTCAATACCACAAGGAACCTGATACAAATATGCCAGAAAAATATTTCTAAACATAGAGCAATAAAACAGTGAATGCCTAGCAGCAAGAACAGAACTTGAAAACTTAAATGGAAACTCAATACATATAATGAGATATTCCAAAGCACCAAGTTAAAGTTAAAGTCATGGTTCTATTGTGGATGTCATTTCACCAAATTCTCTTGTGTTGGATTTTGGCAGGCAAGGTTGTATGGATGTTTTCCTAACTAAATACGCTTTTGAAATACTATTAATCAATGAGTAAATAGCTTTTAATGAAAATCAGCTACTGTTTTTCCTAATTATTATCCCGAGGTGTAAGGCAAAAGTCTAACATTATTTGTGCTTTTTACGCTCCAACTCCATCATTCAGTTTGCATGTAGAATTTTCTAATCAAACTCCACATACGAACTCAAGATATATGTTCATACATTATGAAATTGTTTCAGTTTGCGAATGGTGAGTTTGTAAAGAACAGTAAACTTGGCAACTCAAGCAGATGGCATGGCCTTAAGTCCAACTTTCCTATGTTAGCAAAGTTTGAGGTAGAAAGCAAGAGGTTAAACAATGCATGAAGCCACTATGAGAGTCACAAGGTAGAGAAGTTAATGGGTCAAGTTCATTCCTAGTTTTCACAAAAGATTTTGCCAATCTGCACAACATACAATTTAAAACAGTAAGTACTTCATCAACACTATGAAGAGTGAATTACAGAAACTGTAGTAACCAAGCTCTCACCTCAAAGTGTGTCTCTCCACATGCACAAGAAATTGTCACCATCAATGGGCAAGGAGCACATGCACCTCTACACGAAAATTTTTCTCATGATTATCGTATGTTGCATTACATACTATTCTGAAACTTACAAGTTGCCAATTATTCAATTTCCAAAAGCTTTCCGAAACTAATGTATCACTTGTTAAACATCAAATTCCAAAGCTACGCGTAAACTAACAAACATCAAATTCTGAAGTTACGCATAAACTAACAGATATCTCATATCTAGATAAATGGCCATCTGTGACATCACCCTTCATGGCACCAAAAACAAAAATTGCTGTAGCTACTTCAGATGGGCATATTTGCATGATATCTCCACAAACCATCCACAGTACACTACAGCCAGCAGACTAAAGACTCCCATCGGAGCTAAGATGGTTGAGACAATGAGACGTTGACAAATTTGCATACTTAAAAGAGCATACAACTCCAGTTTCATGTTAAAATAAAATAAGAAAAGCAAATAACAAAAATAAGGACAGGAGTATCACCGACAAGAAGTTGGTGGACTACAATACTATAGGAAACACCGCATATTAGTTTCAAATATCCCAAAATGGTTTCCAATACAAACAACGTAGTGGGACTATTAGTGTATCCTTCTCATTGTAACAAGCAGGCAAGGAAGCTTCTTCTTACATGCGACGAGTACAAAAATGAATCAAAACAGCACGACATACCTATGGCATGGAGCAGGACATTTGTGGTTCTTACACCGAAGTCTCCGATCACAAACCTGACACTTCCAAAACTTAGCAGAGCCATAAAATGGTCAAATAGAGAACAAACAATTTGATTGACATAGTAAAACATACCTCTGAGCAGGGGGGACAATCGCCATCACAGCAGCGCCGCTTACAAGCATGGCGTCCACAATCACGCAATGTCTGGCACTTCCTCTCACACGCCAAATCTTGACAACAAGGAACCTATTCTATATTCAATTCAAAGTGTTCGATTCCTACTACCACTACGCATAAAAACAATACAAGCATTTCTTCACACCTCAAAATACTCAAACTTTCAGTACAATGGCTAAGATCCTTACCTCTTTCTTCAAGCTCCCACACCTGCACGACTTGAGAACCACAACTCTGCACGTCTCAACGCAAGGTCCCCGGTGGCACCTCTCTGGGCACCTGTGATAACCACAACTCAACATCTTACCACAAGTTGCCCCACAAAGGGGCACCAAAACATCACAAGCCATCCCTTCATACACTCTCTTCCCACAAGGGCAACTTCGCTTCCCCTGAAGCAGGCATTCCCCGCATTCTCCCACATGACACCCTCTCTCGCATAAATGCTTCCCACACCCGAGCATTTTCTTGCAAGGGGTCCCACACCGGAAGTCCCGATTGCAACACTCCCTCTCCTCCTCCAACCTCCCGCATTGGCACTTATAAACCCCCTTAGCCTTACACGGCGGGCACCCGCCCTCGTGACAAATTTCCCCACACCGGTGTTTTCCGCAATCCAATAACCCAGAACATACCCCATTGCACGAGAAATCCTTAAACCCGCACCGCCTAACATCCTCCACCGCGCCGCAGAAGCACCGCGATTTCACGAGCTTCGGGCAGGATGGGCAGGGTCCCGGGTGACACAACAGAAGACAGAAATGCCCACAATTGTGCTTTAAACTCCGGTTACAAATCTCGCCGCACGAGTGGGGCAAGATCCACGGATCAAGCGGGGGGTTTTCTAATTTGCCGCAGAAGCAGAGGTAAGTTTTTGGGATTAGGGTTTTGGGGTAGTCGAGGCGGCATTTAGGGCAGTTCCAGAGGGAGATCTCGTTGGCTTTGGAGGCGGAGATGGGGAGGCGTGAGGCGGCGCGGGAAGCGGCGAGGTCGGAGGACTGGCGGGCCCAGCTCTGGATGCAGAGGAGGTGGAAGACAGCGGAGCAGCCGGAGGTGCAGGACCAGGTGGGGTCGGAGGGGCGGATGCGATCGAGGCAGATGAGGCAGGATAGAGCGCCGGAGCGGGAGGAGGTTAGGAAGGATTGGATCTTGGCGAGGTCGGGGGAGAAGTGTTTGGAATTGGAGATCTCGATGTAGGAGCGGAAGATGGTGGAGCAGAGGTCGGTGTGGAGGAGAGAGGCGGAGGTGGTGGGGCTGGGGGTGTCGGAGTCGGAGTTGGAGTCCGGTGGGGAGGAGAGAGGAGGTGGGAGGTGGATTGGTGAGGTCATTTTGGGGATTTCGGAGGACTGTGAGTTTGGTTCGGTTTCGGTTCTTGTTTGTTTATGTTTTTGTAGTTGGTGTTTTCAACTGTTTGCGCGCGCGGGGACAAATACTACTCTACTATAGTAAGATACATTCTTGCATAAAAAAATTTAAATTTGTTTTTCTCACCAAATTAAGATTTCTTTGAATTGGTTCTGAAATCGTACATGAGAGTACTTTACAGCTCCTTTGGCCGGTGAGATGAGAAAAGAAAAAAAAAAGGGTGTGATCTCCCTTATTAGTGAGGAAAAAAAAAAGAAAAAGAAATGGGCGTGGTTTCTCACCTAGTCATCCAAATACCAGTGAGAAATCAGAGTCTCTCCCTCCCATTCTGTTGACTAAACTCTCTCTGGTGACCAAATCAAAGTTTCAAAACTCAATTGAAATCACAGATCTAGTTTCACCTTGACGAGATGAAGACAATCGTGCAAGTACGACGACGATCCGACGATGGGGTGGACCGCACGGCTGCCAGAAGTCGACGATGATCCGTTTCTCACGGAATCGCACCACTTTTAGCGAGAAAGGAAACTGGGCGTTGAAGGGGTTATGTTCTCTCGCCCTCTCTCACCTCTTGGATCATCCAAACGTGCGAGAGATTCAATTTTCTCCTCATTTCCTTTCTTCTCTCTTGAACTCTCGCAATCCAAAGGGGGTGTTAGTTTGTAATATAAAGATCACTCGATTTTTGATAATGAACACTTAAAAGGGATGGAGAGAGTATAATAATTTCTATTAAGGGTGATAACAATGAAGGCCTACGGTTCTTTTTTGTCTTACTCGTATTCATATTAACTTTTGCACACTCAATTTCCATTTTTATCAACAACAAAAATAAATAAACTAAATAAAACAAAACAAAGTTCTACGCACTCAATTTCAAGATACTTTCCACGTTAAGCTCTACTATAATTTAGCCATTTTGCACGTAATTCAACAAGTTTTAGACCTTGTGTTGTACAACTAGCAATTTACTATGCTTTTGCGGATTTTTATTTTTCTCTCCTCTGTGGTATATATCGAAACCTATAAAATGAAGAGCTCGTGATATGAATGGATCCGTGGTGAATCACATGAGAGGATTCACATCCTAGTCATTCGTTCATTTCCCTACTTGCTCGATTGGCTCGCTCTTTCAAGAGTGTATTTATGACTTCCTCTCAGGCAGAGCTTTGCCAAGGCCCTGTTATTTCTTCGGCTATTCCATTTATCGATATTGGTATCTCACTTCACTCTCGGAAGAAGGTTGATGAAAAAGAACTGAACTGACGCAACTTTCGCAAGTCAAGGCTGACTTTTGCCGCTATATGAGAAGTTTTTTACTGTAGTTCCCGACCAGCTTAAGATAAAGAGGTTTAGACCTTAAGTTGTTCAGCTAGCGATTTACTATGCTTTTGCGGACTTTTATTTTTCTCTGTGGTATACATCGAAACCTATAAAATGAAGAGCTCGTGATATGAATGGATCCGTGGTGAATCACATGAGAGGATTCACATCCTAGTCAGAGTTCAACAACCATCATGCACTACCAAAAGTTCCAGTTAATGAAAATGACCCAGCAAAAACATAACAACATTCCAAATCACTCCAGTTAGTTTGGTGGGAAAAAAGGAAAAACCATGGAAATTTGCTTATCACAGTTCAAATTTACAAAAGAGAAAAACTGGTTGACAGAGAACATAACCATCTTCATCCACTAACTTATTCTATTTCCTCTTATCTTTTACACCAAATTGCAATACAACAACCCTAGTACATAATCTAGTAACGAGCTCTAGCGTGTGTATATGAGACAAACAGAAAAATGACCCCGAACTCATACAAACTGAAACCGCATAAGAAGCTTTACTGATTTATATTTTTCCCCCTTCTCGTCGCAGAGAGGGACTGCTCGGATCCCAGGTCTTAGCTCCGAGACAGGCAAACAAATCTGCCCACCAAAGTCGTCCTTCTCTGTCTTGTCGTGTTCTCTGACTTCAATTCGAAGCAGAGCCAGTTCTGGAACCGTCAATGGGAATGTGAACTCTTCGTTCCAAACAGGAGCCCAGTCATCCTCAATCACCCTCGTTTTCTTCTTGGATGAATCAGCTGGTACTCCTACAATATAAACCTGCAAACCAGAACAAACAGTAGAATGATATACGAATTTGCTTTGCTTCAACTGAAACATGTATGGATGGAACTTATGTAAGAAAGTGGACAAATCTGAATAGCATCAGATTCCCACATTTACATACTATCACAAGCATTTGTTTACACACAGATATTGGAAATGGTTGGAACTTTTGAAAGTTTACTTGCCAAATAAATGTAAATTAACCAACTGTATCTAGTAGACGAGATATGAAAGGATTTTGGTAGAGCTTTTCTGAAGTGCAGTAGCAAGAAATGCCGACTAGTGACCAGAATTGCGTCAATTAGCCAATAAAAAGGAAAACAGAATGTACCCCTACTAACCTTTGTGTAGAAGTCCGGAGGTGAGTACGTGTCAAAATGTTTAGGACTAAAATCCAGACTCCATCCATCCCCCATATATACTCTCACCTGTTAACAAAGACAAATACATCAATACAATATATCATCAGGCAAATGATATTCACTTTCAAGCCATTTTGAGTCACTAACCTTTAAAGTTTTCTTCACCAGCAGTACTGTTTTAGGATCAAACACCTCATTATTTGGACCTTTAAACATGAGAAAATCAGGTTTCTTCACATAACCACACCCTCCATTGGATCTGAACATCCCATGCATCAAGCGGAGTGATTTTCCATATCCCTATTCTCAATGAAGCAACGAAAGCAATTAACTACATGTACGAGGGAAGAGAGAGGGAATCATAGAGTTGAACATAAAAGCTCATGATTATAGAGGATATGGCACCCACACTAATTTAATCTCAAGCCCATGAAAAGTAATCCAACTTAAGGGCTTTTATCTGATGAGATAGAGTAAAATATTAAAGTTTAGAAACTGATACGCCTGAAGTAAACACAAGAGCTTAGCAAGGCCTAGAGAGCAGAAAGTAACCTCCGCCTAACGAGTATGACTACGCAACGGAGGTTGGTTAGTGCTTGGAGCACATACTACAGCTATGGGCAGTGCATGCTCCACAAATTTGACATGCAGTCAGCAAGTTTAGATTTTAACAGTGAACCTGATTTTCCGTTTTAGTACTTGAGAGAACAAACCCCATGTCAGGTACTTTCTGCCTCTCTTACATTCTACCATTGTTGTTTGCACATCTGGTATAAATATTTAAACAGAACCTTGAAACCAACCTGCATATTAAATGCAACCATCTGAGCTCCATGCATCCATGCAATAAGAGGCTTGAAATTTGAGGAGGTGACCCGGATCCCCTTTGGATATATCCTCAGAAGATTCTTCTGTGTGAACCTATAACAGTAAGAGGAGAATGTCAAAATAAAAATAAAAAAGAAACGCAGCAGCATTCCACTCGCCCACTGTTGCAGAAAAATTAATATTTGAACTTAGTTCTTGGAGTTAATAAGCAAATAAAACATCGTGGCTACCTCACAAGATCAGTTCCATAATATGTAGCTGCCCTTTGCAGTTCTTTTTCGCTCATGCTAAGGCGTTCAACTTTATCAATTCCGCCCCTTAATGCCTCTCTCAACCCCTTCTTTGGTTTCCCAGCATGAATTGCAATTAGATGCTTGTATTGAGGTGGTCCTAGCTGGCATGATTTCGACTCGTAGCCATCACTGTCGTCATCGTCTTGATCAGTATCATTCTGCCATAAATAACGAACTTTTAAGGTGGGGAAGTAATAAAGCATCTTAGAACCCATAACATGCAATATTCATTTCCAGATAATAAACTGACGAAATAAATTTAGTTTTAGGCTCACCTTGTCATCAGGATCTGGCTCAGCTGTTTGGTCCTCTGACTCCTTTCCCAGTCCTGCTTCATCAGATGAATACCTCTCTGTTTGTGAGCCATTTACTCTTTCCCTTGGAGGCTGAGATTCAAGGTATTCTTTTGGTGGTTTGGTTGAAAGAATAATTCGATATTTTAAGGCTTCTGGTGAAGGGAATTCTTCTAAGGACCTGGATTCGGGGTAATACAACATTTCTCCGAAAGTTTGAGTGACCATCTGGAGGGATTTTTAATTTTGTTAGTTGAACCGAAGTTATGTTGGAATTCTGAGGCGCGAAAGTAAAAGAGGGTGTAGAGGAGAAGCTAACCTCTGCAACCTTAGCCTGAAGGTCAGCTGTAAGGTGGTCCTCCAAAGTTATTACGACAGGGTATGGAGATTTTACAAAAGCATATTCTTTGATGGCCTTCAAGCATTTGATCAGCGACACAGGAGTCGTCAGGGTCCTAGATTCATTCAGTTATTATGTCATCTATGATGTGTTCTATGAAAAATCAACATTTGGTTCTGAAAATTGCCTATGACAGAGAAACCCAACTTTCTGAAAAGCTTCCCTTCAAAGAAATTTTAAAAGCTTGCTGAAGTCTAGAGATTTTCAATGACGGTCAAGCAGATATCGATCATGACATTCTATCCATGACCACGTACACAAAGAAAAGTATTTACAACACAACCACCACCATGTAAACGTGTGTACGTGATCGACTCAGAAAAGGAACAATTTGGAATGAATCCATACCTTCCATGAAGAACATGAACTTCATCTTTTGCAGAATTTGGCCACAAATCTAGCTCTATTACCCTCACACCTCTTTGCAGAGCCTTTATGATTGGTATGCTGCTGCACTCACTGCTCAGTTGGTTTCCTGTTAGATATGAATTGTGCCCTGTATATATAAAATAGTGTTGCAACGGAGCAGTCATATCATGGTGTACCTGAAATGACATAAGTTGTCAATAGAAGATTTAAACTTGTCTGACCGGATTGTTCAATGCACTCTAGATCTAAAATTCAAACATAAAACAAAATTCTCAGTGAGTAAGATCACAGAGTAATAATAGCAGAAAAGCATGTTTGAGTACTCAGAAGCATGTAACATTGATGTAAAGCAGAACCCCATTCCTCATCCCAAGTGCCATCTTGATCATGTTGCAGATAGACCATAACAGACGAGTTGCAATGAAATCCCAATTAACCTAGTCACTGAATTAGACAGAATCTAAAGGATAATGAGCTTCGTCAAAGGGGAATGATCACTGATGAGAATAGCAGTGCTCATAGACTCATAGTAATGGACTATTTCTTTTGATTCTCATGCTGTACATTACTTTGTTTTGTATTACAAGAACAGGATTCGTATTTTGTGTCCTCAACCAATCCCCTGTTTGAGGGACATGAGTCATCATTTCACAGAAAGTCCGGTCTGGGCAAGCCAGTTTAATACTAGAACTATATTTTACACTACTTACTAATAGGCCACTGATCCACAGCAAAGGTGCAGAAGCACTACCCCTATACATCCGCAAATGCTTGCCATTCAACCATTTCGAATGGACTTTTGCATTGATTTTTATTGTTAAGAAACTGAACTCAAGAGACCTATATGCGACTGACTTGGGATCAACTATATGGATCCAGTTCGCCCAGTTGATTGTATCTTTTAAGTATATGTTACAGGCCATTGTGGAAAACAATGAACTTTGATTCAGTCTCTTTGCCATGGACATAAATTCCATAATTCCACTGCTGGAAACTCATTTATGACAAGCAATCGACAGTCGAAAAACAAATAGCATGGTACTTGCTACTTACCATTGGCACCACGTCATGCGCTATTGATATTTTAGTGTTCACATCTCTTTGCTTATAGAATTGAACTATGCACTTTTGCTTTTTGGAAACAAAAGGACTGCTCCGTAAAAACATAAAATGCTATTAGGAGTGCTGAAATTATAACAGGGCCATAATCAACTACATCAGCCCATATCTGCCAATTCGCCCTCTCCAGTGCCGTAGTTTAGTCCAACCGTGAGTATTCCTTCCCCATGCTTAACCCCCAACGCATCAAGTAAAATTTGTCGCAGTGATCGAAGCATCTTAATATGTTTTCTCCGGAGTCCCGTATTATGCCCAAATAATATTTAGTCTGCAACAGCATTCATGAACTCCTTGTTCATTTATTCAAAGTAGCTTTCAATTACAGAGACTTCTAGTAGTTAGTTTTCAGTTACTAAAACTCATGAATGACTAGATCAAATAAATTGATACCTATTGAGAGTAAACAATAATAGTATCCGTTGGGAGGACTACAGACAGATCTAACATTTAGCAATATATGCATAAAGTGACTGCTTTCGCAAAATTTTGCCACTGAAATAGTGGTCCCCTGTACCTCCAATAATCAATCTACCATTTTTTCCCTCTTTTCGCGAACTTGTACATCTAATATAATATCTATGCACCTTCAATCTATTAAAGCTTCAATTCAAGGATACAAACGCGCAATACATACATATATATGTATGGAGAGAGAGAGAGAGAGAGAGAGAGAGAGAGAGAGAGATGGGACCTGTGATCTGATAGGGCCATTGAGATCGTCGAAGAGGAGGAAGTGAAAAAAATCGTCAAGAGTGAGACCTTGGCGGGTTGACTTGGTCGGGTGTTGTCTCCGATCGAGAACATTGTGGATGATTCGATCCGCATCGGAGACACTACAAACTTCCTCCCCTTGAAACTCCACGAGAAACCGTACCAACTGCTCGGCCGACATCTCCGATCCACTAGTCCCCGCGTACTTGGCGTACGCCGCCTTCACGTCCGCCGGCGGGTCCGCCACGTGCACCCTGAACTTCCTCGTTATGCACCCAAACATCTTGTAATTTATACTCCCCGTTTCCTTCCTACTCTCCATCTCTCTCTCTCTCTCTCTCTCTCTCTCTCTCTCTCTCTAGAATTCTCTCTCTGTGTATCCAATGTATGTATCGATTGAACGAAAAGTGAAATTTATTACAAGAAGATATAGAAGAAAGAGATTCCGTGAAATGGGTGTTTCGATTTTGGGTGTGTAGTGTCGTGATTCGTTCGCCGGAGGGAGATGACGGAAAGAGAGAGAATTAAAATTTAATTGGGAGGTTTACGTTGGCGACTTTTGTGATGAAGAAAAAGGAGAGGTCTATCCTCGGTCAGGTCAAGCCTTTTTATATGTTTCATGTTCATTTGGGGGAGTTTCGAAGCTTAATCGTTAGACGCGCCTTTGTTTAAGTCCTATCTAGGACTTTAAAAATATGGTTAACTACCGTGTGCCGTTCACACGCTTTCCCGCCATTTCATGTTCCTTTTTCCTCGCATTTTCGTCTAACTAACTCTTTTTATTATTATTATTATTATTATTTATTTTTTTTTTGTATTTTGGTTAGTCCTTGCTAGTTTTTTTTTTTTAAATTCACGTTGTACTCCTATATTTTATGTTTAGACCAATCATACATCTCAACAAAAGAAGTCTTTCTTTTTTTTCACAGACAACAAAAGAAGTCTAAAAAGCGAAAAATTATGACTAAAAAAATAAAAGTTCTCTAAGTCCAAAAAGTGAAAAACTATTGGTATTTTTGTCATCTTATATGAATATTTTTAAGGTTCAGTTTACATGTTTATACCTTTTTCTGCTTCTTCTTGTCGTGATGAATAATTATCTAAAACATTACCAAAAAAAAAAAGAAGTAAAGAAAAAATTAGGAAAAACCGAAAAATATACCAAACAAAAAATTTAGGAAGAATGGGTCGAACATCGTCCCTATGATTAGGGACGAACCTATGTGGGGTCCATCAGGGACACGATCCCCACTCGATTTTGTAAATTAAATTAACATTCATGAAAACTTTAATTATACCCAATATTACCTTAACGACGTATATTTGTCTCAAGCAATCCAAAAATCCATCCGCAGCATTTGAAGAGATCCAGAGTTAAACAATAGATCGCTTAAAGTCAAATAATATCAGACATATAATATTGAAAGATCCACGTGCATCGAATAACTTTGAATATACATGTGTTTAAATCTGTAAACATTAATAGACCTTTCCATAGTAGAAACGTGTCATGTCTTTAGATACACATTTTCATGATTCCCGTAACTACTCATTATCTTTTTGTGCAATCAGACTTCTTGCTGTTAATTATAAGATGAAGCTACATATATAGTCATCAATATATTATTTTAGCGGCAAAAATTTATTATTTCAAGAAATTATAAACATACCGTTTATTTTTACTAGTTGTGTGTCTCCACTAATGCAAATTTTTTTGATCTGTCCCTGCCTATGAGAAAAATAGACTTCTTCAAAAGAAAGTTATAGCAGTTGGCAAGCCAAAACGCCTTGAGACGAAGGTAAAATTGACACATTAATAGAAAAACCTATTTGTGTACACTTTTGATACATTACAGAATTTTTGACGTAAAGCCTATCCAAAATCAATACCCCATTCCTCTCCTTTTCCATCTTTCTGTTTTCCTTCCTTTATTTAACAAGCAACAAGAGATTTCATAAATTCATCACATTTTTAGGAGAATTAATATGAGCTTTATTATGTACACACCATTTCTAACACACATTTCAAACACATTACACGTCACCCAATAATGATGGGTCTCACAATATTACATCTATGTTGTACAATGTCGTTGTACATGTAGCATTTTTGTAATCTTTACACATCACACTCTCTCACACAAATATATCTGATATATTATATCTATCATATATTTTATCCAAGGGGGAGTTTTCAAAATGATAAAATCAACATTTGCTATTGATTTTAGCATTGCAAAGCAAATGTTGATTTTATCATTTGGGAAACTCCCCCTAGCTAACTCTTTTTTTTTTTTAAATCTTTTTTTGGGGTTTTTTTTTTTCCATTGTAAAGGGAGAGCACACTTTGATATATACGAACTCCAAATTGAGGTTGGCTCACAATTTTTAATTCCCAAATTATTGACCAAAAAAAATCAAATTTTACCTTTTGAAACAATAACATCTTTAGTTCACCATAATTAACCATGCCAAAATTTGGTTATTGAGTTTTGGTTATTGAGAAAATGTTGTTACTTTTGATTATCCAATTGCCGAAATTTGGTTATTAAGTTTTGGTTATTGAGAAAATGTTGTTACACATTACACGTCACACAATAATGATGGGGTTGTTAAATTTGATTATGCCAATGTGAGCCAATTTTTGGACAAACATTGCTAACTTTAGTTTATTTAGGTGTTTTGATTATCCCATTGGGTAAAATTTAATCTTTAAAAGATATTTTTGGTTAATTGTTTTTTTTGGGCCTATTTTTTTCATTGTAAAGGGAGATCACACTTTGATATATGTGGGACTCTAAATTGAGGCTGGCTTCACCAAAAAAATTTAAAAAAAATTACCCTTTGAAAACAATTACACCTTAAATTCACCATAATTAACCATGCATAGCAGTTACTGATTTTTTTTTTTTTAATACTGATTTTCCTCCGACACTTCCCCCTCCGGTCTCCCCCACACACGTGTACAGGTGTGAATAGGTGTTTCACTTTAAATTCTACTTTTAGCCAACACTGTTTATGAGATATTTGCTCCTGATTTTTCACCTTCTCAAAAATATCTTTTCTAGCTTTTGAATGAGATAACTCCATCAAGCAAATGGAAATTCTGATGACTATTCCAGTATTCCATGATATGGTTCCAAATCCCTGAATAATTTTCCCATTTTTAAGGACCAAGTATTCTTATAATTGTCAAAGTCATAAACAACTATTGAGTATCGAGTCCAATCAAGGATATTTTTTACCCCGTCAAAGATCAGAGCGGGGAGCATTTGGCAGTGAAGTCAATATTTAGAAACATAATTGATCTCCTTTGCATTTTCTATCAAAAAAATTAAGTACGTGTTACGAGTTGAAAATTATTGGTTGGTGATTGACAACTCTAAAGGAAGCGATGTTATGCAAAAATGTCTCGATATTCATGAATCATGAATAGAAAATTTGTAACTATGTTTTCTTAATCGAGAATTGCATATTGAGATTCAAAAAACTTTACCATTCAAAAGAATTATTGTTAGAGAAATAATCTGAATCTGGGGGAGGCGCTGTGCGGTAGGTGTTGTACGCCCGTGGCAAAACTACGTCATTTTACTCATTTTCTTGATACATCCAATGACCTTGTTTGGAGAGTTAATTTTGGAGTTCAATTTTATGGGATTTAGGCTCTTTGGGGTAGGATATAGTGGGTTTAGGCACTTCAGGTTTAGGCACTTTGCAGTGGTTTTTTCTTCTTCCAAATGAGGCCCTTGGAAGCTTTGGAGATGTGCACAAAAATCAAACAAAACGACATAGTTTTGCCGCACAACACCTACCGCATAACAACTACTCCGGATCCTGAAATTCTAGTGTTAAAATAGGGTAAGTTGACTAAGTTCATAGTTTCAGTGGGATTGCTTCATACTAGGGGTAATTTCATTCAAAATTGTGTGGTCAAATTCACTAAGAACAATGAAAATATAATAGTAACCAATTTAATGGATAAATGTGGAAGACGGTCGTGACCCTACTTGCCCCCTGATATTTTGTTGATGAATCGGGATGATAGATGCTAAAATAAGGATAGTTCATGATCCAAAGCCCCAATGAGGTTCTTGCAAAAACAAGTTTGACCGATGAAATATTAAGCCGCAAACTCTCAATTAAACAATTAAAATGGGACGGAGGGAGTATGAATTAATGCTCTATGTAACTATAGCAAAGCAGTGAGAGTACTATCTTCAGATGGAATAATTATAGGATTATTTGCTAGCTCCGCCAACAATAAAGTGAGTCGGGAGTGCTAAAGCGTATGACTACCTTTGAGTTTCTAATATACCATATCTTGTTTTACCGATAAAATAAAAAATAAAAATAGCAAAACAGAGTGAGTACTCCCTTGCGAGGGGATAATTAGTATTTGCTAGTACCGCCAACAATAAAGTGAGTCGGGAGTGCTAAAGCGTATGAGTATCTCCAAGTTTCTAATATATATCTTGTTGTGCCGATCAAAAACAATACTATATAGCAAACAAAGTGAGTACTCTCTTGCGATGAGGTAATTAGTAATTGCTCTTGGAGGACCATCACATATAGAGGTGGCAATTTGTAACCCAACCTATGAACTCGTCTATGTCTGTCCACTTATAACCCAACCCACCCATATTTACATGGGTTTAGTTGGGTTCAAAATGAGTTATAACCCCAACCCCCAATACCCACCCCCACACACACACTCTCTCTCTCATTAGACTTACCGGGATGGGATTTGGACTTTCCCCCTCTCTTTCTCGCTGTATTTAAGTGGAGTCCCAAACTACCAATCCAATTAGGAGTAGAATTTTGTATAAATAAATTATACCACGGTTACTTTATTTGTGCTTCTTTTCAGTATCACTTATATCGATCCACTAAGTTTTTCAATTCATTTTATGAGATAAAATCTAATTTTGATAAAATTTAGTTTTGCTTTTAGGTGTGATAAAATAACATTATCTTCCCAAATGATAAATCTAATTTTGATAAACTCCAAGGGGTGTTTTCCAAATGATTTTATGAAATAAAATTTAATTTTTGATAAAATCTAATTTTGCTTAAATCATTTGAGGATTCTAGATTTTATCAAAACTACATCTTATCTCCTAAAATCAATTTTAGGATCCAAAAATAGTCTATACGATGATGCATTAATATTTGTCGAGTTTTGTTGTTCTAGAAATTCGATTGTCTTGTTGTTTTAGAAATTCAATTGTCCTAAAGGAGTGATGTTGAGAAAAAAGAGGGGGCAAGGTCCATATTTGATCCACCCATATTTTATCCGCCTATTATAAACTAATATTTTACTCGTCAAAACCCAGAACCTATGCCAACCTTTTTAAAACTTAACCCAACTCGCCCATTTGTCACATCTAGTCACATACTCCCTCCGTCTTTTTTGTACGTATCACTTTCGGAACACGTGCAATTTCAAATCTCTAAAACGTACTTTTTTATATAATTTTTTTATTTTTTATTTTACGAAATTAAAGTGTTCATTGAGTACTTTAATTTGGTGCAAAATAATTTTAAAAGCATGCCCAAACATATCATTTAAAAAGGGGCGGAGGGAGTATTACTCTAGGGCTTTCATTGTCACACATTGGTATAGGAGTCACCTGCGGGTAGTTATCAAACTGTATTTGCTCAGTGTGCTAGCAGCCCTTACAAAAATTGATATGTGTACACCACTAAGCATATCCCAAATGTACACCGGTACATCCTGATTGTACAACATTGATTTTGGCCCTTAAGAAAGCATTTTAAGAGCATCTCCAATAGAGGCTCTCCTAGCTAATTTGTTGAGCCGAATTGACATATTGAGGGAAAATTTTGTAATTTATGTTCTCTTTTCCTCAAAAGGTTGTACTGTTTGGAGGGACCCATCCACCTTTTTGTCACATCCACTCCTCAAATTTAATTTTGGCTCAATAAAATTGTTGAGCCGAAATTAATTTTGTTGAGTGGATGTGACAAAAAGGTGGATGGGTCCCTCCAAACAGTACAACCTTTTGAGGAAAAGGGGACATAAATTACAAAATTTTCCCTCAATATGTCAATTCGGATCAACAAATTAGCTAGGAGAGTCTCTATTGGAGTTGCTCTAAATTCGGAACGCTGTTTTTGGACAATCAAGATACGCTGGTTTGCATTTGAGGTACCCCTATGTGATGTACCCATAGACACGTTGCGGCCCTTAGGGCATCCTTATTTGACACACACAAAAAAAAATCAAATTTAACCTAAAAAACACTTTTTATAATTTAGCAAATCACTTTTCAAAAAATTCACAAAATCAGACTCTTTATTCAAACTTTAGCAAGTCACTTTATCAAAAGCTTATAGAATCAGACTCTCTATTCAAACTTTTACTCTTCCCTCCCTCTTTCTCTTTTGGTAAGTGAACAGTAGGTCACGAAATTTGTTAAGTTACTGCAGCAAAGTTAAAAAATCTTCAAATTGGTGAATTTGTTTGGTGAGGCTGATTTTGAGGTTTTGAAGGAATTTGCTCTCTATTTTAACTTTAAGAAGCCAATGAGAATGCTCTTATGTTACCACCTCGAGCCCCCCCGGGGTAGCCGCGTACGTCAGTTGTAGTATATAATAAATAAAGTACTAAATTTATGATTAGTCAAATCATAACATCTAGCAGGTCAACACGAACAAGGTTGTTGCTTTCAATGTGATTTAGTGAAGCATGACTTTAGGAGTTTATTAAGGGAAATGATTTTTACACAGTAGTAATTTTTTTTTTTTTTTTTGAAAAATGAACACTCTTTTGTGTTTTGTAATGTACTGTATTTTTATGTGCAATTTTTTCCCTGAAAAACAAGAAATAATGTATTTTAATTTTTTTAAATCATTACCTTTTACTAATTACTCGCGCGAGTAACATTGGATTCACCGAACCTAGCTAATACCTTTGGCAATTCAGCACCAACATCAATCAGTACTTTTTATTATTTAAAATCAAAGGAAGACCAGATGTCGATATTATTTTTTTATTTTTTTTCTTTCCAACACCTACCCCAGTTTCTTTGAAGTCTTGGGGTGGCAACTTGGGCCAACAATTGCATTGCACAATGCACAAGTTCAGCCAATGTTTTGGGACGATTGCCCATTGGTAATGTCTTTCCATTCTTCCAAACTTTTTTTTGTCATTTTGATTTTTGTGTTTTGTTTGCTTTTTTTTCCAAATTTTTGTTAGATTCACTTTGTATATATTTTTTTTTATCAATCATCCATCTAAACGAGAAGAACCTAAGAGTAAGAAATTATGACTAAAAGGGAAAAAAAAAATATTCACTATAGACCAAAAAAAAATACGAAACAGCTAGTCTTGTCTAAAATATCGCCGTCTTCTATATACTTTTTTCAACTTTGGTCCACATTTTCGTACTGTTCTAATTCCTGTCGTTGATATGAATGATAAAAAAACTATGAAAAGCTAAACAAAAAGTGACGAAAAGCAAAACATATATATAAAAAAAAAAAAAAAAAAAGTCACTTGAGAACAAGTTAGGAAGAATGGAGCTAGGTGTAGTTAGTTGGGAATTCAAAATCTTAGACAAAAATGGATATCGTCATGGTAATGGACAGTGCTAGGCGTACCGACACCTATGTACAGAAAATGTACAGAGCAGTTGGGGGACCCACTTTTGGGTCCCACACGAAAGATCCGAACCGTTCATTCATCTTAGAATAATTTTCTAAGGGGTTCCGTGAGAAATCAACTTGATCCGAAGTTCGTGAGTAGTTGATCCAAAATCCCATCGTTTCATTCACAATACATAATGCTTCTGTACCCTTAGGTTTACCGTCATGGTAATAGCTGTTCCATCCTTTTGATGGAAATGCATAATCAGATAGTGCAGGGCATCCGGTAGAGTTGCTAGAATTATGATGGCTTGGGATCTTGCAAGTAGATCTGGTTTATTCTTTCTCTCAGCTCATGATGGCTAAAATTCTAAACGAGGATCAGATGCTCTTTTTTGTTTCCTTTTTGTGTATGGTCAAATCTAATGGTGGATAGGAGGGATCTTGGGAGGCTATGAAGTCCTTGTCTGTTTCCAGGATATATCTATCCCTCGAATTCAATTGATGCGCATCCGTTGCCGTAAGGGCATCCTTATCAGCCTTAAAAAAAAAAAAAAAACCAAATTTAACTTCAAAAACACCTTTTATAATTTAGCAAGTCAATTATTCAAAAACTCACAAAATCATACTCTATATCAAAAATACCAAATTTAACCTACAAAACTTTTTCCTATAAAATTATTCTCCCCACAGGGGAGTTGTACTCTCTCTTTCTACTTTATCATTTCTTTATTAGTTTATTGGGTGCAACCCACACGCTTTCCCAGATCAAACCGTCACTTTCTCTATCTCTCTCTCTCCCTCCGATGAAACCACACTTTACCATACTGGAAAATAATATAAAATAGAAAGGTTAGTGTACAGTGACTACTCAGTAGCAAAAATAATTTGGGAAGGGAGAATATAAAGGTTGATTTTTGGGTGTTTTAGGGGGTTTGGCTCTCTATATTAACTTAGCTAATATAGATATAGCCAAATGAGGATGCTCTAACAAGTATAGATGTTAAAAACTTACGATACATGATACATATTTTACGATTTGTATCATCTCTCTCAGAAAATAATATGAATCCCATCATGTATTCTTTTTTTTTTTTTTTTACAGAAATCTTATGATCGCGTATTCTGCGATATATATGCGTATCCTGATTCAGTATTATCCTACCATTACTTAGTGAGGAAAAACCGGATCTTATTTGAAGAAGCGGAACTCCAATCTCATTAATCTAAGTCATTTGATCTAATTATAGCAACATTAAACCATTTGATAGAAATTTAATCTCAATGTAGAGCAGTAGAAGAAAGAATCATACTTGATATGTTTTGCCTAAATCATATAAATGTTCTTCTTTTTTTCTTTCAATAACCAAGGCAGCAAAAAACCAAAATGTGATATACTCTAGTTGAGAGACTTTAAATTTTATATCTTAATTTTTTAAAACTATGTGAGCATAGTTTGTTGGTGTTAATAAGTATAACTACTTTTTAATTGTATATTGTTGTCGAAGCATAAATTAGATCTAGCATTTTGGCACAAAAAAAAAAAAATGAATAGCATTCAATTTTGGTTAGTCCGAGGGTGTTGTGCGACAAAACTATATCGTTTTCCTTATTTTTTTAGTACGCCTTCAATTCTTCCACAGACCCTATTTGGAGAGTTAATTTTTGCGTTCGATTTTGGGGTTCAATTTTAAGAGATTTAGGCTCTTTAGAGTATGGTATAGTGGGTTTAGACACGTTGGGTTTAGGCACTTTATAGTGATTTTTTCTTCCTCCAAATAAGGCCCTTGAAAACTTTAAAGGTATACCAAAAAATCAACCAAAACAAAGTAGTTTGCTGCACAACACCTACTACACAACACCTCGATCCGAGGATGCTATAACTACATCAATGGTTAAGCTCAAAAAATCAAAATAAAACTTAAATTTGTTGTAGCGAAATGGATCCAATCAAGGATCCTTGATGTAGTTTCCATCCACACTTCTTATTTTTCGATCAATTTTTTTATGAAGAACCGTCCAATGTATTTAAAACGTGTTTTTAAGAGTTCCCACGAGAAATCACAAAAAACAAAATTACCAGGAAGTGCTCCATTCGATCAATTATCGATAGAAACTGTATATGTACAATTTGTTTTTCAAAAACTGACTAGATCAAGCCTTTTCTCTGTAATTTTTTTTATGATTTCTCGTGAGGACCCTTAAAACTATGTTTTAAACACACTGGACAGTTTGAATCATTAAAATTTGATCGAAGTCTCATATGAAAACTTCATCAGGGATCCCATCATCCGGCTTGTTCATTGTAGGTCCCAACTCGATAAACCTATGGGTACTGAAACCCAAGGTACAGAAATTGTACTAATCGGCGTGCGGGACCCATTTTTGGGTTCCACACGAATGATCCGAACCGTTCAATAATTTTAAAATAATTTTTTGAGTTTTTTTGCAAAACATCAACTCAATTGGATATACGTAAGTGCTTCATCCAAATATCAAGTTTTTCATTCAAAACTTAGCCATTGGGAGACTCGAAAGTGGGTCCCGCAAGCTGATTACTAGTACAATTTCGGTACATTGCCCTTCGGTACCCGCATCACCGTCCGATCTCAATCGTGTTGAGTAAACAAAATATCCAACTCCAATTCGTGCCAACCACATCCAACAATAGAACTAGCGCTACTCGGAGCCCCTCCTACCTTCAGCACTCGAGTAACCATCATTTGGAAGATGATCAACAGAAACAGATTGCTTCCGCTAGCCCTCCTCTGGACGCTGGTTCTCGTCGGAACCCTAGCTCTCATTCTGGTACTCAATTCGATCGTGGCGTGATTATAATTTGCTTCATTAATTGTCTAGGTCTTTGTTCTGTTGTTTTGATTGTACAACACTCAAAGCTATTCTCATCCCACAGTTTTCAGATCTGCTTCCGATTTATTGGTTTTGTTTATAGACTCGAGTGAGCGACGACGGAGTCTCATCGGAGCACAAGGTCAACGACGGCGAGCTTAGTACCAAGGTCACCTTCTACTTCACGAAACGCATAATCACCGTATTGCATTGCATACTGCTTAATATTATACTTAGTTATAGTTCATCTTACTGTTGATTGGCTATTAATTGTTGCATTTGAAGTATGAATTCGAGGTAATATTTGTTTGTAGGAAAATAAAGCTTCGGGAAACGAAGAAGAAGTAACGCACAAGGTTTACTTCGATGTCGAGATTGGTGGAAAGCCTTATGGTAGTACTTCGAAATCGTGGATCAATTTAATCTGGAGTATTAAGTTTTATATGAGAATGCCTAACCTTTTCTGCTTCCAATTTATTTTAGTTTCTTTTTTGTGTGGAATGCAATAAACAACCACAGTGAATGCAATGCACGAGTTATTATCAAGTTTTACAGTTCAAAATTTTCACTTTAGTTTCTACAATATTGGAAAAATGTACTCTCTAGTAGATCTAGTAATGAGAAACGTGAGTTATTGCTAAAGACAGTATTTTGGTAATATTGCTGCAATTGGAGTTTATTCGTCTATTTACTTATTAGGCGATGTTTAGATCACTATGTGGGGTGGTGGATCACGATTTGTTCAAATGGTTCAACCCGTCTTCCTCCAAGCTCCCTGCGCCTACAAAACGCAGCAACAGTTAGTGCCACACCGGCAAAGGACACCGGAGGTCACTCCGATGCTCAAGTTAGCACGAGGAGAAGAGAGTACAAAACAGAATTTAGATAAAGAATGGCGTACCTCCTCTGGGGTTTATACCTCCTCTGGGGTTTATCCTAGAGTATTTGTAGGTGGTTTTGTACTTCTCCTCCAAGTTATGCATGCATGGCACGAGCGCCCTACGTCACTCATTACAGCTTCGGTTGGTGGTGTCATGGGTGATGCTCATCGGTCACTTGGCTGAGCCCACGTGCCTACTGCGTGACACTCAAAACACCTCTAACCGTCTTCCTAGATCAGCTCACAGGTTGGGTTCTTTCGGTCTGACCCTAAACCGCCGACTCCGGATGCGGTTTCTGCATATTGGGCTACACGGATTGGGTGTGTTGTCGGTCCGGCCCACTAGCATTGTACCCAACTTGTCATCCATTAGCTCTAGGCTGCCCCATGAAGGGAGAGCCAAATAGAGTCTGGTTCGGCTTACTACGCAATGTATGGAATTCTCACGAACCTATGAAAAGATTACGCTTACGCACTCTCTTCCACTCATTGTGTGGCAACTAACTGTTGGTCTAGACTCTAGCATGCCAACATTAAAGGTATGTTTAGGATGTGGCGCTGGTTTTAGTTGATTTGGGTAGACAAACATTCAAGGATTATTTAGAAGCGTGTGTCTTCCCTTGGATGTATGGTACAATTCAATGGGCGGGCTTCCAGGAGTGCACTCATAAGTACCAAACCATCCATGTTATTGAGAGTTAATGTGCTGTCTCGTCTGATTTCCATATATTGTGCTTTGCACATGATGCTTGAGGTTTCTTTGCTCGTGCAAGTATCACTGCAAAACAAGAAACAATTTCAAACAACATCAGTGGTATTGTTTGATACGAAGAGGCTTTCGGCTTAGTTCCATGATTCCATCCACTAGTTGATCTTTTACATGCCTCGAATGCTGTTTAGATCAAATGACTCGGCTTTCATGAGACTGCCATTAAAAAAAGATACTTGTCAGAAACATAATGTTAAGCACCTGTTAGAGGAACTCATTCCCACTGAATTCCAAGACACGCCATTTTAAAACTAATTTGAGGCAACTCTGCCTCCTTTTCAGGGGTTTTTGGTCGGTAAAAGCAGAAGTCATGTATTTCATGTGATGCTAAATTGTGAATCTCATTGATGCTCCCTTAGTATTCTATCTTCCATACTTACGATCAATATGTTTTCAGGCCGTATTATCATGGGTCTCTTTGGGAAAACAGTCCCAAAAACTGCAGGTACTGTACCCAACCGTAGGCAAAACTGAAAACATTTGATGTCTTGACTTGGATTACTGTGGAAGGAACTGATTGATTTTGTATGTTTACTATGCAGAAAACTTCCGCGCTCTTTGCACTGGTAGCCAAGTAACTTTTACTCCCTTGTTTATCTTTTATTGATTCAATTATTGAGGATGTCAATTTTGTGCGTTAATATTCTCCTTGTGAATTGTAGAGATCAGAATCAACGAATTGTAGTTATTTAAAAGAGCGGTAAAACATACCTTTGTTGAGAATCCTCCTTTAGTGTAAACATTTGTGGTAAGATGTGACCTTTGATTTGGAATCATAGCTAACGTCCTAGATTGCTTACAGCATTGTCTTCTTGATCAGCTCGTAGGAAGTAGATTAGGGAAAGTTATTGTAGTTCTGCAATATGAATCGTTCACTAATTACTCCCTCCGTCCATAAACTTTTGACACTTTTTGGACATTGTGCCATTTTCAAATGCCTATATCTTTCAATGTAAATGTCAAAAAATATGCAATATGGATCTTGTTTGATAGATTTTAATTAGTTCTATTAAACAAAGTTTTCAAAATCACATAAAACTTTATAAATAAAAAGATATAAGCAATTTAAAATGACACGCAATCCCAAGAAGGTCAAAAGTTTAGGGACGGAGGGAGTACCACAAACTGGGAGCAAAATAATACGCTGTGACTGGGACCACTGGGTGGCATTGTTTGAGTTGATTGCATAGTATCATGTCAAGTAATCACTGTCATTTCAGGGGAGAAAGGAACTGGAAAAAGTGGGAAGCATCTCCACTACAAAGGGAGCGCGTTCCATAGGATCATTCCCAGTTTTATGATCCAGGGAGGTGATTTTACTCGAGGTGATGGGCGTGGTGGAGAATCGATCTATGGTGACAAGTTTGCCGATGAGAATTTTAAACTGAAGCACACTGGCTCAGGTAAGTGTAGAACCCATTCCAAACCACCCAAACGTAAACGGTTTGTATCTGAAGTTGAACTTGAGGCTTTCGGACCTGGAAGGTACACCACTGGAATTTTATTGATGTTTTCTTTTGTAACTTCCTGCTCGCAGGAGTTATTTCAATGGCAAATGGAGGACCAGACACCAATGGATCACAATTCTTCATTACTACAGTAACAACTAGCTGGTAATTTAACTATTTTCTGCCCCCTCTGTAATACTTCTATAATCTACTAGAGAAACAGTTTCTTATATGACATTTTCTATCCTTGGATTGGACAAAAGGAAGTTGTAAGCTAGTGTGATATTGTCATTGGTGAACCATTGATAGTGTCAAATGCTGCTGCTTGAAAAATAGTTTTATAGAAAATGATAGCAAGTAGGCCAGAAGGGCAGTGTCATCCTAACTTGTAAAAAAACGCTAGAGTAGGGGTTCACTTTGTGATTTGGCATTGCGACATACCGAGGTTAGAACTTGAGTATCTAGTAACATTTAAGCTCTCTGAATATGCCAATTCTGCCCTACTGGTGGATCAGTACAATGCATTTGGCTGTACTTCAAAATTACGCCTGGGATAGTTTTTGAACTCCTGCATCTACTTTTATTTTCTCCGTGCAGGTTGGATGGGCATCACGTTGTGTTTGGCAAAGTGCTTTCTGGGATGGATGTTGTCTTCAAGATTGAAGGTGAGGGGACAGACGGTGGGGCGCCGAAGAGCAAAGTTGTCATTTCTGATAGCGGTGAGCTACCATTGTGAATTTGCTGCTTATCTTGGCTGGTACAGTAATCATGAGTGATGAGTGTAACAAACTGCTGCTCCCCTCTCTCGCAATGCGTGCAGACTTATGTTGTATACGTAGCGGCTTTGTGTATGAGTTAATACATAATTATGAGCTGCCCTACATAACCCATTTCTACTCTCTATACCGTCTTGATTGTTATGTCATCAATACGAATTCCCATAGCTACACCAAAGTCCACCCTTGAATGCGCAAAAGGTGGTCAGGGCGGGCGTATGTAATTAACTCCTGTATTGTATCTTAATGCCCAGGTCACGATAAGCTCTCTGTCAAATCTTCGATTTTACTGCTGCACTGTATTCTCCAAGTATTCCACAAGGGAAAAATCCACACACTCGAATGGCGATGAACGAACTTCGACAGCTGCACAGGAACTAATCTTGTTTCCTTGAGCAAATTAATTCTAGGTCATTGCATTATCACCACATCAATCTAGAATATCATGCCTAGTTACCTAAATCACGTCAGGCTATATTTCTCTTCAGCTTGTTAACAATGTAGTAATTATCATCTTTTTTGATTGGCAAAAGAAATTTTATTAATCTTTTAAAACACATTACAAAGATTAAAGGGAATCTATGAAAACGGCATCACAACGGAAAAACCCCAAGGTATTAATCTGATACCACTTGTTGGAATTGTGCACCCATGAACCGAGATTCAAACACAACCACAACGCAACCAATGGAAACACGATCATATGCTCTATGAGATTCCTGCCTCCATCTTCAGTCGATATAGCTGCCGCTTATTGGTCAAGCTCTTCGCAAGATAGAGCTTTTCTAACTTCTCCCACAAGGCCGATATTGAATCCTCGTTCATGACATTGTTGATAATATCATCAGCAATATAGAGTCAAATCATACTCACACCTCGACTCCAACTCTTCCCATCCATCCTCTTTCATCGTCTCTGGTTTCTTATCCTTTCCGTTCAAGCTTTAGCCAAGCCCTGTTGAACAAGGTTATCATTTACCCTCCGTTGCCATAGAGTAAAGCTGTCACTTCCATTAACCTTTTTGGGTAAATTTTTAAATATTTTTTTTTGGGTAAATCACTTCCATTAACCTGCTCAAGAGAAATATGAGAATTGATCGTTGCCTTCATTGTGGATGTAACGGAAACCCGAATCTCAATGACCGCCTCAAACTCAGAGTCAGGATTTGCTACTGCTCGAAACTTCTGTCAACTCTTGTGGACGCCAATATATACGGAATTTTTTACCGACTTCAAACAAGTTTCGTTAGCGGATGTAGAATTTTGTTAGCAGATACAAGATTGATCGAATTAGTCGAGTTGTGTGTGAGTTGATCCGGACATATGAGTAGTAAAGAACGTAATCCTCTTCCACTTGACCACAAGAAGCATACATGTTACAACTAGACCAAATAAGCATCATCACCACATTGTTCTACTTCTAACATATCGAACGATACAAAACATACAAATACATAGTAGACTGAATTTACAGAAATCCAAAACGGATTCAAGTCTGCGGACCACCATCCCGACTATGGAACACACTCGAGAAATTCGACGAGAGGTCGGAGTACAGCGACACGACCTTCGATATATTCCCGTTGATCTCCTGAATTAGGGCAACGTTCTTCACCAAATTGCTATGATTCTTCGACCTGTGATTCTCGTTCACCTGCTGAATCAGAACGCGGTTCCGATCCAGTACCGACTGCACCTCGCGGAAGTTCTCGGTGAAGGCACCCCAGACCTCGCCGCCGCCATCCTCGGCGAAGTTGTCTCTGTCGACGTCGTTGTCCTCCAGTTCCCCGCCGCCGAGGCGGGAGCGGGCGTCGTTGGTGGTGGTGGCTGCGGCGGTGTTTAAGGAACTGGGTTTGGTTGGGGTTTGGTGGTGGTTGTGGGAGTTGGAGCCGGTGCCGTCGTCCATGCTCGATTCAGCCGTTGAAGAAGAATCTAGCATTGTCATTCAATGATGGAAATCTATTTTCCCATTTCCCAATCGCCCGGTGGCGGTAGCGTCATGAATCCACATGTATTTTTATTTTGAAAAGAAAAAGTGTTTCCGGTAAATATATAGGAGTACTATTGCTAGTCTTGCGCAAGAGCTTTTTGTGTGGGGATAAATGTACTACTGCATCTCTCATTTTATTTTATATATTCCTTCTGTCTCAAATTTATTGTCCACTTTTACTATTCACGACGCTTCAATAAATTGTTTACATTTTAAATGTATATAAAATTTTAGTACTATTAAAGATGAATCCGGTTTGATAGTTCTCGATGAGTATTATTAAACAAAATTTTTAAAATTGTAAAAAAATTATAAATTAAAAGATATATGCAATTGATCAATGACACACATGCACGTTAATGGATAAGAAATTCGGAATGGAGGGAGTGATATACACGGTTAAAAGATGGTAAATGGGACCCGCAGAGAGCAATGCAAAAGGAATTTTTTAGTAAGAATAATCGAAGTTATGCAGAGATCCGAACACCCCGACACCCCTTTGTGTCAGTCCCCGCAACGCATGAGCATGTGACCAATAGATTGCTAACAGTATGTTCGATTAAGAGCACCTCCAGCGGATCCTAGGCATTTTGCCTAGGAAAAAAATGTCATTTTCTAATATAGCATAGCTGTCAAAGCCCCAACATTCTAAGCATTTAGGGAAATTAGGGTTTACAAACAGATCTCATTAGGGCTTCTGAGAATGAAAACTGGACTAAAACTCCGATAAAATTTGTTCCGTCTTTTCTCAAACTAAACAAAAATTCATTACGATTTTTCTAAACCAAACCCAAATCATATTCCCGTCAATTTTGTTTGATTGAAACTCAATCTAACTGAGCACAATGAATAATCACCGTCGAAGTCACTAGGAATGCCAAGAGAGAGAGGCTGCTACCGAGGGCCACAGTGACTCAGTAGATGTGGCGATTCATAGTGCAAAGGGGAATTTTCCGAGGAGGAAGGCAAGGCTCCTCGAAGAAGGGTTTGAGCCCTTTGGCTTGGCAATTCCTCCAATTTGGAGGAGAGGCGAGGCTGTTGGAGATGCTCTTATGACTTGTCTAGTTTTTTTTTGTTGTTGCACATGACAAATTTTATTTGAAGCCCGAAGGCATTACTCGCGATTTCATTCAAGGTCGTGTACAGGGTTAGTGGATCGGAAAAAAGGAAAGGAAATCAAAACCTGAATTCTCCATTTTAATCTCCAACTCCTTGAGGCCATAGTAGTAGTTTGTAGGATTAAAAGAAAACCATAAAAAAAGAACAATGAACTTTGACAAGAGTAGAGTCGGTTTATAAAAGACGAGTCTGATAGATTAGAGCATCTCCAATCCGTGTTTTCAAATTGAAGACTCAAAATAATGCTGTTTATTCAAATGTGGAAATGAGGAATGTCACTATTCATAATCCCTCTAACCCAATTCTTCATTGTATTCAACCCCATCATAAATTTTCTTCAAGTCTCCATCCAATTTTTCTTCATGACCTAACGGCTTGTGTGTTCCGCTATTGCCTGTTGCCGTGGTGTTTGGGTGGTGGTGTGTGCCGGTGGCATGTGGTGGGAGCAGGTTGCAGGGTGGTGGCGACAGAAGAAGATGTTTAGGGTGTCTTGTTTTGGGCCTCAATGTTTTATCTGGTGTGCCCTGTTTGGGTTAGGCTATTAGGTGTTTTGGGCTTGTCCCATTAAGTGTTAATTTCTTTAACCCTGGAGTCTCTCCCCTCTCCCCCATCTTAATATACTATTTGTCTAGATTTCACTAATAAATTTATTGCCGATCAAAATTTTTTTTTTTCATGACCTACATCAGATTTTTGGAATATATCCAAAATTACCCTCAATTTATAGGTTTTGTTGATACCTTTCATTGGTACCAAAAAAATAACACAAGTTGGTAAATTTTAGATGTGAATAGTCCAAAAGATTTTGAAGGATGTTCTTCATTTGAGCAAATTGCGTTCTTTATTTTGAAGAAAGTAAATCAAGTATGGTTAGAGAAGCAAAATTCTTCATTTTGAAGAAATTGAGAACGATTTCAAAGAAAGAATTTGAAGGGTTTGTTAAGTTTGTTCAGAACTTGAAATGCGTTCAAACTTAATTTACTTCATTGAACTTGCCTTCAATGAAAGTTTGTTCAAAACTTACTAAACTTTATATTTGCGTTTAAACTTAATTTAACCATCGACTGAACTAGCTCTGAAACAATTATCTAGTCAATTGACATCCAAACTTGCAGATTATATCCTGCACAAACCTGATAATGTTTACAAATACAAAAAAGGAGGGATGTCAACAAAGTAGAGTTCAGGTTGCTTGGGTTCCAGCAGCTTGGCATAACAATTTCTCGTGCACACCCAAACAGTAACACAAAACAACGGCGAAACTACGCATGCAATTTACTATTTTCCAGGATTACAACATTCGTATTTATGGCCCCCAATTCATCTCCAGATTCCAACTTCTAATACTGAGAAAGCTAAATAAATTAGTGCACATGCAATTAACAACAGTCTATCAATGGCTTTTACCAAGAACCTGCACTTTTAAGTCTACCCCAGTTTCAGCAATCAAAATATTCACACTTTCTAGTAACAAAATTCAAGATAAATATTTTCAAAATTTTATTGAGCATTACATTTCAACATCCACATAATTATCTTGTTACACACTAACTGTTATCTATACTCCACAACATCGATGGGGTTTCCCAATCCTGCCACTCGCAAATGAACACGATGTTTCCAATTGAAAGAATACAGAACTGCTCGGTAACAAAAAGAATACACCTATTGTTTGGAGGGGAAAAAAAAACCCAGTTTCTCAATCTTAAGCTCATCTATGCATCCAAACGGAAGAGCTGAGCTGCTGAGACAAAGAATGCATCTTTATACCTGAAAATGTTAGTTTGTATAACCCGAAAAAAGGTAATTTGATAACTGCTTTCATAAGGATAAAGCTTTTCTGAGTTGTAAAAGCCACAAGGCTATCTGCATTCCAAGCAGTCGCACTTCCAGCATCAATTCCTCCAACCAAAGACTTATCCGATATAAAGAGGACTTGTTTTGTGACAACCGTGTCTCGATGAGTGCCTCCGAAGAAACTCTTCCAATGATCAAAAAAGTCTCAAGAGAAGATCCTTTCAACTATTGAAGAAGCAGGAAAAGCAAACGTCAAAAAAGTTGAAACTTGCCAATAACATAAAAAGGCCTGTGAATCTGAACGATTTTGACAAGCTGTTTACAGGATGATGATGCTTAATACCAACCAAAAAAGATGCAGAACAAAATTTCAAGAAAAATTTGTAAAAGATCGTGACAAATTCCAATTACTAGATGATGCAGGCTGCTATCAAGTAAAGAAAGAGGGGCAGGAAAAGAGATGAAAGCATGTTACAATCTCCTAACGATGGGCCCTCACATATCCATGAAACTCATTACAACACTAGGCTTAAATTTAATTCGTTCAACCATTATCAAAGGCCTCATTTAAGAGCTAGTCAAAACCCTCCAACTTTTACCTTTCTGACACCGACATTAGGCAGTAGAAACATGACATTTAATTTGATGAGCAGAAAACCCAATAAAGATATAATGATTATCTGCGAATATAGAAATATGGAAGAGATGTTTCCCTTGGAGTATTAGTGAGGTGCATAAGTGAAAAATGTTTTTAGGTCCCTTCCTTTGGGTTGGGTTAAATTGGGCCGGCAATTGGTTTCCCCGGGGTCCTTGCCTAACGGTGCAATGAAGCCCCCGCTAGAGCACCGTTTTTTTTTTCCAGTTCAAAAAAAAAAAAGTGAAAAATGTTTTCCACATTTTCTTGTCATAGGATGAAAAAGGTTCTATTGTACAGATCAAGATGTTTTCCTATAAAAGTGTACAAGAGTGGACAATTGAGCTAATCCTAGTTGGTTAGCAGATCAAGATGTTGAGTTAATGGAATGGCACGAATTGTACTTTGTTTTCCATCCTTTATCCCTACAAAATACAAGAAGAAATAGAACAATCTTAGAAGAGATGTAATGAGATTCTTGGATTGGAAAGTAAAGGTGGCCGTAACCAAGGATAACAAACGAAAATGACAAACCTAGGTCACAAAAAGTGCAAAGCGCAATATTCCATAGACCACAATCCATTCGCTATCGGGGGATCCCAACTCAATAATGTTGGCAATGCAATGCAGGCAATAAAAAAATCCGACTAATGAATCAACACCAGGAAATAAAACGTGGCCTTAACCAAGGATTAAAAAAAATCCATAAATCCCAGGTTACCAAATTTGCACGCCCAAATTTCATCGACCATAATCCATATCCTATCGGAGGATTCCAGTTCAATAGCAATGCAATTCAGGCAATAAAGAAAAAAACTCCCCAAAATTGGATGCGAAGAAAACCTAGTGTGTGAATACAATTGTAAACTACAACTTCAAACCTGTGTAACCAAGTAAAAGAAAGGAAGAAGAAAGAGAGAGGAAGGGAGGGGAAGTACTAAAACATCATTCAACTAAGATGTGTTTTGAAATCATACCAGCGAATTATTAACTGCCCGTAAACAGTCATTTGTCTTCAGCATTAGCAGAATAACACGGGGAAGTCTCCTTAAGAGCTCTGAGATTTGAAGGAAATATTGAGAAGCATACATCTGCCAAGGAACAGTTACAACATATGAATTTTGTCATTTTGAAGAAGCCTTAAAGTAAGCACCTACAACAAATTATAAAATATGATAAAACTTCAGATTTTTCCTTATGCACCCATTTCCCCATCTTTGGGATGAGTTTCAACTTTCATTCCACCAAAAACTGAAAAAGGACCATTCCAGTTCCCAGGTGTAATCAAATACAATCTTAAAAATTATGGTAACACATAAGCTACTCCTATATCTATTGTAGATGAACACCTGTAGTTCTGAATGATCACTGTCATCGCCTTGTAGAGCCAGATGATCAACAGATTGGTCTATCACCCTATTCCAAGGTCTCATTGTAAGAACACCAGCAAACAATGCATACAGATCGTCACCAGCACCCAATTTCACACTGTTCTCCTTTATTCCACGAGCATCAGAAAATATTAATGCCTGTAATAGAAAACAACAGTGCGACATGGGATCACAATCAAGAGAAAAGATTCAAAAGAACACGGATAGAAACTTTGTAGCAAAAGAAACTACGCACCTTCCAGAGTGCAGCATAGTTGGTTCTTGTAGGAAGGTCAAGTTCTTTGTACAGCCCATGGTCTAGAAGTATCAACTGTGGTTTTCTCTTGCCTGCAAACGGGAAAGTGACAAATCAGAGAGGAAAAGCCCAGCCACAATACTCGTGAATGTGATGTGTCATCATCTCCTAATCAGTTCTTTCACCACAAAACCAACACCACAATCGCCCACATTTTAATCATAAATTCCAATCATGTTAAAACAGATTTCTCTTTATTACAAATACTCCATAGTGTATTACTGGCTGTATGTGCTACCACATCAAAGAACAAAGATCCAAGATGAGAATACAAACAGAATTTTATGCAGTTGACTGAAGCCATAGATGGTCATGTAATTGTAAAAAATAACTCGTCTGCTATGATAACTGATCAAAGATGTGCACATATAAAACAGATTCCCCAGTTGCTCACACGAACATAAACAAATGACTCACCAAGAATGCTCCTCTTGCCAGAAGGCAATGGACGAATAAGCAAGTTGGCAGCATGTGGGTCACAGTGAACAAACCCATGTCTGAACATCATTTCAGCAAAAGCTTGACTGAGCTACAAAACATTAAATCAACCTCGTTTCTTAGTCTTTCAACAATGTACTAAATTTTCATGAACACCAAAATAACTAATGCATTTCCACCTTAATGACCTCAATCAATGATTATGCAGTCAAAAGCATACAAATCAACAATTGTAGAGTTTAAGACCTACGACGCCATTAAAAGAGTCTAGGTCAATAACCAACCCAATCAAATGGTCCTATAAGCCAGTTATTAATCACTTGATAGATAACAGTGTCATTTGAATCACCTAAAATGTTTAAATGTTTGCCCACAAAAATTTTCAGCCAAAAAAATGCATGCTTTTGGAAGCTTTGCATTCAAATTCCAAATTAGGTATCAGCAAAATGTCACGCGAGGGTTGTGAACTTACAAGTTTTGCTACATCATTAGGCTGAATTCCAAGTCCTTGAATTTTCTTCACATCGGTTACTTGAGCGCCGTCCATAAATTCCATAGTCAACAATTTTGAAGTGCTTAAATTCCAGTATACCCTTGGGGCGTAGACATAGTCTGCAACATGAGGAGATAACTTCCGAAAGTTATCCATACATTTTACGCTGTTCTTGGCCTCAACCAAGAAATCTAGCTCCTGGTAAGCACAGCTATCATTTATCAAGATTCATTTAGACATTCAGGACAGCTACGTGCTCAATGTATATCTTAAAGTAACAGCAGTTCTTCACTTTAATACACTATCAAATTTAGAGCTAGTCAAGAAAAATCATCTCAAGAATCCATATTTTTGGCAAAGACATTCAAACATAACTAAATGAATACCAGGTATGTGGTCAACAGGATTATTACTGGACGCCCATTTTTGAAGTCACAAACAGTACACGTAAATCACATCCAAGTAGCACCACATGATCTATTCCCACAATGGCATCAAAAGTGTGATGCTTTTTACTGTACCAAAGCAAAATTTATGAATTATACATTATAAATGTCTCTTTTTCTGGTAGTTACGCTCATTTACAGAATTCTTAAATTTGCAAAAGTTAATAGAGGGCTGCACCCGACTATTGTCCCATGGAAGTTGGATGTTACGGAAAAGACATAGCTACGTAGATGTTCTACAAAATTAGAAAGGAAATTCACTACCACTTACAGCATTTGTTGTCATTATTCAGTTCTTGACTTTGTAAGACATGCTATTCATACTTTCTTCGTTGTTTAAAACTTCCAACTACCGGAATAACAATTGATAGCAAGCTGACCGTGCATCCTCCAACATCTTTAACAATTTTCATGATGCCCATAATGAGTAAACTAAGAAGCTAAAAGAGTGAAGCTAGAAATCCTGACTTCAAAATTCCTAAACCTTCTAAATAACTGCAAAAAAGCTCATGCCTTGTCTAAACATAATCATAGTCTCTAGCAGATTGGTCTGTTTGGTGTATACTTCCGTAAAATCCAAGGAAGTTTTAGAAGTTCATAAAAGAAATTCACATATTATCTCTACTTCATACTTTGAAGTTTAAAAAGGGCATATGGAAAGCATGGAATGTTCAATTCCTTATTACACAAGCCTTCAACGAAAGAAGATATAATATAACGCCAAATTAAGAGCTACAGATAAATGAGACATAAGAAAGTTTGCGGGGCGGGGATCAAGAGCTCAGCGTTAAGCAACTAGCCTTGGGTAAACTTTCGCGCACTTCATCGACCAACCACCTGCAAATAAAAATCAACAAATTCAACTCAATACAATGGTCCAACAAACTTATCTCCCCAAACGTAAGACATATTGCTTCAGGATTGTTTCTTCCCTTTTTTTTTTTTTTTTGTGTCAGACAATAGGATTTTTGTACGTTAGCAGTGTTAGATCACTACGACAGGCCAACGCTGTTCCTTCAACTTAAACCTGAAACCTCACACAGTGACACCTAAGTGCACACTCGCGGCCGTTTGACGATAGGATTAACTTCTTAAGTGACTACCTATATAGTTCATCATACGCATGCCAAATGTACAATAAAGAAGCATAACATGTTTCTGTACAGCGTGTAATGTGCCTAAGCAAGTGGGTGTATACAAACTATAAAAAGCATCTGTGCAATGTTTCAAGAGCAATGATTTTTCTTGACCACAGAACTATCTGAAAATACAGAATGCTAGAAAACTATGGCTGAAAAGCAATCCAATGTACAAACCTGTAATCAAAAGTTGGAAAAAAACGATGCAAGGTGTTAACAATTAGCTCCACGGTTGCATAATCTGCAGCTGCAGTATCTGTCATGTGAGCATGCTGAACCTGGATTTTAACCAAAGAATGGAAATCTCTTTATAAAGCACCAGCAAATAGACATTGGGTCCATAGATGAATAAAGTGCAGCAGTTCTAACCTTCACAGCAACTTTTTGCCCATCATGCGTGCGAGCAACATGAACTTGTGCAAGGGAGGCACTTGCTATTGGGACAGAATCAAACTCGGAAAACATCTAGACATGAGAAGCTTACTCAGTGCTTTGATAAATCAAGTGTTAGAAAAACCAAGGCAAAGGCTCCTAAGAAGCCCATCCATTAAATTTAAATGTTCAGGAAATGAATTAGACCAATAATACATACTTCATCTGGAGTACCCCCAAGTTCCTTCTTGAGAACTTCACACACCTCATCATAAGATGAAACTGGACATCGATTCAACAAAGACTCTCTCATTCGCTGGACATACTCTCGAGGTACCAAGTATTCCTATAAAAGACAAAATTTACGTTCAGCGCTTGGCGCTCGCAATAAGATTGAAACTCAACCCTCACAATAAGGACCATTATTTCACTCTAAAAGCAATGACTTATCCAACACATAGAGTCTAAACAATCTTTAAATAAAAGAGGAAAGTTCCGAATTTCCTTACTTCAAGAGACAAACATGTTCCCTGACTAAAAAACAAGATAGGGAAGAAAGCCGATGAAAAAGAAAGTGCAAATAAATGCATACCAGCTGACCAATATGTTGACCAAGCTTAATGTATATGCCACCATTTTTGAAACATAGTTCTTCAAGCTTATGGGCACCCCTGATGTGAACCTCATGTTTAACTTTTGCCTTCTCAATGCTATCTTCTGGAAGGCCCCACAGAGAATATTCATAATCTAACAAGAGAACAAAATTGGAACTCCATCAAAACCTAATATATCGTTCAGTCATAAAATTTCAACAATCCTGGCATTTGCAAGAATTATTCTGTAAAAACCAGTTTGGAAGTCAAAAGGAGACAACAATCTCAATAAAGTGCCAACTTCCTGAAACCAAAAGAAGTAGGAAAGCAAACCGGTGATTCAAACATCCATAATAGCCTCCGCCCTCCGCTCCCTAAAGTTGGGTTGAAATGAAATGGATATCCCTAGATTTGAGGCAAAATTTGAAGGGGGGGGAAAAACTCAAGTGAGGCAAATTTGAGTGAAGGACTGGACTCTGGAGAGGATGTTGATGGATACTTACTCAAATTTAAGCCCGAGTAAAGATTTGAGTAAAGGGTAGACATATGGAGATGCCTCAATAGGCAAATCAAAAGTCTCAGGCTGAGGTCTTTGTAAAGTTACAAGATGAACAAGCCACTCCCTAGTATTGGACATGCTGGTCCAGATAATCAAGGATGTATAGGATGGCCTGCTAATGCACACTGTGTATACATCACACCTTTTTTCCAGTGTAAAATATAGAGGAGAAACATTCACAGAAGGAAAACAAGACTTTAGTCCATGCTGACCGTTAGCTTAATCTATCCAAACTCATGCAACAGCCTGATACAAGAGCGATATGGATGAATAAACACATGGTGAAGTCTCAAAATAGAGGGTGCCTAGCCAAGGTCTGGGAATTTGGTCACAGTCAAAATGAGTTGGTAAAAAAAGTAATGAAATCAATGGATAGTTTGGGACTTGCATCGAGGCCCGCATCGAGGCTAGGCTATGGGAAAACGCCTTGAGGCTTTTAGCCCGAAAGCCTACTCCTTGTCCACCTATCAATCTTTGCTTGAAGTCAGAGAGTAACTCTTTGGGTATGCATTTTCCATAGAAATCGGTGCACTCTTATATGGACTTACAATTTTTTAGGTTTTTAGGAGCTTGCATAAGTTTTACGTAACATTATTATCATTCTCTCACTTGTTTTTTAATGATATTTTAAAAATAATTCTAAATCTTAAGCCTCAAGGCATGAGGCCTATGTCTCACCTCATGAAGCATAATGCACCTAACTATGCACATTTGCCTTCATATGTATTGAAAAAAAAAGTGAAACTTATATGCTATAACGAGCTGAAACTACTGGATGCCCCTGAAGCTATGTTTTGGTTTGAACGCTATCAGTGGACGTGAAATATATAGCACAGACATAAACTAAAAAAAACTGATAATTAGTCCAAATGCAATCCACTTGCCGTCCTCCTAGTCCTTTCCCTGCAAAAATTCAAATCTGATCCAACTCATTCGAGAAACTACATTCCAAAGCATCTCCATACTTCTAATACGGCATTCAATCATCAATCCCGTTAAAGAAAATTGATGAGAATATTCAGGTGGATTTGTATCTTCCTTCCCTTAGATAACCCTAAAACATGCTTTACATTTGGAGCTTCAAACTTAAACCTCCTACTCTGTCTGCATCCTCTCTCCCTATGTATGGCAATCAGCTTTTGCCGACCAAGCAACATCCAAAACTGTAGCCATGAAATCTTCTCCTAAAACTTGATAGTTTATGTTACACCAAACCAATTTGGAACACATTGATTATATTGAAAACACATTTACCAGGGCTCAATCTTCTCGATATAAAGCTCAGATCCGGATCCACATAGAAGAGATGTAGTTCCAAAAATTCATTTTCTAATACGCCAGTAACGTAATTGCACATCGCCTCACAGAAATGGTAAGACACAACTAGATAGAAGTAAAAGACGTGCATGAGGAATTTTGTTGCAACCCTAAGACGACTATGTCAAAGAAAAATTGTCTTTTTCCGTTAGGAGGACGAGGAGATTGGAGAACACATACCGAAAGCAATGAGGGCAGCAGTTGTGGAAAGGCGGGCGAGACGGAGAGGGACGGTGAAAGAGAGCTTGAGGGCGGTGGCGGGGTCGTCGGAGGTGGCAATAGCAGCCGCAGCCACACCGCCGCCAGTGGCGGTGGCAGCAAACGCTAGCTTCCTCGTAGCGCGCCACAAGGATCGCGCTGCCATCCGCCTTTTCGGGTAGTTCGAGAAAGGCAAAGGGGAGACAATAAAAACCCCACCCCACCACCTCTCCTCCGGATCAGCTGTCCCGGAAAATGCTGTCCCCAACCCGCAGTGTTTTGGTGTAAAATGTAATTTTGTAGGGCCCACTTTCAGGTCTCGCATAAACGATCCGAACCATTAAATAATTTTAAAATAGTTATCAAAGTGGTCTCGGAGAAAATCAACCCCATTGGATTTTTTTACGTTATTCATCTAGTTCTTCGATTTTTATTCAGAATAAAGGACCCTACCAGTTTGAAAGAATCTTCGGGAAAAGTTATAAAATTGTGGGGTTGGAAACCCATTGATTTGAACTATAAGAGTCGTAGGGCTCATTGAGAAGAGCATCCAGTAAAAAAATTATCTCGTTCGGACATCGATTGGTATCAAAACACTAAAAATATGAGTTTTTTTAATACATATCGATGTCCAAGCTAGATAATTTTTTTACTGGATGTTCTTCTCAATAAGCCCTACGACTCTTATAGTTCAGATCAATGGGTTTCCAACCCCATAATTTTATAACTTTTCCCGAAGATTCTTTCAAACTGGTAGGGTCCTAAATTCTGAATGAAAATCAAAGAATTAGATGAATAACGTAAAAAAATTCAATGGGCTTGATTTTCTCCGAGACCACCTTAATAATTATTTTAAAATTATTTAACGGTTCGGATCGCTTGTGCGAGACCCAAAAGTGAGCCCCACAAAATTACATTTTGCAAAAGTTTGGTTTTACACCGAAACACTGCCGTTTTGGCTTTGGGACAGGGTTGGGGACAGCATTTTCCGGGACAGCTGATCCGGAGCCACCTCCTTGTCCCACGCTCTGACCTCTTGCCCGTTATTTTATGCTAAAATATAGGTGGACAACAATTAGTCTCCTTAGAGCAAATCCAACGCTAAATGGAAAATGGCTATAGCCATTGCTATAATTTGGCACCAAAAAGTGATTTTTGGTGCTAAAATGCAACCCAGTCTCCAATGTCTAGTTGTAAAATAGAATCAAACAGTTACAAATTTAACTAACTTTCCCGCCACCTCACTTTTAATTACGTTTTTAACCCCAATTCAACTATGTATGTTATTTTCAACCCCGTTGCGATCTAATTTTTAACCCCCATTCGGAAATATTTTTTAATTACTTTTTTTTTGTCCTCCACTGTTTCAACCACCATTGTACCCCAGATAATTACTTCGTGAGAGGCCACTTCAATTAATCAATTACTACATTAATAGATTTTTAAAAAATACAATAATCAATTACATTAATAGATTTAAAAAAAAATACAATAATCAATTACATTAATAGGAACAGCCAGGCTAGCACAGCCGGTGTGTTCACCCCACCTCCTCAGTGGAGGCCTGGGTTCGAGCCCCGCGAGGGGCGTTGTTGGACTAACTATCTAACACTACTAACTCCCCTTCCCGCTAATGTATATCGACTAGCCAAAAAGAAAAATTACATTAATAGATTTTTAAAAAATACAATAATCAATTAATCAATTAATACATTAATAGATTTTTAAAAAAAATACAATAATCAATTAATCAATTACATTAAAAAAAATTACATTAATAGATTTTTAAAAAATTCAATAATCAATTAATCAATTACTACATTAATAGATTTAAAAAAAATACAATAATCAATTAATCAATTACATTAATAGATTTTTAAAAAATACAATAACCACTTGGGAGGGGGGGGGGGGGGTTCTCTCTCTCTCTCTGTGTAAAATCAATGGGAGGGTTCTCTCTCTCTCTCTGTAAAATCGACCAAACCCCCCTCCTCTCTCTCTGACCAATCGGACGACCCCTCCCTCTCTCCTTCACCGATCAAGCCTCTCTCTTCTCTCTCTCTATCAATCAAACCCCCCCTCCTTTCTCTCTCACCGATCGGTTTGGTTAAAACCCTCAAAGTAGATCTCACGAAAACCCCAAATTTCTCACCGATCGGCCATGGTTGCAAGATTCTGGTGCACCATAGTCAAATTGAGGTCGTTTGATGGTGATTTTGGTGCTCCGGTGATGGTGACAGCAGGAGTTTTCGGCGACTTAGGGGATTCTGGCAACAACAACAGTTTCTGGTTGCATTTTGCTGGTTCCGACGATTTTCCGGCAATATTCAGGTAACTCTTCGGTTGGTTTTGTGGAAGATGACAGTTATACTTGATGATGTGGCAAGGATGGCTATAGCCATCCTTGGTTCTATAGTTGCAACCAAGTATCCATTTGTTCCATTTTGCAACTGATTATAGCTATGCACTGGATTGAAGATTTGCATTTTTTGGTTGTATAATAGCAATGCAACTGGATATCCATCCCCCATTGGATTTGCTCTTAGAGCATCCTCATTTAGCTTCCCACTTTAACTTTTGGGTTAAAGTGGAGAGCCAAATTCCCCAAAACTCACCAAAATCAGCCTCTCTACTTTCCCTCATTAAATTATTTTTGCTACAGTACCGCACCAAATTTGGTGCGACACTGTTCACGCACCTCTTTTTTTTTTTTCCCCGGTTGCTTTTGTCCCGAGTGGCTGCGCGTTAGAGGAGAGAGAGGGAGGGGAACAGTAGCCCGGGGGGTCATAACACGTGGACAAATTAATTATAATTAAATCTTATAGCTTAATTAGTTATTGAGTTTTAATAATAAATAAATTAATTATTGGATTTATCTAATAAAAAACACACATAACTAATACAAATATGCACAGAAGGACAAAAAAGTCTTTTGATAGCATTTTACATCATCCACCCAAACTTAATCCCCCTTCTTACAAAATCATCCAAACCAAGTATACTTAATCTCCCTCCATAAATGTCACATCACTGTGGGGTCACCCTTCATATATATTACCTTACTATCTTATACCCCTCCATATATAATACCCCTAACAATAATTCGGCATCCAATTGGGCCGTTATGTTCTTAAAAAAGAAACTTGGGAAATGATTTTTTGCACCATCTTGCACGGTGAATTTACATTATTTTTTACAAACAAGAAATTGCGAAAATTATTTCCAACATAATTATGCCAAGACATCACAAAGGAATGGAAAGATTTCAGTGCAAAGTTACATGATTCTTGTCTTTTATGCACGAAAATAATTTTGACATCACCGCTTGCCTGTGCAAAGATTTTATTGCATAAGGGCGCTTACACGTACATGTCTTTTATGCACAAAAAACAATTTTGACATCATTACTTGCCAACAAAAATATCTAAAGACTTACTAAACTATGAACATTAAAACAGTTAGATTCCACATGGACCGTGGTTTCACTCTGGTTCTGGGCTCTGGTTGAGCGGTTTTTAAGCACAAGATGGGTAGAAGTCGAGGTAGCAGCCCCTGGATTCCTTTCGGGTATAAAATCTTCGCTTGCTCTTAGAGCCATCGAAGGGTTTGTATTTACCCCAAAAAAAAAAAAACTTGTGCTTAACGTTAGGGTGTTAGTTGTACGAGTTTTTCTTTCAATTTAACCGTAAAATTGGCTTGGTGACCCTTAAATTGCACATTTTAATGGAGTATCGTGGACAGTTATGGACCATATCTTTGACCTAACAGAAGTACTGGTAGGTGCAAATTCTAAATCACCAAAAGTCCCTATGGTTTGATCTTATCTCTCTAGCTACTAATAAATGCATGGGCACTCTACTTAATTAATGAGATTTGCATAGTATTAACCTAATTAAAAGTCGGCAGCAGATGCAACTCCCCACTAGCACAAGTTGTATATTACTGACGTGTTCAACCACGCACCAATTAACTCCTGTCCAGTGCGACATAGATTGGGAATGTGTATTAGTTAGTGGGACCAGTCAAATTATGTATTGGTTATGGAAATCTAATCTGAAAGCTTAGAAAAGAAAGGTATAGATGCAGGGACCAAGGAAAACTAATATATGGCACCCTTTCAGATAAATGAGGATTAACCATAGCTCTGGCAGTTGCGGTTAGTCGAGGTGCGTGGTGGACCGTGAACGGTGAAATTGATCCTTATTGTCAATTGAGATCCAGGTGAGCTAGCTCTAATATGTCTAGCGTTTGTTTGTGCGCATAAGCCAATTAACTTGTGCCAATTGCCGAATATGTTTGACATTGCTTGTTTTTGTCTTTGCTTTTGCATATAGAGAGTGAATTTTTGCTTTTTCTGTTCACAACTATCAGTTATTGTAACTCAAAATGGACAATAACGCATGGAGCAAATAGAAGCATAACACTTCCCATCACACGAGATTACAATCCCAATAGAAATGTTGCGTCACCGAATATTGTAAATAGACCTGCGATAACAAATCTAAACACGTATGTTTTTTATAACCGTTTGATGGACGTGAATTTCTTATTAGTATAATAATTTTGTGAGAGACACAAATATATTCAACGTAGACTTTTCTCTAAAATACTAATAGTACTCCTATGTTTTCTAGTACAAAAACGTGGTAAATTACAACTCCCCCTCCCAAAAAGAAAACGAATTAAGGGGCCAAAAACTCCCTCTCTCTTCTTGGTTGGATGAGGTTGGCTTATAAAGGTTGGGAGCAAAGTAAAAGACAGCCTCCAAGAAGATTCCAGAAGTTGCGGCCAAGCAATCGTGTCACCCCAATTTCAACTCCACGTTTCCGTGTCCCTGGCTATTCTCCGTGTTTCATCCGTGTTATGTGATGGATGTACACACGTCCGCCATCCCTATTGGCCCCTTCCCTTAACAACAAGGAGAATTAACGGTATATCTGTTCGGTTTTCCTTTTTATAACGGACGTCTAGGGGCATGTTTCTGCGTACCTCAACTAATTCTAGAGCTTTAAAGTTAACGATTGGGTAACACTTCCAGTAGCCCCAAATTCTGATATATCTGGCGTCCGTGGGATTCGAACATGTTACGTCACGGGGGACAACTATTTATTAATTTCTCATGTCCACTTGACCAAACCCGTTTGGATTAACTATCAGTTCGTTGGTGTCATGTTTGCAACAAAACAATTGTTTACATTATCTTGGTGATTAGGATTATGATCTCGCTTAAACAGGGTCCCAACGCCCTGCTACAGCCTAATAAAAATACCTAAACAATTTATTGCAAGACATCATTTACACGTAAATAGGAGTAAGATCTAGGGTTGTTGCTGTACACATCCAGGCCGTCCGTTGCTCAGATATATGGCTTAGATTTCACCTCGACACTTTTGCATCCAAACTGTTCATTGTTGTGCATGCAAGATGAAATCTAGACTATCCATCTGAGCAACGGACGGCCCGGTTGTGCACAACATCTACTGTACATGGAATGCATAGCAACAACCCCAATTCAGAGTAAGAGATATCTTTCGTTTTCATTTGGTCTTTTTCCCCCAATATTTGAAGAAATTCTGTTCTTTCTTTTCATTCAATTCTTCCATGGACTACCCAAAATTTATTGCAAAACCGTCACACACAAACAATTAAGAGATTCTCGAAGACAAATTTTGCACGTAATGAAATGTGCGGATGAGCCCTGGTTAGAAAGGAACTTCCAATGACAATAACACATTTTGTCAGAATTTACTCAGAAAATTGAAAAAAATTGACGATGAATACATCATGCATGATATCTAGCAAAACCTAATTAAAAATGGTAGCTGGACAATACACATAACATATTACAACATTCGCGAATGTCAATGCACTTAGATTAGGCCAGTAAAAAATTAAGAATTCCATTCCTCAAGCCTTATTTATTTAGTTTAATTTTCAACATTTTCAAATTCTTCGGTCCAATTTGTATATATATATATACAACCCGTAAACTAATTATTTATGTTGGATACAAAAGTAAACACGTCTCAAGAAATATTGAATAGCCGTTTCAATCATTATAAAAATACCTTTTCAAAATTTATATAAAGATATGGATTTTGGTAACTTTGGTGAAAAAAATGGTTAAAAAAAAACCCTACGTGTTTCATACTCCTTTTTGAACCTCATGTTTGCATCTTACAATTATTTTGTAGACTCATTTTATAACACATTAAATATAGATAGGGCCACATATAGACTCATTTTATCACACATTAAATGTAGGGCCACGTAACTCGCTTTGAGTCCTAAATATTCAAAACCGGCACTGCGAATAACGTATGCCCGATTCTATCACGTAAAATTAAAGAATTTCTCCATTCACACACGATAACCTTTGAATCGACAAACCCATAATAAAAAAATGAATCATTCTCGTTGAAGATTTTGATTAGGTGTTGCCGTTGATAAATCCTACGAACTATATGTTTCAGAAGGTTCGCAAAATTGACCAGACCAATACCTTCGGCGTGTAAAGTTCCAAGTGATTGTCACAAGACAAATCCATCACCACTTTCTCCCTCTCTCTCTCCACCCTTTTTATGTCTCCATCTTCTCTCTCTACACCCACGTAGTCTCTGTACAACTGTATCATAATTGGAGAGTGACAGAAGAGAATTTAGGAAGATGGGTTTCTCAAAACAAAGCAGAACAAGCAGAATGTTAAGAGGAGTCAAGACACTCTTCTTCTTGATCACCATGGTGATCTCCTTCCTCCTGTTCTCGGCTCCGGTCCTCCTCGTCGTCGCCGACGCCTTTCTTCCTTCCGCTCTCCTCTCGGCATCTCTCTCCTCTTCCTTTCCCTCTCTGCATACTATTTCTTCCCATGTAAGCAACTACGACTTCCGCTACTCTCTCATCGACATTCCCATTATCTCCCTCGTTAGATCTGCTATTATACTATGTAAGTGTTACAACATCATCTCTTTCTTTTCTCTCTCTGAGATTCAGCACTGCGTCGCTTCGATTCGTTTGAATTGAAAAGTTTGTTTTTCTTTTTCTTTTGTTGCTGTTGTAGGTGTTTATAGTTTTTGTGATGGACCGAGGCTTTCAAGGGGGCCGTATTTGGGCATTGCGACTTTGTGCTCCGTTTCTTCGCTTGTGTTTGTATCAGTGAAGGCTTCGTTTGTGTTCGGTGATTCGGGTGTCGACCGAGGAGGCTGTGGTCGAGCCACGGAAGTAGCTTTGTTCGTGTGTTCCCTGGCTTTGGCAATAGGTCATGTAGTTGTGGCCTACAGAACTTGTTGCAGAGAGAGAAGGAGGCTCCTGGTTTACAAAATTGACATTGAAGCTGTAAGTCTAGCTGTGATCTCTCTGTCTTTTCTATAACAATGGCAATTCTTCTTCTTTTTGCGGTCAGTGGTGTCCAAGTTATTTTTCGTGCACCTCGACTAAATCTCCTCCCGGTCCAGTCAAATTTGAGTCTAGGCCGGGACTAGAAATTCACAAAAAAAATCGCGACTTGGCTTCAAGAGTTTGTTGAGTTTTGAACTGATCAAAATTTATGGGTTTAAAGCTCATCCCTATTATTGTTTGAGTTACCCCTGGAAATAGAGAAATTTTTCAGTGCCAAGCGAGTACCACATGGTGGTACCCTTTGTGTATCTCAACCATCCAAAACACTTTTGGACGGTTTCAGATTTTAAATAAACTATTACGGATAATAATTGATACTTTGAACGGTAAAAGTTTATTTAAAATTTGAACCATTGATAACAGTTTTAAACTGCTTTGATGAGACATTGTGGGTACCACATAAGGTGCTACGTCGTACCGACAAATTTCTCCCGGGAATAACCATGGCAATTCACGAAACGAGTGGGAGGCGTATCTCGTCAACTCAAATAGGAAAAGTCAACAGCTGATAAATGATAAAGTTATTCAAGTCTAATGTGTAGGTGGAGGCTGTATGACATTTCTTCCTTTCAGATGGGAAAAATTGGACCCCTATGCTGCCTGACCCAACTGCCACAATTTTCATTTATTTTCCATAGTTGACACCTGCCTAGTTTGGAAATTCCTGAATCCCAGTTTCCTTCTAGAAGAGGGTCATTAAACGATCACTGAAGAAGAATTTGTTAGCAGGATGTTAATGTTAAACTATCAACAATTGCTAGGGACACACCTCTTCATTCCGTGTGGCACCGCATGACTCAGGCGGATGTGGTGGAGATATGTGCCTCTAACATTATTCTAAATTTATGTCTTTGCTAAGCCGGTCTTTACTAATTAGGCCCCTTCGGACCAGTGCTACAACAGAGATAGATGCAATGTGCATATAATTATATATGCAATTTAATTGGGCCATTTAGAACGACTTAATTAGTACTAGAATTTGGTATTTGGTCACGCGCATAAGCATCATATTCTAGAATCTGGATTCGTTTTCCCCCCTCTGACATGCTTTTAATGAGGAGGGAGAGAGTGTATTGATCCGAGATCTTCAATCCTAGAATTCACGGCCCGAATTTGTACGGTGCAAACCCACTATTCATGGATGGGCCATGAATTAGGCTCAGTTTTCCAAAAGATTCTAGCACCCAGGTGATAAAATCATGATATTTCAAATCAAAAAATGAAGTAGTTCCGTGTATCGTTTTTCGATTTTTTTTGAATCAAAGGTGTTAAAATCTTTTGGAAAACTGAGCTTAAGTATATCTCATCATTTTTGGTCTTCTTTGAATTTTAGCACAGGGCCCTTAGTCTTGTCTTGACCAAGAACACTTTAGATTGACCCAAACCTTATGGTTCTTTCGACGAATTAAAGTTACTAATTAGTTCTTTCGATTTCTAGTGTGCCGTCTAATAAGCAAAACCAAACGAAGTTAAATTCATTATCTTCAACAGTGTTTCACACCGGCGGTGCAATGTGCGCAGGTGTCCGCTTGCAAAAATGGGTTCCCGAGGTACCAGAAAAGACTCCAAGAAGAAAGAGTGAAGTAACAAAATGACGAAAAATCCACAACCATGATCCAACTGGGGATTTCAATTCTTTTTGGCCATTCATAATTTTCCAGAGCCAGGTTTCAGGTAAAGATTTCTTTCCCCATATAATGTTTTTATGATGAAACAAACCACCACCATACTGCTTATTATAACTAACATTTTGTATCCATCTATTCTTCTGATTCGCGTACGTCTAGTTGCTTACGCTGGCTTTAATTTCTATTGATTCTGGTTTTCGCAGGTTTTATCCGATGGAAAGATCTGTGACCGAGACCGCTTACGAAGTCAGTACATATAGCTCATTCCATCAGAATTCAAATACATGTATAGATAGGTATATAAGGGGGAGAGAGGGAGAGGATCTAGCGTTTTTGTATCATTATGGAAGGCTTTATCGGTCATCCGTTCATCCTCCCCTACATGTAGATAGAGGTGATTTGTACATAAACACGAGAATGTCTTCGAAATACATCTTAATGCGTTCTTATAAAGTTTACTGCTGAAAATGCATTCACACTGTAGGATAGGTCAGCGCGTCTGGTGACGTGGTGATCGACCAACCCGTAATGGGTAGCCACGTGGCTCGGGCGAAGAAGGCAAGAGACACGTCAGACATCGATAGAATTCAGCAATCAGCGAATAGACACCGCGAAGAGCAAGTCTCGCGGTGCGGTACATCAAAACCTCTGTTGCTTCCAGAAAAGGGTGCCCTCCTCAATGAGGGAAACACCACCAAAAGAGGTTCATTCCTCGCGAGGCCCTCAGCGAAAGAGATTGACGCGACGAGGAGGGATGAAAGCTCCCGCGAACACGGCTCGCGACAGCACCTGACCAAAAGGCAGGGAAAGGGAAGTCGATATGAGCTCGAAAGAGGTCTTGGTGCGAGCCAAAGGGCTCGCGACCGTGACTAACACAGCGGGAACATGGGAGATACAAGTGGTTTGGTGGCTTTGAGGGATTAAGGGTTGCCGCGAGGGAAAACGATGCACTGGAATGATCTAATGGAATCTTCCTAACGGCCAGTGACATCACCCACGTCGCCTAAGTATGCGGAAAGAGCACGTGTCACCATATTATTGGGGAAATGTCTGCCGCCCCATGATTGGGTGCAGATCCCTATAAATATGGAACATTCCTTCACAAATAGGGAGAGATCTTCTGATTCATCCTGGAGCACGGAAATTCTAGAGAAGGAAAGTGACTCTGAGTCTTGGAAACAAGAGCATCGCTCTTGCTAGGGCTCGCGAGCTCGCATTCTTATCTAGAACTGTGATTTCAAGGGTAGTGACGATCTCGAGAGGAATAGACTGAACATGGCTGCCTTCTCTTTCTGTACACTTAGCTTAATCCTTCACCCCTACTCACACTCTCTTATTCCTACTTCAATCATCAGCTATTGTTTGCCTCTCCAAAGTTGAACTTATTTTAGCTTAAACGAAGAACCCTCTCCTACACACACTAATTTCTTTCCTTTTCTTTTCTCAATTCTATCCAGACTACCCTTAAAACAATGTTATTCGGTAACTTCTTATTAAATCGATTTATTTTTTCTTTGGATGCACTTGTAAATGAACCACCTTCAAGCAGGAAATTTCCTAATCAAGTGCCTTGAGGAAACTTCCAGGCTTCCCGCTTCACGGAAATCATCGATAGGGCTTTTCAAAGTGTACTTGTATTACCAGAACGGGCCATTTATGTATTCCAATGCATCATCCCGAACATGATACTTTTGGTTCACAAATAGTAATGAATTTAACGATCGATGTGATCCCGCAAAGTTATTCCCACAAAGGCACAAATGAATAGAAACAACTAAGCGCAACTCCAACACTGCTAGGCAGAGTAGAGAGCCAAAAATATTAAAAAAGTACAAATTCTATTTTGCCTATTCACTTTTTCACACCACATTCCAACACTACTCTCTACTCGGCTATCCATCCAAACTAACAAAACTGATTTTTGCCCCAACCAATTTATTACACCTATAATTAAAGATGAAAACCATGGGATTATTTTCCCACCAAACCCACTGCTACCAGCAAACCAGAAGAAAACCCAGATCGGATAAAAAAAAAAGAGAGGAAGAAAACCCAACAAACACAGCGAACACAAATCGGAAGAAATCAACAAATAATCCCATGGTTGCAACAAATAATCAACAAGAAATCAAGAAATCAACAAATAAACCCAGCAAACACATTTGGAAATTGCAACTCCAACCGCCGGCAAGATCCAAAACCCAGCGATGGCCATGACAGAGAAGAGAGAGAGAGAGTCCAACTCGCCTCTAGTAGCCAGCTGAAATGAGCGAATCCAAAGTGGCGAGGGGAGACGAGGCTATTGGACGGACGAAAACTGGTTTTGGCTCGCCGGAGTGGCCAAGAGAGCGGGAGTGGCGAGGGTTTTGGAGTTGCTCTAAAAAACAAGAGGGACTGACGGTCTGGCAAGACAAGGGTAAAAAAACTCAATTGTTGTTATGCTCCTAGAAATGTACTATGCTAACTGACACAAAATGTGAATGATGTTTGGTCCCTAATATTCTAATACTGTTGTTAAACTAGATCAGCATTTGAAGCCCTTTTAGACCTGCCCATTTACCAGCCGAGAAAGGTCCTGTAACCAAATACTTTTGCCGTGACTCTAAAGTTATGTCCAATACACTGAGAAACCACATTTCGAAAAGGTTATTGGCCCTGCCAGTGGAGTATAAAAGGTACTAGTCTGAAAGGATATCTGAACTTGCCTAACTTCCATACGAGTAGTTTATTTATTTAGTTTGCTTATTGGAGTCAATATTGTTAGAGTAGTAAGATTAACTCTTTGAAAGAAGAGTTGAACTCCTGACCTCCTTTCTCCTGTCACCTAAGTGCACTCTTGACGTCGGTAGGCCAAAGGCCTCTGGATAGCAAAACACGTTTTCGCAATTTCTACGTAGCTATATCACGTAAAACATCAAAATTGAAGCGCGATTCCTTTATGCCATGGTTAAAGAATTAAGCTCAGCCATACCTAGCAGCATCTTCAAACCCGGGATTCCACTCCAGCAATAGTTAACGGGAGATAAAGTGGGTTAGAGATAGATATATCACAGGTTTAACGACAACCATTACAGAGCTATGCCCTTTAAAATTTACGGTCCACTTTGTTTCAATGCCATTGGATGACAGGAAACACTGTTAAAGAAATCGAAAGTCAAGCACATTAATGTGATAATCCAAAATACTAACAAATATGAGAAACTAATGAAGATCCATGATTGGACTCTGATTTACCAACACCTACCCATCTCTTTCGACAGCTACACCTATTCTTTTCTCATCAAAGCATTTTCTGTGTAGCAGCAAACCAATTTGGCTGCTGTGAAAGCCGTGTTTCAATCCCACCTTCACTTGCAAAATGCTCTGGTCAACATGCACGGCGAGTGTGGGTCTTTAGTCGAAACCCAGCAAGTGTTCGACCAAATGCCTCAAAGGAACTCGCCATAAAGAATGCCTTGATTACTGGCTTTATCAAGTGGGTAGAGCTTGGCCAAGCCCGTTCTCTGTTTGAACGGATGCCAATTCAGGATGTTGTTTCATGGACTGGTATTATTGATGGCTATGGCGCTATGCAAGGGTTAACTTACACAAGGTAGCTTTGTGTGTTTGTTTCGGACAATGGTTAGAAAGGGTATCAGACCAACTCAAGTTACAACCTGGCGATTGCCGATAAAAAAAAAGAAGTTACAATCCTGTCAGTTTTTCCTGCTTTATGGAATCTCGGGTGTTCTGACTTTTGAGTCTTGCCAATTGTTCATAGTTACAGGGACACAAGCGGGTTGAATGACTCAGATATTCGAGTTGTGAATTCGCTTGTAGATACGTATGCCATGTGTGGGTGCATGGAGAGTGCAGCAATAGTCTTTGGTTTGACGGATGTCAAGAAGAGTAATCTGGTTTCATGGACATCCGTTACTCTTGGTTTGCAATCCACAAAATCGAAAGCAAGCAGTGGGATATTTTAAAAGTATGGACAACTAGTCTTTGACAAATCGGGTAATGACATAATGTTCCTGAGTATTGCAAGTGCTTGCAGTGATGGGGATTTGGTCGAAGAGGGTCTTGAATTTTTCAGATAGATGGCTAATGGGGTCTTGAATTTTGCACGTAGGTAAGAGGATGCCGAGAAGATGTCTGATTACTCTTGAGATCCCCAACGTTTTGATTTGGAGGACTTTCTTGGGAGCTTGTAGTTTCCATGGCAATATACAGATGGAGAGCTCGCTATGAGGGAGATACTAGTGATGGAGAGGAGAGATGGTGGCGGCGACTATGTGCTTTTCTCCAACTTATTAATTTGCTAGCCTTGAAACAACAGTTTTTTTTTTCTTTTCCCACAACCATGGCCTTGCAAATGCCGACCATGGCAAGCCGACGACCAAAACCAGTTCCAGTATTTGATTGTTGATTTCCCGTTGCAATATATGACACACTAGACCACTGTTTCTACCTGTTGCGGTACCCAGTGATAAAAATCAGTGCATCCGTTCCTGTCATCTGTCAATCTCTCGTAGAATCCAATCAGGTAACTAAAATTCCACCTCATATTTCTTTTATGTTCTCTGGTTAGTGTTTGGTTTCACTGCTTTACGCGCTATTCCTGCTTTAAGTTTAATCAGATTACTGGAACTTTAGCGTCTGTTTGGAAACATACGTAGTCTGGTCTCTTTGTTTGCTCAGTTAGGTAACGGGCAAATTTGACCCTAAATATCAAAAAACACACTCTGCACAGCTAATGATAATTCAAGCTCAACTCAATTAAATCATCCATTTTCATATTTACACTATCCGCTAATATATTTACTCATCTTATTGCATGATTGAAAATATTAAATTTCTTCTGCTGCGTTCTTCTCTCTGACTCTGGTACTTTCTTTTTCTGGCATTCTACCTTACTAGGTGGAGTCCGACTCTCTGGCTTTCTAACTTATTAGATTCCGGCGTTCCACGATGATGGGATATCGCTTTTGCATCCTTGTAGTCGGAAAGAAGACCAGCTTATCTTCTTCTGCAGGAACCCAACTGTAAGAAAAAATCACCCGATTATGGTTATTAGCTCAATGCTTAGATTGCTAGAAAACATAATAGTGATGCAGTTGACTCGATGAGCATACCTGAACTGAGTGACGAGGTGGTGAAGGAAGACTGAGAGTTCAACCCTAGCAAGCTCTGCACCAGGGCACCGCCGTGGCCCACCTCCAAATGGAGTGAAGAGATTCACGGAGTTTGTTGTTCCCGAATCGGCCTGCTTATTTAGTTTCCTTTTTAAAATGTCCCTTAAACTTGAGAGAGAGAGAGAGAGAGAGAGAGAGAGAGGTACCGGCCATCTCCATGGATTGAAAGTGCGAGCGTCCTTGAAGTGGTCTTGATTCATATGGACAGCCCTAAGAGAAGCAAAAACCTTCCATCCTTTTGGAATTGTGTAACCTGTTAACATAGATGGAACATGTATGTATCAATTTACTGCAAAATCTGGTACCCTGACCAATTTATTTTGCTAAATTTTATCTTTATTTCTTCTGGTAATTCATAGATAGTCCTATAGACTCGGTGCCAGTTATAATTTTTCTTTTTTTATACCGACGGAGTATTCACTGGTACTGCAGAACATGTACGAGCCCCTTCTAATCTTACATTACAACTCAAGCAATAGCATTTGATCAGAGTCCTTTACATTTAGGCAATGTTTTAAAACCCGGACCAGACCGGCCGATCCGACCGGTTGGCTCGTCAACCAGCTCCCTTTCCGGTTTGGTTCGATCCCAAAACCGTTGTATTAAGAGAACCGGTCTATTTTATAAAAACCGCTCTTTAATAACGGTTGAACCGGCCACACGGTAAAACCGCCACGGTTTTGTTGATCCAGCTCGGTCATTTTCCACATGGCTTGACACGTGGGCGTCCGCCAGCTAATGGAATCTTTGTTAAGGGAAAGCCCGTTATTTATACAGAAAATTGGTCTAAAGGCCAAATTTGGGACTTTAAATGGTGTTTAGTCCAGCCTAACTTATTTTAATGCTTCCAATACATTGACAGGAAATATTTGATGACTCAAGGACAACACTAGACAAAAATACCCTTAATGAATCATTCCACGCGCGTCCTTTTATGCATTGCTATAAAAAAAATTAAAAAAAAAAAAGCCTGACACGTAATTCACCCGCTGACCCAAGGCGCAGTGACCCGTCACTTTCATGTTTCTTTCTCTCATTTAACGTACTGACTCGTCCATTTACCCACCGGTCACACACACACACACTCTCTCTCTCTCTCTCTCTTACTCATGCGTGGGTTTTGGGTCAGTGAGACAAAATTAATTTCTCTCTCTTCAATTTTGGGGGTGGGTTCAATTTTGGGGTTCAAGTTTAGGGAGTTTAGACTCTTTGGGGTAGGGTATAGTGGGTTTAGGCATTTTGGATTTAGGCACTTAGGGTGCACTTTCCATTATAGGGTTTTAGCCGTTTAGACACTTTCATAGGGTACCCTAGTATTTTAGACACTTTCATAGGGTACCATATGGTTTAGGTTTAGGGTGCACTTTCCAATTATAGGGTTTTAGTGGTTTAGGCACTTTCATAGGATACCCTAGGGTTTTAAGCACTTTCATATGGTACCCTAGGGTCTTAGGCACTTTCATAGGGTACCCTTGAGTTTAGGTTTGGACACTTTCATTAGATTTGAGGGGTTTAGGCACATTCATTGGCTAGTGGGGGCATTTTTGGAATGTGTAGATGATTTGTCATTTTTGCATTAAAGAAAAAGTTGATGTCCTTATTGAAGTAAAGACCATTTACTATTTCCTTCCCAAAAATGGACCCTTATTTATAAGGAGGGAGGGGATGCTTTTTTTCTTCTCAGCCGATGTGGGACTCTGTCCCTTCTTCCTTTTTTTGAACTGCCTCTTTCTCTTCTTCAAAGTTCAAACAACACTTCTTTAAACATGGCCACAACCTTCTGGAAATTGAAATGTATGATTACTACTTGGTCAGGATCATTCCAACTCTCTATTTTATCAAGATTTAAATGCTCATTGACCCTTTCCAAAGAAAAAAAAAAAAAAAAAACTCAAAAGACTCTCCAAACTATACCATGTGAAAAGTAAGTAGAATGATACGAAGTTACAAGAATATATATTTATTACACCTAATATACATATATATGACGTCACGGCTCAACTCCGGTTCAACCGCGGTTGAACCGGGTCTCTTTTCCGGTTCGCTCACCGGTCCGGTTTTCAAAACATTGCATTTAGGCCCAACACATAATTCAATCTCATTTTCAAAAGTAAGCAAGAGTGATGTCTAATCAAAGTTATAAAACATATTATTTGCTCCTATCATTTAGAAAAAGACTAAGCCAAAACAAAATAGTACATGGTATGCATTATTACAAAGTTTATTTAGTAGATAATATTGATGGGATTTTTATTATTATTATTTTTTATCGGTAATCTACCTTTTACGTCGACGTCGGTCATTGCTCGCCTGAACACCCCACTAATTATGTTGGCTACTCTTAGGGTTTCATTAACAACCTGCAAAACGTAAGAAAATATGAGCTTTCTATATGAAAAATATGCTCCCACATCGATTAGAAATCAAATGAACCGTCATTCAAAAAAACAGGGTGGTGGAAATTCACTTACGCATTGGGTAAATGGCATTGACTTGTAATCGTTCCATTCCAGAGCCTCTGATTTACCTTTTCTTGATCTAATCTCATCTTGCTCTTCCTGTATCCCCAATTTTCAGTAATATCATTTAGAGGATTGCAGATTTTGACACCATATGAACAAGTTTCCTACTTTTAACATGTACTATATTTATTGGGAAAAAATGGACTATGTAATATATAGACAAAGTTTGGCCCTACTTGTATATGAATTTTGATTTATTTTTCTTTTTTTTAAATTAAAAGATTTTGAAAAAACTCAAAAAAATTCATCAAAAAAAAAAAAAAAAAAGACTGATTGCTTTGGATCATTTTAGTATTTTCTAAGCATTTTCATGTTTGACGGACACTACTTATGTTGTTATTTAAAATAAGACAAAATTAGGAAAAGTAAAAAATAAACTAAAATAAATAAGTAAGTACAAACACCGCTCATATTTTATATACATAGTGGAAAGACAAAAACGATGGTGCATAATATATTTTGTAAAACCCGTCTATTTAATTTAATTTTTTTTTTGAGCAGATTTGAAGGTGAAAAAGAAATATATTTCAGAAAACCGGCTGTCAATTTTGTAAGAAAACGGCTAACCATGGACAATGTAATGAATCCATGATTCAGGTTAGAGTAAAACAGAGTATTACAAAAATACTGTCTTGTTTAATGGCGATTGTATATTTGTTTGATTTATATACTTGCATTCTAATTCTGTATTTTTTTTTGCATCAACACCTAAAAGAATTACATATTATAAGGTGTTTTCTCTATTTTCTAAATTGACTAAAGCCTATATTTCTTTCTTTCAGATGTTAAAGTAAGTCATTCTATTCTACTCACGTACATCAATTAAAATACCCCATCAATTAAAATACCCTTCAGGAAAACAACTTGTCTATTGTCATCAGTCTGAAAGACAAAAAAAAAATTAGCGGAGACTCACCCTAAGATACAACTACTGCGGATATTTGCACTTTACAAGCCGTTTGTTAGTGTTTAAAATTAAATAATCCAAAGCATAATAAAAAATTAAATATCTTTGGAAAAGATAAAATAAGAAACTACTCCATACATTAAATTATCATCAACAAGGTTATCAAATGAAAGAAATTACTAAGTGGTCCTAAAGCATGCATCACATGAGCCTTTTCTACAATGTACCGCTGTGGTTTCCACTACCAAGTATGTGGCTCTAATACCAATGTACGATGGGACAAAAACCTGGGCACCACGTAGAGCTTCTTCAAGAGCACTAAATACTCACTTTTCCTAACTTCACTCAATACTCACCGTACATTTTTGTGGAGTCTATTATTTCATGAATGAACCCCGCCCAGATATATGCTGGAAAAGGGTTTTGTGGCTCTACTTGATAGTTAGCGGTGCCTTAAGACCATGAAACAATTTACTCAAATAATATCTCAATCAAGTGGATTTTTTTTTTTTTGAAAAAAAAGAGCGTGACACAAGCGATATACGCATCCTGGAAATTCGGTTCCAAACTTCCACGCGATTACCAAAATGAATATTCTATCACACCACACGAGAAATAATTATTTGAAGGTCTTGGAGCACCGCCACGATAGAATAATTACTCCCATACGAGAGGGTGTTCACGTGAATTTAAATTCCTTCCATTCACTCTGTGACCGCAAGATGACTATTGAAGGTATGCATGGGCGTGCGGCAGCTTTCTGGACATCATTTTGTCCGTTTCCTAAACCTGCCCGAATGTTTTGCATGTAACTTTGACTTTTACGGTCTGTACTTTTTGACCATCACCACCAGCATGTTTCACACACTTCCCAACACCTCACACTTCCCTATGAACTCTACGAGGACTACCACGAATATATAAAATAATAAAAATAAAAATTAAGACAATGATATGAATTTTTACTTTGATATTCACATACCACGTTAAAGAATTTTGGGCTTCTGACATTTCAGTAAACCTTAGTTTTTAAAGCTGAACGGGCCTTAAGTCCCTGAAATGAGTTGGGTTATAAATTTTGGACGTTGTTTTGTTTAAAAGAATTGTGTTTAAACCTTATTTAAAACCAATTTTAGTACAAAATTGTTTCATAACTTGATAAATATTAAAGCTTTTACTATTATTTTTTTTAACGAAAAAACGGAAGGGGGAAGGGACCATATAGTTTGATGATAAATTTTTTTTTCCAGTGTGATAGTATAAATTTTTTTAAGACGTAGGGAGGGACGACAAGCCCCTCCTGGCTCCATCCTTGAATCCAAGGATAGTATCTTTCGGGCTAACCAATACAAGGGTAATTTTGATGACATCATGTTTTTTTTGTTAACTTATTGAGAACATTAATTGTATTGAAATCTATATTTATGGCACTTAAAAAACAAATACCCAAAACACTCTTTGGCAAACGTGTTTTGATCGGTTCAAATTTGAGGAGAGTTAAAATATCTAAAACACCATTCGGCACTCCTAAAATATGGACCATCCAAAACAGGATTGGACGGCACAATCGGCTTGGCAGGTCAGCAGGGTAAATTATCTCACAGCCTAGCTCCTTTAGTCTTTCCTCACATTTATTTGGTTGGTGGAGATAAGGGATGTATCAAAGCATGGAAAGGGAGAGAACCCCAACATCATCATGGGTACCAGTGGGTAGGGTCCAGCATCTAACGCCCCATTATGGGGACAACTCCTTCCCAAAAGCAATTTCTACATATGTAAAGAGAAAAATGAGCAAGCAATTCTAGAAAGGGAACACACACCTTGAGCTGGGCCAAGGCTAGGGGTGTCTCCGTGAGGAACTTAACGGCGAGAGTCATAATGGTGGAGGTTGTTTCGTACCCGGCCACGAGCAGCGCCACCAAGAAATCTACTATCTCCTCATCGGAGAACCCGCCGCCTCCGCCTTCCTCGTCCAACAAAGCTCCCAACATGTCGTTCTTTCTCTCCCCTATCTTGCTCTCTCTTCTCCTCTCTCTCACCACCAAGCTCAACGCCTCTGCCACTTTGCCTCTTGCCTTAAAAAAAAAAAAAAATCCAACTTAAGCATTAGCACAAAAATCCAACGAAATTAATCATATAGTAGCAAGGTCTCAAATAACGGTATCAAGATATGTAACCGTAACAGTATCAGAAGTAACAGTAGAGGGGTAATAATATTAGCAGTAACAGTCGAGAGGTAATAGTATCGGAAGTATCGTATACTAATACATAAGGGGAATCTTTTCGTAGCAATCGTGAATTTTTTAAAAATCATTTTTCAGAGAATTATTTTTTAAAATATTTGGCTGCAAGGTCACTAAGTGCCGTGAATCCAAAACAGACCGCTACATATCAGAAATCGGCTGATACGCATGCAATTTTTTCCTCTCACTAATATAAAAATGTGTAACGGCAACAGTATCAGAAGGCCGAAAAACTGTAACGTGACGTAACACGTAACGGCCGATTCTTAAAACATTGTATAGTAGAGACAATCATGTACTAATGCTTGTATGTATTATTAATATTAAAAAAAAAAAGGTACTTGGATGGCACGGCGGTAGGTGGAGGAGAAGAGGGGAAAAGGAATGGTGAAGAAGCCGTCAATGACGAGAATGTACTCCTTCCTAAGCCTCTCAGTCCAATCGCATGGGTCGAAACTCATCAGCTGCTTCACCGTTAACTCAAACGTTATCTGCCCACAAAACACCAAATTTTAACTCTTAATTAATTAATACCAAAATCACCACATAAAAAAAATCAAGTTAACGCATGTTACAGTATTCAATTAATAGAACCTTCTGAAAGAATAACCTGGCAAATGTGATAATAATAATAATAAGAAAACAAAAAGTAAGAGAATAATTCTCAAAAACAAACGTGCACATGCTAGCAGAAATCATTACATTGTCGGAGACTTTTCTTTTTTTCTTTTTCTTTTTAACCATCATTAATTTCTGTAAAATTTTGTTTGGTTGGTGGGAATAATTATTAAGCGTTACGTCTCCACCACATTTGGCATTTATATGGGAGGCTATTGTGCATTATCGCAATGAATATGTATCGGATATTCACTAGATAATTCTCTGTCCTCTCACATAAATATCATTTTTATAAATAATACTCCATTTTCTTTTTAATTGGAGTAATAAATAACAAGTTACTCCTTTCTATTCCGAAATGAATGTTAAAACGAGAACTTGAAAATAATGAACTTTTATCAAAACAATTTTTTTTTTCTTCATAAACTGAGAGAAATCGTTGATACTAGTAATTTGCAAGTTTTATTTTTTGAAATTTCTCTTGACAAAAATGTACTCATCCGTCCTAAATTGTTTGTCTGGTCTGAAAAACGAGAACTTAAAATCGTGTAAAGATTTTTTACAATTACTAGATATCAACGAGTAATTTTAATCTATAAAAAAAGCTTGAATTTTTTTAAAAGACCTATTATTTTTAAGTCCCCGTTTTACGGACCAAGTAAACATTTTTGGTATGGAAGGATAAAAACAATTTTAAGTCGTCGTTTTGAAAACTTGACAATCATTTCACTAATTAAAAGGTAAAATAGTTACAGGACTAAGATGACGCATACAACCGTACCAAAACAGTTACTATTGTCGGATTAACAGTATTTAATTATCTATTCCCTTTTTTGGTAATAGAGAGAGAATTTTACTCCAATATTAATCCAACTGTAATACTCCCTCCGTCCCTAAATTTTTGACACTTTTTGGATAGTGTTTCATTTTCAAATGCCTATATCTTTTAATGTAAATGTCAAAAAATATGCAATATGTATCTTATTTGATAGATTTTAATTAGTTCTATTAAACAAAAAATTTTCAAAATCACATAAAACGTTATAAATAAAAAGATATAAACAATTTAAAATGACACACAATCTCAAAAAGGTCAAAAATTTAGAGACGGAGGGAGTAGTAACCTACTCTTTTTTTTTTGCCAATAATCTTCTCTTGGTAATACTAAAAAGAAAACATTTAACGCTTTTGAATTTCTCCCCGGCTCCAGCGACAAATTCCATAATTACGTATCCGAACTAGCTTACGTGCAAAATTTACTCCGGTATTACGTGAATTTAACATCAACCTGGTGCTGGGAAAAGTAACGACTTGAGTTGACTCAGACTCGGAAATAGTAAAGTACCTTTTTGGCTTCCTCCATGAGCAAGACCCGTCCGGTCCACGACTCCAAGTTGAGACGGACCAACCGGTCTATATCCACCATCAAATGGTCTCTGATAATCGAAGAATTGGCAAAGCTCATCGTCAGCGAATGCATCCGCTTGTGAAGACTCCCCTTCATCAGCAACAGCGAGTGACGGCCGAGCAAGTTCGAGATCGAACCGGGATAGCTCGACTCGAAGAGCTTCCCCTCGTTGAGGAGTATGAACCGGTTTGTATCCGGGTCGGCGGAGAAGACGGTCGGCTCGCCGAAGACGTGGGTGGTGAAGACCGGTCCGAATCGGGAGACGCGGTCGTCGATGAAGGGCTCTGGGTTGGATGTCTTGTAGGCGGAGATGATGTGAAGGGTCTCGCCGAGGAAGGGGAGGCCGAGGGTGCCCGGAGGGAGGCGGAGGTGGGAGGAGCGGCGGCGGCGGAGGAGGAGGAAGGTGAGGAGGGAGAGAGAAGATGTGAGGAGGAGGAGGTGGAGAGAATAGTCCATGGTTCAGAGGTGTGGTGAAGTTTGGGGGAGAGGAATGGGGGATGATAATAAGAAGGAAGAGAGAGAGAGAGAGAGAGAGGAGAGAGAGAGGGGGAATTAATGGAGCACACGGGTGGGTATCTGTAAGACTGTAACCAAATCTAAATTGGGTGGGGACGAATTTAATGTCTCGGATGTAACTCCTCGTTGGCATTTTGGCATTTGTTGGTTGATTTTCAAAACTTTTATGTCATATTTTAGTAATCAGGGGTTCTGCGATTATCCTTTTTTAGCGATACATATTAATATATGTAAATATAGTTTCCTATTTGAGAGAGATTTGATTAAGATTTGTATAATATTTTTCCCTAATAAGGGGGATTGATTTGACTATTTCAAATGGAATTTTTGAAATGGTGGATGGCTAATTTTGGTGCCTAAAATCAAGGAATTTTTAAAATGGTGGAGATTCAAAATTGAGTGGGATTATTTCATTCCAATTGGAGATGATTTCTACCGGAAAATCACGGGAATTGAGTGGGGGAACACAAACGAGGAACAATAAACATGGTAATATTTATTGACTTGACAACTTTAATCGTGGAACAAGACATGGCTACAATACCTTTCAATAATCATGGTAAAACTCACACCCATAACATTATGGTAAAAATTAAAATCACATGTTTTATTTTTACCATGATTTATGTTAGTCTTCCTTATATCGATATAACTTTTTTTTTCCTACCTTCTATAAGAGAGCCGCTAGACGGGTCTATATAGATAAAGAGTATGTACATTGTACCTGTACACACTCCTTATCTATATAGGCCCACGCAACGACTGTAGTATCTTATAATATTTACCAGGTTACAAAAGATTGTTTACCATATTTTTTTGTCATGGGATTAAAAATATCAAAACAAATCCCAGCTTTACAGTAAAAAAAAAACACTTAATTGCTTACGTGCATACGTGTTTTTCAATTACTTATATCTTTTAATCTACAATATTTTATACAATTTTGAAAACTTTAGTTAATAGAATTCATCGAGAACTATCAAACAAGATTTATATTGAATATTTATAATATTATTCATTTAATTTTTTTTTTGAGGTGTTGTGAATGTGAAAGTGAAGCAATTTGAGAGGGCGGAATATATTTTTATGTTTTCTTTGGCAAGTGGAAGTGAAAACTGAAACGCAAAAGTGAAAGTAAATTTGGATGTTTACTTAGCGTGTTTGGTGTGAAAAAGGAGGAAGGCAGAAATGTGGATCTAGATTGCATTTAAACTTGTGCAATTTTCTTTTAGAAACAGGGGGAAAAAATACAGAGACTTATGTTTTGGCTACACGCAAGAATTGTCTTTTCCAATGGAGAAAAACTTAGGTACTGGTTGGATACAATGTGACGGTATTCAGCGCGTATTTCAACTGTCCAAAACAAATCCACTCTTACCAGTAAGAGTGTATTTAAAATTTGGACAGTTCAAAACATTTTTGAACAACACAAATATAGTGTTACGAGTACCACTTAAAGCGCCACGTGCTACCTAGTTTGCACACAAGTTTTTCTCCTTACAATGACTTATTATGAAACCTTTGTCAAATCACACGTTCACACTGAACCAGAATTGTGGTTGGAATTTATTGCATAGAACTGTTTTCTTTTTTGAAGGTAAGGTTGTGTATGAACCCGTTTAAGCGCATCATGACTAATCTTCTATCTGGTCTGGTCACAAAAAAGTTTTTTTTTTATCAGCAATAATTTTATTCAAGACTCGACCAAGGGTACACTGAAATGAGTCATTCCAAGCATAAAGCAAGGATAAGGCAAAGCAACACAACTAGCGAGATACTGGAAGTACAGCTACGGTTTGCCCCTACAGGAAACAATTAAGGCAGAACAGCACGTTCCTCCAAATCACACCACTAGCGGCAGTATAATGCCCAATCAAACTCTGATTCTTCTATTGCCTTCAAGGCACCTCACGAAATCCTCTACAGAATAGTCCTTGATGTCATATTTCCCTTGCCTCCCAACAAAATTTTTCCAAATTTTTGAAGTTGCTGGAGAACCACCACAACATAAGGTCACCCAGTGATCCAGGGCAGGCCCAAGTAATGTTCCACCACCTTAAAATTGCCGACCAGATTTTCCAAGCAAAGATACAGTGCAAGCAGTAAATGTGTTGGGGTTTCAATTTCCAAAGTGCATAAGGGACATAACTCATCACCTGGATTAATGATATGAATTATACCTTTGCTTATGAGAATAGACCTTGTAGCTATTTTATTTTGCATGGCCTGCCATGAAAACACCTCAACTTTAGGGGGCATAGGTTTTTCCATACTAGCCTTAACCATGAATTTTGATTTCTTCCTGTCTCTCATTCTGAATATGCAAACTTGACTAAGAAGCATTTATCAACACTCCACGTCCATTCCATAAGATTCTCTTGAGATCTATCAATCTGGATTCCTTGTAGTTTTTGATAAAGATTTTGCATCTCCTCTTCCTCCCATACGAATATAAACGGTCTCCTAAATAATAGATTCCATGTACCTCTTCCAGCTTCTTGCCACATTTCCTGGGCTTTTGCTTGTTTTTGTACTGATAAAGAGAACAGTCTAGGAAACTTTTGTTTGAGAGACACTTCCCCTATCCAAATCTGATCCCCAAATCTAATTGATCCTCTTGATTGTACTCTTAATCTGAAACCTTGGTTGATCACCTCAGAGAGTGCTGATGGAGCCTTTCCAATAGAGCATATTTCAGTCCACACAGCTGATACCTTGAATTTGGTAGCTCTGGATTTGCACATTCGCAACTCAATCCATATTTATTAGTAATCACCTTCTTCCATAGCGCGTCTTTCTCTTTTGTGAACCTCCACCACCACTTTGCCAGTAGTGCTGTGTTCAAGTAGCCTCTTAATCCCAAGCCCTCCTGCACAGAAAGTTATTAACGCCTAGATTAGGCAATTCTCGAGAAATTACTTTGTTTCGCCTTGACCACAAGAATCAAACCTTAACCACTTATGTAAAGAGCAACTTTGATGATTGCGAAAGCCTAAAGCTGTCTTAATTTACCATTTTGGTAATTTAATACAGTAGAAGTGGTAGTAAAATCAATTAACCATGTTCACTATATGAAATAAACAACGGGTGAACTTAATTTATTGATTCCATATTGGGTGAGATTATTGCATGAATCTATCGTGTTTTTTGTGGTTTTTTTTTTCCCAATTCAATGTTGATTATTTTTTTTTCAATTCAATGCTACTGGTTTTTTTTTTTTTTGATACAGTAAAAATGTTAAATCAAAAAATCATGTTCACATGTCCTTGAAAAATGGATTATTAGAACTAACTGGGATTATTTCATACATTGAAAATGATTTATTGATTACCATCTCCAGATACACTTTAAAATATGGTTATTTCATACATTGAATATTGTTTACTGATTTACAATTTTGCTGATTTGATATAGTAAAAGTGGTAAATAAATATCTCATGACTCGTGTTTTTAGGACAAAATATCATGATTATTTATTTTTAATTTTTTTACCAGATATTAGGTGTGAGAAGATTAGTAGAGAGAATTTTCAAAATAGGAGGGAGAGAGAGAGAGAGAGAGAGAGAGAGAGAGAGAGAGAGAGAGAGAGAGAGAGAGAGAGAGAGAGAGATAAATTAGGAAAGATTAGGAGAGAGATATGTTAGAAACTTAGGAGAGAGAAATATTAGAAAAATTAGGAGAAAAATATTAGAATAATTAGGAGAGAGAAAGGGTGTTTTGGGATTTATTTGAATTTATGGATGGAATCATAAGTATTCAAACTATACAAGATGGAATCATAAGGATATTATTGATACAGCTCCTTTTTAAAATATTTTAATTAGGCATCCTGTACAAAAAAGATCCTTATGATTCCATTCTATGAGATTTGAATACTTATGATTTCTTCTTGTAAATGGATAATTGGACCACTGTACCCTTACTAGGTATAATATTAGTATATTTATATATCAGTTTATTTTCCTTAAGTAAATCTACATATGTTTGTTACCTAAATTTAGGATCTAATTATGATTCATTTCCTCCCCTAATTCACTCATTTTTAAAATTTCTAAAATCACTCATTGTATCTCTTATGATTCATTTCCTTAATTATATCATTATCTACATGGAATTTTCCAATCCCATAATTAAGGGGATTAATATCATATTTTTCTTAAAAAAAATAAATTGTTGACATCCTAATCCCCTTAGCCCACCTTCAAATTGAAATCATCCCATTATCCTTCTTTTTTTTGGAAAATATACAATAGAGAAATGAAAACCCCAAAGTGGGAAGCAATTAACAATCGGAGAACGTTGACGGCGAAGGGGTAGAATGCAGAGAACAAGTCGAAGTCCTCAGTGGCAGCGAACTCATTAGCGCAAAATCTCCACCACACACAAATTTCCCAAACATCCTAAACCCAAGTCATATTACTTTGATTCGCAAAACCCTTACCGGTGCATAAGATTGTTGATTCGAAAATGGCTCAATTCCATGAGTTGCTATTTCATATCCTTCTTCATTTTTTGTGTTCTGTATATTTGATTCATCATGATTTCGTCCATGTGGAGCCGGTTGTTTTGTTTTGTACGGTAGTGGTTGGTTTCAGATCTTGGTTTTCGGATCTTATTAATGGCAATGTTGGTTTTTTTTTAATTCAATGGTGATTTTTTTTTTTCGGATTCAAGACTGGTGTTTTTCTTCAATATAGTAAACATGGGAAATCAATAAACCATATCCACATGCCCTTTAAAAGATGGTAAATTTATACAGTGAATATAGTTTACTAATTTACCATTTTAGTGATTTAATATAGTAAAAGTGGTAGTGAATCAATTAACCATGTTCACTGTATATATGAAATAAACAACAGGTGAACATTCCATATTGGGTGAGATTATTGCATGAATCTATCGCGTTTTTTGAGGAGTTTTTTTTTTTCAATTCAATGTTGATTTTTGTTTTCAATTCAATACTAGTTTTTTTTTTCGATACAGTACAAATGGTAAATCAATAAATCATATTCACATGTCCTTGAAAAATAGATTATTAAAACTAAGTGGGATTATTTCATACATTGAATATTATTTATTGATTCACCATCATCAGATGCCCTTTAAAATATGGTTATTTTATACATTGAATATGGTTTACTGATTTACTATTTTGCTGATTTGATACAGTAAAAGTGGTAAATCAATATCTCAGGACTCGTGTTTTTAGGACAAAATATCATGATTATTTATTTTTAATATTTTTACCAGATATTAGGTGTGAGAAGATTAGTAGAGAGAATTATAAGATTAGGAGAGAGAGAATTTTTAAAATAGGAGGGAGAGAGAGAGAGAGAGAGAGAGAGAGAGAGAGAGAGAGAGAGAGAGAGAGAGAGAGAGCTTAGGAGAGAGAAATGTTAGGAATTTAGAAGAGAGAAATATTAGGAAAAACAGGAGAAAAATATTAGAATAATTAGGAGAGAGAAAGAGTGTTTGGGGATTTATTTGAATTTAAGGATGGAATAATAAGTATTCAAATTCTATAGGATGAAATCATAAGGATATTATTGATATAGGATGCCTAATTAACTCTCCCAAATTTTAATGGGTAAAGAGTTAATGAGTAAAGGTGGAGAATAATTTTGGAAAGTGGAAATAAAAATTGATACAAAAGGCGTAATGTGGAGGTGAAAGTTAATGTGGAAGAAGTAATGATGATGTTTGTTTGATAAATTGGATTTATGAAGCAACACACTTACAAAAGGATGGAGGGAGTACTATTTTTCACACTGTACGAAACAGATCATTATCCCGCAATACATCAACCCAAAAAGCCAAAAAAGGTAGTAAAAGACAATTATAGTAAAAAAGACAGGTTGTGGAACAACATATCTTATCCTTTTCTTTTGATATGGATCCTTTCCACAGTCCTGTCCAAGTAGTTTTCAGACCAGTTTGGGGCCGTTTTGATGATCAGGATTGTTAGGCTTTGTTAAGAACATTAGGATGCAAAAATTCATGTTAATCAAATATCGTTTAATGTTCTCAAAATACATTTCTAGAAATGGGTTTTTATCTAGTGTTATAATATTTTCTAAACCCATTTATTTGAGATAAATGTGTTTTGAGATCATATTAAACAATATCCGATTAACATGAAATTTGGCGTACCTAATGTGCTTGACGAGCTCTAAAACATCAATGGTCTCAATCATTGAAACAGCCCCGAAAAAGGTTTGAAAACTGCTTCGACAGGACTGTGTTCCTTTAGTGAAATGCAGGAGTGCTCTGTCCAACTGATTTAACTCTGATTGCTTCATTAAGATATGCTTTGAGGACAATGAAAATGAAGATTTGCATTTGGATCATATAAACCGGACTTCCATGAAGATTTGCATCTGGATCATATAATAACCGGACTTCCACGAATTCTGTTAATTAATTTAGCGGATATTTATTGTCCACTTAACGCTTAGCTCAAAAAGAAAACTAGAGAGGGTAGCATCTGACGTGGTGCCCCTTCGACACATCTGGGCCGTCCAAAAGTGTGTTGGACGGTCCGGATTAAAACACTCTCTTTCCTTCGGTCCACTCACTCTCTCTCCTCTTCCGTCGAACTGATTTACCAATTCACTAAATTTTTCGTGCAGCCCTAACATTAGATGAATTTACTTTGGAAGATGCTTGAATTTAATTTCTGTTTAGAGTTTAGCGAATGGTTGAATGGTCAGACTGTAATGAAATCCTACGAAGTAATACTCCTTTCGTTCTGAATCAAATTGGTAATTCTTTTCAAAAATTTCAACTTTTGGGTGAAAATAGGGTACCACGTGGTGCCCCTTGGTACATCCGGGCCATCCAAAAGTGTGTTGGACGGTCCGGAGTTAGAGAAAAACAGGAGATAGGAAGGGGAGAGAGAGTGAGTGGACTAAAGGAGAGAGAGTGTTTTAATCCGGATTTGGAGAGAGAAACAAGAGATGCACATAGCGGCATAACCGTACGTTTTGGCCCGAATCTGTAGATTAATGGTCAGGATCCGTGGATTACTATTGGTTCGCACACCTCAATTAAATTTGAGATACCAATGCTATGGTCAACAAGTGGGCTTCAATTAAAACCGAAATCTATAAACAAAGGTTTAACAACGGTAGCAGTCATTTTTAAATCAAGATGCCTTGATAAATAATATCCAATAATCTACCTTATTGTTGTTATAATTGACAAAAGTAATCATAAAAGACCCAACAGTACTAATCACGAGTTTGAGCCCATGCAACCAATATCACACTCAACCAAATACACATACAGCTCCAAAAGCTTACTCTCATTGGTTGGTGGATTTACTCTCTACATAATTGGTCAGGGTTCAGTTCTTAAGGTCAAGTCGCAAGATAATGCTCCCTCCGTCCCATAAAGTTAGATCACTACGAAACTACGTGCAATTTTCAAGCTAAAAAATAACGTGCTTACGAAAATTATTTTTTAGTCAATATGGATCTTGTTTGATAGATCTCATCGAGAACTTTTATACGGTGCAAAAAAAATTCAAAAATTATTTTGGTAAATACATTATTTTTTAGTTTGAAAATTGCACGTAGTTTCGTAGTGATCTAACTTTATGGGACGGAGGGAGTAAATTCTTTTGAATCCCCTAGTTCAGAGTGTGAATGATTTGCCTTTGACTGAACTGTGAAAGGGAATGGTCGAAGTGTGCAAAATACGACTTTGACACCCGACCGTCGGGAAAAAAATGTCAAAATACATATGCGCAAACCTCACCATAGGCCGCATGTCATCAAATACTGGCTGAGTAAAATTATAAGGTTCATCATCTAATATAATGGGATGACAAATGAGAATAGCATCTTCATGAATCCACTTGGTCCCCAAAAGGGACATATGGTTCTCTACCCACTGGACAACTATCAAGTTATATATCTGTACTTTAGGAAATAAGCCCCCACCACTTGCAGATGATTTTACGAATTAAGAAGATTTTGATGACATAATCAAATTATAAACATTCTTAAATCTTCACCATTGGTGTTAAATCAAATTGTCCTTTTTGAAACATATCATGTGCTGTTTAATAATGTTTCATGTACTGTAAGAAAACCTTGTCATTACCCGTGAACAAATGGATTCTTGGGTGGTGGAATAGATTGGTAAGACAGGTTAGTTGTTTTGAGACAGATTACATGCAACTCGATGATATGTAGGATTTGTGACAGAAATGAACCTTCTTTTGTGACTTCTGATTTTCAGACAAATTATGTTAACATTAAAAGAAGATTTCGAAGGATTTCTTGGTTATTTTTATGCGACGAAGTAATTGGTTTTTATCTTTGACAAGATGAAAGTTTTATGAAAAAGTTAAGGAATCGCCACGTACTAAACATAGAGTTTAGATATGTTGAGTCACCCGTATTATTCTCGGCATAATTCAAGTATTTTCAAACAAAATCCTTTTCATGAGCCTAGTGACTCGGTTATTAGAACATGGATATAGGAATATGGTTTAGAATTGATTTCAGATTTTAGGGGCCACCAAATTAGAAAAGACAGGTTTGGAAATTTATAGTTACAGTGAGAAAGGTGTTACGCACCACACATTGCCATTTCAGTACTCAATTTTCTTACTAACAATTCTATGGTAAATTTATCAAATTTGACCATGACAAGTACAATACACTCCCTATTTGGGTGTGTATCATATGCACCCCTATAAAAGTTATGAATTATTGATAAAAGTTACGATTTTTTTTTATATAAAAGTTACGAGACGCACCAAAATGTTATGAATCATAGAAAATGTTAAGAATTATATTGCTAAAAAGTTATGGAACACTAAAAAATGTTACGTTTGCCAATGAGGTGGCATAATATGGACCATACAATATGTGCTTATGGTACACCCTTTTAATGAGTGCTTATTGTAGCTAGGACTACAAACAAGCCAAGCCGAGCTTTACTGTGTTCATGTTTGTTTATTAAGTTTTAATGAGCTCAAGCTCAATAAAAACTTTACAAGCTGAGCTGGCCTAGGCTTGACTCGAGCTTGAGCTTGTTCACGAGCCTTAATGAGCCAACGACAAAATCTCTCTCTCTCTCTCTCTCTCTCTCTCTCTCTCTCTCTCTATATATATATATATATATATATATATATATATATATATATATATATATATATATATACTCACATAGGCTTTAGACAACAAAGAAAGTTTTACTTGTGTATGCATACAGAAAAATAGCTATATACTCTAAGGAAAATAGTTTCATTTTCGAAATAACAGTGAGATTTAATAAGTTTTTGAAAAGATAGTGCACTAAGATATTATTTTATTCATCTCAAACGTAAATGAGCCTTATAGAGCCGAGTTGAGCCGAGTCGTGTTCAGGCTTGTTTGTTAATGTTTTTAACGAACTTGAGCTCGAGCCGAGCCTCAATAAAAACTTAACGAATCGAGTTCAAACGAGCTCTTTTCAAGCTGCACTGAGCTGAAATAACGAACGACTTAGTCACAGGCGGCTGCACATTGTCCTTTGGGTGTTCAAATGAACATCCTAAACATCCTAAACAAATTTTTTTGTTTAGAATTTTTCATGTAATTTTTTTTTTATACTTTTATTGAGTTTTGTTGAACACCCATGCTAAAAAATTTTGAGCACCCTACACGTAAATTTTTGAACACCAAAATAATAATAATAATAATAATAATTAGCCTAAAAAAATCAGCCTACAAACCAATCCAATGTAAAGAACCTAATTGAAAGCTATAAAAGGCTCCATACAACCTAAACTCTTTTACATTTTATATTACATGTAATAATTTTAGCTCGAGTTTATTTGGACACTTATCCCAATATTATGAATATCCATTAATCCAGTAAATTCACAATTGATCGAATACCTAATATATTAACTCAAAACAAAGTACATACTCTTATAATGACAAAAACTAAAAAATTAGAGGGAGTAAAAATTTTCTATAGGTATCGATATCGCGCTTTGAATTTTCTTTGAAATACAATCAAGTCTATATCTCCAAAAAATAAGAGTATGTCAAGAAAAAATCTGTGTGAACATAATCGCCATACAATTTCCTATAACAAAAACTAATGTATTTATGTGCTAGTTTAATTTTGTTTGGCCTAAAAAATAGAATTTGGCGAGAACATGCAATTGTGCCATATATTTTCGTATTATTTAGTCTCATTATTCAAACTATTTTATAAAAAATTGTATATAGATATGGCTAATTAATAGAGCTAGTAGAGTTAAGATAAATTTTGAACACCCTATTCAAAATTCATAGAGCCGCCACTGGACCTAGTTCATTTGCAGCGCTAATTAGCCATTCCCTTCATTTAAATACAACGACAGGAGCTTCCCTCGGAAACAGTTTTGATATTTCCTTACTTTAATTTGGTGCCAAAAAAATCGAAAAACAATACACGGAACCACTTCATTTTTTTATTTGAAATATCATGATTTTAGCACCTGAGTGCTAAAATCTTTTGGAAAACTGGGTCTTAAGAGGCCTACCAACGTATTTCGGAATCCAAAGGACAAATTTTTATGACCAATCTTGTTTATGTGTTTTTGGAAGGTGTGTATAGACCTTTTTCAAAAGAACATGACCGAGCCTGGTTAGTGTAGGGTTCAAACAATCCAAATTGGTGCAGTTCTCTAAAAATCTAGTAGTAATTGAACCATTCTAAATGATTCTATAAAGATTATTGAGAATGAAAACCTAACGTTATATAAGTAGAATGTAACCATAATCAAACCGCAAGACCGTATCGGTTTTGGTTCGGTTCCGATTATTTCCTATTGGCATCCAAAAAAAATTAAAGTTCACAAAAAACATACACTCCCAAACAATTTAGAATTTAGAGCAGAAAATATTTCATAGAGGAATTAGAGGAATAATCTATGAAGCATCTTTACTGGGTGTTCTACTAACAAAAAACAATTTTTTTTCAAAAACCGAGACAGGTCATTCTCTCACAATACATCACATAAAAAACCGTGAAAAGCCAGTTTATTTTAAAAGAAAATAGCGGAACCAGTAACTATAATAATAAAACTTTAGATTTTCCAACCAAAAGTACTTGTGAGGTTTCCAATTAATCAATTGTATGCGATAATAATTGTTGACCTTGATGAACTTCTGTTTGTGCTTGGCCCAGGACATCAACCGTATTGTACAAATTGTGTAATCCATTCCGTCATTCACCCACACATCGAGTGCCAATATGGGCAATTTTACGCCTTGTTTAGCACCAGTTTTTCATAAATTTTTGAATGACTTTTGTCTTGTGTATTTCAAATTTAAATTAAACAGAAAGGAAATAAAAAATGGCAAATTTAGAAAAATTGTTGTTACCTCTACACAAATGATTGTTAAAACTGTTTTATGCCCCTATTTTCATGTCATGCCTAGATCAGATCCACAAGTAATGAAAGAGACCTTTAAATATCTAGACCACCAAAGCCAATTGAGGGCCAGATGGGAGTATATCTACAGGGAGGCAAATTGGACCACACTATCTCTATCCATCTTGATGACTATTTATCATTCTGGAAATGGGACCAAAGGAATTCGTTCCCATTGAACCCAAGTTTTTTTTATTTTAATAATTAGGTATCCGGTCCAGCTTACAGACTTTAACTAATCATGAGAGATCAATTTCATCGTCCACTAACGGGGCCCGTTTAAAGCCAGAGCAAAGCTCCGCATTAACTGACCCCAAAAGTATTGATAGCACCTAATTAAGAGCTACGTTTCGAACATGAAAATGTAGATCGAAACAAACCCTTGAGTCCTAAGCTTTGAACACTAGACGAATCCCCAAAAACGTAACTATGAAGGGGCTTATGGGGCCGAGGCCTCCCCCATTTGCCATCTCTGTAATTATCTAGATTAGTTTTTTTCAAGTACCAAAAGTTTACATGGTCGGCCTCCCACTAATCCTTGTAATCCCTATAATCTTTATGTATCTTTATGTGTTTCCATTGCTTATATACCTCTGCTTTGTTGAGGTTTCTTTACCCTTATTAGTGATGTTTTTGGTGTTATTTGTTGCTTTGGTACCTATTGTTGCTATCTTGGTGTTTACTTTCGAAGTTTAGGCTTGTATCTTCTGATCTTTTTGAAAATATCATATATATCCTCTCTGCCAGTCCAAAAGAAAAAAAAAAAGGGCACCCAGATATTGTCTTTTGTTTCGGGTATCGTTTAGACATTTAAACGTTTAGATTTTTAAACCTTAATAACTAAAATTCCGTTGTTCATATTCTAGCCCCCTTCCTAATTCCGTCTCTGCCAACCCCTTTGGTTAACATATTGAATGCATGTTGCTAATTTTATTATTGAACATGTATGTATAATCTGTGTACCTTATAGCAGAAATTGATAATTTTAATGGGCATAGAATTTGCAGTCTTATTTTTCCATCTTTTCTTGTTTTGTAGGGGAGTGATATTGCCGTCATTGAATTTTTTGAACTATCACTAACTGACAAATTTTTATGATAAATTTTTTTCCCTCATCGTTTCTTATACTAATTTTTTATGATAAATTTATTTACCATTTTCAAAGAAATATATACTTAATTTTTCTCGTTTATATTACAGTCCTAGCAACTTTATCCTGATTTTTTAAACACTAGCCACCGCGTGAATTTTTAGTACTAAGATTTCGTCTGCATCAGCAAAAAATCCGCACATGGTTATTCTTCATTCTTCTTTTCCTTCTTCCTAATTAATCAATTTACAGAAAAATAGATTATACTTCCAATAGAAAATAAAGAATTTTCGCAAATAATTCTGACAATAGTTTCGCGGCCAATACAAAATCTCTATTGGTTCTTTCAATTAGTTCAAAAACTGAAAGTTTGGACACAAACATTTAAAATACAAAATCCAGAAAATGATTTTGGTTGTGTTCGTTTACACATTTTATTTTAGTTTAGTTTAGTTTTTCAATCATTACTCATTTCTCTCCAATCATATTTTACTTTTCAATTATTATTCGACATTTCTCTCTCGACATCTTTGCGCTCATTACCCTTATTTCCAATTAGGGAAAATTTCAAAAAAGCCCCCAAACTTTCTGACAATTCGTAAAAAAACACCCGGACTTCAACCGTCAATAAAACCACATCCGAACTTTATATTCAGTCAACAAACAAACCCCTACCGTCGCATTCTGTTAATGTTTTTGACAGATGGAGTTAACGGTGGTTAGCTCTTAGTAGCTCTACCAGCCCTACTACCATTTTGGTTGTGCACCAGGATAAGTGTTCCCAAAAGTGTGGTCTATGATGTACCAATGAACGATCCAAATCGTTGATTATTTTTCAAATAATTTTTCGAGTTAACTTGGAAAATTATGAGTGCTTGATCGAATCGTCCAATTTTTCATTTAGAATTTAAGATCCTATAATCTTAATGAAACCTTAAACGAGATCGGGCACTTACATGTATCCGATTGAGTTGAATTTTTCAGGGTTAAATCAAAAAAGTATTTTCAAAATAATCAACAGTTTGGATCGTTCGTGTGGGATCCCAGAATGGGACCCACACATGCTACGGCCTCATGGCGATTGCTTTTTTCCTGTTTCATGTTTCTTCCAATTATATCCTCTTCCAACACAGTAAATGACCCCCACTCTATTTTTTTTCTTTTTTTCGGTAAAATTATTCTGTTTTCTTTTTGAATCATAACCATTTTTTTGAAGTTGTAGACACCCCAATCCAGTCCGTCGAAATTCTTCGACTTCCCGGAGGATGAAAATGCCTAACATGAGCACACGAGACTTGATTGAGGACTTGAGGACCCACCAAAAACTCGTCATAAACCCATCAAAAGCCCTTAGAAACCCTAGGAACAACCCCAAAAACCATAAAACAAGGGCACCTGGATTGCTCTCACAAGCACCTGGACTTGCCAATTTCAGGCGCCAAGAGGGAGTCCAGGCACCTAGACTTCCCATTCCAAGCGCCCACACTAAGTCCAGGCGCCTGGACTAGAATAGTGTAGGTGCTTCGATTTCAACCCAGGTTGCATATGTTTGAAGGTGATAATGGGCGGGAATGAGATTTTGGGGGATTTTTTTGCAGAATTCAGTTAGAGAATAGTGGAGGGGCGATCATTGCCCTATTCAGACCCCTTAGACTGTCCCCTAAGCCATCCAATGGCCCCTTGTGGACCTTTATTTGCCTATAAAAACTCATTCCCTTCACCATTGGAAGGGATGATCAAACTTCCTCACTCTTTTACTATTATGCTGCAGAAATACTTCCAGAATCTCCATCCCTAGTAAATCCCCCATTGTTTCAACCATTTCTAGCATAAAGACCCACTTTACACCACTCAAGGCCTTGACATTCCAACTAGTCATCCCTAAACTCAATCAAAACCTGAGAAATTAGTTTGTTTCTGTTCCAAAGACCTATCTCAGCCTACATAGCCATCAAAAAACAACCAAACTTCCCCAAAAAGTCCATTAAACAAGCCATAAAAGATAGTTTGTTTACCTAAAATGCTCAAATAGGCCCTGGGGGGACACCACCTTGTAGATACCCCACCTTGGTTGTCCGTAACGCTTAGGCCCTTTGGTTGTGCCGTCGCCTGATGATGAACATGTTGATACGATTTTATCCGCTTCGAGAAGATGGAATTGATGCAAAGATCTCTTACGGTAGCATATCGTCGTTTCCTCGCGCCCGGATTTTGAAGGATGTGTGAAAAACCTTTTGTTGAAGTTCCCAAAAATATTTTTGTTGAGTTCCGGACTGAGTGTTTTTCAAAATGTTGAGTAATTTTATTCCCCAAAAGTATTTTATTTTTAATACACAAAAAACCTTGATTTTAGCCCAATTTATCGCTATTTTTGGCCCAAAAATTAGCCCTGAACGCATCAAAACGGACCAGAATGTACCCGAACCAGCCCAACCAGTACTAGGACCAGAGCTGGTCAGGCTCTAGCCCAGGGACGTTTCGGCCCTACCAGAAAATTTTCTTTTTCGGCCAGAACATTCTAGACTTGCGTGCCAGCGCCTCTGAACACGAAAAAATCGTATTTTTGGTCATCCCACATCGCCTAGCAAATCCTTTTTTCACCTAGAATGAGCCTATATATACCCTCTTCACCTAAGGTTTCAGGGGACTCCAAAAATTCCGAACACACTCGTAAAACCTCTTAGCAGGTATAGTGTAAACTCCTCTCTGGACTGAGATCATGTCTTGGTCCAACTTTGGAGTAGTTCGGTTAGTTCTTTTTCTCCGTCGAAGGCTGCCAAAGAGAGGTCGAGCATCAAGGTTGTCTTAGCGGAGACGGTCTAGTTTAGTTTGATTGTTTCCTGAGGGCGACCGGCTCAGTCAAGGTATGTTCCCTTTTTTATTTTCTTTATCGTTTAGTAAGTTTAGTTTAATTTGTTTAGTTTAATTAATTTTGCTTTCAAGTTAATTAGTTTTGTTTATTTTGTTTTAGTCTAGTTTTGTTTATGAAAGCATGTTTAGGATTTATTTATGCTTAGTTGATGCATAATTTAGGGATTTTCAATTAAGTTAAACATCCAGATATTCTTAGCATGAGAAATTACTGTTTTGCTCTGGCATGATTAAAGTAGTTTAATTATTGTTTTGCATGCATACACCTGCACGTAATTAATATGCACGCATGATTTAATTGCCAGCACAATTGTTATTCTGTCCGAGTAGAACCCCGCACGTAACATACACAGTTGTTATGTTGCCGGTTCGGATACTCGAAAAGTTCGTATCTTAAGTAGTTACTCTATCTGCATGCATCCTTACATTTTTGCCCATGTCGTTATGTTGTTGGTGTTACTGCATGAATATTGTCAGTTTACAGATGTTATGCTCCCCGTTTGTCCTTAGCTAGGGCTGTAAACGAGCCGAATCGAGCCGAACCCTATGAGGTTCGGGATCAGTTCGTTAAGGCATGAGTTCGGCTCGGGTTCGGCTCGGGTTCGATTCGAGCCTAGACAAGTGGGCTCGAGTTCGGCTCGTGAAAAAATTACAAAGCTCGGGTTCGGCTCGGTAGGGCTCGTTAAACTCAAAAGAGCCAAACCGAGCCGAATTTAGGCTCGAATCAAGCTCGGTAGGGCTCGTTAAACTCAAACGAGCCGAACCGAGCTGAATTTAGGCTCGAATCAAGCTCGGTAGGGCTCGTTAGCAATTTAGAACACAAAACTGAGAGGGGAAAGAGATATGATTCAAAACAATGTTACATGTAGATCTACCACAATAATCAAGAAATTAAACAAAATAAACAAATCTACCACAATAATCAAGAAATCAAAAGAAAAAGAACACAAGAAAAAAAATATTGAGAACTAAATAGAGTACTCTAGTTAGGGATAAAACCCATCTGTTCGTAGTAGAATGCTCTAGTTAGGGATAAAAGAATAACAAATTACATAAAAGTTTCTCAACTATAAATTATTTACATGTAGACCCCTAAAGTATTATTAATTACATTTTGACCTCAGGTTCGCGAGCCTAACCGAGCCGAATCCACTTAGGTTCAGGTTCGGCTCATTTATGGAACGAGCCTAATATTGAGGTTCAAGTTCAGTTCGTTTAGTAGACGAATCGAACTCGAACGAGCTCTTACCAAACCGAGCCTCGAATAGTTCACGAACGGCCCAGTTCATTTACAGCCCTATCCCCAGCCTATCAAATTACCGCTTTACTCCCTGCATCTGCATATTGCATGATTAAGTAGTTGTCACGCCCTTAGGCCTCGTTTGATTCGGGTATTAGGGGGTGGGATAGCACTATTTTTATCTAATCCCACGTTATCCCTTGTTTGGTTCCTGAAAATGGCATCGGATTAACAATCCCGGGATAAAAAACAATACCTATATTATGGTATTATATAATACCTGGGGGGGTGTGGTATTATTTTGTCCGGGATAATAAACACGGAAGGGGAAGTCCCCCAAATTGCAAAACTGCCACTCCCCTCATCATCATCTTCTCCTACCGCCTGGCCATGTATCATTACCACCACCACGCCTCTCTCTCTCTCTCTCTCTCTCTCCTTCCTAGTGACTATATCATTACCACCACCACGACATCGACGCCTACCACCTCGCCATCTACACTGGTCCGGCTTCATCATCGTCATCGTCGGCAAACGCCCAAACCAAACTCCGTTGACGCCATCGTCGTTGTAGGTTTCTCGATCTTTACTCTATTGATTTTGGGTTCTCTCGATCTATACTCTGTTTCGTGTATATATGTACAATATCGATCTTTACTCTATTGGTTAGTTTTGATTTTGATGGAACTGGATTTTGAAACTGGGTTTCGTGTATATATGATGGAACTAGGTTTCGTGGACTTTGATTCTGGGTTTCGTGGATTTTGATGGAACTGGGTTTCGTGTATATACGAAACTGGGTTTTGATTTTGATGGGTTTTGATACTTGCTCAAGATCAACACAGTACCTTGTTAATCCCGAAATGTAATTTAGGGAACCAAACATGGGATTGACCAAAACATGGGATATCCCAATGTGAATCCTGCATGAATCAAACAGAGGATTGTGTGAGATTCAGTACTAAATTAATCCCAGGACAAATAGTCCAGGACTATCAATCCTGGGACTATCAATCCCACCTATTTTAGTCCGCGAATCAAACGAGGCCTTATGGTCTTTCCATAAGTAGCAGCATACATATAGTTTCCATATTTAGACTGTTCCCATATTAGGAAAGTTTCCTAATTCATGTCGAGTCCTGCATGCATATAGTTTCCATATTTAGAAAGTGTCCATTTTAGGAATGTTGCCTAATTTGATCATGTTTCCTGTTTCAAGTCCATGTTCTGTTTATGCATGCATGCGTAATATTCATTTAATCATGTTTAGTTCATTATTTGGTATCGCATGAGCCCAGTTTTAGTTCAAGGCCATATCATGTTCACGTTAGGATAGAACCCCTAGAAGTAGGTACACAATCTAACATTCGCAACGACGGATTAATCTTTTGTTTTGCATGTGTTAGTTTCATGCGAGGAACCGAGGGTAATTGCTTATCATCACTTATGGATGTAAGATGATACTCCCTCCGTCCCAATTTAATGGTCCCTCGTTCTATTCTAACCGGATAAAAAACTACTTATAACTTGAAATCGGTAATGGATTTCATATTCAATATGGATCCTGTTTGATAGATCACAATTAATTCTATAAGACAATATTTTCAAAATCACGTAAAACAATGTAAATTACGAGATATAATCAATTGAAAAGTGGCACAAACTCCCAAAAGAGACTATTAAATTGGGACGAAGGGAGTAAAAAGCTATTTAGCCTTGGGTCCCCATTCATAGGATGTTTGTTTCTATTTCTTGGGTGCTGCATCTAACAAAGGTGGTTTTCAAATGGTTGTTTTTCCCTCTTGCAAAAAGACAATTTCCTTTTGAAAACGTTTTACTAAAGCCCACCTATCCGTTTGCATGAGTCTCATGCATTTAGGATAGGAACAAATCGAACCAATGGTGATGAGTAGAGGCCAATCATTTGGTTGGGCAGAGTGGGTGCCTAACACCTTCCCACTAGGTACCTTAGCCCCCGGACCTGTCTGTGGTGACAAGGATTGAGCCTATCCATATATAGAGTCATTCAAGCTTCTTGGACCGATAACCAAGTGGCGACTCTAGTCTTCGTTGAGTATTCGTAACCCGAATACTCGGCAGTGCATATGGTCATTAGTCCAGCATAGAGATAGAGTACCGACGCTGAATCGAGTGCATCCTGACAACGGAAGCCAGCTCGGTTCAACCTCTCGGCGATGGGAGCAAAAGTGGGGCGAGGGGTGCTCACACACCTAGTTCTTGCTAGTCCTCTATACTAGTAAAGAGCTTAGGAAGGTTTCAAGTTTCATAAAAGATGAAGTTTTTCACCTGCACCCACATCAGGTCCAAGCGCCTGGACTTGCATGGTGTAGGTGCCTGGAATTAGGTCCAGGCGCTTGATCATTTAAGCTTATTTCATCCTGTTTCATTTTGATACTTACATTGCATGGTTAAAGGGTCCATTTTAGATCCCTTTTGAATGCATTTAATAGTAAAATCATAGGTAAAATGGAGTGTGTGTGTGTGTGTGTGTGTTGGTGATGAGTTATGTGTGAGTGAATGATTCATTTTCCAGTTTAAACAAGTGCATTTCAGTAGAAAGAAGGGAGGTCTTGATCTCTTGAGCATTTATCACATGTCCATGAATCATTCATAAGTTCATCACGTGCTTTCTCCCCTTTTAAAGTAACAATTTATTTCACCTTTCTTGATTTATCCAGTGGAGTTTGAAAAGCATAAATCATAAAGAAATCCAGTTTGGTTCACTTCTCATTATCCATAAAGCATATTAGAATCATGATCTTTCAAATACAAGTCATTCTCTTGGTTTGATTTTGAGACTCAACCAATACAAAACATCATCAAATATCACCATGTATATGAGAAAACAAGCATCAAGGAATGAAATTGTTGTTTGCTTTGAGGCCTGGGTTAAAGGAAATTTGTGCTTACTAAACACTCTATGCGCCTACACTGATGAGTTCTAGGCCCTTATAATCACTCTAGGTGCTTGGAGTCCCCTATTCCAGGCGCCCACACCTACTCCATGCGCGTGGATTGACTTAGTCCAGGTGTCCAGAATGCAATCCAGGTGTAATCATGCATTGTTCGCGGATCTGTTTAGGGGGATTTCTAGTACTGATTGGTCATATTTAGGGTTGTTGAATGCACAATATGTTAGTATTTCCCTATGCATGATGTTCTTTCACTCATGACACTTTGCACATGTATCCACGTGCATCATTTTTGCCTTATAAATGCATTAAGTAGAGACCGGCCATTGTGTCAAGTGTGAGGGATGCTTTAAATTCCTTCCTCTCACGTAACCTAGCTCTCGGACCCAAGAAATCTCATTTTAAAAGACCAGTAAAATATTTTATCCACCAAGGGCAAAAGAGTCATTTTGTAAACAGGTTTCTCGGGTATGGTCCTTAAATCCGGCTGGCTACTCCCATTAATCAATCAGATCATTTTCAAAACCATTTTTGTGAAATTTCCGCTGGGTGTCCACAGAAGTCAATTGGGTAGAGAGATAGAGAGGATTATCGATTTCAATCACGCTATTTTCTTTTCATAATTGAAATTGACTTTCTCTCCCAAAAGACTTCCAAAAAATGGTTATGATTCTATTGGATATAGGCTCTGGCTTTCGGATTTCTTTCACTTTCGACTACCTCAAACCCAACCACCAGTTAGTTTCTCGCTGCATGGCTTTTTTTGAGAGCCCCGTCATAGAAAAGGTTTCGAATAAGCCGCCGGTGTGCCTTTTTTTTCCCCCGATTGGAGAGAGCCCTCGGCGATGAAGGTAAGTGCTCTTTTTTTTTTTGAATTGATTGGGTGCTCTTTTTTTCGATTGGAGACAGAGGGAGGGAGTGCTCTGGTTTTTGTTTATTCAATTGGAGAGAGAGAGAGAGAGACACATGGGGGAGGGGGCTTTTTTTTTGTTATGCCCTAAACAACGTCGTTTTGGGCACTTAACAGAACCCCAATGTCTAAAACCACTGTTAAGTCAATCCGTTAAGTCTCCTCTGTTAAAAACATGACAGAATTGGACGACAGGGGCTTTTTTATTGACGGAATATTAAGTTTGGATGCAGTTTTGTTGACGGGCTGAAGTACGGGTGTTTTTTTACGAATTGTCAGAAAGTTTAGGGGCTTTTTTGAAAATTTTCCTTCCAATTATTACCCTATTCCCCTCTCCACTCATTACCCCTAAAAACAAAACAAAACAAAACTACCAAAATGAACACAACCTTTAGTATTTCATTCATTTTCTAAGAGGGGGAATGTTTATATAGCTCTGAATTATTTTCTAGTGGAAGGGGTATATAATTTCACGGTTCCACACTAATAATTAGAGCCATTTGATTACTTTAAAACATTATTTTAAAGGTCCTTGTAAAAAAAATACTAGTAATTTATTCAGATACCTGTAAGAGCTTGATTCGAGGATTAAAATTAATCAAACGCTTACCGATATCCGAATGAGCTGATATTTTTACAAGGATTCTTAGGCCTTGTTCCACTCAACGTTTTAAAAATTAGACCAGACCGGCTTGTTCAATCTGTTGGCTCATCGACATATACTAAAAATCGCTTCAAACTTAGAACCGGTCTCAAAAGTGAAAACCGTCCCAAATAAGATGTTGAACCGCTAAATCGGAGGAACCGGGCACAGTCAACTAACCCAAAACAAAATGTTGAAATAAAATTTTGGCCACTGCAATCCCATCAGTTGACGCGCGGCGAGGAGGACAACATGTCAAGGAAAATGCTAAAGAGTAAGACAACATGCAAAAGGGTTTATGGATAGTCCCCAAAGTATTAGCGAAGTGTCACTTTGGTCCCCAAAATATAAATCGTGTCTATTGAGTCCCCAATATTCATAATGTGTATTTAATTGGTCCCTGGGTCGAACTCCGTTTGTGTTACCGTCAAGTGCAAGGCTATATTTGGAACTTTGTCTTTGTTCTGTCATCATCACCCCATTACTTCATCTTCAATTGGAACTTTGTCTTTGTTCTGTCATCATCACCCCATAACTTCATCTTCAACCTTAAAACCCTAGCCCAATCTAAACCTAGCCCACTTTACACCTCTTTTCTTCAAATTCAGTCTCAAATTTCCTTGCGTCAAATTGGGCGGTTGTCCTCTCTCTCCAACCATGCCATCAGCAACCACCTCCGTTACAGTCCTCGTTTTCCTCTCACTCCTCTCCCTCGCCACCTCCGACGACCTCCAACTCCTCCTCACCCTCAAAACCACCTTCCAAAACCCCAAAACAGACCCATTATTCACCTCATGGACCTCCACCAATCCCACCTGCAACTTCAAATCACTTGCAACCTAGACCACGCAATCAAATCAAACGAATCATCAAACCGGCAACACACCGGAACAATCCCCTTCGATTTAATTTGCCGACTGAAATTCCCTAACTAGCATCGTATCCGAAGGATTAAGTTGATACCCACACTTCCAAAAAAAAAACCCAAACTTCATCTCTATCTAATATAAAATCCACTCCTGAAGCTATACAAGTTCAGATTCTAGGTTTTATAATACCTCGATCCAGTGAACCGGACTAGGAGGGAAGTTCATGCCCCTTGTAGAGTGTCCAGATCAGGGTTTCGTTCAAGTTCGGGTTCGATTTGAGAGTTGAGGGGGAGGAGCAAGTGAGAGTAACCCAATTTGGTACTGTTTCGACCCAGAAACCTTGTATGGATTACCGGATTCGGAGTACTCATTGGTCATGAAATTGAATGGTCGTCAGGTGTGGCTGTAGATTTTGAAGAACCAGAAATGGATGCTGCGACATTCACAAAAGAGGAAGAAAAACAAATTTTTTTTTATCAACAGGAAGAGAGAGAGAGAGAGAGAGGAAAAAAAAAAGTTGAACTTCCGAAAATACCCCTGTATTAGATGGTAAACACGGATAGAGTTAGACCCAAGGAACAATTAAATACACATTATGAATATTAGGGACTCAATAGACACGATTTATATTTTGGGGACCAAAGTGGCACTTCACTAATATTCTGGGGACCATCCGTACAAATAAGCTAAATTAAAGTCATCGAAAATGCTAAAAATAATCTAGTGGGTTGTAAATAAGTGAGAATGATAACAAAAAAAAAAAAAAAAAACACAAGTAAAATGTGTACATTAAAATATGTTTAAAATATAAAAAAATTGTACTCTTTTATCTTTTTCCTCCGTTATTCACAACCCCAATAAATTATTATTATTATCATTTCTCTAAATTGCAATTAGAAATCCACTGCAATGCCTGTAGCCCTGGCAGCATTTTAAAGAAACAAAAGGTACTTTGAGGTCCATATTCCACGGATGTGGGATGGGAGAAAAATGTGTTTTCTAAACAAATTGAACGATTTTGATTATTTATTCCAAAGAGAGTCCTCCGTAATTCGTTGTACCATATGTGTACCCATAGTATTTTTGAGCAAATGGAGTGGATTTTACAAAGGGAAAGTCTAAGTTCCCATAAAACATACCCAGAAGTGGGGGGTTGGGGGGACATGTAATTTTGTTTCATTTTCGTGTTATATAACAGAATCTTATTTATGAATTCCCCCAATATTTTTCAACTCACCAAATTTTTGTGTCATGTTTGTTAAAGACCTGTATTTTTAAATGATTTTTAGGAAATAAATAGGGGAAATATGAGGAAATTATTTTTGAATTGGAATGTGGGTCACTGTGTAGTTGAAATTCCTTGGGGTGCATGAGAACACATTAGAAACATAAGGGGGGTGTGTGTGATGGGGGCATGTATAAAAGAGTTGTGCTAAGGCTAAAATTGAACACAAAACACACTCAACTTCCTTCTCTCTCTAAGTCGGCTACCCCTCTCTCCCTAATTTTCAAAATTTCTTCATTTTCTTTACCAAATTCACCTCTCACACTCCACCACTTCAAGATCGAACCTTAGATTCACCTTCTACGCGTAATTTGGAGTCCGGGTACCTTTGGATTAACCTTGGGGAGGCATAATTTGGTTGGGCTTGCAAGAACAAGCTAGGGTTTCTTTCTTTCTCACAATTGGAGCTTGATCTTAAGGTAGGGAACAAATCTCTACTTCCTCTAAGTTTACATTGTTGAATTGTTGCCGTACTCTTGGCTTTGTTCACCAATTTCTAGTCAAACTTGAAAATCTCTATGGAAATGGGTGTGATCTTAAATCTACACATTTGGTTGTTAAACTTCTCAATTGATTGATGTTCTATCATTCCCTTATGACTAATTGTTGTTTGGTGGCATTATATTTGTGTTTGAAGCATGTATTTGGCTTGGGTTGAAATCCCCTCCACTTTGGAAAAATCTGTCAAAAACTGTCTAAAACGGCCTAGGTATCGATACCCAGTGTTTTGTTCGCAAATTGGTGTCCAGGTATTGATACCCCTATCACTAGGTATCGATCTAGCAATCTGTTTGCAAAGTGGGGGTATGGGTATTGATCCCTTGCTTCCTAGGTATAGATACCACCGTGTTCCCAATTCCAAAATGTTCTCTTTGGTTCCCGGTTGACTTGTAAAATTTTGTACTTGATTTACTCATACCGTATACCCCATTACTTGTCGAAATACTTCCTCCTAGCCTATCTTGGTATGATTGAAGATATATCTAGGTCCCCCAACATACTTTGACACAAGTAAACATAGTGGAAACCGATAACGCACGCTAGTTGAAACGAAAGGGAAATGTTGGTGCTTTGGACACATGAGGAACACTTGATGACTTTAGAATGATGACGTGTACTTTGATAAGGGTGAACGGAGACCACGAAATCCACCAAGTGAACGGAGCCCACGAAATCTGGCAGAGGGATACATTCCCTATTTAAATAGGAGATTAACATTGTGAATAAGTTAATAATGTGGAAATCAATTAATGGCATGATAGATTGGAGAACAGGAAACATGATACATTTGAGATCGACTGAGGGTCAATGAAGGGGCTGATTGGACACTTGGGAACTTTGAGGACTTTTAACATTTGATTCAATCTTTTGTAATATCCATTGATCATTACTTTCATGATTATCATTCCCATATGCACATTTCATTCCCTATACCCTTAGCGTTAGTAGAATTGTAGACACCTCGATTTTGACACGGGAAACCTCTCGAGCAATCTCGATGATGAAATAGACAACCTATGCATACCTCGAGGCTGAAAACAAGACTTGAACTCACCAAATCACCCTATAGCACTATTACCTAGAGCGATTCAAGCCTGCAAATATTACCCCAAATATCCTACCAATCTCATCAAAGAGGGGGCCTCTAGACGTGCCCGGCGCAGCGATACCCTCTAACTCTATTACCTAGAGCGATTCACTCAAGCACTTAGGATCTAGAAAAGTATCAAGACTTCTCACAGCCCAAAAGTCATTGGGCATCCTAATGGAAGAGAATGTTCCAGACTTGATGCAAAATGAAAATCCTGGATTGCCTATGAAAACAACTTTTGTCCTAAAAATAGATCATTGTCAGCAAGGGGAAATAAAATTATTCTCCTTGACCATTCCATCGGGAAGTTTAAGGATGGTCAAGTCAATTGCTGTGTCCAATGCTTCTACTTCAACCTCAAATTTTTCACCATCAGGAAGAAAAGCAAAAACTATGGTCATCACCCATCGCTTGACTAATACACCTTTAAAAACCTCAAAATCAAACTTTTTGTAGAAGATGTGTGCATTGGAGGCAGCCATAGTCCTACTTAATAGAAATCCACTCCGCGAACTGGAGTTTATGACCAAACCTTGAACCTCTGCTTAAAAAATGAACACTAAGTAAACAAATATACAAATAACAAATTACTACAAAAAGAACAAAGGCAGAAACTCACTATATATAACTTTGAATGTCAATACACCAGATCTTGCATGGCTTAGCATCGTATACAGGGTATAACAATGTCCAGGAAGTTTACCCTTGGAAATATGTTCAGGAAGTTTACCCTTGGAAACTTCCTCATTCTTACTTTTTACACAGATAACTTTTTCATTCAAATCTTTTGCACATCCGTCATCCTGCACATAAAATACTAGATTGAAGAAAAACAACCTATCATAGTAAAATCAACAACAGATTCAACAAACAAAACATGTAAACAGATTTAACGTACAAATTTAACTATCATTCCTGCACATTGAATACAAGATTGAAGGAAAACAACCTATCATAGAAAAATCAACAACACATTTAACAAACAAGCAGATTTAACCATCATTTTTGCTCAATAAATACAAGATTGAAGGAAAACAGCTTATCATAGCAAAATCAACAACAAATTCAACAAATAAAACATGTTAACAGATTTAACGTACAGATTTAACCATCATTCCTACATATGGAATACAAGATTGAAGGAAAACAACCTATCATAGCAAAATCAAGAATAGATTCAACAAACAAAACATGTAAATAGTTTTAACATACAAATTTTAACCATCGTTCCTGCACATTGAATACAAGATTGAAGGAAAACAACCTATCATAGGAAAATCAAGAACAGATTCAACAAGCAAAACATGTAAACAGAATTAATATACAGATTTAACCATCATTCTTACACATCGAATACAAGATTGAAAGAAAACAACCTATCATAGCAAAATCAACAACAGATTCAACAAACAAAATATGTAAACAGATTTAACATACAGATTTAACCATCATTCCCGCACATTGAATACAAGATTGAAGGAAAACAACCTATCATAGCAAAATCGACATTATGGTGTGAGTAGGTAAAGCAATCATACCTTCCTTTGCACAGAACCATAAGAAACATCTCCCTTTTCAAGATTTTCAACATCAGCATCCCCGAGTCCATTTCCGGACAATCTCTCAGAGTAGAAATGAGTAGGCAGTTAGGTGATGGGTTGAAGAAGATAGGTGATAAAAGGAGTAGGTGCACGCTTAAGGAGTCTGAACAGGGTGAGGGTATGTTTTCTGATAAGGCAGAGGAGGGGATATTTGAGGGTACGCAGGAGTGAGTAGGATTTTGGAAGTTATAAGGTGTAGGGTTTCTTAAGGAGGGAGGGTGAGTAGTGTAGGGTTTTTCATGGAGCACGCGTGGATTTCACCTGTTGGTGGAGTGGCTAACCATGCGTGCCTTGTGCACGAACCTGGCAACACATACTGGGTTCGATTCCCATTCCCTCATGATTTTACCTTGAAGAATTAAATAGGACGGGGATTTAAATAGGGACCTCCAAAGCACAAGGGTGCTTGTTGGTAGAGTGGCTAACCATGCGTGCCTTGTGCATGAACCTGGCAACACATACTGGGTTTGATTCCTAGTACGTGTTTTTTCCCTCATGATTTTGCCTTGAAGGATTAAACCGGATGGGGATTTGAATAGGGACCTCCAAAGTACTTGTGTAATCCTTCATATCCCTGTCCGGTTTAATCCAAATCCCCGTCCTGTTTAATCCTTCAAGGCAAAATCACGAGGGACAAAACACGTACTGAGAATCAAACCCAGTATGTGTTGCCAAGTTTGTGCACAAAGCAAGCATGGTTACCCACTCCACCAACAAGCACACTTGTGCTTTGGAGGTCCTTATTCAAATCCCCGTCCAATTTAATCCTTCAAGGCAAAATCACGGTGGAAAAAACACGTACTAGGAATCGAACCCAGTATGTGTTGCCAGGTTCGTGCACAAGGTATGCATGGTTACCACTCCACCAATGGGTGAAATCTACGCGTGCTCCATGAAAAACCCTACACTGCTCACCCTCCGTCCTTGAAAAACCCTACACCTTATAACTTTCAAAACCTTACTCACTCATGTGTACCCTCAAATATCCCCTCCTCTGTCTTATCAAAAAAAACATATCCTCACCATGTTTAGACTCCTTAAGCGTGCTCTTACTCCTCTTATCGCCCATCTTCTTCAACCCATCACCTCACTGCCTACGCATTTCTACTGTGAGAGATCGTCCGAAAATGGACTCGGGGATGTTGATGTTGAAAATCTCAAAAAGGGAGATGTTTCTTATGGTTCTGCGCAACGGAAGGTATGACTGCTTTACCTACTCACTCCATAATGTCGATTTTGCTATGATAGATTATTTTCCTTCAATCTTGTATTCAATGTGCGGGAATGATGGTTAAATCTGTATGTTAAATCTGTTTACATGTTTTGTTTGTTGAATCTGTTGCTGATTTTTCTATGATAGGTTCTTTTCCTTCAATCTTGTATTCAATGTGCAGGAATGATGGTTAAATTTGTATGTTAAATCTGTTTACATGTTTTGTTTGTTGAATCTGTTGTTGATTTTACTATGATAGGTTGTTTTTCTTCAATCTAGTATTCTATGTGCAAGATGACGAATGTGTAAAAGATTTGAATGAAAAAGTTATTTGTGTAAAAAGTCAAAATGAGGAAGTTCCCAAGGGTAAACTTCCTGAACATGTTTTCAAGGGTAAACTTCCTGGACATGTTTATACACTGCATACGATGCTAAGCCATGCAAGATCTGGTGTATTAACGTTCAAAGTTATATATAGTGAGTTTCTGCCTTTGGTCTTTTTGTAGTAGTTTGTTAGTTGTATATTTGTTTACTCAATTTTCATTTTTTAAGTCGAGGTTCAAGGTATGGTCATAAGCTCCAGTTTGGGGAGTGGATTTCTATTAAGTTGGACTATGGCAGCCTCCAATACACACGTCTTCTGCGAGAAGTTTGATTTTGAGGTTTTTAAAGGTGTATTAGTCAAGCAGTGGGTGACAGCCACTGTTTTTTCTTTTCTTCTTGATGGTGAAGAATTTGAGGTTGAAGTAGAAACATTGGACACGGCAAATGACTTGGCCATCCTTAAATTGTCCGATGGAATGGTCAAGAAGAATAATTTTATTTCCCCCCTTGCTGACTATGATCTATTTTTAGGACAAAAGTTGTTTTTCATAGGCAGTCCAGGATTTTCATTTTGCATCAAGTCTAGAACATTCTCTCCCATTAGGACGCCCAGTGACTTTCGGGATGCGAGAAGTCTTGATACTTTTCTAGATCCTAAGTGCTTGAGTGAATCGCTTGCTCTAGATAATAGAGTTAGAGGGTATCACTGCGCCGGGCACGTCTGGAGACCCCCTCTTTGATGAGATTGGTAGGATAGTTGGGGTGATATTTGCAGGCTTGGATAAAACCTCCTAGAACAACCCAAAATCAACTAAAATGACTAAAATACCCTTTAAACCACCCAGAAACCTCTTCAAAACAAATCCAAGCCTCCACCACCTTCTAATACATTCAAAACCATCTTTATTGATATATAATACGTCTCAATCAGTTTTGAAATGAGGGAGATGCGCACGTTTTACTAAAACAACTTTTTTTCCCAACCATCTGAGCATAAAATGGTCACACACTTGGATGTACAAACTATCTTTCTTTAAAACTACTTCGGTTAGAAAGTAGACTCGACTAGCTTTCCAACGCTTCAAACCACGCATAAAACGAAGTTCAGTAGCACCCGGAGCAGCCCGGCGAAGTTTGGTCTGTTGTGTAGACGCTTTGAGCGCTCAAAGCACCCTTTGAGTGCTCAAACCCTGCGCGCACCAAAAACTTTTCAAGGCGTCTTTCAACTGGTTTTCTATCTAAACAATGGGCTCTTCCTAGTTTCTAAACCTCGTTTTCTCTTCAAAAATCCCTCCAACAAGATTTCCCTTTCCAATTTGATTTTCAAACTCAAAATCCCGCCAAAAACTCTCTATTTAAACCCCTATTTTCACTTCTTTTGGCATTCTTGGCTGATTATTTTTCTCTCACACCCTCCATCAGACCCAAACTTCTACTCTCTCTCATCCTTCAATCACATTTTAGTCTCTCTCTCATCAATTTCCATTATCTTCAACCTCTAAAACACCCAAAAACCTTCTTTTAAAGGCCTAAATCTCTTGGGTCTTTGAAGAAACCACCTCTCACCAACCCCCTCAAACCTTCCTCAAATCTATATACACACTTCAATCAGTCCTTATTCATAACTGATCATTTCATTTCAAGCACTCAAACACTCCAAAAATCCCATCTTTAAGACCAAATGCACATGGGTCTTTAAGACACCAACTATAATAGCCCCTCTTTCACTCTAATAAGTCATTTACAACCCATACATTCCATCAATTTCGTCCAAACGCAGCTCTTTCATCAAAACCCACTTCATCCAAGCCAAAATCACCATTTTAAGCCCAAATACACCCCATCCATCCAAACAATCATCCAATCAGCCCTACACTCACACCCCTCTGTCCAAAATATCTCATCTCAAGCCCATGACCTGAGCCACTACTCTACCATTCAACAAAAGTTCAAGTTCAAGCTCAAGCCTTGATCATAGACGAAAAGGTAGAAAAACATGTGAAAAATCACATTTTAGTCAACATGAGGGAGACCAGTAAGTTTATGGAGGTTCTATGTACCTTCTATGAGCTTACAAGGTCTAAGAAATGAAGAAAATTAACTGTTGAAAATATCAAGCGTTCAAATTGTTTTGGTCATTTTGTGATTTTTTATGGTTTTTCGTGTTATATCATATTGATATCATCATTTGCTCCTTGTTGGTTTAAATAGTCTCAAATCAGTCTACTTCACTCTTGATCATTGATCAATGAACCCAAAAGCCCTGGAAATGAGTTTTTATCATCATCAAGCAATGAATAAGCTTTGTTTGTGGGTTGAACAAGTGTACATCACTCTTTTAAACAATGATCATAAGGTTGAGGGTCACAAAAGTACCAAAGAATGGCTTGAAAACCACAGAAGTTCACATCCTTTGAATAGAGTTTGAGTGCTCAAACACCACCTTTGAGCATTCGAACGTTATTCTGCTTCATCTTTGTTTCTTGTTTGTTTCAGCTTCAAATCATGTTTTAAGCTTATCATAGTGTGTGTGAGTTGTTATTGTGCTATATCAATCTGATGCTCCACTGTTCTCTCAATCTACTCATGTTTGTGCTTGGTTCATGGTTCATTTATCATTCATGCAAGTTATTTGGTTCATGTTTCTGGAATATCAAAGTCTTGTGCATCTTTATATACTGTTTTGAGGTTGTTGATGATCCAAATAAAGGTCGGAGGGCATGAGAACACTCAAACCACGAAGATGGTTTGAGCACTCAAAGCTTTCTTTTGGGCGCTCAAACTATTTTCTAGCATATCAAATATTTTCATCATCCAGATTTGTTCACTGTGTTTTAAGTGTTCAGGAATGCCTCTCAATGATATGTTTTCACTCCAACTGTATTTATTGCCTCGTTTGGTTCATTAATAAGCCTCAAATCTATGTTTGCATGATCATTCTATTCTGTTAGACCATCACAGTTTCATTTTCAAGCAAGCAACAATGTTCTAATCATATTTCCATCAAGTCAGGATCATCAGAAGCATATGTAGTTGAGAGGGGTTTGAGTGCTCGAACCCCAAGCTGGGGATCAGATTGGTTCAGCTCAGTCACAGTTTGTAATGTTGTTTCTGGTCATTTTGTTATTATTCTATACATTCTAACACTGTTATTCATTGTTTGATATTCTTGTTAGTTCATATTCACATGTCATCACTATCCATGTAGTTCACAAAACACAAGCATACACCGTAGCCTTTTTGTTGTGTTATCATCACTTAACTGGATCCCATTCCACGTTCCCCATTTATTTGCTCAAGGTTGGATCATAAACATTACACATAATCCCATAAAATGCTTAGTAGAGACCGGTCTTCGAACCGGGCGAGGGGAGTGCCATAAAACCCTTCCCTTCTCGTAACCGAGCTCCCAAACCTAAGATAGTATGGTGATGACAGAGCGGTATTTAAACTTTATCCTAAAATTGAGGTACGAATCAATCGAGTTCGGTTTCTCGGGGACAATCCAATAAAACCTAGGTGGCGACTCCGAATCGAAATACTCGCCCACGGAGGGGCATCCACAAGAATGTTTCCTATTGGGCTAATAAACTCACCCTATCATTTTCAGGTAACCGGCAAAGAGCATGACGTGGATGATTGGCATGCGAATGCATATCATATCTTTTGAAAGCTTAGAGAGGAGGAGTTATTTGATTATCTTTATTAATAGTATCTTTTTGGAAAGATGACTTTGTAACTCTTGATTATTTCTTGATCTTTTGACTATGTACTTGATGTAATAACTTTGATACACTTATTACTTATGTATTTGGGGTACGATTACTTGTTGACTTAGACATTTGTAAAACTTTGACTTATGGGAATAGATTGGACTTTGACTTATGGAGATATTGACTTTTATTTATGGAAAGCTTATGGCGTGACATGTTTCACGTTGTGTTAGGTTCGTATTGTCTTGTCATGTCAAAAAGTCCTACTTTTAGGTAATTTTTTTTTTTTTTTAACTTGATAGGCCATCAAACTAATTTCTAATGTATAAAATTATTCACAAAAATACTTAATTTTAGCTCAATTATATAGATTTATTTTGTTTTTCGTATTAGGCATGCGCACCCCTACCCAGAATTTACACAGAAATAAAAAATCAATGGCCGAGCCATTGATACTAATTCGAGCCATTGATTTTTTATTTCTAGGTAAATTTTGGGCGTGTTTTCTAGGTATGTAGTGATTTTGTTTTACAAAGTGATAGGAGCAAATATCAGATGTCTAACTATTCACGAGTTCTTTCGGGTACGATTATGTGGTGTTCCACGATATTCTAACACAACACATTCTCGTAGGGTTCAAAACTATGTATATAAAACCTACTCCTATATAAATGTGTAGTATTGGAATACGGTAAAGCAATGGGACCCGATGAAGGTGTAACGATGATGCACAGATCGGTTTGCAAGGCTCACTTTCAGGCCCCTTCACAAAAGATCCAAGCTATTTAATTTTAAAATATTTTTTCAAGTGACCTAGTGAAAAATCATCTCAATCAGATAACTATAAACGGGTTTATCAGATGCACACATTTTTAATACAAAAAGTAGGATCAACCATTTACAGTTATTCAATAGGTCACTCGAAAAATATTTTAAAATTAATAAATGCTCACATCTTTTGTACAAGATTCAAAAGTAGGCCCCGTAAACGGATCTGTGTCATCGGTAGTTCGGTACACCTTCATCGGTCCCAATAGTAGGGCTAATTGGAGTATTAAATAATGGGTCTTGCTATTGTGTGTCCACTAGGCACACAATAAGTACACAAAAAAAAAAAACACACACACACACACACACACACACACTCTCTCTAGTGCACCTTTTATATTTTTCATAACATATAAACCTACTTTTTTGCATTTTTCACATATTTCAATGCACTTTTTAAACCTTAATATGAACCCGTTGGACCTATTTTAACATTTTCCTTAAACAATTAGTCGTGTCGGACAAGGTACAATATTTTCTTGTACGGAGGGATTGACATGGTGGGATGACGAAAGCAAGGAATACGTTGGTCAAGGCACGAGACATGAGGACTCATATGACAAGTGTGCATCCTAACGCTACTGCATTGTAGCAAGAAATTATTATTTGTTCTTGGGCACTATGTGGTAACCATGAGCTTTCTCCGTGAGACATTGATGTGGACTAGGGCTGAACAAAAAAAAGAAGAACCGAATCAAACCGGTTGTTTTTCTTGATTCTTACATAGGCCGGTTCGGTTCCGGTTCGCAAATTATGAAAATTTCAAGAACCGGTTCGGAAGATTTTTTCCCTGAAAAGAACCGAATCTTCCGAACCGGTTTGGGTGATATACTTTAAAAAAGGCTAGGGGTGGGGATCAAACTCTTGACCTCGTGTATGGAGAGCCATGGTCTGAACCACTTTGCTACCAAGCACCTTATGTGTCACACCCTCATTTTTAATAATCAAAATTCATATAAAATCCACGTAGGATTGATCAAAGTCATACATATATCCGTTAAAAAGTCAAAATTAAACATCTAGTTCCAAATTAAGTTCCATGTGTCTCTAGCCAACAGTTACCCATACCCAAGTACATAAGTACCAAAAAGGGTTTATTTATTACATATCTTGATATTGACAAAAGATTTACGAAAAATTGAAGTTACAGAGTTGTCTTCCAAAATACATTGAGTATCAAAATGATAAAAATAACTCCATGGCTCATGTATGCTTCAAACCATGCATTCACACTCCAAGCATCCGTGTCATGCTCCGTGATGGGTACCTGAAAATTAATAGGTTGAGCTACACTAGCCCAGTAGGAAACCATTCTACAAACGCTAGGTGTATAACGTATGATATGCGCACATGAAATTGGATACCAAAAATGATTTAAGCAAGATATAGCATAGATGACTAAAACAAGTGATAAATGATCATAAAGTACCCATGTGTCCAACGAAATACATTAATGTCCAAAAATATCCAAGTGTCCAACTAGCTCATTTGTCAACCCGTATCTCACCACAAACGTGTTATGTATCCACGATTAACTATTTCCACCATCAACACTATAAATCTCATTAACCCATCATGTTTAAGCTTGAGGATATTAAAATCCTCTTCCAAGTCTTTTGGGCCTCGTGGAACCCATGTCCGAGTCTTATGGGCCTCGTGGAACCCTTGTCCAAGTCTTATGGGCCTCGTGGAACCCTTCCTATCGACTCACCGAGTGGTGGTCCTAGTGCATCAACTTACATTTCGCTCAAAACACCAAGTATTTCACATGTGTTCGAATAATAAACATTGCTCATTTTCCTTTCATGTAATGTACGTCACCAATTTCTACAAAGTTTACATGTATCAAACGTACGTTGAAAAATCAAGGAAAAATCACCAATCATACAAAGATAGGCTAGGAAGGGGTATTTCGTTCATTAACAAAGTGTACGATGTGGATATATCAAGTATGGAACCACTCAAGTCAATCGGAAACCAAAGGAGAATTTTTTCTAAAATTTTGAAAATGCTATGGATACCTCCCAAGAGTGGTATGAATAACCCCCCAATGTACCCCCCTACCCCTATGCAATTTTCTTCAGATTAAAAAATAAAGTACTTCCGAACATAAATTTTTTTATTTTGGTTTGCACTAAATTAAACTATCAATAGAGATCTTTAATTCGTTATAAAAAAAATTGAAAAATTTTATACTTCAGAATTTTACATTGTTGGCTTGTTGAATGGTATATAAAATAAATAAACGAACAAATAAAAAAACTTTTTTTAAATAAAAATATTACAATTAAGTATTATAAATTAAATATTGAATAGTATAAAATCAATTAATTTTGGCGTTTATATAATTATATAAATACATAATTTAATATATGCATTACTGAGGGCAAGAAAGTCTTTTAACATGATTTTACATTGTTCACCCTCCTTATCCCCCCCCCCCTTTTATCCCTCATCCAAACCATGGACTATTTAATCTCTCTTTCTTAACTGTGGGTCCACCTTTCTTATTTAATCCCCCTGACTATTTTATCCTCCCATACTATCTAATCCCTCCCAAACTAATATGTCATCCAAACGGGCCGTAAGATAACTAAATAATCTTTTGAGAGGAACACGTGGAGACAATTATTGCCTTATTGGAGTAATTGCACTCGAAGAACCACCATGTTGTGTTTGAAGTAGGGCTGCCCAGCGGATCGCCCAATCTGCTCAAACCGCCCAAACCGATCCGTTCGTTTACTCACCCGAGGTATGTTATGGATGGATACGGATCCTAATATTTTTATTTTGACAGATACGGTTCGGTTCCGGTTCGATCCGCTCGATTCGCCCAATCTACCTAATAATCCTTCTTTGATTCGCTAAATCCGCCCGATCCGTTCAATCCGTAACTGAACCGACTCATCCGTATGTCACCCCCGAATGGTTGCGGATCTTAAAAATGACAATTCATCACGAGCGGATCAAATCGAGAACCGAACCGATCCGGCTAGAACCGATTCGTGGACACCCCTAGTTTGAAGGGAAAATACCAGTACCCATTCTTATGGGGCCCAATACTAATTTTATGAACTTCATGTGAATGTGGTAGAAAAAGATTATGGAGCACCACCAGGAGCTGTGGAGCACTGAGGGTGAGTTTTCACCGACTCTCGGACTACAAATTATCAAACCATTTGGTATATATAATGAGAATGACTTGGTAATTTGACAATTTATTATTTTAAGAATATCTTCCGTAATAAAAACTGAGGGGGTGTTTCACTAAGTGAGTTTGTTTTAAAACTGTCGTAATTTTTGTGTTCACATATTTTTATGTGATGTAGTGAGAGAGGATGATCTATCTTAGTTTGTAGAAAAAATTGATTTTTCACAAATTTTTATGTGATGTGTTATAAAAAAAATAACATGTCTCAATATTAGGAAAAAATAATTTTTTATTAATAGAATGACAATCACTTTACTCGGGTACAGTGGTGCGCAGTTTACAGTTCCCCATGTTTATTTTGCCTCTGCTCTTGGTCTTCTTGCACGAATGGGGTTCGTCAGTTATTCACGTGCGGCATCAATAATGCGCTACTGACGTCTTTAAAGATTGATGCTGCTAGGTACAGAAATGGTATAGAGCGCGTTCGGGGACCCATTTTTGGGTCCCACACGAGTGATCTGAACCGTTCATTATTCTTTAAACATTTTTCCGATGGGGCCCACAAAAAATCAGCTCAATCCGACAGTTAGAAATACTTAAACCAAAGTCCGACCGTTTCAAATCAAAAGTATCAGAAAAATATTTTAAGAGCAATGAACGGATCGGATCACTCATGTGGGACCCAAAAATGGGTCACTTAAGGCGCTTTGTACCATTTTTGTACCAATCCTTCTGTACCCCCAGGTTTAGCGTTAAAGATTTGAACCCTTCCGATGAGGTTTTTGTTTTGTTTTGTGTTGTTTTGTGTTTGTAGGCTCTTTTTCATCAAAATAAAAATTATGATATGGGTACACCACACTTGAAATAACCTATTCGAGCAAAGAATTTGAACTCTTTACGAGAATAATTTATTTAGAATCCGAAACATTGATTTATGAGATGAATGGTTGAGATGCGCTCGTGTGTATTTGGGATACGTCATACGTGTGTGTTGTGTACTCATAAGCGTTTCTTTTCATGGTACCCAAATAAAAAATGCATACGGAAAGTCATGTTAGTTGAATACAAATCGCACTTTATAAAAAGAAAAAAAATGAGATGTTAAAACCGTTCCTTTTTTCAGTTAACTTTACCGGTAAAACAACTTGCACAGATGGTTGTGCACAGACCGTACCCAGATGGTTGTGCACAAATCGTGCATAGATGGGTCTCGGGGATCCACTTTTGGGTCCCATACGAACGATCCGAGCCGTTCAATCATCTTAGAATTATTTTCCGAGGGGGCTCGCGAGAAATCAACTCCATTGGACCTGTGTAAGTGGTTGAACCAAAAATCCCCCGTTTCATTCAAAATGGTTTGTCTCACAAACCCTGTTCGACCTCCTGTTCCACCCCCCATCTGTTGCCACGTCGCCCAATTTTCCTCCCTTTGCGGCCCTATATTCCTAATTGCTATATTCTAAATCTGTTTGATTATTTATTGATATTTTGTGAGACCTATTTTTTGTATTTATCATTTTTAACCAATTAGATCACTATTATGGAAAAGTGTATATTCTTAACAAAATTAAATTATGATCAATTAGCTTCTAAAAGATTTTATTTTCTATATTTATCATTTTTAACATCGAAAATGAAGTCAAAAGAATTGAAAAATACATGCATACGTTTGATTTTCCAGGACTCCTAAAGTAACTACAACAAGATGAAAAGTACGGTGTAAGCCAGAGGAAACCAAGGCGGCAAATGGGATGAAACATGATGATATCACAGATGTAAAGATGTCTCAATTCCCACGGAAATTTGTCGCTTACTTGGTGATTTTTGGTATGAATATATAGAAAGCGGGGAGCTTCGAGTGCCCCAAATCACTGTAGAGTTGTAATGTCCCGATTCGACCGCTCATCTCCTTAATTAATGGTTTAAATTTGCGGATTGTATTCTTACCGCTAAGAATATACTCTTGCAGCTAAGAGTTAACAAATATATCTGAACCGTTAATTGCATAAATGAACGGTCAAATTAGAAAACTACATCATTATAGTGCTTTGGGGCACTACAAGTCCCTGGATCTGAATATATTATATAAAAAATGCACCGAAACACATGGGAAGTGTTGTAATTGGCAGTGGTTGGCAGGGTAAAGTTAAATATGAATTATTTAACCAGCAATGATACATACACACAAAAAAAATACTCACAATTTATCCACACACTCACACAAGTGTGTGGGCTCCACACACACTTGCACATCTAGTGTGTGTGGAGCCCACACACTTGTGTGAGTGTGTGGGTAAATTGTGAGTATTTTTTGTGTGTATGTATCATTTTTTATATGAATTGTTACCAAGTTGAGTGTTGTTTGGTAGGTGACGATTTTATTTGGTTTTGTCGGCCAAATTGCTCTGTACCCTTGTGGAGTTGGGTTATTTTCTTTGTCTCTAATCAACCAGTATTAGACATCATAATCCATTTCCTTTAGCCTTTTACTTTATTGTCTTTCAAGGCTTCATCCAAATTTAGTCTTCATTCTCTTAAAATTTTAGTTTATTGACTCTTTTTTGGTATTTTTTACTTTCTGAAAAAAAAAATTATTATTTTTTATTAATCATTCGCATTGTTGATAGGAATTAAAAAAGTATAAAAATGTGAACCGAAATTGAAAAAAATTCATATTAGACAACATTTTAGACAAAAAAATGACAGCTATACGTCCGGTATTTTTTTCCCCTTGTAGTGATCCCTTTTCTTGCTTCAACACCATTAATCATTTCAGTAATTCACTTATCCCTTAATCTTAAATCCCGTAAGTTAATGGTCACAATTTAATTATTATTTTTACTTTTACTTTTACTTTTTGACGACGATTTTGCTAACCACAATCATGGAGAGGGGAAGAAAATTGACACCAAAGGAATTCTTTAAATATTTCTCGAATTTCAATATAACCTTTCGCATATGTAATATATATTTTTATGTATTTTTAATTTTACACATTTTTTTAGGCTAACTTTTTTTTGGGTAAATTTTTAGGCTAACTAACAAGTAACCATTCAATGATATTGGAGTATTATTGTCTATCCTCCCCAAACCACACATTAATGTAAAGTCCATACACATGTAGGTTTGGCCTAAATTTTGGAAGTGTCTTTTACTTGTCTTATCTAGATTTTTTTTAGATTCGTGTGAAATTTATTCAAATTAATGATTTTTTTTAGGAAAAAAAATTGTTGATAAATTTTTTTAGAAAAATTGTGGAAATTTTTGGTCTTCCCTGAACTTTTTCCAAACGCACTTCATATGTTTATTTTTTTTGGATTCATACATAGTTTCAAACATTTTGACAACAAAGAGTTTCATAGAACACGAAAAAATATACTACATTGTTCTTAAAAACAAATAATTTCATACATTTGTTGTGAAGCTTCAGTGGGACCAAGTGATGGTACCCTAGAGCACAATTGGATAAGTCTACTCATTAATTAATTACGATCTTACCTGTTGAAACAACACGTAAGATTATTACTACAGATAAAATTATAAAACAATAGCTAATGCTGTATTATTTATTCTAATAACAATTTAAAGGTGCACTTTCTTGCTCCTTTTGGTTGCAAAAAGAGGGGACAAAGTAAGGGAAGTATTATTCAAAACACTTGTGTGCTGTTCCATTAGTAATTGGTATTTTCTTACAAAGTTAAATCTCGGATTCGGGGCATGTAGTGAGTAAACTCACTACACCAGTGTAGTAAGCAATTATGGCCGTCGGCTTGGCAATTAATAGTTTAGATTAAATACATTTAATCTCCACCGTTGATTGCCAAACTGACGGTCGTAATTGCTCACCACACCCGTATAGTGAGCTTGGTCACTACAGGCCCTAGAACAAACGCATCTAAAAGAATATTCTTTTCTTCTTTCTTCTTCCATACATCATTAAATTTTCTCAAAAATAATTTTCTTTGCGTGACTTTCCTAACAACTAAACAAAATTCATAGCATCTTCTATGAAATTATCAGAGCAGGCTTCGGGGTAAAACCCGTAAAGCCACCGCTTTAGGCCCCCAAATTTGGACTAAATTTTGGGGCCTCCAACTTTATATGTCTGTGTAGTAATTATGCTTTCAAATGACTTATTTATCAAAAAAATTTGTTTTCCTAAGTAGTTTTAAGTTTTAACTACGATATATTAAGAGTTGAGGGCCCAATTTGAAAAAAAAAATCGTTTTAGACCCCCTAAATCTCAGAGCCGGCCCTGAAAATTATATCCGTAAAGCTCAACTGTAAACATCACTCTCAACGTTTATAGGGATGTACGGACCAATTCAAGTCCGCAAAATAGACCATGTTGCAAAAAATAAAAACAGGCCACAAATAAAAAACAGGCAGGCCAAAATTTGGTGTAAAAATGGTGACCCTGTAAAGTTTATCTGAGAAGACATCTTAATATCTTATGATCAAAATCAGTAACAAACTGTAGTAAGGCCTCCTTTGGGTAAAAAACTTAATCCAGTTTTTTGGTTTTTTAGGTACAAAAAACCAGAGTGCTTTGGGTAATAATCTTAATCCAAAAAACCAGAGTGCTTTGGGTAATAATCCAATAATCCAATAATCCAGATTATTCGTTTGTCCTTATTCAAGTTTTTTTTGCATTCGTTAGTTTTGCATTAAGATTTTGTGGTTTCTGAATTCCTCTCGACGAGACAAATCTAACAAGTATAAAATTATGGTCAGAACTCAAAATTTTTTGAATAAGGACAAACGAATAATCCAATAATCCATAATCTGGATTATTAGCCAAAGAAGGGAATAATTTGGATTAAGTTTAAGAAAAAACCAAACCGGTTTTTTGAATTATTTGACAAAAAACCAAAAAACTGGATTAAGTTTTTTACCCAAACAAGGCCTAAACTCCACTCACTATTAAACGCGATATATAATCTTTTTTTTTTTTGCGCAACGGAAGTTCCACAGTTGATATGCTGGCACCTAGAAATTGTTGGAATTGACATTTTTTATTGATTCTGAGCCAACTTGCTCTCCTCGACGAATTTTATGAATTAACCTCGCCATCCATTAACTTCATTTTTATACAGGCCTACTCTTACGTGGACCTATATATTACTCAAAACCGGATTTATCTTGTCAGCATTTATCGCGAGTTTGTACTGCAAAAATACTATGTGTACAACAACCCGGTTTCAACATGTCTCCAACAGCAAGTGGTGGCTAGTTCATGTGGTAAAGCTCTTGGATGTCCCACACTGCATCCTGAGATCGAGTCCCTTTACCGCCTCCCCCATGTAATAGATTAGGAATGACGAATGACAAAAAAAAAAAAAAAAAACTTGTCTCCAGCACACTCACATGGTGTGGAGCTCACACATGCTTTACACTTCAAGTGTGTATGAGCTCCACACATTATATGAATATATTGGAGCCATTTTGGAAGCTTTTGTTGTATATGTATCATTATTGTTTATAATGGGCTTTATTAGCTAATGCGACAATTGTAGTATGCAGAAAAGAATTAGGGAGGTAGGCTAAAAGGGTCTGTGTCATGTGATGGTGGACTGGTGGACTTTTCGTCTTTTTTGTCTCGTCATTGAATGAAAGAAATAACACTTTCACGAAATAACACTTTCATGGCCCGATCGGATGCCGAATTATTTTTAGAAGGTATACAATAGTAAGGGTAATATATATAGATGGTGACCCCACAGTAATATATAGAGAGTGATTAAGTAGTACTTGGTTTGAATGATTTTGTAAAAAAAGGGATTAAGTTTGGATGAATGATGTAAAAAGCTGTCAAAAGACCTTTTTTGCCCTAGTATGCATATTCGTATTAGTTATGTATTTTTTTAATTAGATAAATCCAATAATTAATTAATCTATTATTGACACTCAATAACTAATTAAGTTATAAGATTTAATTGTAATTAATTTTTATATTAATTGTTTTATTATAAAAATTAATTTAGATGTTTACTTTTTTTTAAGATCTTTACAACTCTAGTAGTGTAAAACGTAAAGACCTAAACAAATGTGCATTTTTCGGACCACAATTTTTCAAATACTAAAGTATATAGTTTTTTTTTTACGTTTTTTTGTATCGAATTAAAGATCTCTATTAGTAGTTTAATTTGGTGAAAAAAAACTATGTGCGGAAGTACTTTATTTTTTTATCTGAAGAATATTGCAAAACCCAAAAAAATACTCAAAATTACACAGTATCAGCAAGCAGTAGCAAAAATGGGGTAAGGCGAGGGTATTAATTGGGGTAGGATGGTAATTTTAGAAGGGGTATTAAGGAGTCATATTTATTGACACCCTTGCAGGGTGTTATTTAGTCCAGGTGATAAATAACACTCCTGCACTTTTTGTTGGCAAACCATTCCATATGTTTGGGTTCGGGCATAAATAACACCCTCCATATTTATGGCCCCCTATAATACCCCATCCAAACGGGTCGTCAATGGCTAAGAATGACGCAGCGGAATTCACGAGAGAATAGTTAGCGTACTATTCCAAATGAGATAGGTTCTCGAATCCACAAGAGGTCTTGAATCCACAAGAAAAAGAGAGAGAAAATCTCAGAAATAATATTGATTGATTAAAAGTTGAATAATGATAGAGGTTACATGCCCTTTTATAGGGAAACTAGCAAACCCTAGCAAAACTTACCTAAAAAATAAAGTATCCCGGAAATTGGGGAAACTCCCAAAATTGGAAACTAGAAAGAAAAATAAGAAATTCCCAATTAGAAACAACGTAAACGGAATTACACGCTAAGAGTAATTCGTAATCTAATTATTACCTAAAATAGCAAAATTACTAAATTGAAGGCCTAAACGAATGAATTTGGCCGAATTCCACCATCAGTCACGATTAACAAGTTTGGGCCTGTTCCGGACTCGTCGATAAATTGCCGAAATTGGAAATTTTCAATTAAGAGTTGTTTGGGCCTACTAAGCTTCGACCGGTCCAACTGATCATAGAACTGGGCTGCTACTTGTTCTGCATCAAAGAATGTAGTCACCCAAAGTTCACATCTAGTCATCAAAATTCTTCGGTGACTAGCCAATAACTGGTCATTGAACCCTGGTCATTAAAAGATTTTTTTGAGCAATTTGGTCACGAAAAACATATATTCCGTGACTAAATTTTAATTTCCGTTGGAATCCTACAGTGATTAATTATGTTGGTCACCGCAAACTTCTTGGTCACTAAAGACAATTTTTGGAGACCAACTATTGGTCACTGAAAACTATTTTTTGTGATTAAATTAGTTGGTACCGACGGGGGCATAGCAGAAATCACTAACTTCCCCTTACCAATAGGTTGGTAAAAAAAAAGATGTTTTCTGTGGCCGATTTCTTGCTCTAATTTGGTCACAATATATATAATTTTTCTAATTATGCAATTTATACCGAGCCAACTAAATTTTTTTTTTTTCCGTTTCGATCCCCTATAACCTTTTCATTTATGTATCATCCACACTTAGACGACTACTTATTCATCCAAAATGCCCAACCATCAATAAGGAAAGTAAAACAAGTAATCACAATCTAAACATACGCGTATATATGTCTAATCCAAAATCACCACTTGATGTCCTAACCGTAACCATAATACATAATATTCAACAATGCAATAACCATCACAATATCACACAAAGACCCTCAAAAGAACTTCACTGTGATCTCGTCGTCCCAACAAAAAGCATCCATATTCGCGGGCTATGGAGAAGTTCAATCCATCTGTACAAAGTAAAAAAAAAAAAAAGTGCAATTCAATATGAATACAGAAAAGCAATTAATAATACATCCAGCAAGGATGAGATCCAAATCCTCCTTTATACATAGTGGGAGGGCCTGTGAACAGTACTATGGTCTTGTAACTTAACAATAACTTCGTCACTTAATCACTAGCGTAGGGGTTGTGCGTAAGGCGCGCGACATTAGGCCCGATACATATTTTGTTCTCCTCTTTGGCGTCATAGAAATTTTATCAAAATTGACACCTAATTCAACACTCCAAAGCAGTAACATCTTACAATTCGCCAAGCAAAATAGAGGTGTCAAAAGTCATGGTTACAGCATACCCACATTTTTATTTTTTCAATGATGGCACTTCTCCACTTTGGCCACCTTGTTTGTGTGTGTGGCCATCACTTTCTTGCTTTCTGGCGACAATTTCCCGACATTGCCCAATCTTTTTTCGTACCTATCTGTTGATTCTGTTCTAGAACTATTTCAAGCTGGATTGGACTCTAATTACTCGATCTGAGAGAATTTGTAAAATTACCTTTGAAAAGGGATTAGCCTTTTGTCTGATCCATCAAATTATACAAATGTTGATGCACAGGATGTAGTATTTTGGTTAATGCCTGAAACATTTTGCTACATACGTACTCTTTACAATCGTGTTCCCATGTACTTTTTTCATTTTTATTTTTGTTCGATGGTGAAAGAAGTCCGAGCTAGCTTACGTGCACCTTAACTAATCCACTCCAGTAGGTAGCCCACATAAATTGCACCGTCAAGCATATGTGCAGTGATATATGCAGTCTTTGCAAGTGTGCGCTATATTATGTGTAGGGCAATGAATCACGGGATTCCACAGAAACATTGGGAAATCCTCAGTGGTTGCAGCCGTACAATAGGCGCTGATCGTTGCTCGGACACACTCGTAAAATCAGGCCTCGATGTGTAGTTGTTTTCAATTCATATCCTATGTTTCTAAAATTTCAATTCCATGAAGATGTTGTCGGGGTGACATACCCCAGAACTATTATTTCGTAGATTTATACATTTTCTATTTTCACCACAAATGCTATATTATTTTTGGTTTTAAACTTCTTCTAATATGAATTTAGCAATGCCAGTCTAGCTAGAAAATAATGGCAACTTTTCATGCTACCCTACCGTTGACATAAAATTCTAAAGAAGCCACTGTGATGACCCCTCAAAATAGACAAAGAAATCACGCACTGGATAGAAAATATGGGTCCGGAACAGGTGAACGTTGTGCTAAACGTCACGTAACTACTTGATAGTGTTGGGGCACAACCACACGGTGAGCCACCACTTTTCTACACCGCATGTTTTTCTATTGGGGAGTTTCTCAGATGATAAAATCAATAAATTAGATAAAATTAATATTTGCTAAAATCGACAGTTGATTTTAACAAATGAGGAAGCTATTTGCTAGCAACTGTTGATTTTATCATTTGGAAGACCTCTCGTGAGTGTATGGTGACGGGAAGTAACGACATATGACAATACTTCAGGAGCTACCAAAATAATTCCGTGCTCATGACGTACAGTGCATGATTTGTCATAATCATTCAATTTGTTGGGATGGAGTTTATAGTCCATACAAAAAAAAAAAAAAAAGGGTTGAAGATAACGAATTAGATGTCATTTTTTTTCATATCATATTCAGAATAGACTATAAGACAGCTGTGATAAGACCAATTAATTGGTATCCGATTAACCTCAAGGGGTTTGGCGGAGTGGGAATGTGAAAACAACAAATATTTGACCTCTAAGAGGTCACAGATTTGAAACTCACATACGCCAAATTAACATTCCAGACCTTGGGGTTAGGGGAAGGATTGCCCGGTCGTTTTTTTGAGGGCCCTGGAAGAATTAATTGAGTACGCGCAAGTTGATTCGGACGTTAGGTTAGGAAAAAAATAGTATTCGATCAACTGTATTTTTTACGAGTTAATTAATTTATTCTCGTTACCAAATGATCAATTGTTCTATCACATGAGTGGGGCAGCGAATACTGGGTAAGTTAGTCCCACAACTCCATGATGTGTTGTTCCAGTTAATTGGGGTTTGATAAATCAAACAAAAGTAGTAGCCAGGATACCTATCAAAAAAAAAAAAATCAACTTATCAAAAAACAAAGTAGCTACGATTATTTATTAAGGTTCGAATCTCAAGGGGAGGACCTATGGTGAAATTTCATAACCCACTCCCACTTGACGTTACCCCAAGGCTTAGGTCGAGTACGTATCCGGTACATGTGGAATGGGGGGACTGTAGGTACCCGAGGGAACGGGGGATGGTGTTGTCCCTTCGGGGACAGCCTGGGTGCTGGGCGGATCACGGCCATCCGTGGTCGGCCATGAACGGCTCAAATTTGTTCGGCAGCAGACAGTTCAGATTTGTTTGGATAAGATGTGATCTGAGCCGTTCATGGTCGACCACGGATGACCGTGATTGGTCAGCAACCATGCTGTCCCTTCTTAGTCGAGGCAAAATATTTTGGAGACTCTCGATAAGAAAAAAGAGAAGTAGCTAAGCCAGAATTGGTAAGCAAAATACAATTGTAGAAACCTCAGTGGGTGTGGTTGTAGAGTTTGTGATCTTTAATAAAGAAGCTTGAATCATTGGATTAGTTTTTGCTATCCAGATTAGTTGAGATCTCATGTAGTAATCATGTGCTTAAAGCCTTAAACCATTCGCCTGTTCTTGATTCCCGAATTAAGCTGGGCGGATGAGGAATCAAAGGTAGACACATGGTCCCAAAATCATTGTCTGGGCAATAATTTCAATGAAAGGTAGCCCCATAATGAGGGCACTACTGGTTTTTATTAAAATTAAATCTGGAAATTAGTGTATAACCCACTTGTTGTGTCGACTTTTACAATGTGTTCACCAAGAATCAGCTAGATGCTTAGAGGCTTGCTCGTTCCGAAAGTCTCGGGTTGAAAATGCTATCAATTTCTTTGTGGTCAGTTTAAACGGGACATTTACTTCAGCTTTAATTGGGTCACTGCTAATGGATGGTGTGGGATTAGTCAAGGTGCGCATAAGCTGACCCTCACATCTGAGTTATTGAAAAAGAACTAGGCATATCAATGCTATTAAAAGACTTGATTTCTCGGCCTCCATTGAACTTTTGATCTTTTAAGTTTAAAGAAACCAAAAACAAGGTGAAAGGAAAGAGGTTGGTTTTGGAAGCCATAAAGCCCAATAAGAAATCTCTCAGATGCTAAGTGCAAAACACTTGTACCAGTTGCATATTTTAGTTGGCAAAAAAGGAAGTCTTTCATGAAGTAGCCTTTGCTCATTTACAACTTCTTCAATTCGATTTGGTTATTTGCTTATTTTATCTCTGGATCTTTGCTTATTTTGTATCAAATAGACCGGCCCCGAGGTTGCTACCAAGTTAGAAAGCTTTTTAAACTAAACAACCCGGCTATGCGTACATACACGCGCATGTACGTACGCGTACGAACACATCTGGACCGTCCATTTCAGGAATCGACAGTCCGGACAGTCAAAAACAAGCACAAACGGTCAAGATGCACCGTTCGTGCATATTGCGTATGTCTGGCGTGCGTACACATTGAATTTTTGTTTAAACTAACTGTAGTAGCTTTGTCGTCTGCATTTCTTGTGAATTTGTAGTTAATTGTCCAGTTCGACGTATTTTCTAAAAGTTACTATTATCGTATTGATAGAGTTAAGTTACAAGCGCTTCACTTATCGAAAAAAATAAATTACAAGCGCTTAAATCCAACTATGAGTAGATTCTTTATGTAAGATTTGAGGGTGTTTTACTAAAATCAACATTAATTCAATAAATCTGTTTTCGTGTTAAGGGAAAAAAAAAACTTATTCAGGCTGCGGCTCCATAGCTTCTATTGGGCCGTGATCCAAGCTTGAGTGAATATGCTAGTCTGTTGAAAAGTCCAAATGTCCAATGTCCAGCCCATCACCAACCGTTTTTTTCTTCTTTCGGTCATAGGTAGCGTTAACGCAAACTGAACGCAGATCCAATTAACTTAGGCCCATGACCACGTGCAACCCATATAGGTTTTTAGGTATGAATTAATCTGGTGCTTGTCGCTCTTGTACGTTAAGCTTGGACCCTTCACTTAATTAATTTAATCACGGTTTTTTCTTCAACATAGAGTAAAACGTTGACTTTAGGCTCTTTTTATACCAAAGCCTCTGGATACCTACAACACGCAATAAAAGAAATTGCTCTCCAAGTAATAATATAAAAGGACATAACAATAATAAATTAAGGAGTGCTAATGTGAACATTTATGCGTTTATCAGAACCACACCCTCTCCTCTTTCTCTCTCTCTCTCTCTCTCTCACACACACACACACACCGCCACACCCACCAAAATCCTCTTCTTTTTCTGTATCTTGCCGGAAATTTGTCATCATCAACGGTGAGCAACTTGAAGTGAAGGCCCAAGATTAAAGGGTGTTGGTTGCGCGATTTTTGGCCATCTTAGATCCAGATTCCGGCGAGCTTGTTCTGGGACTGTGACACCGTGGAACTCCTCCGGTTTGTGTCGGTTGGTGGAGGAGAGAGATAAGGAGGGTGTGATGGTCAAAAAACCCACCCTCTACTCCCGAATAATTTTTGAGTAGGCCAGGGGTGCCCAAAAATTATCAAGAAGAAACCCTCAAACGCGTGAAAAATTATCTGGGGTTAAAACTTATCAATGATGATTTTTTGGTTACCAAACCAAGGCAAAGAGATAGGACCCAATGGGACCCGTCCCATATCAGGGATGATAATTTTTGGAGGGGAGTTTTAACTCCATCCAATCGACCCCCCAGGGGTTTGGTGAGGTGAGAATAAGAAAATAATAAATATTTGACCTTAATGAGGTCACATTTTTAAACTTAAGGACGCCAAACTCAAGAATTTTTTTGACATGACATAACAACACTAAGCTGAACATGGCGCGGAAGATTTGGTGAGTTGGAAAATATTGTGGGAATTCATAAATAAGATTATGAATGTGAGCGCCACATGTATATGAGAGAATTGTAAATGATTGGAGATAAAATGATTGTAGGAAAAGTCTACAATACACACCCCTTAAAGGTATGTACAATATGCACATATTGTGTGGTCCATATTGCTTCACCTCATAATAAATGACTTGGAGAACCAGTCATTTTATAACATTTTGGTGAGAAAAATATTTTGGGAATTCATAATAAGATTATGAATGTGAGCCCCACATGTATATGAGAGAATTGTAAATGATTGGAGGTAAAATGATTGTAGGAAAAGTCTACAATACACACCCCTTAATCTGTGTACAATATGCACCTATTGTGTGGTCCATATTGCTTCACTTCATAATAAATGAGTTGGAGAACCGGTCATGTTATAACATTTTTGTGAGAAAAATATTGTGGGAATTCTTAATAAGATTATGAATGTGAGCCCCACATGTACATGAGAGAATTGTAAATGATTGGAGGTAAAATGATTGTAGGAAAAGTCTACAATACACACCCCTTAAAGGCGTGTGTACAATATGCACTTGTTGTGTGATCCATATTGCTTCACCTCATAATAAATGAGTTGGAGAACCGGTCATTTGATACCATTTTTGTGAGTTTCATAACTTTTCTATTAAGAAGTTGTGACTTTTTAGCAATACGATTCGTAACATTTTCTTGCGTTTCGTAATTTTTTGTGTGTGCAACTTTTTGTGGGATTCGCAACTTTAAGACAAAAAATCGTAACTTTTCTCAAATGTGATTCGTAACATTTTTTTGCGTCTTGTAACGTTTAGACAAAAATTCGTAAATTTTAAAAAATATGATTCATAACATTTTCGTTCATCTCGTAACTTTTATAGTAAAAAATTGTAACTTTCAACCATGTATAATCGATTGTCTAATTGATTAAAGTGATCTTCAAAATTGAGTTATGAAAAACGGTTGGAAACAATCGAATACGTATCAACTAAAAAAATACTCAGCTCTGATTCTTTATTACATTTTAATGTTATATGGCCTTAGAAATTGTTGATGCAAGTGTATTTTGAAAAGGTAAATGTGTTTTTTCTCTAAAGTTCCAATTCACACAAAAACAAGAAGAAGATATTTATAATCTAAATCAATTTCGGATACTAATTTGGGTATGTCTTCCCTTAAATTTTGACAACACTTTTACTAAGGCTATGACGCAACTTACTTGAAAATTTAAACTCTTTAAATTTTTTCAGACTATATCTATGGCAAATTTAAACAGTTTAAAAAAAATAGAGTTCAAAAAGTTTTTCAAAAAAATTATACCGTTTTCCATTTAAAAGCAAAAACATATAAAAAAAGAAAAATTTTCAAAAAAGTTAAATTTTGAATTTTTTTTTTTGTTGAAAATAGTTTTTTGAAGGAAAAAAAGGATTTTTGAAAATATTTTTTAAACAGTTTCTTTTTCATTTATTTTAAGATTTTTGAGAAAAAAATATTTTCAAAAACTTTATTTTTTAAATAACAGGCTGCCAAAATTTGTTTTACGTAGACACATCAATTGATTTCTGGTTGACTTAAAAAGAGAAAGTAGTGGTTGCTAATCTCTTTTTGCATGTTTCTTCATAATGGAAAATAGGTGAAAACGAATATTGACTTCACAACGTGAACATGCCAAGATTCACATTTGATACTCCAAGAAAAAGAAATGGAAGTTAGTCCAAAAAGACTTATTCGTGGAAGAGTTTGAAATACATCCTTGGACGTTTTGCTTGAAATACTTTTTTGATACCTTTTGTTTTTAAATAAAAACGGTTTACTTTTAAAAAAAACTTTTTAAAACAATTTTTTTTAGGGTGGAGTATATATTCTAAGGGTACTATGGTCATTTCACACAAAAAGTTGACACTGTAGTCTTAAAGTAATGGCGGGGGAATCTGACAATTAGTTTGAAAAATAAGGGAGGATAGTGGAATTTCAGAAAGTATAGAGATGTCTCCGTATTTGCCAGAAATGTTAGGGAGGTAAGTGAAATTTACCCTTCTTTTTTTTTCTTTCAATTAATTTGGTCACCTGCTACTCACTCAGGTTTATAAGTAATTACTCCTAATTCGTATAGTAACTTTTTAATATTCAACGGTAGGTAACTTGGGTGTATATAATACACACATAAAATGGGTGTGTATGGTACAAATACTTCATTTGTGTTTGATGTACACATTCACATTTACTGGCGGGCTCCAGGTGAATTGTTTTGGACCCCTGGGGTATTGGTGCGAAGCCATTTTTCATAAAAATTGAAAATTCCGAGTGGTGTTACTGGCGCCAGCTTCTTCAACACGAGAGGGAGGGAACAGTGGCTGGCCCCACTATGTACACGTACGTTTTCTGCTTGCTTTCAACTTTTCCACAAGTACTATACTAATATTTCCTTTCTGTGTGTTTTTAAATCAAACCCACCCTTCATCTCTCCAAACCCATTTCGAAAACCCAAAGGCCAGACGACTCTCTTTCGACGCCGTTCAAAAAAAGACGGCTCTCCTTCGACGGTCAACCAAAGGAAATGAGAAATGGGGGTCCTAAGGATCGACCAAGATTCCGAGAGATAAAGAGGTAAATAATCACTTTGTTAGGGTTACAACTTCTTTATTTATTTACTATTTATTTTTATTTTTTTTAAAAAAAATTGAGAGTCCAGTATCCGTCAACTTCGGCAAGAAGTCATTGCCAGTATATGAGACGTGGTGGACGCTGAATTCTTGATGCGGGGATCAAATTATATTTGTTCATTAATTAACAACAAAATATATCATTCCGCCACTTTTGCACCAGTGCCCACAATGGATTTTTGGAAAAAAAAAATTTTTTGTTGCATTTTTTAGAAAAATATAAACTGGTATATCACTTTTTTTTTTTAATTTATAAAAAAACTAATTAGTGCTCTTGAGGCGCCATTATTTAGTGTTATAATGTTATTTTCTTGCAAATATTTACGTGGGAATCAAGACTAAATATATGAGTTTTATCTAAATATGTGGTGAAGGCCGATAAAAAAAAAGGTAATGGAGAAGGGTGTTAAGGGACTATGTGACGATGCCCCAAAACCATTGAATAATTAATTACTCACAAACAAGCCTTAATTCAATGAATTGTTTCCTCAAAACTATAACATGTTTACGGAACCCCAGACCTGGTTTTAGACCTCCATTGACTTGAACTCCGACCTCTTTCTTGGAAGCCAAGGGGTACAATCAAATAAGCTAATAGGCACATCTATCCATAAACTGTAAGTCAAGAGATTCATTTTCAAATGAAAATCGAGACATGTTAGACTCTTAAAGAAGAGATTTTTTCTTCACAACAAAAGTACTGCTGTATTGGCGTTTATGAATTGTGTCATCACTGGAACAATTTTCTGGCTTCGCCACTCATCATCCTTGTATAAGAATACCACCATTTTAAGTAGATCTTTCCTGATAATTTTTATGAACAAAACCTTAAATGTAGTAAATCTATCGCGATAATAGGGTAGTGTGTGGGGCCCGAGGCCCCGCTTTCACCTAGTCCACCCCTTATGAGACCCCGTCGCACATATAGTGGTACCGAAAGTAAGGTTCCACCACACATGGCGGTGTTTGCGATGTTTGGGAGTTGAACCGTCTACAGGGGCCGTGAAACCTCGGTCTTGTCCAATTAACCAAACCCTTCGTTGGGTTTTTTTTTATTTTATTTTTATTTTGAACAAAATGAAGCCAGAAGTTATATTTGGGGTTTTTTTTCCCGCCATTCCAAGTTCAAATTGTTATGGGTTTTGAAAATTCTTTGTTCTCTGTGATTCAGGCCAGATATGCCCACCAACAAGCCTGAGAGAGTTGCTCCGACAAAGAAGAGGAGGCATGCGTCTACGGTCGCCTCCTCGCAAGGCTCTTGCACCGGTGAAATTGATCTACAAGAGGTATGTGGGAGGCAAGCATCTCCAGTCAACTCCCCGCAAAACTTTTCCACCGGTGAAGCTAATCTACGAAAGGTATATACGTTCATGTATAACTTGTTCACCACTTGTATTGATTTTTTTTTTTTTCTTGCACTTTTGATATTTTCAGATCCCAAAAAAGATTTCTATGCTCAAGATTGAAAACAAGATTTTGTAACTGTTGAGGGAACTTTTCTTCATCTGATTCAGCATTATGTCTCAATATCTCTTGGGTTATGCCATAGTTGTCAAAGGCGAAAGGTGCACCAAGGCACAAAGTCTTGTAGGGCCTTAGGCAGGAGGCGCGCACCTATGCGAAAAAATAGAAAAAAATAACAAACACCAATACTTTAAATGATAACACTTTAGGGGGAGTTTCACTAACTAGTTTTTTTCAAAAACTAGTTTTTCCCAAAAACTAAGATAGGTCACCCTCTCACAATACATTACATAAAAAGGTGTGAACACAAAAACCAAGGCAGTTTTAAAACAAAACTCCCTTAGTGGAACAACCATTGAGTTTAAGACAGCATACCATATTGTTTTACATCGTGTGGGACTCTTTTACAAGCTGTCACATCTCTATAACCTCCTACAAGGTGTTTCTGAGCTTGATTAACCCCTCCATTGGTTACTTTGCCACAAAAAATACACTTAAGTATTTGCAGGATCTGGCAAATGATGATACTTCTATGCAAGATCCATTCTATTAGCTCCGCTTGACATCTAAAAACAAACAAGCAAGTATAATTTGCTTTGGCTAATATCTTAATATACTCTTTGGAAACCCCAACATGTACGAAGAAAAAAAAAAAACCTTAATTTCAATAAAAATTTAAACAATGGTCCATTTGAAAGAGGTGTGACTTTTTGCGCCTCATCGCCTCTCACCTAGGCGTGCCTTTTTGTGCCTAGGTTGTGCCTTCTCCAAGTCGCCTTGCCTGGGATCACCACAGGCGCAATAGGTGCGCCTTGTTGTGCCTCTCGCTTAGGCTCGCCTTTGACAACTATAGATTATGCGCCTTCAAATTTTTTATTTTTATGTCATTCTTGGTGTAAACGGTGCTGCATTCTTTCACATTTCTTTTGTTCATTTGCCCATGATACGGCATATACTAATACTAATCCACAGTACTGGACAAGTTACTATCTGTGCGCTCTTTATTCTTTCATGTTGTGTACGTGGTTCTATACCAAGTCATTGGCATTTCCTAATTTTGATAGCATCTCCCTTTCATTGTCACAGTTACATCAAATCCTCCCTTTCATTGCCGCTTCCTTGTTAGAAGATAGCATCATCTTTGATAGCATCTCCCTTTCATTGTCCTCAAGCTCGTCTGAAGAAGACGAACCGGTAATACTGAAGCATCCACAACGTACGTTTCCCATCAGTGGCCAAGAGTACACGACCTGGTTACTGAATGGACATCCAGATGTAATGAGAGAGATGTTGCGTGTAGATGCCCATACATTTAGGGCATTGGTAAATCTGTTAGTGAAAAAAGGTCATCTTAAAAAATGGGATCATATGCGTTTATCAGTTGAAGAATCATTAGCCATTTTCTTGTACATTTGCGGGCATGGCAAACGACAACGGTGTGCCGCCTATCAGTTCCGACATTCAACGACCACCATATCCCGACACTTCAAGTACATGAGGCGTGCCCTGTGTAACGTAGCCCGATCAGTAATTCGGCCTCCTGATCTTAGTGAAATCCCTCCTGAAATCCTCCGCGACAAAAAATACTACCTGTGGTTTCAGGTAAAAAGTTTCTTCTCTTCTAATTTATAACAACAAATGAGGAAGCATTTCTAGCATAAAATCGTGCAACTAACATCCAGTTTTGGTAGAATTGTGTAGGAGCAATCGGTATAACTGGCATTGAAGCTGGGGTGCCTGCTTCGGATCAAGCGACACACCGAGGGAGGAAAGTTAAAATAGCTCAAAAGGTGATGGCAGCATGTTCGTTTGATGAGAAATTCACATTTGTGTATGCAGGGTGGGAAAGTTATGCCTGCGATTCCCAGATATTTGCAGCTGCTGTTTCAAATCCGTGTAATATGTTTCCTCACCCACCTGCTAGTAAGTTAAAATTGATTGTAATCGAATAATTCTAATTTTTATTACAAGCTTGGTTTGTCCTTATTAGTTTTCTGTTGGTTTAGATAAATATTACCTCGTCGATACTGGATACACAAACTTGCCTGGCTATCTAGCCCCGTATCATGGAGAACAGAAAGACGATTTGAAGGAGGTCAATACGGTTTACCATTCACCAAAGGACTTGTTCAACCATAAGCACTCATCGTTGGGAAATGTGATTGAAAGATGCTTTAATGTGTTGAAGGCTCGATTCCATATACTAAAAGCCATGTCAAATTACAACCCCATGTGCCAACCTCGGATTGTGGTAGCTTGTTGCGTGGTTCACAACTTGATACTAATACAGCGAGGGAGGGATGAATTTTTCAAACAAATTGAGGAGGAAGTTGGACATGGCAACGTGAAAGCGGGTCATAACCATATCGACTCGTCTGGTGAAGCAATGGATAATATACGGAAAGAAATTGCTGGTGCTATGTGGGAAGCATATGCGAATGCAAATTGAGTGAGTGTCACTGGCACCAGACATCTATAAATATGTGGTGTTATGTTTGTTGCTTGAAAATCTAGTACTGTCAAAATACTCGTCATGGTGTTTGTTGCTGATGTCGCATTTCTCTTTGTAGGGATGAAGAATTCGCCAAATTGCTCATGTGGCGCTGGGCCTATGCTTAATAAAACTTCGTACACCACCGATGTTTTACCGTTCTCCAAAATGGCGGGATCGCAAGTGAAGTTTCTTTTGGATCGATGAGTATGCTGGATGGAAGTGGTTAATTTGTGGATGCCGCGTCCTTTTTGTGCCTCCCCCCGTCTTTCTTGATTTCTAAGTGTTGGTTATGTTTTTAAGTAGGTAAGTAGGCAGGTTGAGTAACTTATGAACATGACTGTTGAATTCCCTTTTGCCGTGTCCGATTACGCTTTCAATTAAGTAGGTACAGTATATTGGGGTGTTCTAGTTGCATCTAAGTGATGTGGCCTCAATTGCCATTGTATGCTTGAAGCCTGACCCATTGAATTAGATGGTGCTTAATATGTCTTGTACAAAAATTAGTGATCGTAAATGTATGTATTTACCAGATTCTAACAATTCAAGTACTCACAAGTTTGAATAAAGTTCACAATAGACTTCGTAATCCTCGTAATATAATGAGAATTCTTTTGTCATGTATAGGGTACAGGAAAACAAAGTCTATCGTGGACTTACTATGCAGAGAAGTATAGTCAATGCATTGACATTGATATTGCAGTGCGGCTATTCCACTCGATCTCCTTGGTTCGGGGTGATTTTGATTTTTGGACTATGGGGGTAGCACTTCCGATCGTCTTCCCCGGCGTGGCAGATTCATCTCTTATCTCAGCAAGTTTAACGGGTGGACTGTCAGCATCTCGGACTTCTGTTTCTGTTCGACCCTTTTCCATTTTCAGGCTTTCAGCCATTGCCCTCTCCGTAGCAGCCCTTACCCGTTCAGCCCTAGCGTTTATTCTAATAGGCGATCTTCTATTTATCGTTTACTAGAAAATTAAATAACTAATTAAATAAAAGGCCAAATCAATCATTTACCATTGATATGTGGGTACGGTCCTGCAGTGGAGTTCGAATCCACCCCTCAGCAAATAAGGGACGCCAGACAGTGATCTGAGCAGTTTTCGATAACAATTTTTATCAAAAACTGTTTGGATCAAGCCCTTCCGGTGGAGTTTTATTTTATTTTATTTTATTTTTGGAGATTCCTCGCGTAGGCCCTTGAAAACACGTTTTAAAAAACATTGAACGGTTTGGACCGTTAAAATTTGATGGAGAAGTGTGACGTCCGCATGTTGGTCCGCATATAAGGGTCCTTATTAGAAGGGGATCCTATATATAACCCTTCAGCTAACTTAAGATGCGTTTTACAGCTTTGAGATGTACAGTGGTGAGAGCGTGCATGAACTGACAAACTTGATTGATGGCATACCAGATGTCAAGTTTGGTGAGAGTGAGGTACTGAAGGGCGCCAACAATGCTACAATATTCTGTTGCATCAGAGAAAGGAGCACCATCGTATGCAGAGAGCTTTGTGCCATACGCAAGGGGTGTGGGACATGGCTTGGAGTTTTGGATATGAATGCAATTAAGCACATCTATGGTGTATTTAGTTTGAGTCAAGACTAGAGTAGTCGATGTACGTTTGGCTTTGATTTCCAAGAAGAAATGAAGATCACCAAGATCTTTCATGGCGAAGTGCGTACCCAGTCGCTGAATGAAAGAAAGGGGGTTCAAAGCTTGCTGACTAGGGTTGGCAGCTAAATTCCGTCTTCGATACCCCATAAAATAAGAAAGTCGTGGAGTGCATAAGCCCCTGACGAGAGAGGGGCTACTTTTGTGTGGTAGTAATTGCGAATGAGCAAGTAGGGGGAAAATGGTATAGGGTCAATATTGTCAATTCAACTCATAATTTCCTTCGCTTTAGCTCAGGAGACTGTCGGTGACTCAGTGGCATTGGAACTCTCCGCAATAACTTTGTTGTTGAGCGTGTGGACACCACAATGAACCACCTATTGGGTTGTTCTTAGAATTTCTCTTCTTAATTTTATCTTAGGTAGTTGTACCGTGATTCCCCTTAAAACAGATAGTGTTGGGATCCATCCCATGTGGGCCAAATGGGCTTAAACCCAAGGTTGTCTAGGGTTTCCTTAGAATAGCCCTAGAGTTATAAATACTCTAATAGTCTCTCTTATGTTGATGCGTGGTAGCATAATGTGAGTGAGACAGGCTGAGAGAGTGTGAGAGGGAGAGCCAGTTGTGACTTTCCCTGACCGGAGTGGGAGCCAATTATTGCTCTCCGGAGAGGTTTTTCAACTTGTATATTGTGTATATATATATTCAATGGAGTTTTTCTCAGATTTTTTGTGTGTGTTTGAGTGTGTTTGTGAAAAGCACAACAAACTATTATTCATCATCTAATATTTGAAAGCGTTTCACTAAAATCAATATTAATTCAACAAATCTGTTCTGCTTTCGTGTTAAATTCAATATAAAAAAAGAAAGAAAAGGAAAAAAAAAGACTGATTCAGGCTGCAGCTCCATAGCTTCTATTGCACCGTGATCCAAGCTTGTGTGAATATGCTAGTCTGTTGTTGAGGCAATTCTGGGCCCTTCTCTATCACAGGCCATTACCACACCTTGACTGGATCGTCTCTCTTCACCGTTGGACTCGTATAAGTGGGACTTTAAAAGTTCAGTATACTAGCTCTTCTTCTCGTTTTTGCTTTATTTTGGTAGTTTCAAATGTCCAATGTCTAGCCCTTCAACCTTTTTTTTTTTTTTTCCCTCCCTCTTTTGGCCATAGGTAGTGTTAGTTTTTAGTAGTTGGTACATTACAACGTAGGTCGAACCCATATCCATCTATTCGATCTTGAAACCCCTCACCTGGACACCTATGCCGCCCTCCCATGCTGCTTAGACGAATGTCGTTGGTGCCCTTCACCAGCTTGGAAACAGGATTGAGAGATTTCTTTTGCAAAACTTGAGTCCGAAAAAAAAATCCCAAAAATATTTGTTTACGTATTTTTTTACATGTCAACTCAACAGCAGATCATCTCATATATATAAAATAAGAACAGAAAACAAAATAACAAAACAAAACAAAATACAAGAAATATCGCTCAGCTCCAAAGTCGGACCCATCACTCCTCCAGTGGAGTTGAGTGGAGGATCTCCACTGGATTTGTTCTTGTCGTCGTATCGTCATTGGATCTGCATTTCGCTATTGGAGAGCTTATGAAACCATTACCCAACCCACCTAATTCAAGAGCCCGAACAACACCCCACCCCCCCGGAAAATAAAATAAAATAATAATAGAGAGAGTCAGAGATCAGTAAATAGAAAGGAAAAGGAAGGGAAAAGCAGTGAAAGGGGGGCAAGGGTGAGGGAAGTCGAAACCCCAATCAATCGTTTAAGTTATAATCAAAAAATGAAATTATGACCACCACTTGATGTCAGTCTCTCTAGAATTCTCACCTCAATCTCTTTCCCTACTAGTTTTTGGTGTAATGAAAAACGAAAGGCCATAAAAAAATATTTTTGTAGCTCAATACAAATATTGGAAGGGTTTTGCTAGTTATAGCCCATAGGCATTCCTTCATAAAAAAAACAAAAAAATAAAATTATTCCTGTCACCTGCCAACAGGGACAGACTCTTTGTTGAATCAATTCGTCACTGTCAGCTTGTTTACATATAAAATTAACAGATCCAACAATTAATTGACACGTAATCAATAATGCCAAGCGTTGGCAAATATGTGCCAATGAAGACGCACTGGATTGCTGAAATAAAGATGGATTAATATGATATCGTATTAGTTCTCATGTTTGAAAAACAGTTATTGGCAGCTGCAAGTCAAACTGATATAATAAATTGACTTCGAAGCCCTGATTTCAATTGCTAAATGCATGAACTCCACGTGTAAACGTATGAAACGAGGTAGTTGACAGTTAAGACACGTGGAACATATCGTGCAAGGCAGTTATTTCCTTAACACTTAATCATTTGAGTTGATTAAGTAACTGTGCAGATTCAAATTAAAGCTTTTGAAGGAAGATTAAAGAAATTCAAGTTCAGATCTATTGGAGGGAAGAAACTGCCAATTTGTAGTAGAAAGATGGAGTTCGAAGCAAGCCAAGTTCAAATTCTTTGAGCGGGAAGTTTAAATTGCAAGCAGTGCTTATAAATAGAAGAAATCGAAGAGTGAAAAACCCCCTGGAAAATTTTTCAACAAACAACTATCAAAGAAATGATGCTTGGTTTGTTCATTGGCAAGTAGAATTAGGATTTCGACTCAGTTCGAAGTAGGTTAGGGAGTAGATTAGGAAGTAGTTTAGGAGATGGATCTCGATTGTTCTTCTAACAATCAGTTGTTCGAAGTTCTTGTTACCTTTTGTTTGAAGTTGAAGACAATTTTGAAGTAAGTCTATCTTTGATTTATCAATCAAAGTATTTTCACTGTGTTCGTTTTGTTGCTTCCAACAAAAAAATTTTGAAAAGCACTTTTCCCAAATAAAGGTTCTGCAGATGGAGTATGCCCTGCCCCATTTATTAGTCAAACTTTTGTCAGGAATCTCACAATAGTGGGCTCCACTTTTGACTCAGCAAAATGTTGTTGAGAGGGTTCTTTGAGTTTGAGGGGAGAGAGAGAGAGAGAGAGAGAGAGAGAGAGAGGCTTATGTGTTTATCCATAAACATTTTCATGTAAAACAGACGACATTCAGATTCGTTTAAGTACTTTTTCTGAAAATGCTTGTAGTCGACAGATATCAAAAATAAACACAAAGAGCAAAATCAAATCATCTAAAACATGTTCTAAAATAAAAAAACCAAAACAAAATGAAAAGAGACACATAGACATAACAGATCGGAAGTACCTCTAGCTTGTCGAATTTTTGTTGATCGGAGAAGCCATTTTCCATGCCTACAAAAGTCCTTGCTTGGGTTCTCCGTTGTGGATGGATTGCCGATCAACGGTGGTTCTCCCAACCCTGCAATCCACTGACGCGTTTATAGCACCTCTTTAAGAAGACAAGCCTGTCCAGCTGTGTGTGTGAACGATGGGATGGGATATGTCAAAAATTTCAACGATTAAACAGTGTAAAAATCTTCATAGGGTTGGGTAGGGGGAAGATGGGTTTGGAGAGAGAGAGAGAGAGAGAGAGAGAGAGAGATTCGCGCATGGGATTTGCGTATAGGCTTGTACTCTTTTGGGATTCTTTGTATAGAAATCGAGAGGTGAGATTTGCGCTACGGTCAAGGCTTGTGCTGCTGCAGATCTGAGGAGAGGAGTAAAGGAGGGTGATTAGTCATTTCTGCTTTTGCAGAAGGAGAGGGGTAAAGGGGGAGAGAGAAGCAGAAGGAGAGGGGTAATGGAGGAGAGAGAGAGCTGAAGCAGAACTAGGAGAGAGAGACGTAAAGGAGGAGAGAAAAAGGAGTCTAACGGTAATAAACAGTGGTTGAGAATATGTAAGGCCCATTAACTCTTTCCACCCGATCACTCTTTGTAAATTAATTAGTATAGAAATACAAAAAACCACTTTTGCAACATGAAACGAGCACAATGCTTGTTTCCTTGTTGTTCTTTAATTTCCTAAGTATATTGGTTTGTATTTCTTCACTTTGAAAGAAAATCCTCTTAATTGAGGTAATTGAACCATAAAAACACATCACCTGATTAGATTTGGTTTTCCAAAGCTAATCTGAGGGAGGAGATTTAAAACTCTATCTGGCACGCTTGCACACAATTATTTTCCGTTTCAAAGAAGTAAAAGAACCAAACACATTTGTTGGCACGCGCAGTGGGACACCTGAAGGTGGTAAGTGGCTCTAAAACATAGGAAGCAAGCAAATGATTCTCAAGTTGGCCAAACGCCAGAAGATGAGAATAATGTTAACCCTAGAGAGAATGAACAGATCGAAAGCCTTCAAACAGGCCCAGAAGTTCGTGTTGGTCAAGAACCAAATGTGAGAATTGGCCAGACTTCTCGGATGAATACTAGGAGTAACAAAACAATGCATGTTGATGACCCAAAGAATCTAGAAGTTGGAGGAAATGTGTCATCTAGTCAATTTGCTGAATTGATTGCTACATTTAAGGAATTGGCTCAGACCCAGAAACTTGTGTTTCAAATGTTAGAAGAATAGTCAAAACTTAGGAGTGAGCCTGTACTCTCTTCAGAAAAAAGATAAGGGAGAGGCTAGTACAAGCAAGCATAAGTCAAGATCTAGAAAAGAGCCTATAAATGTGATGATATACCAGAATCTTGGTATGAACCTCCAAAGACTTATGATCCTAAGCCTAAGATATCATTTAAGCAAACTACTAATGTCCCTTTCGAACCCAATTTTGATGGCTTAGATGGGGATAAGGGTTTTAAAAATGATGATCATGGGTTTGATGAGTATAATTTCACCCCAGGAAATCATTTTCTTGATAGGGCGAGTTTAAGGAGGCCTAATCCAGAAACTAGAATTCCCAAATATCCAGGGGTACCAGAGATGGGTAGCATGCATTCGAACCACCTTTATGAGCCTTTTGGGAGGCAAGAAGGAAGTTCGAACAGCCTAGACCTTTTGATGGTTATTATGAGAGATTTCCAGAAGACCACGTGCCTAGGAATGTGAATTGGGAACAACTTGTCAACCCAAGGGTTCCTCTAGGAGGGAATCTCGCCCTTCGAGATGAAATACTTGGCCTTATGCAGGAAGTTTATGGCCCTCTAAACTAGGGGGTACAAACTCAAATATATTGAAAACCTTATCCAGAATGGATAGATAGGCAGTTCGAAATCTCTAGAGGGTTTAAGATCCCAGATTTTACCCTATTTCAGGGGGATGAGAAACAATCAACAATTAAATACATTGCTAGATTTACTGCTCAGTGTAAGAAATTGGGTAATAATGGGTTCATTAAGTTGAAGTTATTTTCTAATTCATTGACAGGAACAGCCTTTGAATGGTACTTTAGTTTGCCACCAGAAGCAAGGTTGAAACAAAAGCCTGATGAAAAGGCTGCTCAATTTATTGCTAGATTTAAAAGGGCTAGGAACAAATGTAAACTTCAACTACCAGAAGTTGAATTTGTTAGCATTGCTCAAGATGGTTTAAGTAGGGAACTTAGGAAGAAGTTCAATTCTACTGAATTTAGGGATTTGGTTTATTAAACTTACAAAGCATCAAGATATGAATCTCTGCTAGAAGAGGATATTGATAGAAACAATTCTTCTTACTCAACATGTTATAGAGATCCTACTTATGAAATTGAATTTAGGGATTTGGTTTGCACCTTAAGGAAAATGGGCTTCACGGAAAAATGGGTCAATTTGTTACATCAATGTTTTTCCACCGTCTCCTTCTCCTTGCTCATCAATGGATCACCAACTGAGAAGTTCCTGCCGCAGCGAGGTTTACGTCAAGGAGACCCGCTATCTCCTTATTTATTCATCATCTATATGGAAACTCTCTCCTGTGTTCTTAATCAAATGGATGCTTCTGGTCAATGTCAAGGGCTTAAACTTTCACTAAATGGCATGTCCCTCTCACACCTGTTCTTTGCAGATGATTGTCTCAAAATTTTTGAACCAACTTTGGATAGTTGTGGTAATCTTAAGAGAGCTCTGGAAAGTTTTAGTCACTTCTCTGGTCAGAACATAAATCGGCAAAAATCCCATCTCACGCTTAGTCCTAACACCCCTTCGACGTTTTCCAGAAGATTTAGGGATTTTTTTGCATATCCCTATAAGTACGGACCCAGTTCCTTATCTGGGGCTCCCTCTGAAGATTACTGCAAACAAACGGGAATGTTTTAGCTTCATAATTGATTGGGCAGAAAGAGCTCTTGCTGGCTACAAAGCTGATATCTCTCAGGCAGGAAAGTTTTCCTTAATTAAGTCTATCCTGGCAGGTCAACCTTTGTATATTTGCTCTTCCTTTAAACTCCTAGTGTCCATCTGTTCTAAGTTAAAGAGAATGGTTGCGAACTATTGATGGAAGACTAAAGACAAAAAACCCATCCATTGGTTAGCCTGGAAAAAAATTGCAGCCTACAAAAATGAGGGTTGTCTAGGGATTCGTGATGTAAGCCTTTTCAATCAAGCGTTACTGGCAAAGCAATGCTAGCATCTTCGTACTAATCCAGATCTTCTCATTTCTCGAATTCTTCTCCAGAAGTATTGCTCTAAGGATAGCTTGATTAATGTTAAGGCTCACTCCAACTCCTCATGGGCTTGGAAAAACATCCTCTTTGGGCGTGATTTAATTGCCAAGTATAGACCTTGGAGAGTGGGTGATGGAACATCAATAAATCTTTTCCATGATAGGTGGATTCCTAAGCTGAATAAGCCTCTTATCCACCTTATTCCTTTCAGCGACTCGGACAATCTTAAGGTGTCTTGTCTTTTGGATGAAGGAAATAACAGGAAAGTGTGGAATGTGAGTAAGGTCAAAGAGATAATTCCAAATTCTCTTCTTGCAGAAGTTTTGGCCATTCCTCTCCCCACCAGGGATTCCCCTGATCAACTTATATGGCCTTTCACCAACTCGGGTGTTCATTCTGCCAAATCAGGGTACAGATCTTTGTATGAGATGCAGAGGCCTTCTCAAATATCCCCAAATAACTCTGTTTGGCTTCATAATGGTGTCAATGTTTGGAAAATGATTTGGAATCTGGATGTCCCAGAAAGGATTAAGATCTTCTTATGGAAATGCCTCAAGGGAATTTTCCCAGTCAGAGAAAATGTGAGATTGCGTCTTCACCAGATTTCTCCTGCGTGTCCTCTTTGTCAAACAGAAGATGAATCGATCACTCACTTATTTTGCCACTGCCCTATTTCAATCTCAGTTTGGGAGAATACCGAATTTCACAGTCCCAACTTGGTGACTCTTCAAGAAGGATCCTTTAATACTTGGCTTCTACATGAGATAACTCATTTGCAAAAAGATAAAACAGAAATTCTGCTTCTTCATTTCTATTCTTTGGGCCATCTGGAAAAGCAGAAATCATTTGGTTTTCTCAGGGGACTAGGGATGACCATCTCGGCCAACCCACCCCGATCCAACCCGTCCCCTCCCTGAATGGGTAGGGGATTTGGGGATTTTTTCGGGGATTGGGTAGGGTATGGGGATTATTTTCTAAAAAATTCAGTGATCGGGTAGGGGATGGTATTGTTGGTCTCCTCCCTGATCCCCGCCCCTCTCCGCATCCCCATTCACATATATATAGGTATATTATATATTTATATTATAAGTTTGCAATTTTTTTTTTCGGGATAAGTTTATAACTAAAGTTATAACTTGTAAAAAGTTAGGGTTACTCAACTCTTGGAAGAGGGGCTGTTGGAGACTAGTTTAAACTACTTTATGATTTTTGTTTGATGTTTGTTGCTACTAGTAACCTTGGTTTGCTCATCTTGAAACTAGAACTAGTTATTTTGTTTTGTTTAGCTTGGAACTGGAAGCAATTATTTTGTTTTATTCAGCTTGAAACTGTATCTTATATCTGATTATATGCATATGATGGCAACTGGAGTTACAGGATCACTTGCTTGGAAATATGATTTATACGCATATGCATATGAATCTGGTACTTTTATCATTTTGTGTTTTTAATTAACTTGCTAATGTTTCTTAAACAAAAAAGTACCTATTTCATACATATGCTTGCTTGCATCGACATTGTGAGATATCTGGAATTGGTCTAATGCACAACTGATGTCTTTCAAATGTCCATTTGTACATGAATTTTTGGATCCCCGATTCCCCATGGAGATCCCCGTTCCCTGCATTAGGTCGGGGATGGAGGTTAAAAAAAAATCCCCGGTGGAGATTGGGGAGAGGACATGGATTGATATGGGTTTGGGGATTGGGGATGGAGGTAGTGGCATCCACCCCCTCCCCTCCCCATGCCCATCCCTACAGGGGACCCTTTCACTGTAGACGCTACTCTTGCTATGGCTAAGGACTGTGCGCAGTGATTTTTGCGGGCTTCTATTTGGTTATCTCATTCAAAGGCTCTTCCTCTCACACAACCTTCACGAATCACTGTCTCCCTCAATTAATAATCCAATTTTTACTATTAAGAAAGCTTATATGTTGGCATCTGATCAGTGTGTTGTCCACCTTCATGTGGATAGTACTTGGAAAGAAGGGATTTCATTGGGTAGTGTGGGTTTCACGGCTAGTCATCCTAATGGGATTCTCATTGCAAAACATGCTTTATCAACCTACGCCTCGACACCTATCCAAACGGAAATTATAGCTTGCTATGAGGCCATTAAATGGGCTTTATCTCATAACTATAATATGACCATCATTTTTTTTTACTGTTTAAATGCAATTTTGCAGATAGCAGGGAAGGCTGAGTGTCATTACCATGACACTTTTTTGTTGCGCGACATAGAAGCTGAAATCACAAAGCTGCCTTTTTGTCAAATCGCTAAGGTTGCGCGTCAGGTGGTCAAGCGTGCACATCTCCTTGCAAAACATGCTCTGAATCTTTTTGTTCCCCACCCGAACAACGGTGATGGGGTTTCTCATCAGCCTTCCGTTATTACTTATGCTAGTTAATTCTTGTTTGTTTAGTGTTGATGTTTTTATGTTTATTTTAGTGTTGGAGTCTCTATGTCTTGTCATTTTGATCATACTCCTATGTTCTGTGCTTGTACTGTGTGCTTTTGCTAATGAAATTCTTCCTCCTCGAAAAAAAAAAAGCCCCACTTTCCAAACCAATAGTTGCAATAAAAAATTTCTAATTCCAAGTGATGTCTAGCATTCAAGGGAAAAAAAAAATACATTTGTAAGACCCTTGAGTACCCTTTTGTTTGTTGGTATTTTTTCTAGAACCCCTCCCCTGAATCGAGTGAAATTATTTCATGAAACAGAGGTATGTAAGAGAGAAAAAATTGTTGTTTCATTAAATATTTTTATTTATATTTAGTGGTTTCTTGTCATTTCCGACTCCTTGATGGTGCCTTACCAACCTACGCCTCGACACCTATCCAAACGGAAATTATAGCTTGCTATGAGGCCATTAAATAGGCTTTATCTCACAACTATAGTATGGCTTTCATTTTTTCTGACTGTTTAAATGCAATTTTGCAGATAGCAGGGAAGGCTGAGTGTCATTACCATGACACTTTTTTGTTGCGCAACATACAAAGCTGTCTTTTTGTCAAATCACTAAGGTTGCGCGTCAGGTGATCCAGTGTGCGCATCTCCTTGCAAAACATGCTCTGGATCTTTTTGTTCCCCACCCGGACAGCGGTGATAGGGCTTCTCATCAGCCTTCCGTTATTACTTATCCTAGTTAATTCTTGTTTGTCTAGTGTTGATGTTTTTATGTTTATTTTAGTGTTGGAGTCTCAATGTTTTGTCATTGTTATGATCGCACTCCCATGTTCTATGCTTGCACCGTGCACTTTTGTTAATGAAATTCTTCCTCCTCAAAAAAAAAAAAAAAAAATGGCCCCACTTTCCAAAGCAATGGTTGCAATAAGGCCATTCGTAGTGGTGGAGCTAAATGGACATATTAGTCAGTTATTACCACAGTTAGCTAACATTTTCTTTTTTTTGACCCATAGTAGTGTAGTTAGGAGGTTGTCAAAGTGTGACAGAGGTGGAAAGACGTTTGTGTAGAAATTAACTGTGGGTTCTGCCATAGCTACAAGAAATGAGAGAGGAGAGAGATAGAGACAAAGGGGGAAAAATGGCTCTGACTTGGATGAGAGAGGAGAAAAGTCTGGGACAAAACAAGAGAGAGGGGAAGAAAAGGAAGGGAGAGAAAGGGGTTGGGTGCACAACTATTGGACACGGATGAACAAAATTGTGGGACCCATTTTTAACAAAATGCTAACTTTTCTATTAGAACCCAAATGCATAAAACTACCTAATAACAACTTAACTCACACAATTGGGTCCCACTTTTTACATTTTTGTGTCATTTAGCAACACAAATTTAACTCCACCACTACGAATGGCCTAAAAAAATTCTAATTCCAAGTGATGTCTAGCATTCAAGAACAAAAAAAAAAATTACATTTGTAAGACCCATAAGTACCCTTTTGTTTGTTGGTATTTTTTCTAGAACCCCTCCTCTGAATCGAGTGAAATTATTTCATGAAACAGAGGTATAGCTGTAAGAGAGAAAAAATTGTTGTTTCATTCTTGACTATGGGCTCGGTGTTCAACTAATATTTTTATTTATATTTAATGGTTTCTTCTTGTCATTTTCGACTCCTTGATAGTACCTTTAGCTTTCCTTACTTTTCATTGAATTTGCTTCTCTTTCTCTCCATTTTTATACTCTTCTGCCAGTAGACTTGGTTCGGTTTACGTCGAATCAAAAAATAATGTTGATGTTAGCCTGGGACCATGTTGCTATCACATGCACGTCGTCCAGACGCATTATATGTTTCACATGTTCGTTTAACTACGGTGGTCTTGTTACCATACTATCCCAAAAAATCTAGCAATTTGCCAAACAAGAAAAAAAAATGTGCCGAACCAATTTAGTAACAAAAACAATTGTACTTATGCGTGCAAGTGTGTTCGAGCCCAAATTCATTCAATGTACATGCATCCCTCATTATTTTGATCAATTTGCATTTTGATTCCAAACACATCCATGTTCTAAACTTTCTTAATTAACCAAGCTCCATCCAAAGTTCCAAACAGTCAGAAGGGTCACCAAATACGGTGATAACACAGGGGCACAAGTGCAAACTCATTGTGAGAAGGGAAAAAAAGGAGTATTACTCTGTTAGAGAGAGAGAGAGAGAGAGAGAGAGAGAGAGACCCGTGGTTGACACGTAAGCTGAGTTCCCTTTAACATGGAAAAGTGTCCAATGACCAATGTAATACATTTTCCTCTTCCATTTTATACTCTATCTACAGGTTAGTAGAGGCGTAGGTGATACTCGGATAGCTTCGCTTCTCTGCCCACATTTCCCATTTCTTGAATTTTCTGACCTTCAAAGGTACGTTGTTTGATTAAATTCCCCAAAGATTCCCTTCAGTGCCTTCTTCTTTTTGTACACTTCTATGCGATTGCTTCAACTCCAAGTACAACAACGTTCATTCACGCCATCCTCGATCTTTTCATTTTCTATTAAACTTTAGGCTCATAGACATCAATAATTGGTATTCTTTATTAAAACCCTGTTCATCTTTTTTCTTTTCTTTTGATTTCTCTTCATTTTGACGAACTTTGGGGGTTTGGCGTTGAAGGGTAGTAGGTAAAATTTTGGTTTAGAGAGAGAAAGGGGGACTTCTAGAGAGAGAAAAGGGGAAGAGTGGGGAGAAATGGGGAGGCTGTTTGTGGTGACTCTTGAGGGAAAGATCTACAGCTGCAAGCACTGCAAAACCCATATATCTCTCTGTGAAGATATCGTTTCCAAGGTTTTTCCTCTTCTCTTCTCTAATTGTGATGATCGGCCTATGCTTTGTCGTTTTCTTTCATTCTTTTTTTTATTTATTAGCTCTTTTTTGGTCAAAGTTGTGTGTGGTTTCTGATTGATGATTGGATTACTGTTATGATTTGGTGATCGCGTACAAAATCAGTTTATGTATTTTTTTTTTTTTTTCCTTTGTTGAACTTGAATTTGGTATATGTACTTGTGAGGAACAAAATAAGGATTTTGGCTCCCGTTGATAGATGTGTTTTTTGAATAAATGTTACTCCATAAGGAATATTTCAACAAGGATATTTCGCTACAAGTGGATTGTGCAACTAGATCAGGAGATAGATTAGAGTGAGGAGAGATGTAGTACATCATTACAATCCTGGAATAACTACCGATATCCCAAATCACTCTAATTACATATTTACTTCAAACAGACTCAAACTCAAAATCCATCGTAAGCTTTCAAATCTGAGCTTGAGCCATTTTTATCCACTAACAATGCCAAATCCCTTCATTTAAAACCCGCGGAGTCTTAATGATTTGATAAACAAATGACAGATTCATTGTTTGTGGTCTGCTCTTGATTTCTTTATTTTTCCGGTATTGCACGATTGTCGTTCTTTTTTTCCGAGGATTTCCAACTCCTCCCAACCAGGAAATGAGGAGAGACCATTTAAGGCCCTTTGTCCTTTGACTCCAAATATGCCTTCTCAGTTCTCGTAAGTTATGGTCAAGATTAAGATTATGCAGTATCTTTATATTTTTTGTTCACTTTAAGGACCAATTTGGCCATAAAATATGGAGCATGAATATCAGAGGACTGATCTGACAATCCAGAAATAGTTGAACGGTCAATATTAGATGTGATATTCTTTACATGGAAGCTCGTTGTAGACATCATTAGACAATTTTCTCAGAAATTGCTATATATCTTAATTGGCTGGTACTAACTTTTTTGAGGGATCCTTCATCAGTGGTTTGAAGCTACGAATTTTCTTGACATTGTAGATAAAAAGAAAAGTTATAGTTTGCTAGAGCTCAGGAAAGCTCCTTGTCACACACTATTTCATTTATTGTGTTGGTGTCGTTTCTATTGTTTATTAGTATTTAAATGGAGAAATTCTCGGTCCTTGATCCACTCCATTGGAGGGTAAAAGCTGTGAGCTGAACCAATGAATAGGTCCAAACGGTGCCATGATGTCAAATACTTGTTCCTCAATTTTCTAGCTGAATTTGAAGTTAAAGCATTTCGTGGCTTAGGACAGTGTAGTGTTGGGCCTGGAGTGCCCCCAATGGATTTGGTTACACAATGCCACTCCCTGCGACCGCTCTAAAAAGAAACTTGCGGGTGCGATGTCGAGTGCCATAAAAGACTTAATTGAAGCCCTTCCTAACACCAATTGGTTTAGGAGAGATGGTGGAAAAGCGGTCCGACACGTGGTATTAGAGCCAAGAGGTCATGGGTTCAAGTCGCGGGAGAGTCATTGTGAGGGAGGGATTGTTGGGCCCAGAGTGCCCCCATGAATTTAGTTACACAATGCCACTCCTTACGACCGCTCTAAAAATAAACTTGCGGGTGCGATGTCGAATGCCATAAAAGACTTAATTGAAGCCCTTCCGAACACCAATTGGTTTAGAAGAGATGATCGAAAAGAGGTCCGACAGTAGGTCTAAAAGTGACGTGAATCTTTTGTTTCCTTCCGTGCACCAATTTTATAGATCTTTTTTGAGGAACATTTGATTATAGAGATGACAATCCTCTCAATAGTATGTCTAATGGAAGAACACCTTGCACATTGTTTGCTTACAAGTTACAGGGAGCTTGTAGCCACTTGTACATATGCAAAACACCCGGATAATGATGTTTCTGTGTAGTCTACTGTACATCTTATGCTACTGCCTTCTCAAAAAGTAAAGTGACTCAGAAAGTACTTTTCCTCTCCAATTGGAGGTTTCTCTCTTAAATGTGTCTTTGTCAGCGGGTTTCTTGACCAATTCAGACTACCACTTGATTGTAGACATGGAGTGGCTATATGTGAATCATATATCGCTAAAGAGGATCATACATTTGAATGTTTATATAGTTATGTACGTACTACGTAAGTACGTATGACATATATTTATTTTCTTTCCTTAGGGAAGTATAAGTACTTTGATATGATGAATGTTGTTCTACCAAAGTGAGAAGGAAAATAACTCTACCTTGGATAACAACAAATAATACAACTAGGGCTTGAATGTTTAGAATGTTTCGTAAATTTACTATATACAAGGCCCTGGTTTGTTTTTTTATTGGGTTATTTTTGGGGGAATTTTGGCTTTGATCTCAAGTTCATGCTTTGTTAGGAGCTTTCTTGATAAACAAATTTTCTGACTGTGTGTTTTGCCTTCTGTTCTTCCACCCAGTCTTTCCACTGCAGGCATGGGAAGGCTTATCTCTTCAGTAAGGTGTAAGTTATTCTTGATTTTGGGCAATCATGAATATATCTACTCGCAAAACTATAATAGAACTTCGTATGGACATAATACAAGAGGTTGTATCAGAAAAACGGGGGGTTGTCAGTGGAAGGGAAAAGGATTGGCAATGGAAGTTCCTTGCTTTCTCAAATGCGTGGTGGATAAGGAAATTTGACTCCATTACTTGCTTAGTCTTTTGTGTAACTGTACAGGGAGTGAGTATGAGCTCCTTCGTCTGTTTCATTTGCTGTTGATTTTCTCTATTAAGGAAACTTAGCATTCCCCTGAATATGTTAGGGAAATTTCTTGCACCATTAAGAGGTGATTCCTTTGCTCACAATTATATGCTTCCCTCCAAAAATGAACTTTTCAGGATCTTAAAGAATCAGTCTGTCACTCCATCCTTCATAATTTGTATGTTCAACTGCACGTGAGCAGAACAGGAGACTAGGGAAATGCGTTACTGAAAAATCAGTTAACAAATTGAAGAATTGAGAATTGAGTGCTTTTGATTGGCACGATTGACATTGTGCATCGACTTTTCAGTGCTGTGACATTTCCATGTTCTTATGTTTCTGATCTTCCAGAGTGAATGTCACTATTGGGGAGATAGAAGAAAGGATGATGATGACAGGAATGCATGCTGTTTGTGACATTTTCTGTGTTGGGTGCGGATCAATTTTGGGATGGAAATACGTAAGAGCACCGGGGAGAGATTATAAACCTGTGTGTGTGAGTCAATTCTGATTGGTTTACTTCGTTTGTTAGTTACGTAGGCTTTTATTTTTCAGGAGACCGCCCATGAAAAGAACCAAAAGTACAAGGAAGGAAAATCTGTCCTCGAGCGGTTAGTAGTTGAACTATTTCAAACAGTTGAAATTTGAAAATACTTTTAAGAATACAAATAATTTTATAATTTAGGAAAATCTGCCCTCGAGGGGTTAGTAATTTGTCCAGTTATTCTGCATTCCGGAGGAGGAAAAAAGATGTGCCGCTTGAGATGATTTTCTGTTTTTGTTGCATTGGGCAGGTTTAAGATTATAGGCCCAGATGAAAGCAGGTACTGGGTAGGTCGCGAAACACATATTGGTGGAAGTGATGCTGATGATGTTTGATCACTATTACCCTTCATTCCAACTGTACAGTCTTCATCCCTAATTGTTCTCAATTGAACTTGTGAATTCTTGAATTTGACATCTGATTTGGGTAGCTTCACCAAGTTACCCCAAATAACATGTACCAAAGACTCCGTTCATATGATTTACTAGACATCCGAGTTTCTATTTAAACATTTTCTCTTGTCATCTTGTATTTCTCCATCGTATTCCAGTACTCATTGAAAATTTTCAGGAATCTCACGGCATATCACGAGATTTTTCTCATTTTCTTTCCAGGACAATTAGAAACGAGAAATTTTATCCTTCATATCACTTCAATTTAAATCACCACATTTTGATGATTTAGTGATAGTACTTGCTCGAATCAGTCACAAATCAGGAGCATCAGTCAGTCACGCGGTGTAACACGTCTATGAAATTTGTGCACACGTTGGAGTTTGAGTTGTCCCAGTGGTTAAGACTCTTGTACCTTCCCAATTGTGATGGCCAAATTTCTGTCTAATGCACAAAGCTTCTACCCCATCTTATTCCCCCTTACTGTTTACCCACAAGCTGATGAGGACAAGCAATTTGCATATGGTCCACCATAACTTGCTAATGTTTGGCAGACCAACCCAGTTTTAATGATTATCCGTCTGGTTTAAAATATACGAGTGTGGAGTCCTATGAACCCACTCCATTTAACAGTTTGCGGACAAATCAGATCAGACGAGAAATAGTCCTGAAAAGAACAGGTGCCAGACACCCATGTAGTCTTTGTTTTCTTTTTCTCTTCATCTATTCTTTGTTTAAAAGGGTAATTGTAATCTGAAATTTACATCCTAGTAACCTTCACAACACTACCATGGAAAATTTCTGGGTTCATAGGTCTTTTTACCTTATCCCCTTGGTTCTATTTGCATGTGGCAATTTATTTACTTTGGGGCATTCACCAAGCAACCAGACCAAGGTTCTGAATCTCGTACCGGACAGGGTATCGGTTTTCTTACTAGTACGGTACGGTACCAGTACCGTTTCGGATTTAGCGGTACTACCTGTATATATGTTTATATATATATATAATCAAAAAATTTCCTAGCATCACCTTTTTTTTTGTGGTTAATTATATCATCCATGAACTATAATTAGACAACAAATATCATAAAACGGCTTTCAAACTAACAAATAAACGTTCCAAGTGCATAACACAACAACAAAACAAACGCAAAGTTCTCCGAAGACGCACAAAGTTCTCCAAAAGGACACACAAAGTTCTCTAAAAGAGACTTAACAAGCACATAAAAGAACACATAGGATGTCATTCTTTAACATCTTCAACATGAATATATGGATCATTTTCTCCTCCAATATCCCAATTATATTGGGACATATTCTCGGGTGGAAAATCATCTGCAGCATCATCAAAGATAGGTGGATCATCCAAAGTCAATCCTTCTAAAGATGGTAGTTCAATAATCTCCCATGCAATATCCTCATGATCATCAAGTAGACTAGGTTCTTCATACACCCAATCATCCAACACATCTATGTTCTCGAGACTTATCGGATCAAGTGCATCTTTCCTTCGCTTTATAAATCTACAAAGGAATTATCACAATTCATAAGATCGATATTCGAAACATTAATTATAAATTTAGCAAATTTTTTTGAAATAATACCTTTCTCGAAGTTTCAAATTATAGCGAACGTAGACTAAATCATTGAGTCTTTTGTGCTCTAGTCTATTTCACCTTTTTGAATGGATGAACTCAAACGTGCTCCAGTTTTTCTCACATTCAGTTGCACTACAACATTGACTAAGTACTTGAACAGCAAATGTTTGTAGATCGAGGCAATCATTTCCGAATTGCTCCCACCATGCAACTAAAAAAATTAAAAACTTGTCCAGACTCTCAGTGTGGGACTGCACAGCAATTCCATATTTTGGGTAACTGTCCAACAAATACATTTTTTTTTTTTGGTTTGACGGTCACAGTCCAATCTAGTTTACGGTCACTTGCGACTAATTCCCTCTCCTCTCCAATCAAAGGCAAGTCATCCATGCCAAAACTAGAAAATTCACAATAAATTACTTTCATGTGACCTGACACTAAGAATCAAACTCTGGTTAATTGTGTGAGGAGCAATAAATCTATAATTCATCAACTCAAAAAAAAAAAAATTCAAATGCATCAATATAAGTGGCCCATGAAACTGCCCACTTTAGGATCCTTTTTTTTTTTTTTTTTTGGAACTTATCTCCACCCCAAATTCATATGATTGAAATTTGAATCGGCTGCAATTGCTAATGCCGCAGAGATCATTTAGCTCACAAATGTGTGTGTGTGTATGTATGCAGCCCGTCAAATTTAGCCGAACCGTTAGTATGAGACTTAAATTTAAATCAAAACAATAGAAACTCTCATTTTCCTCAAATCCAGACAACCAATCTGTCCAAACCAAGTTCATTTCAGATAACTGAGCATTGCAACAACTAAATTTTGGTCTCCTCCAATGTAACAACCAAACATCAGGGCAGAAATGTTGCCATTGGTAGAAGAGAAGCCTGTTATTTCAGATAAAGATCTGATCCATCTGTGTATTATTTGTCGAATCACCCGAGCGAATAAACCATTTGCTTAGAAAGCTCTGTGCCCACAGCTCTCATGTATCTGTGCAACTGGGTTTCCAAGTAACGCCTTTGAGGGGGAGCGAAAGCATGTTGCAGATCCTTCAACAAAAACGAACATCGTGCCAATTACATTAAAACATGGATGAAAAACAAGAACGGAAGAAGAAGATAAGTTGCACCAAATAGCACTTCCTCTGTTCTTCAAACACTATGGGTTTTCGAATTCACACAAGAGGGCAATATCCAAAATGTAAAGCACCGCGAAATTCAGGAGTAGTAATCCAACCTTAAAGAGGTAGAGGACCTTATCAAATCCTCACACCCCATGAGCGACAGATGCGAGATTCACTCATTTTTTCCTTCCAACAATACCGAAAGGGGAAACCATATCCACACAACCGATTCACACAATGGACCAAATATTCCAGGGTTTAGCAAGGGCCAAACCCTCCATCGATATAGGCGGAATACGAAAGTAACAAGGAGGGCCTCCGCAAATGCATGCATGCAATAATTTTGGAATGCTAATTAAAGAGAATGGAAAATAAGGGAAAAGCAGATAAGAACCCAATCAATAATCATCCTCTCTTTTTCATTTATTTTATATTTATTGTGGCTGCCCTTTCCATTTCTTCCCAATCTGCAACTGGATCTTCAAAATATATTAAGAGGGGCAGAGAGAGTTACTGAGTATTCATTTTGTTTTGTAGGAATAATTGGTAAGCCCTACTATGGTGATAACTGGTAAGCCCTAATACTCAGTCATGATGATTTTGGAACACTAATTTAGTACAATGAGACCAACTTGAAACAAGGGGGAAAGGCCAAAACGGAAAGGAAAAGGAAGAGGAAATAAATAGTAATTCCCCTAAGCCAGCACTATCAATCAACCAAAATAGCAGACTGCAATCTTCCATTTACTTAACAAACCTCCCCTTTTCCGTGCTCCAGTAAGGAAACAGGGAAAATATCTTCCCCTCCTTAATTACATTTATCTTTTCTATTCAAGTAACGAATACAAATAAAATGACATATTTCTTTCTCCTTCATCTCACATTTGGAATCCTTCAAACACAATGGGAACATTAGATTGCTCATCACCGAAGTGTGCAAAAGAGCATAGAGTACTCATACCTGATATCTTAGGCGAGATTCCTTCAAACCAATCAAAGTATCGCCAACATTTCCATCTTCTACTAGCGAAGCAGTCAATAAACTGAATTCTGAGTCTGATTCATCATCAGAGTCCTCAATAAGTTCAGTCACTTCTTCATCTTCATCAACGGGAACATCAATCATGTCTTCTTGGACAGGCCCATCATGTTGCATTTCCATATTATTTTCAAGTGCTATAGGTTCTGAGAACTCTCCATTTGGTACAGTGGCAAAATCAGATAAGATGACATAGGGTTTCTTATCAAGCAACGGCCGTGCAATCTCAAATGGCACCCACCTGCAGAAAAACTATGCCCTTGTTGGAAAAGAACACCAAGAAAACAGAAGCCCATGATGCCTAGACCCACCTAAAACTTATATGCCATTGTACACGGACACATGATCAGAACATGCAACACTAGGATAATAACTAACAGATCGAACGTTTAATAAAAGTTATCTCACATAAGAAAAGTTAGGCATCCTCAGTGAAGCATTGGAACCACAAATATCAGGCAAAATACCTGTAAACTAAACCTCAAGTTCACATGATGCAAACTGAAAACTGAGGTACTTCCAAACACAGGAGCAAATTGCTCTAAATACACCATATCTTACCATCAAAAACCACAAAGATGATCAGAAAAAGCGTAGATTATACTGAGAGATATTATATGATATCAAAAAATTTAGTTGGTGAGTTGCTAAAGCAGATGACGAACTTACTGGTTACGAAGAGGACAGAGAAGCTCAGATGGGCAATAAGCTGCTTTATATCTCATCTTGTTGCAGGAGTGTATGTAATATCCAAGATAATAATACTCTAAGCTAGGACACTTGAGTTGATTCTCCTTCACCCAAGCTATTTCTTGCAAGGCCGAGTATTTGCCAAGTGATAAAGATGCAAGGTCTGGGTCCCAGAATAGGTATTTACTTGACAAACATTTTGGAAGGATATCAATCACTCCAACTGCAACTAGCTGGCCATCAATCAAATATTGCTGATGGAATGAACCGAAGCCACATGGAGGAACTGAATCATTATCAAGTGATGGAACATCTATCAAGGGAGAGTCAACTAAAAATCTCTTGTACGAGCTTTCTGTAACATGATCTGGGCTTTCATTATGCACGTTAATCTGATATCTCCGATACAAGGCAAATTCTTCTGGATCAAAACTTGACCTTTTCAAACGGACCTCAAGCCTGTGTCTTTTTTCCTCAGGATATTCACAGACCTTCTTCAAACAACACCCTTTAACACCACTTCCTGCAGGAGACTCTTTGGACTTCGAAACTTTTTCATCTACCTCATCCAACCATGCCATTTTATTAGCAGAATAGAAGTTAATGTGCCCATTGCAAGCTCTGATCGACAGACCAGACACTTCTGCCAACTGACATAGTGAACTTGACAATGTTTCTGCAATCATTTTTGGGGAGAGCTCATGAGACTGGCTATTATGTTCAGTGCTATCTCTTGACAACATCATATTGTGTGCTTCCTTCGCTGAGTGCCTCACAGCAGCTGCAATCTGGAAGGAAATATTGCTGGAGAACAACAGATCCTCAGATCCTTTCACAAGCAACTTCCTTTTGGACGGTGCAACCTTTTTAATAGAAGCTTTTGGTAATTGAATGTCATGAGGAAAGTTTCCACTTCCAAGAAATGCATGAACTGCATCATCAATCTTGTCTGATAAATAATGAAGAAACTGAACCTTCTTCTCTTCAATTTTACCTGCCAAAGATTCCCTTGCTGCGGAACTGGCAATTTCATTAGGGATGGTGCTGCATGAAGCCTTAGAAGTATTTGGCTCATCTATGCCCTCATCCATCTTTTTCACATCCAACATGCCATCTAGAAACCTATTAGTTAGTAATCACCGCAGTCAGTACATTTTATGTCACACCATTCTGAAAGAAGCTAACAGTAATACACATATCTATGCATGAGAGTTTCAATGTAACTGTCCCTGCATAAGAAAGTTGACATATTACGCAAAATTCATAATAAACAGGAATCATCACATTTGGATGAAGAAAACCCTGCTTTAAAGAAATTCAATGCCTACTCATCAGACATAAGGTAAACCAGAGCTCAATAACAATTAATGACTTCAAATAGAAGCTCGTGATTCTTTAGAAGTCTCACCCACAACTAGATGCATGTAGTCATGTAAGTTGCACGCATAGGAATGAAAGAACCAGAAAGCTAGAGAGGGAAAATAAAAATGACCTTTGCATACGTTTAGAGACTCTGAGCTGCTCTTTTGAAGGGCAAAAATCACTTGCCTTGAGACGGATAGTATAAGCAGGACAGCATGTCCTTTCCATCTCAAATTTGTAAAGGAAACAGCCAGACCTTCTCCAACCTCTGTCGAGAAGGGCTACAAGCAAAAATATAATGGAGCCAGTAAATATGCCAAAAACAGAGCCACCTCCCCAACACAAAGGGAAAAAGAAAAGACATTATCAAATTTGTGAAGAACACAATAGCATTACTTCTGCAACTCAAGCAGACGACAGGTTATTCAAAACACTACAGCAGGCTTCTATTGCCTGCATAGTTTATCTTTCAACGTTCAGCAAATATTGCATCAACTCAGATGTGCCCTCCCGCCACCATTAGCTAGTTTAACTAACACTAACCCAATCAGTTGAAGATCCCAAGTTTTAATAATGATCAGCAAACTACAAGCATCTAAAACAGAGTTTTGCCTATGACCGTGCATTTGTGTGTTTTTGTGTGTGAGAGAGAGAAGCAGACACACACACACAAAGACACCCATCAAATCATGACACCACTGATGACTCCAACTTTGGAAAAGACGATTAATGACACCTTATTGGATTCTCGTGATGCCATTCTTGGTCTACTAAACCACAGAGTAGAAAGGAAGAGAAAAACTGTCAAAATGTAACCATGTCGACTCCCAACTAAGGCTCCTTTATTCACATGCTTACCAAGTCTGGACTAAAAAAACATGATCAGAAGCAACAGTTACCAACCTTGATAGTGATCAACTGTCAAACTGTGTGCCCATATACCTGCAAAATCAAGACATCACGTTTAAAACTGGAAACCACATGTAAACCTGTATCCACTTCAGTGTAATCCAGTATCAGAATTCAGAAGTTCCTCAGCACGAGTACACTAAATGAATTCAGTTAAAATAATGGATCAAGAATACTTGTTATTTGTCTTTTGAAGATCTACGTGGAATGTGGCACGGGAAAATTTTGCAAAATTTTATTCTAATACGAGATGTTTCCCAAAAATGCCACTCAGTGAGCCCCTACTGCCTGGATCAAGATGGGGCCAGGACAATACGGGTATAAATTAAATAAACTAAGTTTTCCCTGAAGACACTACTGCAATATTTGTTAAGATTTTGTAACCAAAATTTGTCAACTACATGTTTCAAGCCTTCAAAAGCATCCTATGCAGCCCTGAGAGTCTCGTAACAAACTCATAATCAAAAGGAGAATGGTGGCATTAAAGTAAAGAATAAGAGTGAACTTGTCAACCACATGTTCCAAACTTTCAAAAGTCCCCTAAGCAACCCTAAAAGCCTCATAGAAAATTCACCATCAAAACTACAACAGTGGCATTAAAGGAAAGAAGAAGAGTGATCTTGAACAATAAACCAGCAAAAACCATGTTTTCACACTGAACTACCATGCTTCCAGAGCTGAATTTGTGGCCAGACTTTTAGGAGTGGACAGAGTGGTTGGCATTTGGAAATTGGCAAAATATATGTATTTTCGAATTAGCAAACAACTTCTTTCCTAACCGGAAATTCACAAGATCCCTATTTATTGTATGTAAACCATTTCCCATACCAAGTTTATAACTTATTGATGTGCTTTCGCTCCCCAAATATTAAAACCCATCTAAATTTACCTCCATTTTTTACACGTCCGCCAACAATTTTCTTCTCGAAATCACCCAAGTAGGTTTCTATAATCAATTTTCTTCTCAAAATCACCCAAGTAGGTGGAACAAATCATTAAAACTGCCGGGCAGCAACAAATTAAGAGCAGAGAATTGCGAAACTCCAATCAAGGAGTGTATCTAAACACGAGGGTATAGATGCGAGATACGAACACAATTGAGGCACTGACCGTGAGAAATACTGGTAGGTCCACCGGATTTACAGTACCCGCAAGAGCTTCTACGGCGGCCATAGTCATCGATGACGCTTTCGCCTCTGTTGCTTCCGTCGCCGCCGCTGCTACTAGCGTCGTTCCTCATCTCCTCCGCCATTATTAAACTTTCTCCACTAGTTAAGGAGAACCCACCTAGGGTACAATTACAGCGAGGGCTAGCGCACGAATCGTGGGGCCTCTCTCTCCTCTCTCTCTCTCTAGGAGGTTGTTTCGCTCAATTGAACGAAGGTTACAACTGTTCCAGAGAAATGAAGCTCGCAAGTTGCGAATACAGTGGGTCAATTGCAATCAGTGGGCGTCGAGTCGTACCAATTCTCCCTACATTTGTCTCGTGTATATATATATAGGAAGAGCTTCTCCTCCGGGATCCGAGACTCCGGGACTCCATGATCCGATTATTTTTTTGACGATCCAAGCCGTCCAATGTGTTCAGAAGGTGTTTTCTTAGGTCCATGCAAAAAATCTTCAAAAAAAAAATACCGGGAAGAGCTTGATCCAAGCAGTTTCCGCAAAACTGTAAAATATACGGTTTTTGCGAAAAACTGCTTGGATCAAGCCCTTCTCGGTATTTTTTTTTTGAAGATTTATAGCGTGGACCATTGAAATCACCTTCTGAAAACATTGGACGGCTCGGATTTTCCAAAAACAACTTGCAAAACAAAAAAAATAAGATTTTTCTTATTTCCGGGAGTCCCGGATTAGAAAATTTCTGTATATATATGTATATATATATATATATTATATGGAAAGATAAAAAAGATCATGGTTGTGTTTGGCTAGATAGTTTAGTTAGGTTTGATGATATCATCAGGTATAATGAGTGAAGAGAGATAGAGAGAGAAATGAGGGAAATGACGACGATGTCATCAAAACTAAAACTAAACTGGAAAACGAACGGGGCCCATATAACACTACACTTTAGACCAAAAAAAAAAAATACTAGATGAGTAGTTTTTGTGGTTTTATAGAACTTTTCTTTATTTTGGCCATAAATGTTTACATCAAAAACTCTTCTCTTCGAAATGGATGATTAATTAACGTGAATCTATTGAACATTAATAAATACTAACAAAAATACCAAAAATAGGAAGAATGAGGCCTTAAAATTTTATAAGTCTAATATTATGAAAATAATTCAGAAGTGAATAATTGTTCCAAATATACAATTTCAAAACATAGTTCTAGACATAAATGTGTTCTAAGCCGTTTGGTACATATGAGCAACATAACTTCTATTGAAAGCTACTGAACTGTCAATCTGTTTGTATCTAATATAATATATATATATATATATATATATATATATATATATATATATATATATATATATATATATATGGCTTTTGTTAAAATGTGCCCTCAAGGCACATGTTAAAGCTCATTAAATGATATTAACTAACCCCACTTATGGATAGGAAATTGCGAAAGTACTTAATGCATTGAAGTAGGAGAATATTTGAATATGGTAAGACTAAAATACCCCTTAATTTTTCCTTCCCTCAATTTTTTTATTGCCTTTTCACCTTTTCTAATCTTTACAACTTCCATGGGATATCTTCAGATTTCTTTGATTAGTATTCCACGGCCATAAGGTAAGAAGAAAAGAAAAAGAATGACTAAATGATGGTGAGATAATATGTTACCAATATGGGGGAAAATGTACCCTACGTTTTACTTCTTTTATTAATTACTTTATAGAGTAATATTTTGATACACGGCAATTAGCAAGAAGACAAGAGGGGGAAAAAAATGAAATTTAGGTGCATAGAATTGTGGTGAAAAGATAATTAGGGTGAGTTTCCACTAAAAATACCTTTTCCATATTTAAAAAAAAATTACTGTTTAAAAAAAAAATCCTCTTTCCAACTGTGGTCAAAGTGGGTCACGTTTTTTGTAAATGGTAATTTTGTGTTGTATGTTAGGGGAATGACTTGCAAGAAAATACTGAAAACCCTGTCAAAAATATCGAGAATAACGAAAATATCAAAAAATACCATGTTGAAGTTAAATAAAAAAGGTACTTAGAATTTTACTTCATTTAATTTTATTGTCTGATATATTTGCATTTTCTTGGTTTATTTTGTAGCTAAGATTTTTTAATGGTAAATATTTTTTTACTCTGAAATGAGTTTTCTAATTTTCCAAATAATTTTTTATAATGCTCATGAGCTAAATTATCTGCTCAAGAGTGTTCGGGCAGGAAATTGGTAATACTTTGATTGGTGGAATGTTGGGAGGCTAGAAGTATTCGGAATATTTAGAAGCAAAAATCTAAATGTTGAAACTAGGGGTACTATTATCCAACTCGCTAATAGTTGATCCATAATAAATGAAGAGTTAAGGCTGATTTTTTAAACTTAGATTTCCTATGCAATCAAAGATAAATAAATAAGGTAAAAGTAGTTTTTTATCATATGCCTATAGGGCACATGTTAACAACACCCTATATATATAAGGAGAACCCTAATTTGGTCTTATATTAATGCTATATTAAATTTTCAGTGAACAAAAAAAGTCTCCACTAATTATATTTATGAAAAAAAATTAATTACTGAACTCCACCGTGAGTGCGAAAAAAGAAAAAAAGAACTCACCACGAAAAAATTACACGTTCCATGACACTTTAATTATCATGGATTCACCAAAGCAAAATCACCATGCTTACCACTGCTACCCCTTTGTCCCATGTTCATTTAATTGACCTAAGCCTCTCTTTAAGGGATATGACAAAATTGCAATCGCATAATGCATGTGTTTGTTACATGCAATTCGTAATTTGTAATCAATTCTATTTGAAAACCTTTATTGAAATTTCTCTGTCTCTTTTTCCTTCAATTTTCATGCAATTGAATTGTTTAATAATGAAAAACGGTTCCATCGCATATTTTCCCTGCTCAATTGCACACGCATCCAAAATGTCTAGAAGCTAGAAAGCTAGATACCTCATACACTTCTTACACTTTCACACTCTTTTGTAGTATATGTTTTAAGCATGTTAATACAGGTTTTCGAATTTTGCTACCAGCACTTACTTTCAGCCCGACTTTCATCCCGAAATCCGACGTGGAATCCACTTTATATATTTTATAATTTCTCTCTCTCTCTCTCTCTCTCTCTCTCTCTCTCTTACTCCTTCCGTCCATCCCTCTCAACTCTCTCTCTCTCTCTCACTCCCTGACTTCTTTTTCAGGTTTTCAATCCAAACAACCACCCAGTGGTTGATTTTAGTATTTTTCTATATTAAATGGCTTTGAATGTAATTGTATCCCAAAATTGTGCTCTACAATTTTTGTTTGGAAATAGAAATAGGAGAAAAACAAATACTACTACTATTTCTATTTACCTCTCTTCTTTTCTTTAATTTTTTGGGGTAAATACTACTGTGATACCAAAACCAAATCACAGAAAATACTTCAAGTGCAGTGCAAGCTATACTTGCTTTCCTTTGTATGGGTTTTTAAAGAAGCTTTTTGAGATACTTCTCTAATTTGTTTACTTGTCATTAAAAATGAACATGTCAAAATTAGTACGTTGTGCCCCCCATGTTGATTTTGAACTTTTAAATTAGCTGTGTCCCCTATGTTGGTTTTTTAAAAAGTTTAAATCCAGAGACATTCACATGTAATCACCCATGTTCGGAAAAAGGCTACAATACCCCTTATCTAGGTGTGTATAATACACACTCTTATAAAAGTCATGATTTTTCTATAAAAGTTACGATTTTTTTTTTAAAAAAAAAAAGTTACGAGACATACCAAAATATTACAATCATATAAAATATTACAAATCATATTGCCGAAAAGTTACGAAAAACTAAAAAAAATTTACGATTGCCAATGAAATGGCACAATCTGAACCATACAATAGGTGCATATGGTACACACCTTTAATGGGTGTGTATTGTAGCCATTTCCCCCTCATTTTGGATACATAGATGAGAAAAAAAGAGATTACTCCATTACTCATTGTGAATAATTTATTCCACTACATTAAAGCAAGCATTTTAAATACGTATAAAATTAGGAGATAAATTAATAATTGTAGGTTGAGAGACTTTACACGAAGTAAAATTTATCTAAGCACATTCCCAATCCAACATTCTCTGTTTTTCCATTTGAGAGGATGAAATTAACATTTTTTAATGAAAAAGTGAATATAGAGATTTTCACTGTTCATTCAAACTCCAATCGCAACTCTCATATCTCTATTTCAAATACTTTCTCACTTTTACTCCACGTTTAATATTTTTGTATTCTATACTCATTAAGTGGATTTGGAGAATCCTCCATTTATTTACTCTATATTTGGAGTGTCAAATTTTATCCTCCAAAATAGAGGAGGAAACAAAGGATGGGTTTGAGTAAGAACTTCTTCCGAAATAGAGAAATATAAGGAGAAATGGTGGATGAGTTGGAGATGCTCTAACTAAACATGGGCATCTCCCAACTTTGACTTTGTATTTGAAGATGCCAATTTTCAAGGCAAATATATGTTTAGAAAAAATACTCTCCAATGAATATATCAAATCTATTATCCATTCATTTCAAATTGCTTGCCACTATGGAAACATGTACAATTTTGGATAAAAAATATAGAACTTTTCTACAAAAAAAAAAAAAAAAGAATTTCTTGGACCAAAATTAAATAGTTCATGAGTTATTTAATTTTGGTGGAAAAACATTCAAAAAACTATGCACGTAAACAATTTATTTTCATTCCAAAATAGCATGATTTTTCGCGGGGGGCAGCAATTCAGGAGAGAATGTGATGCCTCGAAATTTAGTTTGTTATTAAAAGAATTTCACAAAAAATGTGAAATACGTTTTGAATTAAAATTTGAGTTTAAGCAAAATTAAAATATTACAACTTGAAACAATCGATAGAATTTTCTATTTAAAATAAGTAAGGAGTTACAGAAAAGATTACAATAGGATTGAGCCATCTAAATTGCTACATCCAGGGCTCCACCAACTCATCGACTTCGGTGTTCTCCACATTCCCCGCCACGACATTGTAGGGAATCCCATCGCCATCTACATTTGGCATAAAATGCTAAGGCAGTGTGGCACCGTGCGACAATCAGTAAACTATCATCCACCGCGAGATAGGTGTGTGTGTGTGTGTCGAAAGTTTGTAAATCAATTAAGTGCAGAAAAGTGTAAGGTAGGAGCTTAATATAATGCATAACGTTGTTCTTAATCACACGATATTCATTAACTTGATGCTCCAATGCACTATGTTCCCATCCATGCACTCAACTCCCATCCGCCATGCCTTACTCATAGGTTTAGGATGTGAGGTGATCCAAGATAGAGCACAGCTCAAGACAGAGTACAAATCAAGTCATAACATGACTTATGACATTCTCACTTATCCCATAATTTACCTAACTACAAATGTCATGCTCCTGTACACTCTACTCCCATCCGCTGCGCGTAATGTAAAGGTCTAGGACGTGATAAGGCTCAATACGGAGCATGGCTAAAGCCATAGTATGATTCATGACACCATCGACCCAATAGTTCATCTCTGCTCTACAAGTCATCAACCTTAACCCAAGGTGAGTTAAATCCAATTATCAATACCTAATTAAAGTATAGCTTAAGTCCAAAACCCAAATATATCTACGGTTTTGTTCTCTATAACGAATAAAGTTATCTCTATTACTTATCAGGTTTGTGCACGTTTTAACTATCGATACCTATATATTTATTGTTTCATTGATCAGCGCTTGAATGGCCTGCACACTAACATATAATTGATCCAAGGCTTGAATTGGTGGAGGAGATGGATTATAGAATGGAGGAAAGAATCTTTGAGTGTAATGAGTGATGATGGGATGTGGTGGTGTATGAATGTGGGTATATGGATAAATATACATGGTTATGTATGGAAAGAGGTGATTTGAGCCTATATGCTGGGCTGAAATGAAATTATTATGAATTGGACTAGAATTGGGCTATGAAGGAAAAATTATTGGGCTTTATAAAAGGATTGGAATGGCTAAAGAAATTGAAGTATAGTTATAGGACCCAGCCCGGTTTCAGGGGCGAAGCCAGGATTTTTGGTTCGAGGAGTCAACAATTTTGTACCCACAGGCCGCCACAACTCATAAACAAATATAACATAAATTGGGAAAAAACTCACCTAGGGTTTAGATCAAGGTTCTGAATTCCCTACCGGTATGGGTACCAGTTTTTTTACTGGTACTTACAATATGACTACTGGGACTACTGGCTGATACCGGATACCGTTTTGAATTTAACGGCATGATCATTACACAAATGTATGATATGAGTGACCTCAGAGCATTGCTCCTAGAGCACCAAATAATTTCTCTTTAAAGTCCTGAGATAGATCACATTATTTTGATTTGTAGTCATTATGAAACGTGGAAAGAGAGAGAGAGTTGAAAGAGATCCCAACTCCCAGGTCTTTCATAGTCTTTCATTACCGTTGGAGTGCTCTACTCCACCATTCTAACAGGTAAAAACAACCCTTCAGGCTGAGGAGATTTTATTGCCCACCCTTTTCTTACTAAGTTACTATGTACCAGATGTACAATATAGGCTTGTGATAAGCCCCAAATGTTGTATATATTCGGGCTTATCTCGCTCGTTGTAATCACACACACGTGCATTTTGCGCCTTTATATGATTGATTTTGCGCGAGTTGTGTTTTTGATGAGTTTCAGAAAATCGGAGCTAAAAGGCGCGTCCAAAGCTCCAAATAATCCCCGGTTGTATCCGGAAGTACCCAAAGTCCCGCAATGCCGTGGAGGACAATCGCCGAAGCTTAGAAGTCGATTCAAGGAGCTTTGGAAGGTTCAAGGAAGGCCCGGAACAAAGGACCAAGAAATCTAGAGTTATGAGGTTCGAGGAAATTCGACACACTGATAGAAAAAGGCTCATTTCTCTCAAGATACAAAGGCCATGAAGATGAGGTCAATTGGGTTTGAAAGTAGACTCATAGAGCTTTCCAACGGTTCAAGAATCGCCTCATTCCGAGTTCAGACGAAGCCGGGGCGTGCCCGCGAAGTTGGGTCAAAAATCTGCCTGCAAGTAATGAAGTCCTATGGATAGGAGAAATCAGTCCTATCCATAGGACAGTGATCAGATTGGCCAGCCGCGCGCGAAGGGGTTCTCCTATGGATAGGAGAAATCAGTCCTATCCATAGGACAATGATCAGATTGGCCAGCCGCGCGCGAAGGGGTTCTCCTATGGATAGGAGAATTTCGTCCTATCCATAGGACCTGGGATTTTCAGCAACTTTTTGTACCCGACCAAGGCAAGACTTGGGGGCTTTTTGGACATTTCAATTGTAACCTTGGGACTATAAAATGTCCCAAACATCAGAATTTTAGGGATTCTTCATCTTCCACCTTCTCTCTCTACCTCCATTAGTTTTGTACATAATTTGCTCTCCCTTCTCTCTAGGATTTGATGTACTTCCACTTAATTTCAAGGTAATTGCTCTTCATTAATGTTGTTGTGCTACTCATTATCTATCTAAATCTTGTGTTTATTTCCATTTTCGTCATGTTTTTCTTAATCACGTTTTTCTCTTTGTTGTGTACTTTAACCATGTTTGAGTAGTAGTTTAGGCTTGGTCATGGGGTGAATATCACCCCATGACTTCGGTGTTTCAATGGCTTCTCACGTTTGTATGCTTATTGTGGGTTTGTGAATGGATTAATCACTCTATTTTCGGTCTAAACTTAGAGTTGTTAACCTCCTTGATTGGGTGTAGACAAATTACTTGGCACACTCAATGCTTTGAGCTATGTCACTTTAGGTGTTCGACAAAATGTATAAGAGAGTTTCTTTCCATTTGCAAACCTCATTCTTGTGGTAAAGATTGGTTTTCATTGGGTGAGTTCAATTTTATGTACCAAAACTAGGAGTTGTTAACCTTTTTGATCTTGTGTAGGCAAGGGCTTGACTACTTGCCACACATGATGCTTAGAGCTATGTCACTCCAAGTGTTTGTAAAAATGCCTCAAAGAACTTATCCCATTGTTAAACCAATTTTCTAGAGTCAAAATGATTTTCATTGTCAAATCTTCCGAGTGAGAGCAAGTGACTTTGTCTCTCACTTGAGTTATAGTCGAGAGCCATTGAATATCCCTAGTCATGGGTGGTATGATCCTCTAGACCTTGCCGCCTTTAATTTATAGTTTAAAATTTCATTTTCAATCGCATTAGAGGTAGAGAGAATCCCACAAACAAACCAAACCAATAGGTTGGCCGTCCTAACGCCGAAACCCCCTATCGTAAAGCAATTCTGTCACTAGCTCCGACCCCTCCCTGTGGATTCGACCTCGGACTTCCGAGTTATTATGCTTCGACCGACCTAGCCCTACGCTTGGGGCGACGCTAGCTAACAACAACGCTAGGTGTCAAGCATTTTTGGCGCCGTTGCCGGGGAGGGCAACAAACGGTGAGCTATTAAGGAGTTTGCTTTACCCCACTGTAAGTACCCCACTCTTTTGTATAGTTTTTCTTATTTTCTGTACATTACTTGTTTTATTAACGAGGCGGCGGACTAGCCCCTCGGAACTGTTCTTGTGGTGAGGCGGTTGCATAACCCCTCCATTCTGCTAGTCCTAGAAAATCCTTTAAAAAAAAAAAAAAAAATATGGCTGATTTTGGAAGTTGCTATGGAGAGGTCTTACAAGATGTAACCAATTTCTATCAACTAGATCATGAGTCTTTTTCACAATGTTGGGAGCGTTTTAAATGTTCAATTTTCTCTTGGTCAAGGTTTATGTATGAGTTCGGGGATCTTCTAATTGTCTTTTGTCGAGGTTTAAATCCGTCAATATGTCAATTTGATTTGTGTTCTAATGAAGAATTCTTGGATAAAACTCCCGAAGAGTGTTGGGACTACCTTGAGGAATTAGCCAAAAAGCCCCAATATTGTGAGTTGACTGAAATTGGAATAGGGCAAGCCCTTAGTGATACATTGGACAAATTTCTCGCCACGAAGCCAGCATGTTTAATTGATTTTGAGAGTTTGTGTCCTGTAATTGAGGAGGTGCCGCCTGTAGCAATTTCGAGCAATGAGCCGCTAGTGTGTAATGATCCTTTGGAAAATTCCCTCACCATTGAAGAAATGAATGCGGAGATAGATTACTTGACCTCCTTGTTACTCATGGAGGATGTTCATAATGGTGAGAGTTTGTGTCCTACAAGTGAGGTGGTGTCACCCATAGCAACCTTGGGCAATGCTCCATTTGACAAATCCCTCACTACTACACATGTCACTAGCACTTCCATTGACTCTCCTCCACCACAAGAACTTGAAAGAGTCGAACTAATTGATTTTCTAGGTGTTGATAATTATGATTGTGTTTACAATCCATTTCTAGTAAATCTTGTCAACACCTTGAAAATAAATTTGGTTCGAAAAATGCACTTGGTGGAACTACATTTTCTAAAGCAACCACTGCTATCACTTTACTCTAAGTATCTTATCTTATGGCATGGTCGTGTACAATTTTTAACGGAGGGCTTGAAATGGAGTGATACGCTTGTACTAGGAGCTCTTCGTAGTACGGCAGATTTTTGGATTTCACAAGAAAAGAGTGCATGGCATTACTTTTGTTTTTAGTTTTGTTGGTGGTGGTCTGGTATAGCCACCTTGCTTCGGCAAGGGAGAAAAGTATTTACCCGTTTATCGCGTGAAGATTTGTTTGTTGGGGACTCGGCTATCATGGAGCGAGTCGGTACTAATCATTTTTCTCTTAGTAGGTAGTTGGCAATTCAGTCTTTTACAGGGTGACCATGCTACCGTACCAGCCTTGGTAGTTTGGGTCTTACTTGGCGGCGATTGCGGCATTCAGGAGCCCTAAGCAGGGGTGCGACGAAATGTCGCGGTTGTAAGGCCTACAAAGTCGTTGGGGATGGCCCTGTTCGACTAGCTGTGGTCCCACATGGGGCCGAAGGAGGGAGCCTTGGAAGCATTGCCAATGACGAAAGGAGCGAGTGATGAAAAATCCTCATCTTTGGTCGAGGTATTGGGTGATTGACATTCCACCCCGTCGGTACATTTTTATCCCTCCTAGTTCTTCATTTTCATATTGTCTTCGTGCTATGAGGACATAGCACATTTTAAGTTGGGGGGAGGGTTTACTTTGTGCTTTGTTTATATTAAGAGTCTTGAAAAAAAAAAAAAACTGAAAAATATGGAAAAATTTAAAAAATTGGTGAATCAAGGAATTTGGATACTTGTGTATGCTTACTCTTAATTGATGGCTTCTAATTAGTGCTATGATGTTTGTTGTGTGAGACGGAGTCTTGATACGATTTCATGGATAGACTTAAGCTGGTGAACATGACGTTAAAGAGATACACTTGATTAAACCGTATTACCTATAGTTGGATAGCGTATGCTCACTTAAATTCATGCTTTCGCACGCGCACCGTCCCACTTGAGCATTCACTGGCTTCGAATTTGGTTCACGTGTCATTGATTCCTCGGTGTGATTTAACTTGTATGTGGAATATTTGGAGCCCCTTTCCTTGAAAAAGAAAAAAAGAAAGAAAAAGATGATGCATGCTTTATTGTTAATGTTTATCCGGGCGTTCATGGAGTAACCGGGCAATCGGGGTTTGCTCCCACCGTATTGTTCGCGTCAAAAGATGGATAGACCTTGTGAAGGCATTGTCGAATGTGGTTAGCTTGGACCTCACTATAAAGCCTTTTTGACTCGAGCAATTAAGTCTGAGGGGTCTCTCAAAACCTGGCGCCCTAAGGCCATTTGGCTTGGGGATGGCCGACCTAACGCTCGCTAAAGGGGTCAACTAGAAAGCCCGAGAGGTCCGGGCATTGCACGACCATATATATATAAAAAAAAAATGATTCATTCGAATAAAGGGAAAGGGTGTGCTTAAAAAAAATACCGAGCTATCAATGATGTGAGAACTGTTTTCAAGATTGGTGAATTTCTTTGTGAGGTTCCTTTTCACACGCATGCCACGTGAGAATTCTCTATCCGACCGTAGGTGAGAGGATTGATTTTTGTGCTAAGTTGGGTTATGAAGTTCACTTGCTTAACTCTTTCTATGAATGAAGTATCTTGCCATTGACTTGCATGGCGGACATTTCGGTACTATGGGAGCTGTCGTTTGGGCATGAGTACATTTAAAGTATTCGATTCCCATGTGTTTTGTGGGTTGTTCACTGCTGAAAACCCTCACGAGACTTCACTCGTCCCACCGGGGCCGCCCGGGGGTTTAAAAGACGTATCCATTTTTAGTTTGTTTCCGTTAGTTGCATTTGTTTAGTTTGCTCGGGGCGAGCAAAGTTCAAGTTGGGGGGTGTGATAAGCCCCAAATGTTGTATATATTCGGGCTTATCTCGCTCGTTGTAATCACACACACGTGCATTTTGCGCCTTTATATGATTGATTTTGCGCGAGTTGTGTTTTTGATGAGTTTCAGAAAATCGGAGCTAAAAGGCGCGTCCAAAGCTCCAAATAATCCCCGATTGTATCCGGAAGTACCCAAAGTCCCGCAATGCCGTGGAGGACAATCGCCGAAGCTTAGAAGTCGATTCAAGGAGCTTTGGAAGGTTCAAGGAAGGCCCGGAACAAAGGACCAAGAAATCTAGAGTTATGAGGTTCGAGGAAATTCGACACACTGATAGAAAAAGGCTCATTTCTCTCAAGATACAAAGGCCATGAAGATGAGGTCAATTGGGTTTGAAAGTAGACTCATAGAGCTTTCCAACGGTTCAAGAATCGCCTCATTCCGAGTTCAGACGAAGCCGGGGCGTGCCCGCGAAGTTGGGTCAAAAATCTGCCTGCAAGTAATGAAGTCCTATGGATAGGAGAAATCAGTCCTATCCATAGGACAGTGATCAGATTGGCCAGCCGCGCGCGAAGGGGTTCTCCTATGGATAGGAGAAATCAGTCCTATCCATAGGACAATGATCAGATTGGCCAGCCGCGCGCGAAGGGGTTCTCCTATGGATAGGAGAATTTCGTCCTATCCATAGGACCTGGGATTTTCAGCAACTTTTTGTACCCGACCAAGGCAAGACTTGGGGGCTTTTTGGACATTTCAATTGTAACCTTGGGACTATAAAATGTCCCAAACATCAGAATTTTAGGGATTCTTCATCTTCCACCTTCTCTCTCTACCTCCATTAGTTTTGTACATAATTTGCTCTCCCTTCTCTCTAGGATTTGATGTACTTCCACTTAATTTCAAGGTAATTGCTCTTCATTAATGTTGTTGTGCTACTCATTATCTATCTAAATCTTGTGTTTATTTCCATTTTCGTCATGTTTTTCTTAATCACGTTTTTCTCTTTGTTGTGTACTTTAACCATGTTTGAGTAGTAGTTTAGGCTTGGTCATGGGGTGAATATCACCCCATGACTTCGGTGTTTCAATGGCTTCTCACGTTTGTATGCTTATTGTGGGTTTGTGAATGGATTAATCACTCTATTTTCGGTCTAAACTTAGAGTTGTTAACCTCCTTGATTGGGTGTAGACAAATTACTTGGCACACTCAATGCTTTGAGCTATGTCACTTTAGGTGTTCGACAAAATGTATAAGAGAGTTTCTTTCCATTTGCAAACCTCATTCTTGTGGTAAAGATTGGTTTTCATTGGGTGAGTTCAATTTTATGTACCAAAACTAGGAGTTGTTAACCTTTTTGATCTTGTGTAGGCAAGGGCTTGACTACTTGCCACACATGATGCTTAGAGCTATGTCACTCCAAGTGTTTGTAAAAATGCCTCAAAGAACTTATCCCATTGTTAAACCAATTTTCTAGAGTCAAAATGATTTTCATTGTCAAATCTTCCGAGTGAGAGCAAGTGACTTTGTCTCTCACTTGAGTTATAGTCGAGAGCCATTGAATATCCCTAGTCATGGGTGGTATGATCCTCTAGACCTTGCCGCCTTTAATTTATAGTTTAAAATTTCATTTTCAATCGCATTAGAGGTAGAGAGAATCCCACAAACAAACCAAACCAATAGGTTGGCCGTCCTAACGCCGAAACCCCCTATCGTAAAGCAATTCTGTCACTAGCTCCGACCCCTCCCTGTGGATTCGACCTCGGACTTCCGAGTTATTATGCTTCGACCGACCTAGCCCTACGCTTGGGGCGACGCTAGCTAACAACAACGCTAGGTGTCAAGCAGCTTGGAAAAAAAATAATAATAAAAGAGGGGTCAATTAGCAATATTTTGATGTACACTAGTAATATCCCTATGACCCTATACAGATTTTTGTTCCAGAGGGGTCAACTGACCCCTGTTGTATCTTCCACCCTCTGCTAGTGCCCGGTTTGGTTTTGGCTAAAAATGCTACACTATGAAATTGATCTAATTAAACTATTAAGCAATCAAACCATCTTCATAAATCAAAATAAAATTAGTAACTAATTTTGAAAATTGAAACAATCGAATAAATGATTAAACTCAAAATGCGGTCATAAATCTATTCGTAGTGAATGTCTTTTTATTGGCTTTTATTTCATGAATTTAGGAACGAGATTGTATGTCACACTCACACATAGTAAAATAATCAAAGAAAAATCCAGTGTCTTACTTTGGTGTGATGAAAAAAATGTTAAATGTCACCCATTGACATTTTCGTTGGAGTTTCTTCTAATGCAATTTTATCTCCCTTGTCAAATTTGACATCCTCTCCCTAACCAAGAATGTCAAGTTTGACAAAAATATGCAAGTTCATGAATTGACATTTGAAAGAACTCCGATTAAAATACAAATTGCTTGTGTAACATTTTACATCTCTATTTTCATGTCAAATTATGCCAAATTTCGCATATGAAAATTGTAAGACGCCACATATTCTTAATTACTTTATTCTCCAAAGCTTAGTAAAATAAAAGTAACAAAGGGAATATATATAAACACTAGAATAATCATTTGGCAAGTTAGTTGGTGTGTTGATCTTTTAAAGATTTCAAATACTTAACATGGACAATGTTGTACAAAACTTTAAAATAAGTTGAACATTTTTAAATTTGAAGCTACTCCAACTTCTTTTGAGAAGAAATGGAATAGTAAAAGCTATTTTTGAGAAGAAATGGAATAGCAAAAGCTATTTTTGAGAAGAAATGGAATAGCAAAAGCTAATTTGGTCCTTATAAGTTCAATATTTTTATGTTCCAAACTCCTAATCACAATTATGCATGCCTTGTTTCAATTACCCCCCAAAAAAAGAAGCACGAAGAAACGAACTAAATAATTTGTATGTCTCCCAACGAAGACACTTAGAGGAGGGAAAAAAATAAAAATAAATATGTGGAAAATGATTTTAGCACCCCCCTTTTTACCAATGGGGCTCCCTCTTTTGTCTTTTAGTGTGTGAATTTACATAATAGTCCATACATTTTGTGAAAAATTATTGCATTGAGGGGTAACTTAGCAAATTCACCTAGCTAAAAGACAAAAGGGAGAGTGCCATTAGTAAAAAATGTAGTGTTAAAATCATTTGTCTATATATATCCACTCATTTGTTCTTTAAGAATATCCCAAACATGGCAAGTGTACTAGTTGTTGATGGTCCTCATTTTTTTCAGTCTAATAATCTCCATTGTTGTGGCCCCCCCAAAAGTCAGTGGAATTGCCGTACGCACGAGAGTAGTTGAATTTTTCCTTTGATTAGAATTGGATTGAAAATTTTGCACTGATTAGTATGATTGGGAAGCTAAGATTGATCATAAGAGTGACATTCAACTAGTTTTATACAACTTGGAATTGACATTTGTGCACATAATTTCACTTTTTTAATAATCATTCAATTTGATTTATTTTACAAAAGAATTACACAACCATAATGGACCTGCTCAAACATAACAATGTCATATTAAGTAGCAAAAGCGCACGTAGACCGTTGAAAAAAAAGTAGTCGTCGAGACTTTTTCAGTAAAACTTGCTCTTTAAGTATCTTTTTCGGACTGTCACTCGGTGATTTTGGATTGCTCGCAACTTGCTTCTTCTTTTTGGTCTTGCAACTTTATTCACGTTAAGCGTCATTGTAATAAGGCGGCCCATTCGTTGGCCAAGAAAGCCTTATTGGGTGTTAAGGTAGAGCTTTGGGGGGTCCTGCCCCCCAATGGCTTGTTAATCTTGTATCCCAAGAGGTTCGTTTTTCGGACCCGATCTCTACTTAATAAAATTTCCTTTTTACGTGAAAAGAAAAAAAAAAAAAAGTATACCAAGCCACCGAAGAACATAGGAATTGGTTGGAATAAGTGGTTTATTGATCATCAATATTTTCGGATTCTTTGCAACTATCTTACACATTTTTTAGTAAAAAATTAAACGTTACGCAAAAATGACACCGACCCAAGAATGAAAAAATTGCGAAGTGGTACCCCTCCCATTTATCTAATAATAAAAATTAGCCAGCCTTGTTCGGTTAGACATTTTAGTTTAGTTTAGTTTAGTTTTGATGATATAAGCAGGTGTAATAAGTGGAGAGAGATAGAGAGAAAAGTGAAAAAAGTGATGATGTAATCAAAACTAGAATAGTGCAAAATTGGGGGAAAACCCCCAAACGAACACAGCCCCAATTTCTTTGGATGGTGAGAGAAGTTTCTCCTGTTGGACACCAAACATATATGTCATCAATCACCAGTTTATTGGTGTACTTAAATAAGGAAATCTTGCAGTCAACTTCGCCCCAATCACCTAAACGAATTCCAGACTTGTTTAATTTTATTCTCTAATAATTGATCTCCAAAGTTGAAAGCCTCAAGAAATGTAAAATTTTGGAAATGTCAGCTGCAACAAATTTGGGTCATTCAAAACATGTTTGATCGGCTCGGATTGGGTACCGGGCACCACGTGTATATACCCTCTCCGTACCCAAAATTTTCTCAAAAGAAATAGCTGCAAGTAACAAACTCAATAGTTTAAAGTAGGAATTTTTAAATAAGTCCAGTGCAGTTTTCTGTTTTCCTCTCCTCTCTCTCTCTCTCTCACACACAAATTTATGATATTGTGTTAAGTTTAGATCATAAATTTGTGAATTTTTTTTTCAAGGAAATGAGGCTAAAGTTCATGATCTAAAAAAATTGGATAAGCAGGCAAGATAAGTTTTCTGTTTTCCCCTCCTCTTTTACTATTTTTTTTTTGTCTTCATTGAAATATTTTAAATTTTGATTTCTCTTTTTAGATTTTTTGATTTTTCTTGTCAAAACGAATGATTTTAATCCTAAATTTTTTCGACGATAAGCAAGACTAAGATCATCACTAAATATCAATTTAGGCCAGACTCGATCATACATTTGAAATATACGTTAATGTTGCAAGGGCAATATAGTTTTTATCGTCGTATTACGGAGACTAAAAGAAAGGAAATACGGTTTAGATAAAACAAAAAATGAAAAAACACTCAGAAATGGCGTGCACTTTTATTCAAGGGGCACCCAAACAAAACCTCATTTGAATTTTTGTACTAAGAAATAAATACGCTTTTCTCGAGGGGTACCCAAGCAAAATCCAGTTTGAAATTTAGAGCAAAAATGCAAGGACTAAGAGCAACTCCAACAGGACCACCCCTCTCTAAAATGAAGAGTGGAAGTGACACATTGAGGGGAAATTTTGTAATTTATGTCCTCTTTTCCTTAAAGAGTTGTACTGTTTGGAGGGACCCATCCACCTTTTTGTCACATCCACTCCCCAAATTAATTTTCGGCTCTCTAATTTTATTGAGCCGAAAATTAATTTGGTGAGTGGATGTGACAAAAAGGTGGATGGGTCCCTCCAAACAGTACAACTCTTTAAGGAAAAGAGGACATAAATTACAAAATTTCCCCTCAATGTGTCACTTCCACTCTTCATTTTAGAGAGGAGAGGCATTGTTGGAGATGCTCTAAGAAATAGCCGCAAGTTGAGGGACACCAGAGCAAAAACACGACCTGAATCCTCTCAATCGCAATAAAACAAGGATAAGGAGGGTAGTTTCGTAGTTACAATCCCCAACGGCCCGTTTGGATGGAGTATTAGGAGGTTGTTTGGATGCCTCATATTCAATTTTTCATTTTTACATTTTTGGCTTTTGGTTATTTGGCTAGAAATTGCAAAAGGCATTATGTGAGAATGTATTTTAAGTTTTTGACATAGAGAGGAGAAGCCAAAAATAGAGTGGGATATGTTCCAAACACTATTCCCATTACAAAATATATTCTGCACATTTTTCCTAAACACTCTACTAGATTCAAAATACATTTTGAACATATAAAAAAAACCCAGAAAAGTCAAAAAATTGAAAATGAAAAGCTAAAAATGAGCCTTTCAAACACCCCAAGATATTATTTAGCCCGGATTACTAATCCCGGGTACACACCTCATCCATGGTTTGGCCAATTTCCCACAAGGTAATATTTTTGACCTGTTGGATTTAATAATTAATACCAAGGGGGCTAATTATGGACTGACCGACCTATTCATAAAAATACCCTTCCTACCAATACCCCCAATTTAACTCAAACCCTCTAATTTATCCTTATCCCTTATTTTAATTTCAAAACAAACCAAATAATATTTTATCATCTTATTACCAAAATCTTTCAAATCAAGTAGTCCTACTATATTATCCACTCTTCCTAAATACTACATGGAAAACGCTAACGTGTGCCCAATAGACACACGTTAAAGTTGAAAAAATATATTGAAATGTGTGAAAAGTGTATATGGATATGTAAAAGTGTATTAAAAAGTGTAAAAAGTGTATTGAAATGTGTGCTGTTTTTGTTTGTTTGTGTGCTTATTGTGTGCCTATGGGGCACATATTAGCAAGATCCTTTGGTTGTGTTTAGTTTGAGGGGGTGTTTCACTAAGGTAGTTTTGTTTTAAAACTGCCTTGGTTTTTGTGTTATGTGATGTATTGTGAGAGGATGACTTGTCTCGATTTTTTAAAAAAATTAGTTTTTGGAAAAAACTAGTTAGTGGAACACCTCCTGAGTTTTGAGTTTTAGTTTTTGTAATGATTAGAGGGATAAATAAGGATACTTACTGTCTTATCCGCTACTTTTTTTTCCACTAAAAATTTCAATCAATCAAGCGGTAATCGAAAAATAGAAAAAGAAAAAAAAGTCTTTACTACGTACCAATTTAAACCGTAGCCTTTACGTGAGGGACACCGTCGGGACTCGGGACTCGAGTGCTGTTAGTTGTACACTTATCATCATCACAATATTGCCCTGATAAAAAATCGATCAAAACTCAAAAAAAGGGTTTCTCTTCCTCTCTCCGTTTCATCCCCCAAACATCCATTTATTAACATCCACTGCCACTCCTCCCTTCCACCTTCCTAAATTCTTTCCGGTGACTCCTAATCTTCCCCCTATTTTCTCTCTCTAGGTCTCCCTCTCTCTCGATCCGACAATGCCCGTATCTCCAAGCCGAACGCTCTCCTTTTCACTCCCCTCCTTAAATATCCTTTTATGATACACGGATATTGTAGATAGACAAGATTATTTATGTCTATAGCTGTATGAGTGTAGGTTTTTAGCTTCAATATGGTGGTTGGAGAAAGCGAAAGAGTGATGATTCTCGTGAAATGACGTGTTCTTTTCTGCTGGATTTGTGCTTCAGAGTTGTTTGAACGCATTCGAGCTTGATTTCAGATCTGGAGATGTTGATTCTGATTTCGGAGAGAGCTGACGGTGCATTTGGCGTATAAAAGGTTGTTTTTGGAGTATTGGATGAGAAACTAGGGTTTTAACCCCGAGTATTAGTGGCTTTGCTCGTTTGTGTGTTAGTATTGTTCAGATTCGACGATGAATCGGAGTTTTAGGGCACAGGAGTCGCAAATGCAGGCGCCGTCGAAGCAGAGGCATCAGCAGATGGGGAGTATGAGGACGTCTACGATGAAGGAGAAGGAAGATGAGCTGGCTTTGTTTCTTGAGATGCGTAAACGTGAGAAGGAACGGAACAATCTTCTCCTTCACAACTCGGAAGAGTTCGATGCTCCGTTAGGTATCACTGTTCTCAATTTTTGACTTTCTGAGTTTTCAGTTAGGTTTTGGAGTAACTGGGTGAGAAAAAGATTTCGTCTGGATTTCGGCGATTTGGTTGACGTATTTTAATATTATCTGGAGTTAATATTTGTGAAATAGTTGGAACAGTAGCTTTACTTATTGGATTATCTTGATTCTGGGTTGGTTTTGTGCGTTGAATATTGAGGCTGTGTTTTGCATTATTGGTTTGGGTTTGGCAGGATTGAAGCCAGGCACTTCTCCAATATTCAACATTACATCATCTACACCGGCAAGGAAGACTGGCAGTGATGATTTCCTGAACTCTGACAATGATAAAAATGATTATGACTGGTAATATGGTGGCATCTCTTAATGTGTTTAACTATCAACTTGTACTAAGTGTTTACAACTTTTCTACATCTAAGGCAAGGGCAGCCCAACCTCACTAGTGGCCTACGTCGAAATCTTAATGTGAGGCTTTTAAGAATTTTAAGAATTAATTTTGAGAATTTATTTGATTATTTAGATTTTTTAGATGAAAATTTATTACTCACAAGTACCTAATCCCTTACGATTCTATTCTACATAGAAATGTGAAACATAAAACAATGATCAATGCTATGAAACGATCAATGCAGGAAAAAAACGAGAGTATGCGACTATGGAGGATACTTTCTGAAGGCCTTGTTACATGCATGAGGCTTTTGTTTAACCAATAGAAGTAGTTTTGAGAAGTAAAAATTTGCAATGTATATACATCCATGGGTGAAAACTGAGGACTCTCAAAATTGGAGGCCTTAAAGACATAATGCTTGGGCCGCCCCTGTTCCAAGGGAATGGTTATCTCAAGCTTAAGTAGTAGTTTCAGCGGGCATATAACTAACTCATCCAAAATTCGTTTACAGCAAACAAAGAAGCATATAACTAACTCATCCAGAATTTTTTTACAGGAAACTCTTCTCTGTCATTGTTTAACTATGCTTTTTTACGTTAAGCCCATTCCCATTGAGCCTAATTTGATTAGACTTGAATAAAGACTTGGAGTAGTAGTATACTGATTGTGAATGGGCCATGGTTGCTCTGCTAGCAAGTAGTACGCCTTTTGCTAGTAAGGTTTTCTTATAAATGCTGAGTTTTATAGTTTGATGACTACACAACATATTATACTGGGCACATAGGAATTCTTGTCTTTGTTATTTTAGATTTGCTAAGTCCATCTGCATTGTTCCTTAGTTATTGAATAACATGTATCTAGATTCTTTGTTTTCTGATCAGATATACTTTCGAGTCGCTATTTTTCGTTGTTATTGGGTAAATAGAGACGAGGAATTCTCCACACACACACACACTCACACACGTGCACAGGGTTACTACCCCAGTTTTCTCTGCTGCTCCTTACAAGGGTCAAATGGCGAGTATTTGCCATGTCACATTTACTCTTGGCTCTTGCTGATAGTTCCAATATGGACTCATGGTGACAATCGAAGTGTCTTATTTTTTTCTTTATACTTTCTTTTTTATTAATCAGCCAGGAATTCCACTCTCTCCCCCCTTTAGTTAAATTGACAGTCCTCATGTTTTCATGCGTCTACTCGACTTACATTTCCTGGTTTCTCTGATGTTTAGGGTTCAAGTTGCATATTGAAGAGCATTGCTTTTCAGTGGTGGTAACTTATTAATTTCTTTGTCTGTTTCCAGGCTTCTAACCCCTCCTGGTACTCCTCTTTTTCCTTCACTGGAGATGGAATCGCAGAGAAGTGTTATGAGTCAAATTGGAACTCCAAAAGCTGTCCCGACTGCGCTAAAATCTAGAGTAAGGGTGCTATTTAAACATCACCCGCCCACCCACTTTTGTGGTTTGTTATACCTTTAGTAGATTTGTGTTGATTTGGTAATTTAAAATAATCCACCATTAGTTGTCTCATGGAAAGTTGACTCATGAATGGCTTCTAGTTTACCATTTACAAAATGGAATTGCAATGGTTTCTGCAAAAACTGATGACGACAACCACCACTAAAGAACAGCCAAAAACTACAACAGCATCTTGACGTGAAGTTTGCCTAAGGCTTAAAATAGATTGTTCATGTTTGCAGCTGCAAAAACTGTTTTCCAGATTGGTAAATCCATGTGTGCAATTTCAAATTCTACCTGGCATTCTGTACAGATAGTACTGGAAACGTGGTCGGATAACTTGTATCACATACTTTCAAACATTAGATCTATGTAAATTCAGAGTTTGATAGCTTATAAACTTAATGGTACATCCTTCTTGCAAGCAAGTTTTACTACAAGGTTTGAATTGTCCACATCGGTTTACAAAGCCAATAACTCCAGCTTTTAATTTTTTCTCCTCTTCAATCAGTCGATTACAGTTGACACAGAAGAACTGCCTCTGAAATCCATAGTTTTTGTACTATCTTTTATATTGGCTCTAAAATCCAGAGCTTTTGTTCTCATCTTTTATCCCTTCCATCCGCCACCCCATACACGAAACACAAAAACATGGTACTCAATCTAGAAGAATTGTTCTCTAATTATTTTAAAGGATGGTAAGTTGATAACTTGAGTGTCATCTGGTTTCTGGAAAGAGTTTGAGAAGTCTTTGAGAGGAAGTCTTTCGGCTACATATAGTGAACCAAAAATGGTAGTGTTTGTGCTCAGAAACCATAATTTTTGGAAATGATCAGATTTTCCATTCCCTTCAGTGTTTTAACTTTGTTATAATGAGTTTGTATCTGCCCAATGTCTTGATTTCATGTTTGATCATTTGATTGATGTGACTATAGCTTGCAAACCCCCAGCCAGAACCTGCTTCCAGGACAAACTTATCATCTAGACAGCCAGCTCTATCCTCCGGGTTGAATGGCTCAAGTGCTGGAATTCGAAGGCCCTCATCGTCTGGGGGTCCAGGATCAAGACCGGCAACACCAACTGGACGGCCCACATTGTCCTCATCAGCTAAACCCACACTAAGCACAGCACCCAGATCCACATCAACTACATCTTCTAAAACCACATCCACTTCTGTGCCTAGACCTTCAAGGTCTTCTACTCCCACTTCTAGGGCTACATTGACTTCAAGTAAGCCCACTGCTCCACCAAGATCCACAACGCCTTTGTCCAGGACTACTGCAAGATCATCAACACCCACGTCTAGACCCACCTTACCAGCATCATCTAGACCTACATCTAGGGCACCGACACCAACTCGCAGACCAACCACTCTCTCTACTACATCAAATACATCTGCTCCTCCAGTCAAGTCTCCTGTTAGCAAGCCGGGTCCCACGGCAACAAGTAGAAATTCAGTTCCACCACCACGTGCTAGTTCTCCGACTGTGAAATCCAGACCATGGAAGCCGTCAGAGATGCCTGGTTTCTCCCTCGATGCCCCGCCTAACTTAAGGACCTCACTCCCTGATAGGCCAGTTTCAGCAACTAGGGGGAGGCCTGGAGCACCTAGTGCTCGGTCTTCTTCTGTTGAGCCTGTTTCTAATGGAAGGGTCAGACGGCAGTCGTGCTCTCCCTCAAGAGGACGACCCCCCAATGGCATTCTTCATGGCAGTGGAGGTTCTGTTCCTGCGGCCAGTCGGTTGCATGCTAAAGCGAATGACAATGTGAGCCCTGTTTTGATTGGAACCAAGATGGTTGACAGAGTGACGAATATGCGGAAACTGGTGCCACCGAAGCAAGATGACAAACATTCCCCTATGAGTAATTTATCAGGGAAATCTTCATCCCCTGACAGCGCGGGGTTCGGAAGGACTCTCTCAAAGAAATCTTTGGATATGGCCATTAGGCATATGGTATGCACTTCTGTTTTTACGTGGTATTATACACTACATGGCAGCGTTGTTTCACATCTGACCAGAATTGGCATTCTATTTAAATGTTCAACTTTTGCTCCATGATATTGATATTGCTTGACATTGTTCTCTTGCAAAATGGGGTTATTCAGTTTGTGCCTATGTTACTTCCAAAATTGTGAACTCCAAATTCCTTTTTTATTCTACATGTTAAATTTTATACTCCAATCGTTCCGTTTTGATTGTACCATAAGGAAATTTTTAATATTTAAGAGGACATTCACTTAATGCACCCAAAATTGAATGTGAAAAATCTATTAATTTTATCCCTACTTTAAAATGTATTTACAACCATCCGTATGAGATGGACTAGGAAAACTAACGAGTTTCATACTTCGACTTTTCCAAATGGACATGCATTTTGAGACATCTTAAATTGAAAATATGGACAAAGAAAATGGATAGAAACTATCCATTTACCTATTTCCAGCTGTAGATTATGTGACTAGAACAGGTTTTCATTTTTGACACAAATTTGACATGCTTCATATTTCCCATTGTGTATTTTCTTGAGCAGGATATAAGGCGGCACATTCCGGGTAATTTGAGGCCATTGATGACGAATATACCAGCATCGTCTATGTATAGTGTGCGATCAGGGCCTACACGAAGCAAGACAATTAGTGTCTCAGACTCCCCTCTTGCAACAAGCAGTAATGCCAGTTCTGAATTGAGTGTCAACAACAATGGCTTCTGTGTAGTAGATGGAAGGGAATTCGATGATGATGTAAGCAGCGATAAAGGCCCTAGATCCCCTTCCAATGTACGGGGCAGGTGATGGTTGGGGTCCAGTTAGTGTTCCATTGTGACCTGCTACGATATAACTGTTTTTCTATTACACTCAGTAATTCGATTTTGGATCTCTAGCAGTATTGACAGTTGAAAGACAATTGCTTGAGGAGAATTAAGGGACCTGGTTCCTACGCCTTGTGTAAAGTTGAATGGATTGATTATCTAAGTGAATACGATTTAGCGTTGTTGTACTATTGGAATCTGGATTTTGATCCATTTTCGGACTCTCGTATGTGCAAGGTGATGTTTCTGAACTAAAGTCTATGTTGATCTTCTCAAACTAATGCTGCACAATTGTTTTAGGCTTCTTCTAAATTCCTGCAATGGAATGAGAAGACATTTTGATTGGTTAACCGGGACGAGGATTCTCCTCTATGTTAGATGCTGTACTAATCGTGGCTTTGCATTCATCGTCTGTCTGTGGATTTTATGGTGCACAACAGGTGTTGTGCACCATCCGAGCCGTCCGTTGCTCGGATGGACAGCCCAGATTTCACTTTCGGCACCTTTGCATCTGAACCGTTTGTGATCGTGCTTGTAAGATGAAATCTGGGCCGTCCATCCAAGTAACGGACGGCACGAATGGTGCACAATACCTGCTGCAGCAAGCTTGTTACTGACTTCAGCATGAATCTTTAATTTCGTTGCCACGAACAGGATAATGGTTTGGGGTTGTATGTTTGTCCATCTTTTTCAAGGGGATCCTTTCGGGACTGGAGTCCAAGCATTTTGTGGGCCATTCTCGGAATTTACTTCGATAATCGAAATTAGAAATTAGGTAATTGATTTTTACACCTCCAAATTGATATTTACAACTTTTTTTTTGTCTTTTAGAACTTTTACAAATAAAAATTTCACTAAAAGACAAAAGAGGGAGGTGTGGGTATCAATTTAGGGGTGTGAAAATCACTCCTTCGAAATTATTCACTTTTTAGAATTCTTCGACAACTCCACCAAAAGTGATGTTTATGACATTGCCTAAATATTTTTTTAGAAACACATGTAGGAAATATGAGTTCCGACTCATTGTTGCATGAGTAAGAAAAATAAAATTTGAAATACTAAACTGAACTCATTTCTTGCAAATATAAAATGTATTCTGAAAATATAGAATCAATATCCGTTGAACTGGAACATGGGTTTTGGCGAGGTTGATGGTCTCAACGAAATCTGTTTGATGAATAATTTCGATCACTAAGGTCAGAAGGCGAGCCACTAAAAAGCCCATGCTTGGACAAGACCATAGCAGTTCTTTATTTAAGATTAAGACATTCTCCGTGTAATTCTGAGGCAAATGAACTTACAAAGTTGATTGAAGTCTAGTATTTGCTCGAAGCAATGGCAGCTAGGGAAAGTAGTATTTGCTCAGGAACTGGGTTTGCAGAGGGTACATTTGGAAGGTGATTCACAAAAGGTGATTTGGTTGATTCAGAGGAAAAGGGAAGTCAATATCGATGCAGGTACGCTAATTGAAGATATCAATCGATTGTGATAGGAATTCAAAGGGATTAGAGCAAGTTTTGTTAGGCGAATTGGCAATTCTACGGCACACTTGATGGCCAAGGGTCCAGTGGGAGGGAGCGGGACCCATATGTGGGAATTTTATTCCCCCCCGGCTCTCAAGTCTTATCTCCTCTTCATAAGGAGGAGGCCCCAATTGATGTATTTGTTTGTTTTGGTTCTATTTATGAAATATATCCTAAACTTTGGTACAAAAAAAAAAAAAACTTGCAAGTTAGCCAAAGTGGATGGTTACTTGTTCTTAATTCATTTAGCTTTAGCCTCAACTCTCCCCCATTATGAGCATCTCCAACTTTTGCTAAAAAAAATAGAGATGTCAATATTTTTTTGAAGGCTTGTGTAACAATATGAGACAGAGAAATTTGACATCTTCAAATATACAACCAATACGTCAAACTTATATACTTTCGCAATTGTCCATAATTTATCAAAGCCAAGATTGAGGGTCTCACTCAATAAAATAATTTTAAAAAAATATTTGACATCAAATGTGAACTTTGACGCGAAAGAAGAGATGCCAAATAGAACCACTTAAGCATTTGACACTTTGATCGGAGTTGCTTCACATCTCAATTCTTTCTTTCACTTGGCATATATTGTCAAATTTGACATAGTTAATTGGAGATGCTCACCAACTAAATATTGTAGTATGATTTTCTTGCCTTTCATACAAAATTTGTTTTTCAAACTTTCACTAAAATACTTTCCCCATCCCAAAGAGTTAGTCAATTATGAAAAGTCAAACAATTTTTGGATAGTAGACAAATTCTAAAGTACATTAAGGTTTAAAAAGTGGATTGAAATGTGTGAAAAATGTATAGAAAAATGAGAAATGTATTGAAATAATAAACTAACTCAGCACCTAATTTTCTAAACTTGTCACATTAGATTAATGATTCCAATTAGCTATAAAATTTCGTGTAAAAAATTTCAAAAATTAATCAACATAAATGCTTTATTTTTTGATAAAAAAATTATAGGTCATTTTACAATGGACTAATTCATAAGAGTATTTTATTCCTTTAAATTTTAGACGAGATCATTAATAAAACTTTTATTCAAAACTTGCAAAACAATAATATAATGCCACATAGGCTCGTGTAGTTAGTCGTAGAATTGTAGTTATTGCTTGTGAAATCGTCCGAATGGGGAGATGATGATACCGTCAACATTGAAAGTGTGGATTCCAATAGCACACCGTGTTTGGTAGTAACGCTTTTTCTGTAAATATGATTTCACACTTTCTTCCCCTTTCTCACGGCTTGGGCACGAGCACAGGAGCTTCTGTAGAGATGGCAATTTCACTTAAAACCAATGGATACCCAAATCAAATCGAACCAATTGGTGCGGTTTTTTTTTTTATATTTTTTCCTACCCATGGGGTGGGTTTGATTTTCAAAACATGATACCCAGCGGGTTTGGATTTGGGTTTGGTCTTAGCAAGTATTCAGCCAAACTCAAACCCAAACCGATCCATATAATCTTATTTATAGGGTATATATATACACACATTATTTATTTATGTACATGTAATTTTTATTTTTCAATTCATAACTTTCAGTGACTTTTTATTTTATCTCCCTCATTATTCCTCTCAAATCCCTTAAAAATCTCAAGAGTCTCTATAGGAACCTCTTAAGAAAAGTTTATTATTTAGTTATTTTCTTTGATTATGTTGGAATTTAGATGTTTAATGGAAAAATCATATGGTATATTACTTTTTTATTTTAATATATAATCTTTTTCCATCATATGTTCATTAATGGAATGAATATTAATGAGGATTTGGTGCGGTTTGGATAAAATCCAAATCCATATGGTTTGATTATGGTGCACTAAAATGCATACCCATCGGATATCGGTTTGGATTTGGGTATAGATAAATACATTGGGTTTGGGTATGGTAATCGCAAAACCCGGATCAAACCGATCCATTGCCATCCCTAGGCTTCTGTCGATCACTCTCCCGTCACGTTAAGGCACCGGTGGGAGCCTCACCGGTTTAATCCGCCTGTCTTAGTTGACCGACCTGGTCCGTCGTCGATTTAGAGCTCAAAAATCAGAAATTTGGTACACTTTCTCTATCACTCTGTACCTGAATGTATGTACTAGCATCTATTGAATGTGCGCGTAAACAAGTGGTCCGCGTTTAAAAAGAAGTGGTCCGCAAATTATATGTATCTTGTATCATACAAGTTGTAATGTTGTATGCGTAAGTATTTGAGGACCAAAGCGGTCACCAAAATTAAATGCAGAGGCTAAAAAAATACTTTGGCAAATATCAAGCAATTTTTGCCGCTTATTGCCCAAGTATCTTCGTGCTTGGCAATTTTCAAGCAAATTTCAAGCAATATTCGTTGCTTTAGCAATTTCTAAGCAATATTCGTTGCTTAAGCAATTTTTAAGTAATATTCGTTGCCTAAACAATTTTCAAGCAATATTCGTTGCCTAAGCAATTTTTAAGCAATATTCGTTGCCTAAACAATTTACAAGCAATATTCATTTCCTAAGCAATTTTTAAGCAATATTCATTGCGTAAACAATTTTCAAGCAATATTCGTTGCCTAAACAATTTTCAAGCAATTTTTTAAGCAATATTCATTGCCTAAACAATTTTTAAGCAATGTTCATTGCCTAAACAATTTTCAAGCAATATTCGTTGCTCAAGCAATTTTTAAGTAATATTCGTTGCCTAAACAATTTTCAAGCAATATTCGTTGCTTAAGCAATTTTTTAAGCAATATTCATTGCCTAAACAATTTTCAAGCAATATTCGTTGCTTAAGCAATTTTTAAGCAATATTCGTTGCCTAAACAATTTTCAAGCAATATTCGTTGCTTAAGCCAAAGTTTCTTCATACTTGACACTACTCTCTGCTCTCCAGATAGAGGCAAATGATCCATACTTAGTTTATTCGTAATTAGACCAGGCTTAAAAAATGATATATAAAAAATAACTTTTGCAAGCAAGATGGAATTTTATTCTTAACTCCATCACAAAGCAACTCGTAGCTGAATGAGAACAGTAACCAAAATTTTCTATGGAATTTTATTCATAATTCCACTACAACAACTCGTATCTAAATATCCAAAGTGTAAACTGCAAAAACTAATTCTATACTCATCTGTATATTCCATGGCATTGGCATTGATTTTCCATCCAATTCTTTTAGTCAATAAGCTTCAATCCGGGCTATCTTTGTAATTTTGCATGACCTTCCATGTTCGGGCCAAGCCTCCCATTTGTGGGATTTTCCTAATCTTGTTCATATCTGACTGATTTCATTCAGCCAAGCTTTAAAAAGCCTTAGCTCTTGTTTGGCTGAGTCTACTCGTACTCAGCTATGCAAATCCGAATTTATTCCTGCTTAAATACTTCTGAGTTTTTCTGCACTTAGTTATAAGTATATTAGTTCTCAAATTTACTAGTCTAAATATATTCGTACTTAGCCTTTTTCCAAGTTTAATCATACTTAGAATTTATCAAGTTCGAGCAATTCGTAGCTCAGGCCCAAGTACTAGTACTTGTCCGAAAAAGTTTCAAGCACGGGGTACATACACTTACTGCTCCCCAATATGGAATCAAAATTCCTCATTTGTGGTTCTATATTCAAATCAATCAAGTGTTTCAAGCATACAATGGAAATTTTTCTCGTAATTTCCTTCAATCAAATCAAAAACTAAAATGCAAAATCATGTAAAACACCAACTTTATTCATAGATCTTACTAGCACAAAACATGAAACTTTACACGTAGTTCATACATGAGTTCTTATCATTAAAAACTTTGAACCTTTTACATGGCCCGCAAAAAAAAATCGGAGGACTGTATTCATAGTTCTTACTCAAAAATAAAATATGGGACTTTATTCGTAATTCCTAATAAGCATAATTACTTAGCTGTTCATTGACAGAACTTCATCAAGTTCTGAATGCTCCATGGCCATGGGACAAGAACACATCTAAGTCTGCAAGCCGCTAAGCTCCAATTCTTGTCATACCGACTACCGTATATGGTCCATCCCTTTTTTTTAGCAATTTCTCAGCACGATAAGTTTATTCGTATTTTCGCAAAACGCCCAAGTTTTTTCGTACTCAGCGAATAGCTCAAGTTTGCTTGTGCTAGCTTGCCTAGCCTTCTAGCATTATTCATTCTAGTCATCTAAATCTTTTTTGTTGCTAAATTTCTTCATACCTAGTAGAGCATTTATTCGCACTTACACTTCGAGCCTACTTGTCCTCTGCAAATTACATAAGTTTATTCGTACTTAGGTAACAGGTAACAGCCCAAGTGTACTTGTTCTTGTCTTTCTTCTTTTTTTTTTATTTTTATTTTTTTTTAGCATTATTCGTTGCTATTGGCCTAAGTACATTCAAACTTAGCTCTTAAGCTTTTTCATACTTGGCAAGATTTTGGCATTATTCATTGCCATGGCCTAAGTATGTTCAGACTTAGTAGATTTTCAAGTTTACTCATACTTTCGTCAATACTATCTGCTCCCCAATATGGAAGCAAAGTGTTTTTGGTCTATATTTAGCTAGCTATTGGCAGGACTGATCAAGTGTAACGAACATATACTAGACATAATTTTATTTAAGCAAAACAGAATTTTATTTGTAATTCTACTAAAGCAAATTGTAGCTTTATCGAAGTAACTTACTCAACGCCGTACTCCCATTGGTGCACCTCCCTGAAGTACCTCTTAGCTACTTCTGGTAAGGTGCAAGTTTTACCAATACCCTTTCTATTTCCCGACTTCTCGTGTCGAGCCATAGTTTCTTTCAGCTCTTGAATCTCGCGTTCGCGCTTTCTCATGAGCAGAGCGAGTTCCTTCACAGTCACTTTCTTTGTCTTTGAGACTTTTTCATAGTCCCGAACGCCTTTCGCCATGGATTTTGATCCGTCTTCAACGCCGAACTCCCATTGGTGCACCTCCCTGAAGTACCTCTTAGCTATTTCTGGTAAGGTGCAAGTTTTACCAGTACCCTTTCTATTTCCCGACTTCTCTTGTCGAGCCATAGTTTCTTTCAGCGCTTGAATCTCGCGTTCGCACTTTCTCATGAGCAGAGCGAGTTCCTTCACAGTCTCTTTCTTTGTCTTTGAGACTTTTTCATAGTCCGGAACGCCTCTCGCCATGGATTTTGATCTGTCTCTAGAAGCAAAAAACAAAACAAAATAAAACGATTCTAACCTTCTTTTTTTTATTTGCTCTTATTTGTTCCATTCCAGCCGTGGCCTCCAGTCTTGAAGCCGAACTCGTGGTTCTGTGGGTGATGCGTAGTCCTCTCTTAGGAATCCCCAATACCCTTTCTTTGCATTTTCTCTTAATTGCCGTCTGACTTGTCAAAGGTAGTTGCCTTTCTAAATTTCAACTGGACCTAAGCCTCGCACAAGCCGATAAGGTATGATTAACCTTCTTGCCTTTGGGTACCTTAGCTAATTGGATGCTGTGTTGGGCCAAAGACCATGATTATTTCAATTTGTCGTTCAGTGAAATAAAGCAAGCCACAGACTTGTTTTTAAATCAACTTGACAACTCGACTTTGCTCGTAACCAACAACTGAAATAACAATTATTATTATTATTATTATTATTATTATTATTATTTTTTTGGCCTTCGTGGACATCCCACAATAGACCCAGCTGCTCCCTTTTATAACGTGGAAGCCCAACCTCCTTACTTGCCAAGAAGGAATTCTCCTTAAAGCCAAAAATACATAATTGGCCACCAAGCAAACAAGTTATATATGAACAAATTTTAGCCCATGTCATTAGCCCTTAAACCCATTGAGCTCAGAGCATGTGCACTCTTCTGGTTCAGCAAATATCTTCCTCGATCAAGGATTTGATGGAATTTCCTTGGATGTATTTATTATCTTGAGCCAACTTCCTACTAATTTAGCTCCTGAATAATTCTGCAGGTCCTCATCTTGGACTTGCTTCCCAATTATCGATCTACGAGTTGGAACATATTTGTTGGCATTCATGTTTTAACTTGCGATACAAGGATTGTTGAGCGTCAATATTTTTTGCTCATCACCGCCCCTCGTAGGCATCGTTCCTAATCGTTTGATCTTTCTTTTGCGATCATTCGTTCGCTGAGCCAGATTTTTCATCTAACGTTTCATTCGCTCAAGACTTTTTCTCGTAATCTTGAGTTTGTACACTTTCTAATATAAATTTTCTCCTTGTCGCACTCTTTCTTTGTGCGCGTCTTACGTTGCTTTCTTCGTAGCACTAAGCGCACACGGTGTTTTATCACTATTGTCACCTTCACGTGGTGTTTCGTGCTTTGATCCAATATTGTTGATCTTTTTCATATCTCGTTTCCCACAGCGGCGCCAATTGTAGAGGGAAAAAATCCGGGCATACATCTTCCACGCTCTATGAGATCAACAATATGCAACCATCATTGGATTCCTAGCACTGCAAAACAATAAACGGTGAGAAGCACCCACGCCTCTTGTCGGCGGTGGGCCCTCCGATGCTTAAGTTAGCATCACGTACTAAGAGGAAACCCTAATTCATACAAAGCATGTAAATAATGAATTACATCGTACCTTTTACCAAAGGTTGAATGTCTTATTTATTGATTCTGGTCATTGTACTCCTCTAGGCCTCTCGTGCCAAAGATTTCCTTATTGCGTTGGGAGAGCTTTCCAATTAGGATTCGTCCCTAATTGGTTAACAATGTTTCCTTATACAAGACCTCGCATCGTTTTAGGACTTAATTCCATATTGGACTTTTCGTGCCATTATGGAATCTCCATCCCGATCCCTTTAAACTCGGGATTCGTCCTTTATTATGTAAAGGACCTCTCTGGAACCTTCCAGATAGCCATGCCGAGCTATCCTCTGGGGTGGTCTAACTGCCCGAGCTACAAATTGCGCGGCAAAGCCTTCATCTACTGGCACATGATGGTGTCGAGCCATTAGTATCTCGGCACTACTACATCTACATCCTTTCGTGATGTTATAGTTCGGCTCAGCCATACATATGGCCCAATTAGCTTGGCATTGCCTTAGGGCCCCTTCTCGTGGTACCACCGAAATACTATACCCTCACGTGATATTAACGCCGTGCACGTGACGTTGTATTGCTCGGGAAAATACCCCTCACAAGCTCAATGGCCCACTATTTGGATCAAAAGTCCCAGTAAAAAAGAATTGTTTCTTGAGTTTGAACTGTGGTTAGTGGTTATCTATTTTATGTTGTCCTCAGATGGAGAAATCTTGAATTAATTGATAAGTTGGACAAATTCTTCAATGCCGAGTGGGCACCAACTGGCACTGCCACGTGGTACCCATTAGCTCATCTGGGCCGTCCATCCACTATCCAGATCTGTTGGGGTAAATTAATCCCTCAAAATTACAAAAATGCCACCAAACAACCCCAACAGATTTGGGCTGCCCAAAATATGAATGGACGGGCCGAATGAGCCGACGGGCACCACATGGCAGTGCTAGCTAGTGCCTGCTCGGCACTGAATTTTTTTTTCTAAGCTGGGATAGTCCTTTTGGGCCTGCTTGTTCAGCAAAATTTGATATGCCATCCGATCTGAAATCTCCTGGAACTGCATTTTTCTAACAATTGAATGTTACAATTTGTGGATGGAGCACATATGCATTGGACAGCCAACTATAGAATCAAGTACTCCTTTTTCTTTTAGTTCAGTAGGATTCCTCATTCTATGGTATTATATAACCCTTCAGTGTTATCCGACCAATCAAAAGAGGCCTAGGCCTCTCTATACAGACCCCTTTTTGGTTGTTTTCTAAGTGTGTGCTGTGTGAAATGTAGAGTACGGCATGGGAAGTGAGGTGTCCACATATGGTGATGTCTACAGCTTTGCCATCCTCTTGTTGGAGATGCTATCAGGAAAAAGACCCACTGATGTAATGTTTAATGGCGACATGAACCTTCGTAACTTTGCCAAGATTGCCTTGTCCAAAGGAATGGATGGGATTGCTGATCCAGTTCTTCTTCAGGAAGAACGAGAAGAAAAGACAAGCAAGGCCACCTCAGAAAGGGAAAATCCTAACCGCATTGCCGTGGAAAAATGTCTGAGACCTTGGCTTCGATTTTTCGGATTGGAATTACCTGTTCTGCAGAATCGCCAAGTGAGCGACCCGACATTAGTGACATTGTAGCTGAGTTGCAGGGGATCAGGAAAGTACTTGTTGGAACTGGTGGAAGACATGGAATTAATTAGAGGGACTATTTGAAATGTGTCTTTTTATCGAAGCGATTGAAGGTGATCTGATATGGGAACTGCCATGCCTCTGGAGCGTGCATGTGATGACTTTAGCTCTCTCACCTTAGATGGTACCTTTTCGGTCTTTTGTGTGTGTGCGTGTGTTTAGACTCGAATGGTTAATTGCTATCACAATAATGTTTTCGAGGTGGTAAAAAAGCAACACGGTGAAGGTGACAGTGCAAATGATTTTTATGCATTGTGCATATGTAAAAATTCGTCGCGTTTGTATCTCTTGGGGCTAATTGCTTTCATCATATCGTAGGAGCAAGAGACTTAATTTTCTTCGTTGATGCCTGATTGATGATCTTGTTGTGAAGTGAACTTTTTCAATTTCCTAAAAACTTCCCTTCCGATGTTCTTCGTTCTTTCTTTCTCTCTTCTCATTTTAACCCTACTATGTTTTTGTACTTCGTCTTCAGTCTTCCATCTTTTCATCTTATGTTCCCACGGGATGATGGATGTCTACCTTGTTTCCACTACAGCAAAATGGGGATTTTGGGGCACTTTTAAAGAACATTTCCCCCCTACAAAACAGCCATATCAAGTTATTAATGCAGGCTACTTTCTTAAGTGCCGCATTTGATTGGACCTAATGCGACAAATGGACTTAACCCCAGATTTTACATGTTTAATCTGTTTATGGTAATCTAATAAGGCTGTTGTTGGTTCCAAAAAAGACTGGGTATTTAAGGGCAGTTTCTTGAAGACATGTATAGGTTGTTTTCTAATCCACAAAAGACTGGGTATTTAAGGGCAGTTTTTTGAAGACATGTATAGGTTGTTTTCTAATCAACGTAATAGGGCAACTTTTGCTTTGTTAAATTTATTCCTTTCTTTGTTGTTTTCGTAACCAATGGCATTATCCTCTGCCCTAGTTTTCATAAAACTACGATGCAGGATACATAATCGTCTCCTCCCAAAAAGGCGAAAGTCATGGATCCCATCTCGCATCTTTTTGTATAGAAATCTTATGATATGGTGACGTATCTTTGATATTAAAGTGTATCTTGATTTGGTACATATCTTACAGATACTTATTAAAGAGATCAGAGCTTATTTCAAGAAGCTAGTGGAACCTCAAAAAACGCATTCTAATCGTTTGATCTAATTATGATGACGTTCATACCAATTGAAGAAGACTCAACCCGAATCCATTAGGGCTCGAATAGAAAAAAGAATGATACTTAGATCGTGTTTTTAATGAATCAGCTAAGGTGTTTTCTTCTCTTCCCTTGACTAAGACACTAAAAAGTCTAAATGTGATAAACCCCAATTGAGTCTTATGATAGACGATATATAAATGATGATGCAACTAATTAAAGGAAAAAGACGATACACGATACATATTTCGATTTTGTCGCACCCGATATTTTGACCAAGGGAAAAAGGCATGCTCGAGTGATCCAAGTGATTTGGCAAACTTAAACTCCTTGCCAGGTGGCGACTCTGAGTTATTTTCTATTAAATATTTTCAAAAAGATTTAAGCCCAGGTCATGGGTAGTGCCACGCTAATGGCCCCTGCGCGGTGAGTGCCGTGAGGCATGTCCACGTGTCGCGCGGCGACTGGTGCCACATGTATGACACCTGTCAATATCTCATTGGTCAGTCAACTCTGACTTTAGTCAACAGAGGTCCATGTGCTGACCTCCCCTATAACAGCCCCCACGGGCGTGGGAGACACGTCGGCAAGTGGCGTGATCTTCACACGCTTTCTCACACCCATGTGACGTTAGCGCCTTATTCAATTTTCGAAAACCTTTTCAAGGAATCGTCCTTTCGTCTGTCCGAGGTCATAAATGCGACGACTTTTGTACTCTGCCACTTATTACCATCGATAGCAACTGTTGGCCCTCTTTCTCTATAAATACGCGATCCTCCCTCTCTTTTCTCTTTTACTTTCTGAGTTACTCTCTCTCTCTCTCTCCCTCTTTACAAGAAATCAGCCTCCATCTTCTTCGAGTTATCTCCTTCTTTCTTTCTTCCAAACCTTATTTCAAAAAAATGGTTCGTGGCGTGCAAATCACGGGAGCAAGGCTAGCGTGCAAGGCAGTTCCGTTCCACCGGAAGACCAATGGCGTAGAGCTCCATACCTTAAAGGTGAGGAGGATACCTTTTGGAAGAAAGTAGAGTCCTACAACCCCGTTCGGATTGAGTTGGATGATGTGCTATCCATCAGGCCTGAGGTTTCTCTTGAAGAGAGTGACTTATTTCCACCATCCTCCGTTCTTCGTCTTTGCATTGAGAGAGGTGATTTTCCTTACTCCGCACTTTCCACAGCCCTCGCCTACCGAGACGACTGGGTCGGTGCTATGATAAAAAACACTCGTTACCGGAAGGTTCTAGAGAAGTCTTATATTTTGTAGACTGTCAAGATCTTGCAAAGCTTAATGCTGAATAGGAGGAACGAGAATCTAGACTTCCTGATATCGCACTGGAGTAGCGACACTCATACATTCGTGTTTCCTTGGGGAGAATTTGGTCTCGCCCTCCAAGACACTAATGCCCTGTTCCACCTCTCCTCGTGCGGTGCTCACGAGTTTGAGCCTTTCAAGGTCCCCTACGCGGATGCAAAACTGGTGGCGAAGTTGAAGCTAGCATATAGGGCTGCGAGCCATTTGGGCTCCCAATGGGATAAGAAAGGCAAGCAGAGGCCTACCACGGATCCCAAGAGGACCTCGTGGAATAGTTGGATCCGGTACTTCTTCTGGGATTATCAGCCTATGCAACCAGGGGCCACGAAGCGTCAGTTTATCAAAGGCCCGGGGCACAACGGGGAGCTTTATCTTCTTGCCTTCATCTCCTGCTTCCTGTTCTTCTTCCTGCTGCTCGACTTTCCAGTGATGCTCTTAGTGAGTTTATTTTTTCAATTGTGGTGAGAAACGCGCAAAGGGATCGCTTCCCCTTGGGGCCGCTGTTTCTGGGTCATCTCTACCATTAGCTAGATCGCCTCTGTGCCAATTTTGAAAGGTCTGTAGGCCGGTATGACATCGTCTCCATGGTGCAAATCCAATTCTTGAAGGCACTGGTGTACGAGCATTTCCCCATTGTTGCCTCAAAGCCAAAGAAATTCCCTACTTAGGTGTTTAAGCAGGTATTGGACAATCGAGACCGCCTCATCAAGGAAGCTAATGGATGCTACAAATACGTCTTGGAGGGCCCGCTATGGCCCATCATTCTCCTATGGGACAACACAGCCACCACCAAGTCCTAGGACGATTTCATGGACGATGAGTCCCACTTCTACCTGCGACCATACACCCAGGCTCTAGATGGTGTCTGCCGCTACATGTCGAATGCTCCTAAGGAGATCGACTTCTCTGATCAAGACGCGCCCAATCGCAACCTCCTCATCAACGTATACTGTATGTGCTGTCCAACCTATCTACCCGCCCTAGGCTCTGAAGGCCAAAAGATGGTGGTATACAAGCTAGACCGAATGGCGCGCCATTTTGGTTACGACTTAGTTGTGCTAGGTCTCTGGTAGACTTCTCAGCGGCCTTCAACCAGTACCTCCTCCCTTACACAAACCTACTTCTGAACGGAGTCAGCCGTTGGCATTTCCAAGAGTCTATATGCCCTCCGCTCTGCTGTACACAATTTTGCTTATTCTGGTAGAAGAATATGGACTCCTTCTATGCCTTTATTCAAGGTGAAGCATCAGGACCACACCACATGTCGTCTATAAACTAGATCTTTCCCTCCGTGGGGACAAATAGTAGTATACTGACTAGCGCGGTGCGCAGAGCCACTTGGCTTTAAAAGGCAGTGCCAACATTGTGGACCTTGGGGTCATGGCCGTCGTGCCTACATCTGCTGTGCCAGCATCAGGAGTCCAAACATGGGCCAAATGACAATGTAAGAGGGTGAGGACCAAGCGGAGCGGCGTACACGGAGGAGGTTGATCATGGTAGGTGGACCTCTTCTAACATATTTTTGTTTTTCCTTTCGCTCTTGCTTATAAAAGTTTCTATTTTAGGCTGAGACTGGCGACCCAGAGGATGACCCACTGGAGCACGAGACTCTAACTGCTTGCGCAGTGGGGCTCTTGATCACAGCGCTGACCCAGAAGGAAGCAGTGGGGGGTCCTTCCCCTTCTATCAAGCCACGCGACAAAGTCGTTGTCACTAATAATGATAGTGACGACGACGTGATACCCATCAGCGCCCTCTTCAAGCAAAAAAAGAGAAGGCAAGGGCGAAGGCTTTAGCGAAAAAGAAGGGAACTACCGTTGGTGCTACATTGACTCCTCCCGCGCCACAGCCTGTAGCAAGTTTCACGAATAGTCTCTTCCTCACCCACAGGCCCAGGAAAGAAGCATTTTCTCGCTAAAATCCTAGAGAGAGAGAGAGAGAGAGAGAAAGAAAGAATGCTCCCTTTGACGAAATGTTTGCTCTGCATGGAGCGGCGCGTTCTGGTGAAGGGGAAGTTGGTAGGATTGAGTCACGTGGACGCCGTGCTGATAAGACGTAGGTCAAGGAAAAGGACGAGGGTTATGGTTTTGGCAAGGGTTGCGACCATGAATTCCTTCACCCCTACATCGACAGTGATGATGAGCAGAGCCGTCATACTGACAGAGATATGGACGCTGGCCCACCTTCCATTTCCACTAAAATTCATACTGAGCCTATCTGTCGCAGACTCGCTACGCATGCTGATACAGGTACCTATCATGCTTCCTCCAGTACATTTCGTAGCATAGAGGGTGAAATTCTTTCGGGGTCAGAAATCAATCCTCTCGCATCTTATAGTCTAGGAGAATATGCTCCAACTGCAAATACTTTAGACCTACTTATTGATCAACTGTTTAAAGATGATTTTTCAGAGTTGAAAGCAGCTGCAGATTTGCAAGAGAATGTGGAGGAAATGCAGACTCCGCTGGACCAGCCTGGTCACGAGCAAGCTACGCCAGAGCAAGACGCCGCTGAATCTGAAGGGGATGAGTCAAGTACGATTGTTGTGGAAAGAGCTAAAAACGTCCGACGCAGCTGGGGAGAGTCCAAAGGACCCAATCGTCAAATCCAAGAACATCGTACAAGATATCGAGGATAGCGTGGAACATTCGACAGCGTGAGTGTCATCTCCGGGCTATAGTAACTCAGGATGTATGGTGCTAGAGCCCGTTGGTGCCTCCTCTACCGTGGTGGATTTTCTCTCCTTTTGCGTTGGAAAAGACAGCTTGCCGATTTTGGAGTCGATTCAGTAGTCCTATCCCAACACCTTCGCAAGCTTTAAGGCAAAGAGCCCACTCGGCGGTGGCATGTTTCTTGACAACCTCGCCGCAGTGGTGGGCTCACTTCAAGGTATCAATTTGAAGAAGTTCGACCACAACTCCCTGGAAGGCTCAAAGGGAGCTATCTCCGACCTCGAGACCCTGGGGCTTGACCTGAGCTGGCTCACCTCTCACTTGGAACGAATATTCACATTACGAAGAAATCTTAAAATTTCAAGATGGATTAAGATCAACCAGAGGGATGTGGACATAGCCCAAGCTCGGGTGGATATTGCCCGCAATGCTCTTGCTCAGGGGGAAACAGCGTTAAGGGAGAGGCAGGCCGAACTGGCAAATCTGATCCATGAGAAGGAGGAGCTAGATGCCGCAGAGGGTCCAATAGTATCAGAGACAGATTCTGTAACGAAGTGCTTGCTTCCCCCTCCCCCGCAATGATCATTTTGTACCCTTTTTCTTTTAGTGTAAAGAATCTTACGGGTTATCAATGAATAACTTTTTGACTTACCTTGTTTGTTTCCATTCGCAGTTTTTTATTTATGTTTTCTGGTTTACAAATTGTTTCTGAATAATTTAATCATAACTCGTGACTTAATCGTCATCATATGAAATGAAACTCTATTCATAATCTTGTTAAGACGGCCAACCATAGCTTCTCATTAAATCCTTTAACCAAATTTTGGATCAAAAGCATAGTACGACAAGTAAGCAAAAACAGAAAACAGCGTCAGCTACTTTGCCAAAGGTGAGGATAACTTATTCACAACTCATGGGTAATACTTCTTCATGAATTTGATATTGATGGGGCCCGTGAGAAATCCTTCGGAGACTCTAGAAAGTTTGTAGTGACCGCTCGACCCAACATTTATGACTTGATAAGGCCCTTCCCACTTCGGGCTAAACTTGAGGAGCTTGACATTTCTCATCATGTCAGTAGTCGACTTCCAGACCACATCTCCAATCTTGAATTCCCTCGGCACTACACTCTTGTTATAGAATTTGGACATTGACCGCATCAATCTCCCTTCTTTCCTCCAAGGCTTCTAAGTCCACGCAGCACTCTGAAGCTGTTGCTTCAGTGGATAGCGCAAGCCTTGCTGAGGGTACGCTCAATTCTACTGGAAGTATTGTTTCCGCACCATAGACCAAGTTGAATGGGCTAGTCTGTGTGGCCTTCCTTTTGGTTGTCCTGTATGCCTAGAGTGTCGTGATCAAATGGTCTGACCACGTCCCACCTTTTTCATCCAGCAGTTTGCTCAGGATTCTAACCAAGGACTTGTTCGTGGCCTCCGCTTGACCATTTCCCTGAGGATAGTAAGGCGTCGATGTTAGGTGCTCGACGGAGTAGGACCGGAGTAACTCGCCCACACTTCTATTGATGAATGAAGTCTGTAGACACCCCAATTTTAATCCAAGTGTTCCTTCATCATCGTCTCTCATCCAAGACTCGAATGACATAGGTCATGTCACCATCGGGTCGCCTCTTGATCGAGTCACCCCTGTCTGTCGCTCGAAAATCCGGCTAAGTATGGAAAATTAACTTTTTTTTGGGAAGATCTGATTTGGCCAATAAAAAGTCCCGGTAATTGTTCCTTGGATTTTTCTAATCAAAATGGTATAATCGGAAGTTATTTTTGAGTAAGGCAAAGTCATCTTTCGCCCATTTTCTTCGGAGAAAAATGTGCCCGTTTTCGGTTTTGTACTAAAAGTGGGGGGATGAGATTTTGATTGGATTGGGATATCAAAATTCTGGAAATGCCATTGTTTCCGAAAGGGGGGTACTTCCTTATTTTCATAAATAAATTAAAGTAAAGAAAACTCAAAATTATAATCTTTACTTAAGTTTGGTTTGTGAAAATAAGTCCCCAATGATGAAAGAAATACTTACCAGTACCTTGGAGTGATCAGCCTGAACTTCAGAATCTTTGGACAAAAATAGCCCTAGCCGTACGGTTCACTGTGCAAACCGTACGGTTCACTCCTCGAAGATCAAGCCGTGCGGTTCATCCATATAAGCCGTGCGGCTAACCCTATCAGCCGTACGGTCATGTCTCAAGAAATATTCGTTTTCTGACACCAGAAGCATCTCATCATTTTTTACAGCAATTCGTACTCATTTTTATTCCTTCTCCGCCTATAAATTCCTCTCCTCTTCTCCCATTTTCAACACACAGCACCCCCCTCCCTACTCCGGCGACACGCTGGTAAATTCCCCGGTCATTTCCCGTCCGAAATTCCGTCCAAACTCCTCTAGAAACTTCAAACCCATTCCATTTCCTTCATTCAAAAACCTCCAACAACCCATCTGTGTGTATCAAATTCATTCTCAAGGAGTTCAAGTCCGAAGTTTCAGAAGTTCTCGACTGTTCAAAGTTTCCGCAGAGGTATAATCGTATTCTCAAAACCGGGTTCTAAGCCTTGGTTCTCTGAGAGGATCCTCCCGAGTCGAGAGTGACTCTAATAGTCATCTCTAGACTCGGGTGGTTACAATTTTCACAAAGATCAGATTTTTCAACAAAGTAGGTTACTGTTCAGAAAACAAAAATTTTGAAAATTTTTCCAAAACATGAACCGTGCGGTTCATATAGTGAAACCGTACGGCACACTTGGGTAAACCGTGCGGCTTACCTTTATGCCATAACATTTCCTCTGTTTTCCCTCTGTTTGTACCCTGTTTTCTGAGTTTATTGTGATCTGTTTATTACACCTACGTCCTTTTATTCCCTTATTATTGCCATTAAGCTCTTTTTCTTTTCTTTTATTTTTTATTTTCGTTATGGTTTCATTACTTCTCTTTACTTATTTGTTTAATGGTTAAAGTTTTCAATAAAATGTTTTTTTTTTTCCAAAAATCCCACAGAAATTTAGTAGAGACCGGGAATATCCCGGGCGAGCGGGGTGCTTTTTAATAAAACCTTCCCAGTTCGTAACCTGGCTTCCGAATCCAAGAATCGTTTCGCAGATCAAATCTTTTCCAAAAAACGGCACAAGAGTCATTTTTCATTTTCCAGAACGGTTTCTCGGGTACCAAAAGTTTCTCACTTAAACCCCGGGTGGCGACTCATACATTTTCTATTTTCCCGAGCCGCGTGGATCTCACCGTCCACAAAATGGCGACTCTGCTGGGGATTTTTAAATTAATTTCTATTTTGGTATTTTACACCTGTAAAACGACCCCCGAAAGCTTGACAAAAACGAACACGCCCCGCGTGATCGAGAAAGGAATGGTGCAATAACAGGGCTACGCCCGACCAATCCGGACTGGAGCTTTCCCGGTTGTTTACTTGAGTAAAATTTCAAAATAAAAATTGATTTATTGGTGAGCCAAACTTGAAAATTTTTGTGGGATTTTTGAAAATATTTTATTGCGAAACTTTTTGCATTGCACGTGCATCGATGTTGGATAAGCCCCGCCGCTGCGTCTTGGTTACCCTACCCGGCTTGCTGGTGTTAGGACATCCCAAGATTCTCGGCAAACCCTGGACGATGATGAGTCAGCCTGCCGTTCGACCTTTGCCATGCAGTACACTTGGCACTGGGAGGCAAATATTGGCTCTAGTCTAGGGAACCCCTTCAAACCAAAACCCAGCCTTTTGCATATAGTAAACCATAGCACTTTCCAACCTACGACAGGGCCTGCAGGGTAGAATTATCTGTTATATCCTGTTATGTGTTTACTGCTTCTAACATATCATGTTTATCTGTTTTCTGCATATCATGTTTATCTGTTAGTTGTTTTCTGCATACCCTGTCATCATGCACACATTACCTTTCCCGCGGTCTTGAGAGGTTGCCCTGCCCGATGATGAGTCGTGCATCCCAATGCACGTTGTTCAGATTAATTCAGTCCTTAGAATAATAGGACTTAGGAAAATCAAATCAATTTGATCCTTAATAATTCCTTGACAATGACCTAACCGAAATTAGGAACAATTGACCCAAGCTGGGGCAATTGTCCCTAAAATCAAAGTTGGATCGTTAAAAAAGGAATCATCAAGAACCAAGTTGATTTAATTTCCCTGAATCCTATTATCCTAAACAAAGGATACACTGTCAAAAGAACACTGAGGATCGGGGCAGTCTTTTTCTAAGACCTATTTCTTTTTCAAAGTCTAGGAGACTTTAAATCTTTGGAGTTTGAAACACCTCCAGTGTCAGCCGTGCTCGAACGGCTTCTCCTTGTGATTTTATCACATTTTTATCCAGATTTCGACAGCCTTATTGCTTTGTCTTGGATGGTCACGAAAGTTGACTGGCTCTGGTTCCAACACACAGGAACTTAACCTACTGAGTAGTCGACCTACCCAGGGTTGTTGAAAACCTTTTGAGACTTAGAATGACATGCATGACGACACAAAAATGACATTCCCTTTTTAACAAGCAAGGGGCACTTCTGAGTTCAATATTTGCTTTACTGTCAATTCAAAGTCATTGGTCAAAGCAAGAAAAACACCATACCCGGTTAGGCCTGACCTTCTAAACAGCGGATAATTTGAACAGAGGCAGAAGCAGAGCAGTCAAGTTCAACAGGCTCACCAGCAATGACGAAAGCCGCCGAGGTAGTAGAGAAAACCGAAGTCCAAATTCTCAGAGAAGCTTTGGAAGAGCAAAAGGCCAACAGTGCAAAACAAATGGCTCAAATGATGCTCATGATTCAGAAGCTAACTTCTCAACTCCCATCACCGGCAGGGGACTCGAGCAATCAAAACATGGAGTCGGTATTGGCTAAAATCACCAAACTGGAAGAGTCTGTTCAAAAACAGGAGAAGATAGCCACAATCGGTGTTGATATGGACAAGTTGTGCCTATTCCCAGATGCAAAGCTCCCCGACAAGTTCAAACCACTAGACTGGGACAAGTTTGACGGCAGCGATGACCCGAAAGCTCATTTGCAAACATATGTGGGTACTCTATCCATGTATGACGTTGGGAAGGATGCAATGGGCCAGATGTTTCAGCAAACCCTAACCGGGCCTGCACTCCGCTGGTTTCTGAATTTGGACATCTCTAAGAAGAAGACGTGGGAAGATATTGGGGCAGCCTTTGTCGCCCAATACAACTACAACATTCAACTTGAGATAACTATCCGGGAGTTGGAATCAACCAAGATGGGTAAGAATGAGTCCTTTGCTGACTTTATTAAAAGATGGAGAGGGAAAGCCTCTCAGATGATGGAACGACCTTCAGAAAAGGAACAGATGAGAATCATCACAAGGAATCTGGAACCGGACTTTGCCAAGCACTTGGTGGTCTTTCAGACCACTGCTGACTTCAAGACTTTCTATGAGGCAGGCCTTGCCATTGAGGAGGCAATCCAGTCCGGCATTTTTGAGAAAAAGGAACATGTTCCCAAAACCAAATGGATGCACTCTGGCAACACCGACACATTGTTCAGTAAAAATGATTATGCTCAAGCCTCTTCCAGCTCCACAAACCAAAACTTCAACGAAGCCATGCCTGTCAATGAACTTAAAGCCCAAACCAACAACTCTTAGAAACCACAAAGAACCCTTTCCCAATTCTCCGAGCCTCTGTCCTTGATTTATGAGAAGCTCCTCAAAGCCGGCCATGTCAAACCACTAACTCCAACTCCTCTACCTCAGAAGCTTCCATCTTACCATAACCCCAATGCCTTCTGTGCCTTCCATCAAATGCCTGGTCATGCTACTGATGAGTGTCATCGCCTCCACCACAAGATTCAAGATCTCATTGACAACGGATCTATCTCTGCTCCACTGGCGAAACTTGGAGTGGGTAAAATCTTATTACCCTACTACCAGGCATAGCACGTGCCTGATGACTTCACCGCGAGATGGTGATTAGCTCGGCACCACGTAGGGTACACGTGAGCCCTGTGCCGAGCTAGTTTGGCCATGAATAAGGCTAAAATGATTGAATAAATTAAATATACCAGGATGTGTTAGCTCGGTATAGGTCACAAGGGAATGCCCCTGATATGGCCGAGCTAGCAAAGCTATGAGTAAAGCTTAAAATAGCATTCTGGGATACATGGATTCAGCTCGGCGTGAGTAGCTGAGTTATGTACGAGTCATGCCGAGCTACGCGGAAGCACGGCACCGCCACGGATAAGGCGGTGAGACATTCCAGAGTAATCTATGGTGGTTCCTTATATGATAAGGAAGCAATCCCGTGAAACAAGGGATAGATATGGGAAGTCCTAATGTGATTAGGAATACGCTCCATATAAGAAAGTCCTATTAAGAAAAGGATTCCTAAAGGGAATAGGAAACAGGGGCATGAGATGCCTAATATGGGAAACATCTACACCTATAAATACAAGAAAAAGCCATGACAAAAGGTACGCGGTGAAACCTATTTTCATACGCATTGTGATTTGAGAATTCAAGTACGTGATACTAACTTAGGCATCGGAGGGCCTTTGCCAACGAGAGGCAAAGGTGCTCTAACCCTTTTTCTGTTTTGCAGATCTAGGGTTGGTTCAAGGAAGCACGTGATCCAGCGTTACGTGGAATTTTCCTCGTACAAAATTGAACACCACGTCGAGTCGATAAACCAACAATGGTCATGCAATAATTCAATCTTCCGCAAGTCTTGGAAGTCTTCAAGTGTCAAGTCAAGTTTTCACTTCCGATTGAGTCAGTTTGTATTTTGAGTCTGTTTATGTTTTCGCTTTCCTCGTCTATGTGTTTTCATCTTCGAGTCTGTGATGTCTTGTTGTTGTTATCCAAAAAAAGGAAAAGACCAAAAATAAAGTCAACATTGTAGTCCCGAACTACGTCACGACCTGATTCCTTGCAAAAGGATACGTAGGCAACCCTCAATGGTTCGGTCGCAACTTTCAAAAATTGATGTCACGCTTTTGTGTTAGAATTATCATAATAAACTTGAGTTTTCGAATTGAAAATGGAATTGTTTTCCATCATCATTTGAGATTCATGATATTCACTTCAAAACACAAGATGATTGAACCCCCAGTTCTCACAAGAAGAAGGAATTCCAGGCACCATTCGTCATCAAGGAGCAATGCTTTGATAATTATAAAAAAAAAAAAGGAAAGAAAAACCTGCTAGGTTGAAAACCCGCGAGGGCGGCCTAGGCAAAAGTTAAGGCAAAAAGCTCGCTGGATCGAAACTTTGAAGTAAGGTCCAGGCAAAAGTTAGAGCATACACAAATTATTTCTATTAAGTTGTGCAATTCAAAATGAAGAAAGGCATTCTTTGTTTTTATTCCCCAGATGAATATATCCCTTGATAGCCCTTTTGAGCCTGAATCATTTTCTTTGAAAGAAAACCCAGCTAGACAGCTATCCCCCGCATTGGGGTGAATTAAGTCAAAGATGCAAGTGCCAAATGCATAGTTATCAGTAGTACGTCAAGATAGAAGTATCAAATACATGGTTGCCAGTGGCATGTCAGAATTTCATGTTCATAGGCACAACCAAATGAGAATCATTGGAGAAAGGAAGAAAGTGCCCATCAAAAGGCAAAATGGGGCACGAAGGAAAACATTGAAGAAAACAGAAGGGGCACACAAAAAGAGTTCAAGATAGCTGCTAGCTTTAACCCAGAAGAAAATGAAACTTTTTGAGCCTACTATCCTTTCTTTGTCAAACCCAAAGCCTTAGCCCCGTTATAACCTAAATAAAGTCCTTTCAGATTGAAAAGCACAGCTTGATAGCGAGAATTCAGTAGGAATAGTATCATTAAAAAAAAAATGAGATCAAAAGTCAAGGCATTGCACTACACCAGCATCCGCCAGAAGCAAAAATCCAAACTGGGGCACCTCAGATCCTCATCACCAACCCGGAGGCAAGACATTGCACAACACCGGCATCCGCCAGAAGCAAAAGTCCAAACCAAGGCACCTCAATGGAAAATCAGCAGATCGGCACCCTGGGGGCATGGGTTCACAATAAGAATTCTTGTGTTTTGATAATCGATTTAAATGAACATCATTTGATGGAGTGAAACAATTTCAAAACCAAAAGACTCAAGTTTATGACAATTTCAAACATCAATTGTGGGACACCTTCTGCCATTTTTTGAATTCTCGAGTTTGTCATTGCTTAATGGTCTTTTCAGGTCAACATAATCTTGTCGAAGTCTATTCCTTTGTCACAAGGTCAAAATAACCGGCGTCTACCAAATTCATGAGTAGTCATTCTCCACCCAGTCAGGGGCACCTTCAGGGAAGTCACTCTTTTGAGTCTGTTGAGTCAGCCTAGTCTTGTCCAAATCTACCCCCTCTTGAGTATGTCATCTCCGCCCAAATCAGGGGCATCTTTGTAAAGTCACTCGTATCGTCTGGGCCTTGTCCAAATTCACACAAGGTCTTTTGTCTAGTCAACCCTTGGTAGTCTTGATATTCTTAAACTCGTGGAAGATGATTTCAAATGCAAGGAAAGGCCTATGTTCGGACAAACAAGTCGATGGGTTCAAAACTGAAGCTTGTCATCTATTGAGGCACATTTGTCCAAGACTAGGGCACGTCAGCTCAATGCCATCTACTGGGAGAAGCACATACACCAGAGTTCAAGATTTGGGACAAGAAAGCAAAAAGACTCAAACCTCATAGAAATCTAGAAAGCCCGAAAAGCTCGAAGTCTTGATCAGAAGCAACCTCAAACCCAGACCCTGTCCAAAAGGAAAGAAGTAAAGCAAAAAGAGACACCCTGTTGTGCCACTTGCTTTCTAAAAAAAATGTTGTCATTATGTCGTCAAGTGTCGAAACCTGAGCCTCACGCAAGAGTCCTCATGGACAACTTTTAAATTGGTTTTAGAGATATATTTCTCACCCTCAATTTTTTTAGATACATTTCTTGGAACACCATTTTGTCTCGAACTTGTCAAATTATCGAATTTCAAATTGTCGAATTGTCAAAAAAAAATTCAAATTGTTGAATGCCAAGTTGTCAAGTTTTGGAACTTTTTCAAATTTGTCGAATGTCAAACACATAGTTGAACACACGATATCTTCATGCACTGTTTCAAACACTTTCAAACCACGGTAGCTTCGCACATTGTGTCAAGCATTTTCAAACACGGTACTTTCACGCATCGTTCAATTTTCAAATTCTTTTTTGAAGTTCAATGTCAAATCCAAGTTCAAAATCAAAGATTTGATTTTCAGAATTTAAATATCAAACTCAAGCTCAATTTCATTTTTCAAAGTTCAAATGCCAAGTTCAAGTCCAGGATAAAAAAAAATTCAAAAATCAAACTTTTCAAAGTTCAAGTTCAATTTTCAATTTTTTAAAGTTCAATGTCAAGTTCAAATTCAACAATCAAATTTCAAAATTCAATGTTAGGTTCAAATTCAAATATCAATTTTCATGTGTAAAATTCAAATTCAAGTTCAATTTCAAGATCAATTCTCCAAATTTCAATGTCAAATTCAAGCTCAATTAAATTTTTTATTTATTTATTTTTTTTTTCTTAAGTCCTCAACGGCATTTTCCGTTTTCCAAAATTAAAGTCTTAAGTCCTCAACGGCATTTTCCAAATCCAAAAAATTTCATTTTAAGTCCTTTACGGCATTTTCCAAAATTCAGAAATCATTTTAAGTCCTTTACGGCATTTTCCAAAAATTCAGAAATCATTTTAAGTCCTTTATGGCATTTTCCAAAATTCAGAAATCATTTTAAGTCCTTTACGGCATTTTCCAAAATTCAGAAATCATTTTAAGTCCTTTACGGCATTTTCCAAAAATTCAGAAATCATTTTAAGTCCTTTACGGCATTTTCCAAAATTCAGAAATCATTTTAAGTCCTTTACGGCATTTTCCAAAAATTCAGAAATCATTTTAAGTCCTTTACGGCATTTTCCAAAATTCAGAAATCATTTTAAGTCCTTTACGGCATTTTCCAAAAATTCAGAAATCATTTTAAGTCCTTTACGGCATTTTCCAAAATTCAAAAATCATTTTAAGTCCTTTACGGCATTTTCCAAAAATCAGAAATCATTTTAAGTCCTCAACGGCATTTTTCATATTTTGCTTATCTGTTTTCTCGCACTAGGTGATCAAAATCGGGACGTCTATATCTTTGGCTCGACTTACATCACAGAATGATGATTAAGTCTCGTCAAAGAGGGGCAACTGTAGACACCCCAATTTTAATCCAAGTGTTCCTTCATCATCGTCTCTCATCCAAGACTCGAATGACATAGGTCATGTCACCATCGGGTCGCCTCTTGATCGAGTCACCCCTGTCTGTCGCTCGAAAATCCGGCTAAGTATGGAAAATTAACTTTTTTTTGGGAAGATCTGATTTGGCCAATAAAAAGTCCCGGTAATTGTTCCTTGGATTTTTCTAATCAAAATGGTATAATCGGAAGTTATTTTTGAGTAAGGCAAAGTCATCTTTCGCCCATTTTCTTCGGAGAAAAATGTGCCCGTTTTCGGTTTTGTACTAAAAGTGGGGGGATGAGATTTTGATTGGATTGGGATATCAAAATTCTGGAAATGCCATTGTTTCCGAAAGGGGGGTACTTCCTTATTTTCATAAATAAATTAAAGTAAAGAAAACTCAAAATTATAATCTTTACTTAAGTTTGGTTTGTGAAAATAAGTCCCCAATGATGAAAGAAATACTTACCAGTACCTTGGAGTGATCAGCCTGAACTTCAGAATCTTTGGACAAAAATAGCCCTAGCCGTACGGTTCACTCCTCGAAGATCAAGCCGTGCGGTTCATCCATATAAGCCGTGCGGTTAACCCTATCAGCCGTACGGTCATGTCTCAAGAAATATTCGTTTTCTGACACCAGAAGCATCTCATCATTTTTTACAGCAATTCGTACTCATTTTTATTCCTTCTCCGCCTATAAATTCCTCTCCTCTTCTCCCATTTTCAACACACAGCACCCCCCTCCCTACTCCGGCGACACGCTGGTAAATTCCCCGGTCATTTCCCGTCCGAAATTCCGTCCAAACTCCTCTAGAAACTTCAAACCCATTCCATTTCCTTCATTCAAAAACCTCTAACAACCCATCTGTGTGTATCAAATTCATTCTCAAGGAGTTCAAGTCCGAAGTTTCAGAAGTTCTCGACTGTTCAAAGTTTCCGCAGAGGTATAATCGTATTCTCAAAACCGGGTTCTAAGCCTTGGTTCTCTGAGAGGATCCTCCCGAGTCGAGAGTGACTCTAATAGTCATCTCTAGACTCGGGTGGTTACAATTTTCACAAAGATCAGATTTTTCAAACAAAGTAGGTTACTGTTCAGAAAACAAAAATTTCGAAAATTTTTCCAAAACATGAACCGTGCGGTTCATATAGTGAAACCGTACGGCACACTTGGGTAAACCGTGCGGCTTACCTTTATGCCATAACATTTCCTCTGTTTTCCCTCTGTTTGTACCCTGTTTTCTGAGTTTATTGTGATCTGTTTATTACACCTACGTCCTTTTATTCCCTTATTATTGCCATTAAGCTCTTTTTCTTTTCTTTTATTTTTTATTTTCGTTATGGTTTCATTACTTCTCTTTACTTATTTGTTTAATGGTTAAAGTTTTCAATAAAATGTTTTTTTTTTTTCCAAAAATCCCACAGAAATTTAGTAGAGACCGGGAATATCCCGGGCGAGCGGGGTGCTTTTTAATAAAACCTTCCCAGTTCGTAACCTGGCTTCCGAATCCAAGAATCGTTTCGCAGATCAAATCTTTTCCAAAAAACGGCACAAGAGTCATTTTTCATTTTCCAGAATGGTTTCTCGGGTACCAAAAGTTTCTCACTTAAACCCCGGGTGGCATACATTTTCTATTTTCCCGAGCCGCGTGGATCTCACCGTCCACAAAGTCCCATTGTCAGACAGTATCACCATTGGTATGCCAAAGCGACAAATGATGCTTTCTTTGATGAACTGGGCGACTGTCGCGCCTGTTGCACTCTTCAATGGCACCGCCTTTACCCACTTGGTGCTAACTTCTGTGGTTGTTGGGATCCATTGATGCTTGCGCTAGTGTGGCATAATGGGCCCAACAAGGTCCATCGCCCAAGTACGGAAAGGGGAGGGGCGCAGATAGCATGAAGCTTAACTGCCGGAGCGTGGATGAGGTTTCCAATTTTTTGACAAGCGTGGCATCTGCGCACGTGTCTCTTTGCGTCAGACTCCATTCTCGGCCAGTAATACCCCCAATGGATAATATACTCGTATAGCTTCTGTCCGCCTTGGTGCTCTAGCTCATGAGCTTTGTGCAACACCTTTTCAGGCTCCTTGTTGGACAAACACTGCAAGGGAATGTGGTCCAGAGCTCTCCTGTATAGACTTCTGTCCTTGATAAAGAATTGTTTGGCAGACATGTTGACCTGTCGCCTATACTCCTTCTCCAACGGTAATGCGCCCTCCTGAGGAAATTGATGTACTTTTGTCTCAAGTCTTGCTCTACTGAAAAACAGCATTTTTGCTCTAGGATGGCTAACGCGCCTCTCTCGCAATTCCTCAGAACCTCCGCGGCATCTGATTTCATGCTGAGCCAATAGTAACCTTGTCTCTGAATTCTTCTGTAAAGGGAGTGTAGATTCAAATTAAAACTTCTGAAGGAAGATAAAGGAAATTCGAGTGCAGGTGTATTGGAGGGAAGAAACTGCCCATTTGAAATAAGAGGACGGAGTTCGAAGCAAGCCAAGTTCAAATATTTTGAGCGGGAAGTTCAAAATTGCGAGCAGTGCTTATAAATGGAAGAAATTGAAGAGTGAAAAGCCCCGGACAAATCTTCAACAAACAGCTATCAAACAAATGATGCTTGGTCTGTTCATTGGCAAGTATAAGTAGGATTTCGACTCAGTTCGAAGTAGATTAGGAAGTAGTTTAGGAAGTAGATTTCAGATTGTTCGTGTAACAATCAATTGTTCGAAGTACTTGTTACCTGTTGTTGTGAAGTTGGAGACAATTTCGAAGTAAGTCTATCTTTGATTTTGTTAATCAAAGTATCTTGTTTCTTTGTTGTTCTTTAATTTCCTAAGTATATTGGTTTGTATTTCTTCACTTTGAAAGAAAAAAATCCTCTTAATTGAGGTAATAGAACCATTAAACACAATCGTCTGATTAGATTTGGTTTGTTCCAAAGTTAATCTGAGGGAGGAGATTGAAACTCTCTTTGGCATGCTCGCACACAATTATTTTCCATTGCAAAAAAGTAAAAGAACCAAACACCTTCCCTTTAAAAATTTGAAATATTTTTTGGTTTTATGTTTGATTGCAAAATTTCTTTGTTCTTCTTTTCAAAAATGTCAAATGTTTTGGATTTTTGGCTAAGCGGCCCATACGGAAATCTTCTAGTCAGGGATCCTTGACTTTGCTTAAAGTCAGGATTTCACCTTTCCCAGCTGAATTTTGATGATCAGAATCGTCCAATGTGTTTAGAATGTGTTTTTAAGGGTCCCCGCGAGGAATTGTAAAAAAAAAATAACCGGGAAGGGCTTGATCCGAGCAATTTCTGATAAAAACTATATATGTACAGTTTTATCAAAAACTGTTCGGATCAAGTCTTTCCCAGCTATTTTTTTTAATGATTCTTCCCGGGGACCCTTAAAAACACATTTTAAACACATTGTACAGTTCAGATCATCAAAATTCAATCAGGAAAGGTGAGGTCCTGACTTAAGCAAAGTCAAGGATCCCTAACTAGAAGCCCTCCCATATCCAACAAATATCTAATAAGGGCTCCCTCACTTTCTATGGTTCGGGAATTTTTGTTCGGGATTGAATTTCGACGATCCGAACCGTTAGATGTGTTTAAAACATGTTTTTAAGGTCCAACACGAGGATTTGTAGATTTGTTAAAAAAAAAAAAATACCTGGAAGGGCTTGATCCAAGTAGTTTTCGATAAACATGTATATGTACGTTTTCATCGAAAACTGCTCGGATCAAGCCCTTCCGGGTATTTTTTTTTTTACAAATCCTAGCATAGGACCTTAAAAACACGTTTTAAACACATCTAACTGTTCGGATCATCGAAATTCGATCCCGAACGATAAATCCCACACCGTAACTATATAAGGGAGCCCTTACTAGATATGTTCTATATATATATATAGATATATATTCTTTCGGCCCCATGATAATTTGGTTGGGCTTGCATTTATGGGTTGGCCCAACTTCATGGTCTGTTTTGTCATTTGAGTAGACTCATCTTCTTTTGGTCTAGCCCGCATCTTTTGAATGAATGAACCATTACTTTGGCGAGCCTAATATTTATTTGCAGGCTTTGAACCAACTTTGACTTTAATTAATTCAGATTATTTATTCATCTCAATTAATCAAACGGAGATTAAGCCATGACGAAATTATAGTGTCTACACACCTTATCTCAAAATCATTACACTTAGGGTTTTGCATGATTTGGGAAAAAAAATTCACTCAGAGATATTTTGGGCAGTACAATGATAAACTGCCATGTATGTGTAATTATTTTTCTCGGTGTCATGTATTGGTAATTTCCGAAACCATGACCATATGAAATCAGATTTTTTGCCCCAACTCCATTTTTTGTTCATTTTTCCCTAACAATAATGGAATTCCTTTTAAAAGGTTGCTGGTAAAAATGTAGTCTGTAATTTAACTGATGGTAATAATCTGTCACACTCTCCTTTGCATATAAATAGGAACCTCTAACTCCCCACTCCTTGCCCTCATACGTTACATAACCTTTGTAACTGTCCTCCTGTGTAGCCAAGAAGTAGTGAAAATGGCTAAACAAGAGGGACGTCTCCAAACCAATGGAACAAACTTTGCTCAGTCTTGTTACAATGCATCAGGAGCCTTCTTAGGTATTACCAACTTGCATGGTACCTTCTTAGTCATACAAAAATATACGCATTTAAAATTTCTTGTTTATAACACTCTTTGATGCCTAATGGACTTCCATTATTTTTTGTTTTTGATTACTAGGGATCGGTGCATTCACAGTTCCTTACGGCCTCTCAAAAGGAGGGTGGCTAAGTTTATTATTGCTTTTCCTTATTGCATTTGTGGCCTTTTACACTGTAATTTTGCTAAAACGATGCATGGAAGGAGGACGAACACCAGTAACAAGCTATCATGATATAGCCCAAAAAGCTTTTGGAAGGAAAGGCAGAGTAGTTGCGTATATTACGGTTAATTTGGAGTGCTACATATTTTGTGTGGGACTCCTGATCCTAGAAGGAGACAACTTTCATAAGTTGTTTCCTCATTGTGCTCTCCATTTGGGGGTTTTAACAATTGGGACGAAATCACTTTTTGTTATGATCACAGCCCTCGTTATTTTGCCTTCAATGTTGCGTACTGATTTGGGAATCCTATCCTACATAACTGCCGTTGGGTTGTTCTCTATTCTGGTGGTGGTTGTCTGTGTGATATGTGTTGGGGCAGAAAACGGTGGGGTTGGATTTCATGGGAATGGAAAAGCGTTGCTAGCCATAGGAGGTGTACCAACCTCTGTTAGCTTGTATATGTTATGTTTTGGTGGTCATTCTTTGATTCCTACTTTGTATGCGTCAATGCAGAACAAAGGACACTTCACCAAGGTAAATGAATTATTAATCTTGTTTATTTTTTTTTGAAGACTGAAATAATTGACAAAGGAACAAAACTAATACAACTGTTGATTTGTTTAAACCCGTCCTAAGTTTTTCGAGTGACCTTTCAATTGCAGGCCATGGCGGTTAGCTTCTCTTTCGTCACTCTCGTCTACTTGTCAATTGGTCTCGTTGGCTATCTGATGTACGGGAGTGAAGTTAACCCACAGATAACACTAAACCTGCCAACAACCAATGTAGGCTCCAAAATCGCAATATATGCCACTTTAGTCATCCCAATCACCAAATACGCATTGGTGATAACCCCAGTCGCGAATGCCTTACAGATTGGACCCTTTCTTCACAAAGGACGACTCCTCAGGATCATATTGCTGTTCAGCACGGCTGTTATAGCATGCTTGTTTCCACGTTTCGAGATAATAATGGCTGTGCTGGGATCGATATTTGTGGTTCTGGGATCAGTTGTCATTCCTTGCTGTTGCTACCTGAAAATATCTGGTGTTTCTCAGAAAAGGCGTTACGAATACTGGGGCATCATCGTTCTTATAGTGTTGACGAGTCTAACTGGGGCAATCGGGACTTACTCATCCATTGTCCAACTTGCTCAGGATATGTGAACGGTTAATGCTATTGAAGTTCTGCTCTTCAGTCAGTCATATACATAGCTTACAGGGGGCAGTTAGAAAATGAAACAAACGCATTTATGGAATTTTTATTTTGATCCACTTATTAGGTTGGCAAGTTATTGTACTTGGTGACTTGAAGAAGATTTGTGACTTGATGTGTATGTTCAATGTTTGAAGTGAATGAATCAATAATGAGCTGTTTTTGGCCTTCAGTTACAATCTCAATGAGTGTTTAGCCTCAATCAGTTTTATAAGGGCATCTCTAGTGCACTACCTAAAAGAGTTCCCTAAAGATCCCTAACTAGTTAGCTAAGAAAAACTCAAAAATGGTCTCTAGTGCACAAAAATTGACTCCCTAAAATCCTAGGTGACACCCCACACGGCTTAAAGTGCCCTAGTGACTACCTAAATTTGGGGAGAGACTTAAGAAGAGAGAAAGAGGAGAGAGATGGAGAGAAGGGAAGGAGAGGAGAATTTTGTGGGACCACTTGGCACCCCTCACCACTTAAATGGGACCCATTCTAAAAGATAATGAACATTTTTAGGGAGCCCCTTTAAAGTGCATTTTTCTTTAACTAGCTAACTAAGTTCTTAGCGCACAAAATAGGGTCTCACATGTGCTTAGGTGTACATTTTAGCAAACATTTTTTAGGTATTGCTCTAGAGATGCTCTAAAGGACCACCCCTAATTTTTCTTTCAAGTTGTTGTGCCAAAACTCGAAGTAAAGAATCACTACTACAATAATGTTTAAAGATGACACACCAAAAATTGAAACAAAACTGTCATCGAAAATATGATGGTAGAGTTTTGATGTCAGTCTATCCTAAAAACTGTCATCTTTGCGATATAAGATGACAGTTTATAATAAAAGTGACATTATTATCTATTTCTTTAATGTCAGTTTTTGCTTCGAACTGACATTAAAACAAGGCGCTTCCAGAAGCCCATATGGATAACCTTTGAATGTCAGTTTTCCATAAAAGTGGCATTGAAACTAAACCCTTTTAATGTCAGTTTTAATTAGAACCGACATTGAAGTTGATCATAAAAGATGACTGTAAAAAAGTGTCATTAAACGTATAAGATGACAGTTTAAAACTGTCATCTTTTATTAAATCTAAAACTGACATAAAAAGTACTCAACTTAAAATTTTTCGAAAATATAGTATAAATATTTTTGTTGGTCTTCTGTCAACAACAAGCATGCTAGCTCAGTTGGTAACATGCGCGCGCGCGAGGAAGTACTCAAGGTCTTGAGTTCGAGTCCTGGGGCAAGCAAATATCAGCTAACCACACAAGTGCTATGTAGGCGCCACACAAGCACCACGAGGGTGCTATGTGAACTCCACTGGGCGGTCATGCGAGGGTGGCCACACGAGAGCCACGTGTTCGAACTAGAATTGGAATTTTTTTTTTTTTTTTAGAATGGAGGGTAGATAAGATGACAGTTTAAAATAGTCATCGTTGATTGTAAAGATGACAGGTTTACACTGTCATCTTATTGCAAAGATGGCAGGTTTAAACAGTAATCTTATATGTTTCAATGACCTTTTTTTACTGTCATAAAAAATCTAGACTTTTAATGTCACCTCCAAAGATGACAGTTTTTAAAACTGTCATCTTTTGTGATTAATGACACCTTTTAACTGTCATGGTTTAAGGTTTTTGTAGTAGTGAATATAACCAAAACAACAGAGAAACACGAGGCACATGATTTACGTGGTTCTCCCCCAAACATGAAGCTCTAAAGGTACATCCACGGGAAAAGAGCAAGAGGATTCACTATCAATGGGGAGAAATGCAAAGAGCCGGCTATACCTGTAACTCTACTTGAAGCATCCAATAGATATCTAAAAACAAATCTCTATTAGAAACCCTAATAGAGCATCAATGTCTCGCATACACAAAAGAGACAACTCCAAACCCTAGATATCTATTCCAACTCAAGACTAAACCAATGGAACAACCAAGAAACCCTAATACACTACGGAGAGCCCTATAAGGGCTCCCTCAAAGGGATTCATTCAAGAAGTCCAAAGCCCTAGAAGGCCACAAGGCTCAACCCTACAAAAACGCGCGGCCCAGCATATTCTGTACGGAACTCGGACGGACTAGAATTTCAACAACTTCAAAACAGTCCCCAAAATTAAAATATGCTCGCCACGAACTTCTGTGCTTCTTCAAACGTCTAAATTCAAGGCATATCTCCAACTCAAGTAACTTGAGACCATATTTAAGTTGATTGTATTGAACCTGTTTAAGTTGTGACTTATAATGTTGCCTATTTCACCAGTCATTCAGAATCGAAACTCACCTTCATAGTGGGGACAAGTACCATGTGCTAACCATTATAGTTATCAGTGCTACTGGAGCACGGTCACGTTTTGCTCCAGGAAACTCTAGTATCACATATTCTCGTTGAGACCACGACTAATTCTACAAACCCACATAAATGTGTGGGGCGAATGAGCCGGAGCACAACTTGGCTGTTCTCCGGGACTATTGAATACTTACTCTAGAAGTGAAACTTTGAGCTATGACTGTAGCTACATCTACTAACCAAAGGCCCACTTTGACAAAACCACATGTTGATTGTCAATTCCCAGGTCACCACCTCTCCATTTAATATTAGTCCCTTAACCACCCTTCAAACCTCTCTATAAGGAAGGACCCTCATAGGTCGCCTATTTCATCACCCTTCATAATGTCTTAACCCCGTCATTTCAGTCTTTTTGCAGGAAAGAGCATCCACTATAGATGGGTGGGCTAAGGAGTACTTGTATATCTATGCTTTCACCTAAGTCTTCATTTTCTTTGTGGAATTAAGATCTCTGGTCCATTGAGAACACGTTTCTTTGTGATCGGATTAGGACCTACTATCCTACTTGTACCTTTTCTTTTTTGTTTTTTTGGCGGAATTAAGATCTTTGGTCCATTGAAAACATGTTTGTGATCGGATTCAAGACCTATGATCCTCTACTTGTGATCGGATTCACCCAAGCCATCAATGTCAAAATTCAATTATTGGTGAGCAAACCGAAAATGAAAAGAAAAAAAAAAAAAAAGACTCTCCATGGAAAATGTGGAGTAAACTCCAACGATTCATTGCAAAGAAGTGATATTAAGCGTAACAGAAATATTTCACTTATGGGTTTTTCTATAGACTCCTAATGGATAGATTGGGACCATATGTGGCCATATAGACGCTTAATTTCCAATGGAAGATCAAGACAAACGAGTAAACTTTGAGCACTTTGTGCCTTGGCACTTAAAAGTACTTGTTGCACGTCTAAAAATCTGTGGTATGCAATCTACGTTACAACGGAAAGCGATTTTTGTCTCAGTCATATTTTTTGTCACAGTTATCGTATTACATTTTATCTCTCACCCTGCCAAGTCATTCCTCTCTCCCTCTCTCTGTATTCTTTTCCTCCACCGGCCCACCACACCAAAAATTTCAACCACATTCTCTCTCTCTCTCTCTCTCTCTCTCTCTCTCCCATTTTTGAAATTCAAATCACATCTTCTCTCACTACCTCTTGTCCTTCCCCCTCTCTGAAATTCGAAGGACCATAAAAAATGGGCACAGGCACATTTGTAAATTGCTCAAGTCACAGGCACAGACATGCACTAGTATGCGTACAAGGCACATCAATATTGCACATAGACGTCAAATTGATTTGTTAATAGGCTTGCGTGTTTCTTTCACCTTTCTGAAGAATGCATGGCTCGGACTCCTTAATTAGCACATGTATAAAATCATGCCACTTGAAAATGCTTAGGTATGGGGGCATAGGAGAGGCACAAGCAGCGTCACAGCTTGTAGAGGGTATGCAAGTCAACAACCCGGACAAAAAAATTATGTAGGGAAAAAAATGATATTTAGGCTTTCCCACTGCAATATTGAACACTCTATCCAATTAATTTTGAACACCCTACCCGATTAATTTTGATCACAACCATTCATTTTATCCAAATTTACTGCCTAGGAGACTCTGCGAAAATCAAGCTCAATCGTAGTGCCCGTTTGGATGGGGTGTTATAGGGGGCCATAAATATGGAGGGTTTTATTTATGCCCAGACCCACACATATGGAATGGTTTGCCAACAAAAAGTGCAGGGGTGTTGTTTATCACCCGGACTAAATAACACTCCTTGCAGGTAGGGGTGTCCACGGATCGGATATCGATCCGATCCGATCCGATCCGTTCCGCTCAAAGTGGATTATGGTTTTTAAGATCTGGAACCGAACCGAACATTCACGGATCGGTTACGGGTCGGGTCGGGTCGGGCGGATTTGACATATTAAAGAAGGATTATTGAGCGGATCGAACGGATCCGATCCGATCCCGATCCGAAACCGCCAGATAAGAAATTCTCGATCCGGAACCGAACCGAACATTCACGGATGGATCAATGGATGGTTCGGATTGGTCGGATTGGCGGATCGGATGATCCGCTGGACAGCCCTACTTGCAGGGGTGTTATTTATGGGGATTCAGGGATCCTGTAGTGCACCTCCGCACTACGGGGTTGTAGGACGGCCAAAACTATGCCGTTTTGGGTGTGCAAAGGTTTAGAATCACAACATTTTCTCTCTTGGGATTATGTCAAGTTTAACATTAATATTTTTATTCTTTTGTTGGCTTTTAAAAATCTAGAAAATTGTTTGTGATTTTAAATTTGTACAGGACAATATTAGCTAATAAAATTCATCTATTTTGTAGAAATAAGTTTTTACAAAATGTCTTTAGGCACTGGCATTCACTAGTACTATTTTAGGTGTGTTTTTGTGAGAAGCCTCCTAAATATAACAAGTGACATAATTTAGAATTTCTAAACACAATTGGCAATTTACACATCTTGACTCTTACTCTTATTCTTACACACTCTAACCCCTTCTCATCTCAAACGGGCATTAGTTTTACAAAACCCAAGGAAGCCCAAAAATCAAGAAGTTTAAAAATGTGTTTAATTGTACACTTTTTGTTTTGAGAACCAAATTTTAGGAGGAAAAATTCATACTCCTAAAATAAAAAAACAAACCAACCACAATATAAAATTAGTGACTTTTATGTTTACATATAGAAGAAATCAAAAATCAAATTTGATTTTGAAAAAAATAAACACCCACTTAAAAATGCTCACATTTTGGAATTCAACTAATAAAACTAGGTTAAAATGACGTAGTTTTGAGGGATTAAGTAGTGGTGTTCTCTTTACACACAGAAAACGACGTAGTTTTGGCCGCCCTACAATCCCGTAGTGCGGAGGTGCACTACGGGATCCCCGGATAAATATGACCCCCTAATACCCCCACTAAAATTACCATCCTACCCCAATTAATACCCCCACTTTACCCCAATTTTGCTACTGCTTGCTGCTAATATGTAATTTGGGGTATTTTTTTGGCTTTGCAATATTCTTCGAATAAAAAAATAAAGTACTTCCGCACATAGTTTTTTTTTTTTTTCACCAAATTAAACTAATAATAGAGATCTTTAATTCGATATAAAAAAACATAAATAAAAAAATTATACTTTAGTATTTGAAAAATTGTGGTCCGAAAAATGCACATTTGTTTAGATCTTTACGTTTTACACTAGTAGAGTTGTAAAGATCTTAAAAAAAAAAAAAAAAAAAACTAAACATCTAAATTAATTTTATAATAAAAAAATTAATATAAAAATTAATTACAATTAAATCTTATAGCTTAATTAGTTGTTGAGTTTCAATAATAAATTAATTAATTATTGGATTTATCTAATTAAAAAAACACATAACTAATACGAATATGCACACAAGGGTAAAAAAGTCTTTTGACAGTTTTTTACATCATCCACCCAAACTTAATCCTCCTTCTTACAAAATCATCCAAACCAAATACTACTTAATCCTCCCTCCATAAATGTCACATCATTATGGGGCCATCCTCCATATATATTACCCTCTACTATCTTATACCCCTTCCATATATAATACCCCTAGAAATAATCCGGCATCCTTGGGCCGGTATATTAGTAAATGCTTGATCTATAAATCTATTTTGTTGGGTCAAAATTATGGACGCACAAATTGAATTTTTAAATCAAGCACTTATCGATAATTAAGTTTGTAGAATTTTTACCTCTCGCTCTCTCCTTTTTTTTTTTTTTTCTTTTATAGAATTTTACCTTACCCGCACTTAAAATGAGGGTAAACAAATTCTGCATTCTATAATGCAATGAGAAATCAGTGAATGAATGATCAGTTGGTTACATTGAGTGAAAACGATATATTTTGTACCGTAAAATAAGAAGTTATTATGCTAAGGTTTCAAAATATGAAACTAGCTGGAGTATTGCAATAACTTATGGAATTTTGACTATTTTCATGTTTTTTGGTCGGAGCTTCTTCTTTATTTTTTTTTTAACTTTTTCGTGTTATTGTTATAGAGCTTGTACAATTTTTGCATTTTTTGGACTACCCTGCTAAAGATTCCTCGAGCCACCACTGAGGAGAGGCCTAATCATCAACTTCTGAAATAATAAGATCCTGCTTCTAAACACAAAAGGGGTTGGCATGGTGGTCAAGGCCTAAGACTTACGGGTTCGCTCCCCGTAAGATTTCAAGTTCGAAACCTCCTAGATGCTATCAACTCTTTTGAGGGTCAGTTCATATGGAGCTCTACTTCGGTTTTAATTGGACTCCTGTAAGTCGGCGGTGGGATTAAACCTCTAGGATTAATCAAGGTGTATGCCTGGACAACACAGTACTACTACAGAATTGGTTAAAGATGACACACCAAAAATTGAAACAATGATAGCTGTGTTTGGTTTGTAGTTTAGTTTAGTTTTGATGATGTAAGCAGGTGTAATGAGTGAAGAGAGATAGAGAGAGAAATTAAGAAAATGATGATGTCAACAAAACCAAAACTAAAACAAAACTCTAAACCGAACAGGGCCAACATTTTTGTAAAACTGTCATTGAAAATATGAGGGTGGAGTTTTGACGTCAGTCTATCCTAAAAACTGTCATCGTTGCGATATAAGATGATGGTAAAAAGTGACATCATTATCTCTTTCTTTAATGACAGTTTTTGCTTAGAATTGACATTAAAACAAGGCGCTTCCAGAAGCCCATATGGAAAACTTTTTAATGTCAATTATCCTTAAAAGCGACATTGAAACTAAGTCCATTTAATGCCAGTTTTAATTAGAACCGACATTAAAGTTGATCATAAAAGATGACGGTCAAAAAGTGCATTAAACATATAAGATGACAGTTTAAAACCGTCATCTTATATTTTCAATGTGTAAGGTAACAGTTTAAATCTAAAACTGACATAAAAAGTGCTCAGCTTAATTTTTTTTGAAAATATAGTATAAATATTTTTGTTGGTCTTTTGTCAACAATAAGCGTGCTAGCTCAGTTGGTAACATGTGCGCGCGCAAGGAAATCAAGGTCTTGAGTTCAAGTCCTGGGGCAAGCAAATATTAGCTCACCACCAAGTGCTGCGTAGGCGCCACACAAGCACCACAGGGGTGCCATGTGAGCTCCACTAGGCGGTCATGCGAGGGCGGCCACACGAGAGTCATGTGTTTGAACTAGAATTAGAATTTTTTTTTTTTAGAATAGATAAGATGACAGTTTAAAACCGTTATCAGTTTTACACGGTCATCTTATATGTTTCAATGACGTTTTTTTTACTGTCATAACAAATCTAGACTTTTAATGTCACCTCCAAAAATGACAGCTTTAAAACTGTCATCTGTTATATTTTATGACACTTTTTGACTGTCATGGTTATACAGAGTTATCAAAAGAAAAAAGATCGCGCCACCATATGAACATGCATGCTTTTTCCAATAAAGAGATAGAATCCATTAGGGGGTGTTCCACTAACTAGTTTTTTCCAAAAACTAGTTTTTCTCAAAAACCAAGACAAGTCATCCTCTCACAATACATCACATAACACAAAAACCAAGGCAGTTTTAAAACAAAACTACCTTAGTGGAACACCCCCTTAACGCCAATACTAACATGCATGCTTGAAAAAGCTGTCTTTTAAAAAGCCAAGGCAAAATTTCAATGCTAGATCTTATTGCTTGTCCACTAGATTACAAAGTTCCATCGGTGGAGGACTGGTCACTAGTTTCCCCCGCTAAGTAAGATAGAGGTATTAAAAAAAAATGTCCCCTCTTGAAACGGGGGCCTTGTAGTGAGCTATTCACTACATCCAGTGAATAATATGGACTGTTTATCTCTATAATTGATGGCTCATATGTAACTTACATTATTACTGGTAATAGTACACTTTGACCGGTAAGATTGCATAGCGAATCTGAACTATTAATTGTGCTATCAATGGTCTCCATTACTCACTACACCCTGTACTGAGTAGCTCACTATAGGTCCCCCACTTCCATCTTCAAGAGCCTAGTTCTCATTTAACAATTGTTCCTCCCGCATGGCTGCCTAATCCCGAGCAATTTTGTTAACTACGGTAGTATTACATAAGAAACTAGACCATAAAAAATTGGACCTGAGTCCCAGTCCCAAATCTCGGGCGCTCGTAAAGCCGAAGGCCATTTTCGAATTTGACATCATTTGGTCTCTCTCGTGTGACATCTCCAACATTAGAATTCCAAAGATAAACGATACCCGTGCAACGATATATTTTTTCACTTCTTTTTATTTACAGTACTTTCTTGTCAAAAACAAAATAGATTTATTGTTAACTCACTAAAGGCCACAAGTCCAAACATCATTCATCGCAAGGGCGGATAGCGAGGACTTGGGGTTGCTGCTGTGCAGCCCCCTGCACAGCAGCGTGCTGTGCACCCCATGGTGCGGCAACGTCGGAATTTTTTCAACAATCGGAAACGTTCACCGCGTAAATCTCGTCGAGTACTACAAGTGTACCAAAAATCAACTCGATCGGATATCATTAAGTGTCTCATCGGAACACAAATAACTTGAAAAAACATAGGTTCAGCGGTTTTGTTCCAGTGTTTGTGTTCATTTGTGTTCCATTTTTTTCAAGGTATTTGTGTTCCGATGAGACACTTAACGATATCCGATCGAGTTGATTTTTGGTACACTTGTAGTACTTGACGAGATCTACGTGGTGAACGTTTCCGATCGTCGAAAAAATTCTGGCGCAGCCGCGCCATGGGGTGCACAGCACGCTGTTGTGTAAGGGGCTGCACAGCAGCAACCCCAAGTCCGGATAGCGACCGAGGAAAATCCCTTCTCGAGCTGTCCTTCCTAGCAACAAGTAGGGGCTTTTTAGTCACCAAGTGGGCAACCCTTAGGGCTGATTATAGGGCTGCAAATGAACCAAGCTATTCATGAGCTCGGCTCGGTTCAGCTCAAAAAGAGCTTGTTCAAACTCCGTTCGTTAAGTTTTTTTTGAGGCTCGGCTCGAGCTCAAGCTCGAGTTCATTAAAACCTTAACAAACAAGCCTGAGCATGGCAAAGCTCTGCTCGGCTTGATAAGGCCCGTTTACATTTTAGATGAATAAAATAATATAACTTCTTATTCCAATTTGATATCCTAATGCACTATCTTTTCAAAAACTTATTAAATTTCGCTATTATTTTGATATTGAGACTATTTTCTTGTAGAGTACATAAATATAAAACCATATATACATGCACAAGTAAACTTTCTTCCTTGTTTTAAGCCTATGTGAGTATGTAAATATATTTTTTCGGTGGTTCGTTAAGGCTCGTGAACAAGCTCGAGCTCAAGTCAAGCCTAAGCCGACTCGGCTCGAGCTCGGCTCGTTAAGTTTTCACTAAGCTCGAGCTCGAGATCATTAAAAAATTAATAAACAAGTTTGAGCACAGTAAAGCTCGAATCGACTCAGCTCGTTTGCAGCCGCCAACCCTAGTCACCAAGTGGGCAACCTTATTAGAAATTTAACCTATCTTTTTATTTCTCTCCCCCAATTCGTTCTCAGGCTTCCGTATTCAATACAAAATACTCCTTTTCTTATTTTCTTTTACAAAAAAGTAACACTGTCCTTTTACAAAATACTTTTTTTCTTATTCTTATTAGGTGAGCTTGTGAAAGCTATTACTACTTCACTACCTTCTTATGTAGATAATTTTTACCATTAAACTGATTCATAACCAACAAAGATAGGATTTGAGTAATAAGCATTAAGGCTATGGATAAAAATGATTATAAAAAATAAAATAAAAAAAGAGTCGTGCATTTTCCAAAACAATTGTATTAGAATAAATAGAATATGAAAATCAGAAAAGATTTGTGACTCTTTTACAAAATAAAAATTCAAACAACTACTATTACCTAGTACGGATGGCAATTGGCCCCTGCCTGATCCTCCATCGGGGTTGGTCTCCGTCAATACTTCGGGTATCGGGTGAGTTTGGGAGAAAATTAGAAAAACTAGATCGAGAGTCAGATTCATATAACTCCACCCCGTTACTCGCCGCAAGAGCATCCTATTCAACATTTCAACTACTTCTTTGCCCTCCCCGAGATCTTTGAAATATTTTACATATAAAATTATAGTTTTACCCTAATAACTTTGCTTTATTTCAGCTATTATAAGGCCTTACTTAGCAGCGGCGGCTTAGAGAAGGTTGGGCGTATTGGAACACGGACTGCGTCTCTAGGAATGCGCAAGGGGATAGACGGGCTCGAGCGTCTGGGACGTTGTTCCGATCGTTCGGAGAGGGGTAGTAAACTTGGGATCTGGAACTCAATATCGATCTAGAGATAGAACTGGATATGGATTCGTATCTTACTTGCGAACTGGAGGGCTACTTACATCGGCTCTCCGGTGGATCTCGATATCGATTTGCACCCTTTGTTCGACCGGTTCAAGCTTAACTATACATGCTCCCGCTTCGCATCAAAATATCTGTCAACCAAATCAATTGGTTCAATTAATTGGATCAAGGTAAATAACAGGAACTAGGCAAAGTAGTGGTCCTAGAACCGGATCTCCCTTTGCTACTAACACCTCTGCTTTTGATTCGCTAATTAACAGCCCCTTTGGATTGAGGGGTTTCGTGAGAAAAGAAACGATTTCGACGGAAACTGCTTCCTCTCCCCCGTTTGGATGGCACCAGAAGTGAGAGAGGAAAGGAAAGGGTGAGAATCCGGACTCCCCTCAAACCCCTGTTTCGTTTCTCGCCAATATTGGTGCGATTGCGTGAGAAAGGAAAGAGGACGGTGACTTATGGCGGCCGTGAGGTCCACCCCTTCGCCGGATCGTCGTTGTGCATACACCGTTGTCTTCATCTCGTTGAGGGAAAGCCAGATCTGTGATCAAAACATAGTTTTGAGATCGCCGGAGAGTCACCGGAGATGACAGAGGTCGCCGGAATGGGAGGGAGAGACTGATTTCTCAGTGCTGTTTGGATGTGTATGTGAGAAATCTCTCTCCTTTCCTTTCTTTTCTCATCCCTCTTGCCGAAGGAGCTGTAAGCGCTTCACCTGCAGGTGGATATGCGACTGGGTCAATCAATGCCTTAATCGATTGAATTGAATGCTGATACTGAGACTTGATCAATTGTTTCTTCGACTGGTGGATAGGATAAACTACTTTGTAAACGACGGCTTACTTATTCCCAACGCCACCCCCTCAATTGAAAGGAACTGGCATTTCAAAAAGCTCTTATTTTTTCTTTATGCTAAACAATTCTATTTTTACCCTTATATTTCCACCATTCCCAACCAACCAAAATAGCACTTTACATATGACTATTGGATTTCCTTTTGCCTTTGTTTTGTTTCGATGACCGAAATCTTGAGTAGGAATATGAATATGATTACTTGGAATCGAATTCCTAGAAATAGGTTACTGAAAGAATTTTATTTCGGTATTTGGATTAATTCCGTAATATTACATGGGAAACAATTATTTTAAAAATTTATTAAAGTCAACATTTCCTTTTCTTAATTAATGAGTTAGGAATCTGAGATTTCCATGAGGTAAGGGAGGAATCAGATTCCAACTCAGTTTGGTAATGTGATTCCTGGTTGAATATATCATCAGAATCACATTCCTAATCATGTCTCTTCCAAATGACAGAATCAGAAAAGCTTGTCATCTCATCCCATTTCCGTTCCTATCTCTTCCAAATGTTGGAATCATGGATAGAAGGCATCACATCCCTATTCCCCTTGAAATTACTGTCATCCAAACTGAGCCAGGTCAACCAGTTTTCCCTATTTCTTTATAGGGCGGGTTCGGGAGCACCCATAAATTATCCGGTTGGATTCAGGACGGGGGAGGGTAGGTCGAATTACCCAACTCTTCTACTTTTCGGATCAGGTCCAACCCGCAAAGTTACCATCCCCATAATGCGCAGAAGTGGGGATTGACTAACCATGGGAAGTGGCAATAGGCGGCTGGACGCAATCCATCTCCGGCAACTACAACGGCGTCGAGCGGGGCGAGTGGCTCACATATCAAGGCGAGTACATCAAGACGTGGTGCCGAAGGTGGTTCCTTCTAAAGCAGGGAAAGCTCTCCGCCTCTTCCGGTTCAAGGAATCCACCATCACACATGGCACAACGGCACATGGCGTGATCCCAGTGGGCACCTGCCTCACCATCAAGGGCGTAGACGACGTCCTTAACATAAATAATATGCGGTGCGCATTCGAGCTCTCAATTCGATCCAAGACCATTTACTTCATCGCTTGGATCAATGCCATCGGACTGTCTACCATCTAGCACTCGAGATCGGTTACTGTCAACGAGATTGTGGATTACCATGGCAAGCAAGAGAGAGAGAGAGAGAGAGAGAGTTCGATCTGAATAGATCGGTGCTTCTGTAAAATTAGGTACGTTTCATTGGGTAGGTGATAGTTTGCGTTGTTTCCATGACTTGGGTAGTACTGATAGTACTTGACAATGATAGATTGTTTATCCTCAAATGCGCAAGAATTAGTTTTTTGACAAATTAGTTATGAACTTATTTGTGTTTGCTTCATGCGAAAATCAAACGACTGTACCCTTGTAAGAACACATGAAACGCCCACATAGCAAAGCAAAAGAGGGGGCACCTGAATTCAGCAACCCAAATGATGTCATGATATTGAACTATGCGGTTCTATAGCATTACTGTGTTGAGTACTGGGTGTTTTCTTGTTAACTGAACTGAATTAGTTCTCAGAAGTCGACAATCTTATGTTCCAGGTCCCGGCATCCACTGCTTTGCCAGTTTACGTGAGTTTATGTCAAGATATCAAGACAAGTGAGGTTTAGTTAGAGGACTTATTTTCCCGCTAGTTGCTGCAATGTGAAAGAGAGGCATTGGATTTCTCTTTTCTGGATTTGAGAGACCTAACACAGTACTCAGTAGCGCAGCCATTCAAGTTAGTTGGTTATTAGAGGAAGTTAATCGGGTATGTTTGCTTAATACCATTTTGGGATGTTCCAAAATATTCATTTCTTTAGAAAGTCAAAAAAAAGAGTGTAGATTTTAGTACTATTAACTAACCCTCCCAAATAGCTAAAAGTAGTTTTTAAATTAGTAAGAAGAAAAAATGAGGACAATATTGAGAAACTACAAATTTCCCAAGGAGACCTACACTAATTGCATGTCCCTTTAAAACTCAAGTCCTCAGTACCTAGCAAAAAAATGGGGCAGAGGGAGTAATCAGGAACCTAGGAGTTACTGCTATGTGCCACCTATGGTTAACAAGTCTGGGTAGATTTATGCGTCCCTGGTAAACCTTTCAAGTGAATCTCAAAGAATTACTTTGTAAATATGAATGGCAGACATTTTGGCTTAAACCTACCATCATTGAAGGGATCTCTTTGTGGCAGCCTTCTTCACCTTGCTCTTTCCTGTAGGGAACAATAAATAACCGACAAGTCTATTACACAATCTTAGGGTAAATCCACAGTCTTTTCTTTCTTTTGGTCGTATCGCTTAACTTTAGGAACATCAGCTCATCCCGTGCCCGATTCTCACAAAATCAGTTATGGAGGAGTAGAAACTAAACTCAAATAGATTTCTTACAAGAAATGGGCCAAAAACATACATTCCTAACAGGAAATTGCCCATGAGAGGAGTACTTATGCATGTGGAAGAAATCCACAATGTTGATTTAAAGCAACTGCTGGGCGAGTTATTCCTGGAAACGTCTATGAGTCTATGGCATGCTTTTTCACCACATCAGTGAGCTAGTTTTCACTGCATCAGTGAATTAGGTGGTTCATTAGTAGTTTTACAGCTATATCTTCTGTATATTCATTAGCATTTACACACGGACGAACCCTTGACTAAGTTTTTCTCACATTAATTAATAGGTTGGAGCATAAGGTGTCCCTCTTCATATAATATACCAAGCAATTATTCCTAACTCTTTTTTTTTTTTTTTAATCTGAATTATTCATAACTGGATGAATGGAGTTTTCTAGCAATATTCTTCAAAGAGAGTGGGATGGTAGAGCACTGATCCAGAGTACTTACCAGTAATGGAGCCAAAATAGTTTGGTAGTGATGTCAAAAACCCATAGTAGTTGGAGCGGAGGGGCAATTTGGGGTTCGCAGCCTTGGTCATAGGACAATTTAGGCTTTTTAGTGGGGTCAAGATTGTAAATACGTCTACGGAATATATCCTCCTCTGGTGCTTTTCAAATTTTCTGGGCTTTACCAATTTGACTCTGCCCCTGGTACTAACCGTTGGAGATTACAAGCTATTACCTCGTCTACCTGATGACACAGTAATGAAAATAATAGTTCCATGAGTCCAGTATGCCATTGGACCTAGATTTGGTTTATACAGCACTCTTTTCCCCCCCTCCAATGGTTCCACATAAAAGCAGGAACAAACAAAAGAGTTTTGCAATTGCAGGACTACTAAAAAACATAAAGGCCTAACGCATCACATTCTTGGACCACTGAAAAAATGACTGAACTTGGTGTTCTCTTCTTGTCAAATATCATAAACACTCATTGCTAGAACTGTTTGATGTCTGTGTTTGTCTTTTGCTCGTCCAATTTTCTGTGAATATCGCCATTCTATCCCTCCAGTTATAGCCTCACTCTCTTATTTACTTTCTTCTTCTTCTTCTTCCAACCTTCTCTTTCCTTTATGTATTTCCAAATATTCCTTCACTTCAGATTATAGCATGATTCCTTCCCAAGTCTATAGCCATTACTACATCAGTTTTGGTTTGAGCTAATTGTAATAACTTTAAAACGATAACAGTCCAATTATTGGATTTCTGGCATCAAAATATATGCAATTAAATAACTAATCAACTATGATTAAAAAAAGGACTAATCAAACCTTGAAGCTAGTAAGCTACACCTACACTACTCAAGTATAATCTTCACTGACCATGCATTAGTATCAATGGTGCTCAACAAGGAATATAACAATTGAGTTAATATAACATTGAGCAATTAAATTAGCCAAGTTAAAATTTTAAGAGAAATTGTGCAATTAAAATTTACCAAAGTTGAATGTCAGGACAACAAATGCAAGACTAGAAATCACATGGAAGTAAAACCAAACTCAATTCTCACTCCTGGAAAACATAGACTCATCATCGAATTCAATTTTAACCTTCTCGCCATCATCGTAAGGGTCCCTCCTGGGTGGTATAGGAGGTGCATGAACCCTTGGTGGTCCTCTCCCCTTCTTCTTGTTCCGAGGTCTCGCCTGTACAAACAAAATCATATATACTCCATGAAAGCATAACCATAATCATGGAAGGAACTATTGTCAGAACAGAAGTGCATGTCGATAATAGCACACAGAATTTGAAATTGATATCATATTTTCTTTGTGAAAATCTTTTTGGATAATTTTGGCATCTTAACTATTCCGAAACTGAGGAAAGAACTTATTAAAACTGCACATGGTACCACAATACAATAATAAAACCAACTTCAAATGTAACCACCACACTTAACAAAGGCGACAATTACTACATCTGCACAGTGAGCTTTTTTTTTTTTGGTGGCCATACGGTAGGATGTCAGTAGAGTGAGATTACTACGGGAGACCAACTCAAACCTGAAACCTCACACACTTGAGCTAAGTGCCCGCCCACCCACAACCACCTGTGCTAGTAAGGTTCACTATGCTGTCTAATGTCTATGCACAAATGCTGAATAATTTATTACGGAATAGTGATATCATTTCATTGATGACGTGCTTCTAAGCGTTAATTTCTGAAAGTCATTCCATAAAAACAAGAACACAAACCATTTTTTGGCAAATTGTCCCACAAAATACGTTTCTCCTAGTTTGGTCCTTCAAATCCTGGTTCTGAACGATAGTGGTTTTAAAAAGCCCTAAAATTCACCAATACAGAGACACGCTACAAAAGGAATTGAAGAACTCACGTTTCCAAAGGAGTGGTTGAATCGCTTCCCTCTGGCAGTCTTCTTGTCCCCTCTGCCACAGGTAACTGTTACATAAAACATTATGAAGTTAGAATCGGATAAAGAAAACCAGCATATACGATGTATATATACAGATTCCGCGTACTTAAAAGCCTTGGTGCAGGAGAGGTGACGGAGGTTGAGACACAGACGGAACGAGTTGGAAGTGTGACGGAGGCGAAGGTTTGGGAGCGTGAGAAAGGAAGTATGGAGGAGAGAGAGAGGGATTTGGAGGCCATTGGAAGTGCTCCAACTAACAGTGAGGCCATAGAGTGGGATGAGAGATGAAGAAGAAGATGAAGCCCACCCCAATCCGCAACGGATAAAGTTCGTGGCCGGTTTATTTTGGAGCGCATTTTTTTTTTTTTTTCCCTATAAAATTATTCATATTTTTTCTATGTCGTCCGTAAACTAAAAAAAAAATCATCTATTTCATCCACAAAGTAGGGCTTGTTTGATAATACTGATTCAGCACTTAAAACTGAATCAATTAAGTAATAAGTCATTAAGTAGGTTTGATAGTCACATTTTATATTACTTAACAGATTAAGTGCTACTTAACATGTAGGCTAAAAATTTGATAAAAATTAAATAGTTTTGAGCTACTTAATTCTGGCTAAATTCTTATGTGCTTACAATCAACTATCCACCGCCACCGCCGCTGTCACCACCAGCACCATTCCACCACCACCACCACCACCACCACCACCATTCCACCACCACTACCACGCCGCCTCCACCACCACAACCACCACCATTGCACCACCACCACCATTCCACCACTACCACCATTCCACCACCACCACCACCACGACGCCACCTCCACCACCACAACCACCACCATTGCACCACCGCCGCCACGCCGCTACCACCACAACTACCACCACCTTTGCCACACCGCCACTGCCACCACCACCACTATCACCTTTACCCATATACCATCACCACTATTGCCATGCCACTGTCATCACTCCACCACCACCACTCCTCCTCCACCACCACCACCGCCGCCACCGCCACTAGCATTCCACCCAGCCCACCACCACCACTTCTACGTCATAACCATCACATTACCACCACCATTGCACGACTATTACTCTACTGCCACCACAACTCACCATCATTCCACCATCACCATTACTCCACTGCCTCCGCTACCCCGCCACCACCCTCACCACTTCCCAATCACCACTCCGCCACTACCACAAATACATGATGACCATTAGCAAAATTAAGAGACAATTAGAACCCAAAAAAAATTTTATTTTTTTAATTCAGTGCTTAATATGTTTTATTAAACAGCTTTTCAGCTTAAAAAATGTAGCATTCAGTTTTCAGTACTTAATTTTCAACTTTTCAGTTTTCAGTTTTATCAAAAAGCCCTTATGTACCCGACTTAACTAACCTGCTTACTTTTAAACTAATCATGTGTGTAATAGCCCGAATTTTTGGTCCATTTTATTATTATTATTATTATTATTATTATTATTATTATTATTATTATTATTTTCGAAGTAAGTTATATTTTACAATAATTATTACGACTTATTTTGTTTCTTAAATATGATTATCCTAGTTAAGTTTTGATGATTTACTTAAACTAAGTTTAAGAACCAAGTTATCTATGTTCCTACCCTTTTTACCCTAACAAAATCCTACTACATATACATATACATATACATTTAGATTTATACACTCATGACATATATACATGTATATATAAGTATATAAACACACACCGGTGATCCAGTCAAGGATCCTGGATTGAAGGTTTTTTGGTGTTTTGAAGGTTTTAAAAATTATTTTTGTATAATCCGAACTGTCCAATGTGTTTAAACATGTTTTTAATGGTCCCAAAGAGAAATCATCAAAAAAAAAAAAAATGACCGGGAAGGGCTTGATCCGAGCAGTTTTTCACAAAAATTGTACATATACAGTTTTATGTACAATTTTTGTGAAAAACTGCTTAGATCAAGTCCTTCCCGGTATTTTTTTTTTTTTTGGATGATTTTTCGCGGGGACCCTTGAAAACACGTTTTAAACACATTGGACGGTTCGGATCATGAAAATTTGGTCCGGAACTATGAGTCCTAGACTTAGGGATCCCGGACTAGATCGGGACTATATAAACACATACACAATACATATATACATATTTATGCACTCTACCAACTCCCTCTCTCTCCTCCCCGCTCTCCACTCCTTCACCCACCAAAACCAACACCACACCACCCCAAAGTCTGAAAATCAGACCTCTCCTCCCTCCTTTTTATTCCATTACTCTCTCCCATCAATCCCTTACACCCTCATATGGTTTACACCACCATAACACTTCACTCCATCACATTCTTCTCTATAATACCACCACCCATTCTCCTTCCCCATGAATTCTCTGTGAGAAAGAGAGAGAGACTAGGAGAGAGAGCCTAGGAAAAGAAGAAAAGGAAGAAAACACCCTCCCCATTTTCATTTTCGTCCATATCATGTACCCCTTTTTACAGCCACTTTACTCATCGTTACATTCGTTTTTAGGATTAGGTTTCTTCATGAAAGTTGTAGAGGACGTCGAGTATTTCGATATAAGAATCACCCAAAATGGTTTAGAAATGACCCCAATATCCTTGCCCGAAATTCTGTTGGAATACGTTATTTCTATTTCCAGACAGCTCTCTGCCCCTCTGTAAATCTTCATTTTACTCCTTGTTCCAATCGTTTTTAAGTTCACATTTCTTCGCCAACGTTGTAGAGGGTTTGAAGCTCTTGAATTTAGAAACAAGAATCACCCAAATTGGTTGAGTTTTGAGTGAGATATAGCCATCCAAAGTTCAGTAAAAATCTAGGGTAAATTTTCCAGACAGCTCGCTGACCTTTCACAAATCGCCATCTTTCTCCTTGTTAAAGTGGATTTTGGGTTTAGATTCCTTCATGAAGATTGTAGAGCACTTCGAGAGCTTCGTTTTAGATACAAGAATCACATGAAACGGTTGAGGTTTGAACCCGGTAGCACAGCTCAAAGTTTCTGTTTGAAATTGAATTTTTCTTCGTCAACCAAAACTCTACCGGATTCCACCACCGAGCTTTTCGTCCGGATCAAAGGTAGAAACCTCTTATCCATTAACCATAAGTATATTTAGTAGCCTTAGACTTGATATTGGCGCTTGCAATGAGCCCAAACGAAACGAAACCAAAATATGAAAATGGGTCGAGAAACCCACCAAACCAATTATGGCCGTAAGGCCTGATGATGGTTAAATTTGATTTATTTAACAAGTGATGATGTGCATGGTTATGTTGTTTGGCTGATTTCTCATGTCCAATATGATTTGTTTTGTTTTCATAATTAAAGTTAATAATATTGATGTTTGTTTTGATGTACTCTATTGATTTAATTGATAAACTTGGAGTTAAATTTCATTAGGCTTGGTAAAGGATAAATTTTGTGATATGTGAATTATTTGAATGTTATTGATTGAGGTCTCATTTTATTCTCTATTAACTACTGTAAACTTAAGGTGATATATTGTTGAATTGTAGATTGAAAAAAAATAAGTTTCGGGGTTGTACTCATGTAGTAGACACATAGATGTTTCTAAGTTAAAAGAAACCGGAAAGTAAGGAGAATGTGTGGTCAGTGGAGCCAAAGCCTGGTCAACCGAAAGGTCCCAATTATTGGGTCAGCGGAACCAGAGTCTCGCCAACCGAAAAGTCCACCAGGAATTAAGTGTGGTCAGCGGAGCCAAAGCCTGGTCAGCCAAAATGTCCCAATTATCGGGTCAGCGGAACCAGAGCCTCGCTAGCTGAAAAGTCCACCAGGAATTAAGTCGTGGTCAACAGAGCCAAAGTCTGGTCAGCCGAAAGGTCCCAATTATTGGGTCAGCGGAACCAGAGCCTCGCCAGCCAAAAAGTCCACCAGGAATTAAGTCGTGGTCAGCAGAGCCAAAGCCTAGTCAACCAAAAGGTCCCAATTATCGGGTCAGCGGAGCTAGAGCCTCGCCAGCCGAAAAGTTCACCAGGAATTAAGTTGTGGTCAGCGGAGCCAAAGCCTAGTCAACCGAAAGGTTCCAATTATTGTGTCAGCAGAACCAGAGCCTCGCCAGCCGAAAAGTCCACTAGGAATTGTGTATATCAGTTTTGAATTGGAGAGACGTTCCTACGGTTTAGAATCTATGAGAACACTTAAGTTAAAAAGAAGATAAGGAAATCAGATGCTTGTTACTTATTTGTGCACTCCTTGATATGAACTGTTGATGAATTGTAATGTAAGGGTTAGTGGGTAGGAGTTAGCTACTGAGTGTCAAAACTCATGGTGCTGTGTGCCCTGGCGTTTCATGCCAGGTACCGAAGAGGGAAGAGGAGGACATTGCAACAAGTATCAAAACCCTGCAGCCAATCAGGAAACTTATGGGGAGTGGGACCTCAACCTAGAACTGTAGAAGGCTCTGTAATCGCTTTACTTTTGTGTTGGACAAATGTAATTTAACTTTCCGACAAGTACTATTTCTTATTGTATCTGACTAAAGTACTTTTCTATTTATGTTATTCCGCTGCTTATTAAGAAAACCCTATTATTAAATGAATCTTTTTAGATCTTTGTTTTAATTAACGTGTCCGAAAATCAGGGCGTTACAGTGTGGCTCAAAAGATTAACCTCACGTCAATAGTAGATGGTCAGCCTTACTTTATAAACCACATGAATTTTTCTTTACTTCTCGATATGGGATGTTGCAATCTCCCCACCTTGGCTGCAATGGAGCCCCATGGTCCATTACTTCCACCCACCAAACAATGTGTGACAAGACCAGCCTAAGTACGGCAAGCTCCTCTCTAGAGTGGGACCCACTCAAGCACGAAAAGCACCTCAAGCTCCTCCCTTGCTAGGCCCACTCGAGCACGTCTCCATGCGGGACCCACCTCACATTTCCAGTTGGTGTCAGCTCTCATACCACCTGGAACAACCCGCCCCAACTGACTTGCTAACTTTTAGCCTAACCACATGACTTAAAAAGTTAACGTCAAGTTAGTAGTAGCTGGTCGACCTTACTTTATAAACCACATGAATTTTCCTTTACTTCTCGATGTGGGATGTTACTACAATGTAATTGCAAACACTTTTTGTCCAATCGTTAATGCATCTATTTTTTTTTTCACAGAAAATAATTTACGAGCACAAATTTGTGAGCACCAATTGCAATAATGTGGATCCCATGTTAACAATCCAATCCGTTAATTAATTTTAAAATATGTTTTCCTCATGAAAAATCTGCTCAATTGGAAAACTCTAAGTACTTGATCTTACATTTCGAATTTTGATTAAGTGTTTAAAGTTGTCAAAAATTGGAAGATTGGATCAAGCACTTGTAGATATTCGATTGAGCTGATTTTTTTTTTTTCCAAAGGCAACTTGAAAACATATTTCTAGAGTAATGAACGTCTCAGATTGATAATGTGGGACCCCGAGGTGGGCCCGATGGAGCGATCTTGTGCACAACTATGTGCCTGTAAAAGGTTTTCTGTCAAAAAAAGTGGTTGCTGTTAACAATCGGATGAAATGGGTTGCAATGAAGTGGTTTTGGGACGAAATAGGGTTTTTTTTTAGTTTAGAGACGAAATAGAAAAATATGGATAGTTTACGGGATAAAAGCAAAAAAAAAAACTCTTCATTTTGTGGGTATAAAAGCCTTCTCAAAATGCAGCATGTTTTTAGCTTCCAAAAAACATTTTGGTAGGGTGGTTGCTGTTAACAATTGGACGAAATGGGCTGCAATGAAATAGTTTTGGGACGAAATAGGGGGTTCTTTTAGTCTAGAGACGAAATAGAAAAATATGGATAGTTTAGGGGATAAAAGCAAAAAAATAAACTCTTCATTTTGTGGGCATAAAAGCCTACTCAAAAAGCAGCGTGTTTTTAGCTACCAAAAAACATTTAGGCAGGGGTGCCTTATTACATGTGTTAAACTTGGCTCGAGCTTGGTTATCTTTTAAGACTAATTGTTCAAGCTCGGCTCACTTTTGAAACTTTGTGATCGTGATAAACTTTAATTGGCTCGTGAAATTTATTTGTTTTAATTTTTGGCTTAAACTCAAAACTGACTCTTTACGAACAGTTTATTCTCTCACAATACATCGACTTAAATTCTAATGCGATTGGATTTGGAAGTGGTAGAGAAACCTGAGGGTGACAACGAGCGAGACAGAGATGGAAGAGAAGTGCCGGCTCATTGATTTTAGAGGCCTAAAATGGTTTTGTAAAAATCTCCAAAAAATCTTCGTATTGAAAATCTTCTATACTTTGCATAATAAAATTTTTCAACGCATATCTTCATAAAAAACCATTACAAAATAATTATCATTGAACAAATTAAATATATAGTCATCCAAAAATAATCAACCATTACAATATATAAGAGGCTTACATGTTTGGGGCCCCTATTTTTTAAATTTTTTAAGAGGCTTACATGTTTGCAAAGCAGTGATTTCATTGGCTTATGCCGTGAGCCGACCCTGTGAAAGAGATCAACACAAAAATAAACCAAGGTCGACCGCCTTTTTGAAAGGGAAAGAAAAAGTGATGAGTGAATTCTTTTCTTGGTTTTTTTTTTTTTTTTTGAAAAAATTATGCTACAATTTTTCCAAAGAGAATCCATATAGATGCCATTAAGTTTACAAATAATTTATCTGGAGTTCCTTACAAGTTTTCCCTTCAGTTTCTTTGGAATTCCAAAAGAAATTTGCATCATTTTGTCTAACAATTCATGATTGTCTTCACACGTGACAAAAGAGTTTAAGCATCGCAGGTCATTAAAAAAAAGAAGTTGAAAAATGCTAAACCACTGATTTGTGTACCCCAAAAATTATCCCGAAAATGAAATCAATGGTTCAGATGAAAATATCCAAGTGAATCTAAACCACTAATTTTACTTTCGGAGTAATTTTCGAAATATTTTTTCTGGGTACTTAGCATTGCTCTAAAAAGTTTGAGCATGGGAAAATGTGCTAACAAGAAGCACCTTGTTTCGTGATAATGATGCACAAAAACTAATTTCGCAACACATTAAACTTCAACTAATTAAATCAAAATTCTCAAGTCTGGGAAATGAAGTACTCATTTTGTTTTCAGGTAAATTTCTCAAAGGCATTCCTTTCAAGAAAGAGGCAAACATCTATCCAGAAAACTTCAATATTGAACTTCCAAGAATCGCAAGTCTACAGAGTTTTTTATTCCAGAATTTGTTTTCCCCAAAGAGACCTAAATGTTACTTGCGAACATATGACCTGAGAATTTTTTTCCCATCATATACAGCACAGATAACAAAGTTGTTTGCCTCAAAATGGAAGTTGGCTTGCTAAATATTTCGCGGCAAAAAATTAACCTATCATCTGTCTACAGAAAATCACAATCAGAGAAAAATCAGAATAGAAATGAAAATATCTTTCAAGGTTGAAGAAGAAAGGGAAAATGGTTGTTCATATTCGGTCGATGTATTTTTCTTGATCTATTGCAACGAACTCAGTCCTCCTTTATACACAGAAAACAGTTACAAAACAGACTTACAGAAGTACCACTTGACAGCTCATCTAATCTCACTTACTGACTTTTGCCAACACCATCAACAAATACTGACTCAGCTAAGTCAATGGCATGAGCAAGACCGGCTGCTTTTTGCTCACACTCTTTTTGCTCATCTTCTGGATCGCTGTCTGCTACGATTCCTGCACCTGCCTGAAGGTAAGCCACCCATTCACGGCGTTTGTGTGAGTCCTTGTACAAGTACATGGTGTCGAATCGGGGGGCAGTTGGGAATATAATGGTCCTGAGAGCTAACGCAATGTCCATGTCGCCGGTGAAGGAAATACCTCCAAATCCACCACCATAAGGCCCTCGTCTTGTTACCTCCAATTCATCAATCAACTCCATCGCCTTCACCTGTACGATTTCAAAGTAGATGACCAATATATTGTTGGAGACGTATATTGATAGCTTAAAGGCAATAACGAAAGGAAAGGAAGTTTTGGGGGGGGGGGGGGGGGGGGGGGGGGGGGGGGGGGGGGGGGGGGGGGGGGGGGGGGGGGGGGGGGGGGGGGGGAAGAAAAAATGAAGTGAGGAAGAGGTTAGAGTCTTTAGAAAGACTCCACCAAGCAGAGCACGACACAGCCAAAAGTAAAATTTTGATGTCGCAGCTAAAGGCAGGAATCTCTCTCCCCGTAAGATGTAAAAAACAAGGCACTAGTGAAAAGAGATGGAGCCAAAATTTTTAAGTGTCCCATATAGCTAATCTCTTGAACAAGTGCAACTCCATCTAAGAATTTCTAAAAACTTAATTTTTTTTCCAATCCTTAGTTTACCATCCAATTTTATAGATCTTACTTCCCAGTTATCTTTATACAAAGTTTATGGAGAGATTTTTCATTGATTAATTGACAGAAAAAATCTGGTGTCTTCTTTAATAGACCATTTCGGAAACTGAGATTGAATTTGAACATTGAAGAGTAACACAGAAAGTGATGGTCAAAGATGTGAAAGGGTGTTGAAGATGGAGTTGTAGACATTTGTGTGCCTTTGGTTTTAGTGGAGCTTGCGAGATCCACACTTCCAAAAGGTGGGAAAGGCAATGCAGAATACTTCAGTTGTTTGGTTAATGGTATCTGAAAAGATCAGGAAATAAAGTCACCAATTTAGTAAACAAGTTCTAGATTTGCTCAAGGAAATTTCATTGCCAGCGAAGAGCCAGAATGAACGCGGACAATGTTGACAAACTAAAGAGGAGTAATGAACAATGAAAACATAGGATTACCTTTGGCAGAGGCAGAGCAATGTTGGAGCATTAGGCTAATTTCTTACAATCTTATTTTGTTTTGATTTAGTCAAAAACATGTTATTTTCAATTTTAATTTCTCAATTTCTTTCACGAACAAACAAATAAGCATGCGAGTGTTGTCGTAGTCTAAAGAAATAATGGTTCATATACTTTTAGTGCATTAGGCTAGCATGTACGAATGTATTATATATTGCAAAGAAAACCTCTATATTGTAATAAGTTTAAGCGTGGATAAAAACATGTGCATAAAGCCGGCCCCCCTTGGACCAAAATTCTAGCTCTGCCACTAACCTTTGGTGCACCGCTAACTGTTCCAACGGGCAATGCAGCAGACAGTGCATCCCAACAAGTCATCCGATCATTTAATTCCCCTGTAACCTGTGAAGGAAAATATGAGATTGGATTTGTAAAAAAAGTTCAGGTTGCTTTGATCGTCACTTTTAGGTATTTTTCCAGAAAGCATCTGGAGTCTTCTACTTTATGGTATTTCTCCTAGTGCATGAAACTTCTTGGAATGAAATAACACAATGTTTTCTCTCAAACAGAGAAAACAATGGACTAACAGGCACCGGAGGTGGGGAAGACCATGTGACAGGAAGCTACAACTTTCATATCAGAAAATCAAACAATGTTTAAGCAAAGGAAAAACTGACCGTGGAGCTGATATGCATCACGTGTGAGTACTGTTCAACAGTCATGAACTTTTCCACATTCACAGAACCGCCTTTAGACACCTACATCATCAATTTGAGTTAACTAAGAGTTGATATGCAAATTTGATAAGAACATAAGAGTAAAATAGGACAGAATTCATAAAATATATGGTAAATGCTGACATATACATGGGAAAAGATAAATGACGGTGTTTCTTCATTTATACAACTATGCACATGCACGCATGCCAACAACACACAAGAATCTAAACTTCATTTCAAAATTTTAAGTGACAAAAGCAACAAAACATCATGTGTGTTCAGCTTCTGGGACAAAATGGAGCATGGAAACAATTAGTAGCCAGGTTTTAAAGTGTCCTACATTCGTGTTTCAGAAGATGCATGCACAAGAGACCTGACAGGAAGAACCAGAAATAAACAGAAGTTTCACTATATCCTTGATCTTTAATTGTTTGGTTTATGATTATCCTAAGCAAAATCTGGTACTATACTAGCACCACTCCAATCTACCCAGTGAAAACAATGTTCAGCCTCTTGGGGAGGCACGGCCAAGGACACACAGGAGAGAATTCCACCCCTGCAAGACTTTATCGTCCTATCTTGGCTATTGTCATTAAATTATTTTCAAATTGTGTGGTTAGCATTCCCCTTAGCCTAACTTCTCAACAAGAACTTTTACATGGTCAGCTACCTCAGGGATGTTTAGGTCTGAGTAGCATACTATTTATCGAAGTAGACAGGATTGACGGCATAGGTCTTTTTACACACGCTAATCGCTTGCCTCCAATCGTCAAACAGAGTTTGAAAAAAGCCTAGTCCTGGTTGAATGGGCTAAATTAGTCATCATTCTCCCCTTCGCTTTATCAAGGGTAATAACTAATAACTCTGTTTTGAACCAACCACCACATCTTTTATCATCAAACCCATATTAGCTCTAGCCATGACATGCTATGTTTTACCTCCACTTTCCACAGCCTGTCCTCATTCATTAGAAGGTCGATTGTCTGGTGTAACCAGCCAATAACCAGCTTATATAAATAAATAAAACACATATCAACAGGAAAATTAAGAACTTATTGTCAAATTCTGGAGCATAAGGCATCCATGTGTGTGATCAAGAAAAATATTTCTTTATTAAGCGAATTCTTGTTTGTTATACAAGGGAGACAACATGTTAAGTTTCCCTCAATGATATAACTGATCAATCACAACAAGGATGTCAAGTTTTACCATTCATCATCCCATAAACAAATACTCCCTCCGTCCCCATTTTATAATCCCTCATTCTTTCCTAACCGGATAGAAAATCGATTATTTTTTTCAATCGATAAAACTTTTGTATATGCAATATGGATCTTGTTTGATAGATTTCAATTAGTTCTATTAAACAAAGTTTTCAAAACCACCTAAAACATTATAGATTATAAGATATAACACTTTGAAAAGTGGCACGAACTCCCAAAAGGGACCATAAAATGGGGACGGAGGGAGTACCAAAGAAAGTATCCACGAATAGAAATAAAGTAACAAGTTAGGAGAAACCTTGCCGACGTCATTCCGTCCCAAATCGACCAGCATGATGTGTTCTGCTCGTTGCTTTCCATCATTCAGAAGCTGCATTTCTAACATCTCATCTTCATCAGATGTCTTCCCCCTTCTACTAGTCCCAGCTAACGGTCGATTAACAATCTTCTTCTACCCATAAGAATGCACCAACAAATATGATCCTCAGTAAATATTTGTAAGAATAGCAACAATAAACACTAGAGATAAGGACTTGACAAGCATCTTGAAGTTACTGACATTGAACACTGGCAAAGCGTAGGGTAAAAATTCTGTAAAATCAAATGGGAAAGACGTCAAAAGCAAAATGCACGACAATTTACCTTTTGTACACGGGTGAGGATTTCGGGACTTGAAGCAACAAGAATACACCCTCTAGCCTGATCACAAGGAATAGAATAAAAAATTTGCTGCTAGTAATGACATTAAAAGTAATATTGGGGAGACATTAGATAGTTCCACAGAACACCATACTTGCAAGTAAGTCATATATGGACTTGGATTTACAACTCTCAATGCTCTATAGACTTCAAAAGGGTCAGCAAATGTTCGCCGTTCAAAGCGTTGACTTAACACGATTTGGAAAATGTCCCCTGCAAAAATATGCTCTTTTGCCTGTACTACTGTGTTCCTGTACTCGTCACTTGTCATGTTCGACTTCTTCAAACAAGCACCGGATTGGTGAGCATTTAAGTCCACAGAACCAGGAGACAGCCTTGGGCTAATGAACGAGAATCAAATGAAAGCACATATAATGAGTATGAATGACTTTGTGTAATCTCTTATTTTTATACAAGGAAAAGTACGGTAGTTACTCACGGATCAATATCTAGTACTCTGGAGGCCAATTTCTCCAAGCGCTTCACTCCATCATCATAAGCCTTCTCAATGGAGGGATATTGATCTAACTGAACCCAATGAATCACATATGCTTTCTGAGGATGCAGACAAAGTACAAAAACCCTTCATCAGCATTTTTATGGAATCTCTACAGCCTCAATCAAGATGGAGTCAAAGTTTTGTGGTGGTTTCCTCAAAGACCTAACTTGCAGTTGATTCATAGTCTTACAATTTTTTGTTTTCAACAAGTGGACAACAATCCTTCCACAAAATGTCGAGAAGCCAAAAAAGTTGCAAGTGGACAAAATTATACAAACTCATTAAAGTGAAGAACAGATGAAGCAATAATGATGTATTGGTAGCTACTAAAAAAGAAATTATATGTATTACTTACAAATTACTTTGTCTAGCAGCAAAAGATCTTTGCTGATAAGGGGAAAATAAAAAAAGAGAAAGATAAACAAAAAAAGTAAGACTTAGGCATCAACCATTTACTTACGTACTTCTATCTGTATACTCAAGACATCAAAAAGGACTCTAAGTAGTAAGAACGTATATGCAATGTTTCCCAATATCGCCATTAGGGGGGTTGGATGAATATTGACTTCATGATGATTGGATTGGGGGTTAGAAATAAAAGGACACGTGCGGAGACATCAATTGGGTATTATACGCAAGAGCTAAATGTTCTTGCCGGTGAAAGTACCTTCTCTACAATCAAACATAGTGTAGGAGAAATTTGGTGGGGTAAAAAGTACCTTCTCTACATGATCAAACACAATCACGTCATCATAGAGACCTAGATGAATATCCAGAAGATTCATGTCATCGGGTGGTGCCCTTGGGAATGGCAGCTTCTTCTTCTCTATGTAACGAACTGTGTCATATGAGAAATAACCAACCCACCCTCCTGTTCATGATAGAACAAGATCTCTAAGTATTCGTCTTAATGGTAAACAAATGGTACCAGTGTCTGCATTAGTAAAAGAAGCATCAAGTAATATAAGGATAGCTTGACTTTTAAAAATATGAAAAGTTTGTTTGGCCTGGAGTTCCCCCATGGATTTGGTTACACAATGCCACTCCCTGCGACCACTCTAAAAACAAACTTGCGGGTGCGATGTCAAATGCCATAAAAAACTTAATTGAAGCCCTTCCTACCACTAATTGGTTTTAGGAGAGTTGGTGGAAAAGCGGTCCGACGAAGTTAACCGACTAGAACACTTGTCATACTACATGAGAGTCAGCTCAAGAAACCCTTATCTAACAGTTCAGTTTTACCTAAACAGCTTCAGATTTATTTCCATAGAAAGCACAAAAGCAAATAGTGTATATGTGGACCTGTAAGCAAGCTATAATCATTTAACAATCTTATATAGTATTTCATAATGACTTTTCGTGGGGACGAACGTGGATGCGCATGTGGCATTGGTTGATAATAAAAAATAAAATCCAACTTACAAATGAAAACCAGTTGACCTTATGTGAATTCTATTTTATTATGGAAATTATTGAAGTGATTTACTTATTCCCTAGCCCTTAATTATGGTAATCTACCACTACCTCATTCACAATATAATTTATGGAAGGTATACCAACATGCCATCGCATGTTTCTGGTTTGGCAATGAAAATTAAATCATTCATAAAATGTGTACTAAAGTTATACAATCAATTACATGACGAAGGTATGCTATCTATTATTTAAGTAATTAGGGTTTGTTTTACCAAAGATATACAATTTAACGGTCAACTCATTGAAACATAAAAGATCCATGGGAACCTGAATTTGATTAGGAAGTCTCCCGTGTCTATTATTACCTTTTTCTAAGAATAATTCGAATAGCACGAAAAAAGGAAAAGAAAACAGAAGAATACTGAAATCGTTATAAACCTAGCAACCAACTATGTCCAAATTTAGCCCCCCCCCCCCCCCCCCCCCCCCCCCCCCCCCCGCCGCTCTTGCAACCAATTTGATCAGGAAGTCTCCCGTGTCAATCTCTTATAACCTTCTTTTAAGAACAATTCGAATAGCACGTTAAAATGAAAAGAAAACAGAAGAACACTGAAATTGTTATCCATCAAGCATGATTTCAAAAGAATAAAGTAAAAACTTGAGAGAGATAGAGAGCTGAACTTTGCCCCTACGTATTTAAAGCTCCTATGTATTTGGGTGCATAGGTATTTGGATGTACAGGAATACATATGATATGATATTATGTTAATGTTCGGAGTTTGAGAAATGATGCCATTGCAATTTTTGGTTAAGTAGACTATTGAATTGATTAGTTGTCTAAAATATGCTGTTTTCAAACAGGTAGACAGGTAGTACTGACATTTCAATTGAATGGAACACTCTCAACCCACATCGTATTGGATCCAGGTAACAACCTTTCTATGCTTAGCTTGCTATATGGAGTGTTTAAGTCAATGAGCATCATAAATTTGTCATTTTGTATGATTGTGTTCCATGAGATTGACTTGATTTAGTGTTCTGAGATTTTCGTTTTCCCCTTGGTCTCTCACAATTTTGTGTTTCGATTAGATGTCTAAAATGTTTTGAGAGATACAGAGTTCTCTTCACAAGGTTATTGTCATTTAGCTTTCAAATGATTCCATATGAATGATACAAGGATGCATGGATAGCTGTGTTTCTATGATGTTATATTGTAGTTTTTCAGAAAAGACAAAATTTTGTAGTTTGTATTCATTTAACTTAGAAGAAAAACTTTATGGCCTCAATGTTACTAGTTTACATGTTTACCAAATCTTACGGTCACCAAATGTCCACACCCTAGCCAATTCTGTTATGATTTGGTAATATAGAATTTACTATGGTTATTATTTGAGTTCACGGGGGAAAATCATTGATATAGATGTTCTAATTTATACTACATAGTAACACAAGATACTTCCGTTAGAAAAGCTCTGGATGCGACTATGGGTAGAAATTTCAGACACCCACAGAGGGTTTTGGTCCACCACTTTATGACACGACCCTCCAACACGAAAATTAATTGGGACGAATATGTGTTGGACTTGCTTAACTTGACGATGACACGATAATCATTTAACTTTTTGTGTCAATCCTCTAATGACACAACTCATACGCGGCACAAAACAATGCCATTGATACAGCGGTGCCATCTCCCATAGCACGTACCTGTGCTTTCTTAAAGATTAGTTTTAGTTCTTTTGAGTTTCCCAATCAGTGGAAGAATGGATCTTCCAAAATCATGGTTGGTTACTTGGTTAGCTTGTGTGCGAAAAACATCAGTGTAGTTATAGAACATTGATATAAACTAATTTTGAGGCCCATGTCTAGTTGTTGTTTAAGGCAATCTTCAATGTCATGATTTGGTTATTGTCAGTTAATTTTTTTGATTATTTTATAAATTTGTGATTGTGATGGCATTGAAAATTGCTATGTGATTTTTATAATTATGATTTATGATGGCATTGAAAATGTGCTCACGTTTTCTTAAACAAGTCGTTAGTTATAAAAAATTTACAAATTGTCTTGACAGTGTCAACTTGAACTACATGCAATTTTAAGCAGGTCGGGTTAGTGTCAACATGTATGAACGTTTAAATCAACTAGTGTTTTGACAAGAATCTGAAAAGACATGAAACTCAAACTGGCATGAGATGACACGACACGACACGACACGTTGCCCACCCCTAGATGCGACATGTGACAATACATACACTTTAGTAGAGTTTAAGATTTTTGTCCCAAACATAAGTTCATTGGCCAGATATATCACTGGAATATTAACTAATAGAGATTCAACCTGCTTTGTATAGATATATAATTACCAAATATAACAACCTCACAAAAACCAATCAGATATGTTACCATTGAACTACCCAGCCCCATCCCCCTCCCCAAGTCTCCTAGGATAGAGTAGATTAGGATTAACAACTGACCAAAAAAAAAAAAAAACTACCCGGCCTTTTGTTTCTGTAAAGAAACACAAAAAATCAAATTCCAAACTTCCATGATTTTGATTATTTTATTCTGTGATGTAATGTTTTTCATTTTGGAAGTATCCTACACTGCACACCCCATACAACATTTCCTAAATATAAGTTCCACAACTTAACGTCTTTGTCACAAAAAAAAAAAAGATCGAAACAAAAGCATAAAATTTTAAAATCCACATGCATCTCTTTGACTATGGGTCAATGAAAACATTGTTGGGTTTCCTACGGGATGGAGAGGAAAGTACTGAATTCTTTAACTACTAAATAATGCGTCCCTAGAAGGTATATTTACAATTCCTAGGCTATATGGCAATTTATGTCGAGGAGAAACATTACAACAATATTGACGAGAAGTCATGTTATTGAGGTAAAAAAGGAGGACAGATCCTGTGCATAGCACGGGTTTTATCCTAGTTTCATATTACCACAAAATGCATCTGGAAGATCATCGATCAGTTGGGGTCTCCAACTCTCAGAAATACTCCTTGGGATCGCCATTGGATCATCAACTACTTTCTCGGTCACGCAACCTTTCTCATGGTTCACAATTGTAACGTTATTTTCTTTTGCAACGACTTCCATCACCGGCTGAGCTCCAACCACACTATAACGACCCTAAAAATCAAATTCAAGGCAAAACAACACAAGTAAAAACAAATGCACACACACTTCACAACATAAAAAATCAGCAAAATAGGTCTTACAACACTGGAAGCACGAAAACCAGGCTCCACTGACTCAAATAGAAAGCTAGGAGTCTCTTTATCAGCTTCTTTGATCAAGCATCGATATGCAAGCACTGGAGTTAAGTGATCAGAGAAGATGCATTTGTGCAGCGGGATTACGTTCCCCTTTCTTGATGCCTCCATAAACTTGGTCTCATCTATAACTGAAGAAAACCAGATCAACAATAATTAAGAAGCTCTATCCAGTCTCAAAGAAGATATCGGAGAACACACAAGAGAAATTTTGTGGTGACTTGTCTTGAATTTTAACCCAACCTTTGGTCGTTTTACTCGGTAGATTTTTATTACCATTAAGTCACCAATTATCCCAAAAGCTTAAATTGCTGAAAATGGGCCACAATATATACTAAGCAAACATCCACACAATATGTGAAACATTATATAAAGACCAAAATTCTGATACCATATTAATTTGTCGATTCTCCAAAGGCTATCAGGAAATGGGTCCAACAACACATATTAAGCTATCAAACAATTGCCAGGTACTTCCCCATAAATAAGAGGTTTTGGAGCTCTAGAATTTCTTAAGAGATTTACAGATTTTGGCTGATTGAATTCTTCTCTTTTATTCTAATATTTCTTGATCCGCCTCTTTGCCCGAGGTTCCAAGCTTTAAGCCGAACTACATAGGCTACATAAATCATGTTTGTTCTTATGTCATTCCTCTGGTTTTGCATGTCCTCGCTTTCGTCGAAACAAAATTCCAAATCTTGACTCAACAATTAGGCTTCGAATGAGTAATTTTTCTTTTCAAAGGGAAATGACGCAAGATTGAAAATTCACTACTCCTGTATCTTTAATCTTTTTCCCCGCATTTTCAAGGAAATTCAAAAGAGCCTAATCCCAAGCACATTAGAAACGCACAATTACAAATAGAAATACACATGCATGCACAGATAGAGATAGAGAGAGAGAGAGAGAGAGATGGAGAGAAAGAGACCTGGCGATTCACATTGGAGAGAGCGGCATTGCTGAGTCCGGATGAATCGAAGGGAGCTGGAACTTCGGCTGAAAATGCCGGTGACAGGCTTCGGAAACTGCCCGTGACTCGACGGAACTAGACTGTGAGAGATAGCTAGGGCTTGCATTTTCGGAGAATTCGCAGAGAGAGAGAGGAGCGAAGGAAGCGTCTCACTGGGCTGTCGACAGAGAGCAGAGGATAACTCACTCACTCTTTCTGTGTGGGTTTTTGGTTTATAGCTCAACAGACTAATAAAGGAAGAGGAGGGAGCTTTAAATGGCGCTATTTTTGTCTCCCTAGAGTCAACTTTAGGCTTAGGGCATCTCTAATGCACCACTTAAAAGAGTTTTCTAAAATGTTTTAATTAGTTAGCTAAGAAAAACTCAAAAAATGCTCTCTTTTATTAGCCGGTAGTTCTGTGATAAAGTTTTAGAGATGGTAATAGTTTCTTTCGTGTAGTATTGTTTAATTTTTTTAGTTTTAGCCAATTTTTTGATTATTTAACAAACCTTTTTTAAAATGTTTCTTGTATTGGTTAGTTCTAGGCTTCTAGCCAATTTTTTAAAATGTTTCCCAAGCACATTGGTCAAGTTTTAGCTTCTTTTTTTTTTTAACCAACTGGGGTTAGCTCAGTTGGTTAGGACTCTTGTATCTCACTAGGAGAGGAGGTCGAGAGTTCCAATCTCTCCACCTGCGAGTGAGTGTTCTTAGCTTTTCCTTTCTTTATTTTCACATTATAATGGGCTTAATTCTTGTATTGGTTAAGTTATTGGGTCTGGTTGTCTCGTGGACTCTCACAATTGATGTAGTGTCCCAAGTTTATACTTTGTATTTCATAGATAATGTAATTGATCTCTTCTATCGATTGACAAAAAAAAAAACCTTTTTAAAATTGTTAGCGCTATTTTAACTCCCTAAAATCAACTTAGGCTTAATTTTTTTATTTTTTATTTTTGTCATTCGATATACATCAGTCGGGGTTAGCAGGTGAGTTAGTGAGTTAGTCCAGAGGGTCTAGAAGCTATCCATAATCCTAAACCCCCAAATGCCTCTACTGAGGCTCGAACCCTTGTCTCTCATTTGGGAGAACCAAGAGATAATCGTTGGGCTGCAAGCCCTTGGTTAACTTAGTTTTTGTGATAAATTTTGGAGATAATAGTTTCATATAGGGTTGCTTAATCTTTTCGTTTTTAGTTAATTTTTTAATCATTTTAACAAACTTTTTTTTTTTAATAGAAGTACCCAATATACATCTAAAAAGTAAAAAATAAATAAATAATTGGATAAAGAAATCATTAAAGACAAGAAAACACGAATGACAAAACATTGAAAGCTTTTGGAGATGACTTTTCTAAACTTACTAAACAAACAAAAGAAAATTTCCTCTACCATTTACTAACTAGTTTATTTAATTAAGAAAAAATGGCTTGTCTCAATAGTGAATTTTATTTTTGACTAACTATCAAAATACCGTTTAGTCAATAGTGTAATTTTTCATTTATATGGGCTTTGATATCCAATACAAAAAATATATAGGAACGAACCTTTAAAATACAGCACTGAATTGGATAATTATACGAGCATACAAGCCTGAATAATGGAATAAGGCTGCAAGCAGGAGAAACAGAACAAGAGTTTCTATTGATCCCTTTTGGAGATCCCCCTTCTATGAGTGGTCCACATCTCTCGCCACGACGGTTGGCACAACGTTAGCCGATGCTAATGGCAGACACAAATGCGTTCGAAACAGTCGATGCATATGACCCCACGTGCATCAAATAATTCTGGAAACAGTTGTGTTTAAAAATTCATGCTCCTCTCAACTCAAAAAACTTGTGTTCCTCATAGTGCTCTTTCCAATTTGGGTACTAATTTTAAAAGAGGAAATATATAGGTATCAACACATAACTAACAATTGTACAATTTTTTTCACATCAAATTAACATCCATGAATCTTATGTAAAGGAGTTTGTATGATTATTAGTACAAGTATTTGTGCTTATAGAGAAGCCAAATTTGAAATTGTCATGACAAATATAAAAATAAAATAAAATTAACACACCTGCCAAACTCCACTACAAAAATACTAAAGATTACAACAAACGCAGTCTTGCTTCTTCCAGATCATAAGCTAGATATGATAAGTATTGGCCCTGTTTGTTTCTCAGTTTAGTTTTAGTTTAAGTTTTGATGACATCATCATTTCCCTCATTTCTCTCTCGATCTCTCTCCACTCATTACACCTGATGATATCATCAAAACTAAACTAAACTATCTAACCAAACACCGCCAGTACAATTTTGATGGTATATGCAATCCCCATCCAAGACCCATTCTGGTTTATATGTCCCACTTCAGTTTATGTACGTCAAAGAGAGAGGGGGACCCACTTACCAAAAAAAAAAAAGAGAGAGGGGGACCCTAACTGCAAACGAGTCGAGTTTGTATGAATATGAAATGGAGTTGGGCTCGGCTTGAATATGAAATGATCTCAATAAATTACTTACTGACGACTTGACCCTAAGAATCGAACTCTGGTTAAATGTGTAAGAAGCAAATGCACCAACCAACCGGATTAACTCTTTCGCCTCAGATGTATGAATAGAATACAGATCCACTGTAGCAGTAAAATGGTCCTGTTTATTATTAATAAAAGTCAAAGAGCGGGGTCCCATTCTTGATTTATTGTGACAGTCTAGCAAGAGAAGAATAAATAGCCAACCTGTTATTGGTAGAAAAAGTGCGGATATGAATCTCATTAAAAGCCGAGCTAATCTGTACTGCTATGTTAGTTTATGGACCCTGCACATTTATTAAAGTATTGTATGGGATGCCCATAATCTCAATGGAGAATGACTTATTTGCACAAGATCTGCGAACAAGAGTTTGTGGACCGAGTATCCGCACTGTCTATCTCAAGATTCAACTGTTCGGATCAATGAGTGAGACCATAGATGTACACTTTCATAACATTCTATATATTCTCGTCCAGACAGCAGGGAGAGGGTTGCGGGTGTGGCACCCACAAGTTTTCTGAAATCCCACATAAGCCCTAGTTGTAAGGGCTCCCCTTTGCGATGAGAGCTGGTGATGGTGGATTCGTGGAATTGGGAAACGGAGTGCAAGATTTATGGTAATTTCAAATTAGGCACTATTTCTATAAAGGTCCTAATTTGCTCGTGAGGTTGTTCAACTGAACGACTCATTCTAGTTGTGGTGCCGCGCCTATAAAATTAGCCAGACAACTCGTATTTAAAGTGAGGTGTTCAGTTGAACACGCTCACAAGCAAAGAACCTATATAGATGTAGTGCCTACAATATAGGTGAAACTTCAAACACCTCAGCACAATACTTGAACACTCAAATCACATAATTTCAGCACTTGTAACACATGTAACAATTCAGTCAAAGTAGGAAATGTGAAGATTGTTAATTAGCTTTTGATTTTTTGGGGGAAAAAAAAAACTTAAAACCAATTGACTATAATAAGTTGTGTAACTTCTAGTTTATACTATTAACCAAGTTTGAGTGGTTTATGTGAGCGATGTGGGATAAAATTTAACAATCCCCTCGCGTGCAACCTGGATGCATGTGGAGGTATGAATTGGAGAGACAAGGTGATTTTGACTCCGAATGTAAAATATAATAGCCCTTGATGTATTCCAAAGTAAATTCATAAAAGGATTAAAAGAGTGTAGACAATAAGAAGGGGAATGCAAATATCACTATCTTAATGTACTAACATATGCTATTCTTCATATATTATTAGTTAATCAAACGGTAATTTTTGAACATCCAATTATAAATTCCTAGAGTCAGCATGCACCACTGATTTTCCACAGATGAATGTATTTTTTTTTTTCCTTGGCAATCCACAGATCAAATTTGCTCAACCACCAACCACTGAATTTTGAAGTTGCAATTCACTTTCATTTGGCTACACATAACACATGCATGTACAAGTGTCTTCATCCTACTTTACTTTCTTAGGTTGTTACTTCAGATCAATCATACTCTGAGACATGATTTAAAAGAATTGGAACTTTGAGAGAAAAAATGAAACAATTAAAATTGATGTTCTTGGAAGCATCAAGAGACAGATATTATTCGCAATTTTCACATTGCATTATTGGTACTGTCCTGTACTCAAGATGGGCTTGAAAAAGGCTTCGAAATATTTCTGAGTCCCTCTTTGGGAATCCAACTATTTAACATGACATGTAATCATTACATTTTATTACAAATTTCAAATACATTTTCCGACAAATACCCTTTAATTCTACTTTTGGAATGTATCTATAAATACTTTACAAGGATAGCACTGGAAAACTAATAAAATTGGACCACTTAAGATGGAACGTGGTCAATTATTTTGAAACAAATCAAAATGAAAAGATGGACCAAGAAAATGGGACGGAGGTACTTTCTTTCTTTCTTTCTTTTGTTTTTTTCTTGTAACATACAAAGCAGGTTGATGTGAACTCTCCTGTACTCGGAATACTTGAAAAACATGAGCAAAACGTGAACATAAACAGGCGTAGATGATAAAGCAAGCAGTTAACACATTTACAAGAACTTCAACAGTCAATGGCAGAGGGAAAGAGTTGAGAAAGAAACAAAAAGAATCTCTTGATTTGAACAACTTTCTTGTCAATGAGACAAGAATGTGATATCTAACTAACTATCATGTTATCAACTTTACTTTTGTACGAATACTATTTTTAACAATATAAATTATCTATTTTAAATTATTTTGAAAAGCCAAAAGTAAAATTAGAATAAACTAGAGAGAATAAAAAAAAAGTGTCAATAATTGTTTATTTGTGAATTCGATTTGAAAAGTTAAAAGTAAAATTACGATAAACAAAAGAGAATAATATATATATATATATATAAAAACATTTATTGTGTACAAAAAGAGTTGAGCCTTGGATTTGAGAAATATCTCAACCACTGAAGCATGATTAAATTTTACTATCAATGATGCAAGAGTTTTATTTTATCTAACATACATACAACAGAAAAATAAGACAAAAAATCATAGGCCCCCCAACAGGTTTGAACCCAGCTCAATGAGCTTAAATGAATGCGCGCAAACCACTATAAAGACAATCACTGATTCCTGTCTAAAACACTTCAATTTCGTGAGAAAAAAATCAAAAAATAATACACAGAATAACTTCATTTTTTGATTTCAAAATTATGATGTTAGTACTTGCTGAACTCATTTGTTAAAATCATGGATTTTAGCAACTGAATTGCTAAATTTTTTGAAAAACATTCTCTAACGCTAGCTCTCTTTTAGTGTTTCGCCAAAAAAAAATTGTTGCCCCGAGAGCATGTGGGGGCCCCCTGGCAGTATCTCGGAAAAGTACTCATCTTTACGAAAATCGCCAAAAAAGATATTTTCAAATCAATGAAATCCACGTTCACTCGAAAATCAGCACAGTATTCTGAAAAAGACAATACATTTTACAATAGAACACGAAAGTGGATGGGTCCAATTAAAAGGGTAATTTACACTAGCAAAAACCTACAGGTAAAGTAGAAATGTCCAGAAAACGTACAGAGCGCTCTCGAAGATTCATTTTTGGGTCTCACACGAGTTATCCGAACCGTTCATTATTCTTAGAACATGTTTCCGAGGGGCCCCAAAAATTTCAGCTCAATTGGACGGTTAGAAGTGCTTAAACCAAAGTCCTACTGTATCAAACAAAAAAAAATTGATTGAAACGGTAGGACTTTGGTTCAAGCACTTCTAACCACCCGATTGAGTTGAAATTTTGTAGGGCCCCTCGAAAAAATGTTCTAAGAATAATGAATGGTTCAAATCACTTGTGTGGTACTCAAAAGTGGATCCTCAAGAGCGCTCTGTACATTTTCTGGACATTTTTGTTTGTACCCGTAGGATCCTCCTTTACACTGGTGCCTTAAGAATGCACAAGAGCAACAAGAGAAGGGTGCATGACCAGGACAGTTAGCCTAGTTGGTCGTGTAACTTCTACACGGGTGAGGTTCTGAGTTCGACTCCTATGGAAAGGAGATCAACCCTTGTGGTTTACTAACATTTAACGGTTAATTCTACTGATGTATATTGAATGGCAAAAAAAGAAACGGTGGGTGCATTAAGAGGAGTTTATGGTCAGAAATGGAGGCCCATAAAGATTTAATGGATTTAGGTGAGTTGGCAAATCACCGAGCTATTTGGGAGGCAATATGAGGTGTACAAGACCACTGCCCAAAAATTGGAGTATAGAAATGGGAGTCATCAACGATTCATTAATTTATTAATCTTTGAAAAGGATGATAAAGATTAAACGGACTAAGGGCACAACGGCATATACCACCCAAGGCCCAGAAAACCCGGAAGGCAAAACACCAACTAGAAATACAAGGACCAAACGACAAAGTTGGTATACGCTACTAATCTACATCCACAAAGTTGGTATATTCTTACATTCTTACAAATCTACACGCGCAATATTGGTATACGCACAATGTCGGTATACTTTGTTACGCCCCAGCATTTTATTTTTATTATTAATAAGCGTCATTTACAATTGGGTGTTGTGGTCGGGTCCTAATTAATTATTTTACGCGCACTATGGGTAATGTTGGCACAATTGTAATTTTTGGAGTTTCGGCAAATTAGTGGTATGAAATGTTAAATTGGGTCAGCTTATAGGCATATATACTGTCACTTGGTCACATACATTTTTGTTTTCCTAATTAGCTATTTTTGAGGCTTCAGGGCTTAGTGGGCAGTTGCTAAGTTGCTTATAAATACATTCATTAACAAGGGTTTTGTTATTGGAAAACGATAGGAGAGGAAAGTGAGAGCCGCAATAGCGTGATCCTTCAAGGTGGTGTTTAGCTCTGGTTCTCCATCATCCGTGGAATTGGTAAGTATTTGTTTTTAGAGTCTTTCTTCGACAAGGACATAATATAGGAGTTAATCATGTAAATAGGACACAAATTAATTCTTTAATGTCAAAAGGACAAATCATCTACATATTCCAAAAATACCTCCACTAGCCTATGAAAGTGCCTAAACCCCTCAAACCCTATGAAAGTGCCTAAACCCACAGACCTAATCAAAGTGCCTAAACCTAAACTCTATGATACCCTATGAAAGTGCCTAAAATCCTAGAGTACCCTATGAAAGTGCTTAAACTACTAAAATCTTATAATTGAAAAATGCACCCTAAACCTAAATCCTAAAGTATCCTATGAAAGTGCCTAAAGCGTAGGGTACCCTATGAAAGTGTCTAAATCACTAAAATGATATAATTGAAAAGTGCACCTTGAGTGCCTAAACTCAAAATACCTAAACTCACTATACTCTACACCAAAAAGGCTAACCCCTAAATTGAACCCACCTCCAAAATTGAGGAGAAAGAAATCCTTGAATGTGGTTGATTTTTTTTTTTTTTTTTGGATCACGTGTCATTACGTTGAATGGCAATCGTTGAAAGAAGAGAGAGAAACCCGTGCTGGGCCACGCATGACCGAATGAGAGACTGAGATACCCACATGCTCTGCTGGGTTTGAGTAGACGTGGGCCGCTGGACCCGTGAACGGCGCTTGGACAGAGCGCATTTGAGGGCCATTTTGTCGATTAATGGACTTTAAACACTAACAGTTTTAAATTAATGTATCTTGCACCTTATAGAAAGTTATCATGGGCTGAACGCCCAATAGACTCATACTTTTGGAGTTTAGACTAATTGTCTGTTGTTTTTATTCCTTTAGTTGGGTTAATGGTGTTTGATAAGGAGAGAAGCAGTTATTGTGTTGCATATTTCCTTTGTTCTATTCGTGGTATTTAATTTTCTTGGGATAGCTTGGTTGTCCTGGTGCGGGTTGGTGCAGAAAGAGAGATATGGTGGAGGGTTATGCATGGCAATGGTGTTGTGTGTCACGTTTGTGCCAATAGATGGCAGTGCTTGTCTAGCTTGAGTGTTGTGAGGTTTTGGTGCCATTTTATGTTTAATTTGTAGTTCCCCTTAGAAAATTGGTAATTTTGGAGTATAAAGTTTGTGATGGAAATCCCAGTTGGTGTTTCATAGGGGTAACAGGTGGCCTTAGGCCCATGTATTTTGCTTTGATGAAGTGCACGTGTAAGTCAGATTGTGTTTGGGAACCAAATCATATGGGAATTAGAATTAAATTTTGGGTTTTGAATTGGCTATGTACTTTAAAAGTATTCGGGAGTGGTGATGGTTACCCATTTGGACTAGAATTGTTTTCAAAGGGTAGAATTTGGTTGTTACTGTTGGCTGATTACTAAATTATGATTAGCTTAGGTTACTACTTAATTAGATTAGAATATTCTACCTTTCAAAGTCGGTAATGTATTATTCGCATAGTTAGTTATTTTGTATTTTCTATTTTGTACAGGCTAGTCTCTTTTGACGTGATCAAGTTGCATTATTTTCGGACCCAAGTGAGTGGTTAAGCATGTTACGTATTTTCGAACTCTCTGTGTCCCTTGAATTATTCTTTTGGAAAATTATCATTTGGTTATTGAAAATGTGAATTGTTTATATTTGATCTTTTAATTGGAATGCGAAAAAAATATTCTTTTGGTGAGAACTTGGTGGATATTGATGGGAACTTTTATTATTGAAAGTCCAGGAAAATTAATCATCTGTGTGCGGGTGACTTTGGCCATTAGGGAAGAGACCGTGTTCTGGCCGGTGACCCTAATGCTCAACGGCGGACTTTCGCCGGATTGTTCTTAGGGAAAAGTTCCACAGGCTATCTACTCGTGGTGACTCTAAGTTCGATATTGAATCCAATTCTGAGATTTTTGTTCACTGTCACTTGGTACTATTTGGTATTGGTTGTGGTTCCTCATTGTTATTGCCTTATTGGATATTGGATTGTGATCACCATTAAGACTTGTTATTGGTAAAAAGAATTTATTGGTATAATTGTTGTTTTGTTGCACACCTCGTATGCCAAATTATGTTTATATGGTAATCTATTTTTATCCCAGTTTTAGAACTATATTTACTATTCGTGTTTTGCCATTCACTGAGCTTGTCAGCTAACGGATTTATTCTAACATCATTTTCAGGCAAATCGAGTCAATAGGTAAGGACTCTAGCGGCGTCTTGGGGAGTTGTGTCGACCTCCATAGGATGTTGCATTCTAGTTTTCTAATTTTATTTGTCGCCTCCGCACCTCGTTAATCCCTAATGATAGAAATCAAAACTGCTTTTTCTCTTGGTTATATATTCTTATCATTTTGGTTTATGAGATGGTTGTTCCCATGGTTATGATTTGGTAGTTGGTACCTTGGCTTTGGTTTGGTTTGATAACAAAAAAAAAGGATATTTTATGTCCGATGACTTTATTTTATTTTAGGCTACGTGTTTCACGGGCTGAAAACTCGTGGTCCATGGCCGGTCATTTCCCCATTTTGGGCCGAAGCCTCGTGGTTCACGGCTGGTCATTTCCCATTTTGGGGCGTGACATACGTTACCAATCAATGTTGGAGGGAATATAATATCTGCTTCAACCATCTCGTGGTGGTCTACGGCTGGTCATTTCCCCATTTTGAGGCGAAACCTCATGATCCACGGCTGGTCATTTCCCCATTTTGGGGCTGGTCATTTCCCCATTTTGGGGCGAAACCTCGTGATCCACGGCTGGTCATTTCCCCATTTTGGGGCGTGACATACGTTACCAATCAATGTTGGAGGGAATATAATATCTGCTTCAACCATCTCTCACACAAGGGGCTATAGCCTATCGCTCACTCAGCCATAATGCATTTGGAAAAGATTGGTGGACAATTTGGTGTCCCCTAATGAAGTTGGAGCATCGATAACTGCACAGCCAAGTGCTGTGCAGCGTGCTGTGCATGCAAGGCGCGGCCGCGCCGGCCACTTTCCGGCGATCCGAGACGTTCACCGGATACCTCTCGTTGAGCACTATAAGTGTGTAAAAAATTAACTTGACCTAATATCGTTAAGTGCCTAATTGGAACACAAATAGATTGAAATGAAATGGAATACAAATGTACATAAACACTGGATCCGAATCAACAAACACATTTTTTTCAATCTATTTGTATTCCGATTAGGTACTTAACGATATTCAATCAAGTTGATTTTTGGTACACTTATACTACTCGACAAGGGCTATCCGGTGAACGTCTCAGATCGCCGGAACGTGGCCGGCGCATCCTCCCCGTGAGGCTGCACAGCACGCTGCACAGCACTTGGCTGTGCAGCACCCCCCAGAGTTCGTGTTTGTGTGTGGCATCTATAGATTCGGTGAGTTATTGGAAGCGATGGGACATGCCGTTTGAGCTTACGGCATCCTGTGATTTTCAAATGTTTGCAGCATAACAAATTACCCCATAACTTTAGCAGAAACTGTACCAGATCCTAGGTATAGAAATGAGAAAAGGTATTACTGTAAAACTCAATCGGTAACGTATAAAATCACAAAAAGTCGCCAGCAACCTTTTAGTTTTGGTTAGGGCAATACTCCAATAACAGTCCAAGAAGGGAAGATTGGGGTATACAAATCATCCATCCTCAAAATAAACAAACCTAGAAGTTTGCAGACTAATAACAAAAAACTGTTTTTTCCAAACACCGAGACAGGTCATTCTCTCACAACACATCACATAAAAAACCGTGAAAAACCAAATTTTTAAAAAAACTGAGTTAATGGAACACCCCTTCTTACCCTTAAATGTCTGGAAATCAATTCTATTCCAACTTCCACCGACCCATTGCAACCCCCAACAGGTACGACATGTTTTTCTAGTGCTAATTAAATGTTGGTACCGTCAAGCATCAATCAGAAAATGTTATCACCCAATAGAGCTGTCGCAATCAATGGGTCGTGTGTTTTGCTACCAAGTAGGTCAAGCCAAACAGGACATCTGAGTCTGGGCCTTGTTCCCTCACACTGACCATATTTTCCCAAGTGTCAAAGCAATACCTAAAGTTAAATGAATCTAATTAAACTCAGCCTTGTTCCGAGGATAAGGCTCAATCCGAAAGCACTTTCCTATAAGTGAAATTATTCACAGAATGCAATTGCCATCACACACAAAACTTCACATTAATGTCTGTGAATTACTTGCCTAAAACTATGCAAGGGGAAAATTAGAAGTACAGTTTATTGATTTGTGCCATCAAATGAACTAAATATGCAGAACAAAGAGCCCATCTCTAAGGATTATTAGTCTCGCTATACAACAATGATTCAGAATCTGTAAGAATCGTTGGAACCCAAATACCAAAGATCCTCAGCTATCTACAGTAGGATTTTGAGTCCGTACTCCATACTAGAAACTTATTAGGGCTTCACTTGAAAAAGGGAATGGATAAGGTAAGTACACCAGCAGTCCAAATACCAAAACTCCAACTCCGAGGGCAATATAATTGTTTTCGGGGTCGGTGATTTCTTCAGAAAGTGGGGCTATTGGCCCTCTTTGCAAGAAGAATATTAGTACGACAAAATAAAAGGCGACATCATTAAACAAAGAGGAGAGTCCGAGCAGTACGATAGAAGCAGCTGTCAAGCGCGATGAAGCCTGCAAAATAAAAAACTTGACCAAGTTGAGACTCCTTTGATGGGGGTTGTATTGTTGGGTTTTCTTTGGGTGTACCCATTCTTGTGTGTGCCTGTGTGCATGCATGCACGTGCATATGTGCATAGATGTTCTTAGATAAGCTAAGGAGACTCGTACTTGAGTCTCTTCGGTGGAAGAATGCAACCTTAGCCACTCAGTGCACCCTACGAGCAATAGTCCTTGGATAAGCGATAGTACCTTTTCTCTTGTTTTTTTTTTAGCCTTTTACCCCCTTTGTTTCCTTCTTTGTTTTTATTTTGAAGAAGGCCAACCAACATCTAATGTTACTGGTTGTGGTCAGATGAAATGCAATGAGAATCCCTCTAGAACACAAGATCCAACATTAAAGTTTCCACTTAAAATGTAAATGAAACATAAATGGCATACCTTTCTTCCCCAAATAGCAAATGATATTCTCCCACCGTCGAGCTCTCCTGCAGGAATGCTGTTAAGGGCATTGATGAGAAGTCCGGCCCATGCCCATATCAGAAGAGGGTTGACAGATAATGGAGTTCCTTCCTTGAGAACATCCCCCAGAAGAAGCTTTGCTGTACACACAAAAGATATGCAACAGAAGGCATAGGGGATGAAATTTTACATTTATGAAATTATGAAATACGATAATTCTAACAAGATAAAACTATTTTCTAGAAACATATGTCAACATTCCTACAGCTTCAGGCAACTGCAAACACATGCCTATGACATAACAAAATATCTAAAAGCAAAATATGCAAAAAACAAATTGCTTACCTAGACCACCAACAAGAAGTGACTCGTGGAACACTGAAGCATCAACTACAACACCTAGACCATCACTGGGCGGTAAAACGAATCCCAGAAGCAAGAGGATAAGACCCAAGGAGAAGCCTGCCAATGGTCCTGCTGCTGCAATCTTCAGAAGATCCTCACGCTTGGGTACAATATTTAAAACCCTTGTTATAGCACCAAAACAGCCTATCTGCCACCCAAATTGGACATTAGATTTTCCATATGCATTTTGATGGGACACAAAATAGACAAGTGATTATGTTGGGAGCCAGCCGATTTGCGAGTTAAAAGAAACCACTGAAACAGCTAAAAACATATTCAAATATTGCCTTGCTTAGTAAATGCCATTTTTAAGAAATGACAAAGGAGAAAGAAGATAATTGAGAATGAAGGCATTTATCCTTTGAAGGCGCTTTCAGTCCTTTTTATAGTGCTAATCGTCTGAACATATTGTGGCCTACATTCATTAATTTTTTCTGCTGAAATGATTTCCTAGCGGAGAGTCGTATATCTCACCTGCCAACTTGGTATAAAAAATGGCACACCAAGCTTAACACCAGCATCTTTCGCGACTAAAATGTGGCTGATTTCATGTACACCCAAAATAAGTGCAGTAACAAGGGCTCCAGGCAAGCCATCCTTCAATAAGTCGACATTGTTAAAAGTTGACCTGGGACATGACATGACAAGCATTAACTGCAAGTTATAACCATTTGTGGGAAAATATCAAAGTAGAGACTACAAGACGTCACAGAAGAAACTGCAAGTTATAGCCATGTAAGGCAAAAAGATAACGGAAATAATGATTGTTACTTGTAGATAAAACCGAATCTCGTAAAGATTATCTTTTTCTCCTCTCGCGAAACAGGCCTGTAGAATCTCTACCAAATAAAAAGAAAAAACTGAGGTGATGCGTATAAGTTGCAAATATACCAATTAGTAGTCCATATTCAAAACACAGAGGTGATGCGTATAAGTTGCAAATATACTAATTAGCAGTCCATATTCTAGTACAACTATAGAAGTAATAAAAAAAAAAAAGAGGGAAAACAACATAATAATAATACGGATACTCCAATACAATGCAGTACAAGCAATGCTTTAAAACTAGACCACACCAGCTGGTTCAACCGGTTGGCCCGTCGACCGGCCCTTGGTCTGGTCTAGATCAACCAGAAAACCGCTAATAATCAAGAACCGGTCTCAATATTGAAAACCGTTCAATAAATGCGGTTGATCCGGCAAACCATACAAACCGTCTGCTGGTTGGACGAGCTGATGGCTTAAAAATTTGAACTGATTTTAAGCATCTCTATTACTTCCACTTCTTGTGGCCAACTGTTCAATCCGCCATGGGACCCTAGGGACGCCAGCTCATTTTGCAAATTCACTTCACTGTCTTTGTTATGTGTTTATATTATAAAGCTGCTGAGATGGCCTCCACTTACTTCTCCCACCGATGTGGGGATTCACTGGGAATATAGAATGTGCATTTCTTGAAGAATAGTTACTATTGCTCATCTTTCACTACAAAATAACGAGGGAAATACATTTCAAACATTTTCTCATATAAACACATAACCAGATGCACTGTGATAAAGTGCATCACAGTTTGATTCCCGTTCAACGGCAGTTTTACCAGTGACCCATCCACTTGGTCCTTTTTTCCGGTTCGCTCACCAGTTCAGTGTTCAAAACATTGAGTAGAAGCACCAGATGCACCTTATCAGGAGATGTTGCTGCCTAGTGCTTTTAAGTTATAGACAGCCAAAAACAAAATCTGCATCCAAATATTCTCTCAAGAACAGTTATCTACAATCAAATGTTTCCTTTATCCTCTTCCAACGTAAGTTTCCGAGCGAATAAAGTTCCTATGTTCTCAAAAATGATGGGAAGAACAGGATTAGGCAATGAGTAAGAGTTACATACATTACGTTTGATTGCAGTGCAGGCACATTCCGCAAAAGTAAGGTGAAGACTGTAACTAATCCAAAAGCTCCTGCAGCAAACCATTCCGGGACTGCTGCAGAAGTTAAACTACATGCGTTATAGTTTTCGTCTATTTTGGCTACAGAATATCAGATATCAATGAAATTATTCACAGAAGATCAAAAAGAGTCTAGTGGCTAACAAATACCAGCTGTTTCTGGTTGCAATGTCCTTTTTGGAACCACAACAGCTATGGGTTTGTCATCTTCTGGATTGATTAAAAGGAAAAGCTTATATAGATCCCCAAACTTGTCCTGTGAAGAAAATATGATCTATCTCAAGCAAAGCAAGGTGACGAATTTTCAGACATTGCCACATGCAAAACACAGGTAAACCTACTTCCAGCCTCTTTTTTATCTTTTCATAACTTCTAGCAGCCTGTCCTCGCAGGTTTCCCTTAAACAATAACCCACCCTGCCAAAGTAAAAACAGATACTTTGTAAGAATGAGGCCCTAGTTGTTCAAAGGTTACGCTGTAAAAGAAAGAGGTCCAGATGATGATAAAGCAACAAAATTGTAAGTAAAAGGAAACTATATTCCATTCCTCGGCATTACAACAAAAAAAATCCATAGCATACCAACAATTATGAGTTGCTACAGGAAGGTTGCATTATTTAAATGATAAGCGGTTGATATTGATCAACTTGGATGAACAGAAATTCCATCCATAACTACACCCATATATGTACATTCTTTCAACTTCATTTATAACGCATCACCTATTTTACTTTTGTTCCCCGTTAAAGATTATACAGACCAAGCTATTCATGCAATAAACTCACCTCATATGGTTCCTGACTTGTTACGAAAAAGGTGTCAAAGCCGAATACTTGGTCTCTAAGAATGTCTATTGTTTCCTTTGGTATCCTCATCGATTCGTCAAATTGTTGTGGCTGCGGAAAAGATTTGAAGAGAAGTCAGAGAGAAAGCATTTAGTGAAACCCACCCAAAAAAAAAAAAAAGAGAGAAAAAAGAAAGAACAATGAAAAGGAAAAAAGTCAAAGGTTTAGATAAATAATGACGTATAAAAAGACTAATGTTTCAATAAAGCTGTGACCATAATCACCTTCACACCTGGAAGTGGTGATCCACTTGCAACTTGTACATTATCTCCATCCTGTTTCAACAAAGCAGGTATGAAATGTAAAACCAAACTAATAAAACCCGTGTTTGTTCCTGAAAACCACCCTTTTTAAGTGTAGGAGGTCCACCATGAACTTTCAAGCCTACGAACAATCATCAACACTTGAGAGTAACTTGACATATCCAATGCCACGTGCACGTTATGTCAGCTAAAATTATGATGTAACTTGGTTGGAAGTACCAACAAGTAGAATCCTAGATGGACCCAACTATCGCGGATCAAGGTCGAAACTATGCAGAAATCAGATTTGGGACTGATTCTTGCAGAATCCATCAACCAAGGCTTGAAGTCCAGGAGCTATAAGGCTCAAAACCAAGCCCTAAAAGGCAGCACTCTAAGGCTACAACAACACACTAAAAATCTGGAATTTCATTCATCAAAAAAACTCCCTTAATACAAGTATTACAGGTCTATATATAGATGTCCTAAGGAGGTTACTTCACAGTCAAGTACCTAGACTAAACAAGACAAAACAGTTCCAGCTGTTATTTTTTACCAAAAAAGGCTGTTGGTTGCAGCTGAAATACCTCACACTTCCATATAAACTTGCTAAAGCATCTTCTAAGAACACACTTACCAAGAACTTATCTTACTACTAAGGAAACTAACAAAAAACACCCAAATAATAAATCCTAAGGGCTAGGAGGAAAATATCCTGCTAGACCATATAAATGAAGGGAAAAAAAAAAAAAACGACGTCGCAAACTTTTTTCTTCCTCTTACCAAAAAATAGATTAGACCACTTCTCCCTCCAAAAATAGTCTTCAATCTTCATTCCATCAAGTTAGTATGATCCAAAACAAATTCCTAGGCATCCAAGTTGACTTGACTTACAGAGATACTGATTCAAGGTGGAGTATAACCGGACATTCATTTTAGAGGTACTAATTTAACATAGTACAATCTGACAGCATATTGATAGAAGAATACCGTAAATCATACAGCTGTAATTTAGCAACTGAAATACCAGGAAATACCTGAGCTCCGCCTAGAGCCTTAACTTCTGCACCATTATCACTTATTGTGCTGTTCGAATCAAGCATCTCAGCCCTGATTTGGTCCTCAGTCTATGAAAGAATCATCACCGTACAGACATCCAATTAATATAAACTAATACTTTAAATGGACCAGTGCTGCAGGGTTAGTCACATAAAGAACTAGCGACAAATACGCATAACGTACTATACCATCAATCGTATTCATTTGGTTTTATGAAAATTGTTGTTAAAATCTTACGATACAGGATACGTATCCCACGATTCGTATCGTCTCCTTAGGAAAACGATACGTATCTCATACCGTATCCTTTTTGAATAGAAATCTTACAATACGACGGCGTATCCTACAATATATTTACGTATCCCGATTTAGTACGTATCCTACGATTACTTAATGGAAGAAAATTCAAACATCATTGTAAAAAGTGGAGCCTCAAATGCATAAATCTAAGTCGTTTGAGTGACATTCAAACCATTTGAAAGATATCCAACCTCAATGAAGGGTTTGAAAATAAGAAAAATCATACTTCGATCATGTTTTGGGAGAATATTACTAGGTATTTTCTTTTATCCTTGACTAAGGTAGTAAGAAACCTCAATATGATAAATCCCAGTTACGAGACTTGAAATTTTGCAACTTAGAAAACAATAGTTTGTTGGTGTTATTAGGTATAAATACTTGTTAATTGTGTATAAATTATGGTATATATCTTACGATATGCGATACGTATCCCGATTTCAAAACCTTGATGTAACAGTCATTTGAAGGTTTCTGGATTAACAAAACAATAGTGCAAATTTCAAAATGCCTTAAAAATTACTAAGATCCTAATTACATAGGAGTAGTTCCACAATTGCACAACTAAAATTGCATTTCATTTTTTCTTATATATTTATTTTCACTAATTTTTTGGTCAGAAATAACATTCCACCGAAAGCTAAACTTTTTTCTCAAATCCAAATCGTACCTTTGTCCCTATAAAGAATCATGGCATAATCCAAGTTACCTGATCAATCACCGATGAAACCGATTCAGCCGAAGCCTTGTTTTCCTCATCTTCATGAGCACCCTTTTCCTGTAACATTTTCGCATTACATTAAAACAAATAAAATCTGCATTTTACCAAAATCACATCCCTATGTATCTACTTATTATACACATAAACATAGATAATTCTACGAGAAGATTTTTAAATAAATACAACATGGTCAGAAGTACAAATATCAGTGGAGGAAGTACCTCATCATTATTGCTTTCAGGTTCGATCTCTGTCTCACTTACTCTGCAAAACACGTCTCGCTTTCCATGAAACTCTAACCTAACACCAAAATTCAACAACAAGAACAAGACAAGGAAAAACATGAATACATGAAAAACCTTGCTCGCGAAAACCAAAAGTAAAGTAAAATTACCTTTGGTTCGGCATCATTTTATTCCATTTTCGGCCACAAGTAACTGAAGAAGTAGAAACGAGTGGAAAGGAGCGAAGGTCACTGCAAGAGGTACTGCACTTTGACGATAACGAAATGAAGTTCCCTTGAAAACTCGCTGGTAAATTCATTGCTTTGGCGTAGTATACGAGCTTAATTCCGAGCTGAAGACATTGAATGATTGATCAATGCAATCTAGGGTTTTGAGTGGGGAGAAATTTAGAGGCCTGAAACCTTATCCTCGGAACGACGACGACGAAGGATTGTAGAAATAGAATTATCGGTGGAAGATTACCCGCCTAATGTTTCCCTCTCTCGTAATCGTGTCATCGAAAACCGAACCTTTGGATAATGAATAACAAACTGGCACGTGGAAAACGCATACGCTAGGATCTGTTGGGCTTTTTCACTTGGGCTTGAGAAGAAGTGGGCTTACTTTTTGGTTAGGCGTGGCCCTGGCCGTGTCCGGCAGGGTTTTCTTTCTGTGATTCAAATTGGAGTATTTTTTTTTTTCTATTTCTATTTTATATACTAATAAACTTGGAGTATGATTCCAAACAAAAGCTATGGGTCGTTTGGTTAAAGATCTAAGAGGGAAGGGAAGAGAGAAAAATGAAAACTTTTTTCTTCCATTCTTTTGTTTCGAGAAGAAAGAGGAGAGAAAATAACAAAAGAAAAGTATTGAGCCGAGTAGATTTCCCACATTTTCTTTAGAAAATAACAAAAGAAAAGTATTGAGCCAAGTAGGTTTTACACTTTCCTTTCTAATTATTTTCCTTCTTCTTTTTACCAGCTAAGAAAGAATTTTATTAATCCAGTTTGGAGCCAATAAGAATACGAAGATTAAAACGGCAAAAAAGCAAGGTGACACTAAGAGAGGAAACATCCCAGTAAAGCTAGCACCCAACCCATCGCCAATCATATGCCAATCGAAGCCCCCCACAAAAGGAAGACAAGGTTGCCCAAAGAGCAACTAGCAAATGCCAAGTAGAGTGTTAGTCCAGTAGTAGGCACCAAATACTCTCATGTATTTGATTGGGATTCAAGCCTCACTAACTACAACTAACAATACTGACTTTCGTCTGAAAAAAAAAAAAAGAAGGAATAAGACATACAAACAAACTCAATAAAAAACCTAAAAATAAAAAATAAACCCAAATAGAGCCCAACAGGTCTAACAATTTTCCCCTAATACAGTGATAATGATCCCCACTTCCTAAGACTGGGAATTGCATTGCATTGCCACAAGAACAAGCAGAATGTAGACCAACCAAAATAACAGCAGCAGCAGCAATAGGAGTAGCATAACAGCAGCAATTGCTGTAGGCAAGCAAGCAAGATCCTCTTTTGAACAATCGTCAGTTAATAAAAAGACTAACTGCATTACGAATATTCATCCACTCTATGAAAAATTATAATAACATAAAAATCTAGTGCCGGAGAGTCTGTATAATTTTGGGATAAAAATCTATTTTCTATGTAATAATTGCATTTTTTGAAACCCTTGTGGTGGCGGCCGCCACCACTTGTCCACCCTGGCTCCATCCTTGAATGGAATCAATAGCAACAGCATCCTTTGCAACAGAAGCATGACAATAGCGAAAGAAAACGCATCAGCGGCTATATTGGCATTAACAAGCAACCACACTCACACATCCTCACCATTCCCCTGGAATACACACCCAAAAGCAACCCGTACACTAAAACACCCCAACAACCCACTGAGCAAATACACGTTAACAATACACACCCAATCAACCAAACAAATAAACAAACAAAACCCTACTACAGCAAACAAAGCGCAAAACCATAATACAGAAATCTTGCTCCTGACATTTGGAATGTCTATGGATTGTCAATATCAATGGGATGCAGCAAACTACAGCTTGAAAGCAGCAAACCTACTAAGAAAGGCAAACTACAGCGATCAAGCTTGACTGCCAGGGGAGGGCAGCCAGACTAGTCAAGGTAAGTAAAAGCAGCCAGTCTATACACTGCTGAGTATTGAACATTCGGTTGTCTTTTCTAAGGAGAGTTGGACACTTGCTCTGCCTAAGTAGAAAGAAGGACCGTAACTGGTTTCGCTTGAATTTGGATTGCTATACAACATAAAAACACTACAAGTTGTGACCTAACATCAGAAGGCATTCATAACCTCTTTCATTTGTACTCCTAATACCTACATATATTAGGGTCTTACATCATCAGGGTCCTACATCCCACATTGATTTCCACTTTCGTCGCTTCCCCATCACACCAACTCCATTTTCCATCTGTCCTGGTGGTTTTGCTGGCTTCAATCTTGGAGCCGGGGTTAGCTGAATGAAATCGTCCTCCTCCTCATCACCACTGCTAATCCACCCATAGCAGGGTTTACGCCTCCTTCTTTGCAGACCATCGACGGCAGGTGGCGTCAGTATAACAGATGGAGGAGATTGGAGAGCACGGTTGTCAACACCGGAACCATCGCCTCCTTTGGAAACAGCGTCAAGTTCCATAGCGTCTTCAGAACCATCACCACCTTCTCTATCTCCTCCAGCTATCAGAAGATATCCCCCGCCTGTTTCGTACAAGAAAATGTTTACACTCGGGCTCTGTTTTGTAAAACGATTCTGTTATTTTTCAGGAAAATATTTTCTTGACGTACATATCTGACATGCCAACAAACAGAACCTCAGTCCAATCTACTTTCCACAGGTCATCCCAAAATGCCAGGAGGTTCTTTTAATGCAAACAGATATTTAATACAGCTTAAAAGTGATGACGATGAAATCAAGTTCACCTGTTTCAATTGTCTGTGCAGCAGCACCTACAGCCCCAGAGGATATAGGTGGAAGAGAGAGCATGGAGGGCCCAGGAACATTTACTGCAGAAGAGTCTCCAGGTCTTTCATCCCCCAATGTCCCGTTCTGCAAAAAAAAAAAAAAAGTGTCAGCTCCAAAATAAGCAGCAGATAAATGTTTCACCGTGTACAAACTAGGTCATACCAAGCATCCGAACAAAAATCTTTGCTTGTATATTTTGGCTTGAATAACATTTCTGATCAAACTAATTTTCTTCCTTCGCAATAGAATGTCCATGTATATCAAGAGGAAGAAGAGAGCATATTTGTGTTTTATGCAAGTCTAAAATCTTATCCGGTACTTATCATATTGTTAAATAACTATCGGAGCTGCACGATGAGAAAAATAGAGCTAAAAAACTGCACAATGTATGTCAATATGATGTGCATACTATTTGATCACATCATTCAGAAACTTTGTTTAATGTTATTCAATAGAGATCCTCTTCCTTGGATAGGATTTGAAACAGAAAGTAATGTTTAATCAGGCGCGAGGACATTTAAAGCCACAAACACAAACATCCTCCTGTAACAAATTTCACTATGTCAATTCATTCGCAGCTGACAAGTCACAGAACAAACATCACGTGATACTGTAAAATCATCCTATCTGACAGCCCACTTTCGTGAGTTTGCAGCATGCTCATAAAAGTAGACCTGATATGCAAAAGCACATGCCCAATGTCAAGTCATTGAAGGAGTAAAATACTAAATAGTAACAACAAGTGAGACATTTTGAAAGATTAAGCAAAACACAAGAAGTGGGAGAAACTATGGAGGAGCAAATCAAATCATTCGACCTTGCGAAATAGAGTCTTTCCAGACTCATAACATGCAATATATATTGCATAAACAATACCCTTATGCATGCTGACTTTTATGAAATTCTGGTCTTATTGATAGTGAAATCAAAAGAAACTCTTTAGCGGATTATGCGTTATTACCACACATTATTTCACTCACTGTTCATTTGCAGATGTAATTACATTGTACAAAATATGCTGAAACGATTGCAGTGGTTCCTATACATCTTCCTGCTCTTATATGAACAAAACAGCAGAAGAGGCTAAAAGGAAAAGGACATTGTTTTGCCTCATTGTTCCCTTCAGACGTTGATTGAATAAATTATTAAGAACCTCATATTTGAATCTTATAAAAGAAAACACAATGGTTCAGGCCTACTTTACATCTATCTGATAGGAATCCTCATTCAGGTGTGCACAGTGCATACACGCAATTGGAATCTAATCAAATAGCAAACAAATGGAATCAAAACCTAACATACAATGGTGCTTCAATCATAGTAAGCTGAAGCTCAACTGGTCCAGTGGAACAATATGTCTCAGAGTTTCTCTAAGAACCAGATTTTAGGAACCACTTCCCACTATGCACAACAAAGGCTTTTGAATAGCATGGGTGAAGGAACATTCAATTTGACATTGGAATGCAAGACACATATCAACGCACATGATAAATTGCCGCAAACAAAATTCATATTCCTTCGGCAAAACATCATTTAATGAAGGAAAATCCCTCTTGACAGATTGTGAAGTACGTGAGTATGTGACAATTCCAAATGAGGCCTTATGAAAATGCCATGTACTTGGCAAATATTTGTTCCCGAGGCAGAGGCCTTACATCTTTGTTCCCCAAACAGAGGCCTGATTCTCAGTTTGGTGGACCAGAAAATAGTGGATTCGAACACACAAGGCAGTTGACTCAGTTGAATAATACTCATAACACCAGCAAGAAGAGCAACAATATGAACAAAATCAACTGAAATAGTATAAGTAATACCACCAGCAAAGGTACTTCCTCTTCGTTTCTTTCCTCCCCTGCATCCGCATCTTCTTGGTCATCAAGAATTGTATCAATAAGAAGCTTGTATGCATCCGCTTCAATAAACGGCCACCCATCATCTCCACCGTATTCCTGCAACAAAACCCTTCTTGTCACAATTTTAACCCCCAAAATGTAGTTCAAGGAAGAAATGTCAAGCATATTGAATGGATGTCATGATTCCATCATACAGGTGATACAGCTGTAAAGCAAGTGAGGAAATGGAAGTCTGTTAGTAGTCTGTTGTAGCTGTAAGGACATGAGAACTCTGAAGTTGCTTCTCATGTTCAAGCTTTTAAAGTGATTGTTTCTAATCAGTTTTATCTTCCTATTAAGCCCTTCAGAACTAATAATGGGGTGAGTTTCTCAACAAATTAATGGCTTCTTTCTTTGCAGTATTTGGCATTTTACATGAAACTTCATGTCCCCATACCCCAGAACAAAATGGTGTGGCTGAAAGCAAACATGGTCATATCATTCAAACTTCCATTACTGCTGTTCAACAGGCTCCTTGTTGTAGCTGTGAGCACGTGAAGAAATGGAAGTCTGTTAGTAGTATGTTGTATATGTTTTGTGTGATTGGTTAGTAAGGTCGGTGGGTTAAGTCAGTTCTTTCCCTGTATAAATAGGAGAGGTGTTCTTAGGCATTGTATTGATCAATTCTCAGTATAATGAATCCATCACATTAGATTGGTCTGTCAAAACTTTCAAGAAACACATTGAACAGCTATGAAGCACGGGTACTTCTAAACCTCGTTGTACTCGTATCCGTCGTGTACTAGGTAACGATACTCGGCATGATACTTCTAAATACATATCGGATACATGAAATGCGTACCAAGATTTTTTTCTCCATGATTTTTGCCATAACCCACAAGTAACGAAATATATATCAAGCCGTACCCAATACAGAGATGAAAGCTAAGTTGATAAGACTTCATGTTTCAATGCTTACCATGATTCTAGAATAAAGCTTTTGGTCCAAAAGTTCTCGAGTATATGGCATTGAACTTTGATTTGATGTTGGATTCTTAACCGCCCCAGTAATTTAGCTATTTTCTTCATTTGATGTGTAATTATTACGGGTAATACATTTTTCTATATTGTACATGAACATTTATTTGCTATAGCCGTACCCAACCGTCGTATCACTGTACCCGTACACATGCTTCTTATTTGGACAGCCTTTATGGCCTGTTTGGTTTCCGAGAAAATGAGGAAAAGGGAAAAGAAAAAAAAAAATCACTGTGCTGAAAAACCCATTTCCCTTGAGTGATAAAATTTCAGACGTGATGATTCAAGAAACAAGAAAAAGGGAGGAGAAAACACTTTTTTTCACACCTTGAGGAGGCGCTTGATCTTTGCGCTAACCAGCTTCTCAGAGAAGCCTAGAGGTATCATCGCATCAACGGCGGCGTCCATACGGGTTAGACGCTGCATATTTTCCAAAACAGAAACCGAAACGTATGATTAGCTGTATCAGAAAGTAAAATGCCGTGAAAATCAGAGAGAGAGAGCGTGGGATGAGATAAACCTTTCTGGGTCTCCCTCTCGGCGCCATTTCTGATTCGACACACACTCTCTCTCTCTCTCTCTCTCCAGAAACTCGACGGCACAGTCTTCTCTCTCTCTCACTCTCCCCCTCTGAAAACAGAAAGAGCAGACAGATACTCCTCCCCTTTTTTCTTGGGAGAGAGAGAATATAAAGAGGGACAAGAGAGCGCGAAACAATTTGTTTAGGGCATAAACAATTTGCAACGCTAGTTGATGGCTGTTTGGATCCTCATTTTCCCCGTTTCATTTTTGCATTATTGGGTTTTGGTTGTTCAACGCGAAACGGAGAAGTCATTTTGGCATATTGTGTTCTTATTTTTTGCATTTTGAGAGCAGAAATGAAAAGTAGGGTTTTAGAATCTTTTTGAGTTCTCATTTTCTAATTTTTTCATTTCGGTGAGGGAAAATTTCAAAAAAAACCCCAATTTTGACCTCTATATCTCAAACACTCCCAAACTTCACTTAATTTCAATTAACCTCTCAAACTATCGCTCTGTTATTCAATCAACCCCCACTGTCTAAATCCGTTAATTGTTAACAGTGGTTGCTGACTAAGACCATTATCCCCGCAAGAGGGTTAGCAGAAGGTGACCTGGCTTAATTTGAATAAAAAAAACATTAACAAAGACTAAATCAGACCCAATGAACAAATTAAAACACTAAGGCCATGTACCACTAAAAAAAAAAACTAGTTTTGTTTTAACTAAAAAACTATCCCATTCCACTAAAAAAACCCCACAAAAAACAAATAAAAAATCATTTAATTCCACTAACCTAAAAAAAACCAAACCACTTGAATCATGTAAAATTACAAATATGCCCCCCTTCAAACCCCTTATCCTTTGGGTACAAGGGTAGCTTGGTAATTTGGTAACACAACTAAAAAAACCAAAAAGTTAAAAAACTAGTTAGTGGAACTAGTTGGTTTTTTGGTAAAACTAAAGATCACCAAAAAAACAAATTAGTGGAACATGGCCTAAATCACACCTAATTCAAGTGGGTTAAAACTTCAAAGGCTACCTGCAAAAAAAATAAAAAAAAATTCAAACGTTAAATAAATCAATTTCGATTTCCCCCAAGTGAAGTACTCAGTTCTGATTTCTGGGTAATGCACTCGGAATCTGATTTCTAGATAACCGGCAAGTACGAGTCCAATTATGATTACCCAATCACTAATCTGCCATGAGGTTCCATTGGTTTTTTATTCAAAGTCAATTCCATTCAAATTAAAGCCCGAGAGTAGTACAAATTTAGGAATAAATTAAAACTATCAAAATTTAGACGAGAGCACGTACACTAGTACGCTCAGTGGTATCCCTGCCAAAGGCATACCAACAACTCGGCTGGGCTAAGAACTAGTCATCGATCCAATAATAGAAATCCTGAAGGATAACAGCTCAAAACCTAACGTTACACATTTATTGTTCTAGCATTTATTTTTCCTCTATTGGGACTCCGTCCAAATCACCGATAGGTACGTCGACCGATATATCTGCTATTGCCAACTTCCGGTGCCTCTATGGGCCGCCCCCTAGTCGTCGCCCAATACTCCTTCTTTCCCAATCGCTGCCACTTAGCTCACCCTTGCCGATTTCCAATCTAATCGAGCTCTGACCAATACCTTGACCAACGTATCCATTATCCTCTTGGATTTTTTCAAGAGGGTTTTGATGGGTTGGTTTAGGGGTTATCGATTTTCATGGTTTCGAGTTTTTTGAAGGCTTTGTTGATGGAGGATTTGAGGGATTTGTAGGAGGTGTTGCGGTGGATGAGGAGCCAAGAGATGGCTTCGCAGACCATGGCGGTGATGAGGGAGCTGCAGATGACGGTGGCCTTCGGAGTATTTGAAGTTTGGGGAAATTGACTCTAAAGACAATCAACAGAGACGGAGACGATGATTTGGGGGCATTGGGGAAGGACATGTCAAGGTGACTCATCGTCTTTAATGACATGTCAAGGTGAGTCATTGATAGTAACCGCCGTCTTAGTCCAAGTCAGCAATTTCTGTTTGGAAGCTGACAGATTTAGAGGGTGGGGGGTAGATTCAATAACGGAGCTATAGTTTGGGAGGTTAATTGAAATTAAGTGAAGTTTGGGAGTGTTTGAGACATTGAGGTCAAAATTTGGAGGTTTTTGAAATTTTCCCAACAAAAAAACCTACAGAATGTATTTTACTCATATCTCTCAAATAGTTTCTATTGCATTATGCGCATTTCTCTCAAACACTCTACTCTATTCAGAAGACATTCTAACCATAATCCGTAAAGCCAAAATGCGAAAAAAAAGTTTAAAATAACAAGTTTGTTAGTTTTGTTGGCATTTTTCGGGTTATATCAAGTCTTTCGGAGTATGTAATTTTGTTATTGGGGTTTGGGAGTTAGAGTGCTTAGGGTTGAGTCTAGATGCTCCATTCGAGAATCTCAAGCATCATGATCAAGCCAAAGTCAAGACAAGTGTTTCGAAGCTCAATCCAATGAGGTATATCCATACATATCATTTTTGCATTTAGGCCATCCAAAATAACATGTTTTAATGTGCATAATGTTGGTTTATTAGTGCTTTGTTTGGGTTTTGCTATCCCATGATTTTGGCATTAGGATTTAGCTTTGAGCTTATTGCGTCTGCACGCGTCTACACGCGTCTGCAGGGTTGTGGCTTTAACTGTTGAGATTGTGCCACGTGTTTGAATCCTGTCGGAGCGTTTGCGCTCGTCTACACGTGTCTGCCAAACTCTTTAAGTGGCCACATGTCATGTTTTGAGTGGCTATCTTGGGGAGCACGAAAATGGGCACTGTAAAAGTAATTTTTCTTTCATTTTCACATAAGTCACTTGAAAGAAAATCAGCCCTTTTTAGAGAGAGAAAGTCTCATCTCTTCTCCATCCCTTTTCTCTTTTGTGAACTTGATGTTCTTGATAATTTGAGCTTGCTCTTCTCATCTTTCTTTAATCTAGAGTCTTCCTCTTCATGGATCTACTCTAGGTTGATTTTAGTTTTCAAAAACTTTCGTAAAAATTAAATTTTTTTCATACATCATGTCGTGTTGCCTTGTTTCTACGTGAGCTGATTGGACCGGTGTCGAGTTGACTCGAAGATTAAGACGGGTGTGCTTGTGGAGTCCATGGAATCAAAGAGGAGTACGGGGTACTACATCAAGAATTGGAGCTAGGTGTCACAAGGAGCTTGTTGGGTAATTCCTAGTCTTGTTAATTCTTGTAAACCTTTTGATTTATGGAATGCATGAGTAAGACTAGGCCGTGGTTTTATGCTTAGGGTGTTTAGACCCTAAGTAGTTTCCACGTATATCATGTGTTTTGTCTCATTAGTTTATTTACTTTGGATTGAAATTGTTAGTTTGATTATATAGCCATGGAATTGGGGTGAATATGAATCACTTGGTAACATTGAATTTTCAAATTGATAGTCCTACTCACCCCCCTCTACGACTTGTTTCACCTTTGCATAATTTCAAAGTTGAAAATGAGCTGCCCAAACACCATGTAGTCATATTGATCAAATATCGAGATGTCTATAAATCTAGTTTAGACAATTAATTTTATATGGGTGTCTATCGGTATATGATATGGATATTATTTTGAACGAAATGGGAGTTCAACGGGGCCCTACAAGATAAAAGATTATTGCGAGCTTACTATACTTTTAGTATCACTTACATATAGAATGTATGTTTTGGTAAATGATATGAAAAAGAGTACTAACACCGGAAAAATCTACAATACACACCCTTTAAAAGTGTGTACGATATCCATCCATTGTATGGTCTATATTACGCCACCTCATAATAAATGACCTGGAGAACCGGTCATTCATAACTTTTTTATGAGTTTCATAACTTTTATACTAACTTTTATACTAAGAATTCATAACTTTTCAGCAATATCATTTGTAACATTTTCTTGCGTCTCATAACTTTTTGTGGGTTTCATAACTTTTTGTGGGACTCGTAAATTTGAGACAAAAAATTATAACTTTTCTCAAATATGATTCATAACATTTTTTTGCGTCTCGTAACTTTTTGACAAAAATTCGTAACTGTTCACAAATATGTTTCGTAACATTTTTGTTTGTCTCGTAACTTTTAGACAAAAATTCGCAACTTTTCACAAATATGTTTCGTAACATTTTTGTTCGTCTCGTAACTTTTATGGTAAAAAATCGTAACTTTTCAACCATGTATAATCGATTGAGTAATCGATTAAAGTGTTTTTCAAAGAAGTAAATGTGTTTTCTTTAAAATAATTTTAGTTTTAATTTTCACAAAAAGAAGAAGAAGAAAATATTTTTATTCTGAATTATTTTCAGATAAAAATTTGGGCCTATGTTCCCTTCGAATTTGAAAACACTTTTTTTTATAGCTATGACTCAACTTACTTGAAAATTTAAACTCTTTAAAAGTTTCCAAAAACTATAACTATGGCGTAATTTAAACCGTATTAAAAAAATAGAGTTAAAAAAACTTTTCGAAAAAATTATACCATTGTTCATTTAAAAGCAAAAACGTATCAAAGAGAGTTTTTTTCAAAAAAAGGATACTTTTGAAATGTTTTTTTTTTTAAAAATAGTATTTTGAAGGGGGAAAAAACTAATTTTGAAAATATTTTTTTACACATTTTTTTCAAAATTATTTTCAGATTTGTGAAAAAAAAAAACTATTTCTAAACTTATTTTTTAAATAACGTTTATTTTCAAAACTTTGGTATTTCAAAAAACATTTTTCAAAATTTTGTTTTTTTCCCTAGAAAAAATATTTTCAACAAAAAATTTCAAAATGTAGTTTTTTTGAAAAAAATTCTCTTTGATACTTTTCGTTTTTAAATGAAAAACGGTTTAATTTTTTAAAAATCTTTTTTAACTTAAAAAAAAACTATTTAAAAAAATGGTCTGTTTCTGGGTGAAGAATATATATTAAGGATACTATGGTCATTTCATGTAAAAAGTTAACATTGTTAACTTTAAAGTAATGGCAGGAGGGGAATCTGGCCATTAGTTTGAAAAGTAAAGGAGGAAAGTGGAATTTTAGAAAGTATAGGGCAAAACCATTCAGCTCATTAAGCTATTGATATTGAAAAAAGATCATTAATTTACAAAATTATCCTTATCGATAATCTGTAGGAATGTAAGCACATTTCTCTTTTAAATATAATTTACTTAGAGACCTTTCGATTTCAATCAATATATCTTTCTAAATGAATGAACTTCTGATCTAAACTAGCCCTACGAGGTGAACATTGCAATCCAAGTTTAGATAGGTATAAAAGTCGATACAAAAGTTATTTGAGTTAATCTTTTTTAATGTGTGTTTTTGTCCAAATAGTTAACGAATTATTAACAACGTCAATAATTAGAGAGCGTTGAAATCAATCGATTAGTTGAGGAACTACATAAAGTACAATTGATAGTAGAGGGGCTAATTAAAAAAAATTGTAGCAGTTTAGGAATGAAAGAGACAACTAACTAAATAAATCTCGTCCTATTTTGAATATTCAGATGTGTAGATTACTTAAATAGTTAAATAAAAATCAAATTGATTCATTCACCACAATTTTACGTTTTCTCAACTTTTAAACTGACCGCTTTAGAATATTAAGTATTATTGTAAAATTAGTAGTTACTATTTGGAGGTGAACTTAGTTATTTTCATAATTGATATAAAAAATAAATAAAAAAGAGGTACAAACAATTTACTGATTTTGGAGCATATTGGCTAACAGTGTAGTAGAGAAAATTTTTACCCCAAGAACAAGAAGAAGAGGAAAACTGAACTTTTAAGGGAACTTGCAAGTTGTCATTTGCAGAGTCCATTTCTTGTCTTATTTCCTTCATAGTCACGTAGTGGCTCATCTCCTGTAATTGGAATTCTCTGTTTGAGTACTAGTTTAAAACGTAATAAATCAAATATTGTGTAATATAAATTAATTAGACCCCTAAATCGAAAACCTTTACATAGATAAATTAGTTCTCCAATGGATTCAAGATTCCTATAACAGTTCATAAATGTTCGCGATTGGAACGATCTGAATAGTTTTGCCCTTTGTTTTAGACCGACATTGTTGCATATTTTATCATGTATCATTCTTGTTAGAAATATTTGGTAAGAGGATATTCTATTGATTTTGAACTGACCTCGAAGTAACTACTCGAAGAAACTACTCGAAAACGGAGAGAATCTTAGACTAAATGGAATCTTGGACAATCAAGAAAATGGATAGGAATATGTAAAAATAAGAGCACGTATTATACCGGCTAGGAGTGGCTCTACTATGTATGAATCTTGGGTCATTTGTATTTATGAATAACCAAAGTAAATAAAAATTTACTTAATGTGTAAGTGATATTATAACTCAACAAAACAAAATAAATCAAGCCCAATAGTATTTAGCAAATTGCAAAATTCCATTCTCATTGAATGCATGCGTTTTGATTTTGCTTGAAAGTTGGATACAATATACAAAAAAAGAAGGAAAAACATTATACCGAAGAAGCGTTACAGCGTGGAAATGTGCCTCAATTCCCCTTCATACATAGATTGGGTAACTATAAGACTTGAAAAACTTTCAGAGCAAAGTATTTTTTTTCCAAAATGGAAAGCATAACACACGAAAAACAAAGAAGCAATGTTCTAAAAGAATGTCTAGAAGGCCGAGTACTCGCTGCCTAGGCGCTAGGGTGACCCTCGCCGACTATCCTGACTAATTGTCCGATTAGGCGCCGAGTACTCGGCCCTGGAAGCTAGAAGGTGCCAGCCGCCCTGGGAGCGCCTAACGAGTTTTAGAACCTTGCAAAAAAGTGAGATTGTAGGGGAACAGCGCCTACAAAACCAAGTCTTAGAAGTGCTCTCCTCCATGGACATTTTGTTGACTAAATGTTGGACTTGTTTAGGAGATGGTACTATGTGGGTTTACGACTTAGACTAAATTTTTCAAATGATTTTAGTAACTCAATTGTTAAAATCAATTCTGATTTTAGCAAATGAATTCCCCATGTATTAAAATCTGGGTTGATTTTAGGCTGAAATCAACCCAGATTTTAGCACCTGGTAAACTCATTTGTTAAAATCATGGTTGATTTTAGCAGAAAAAACTCAGCCTTTTTATACCTCACTTGCTTTAATAATTCCAAACATCTTTGACACCTGCTTATATATGATTAGGGCAAAACCGATTTGATTGAAATTCACCCACAGATTGCCTTTAAGCTTGTGCAAAAGTGTATCGTAAGACCAAAATTATTGTTTTTATCGCAAGACGAAAATTCACCCACAGATTGCCTTCCGATTACTGGTTCAAACACACGTGCGATGCACGGGTAAGCTGAGCCATTATTTCCCCTGCAACTTGTATTTTGAGAATTTTTTTCGGTGCTTAGCGGGCACGACCACGTGGTGCATATTTCTCTCAATATCTCTCCTCTTTCTCTCTTTAAAATTTGGTTGTCCAAATTATTTTTGGACGACCGAAATATGCGCTCGGGCATTAAAGGCGCCCGCTCAACACTAAAAAATATTATAGCCAAGCAATCAACTCCATCTTTCTCATCATAAAGCAAGTTTGGAGAAAGTTACTCCATAAATTAAACACACAAACACAATAGGGTAATTTACGCCAACCTCCCTTGAGGTTCCAACAAATATATTGCGCCCCAAAGTTTCAACTAATTACACTGACCTCCCTTGAATGGAAATAACATAGGTCAATTAAATTCACTATGTTAGTCTTTCGTCAAATTTGTGGATTCTAAGTTAATAACCTTAAAATAACTCTGTGTAGCTCCCATGTTGTCCATGAGCTCCCATTCTTCCTTCAGGAAAATAAATTTCTTTGATCCCAGAAAGTCAAAGTTACAATTATATCAATATATTCTGCAACTAATTTAGTCTCCAAAAGCCTTAAAATCCTTGGGTATGGATTTCCAAGGAAGTATTTTAAGGACAAAATGGGAGATACGCATTTGTTTTTAAGGTCATAAACTTAAAATCCACAAATCTAATGGAAGGTAATCAGAGTGATATAAGCTAATTCGCATTCAATGGAGGTTGGTGTAATTATTTAAAAGGTTGGTAGCACAACGTATTTGCAAGAAACCTCAAGGGTAGTTTGTGTAAATTACCCCTTTTTTTATTACTCATCATTTTGTGATCATCTTATGAGCACCTCATTTTTTATATGTTATCCACTAACGAGGCTTAAACCCAGTCTTTAGAGCATCTCCAGGCGCTCCCTAACATTGGCTCCTAAATTAACTTCTAAAGTAGACACATAAATAAAATGGGTTCCAGTTTTGTTTGCCAAAGAATTGCTAATTTGGGAGTGAAAGAGTACTTCAATGGATGTGGATGTTGCCACAGGACTCTCAACTTCAATTTGGAGTCGCCACCCGGGTTTAAGGATTGTCACCCGTGAAACTAGTTTTGAAAATGTGACTTCTATTCCACGTTTTGGAAAAAGGTTTTGTTACAGGTCATTACAACCAAAAGATTTCGGGTTCGTAGCCAGGTTACGAGAGGGGAAGAGTTATACAGCACCCCCCTCGCCTGACACGAGGATCGGTCTCTACTTTAATATTTGTGGAATTTTGCAAAATCAATAAACTTTGTCCATGTATGCGGGAAAATAATACGTTGAGAGATCTAAATGGTGAATGCGTGAAATGATCATTTATGCAATGCAGTATGGATGTTGAGAGTGAATGAGCAATATATGGAACGTGTACAATATGACCTATTATGGATCGAAACTGCCCATGTTAGAAATGAACCCAGGTGCCCAGGTTGAACCAAGGCACCCTGGTTCTAACCAACCCAAGTTTAAGATGGTGCTTGAAAAATGTGTTTTTATATGATTTCTTTAAGAATCTCTTTCTGAAATTTCTTGGGTAGAATGGGTAGTAATGATCCAAGAACAATAATTGGAGAAAACCAGATTTAAACCACAAATTTCGCTAAAACTAGAGTTTTGACTAAAATGACTAGAATAAAACTGAGGTGCCCTGGTACTCTCCAGTTTTCAAAGTTTTTGGGAAGTTTTGTTTTTATTAAAATGTGTTCCTCGTTTGGTGCATCTCCAGTATTGAAGACTAGGATGACTTATTGGGGACCCCTCAGGGAGGTGCACCAAGAGCTTGGATCTACTTTACCTTGAAAAACTTTTAAATGAAGATGCTCTTTTGAACTTGATATTTTAAGATAGTAGGCTTTTGATATGTTGGTATGGGTACGGGATAGCTTTGAAGAAAGGCTAGGCCTTGGCTTAGTGGAATTCTACAATTTAGATAGGATTTTTGAATTTTGTAGAATTTGGGGTGGTGTTTTGAAGGATTAATGGTGAAAGAGAGATGCGTGAGAGAGGGCAGTAGTTTGGTAGGGAAGAAGGAGAGTATGTAAGTGTGTAATCCCGTTTTTGGTGGAAAGGAGTGATTTAAACAAATTAGAAAAGGTTCAAAAGGGTCAAACAGGTAAGCTGGAAACATCCTTCTAGAATTTCTAGAGTGATTCCTAGGATCAGAGAATACCCATTATCACTCTTTCCTGCCAATGCTTCTGCAAAATCTGGTGGGTGTCAGGAGAATCTGGGCGCCCTGATTGAACTTGGGCGCCTGGGTTCATCAACCAGGGCGTGCCTTGGTTGTCTGGTACTGTCACGACCCAAATCCAGTGGATTCGAATTTCATGACCGGCCAGTTACTCCGTCTCACCAAAGACCTCTATCGTTACTTTTTTTTTAATAGAAATAATTAAACATTAGTGGAGCCAACTCGAATTAATAAAGTCCTTTATTCATTATGCTAATGGCTGCGTGGTTACATTTTTCCTGATTTATTACATGCTCATAAGCTTAATATATGTAACTGCTTGGCCAGTCCTCTTCTAAATTTGATAACCTGAAAAGGAATTCAACGACATAAGCCACTGCTTGTCTGAAATTATGAATTATCAAAGTTACATGACCTACCATGGAATTTTAAAAGAACTTTTTGTCAATAAATCAGAATTCATAGCATCAGTTTTTCATAGCTTTATCTGTAACCAAAATCATAGCATGATCAGTTTTTCATGGCTTCAACTGTAACCAAAATTTGTAACGAACTTGTATACAACATAACCAGGCCCGGCCCTGTGGGGAGGCTGGGTAGGCCCAGGTCTGGGGCCCACCGAAAATGGGCCAATTTTGGGGCCCTCAAGTATATAGGTTAGTATAGGTATGGGTTTGCATAAAATGTCTAATAAATTGATCCAAGAGGCCCACCAAAATAACTTAATCCCCATTTTATTTTGTGAGGCCCATTTTATTGTTAAAGGCCCACCAAAATTGAAACTATTTTTTGAGGCCCATTTTATTGTAGGCCCCCATTTTATTTATTTATTTATTTTAATTGTCAAAATTGAAACAAATCTGTGAAAGACTTGAGAGAGTCAGAGACTTAAGTCTTAAGTCATTACTCAATACTCATTCGATGAAACGTGAAATTGAAAAACAAAAGAGAAAAAAAAAAAAAAAAAGCCCTAAAAACTTACCAAAATCTCTCTCTCTCTGGTAGTTGAAGCTCCAAGTCCGGGCCTCCGGCGACGGCGAGGCACTGAGCCACTGAGGCAACGAGACTCCACTAGTTACTACAGTTACCGTCGGTACTCGGTCGAAGTGCAAAACGGCAGAGCCCACCAAAATGGCAAAATCACTTTAGTCTTTAACTTTTAAAGTAATCTACTAGACTAATAGACTTTAATCTTGTTTTGTCTTATTGTCTATAGTTTATTATAGTTTAATCTTTGACTCTTTATGCCTTTGTGGGAATCTGGATTGTGTTACTTGTGTAATTGCTTTTTTTGTGCTCTAGATCCAACTCCAAGGACCACCGACCACTAGTTTAATTGTTTAAATGTGCTAAAGTTTAGTGCATGTCTAATTCTAAATGTGCTTAATTGTTTAAAGCTTTAGGGTAATTTAAAGTTTAGTGTCTAAATGTGTTAAAGTTTAGTGTTTAAATGTGTTTACTCTTATTTTTTTGACCTCAGTTAATCATCGTTATCATGCCTCGCCGAAGATACCTTTCTGAATGTGAAAAAAGAAAAAAGAAGCAAAGGGTCGAACAATTAATTGAATCTCAAAGAGGAGCTATGAATAGGTTTGTTACTAGCGACAAACAAATAGAACCTATAGTTGAAAGCATTGCAAATGAGGTGAGTGAGGAAGGAGGAAACGAGAATTTGGATACTGAGGAAGTTAATCGAAATGAGAATGACCAAAATATAAGTTATGAAAACGAGAATTTGAAGATATTTACCATAATGCATGGATTGCTTATAAAGTTCTTTTGACTATTCCGGTAATCGTTGCCTCAGGGGAAGAAGTTTTTCAAAGTTGAAGATGATCAAGTCTTACCTTCGATCAACCATGTCACAAGAGAGGTTGAATGGATTAGCGATGTTATCCATTGAAAATGATTTTGCGAGAAGGCTAGATTATGGAAGTTTAATTGATTCATATGCCTCTAAAAATGCAAGAAGAGCGGTGTTCAAGTGATACATTTGAGTTATTGTAATGATAATTACTTTTTGTGTATAGCCAATGGAACTAATATCTTTTTGTAAATGGTCAATGCATGGTGGTAGCACTTTTGTGTATGAGATTATGGCTTTTTTTGTATCGGATTATGTATATTTTGGTGCATCGAAGTAATAGTCTTTTATGTGTATTCCCAGTTCTGAACTTTGTTTGAAATTTACATGAGATGTTGATCTTTGTTACAATAATAGTCTTGCTTAGTCTTCTCATACGGAAAAAAAATAAATAAATAATAAAATATATATAGGGTTTGCTTCACATCCGGACTTTTAATTTCCGCACCTCATGATCCAAATTTTTTTTTGACGATCCGATCCGTCCAATGTGTTCAGAAGGTGTTTTCAAGGGTCCACGCGGAAAATCTTCAAAAAAAAATACCGGGAAGGGCTTGATCCAAGCAGTTTTCGCAAAAAACATTTTTGAAGTAACAAAAAACATTTTTTGCGAAAACTGCTTGGATCAAGCCCTTCCCGGTATTTTTTTTTGAAGATTTTCCACGTGGACCCTTGAAAACACCTTCTGAACACATTGGACGGATCGGATTTTCCAAAAAAAATTTGCAACACAAAAAAAACCCCATTTTTTCCTTAAATCCGGGAGTGTGGATAAGAAGTTTGAACTGGTCCGGACTCCCTGATTTTTACAAAATCCGAACTTTCAATTTAAGCCGTTGGATCTCATCCAACGGCTGCCAAAAGAGATGGCCATTCGCGGGTCTTACACCGGGTAAAAAGAGGTTCGCGGGTCATGAATTGGGTTATTTCCCACCCGCGGGTCAAAACACCCCCAAACCCCCTTCTGAGAACACATCCCGTCTCATTTTAGAGAGAGAGAGAGAGAGAGAGGGCTGGAAATCGAAGGGAAGAAGGGCTGGAAAAGAAGCAGATCGAATGAAGAAGACGCAATACGGTTGAAATCGAAGGCCACCGACTCCATCTCTCTCAATATGAGTCCTCTCCACCACCGACGCTCCACCACCGTTTCATACCACCATCACCGATGCACCATCAGCAGCTCTCTCTCTCTCTCTCTCTCTCTCTCTCTCTCTCTCTCTCTCTCTCGATTTGGATGAGATCCCTCATCACCATCACCGATGTATATGTTTGATGTGTTAGGTTTTTTTTTTTTTTTTCAATTTGCTAATTTGAAAATTTTGAAATTAGGGTTTCTAAAATTTGTGTGATTTAGCAATTTTCTCACCAAGGTTTTTTCACGTCACAAGAAAGAATAAGTTCTACCTTCTGATTTCAAGGTTTTTTCACCTCACTTGCTAAACACCTCATAAACCCCTCCATGCCAATCTGAAAGCTGCTTAGTGAGAATTGCGTAAAATAAGGAGATATCGGAATCTTAGGGCTATATAGGCTTCAATTTCAGGTGAAGCACTTTCCCCAAATTGGCTGCCTTTTAAGAAGCATTGGTTCTGGCTATAGCCCATGTATTAAATTTACAGTAGCATTGGCTCTGTCATACTCATGCAACCGTATGCTATCACTAATTTAACATCTTTTTATGCTTGGAAAGAACAGGTTGCTTGCGCAAGCGCTAGCGAATGAAGTATGACTTCCCCAGTTACTTGATGCATCACTAGATGATGGACTTCTGGAGCTTACAGCAAAAAAGAAGTCTAGTTGGCTAACTGGGACACAAGAAGAGGACTGAACAATGAAGATCACAAAAAAAATGCAGATGGAAGATTCATGGAATGAAGATTGATTTGCATTTGTTTTTTTGGTTAATATTGTACATGTACTCTTCAATGTGGAAGAGGCCAAAGCTCTAGCTCTTCCTTTGTCATAATGATGTAATGCACTTTTCAGTCTATTTGTAATGTGATTCGATATGAAATGATATGGTGGAGTTATGGAGTTGAGGTATATATCTAAGATTAACCGAGGCTGTAGCAGCAGTCTCCCCTTTTGTTTTGTGGCATATAGTCTATGGATACGGACACGAGATATGGACACAACATCATACGCGTTCAATCTATCCATACCGTATCTTGTTGTTTGTTATTGCTGTTATGTATAATTTTATTCACCGCATTTTATGGTTCAAGAACTTGGTGATTCTAGAGATAATGAAGTTCCACTAGTATACTCAATCTGGTTTTCATTCCTAGATTTGTATACTTTGTTATCAGGCTCCCTGGTTGCTTTGCTTGTATTGGTGATATCACTATACAGTGGTTAGCCCCATGTAGAAGTAAAGCACCATGAGTAAGCTATATAGAGTGCAAGTCTAGCAACACTAGAATCCAGTCTAACAACTCCTTGGAAGGAAATGAAATGAAACGGACAAAATACTAATGCCTTATGGAATTATGGAACAGAATACAGGGTCAAGCAGAGACACTTGGGATGGCCTGAACAGATCCACATGGTTGATGATGACGTACAACTAAAAATCCAAGCAGAACAATAGAAGCACAAATGATGTACATTAAGTATTTCAATTAAGTATTTCAACCAGAACAATAGAAGTACAAATGAAATTTTTAAGGACCCGAAACTTTTCTTGAAAATAAGCATTTCAATGTTCACTCTATGACACAGTAATATGCACTAGCAGAGAGAAGCAACATAGGCACCCTGAGAATGAACTTTGGCTTGTTAGAATAGTTGTTTCATTCATTGCTCAAGTGAAATGCCAAACTCAAAGATTACAATGTTACTTCATAAACTTGCCTACACAACTAGCAATAAAAATACAAACAAGCTACTAACACAAAATTTCAAGAAACTCCATAATTCAACAAGCTACTAAAAAAAATCTTCATCTCCATCTCTGCATGCCCCCATCTTCTCAAGAGTCATTTTCCCACCTGAAACACAAATAGGTAAAAATTTACAAACACTTGCTTACATTTAAAGAAAATTACAAATACTTGCATACCAAACAAGTGACCAAGCTTGTTAGGCTTTTTGTATCATTCCACTTGAATTTCCAGAAAATCAGTACTTGCTGCTCTTTTTTTTTATAGATAAACAAGAACGAATACAAAAGGCAATACAAAAGGAAATGAAAATTTGGCAAACACGTGGCCAAAGTAGAGTAACAAAACAAAATTGAACTACAATTCAGTATCCAGATTTTTACCCCAATGTGATATCCCAGACATTCCAACTGAATTGTAACACAAAATTTTCAACAACAATTTACTCCTCCCATAAGTTCCTTTTCCATCTTTCCTCAAAATTTAACATCAATTACTCAAAATTTATAGTCAGCAACTATTGCCAAGAAGCCAGAATCACATTAGAAAACAAAAAGCATAGTAGAAAAGAAAACAGAACAAATGATTTACACTTGAGTGCATCAAACTTTCTTTTTTTTTTTCCTAATCAGAATTCAAAAGTGCCCTTCAATTGCTGTCGTTTCCATCAAACCTCATATTCAGCATGATTAACGATGTTGTTTCCATCCCACAATAGGAGCTTAGACTTGGAAATTTTTTGTGCAGATCAAAAAAGTAGACAAAATCCTAAAAGTGGACATAAAGTAGCTAATCGAAGTTTTCCCAACCTTAAGTCACTTCTGTAGCTGATGGAAAGGGTGGAGGGGCACTGAGGCTTCCCAGTTTAGATTGGAAGGGCACTCGAAACCCTAGCCCTAGATTGGTTCGATTTCTACCAAAGAGACACAGACACACACACACACACAGAGACATTACCCATGGCCGATGGATTTCGTCTTCGTTCTTCTTCTTAGCGTAGACATTACCCATGGTCGATGGATTTCGTCTTCGTTCTTTCTTCTTCGCGTATTTCTCTCTCTCTATGTTGTCGATCTGAAAAGAGGGGAAAGAAGGGATGTGTTTTGACCCGGGGTACTGCACTTAACCCAATTAAATGTCCCGGGTCTATTTAACCCGCCTCAGGACCCGCGAAGTCCCTTCCCTTCCCCTAGCCATTGGATGAGATCCAACGGCCTAAAAAAGAAGTTCGGATTTTTTTAATTTCAGGGAGTCCGGATCTGATCCTTACTGTATAACTGTGTATATATATATATATATATATATATATATATATATATATATATATATATATATATATCAAGGGCCTCAAATTGAGGATAGGGTTGGGGCCTCGCAAAACACAGGGTCAGGCCTGAACATAACATGCCATAAACATATACGATATACCGTCCGACGATTTCCACCAGCTATGAGGGAGCGACCCCTAAATAACATCTTGAATTGATCAATTCAATTAGACACCTGGCTTTACCCCTTTCCATTCCGCCCTTATAACACCGTTCCGACTGGTATTTTTAACGTCCCCCAGATTCAGGGACGTCGTCTGGATGTATCGATAATATTATTTTCTTCTAAAAACTAAGCTATAGACACCCCAAAATGAGACTCTCGTACGTTTTTTTAATCCCCGATGATGAAAGGAAATGCCCGGAAGAACTCTCGGATTGAAATTCTCCAAATCAACTCAGTCAACAGTACCGTACGGTACTCATCTCTCACGCACGGCACAGCCTCAGTCACGTACGGCATTTTTTCGAATTTTGGCGGTGGAAGTGTGCCGCACGGCACAGTTTATGTGCCGTACGGTGCTGTCACTTATCACACAGCTTTTGCAGAGTTTCCAGCAGCTTAAATGTTGACAAACTCGTCCCCATCTTCATAATGATTTCTTGCAAGGAGAAGAGGCTATCTCATAGCCATGATTGATGGAGTGCAGGCCAAGAAAACGTGGAGGCCAAGTTCATCCGTCCCCTATAAATACCGATTGATTCCGACGGAAAGAAGGGGGAAAAAAAATTATGAAGAAAATCATGAAACTCCATTTCTAAACCTTGTCACCACACTATCTCTACTGGAAATCTTCTTCATTGCTACCTTCCATTCTCAGAAACTAACCAAATTCTTCCTTTCCAAGTAAATCCCAAGCCCCCCCTATTTTCGGTTCCGAAACCCGCGAGTTTGCCATTCAAAATTTGCTCAAGTTCAAATCATCCATCACCTTAGTTGCTGCACCAGAGGGAGTTGGAAGCAAAAGGAAGTCCAAGCCGTGTTCAGAAGTCCAAGAAACAAGTTTAATCCGAGAGTTCCAAAGCCGAGGTATAAATCCGTTTCGCCAAATTCCTTGAGTTTGGTACCCTGAGGGGAGGGATACCAAGTGTGGAACGATTTCTAATATCGTCTCCATGCTTGGTACGCCCATAATACATCAAAGTCAGTTTGATTTCCCACCTCCCGGTCGCGTCGTACGGTGAAAACATCGCCTCGTACGGAGCGATTCAATGAGGAGGAACATCCCACACTTGCACACACTATTTTCCTGTTCAAAATAGTTCATTTTAATCTTATTTCATGTCTCGTATGTGCCTTTGTTCAATCATATCGAAAAAAAAAACAAAGTTTTAAACTGTTGTGCTCCCAACAGTGCCGCACGGCACTCCCCTTATGCCGCACGGTACATCTGGAGTGCTGTACAGTACTCATTTAAAAATTTGACCGTTAGGCTGATGAATAGCGCCGCACGACACACTTTTTGTACCGCACGGTACACCTAGTGTGTCGCACGGCACACTTTTCTGGTAAAAAATCAAAGTTTTGATCAGTGCCATGCATAAACAGTTTGGAACCTTTGATTTTTGTATACTTGTTGTTATTTACATACCATTTGCTTGTTTTCTGCTTTGTATGATTTAAAATGTTTATATGTTAAAGTTCGGCATTAAAACGTTCTCTAAAAATCCGACGAATATTTAGTAAAGACCGATTTTTAATCGGGCGAACGGGGTGCATTAAAACCCTTCCCCGTTCGTAACCTGGCTCCCGAATCCAAAACGAATCTCTGGTTTTCAAATTGTTTTCTAAAGTCATTTTCTCAATCATCCTTCAAATTGATTTCTCGGGTCCCAAATCATTTTCCAAAAACCCGGGTGGCGACTCCATTTTCGAATCAAATAAAACCACCGGCGTGGAGCTCGACCGTCCACATAAGCAAAACATTAGAATTCCATGGTAGATTTGCTTCAAACGAATTTCATATATAAATAATCATAATTTTAATAAGAACATAAATTTTTGCAAAAAACCTCATGTAACAGGGATAATTCATAACTCACCTCCTTGGTCAAATTCAACCGTAAAATCTACTGAGATGTACCGAGTCCTAGAATAAACATTAAAAATTAGAAATACTACAATTGCCGATTTCAAATTACAATCCTAGCTGAATACACGTGTATGGTTTCGTGGGATTCTATCTTAGAATTTTGTGTGATTGACAAAGAATTAATTTATCTTGACTTCGCTAGTTGATAAAAACTTGCTAAAGTATCTGGAAGTAATTGATCTAAAATTGGCATGGTATTTTGTTTTATTAATTTTTCTTTGTTTCTCTTTTTTTTTTTTTTCCTAACCTGATCGCAATTTATCCTATTTTTGTGTTTATTATTGTTATTTGTTATTTTTACAAGATGCAAGTGTGCATGTGAATCGACATTTGGAGGAGAAAAGAAGACTTACCTAAAGTCTCCAAGAGAGGACTTACCCAAGGTCTCCTCTTTTTTTTTTTTTCTCCTTTGTTTCTTTCTTCTTCTGTCTTTCTTCTGTTCCCTCTTTTTTTCCTTTTTACCTCATTTTCTCCTTTTTTTTTTTTTTTTTGTTTGCCATGGGTGTGTTTGTGCCGTGTGTGTGTGTTGTGAAATGGAAAGAACTATATTCATACTTGCCTAAGTCATGTCTCTAGAGTTCTCCATAATTAATGTTAATGTTAACTCATCCCTTGTGACGTCATCCCACGTGACATCATCCCGCGACATTATCCTATAGCATGGTGCCAACTCATGCACCTTTCGGAGACTCCTTTGCTTGGGCCCCAAGCATCCAACCATAAGGTGCCACCTCGCCTATTTCTGGAAGACTCTTTGCTTGGGTCCTAAGGTTACTTGCCTCGTGATGGCTCGCGCCGCATTCTCGTTTCCCAATACTATTAGCAGGGCTAAAATAACATCTTAAAATATTTTTAAAAAATAACAAATGCTCAAAGAAAATATGCTATTTCATTTTATAGGCTTTTAGTCACCCCAAAAATACATTTCTTAATCCTAACGGTTAGCGGGTTTCCCAAAGTAACTCTATTTCTAATTCTTTTTATTCTCTTATTTGTTATTAAAAGTCGAGGTGTTACAGGTACCTTGGTGGTTTTGGTCACTGAACTGGGGTGATTGGGTTAGTTTGGATGTTTCTTTAGAAGTCCCTGAGAGCACTTCATTCAAGTTTTAACGGGTACATATTTGGCTCATTTCATCATCGGGGAAGCCAACAAGCCATGATCTAAGAATTACTGTGGGTCAGAATTGGGGTGTCTATAATGATTCTCTAAAATTGGCTCTCAAAGTGTGTCCTAAAGTTTATTCATATACAATTAAATACAAGTGGTTTCCCAATTCTCCTCTCACTCTTCTCTTGGTCTATTCTCTTCACTCCCAACTCCCTTCTTAAACTCAGCACACCAACAGCCAACACAGTGAGCTTACCCTGTAAGCCACTATGGAGAGTCCATTGTAGCACTTAAATGAAGAAACATTTACTTACTTTGCCCCATGTCACCTTGGTAGCTAACTATGAGCCCTTTTAGGAGTCCACTAGAGCTGCTCTTAGCGACCTTTTTTTGTGTTTGGGTATAAGAGCATCTCCACCTTCTCTTCTCCCCGTATCTGGTGGTTTTGCCAAGCAGGAGAGCCAAAACCACTAAAAGGAAAATGATCACATTTGGCAACTAAAATTCTAGTTGCCTAAAGAAAATATTTAGCCGTCGTAAGTATTTGCCAATTTAGTCGAGGATATGTAGACGACAATGGTTTCGATGACTAAATTTTAGTTGGTCACATAAAATGAACATTTGGCAACTAACTTACCCCAACCAAAATCTTTAGTCGCCAAAGGGTTTTATCTCCAAAAAGCTTGTAACATCGACGAAATTGTTTGTCGCTAAATTAATGTGTCCTACCAGTTTTTCAGCGTCTAGCTGCCTTTTGTCGGTGTTTGTTTAATTGGGGTTTTTTTTTTCCCAAACACCTAAATAGATAATGGGATATGCTTTTTTTTCCCCCTTCAAGAGCATAAAACATCTAACTTAATTCATCCAGTATAATGTTCATCAATGCCCATACCATCCAACTAAATAACCGAAATATCAAATTATAGTTCAAAGCGTCGTTATATACAACCTTCATGATAATCCATTTACAATTTTCATAGAACAAAAAAGGCAACCCCCAATTAACAAAAAAAAAGCACAAGATCCCTAAGGCCAGCCCCTTCAAATGCTTAATAAGTAATATTTAAGTACATGATCCCTAAAATAAATAAATAAAAAGCACAAGAACCACCAATTATAATTTTGCTCACCATTAAAAATTAGCCTAAGTAATCAATGGGTGATACATACATGTAGTTCCTCACAATTACAATTGATCCAATCCTTTGTCCCTTTCTTCATGTGTGATTTCTTAAAGAAACCACAGAACTCCAGCAACTCGTGATTTGCATCAACCTCCACCTCACATATTCAAAGCAGCTGCGAGTAAATCGATTATGGGGATTAAAATGAAAAAGAGGTGCCCTATGCTTTCACATTTATTATTTGCTGATGATTCTCTTGTTTTTCTGGAAGCAGAGCCAAAATCATGCGCCAATTTCATGGATTTGGTTGAAGAATTTAGCACGGCCTCAGGATTGTCTTTAAATACCCACAAGTCCAGTTTGTTTTTCTCGGCTAATACGGATGAAGAGACAAAGAATGCAATCAAAGGCATATTAGGGATGAAAGAAATGGAGGAGTTTACTCAGTACTTGGGGGAGATCGAAGAAACAGGCTTTGGGCTTTATTAGAGACAAAATTATGCGGAAAATACAAGGATGGGGAAATAAACAATTGAATCAAGCTAGTAAGGAGGTACTAACCAAGGCAGTCTTACAGCCTATTCCGATGTATTCCCTTATGTGTTTTAAATTCCCCCTTTCAATTTGTGCGTGTTTGAACTCTGTAATTTGTAACTTCTGGTGGGGTGATTCCTGTTCTGGGAAGAAAATACATTGGGGTGCTTGGTCTAAGCTGGTGGAGCCTAAAGCTATGGGAGGTATGGGCTTCAAAGATTTTGAAGCTTTCAATATCTCCTTATTGGCTAAACGGTTTTGGAGATTGATCAATAGTCCTACTTCGCTATGGGCTCGTGTGTTGAAGGGCCTTTATTTCCCCAACAAAACTTGGAGAGAAGCGGCTCGTGGCCCTAAACCATCATGGGTGTGGACAAGCCTATTGGAAGGGAGAGGCCTCATCATTGATGGGATACAATGGAGTGTAGGAAATGGAAAATCCATCCAATTCTGGCTTGATAGTTGGGTCCCCGGCATCCCTGGAGGCAAAGTGTCTCCCATTCAGCATGGTGTAAATGAGGAGAAGACGGTTGCACAGTTCATTAACCCAATCACGAAGAAGTGGGATGAGGTCCAACTACGGCAACATATCTCGGACTCGCAAGTTCAAGAAATTTGCAAGATACCTATAAGCTTGACAGGTTCCAGCGACAAACTCATATGGAGTGATACAAAATCTGGAGGATATACAGTTAAGTCAGGATATGCTCACCATATGAACAAAAAACACGGTACTCAGGTACACAAACCTTCTTGTTCATTCTTTCCCTTGCCCTTAATGTGGAAGAAATTCTGGAATATTCCTACCTTGCCTAAGATTCGTATTTTTATGTGGAAAGTGACACGGAATTAGGTGGCATGCAAAGCTAATCTTGTGAAAATGAAGTGTGGATCAAACCCGTTATGCCCTATTTGTGAGTATGAAAAATGAAACAATGGAACATCTTTTATTCCAGTGTTCTTGGAGCAAGGCAGTGTGGTTTGGATGTAATAAGGCTTACTGGGTTTTGCATAAGGGAATGGGGGCAGTGGGTAAATGGATGGAGGACTTATTATGTGGTGACATGGCGAAATAAACTCGGAGGGAAGATGTAGGCGAAATCCTCCAAATTTGTTGGGCAATATGGGAAGCTACGAATAGCTTTGTGTTCCATGGCAAACCTCTTAGGCCAGAGGAGGTGATTGAGGATGCATTTCGGGCTAATAAAGATTATCTTCTCGCTACTTGTTCGGGTTCTAATAATAGCTTCTCAAGACAAGTTGGGGCATTGAAGTGGGTTCCCCCATCAAACTCTTGTCTCAAGATAAATTCGGATGGAGCCTTTAATTCCTCCTGCGGCTTTGCTGCCTTTGGCGTTATCGCTAGAGATAGTGGTGGATTGGTTCAATGGTGGAGTTCCGGAAAGGTGAGAGTCGCATCTGCTAGTGCAATTGAGGCATGGGCACTTCGGATAGCATGTGTGATGGCAATGGAAAGGGATATTGAAGAGGCCATTTTTGAATCTGATTGCAAAACCTTGATTAATCTGATTATAGATCCAACGCGGGAATGTCCTTGGGAAATTGCTGCCATAGTAGAAGATATCAGAACATGGTCCTCAGGGAGGCAATGGACATTTAGCTGGTGCAAGAGAGAATGTAACACCGCAGCTCACTGGATAGCTACTAATTGTCGTGATAGGAATCCTTTACTTTATACGGGTTGTATTCCGCCCATTTTAGAGTCTATTTTGTCCAAGGATTTGTCCTAGTTTTCTGGCTATATATCTTGACATTTTCAAAAAAAAAAAAAAAATTCAATTAACCACAAATTGCAATTAGTAAATGGCCAAATATGTATCCCCCTAATATATAAAACTATAAGCTATATATGTATGCAAAATTGATCGCATGAACTGGGTTTTTGTAGATTGGGGAAAGGGTTATTAACTGAGTATTTTCAATTTGGGTTTTGGTTGGTATTGTTGAGAATTGTGGCATGGATACGTAAATTTTTTTTTACAGTATGCGTATGGATAGCTTAAATGCCTTGACCGTTGAGTACTTCCCTTATTTTGTGACTAGTTGAAGTAAAAATTGACATTTTTCGTAGTTATTCTATTCAAACTGTAGCAAATCACTTTATCAAAAACTCACAGAATAAAACACTCTATTCAAACTTTTACTCTTTCCTCCTCTTTTGGTGAGTGAACAATAGGTCACCAAATTTGTTAGGTTACTGTAACAAAGTTAAAAAATCTTCAAATTGGTGAGTTCGTTTGGTGAGGCTGATTTTTGAGATTTTGGAGGAGTTTGCTCTCTAATTTAAAGTTCAAGTAGAGAGGTTGATGTTGATGCTCTAAGTGGGTTTTCTTGTCGTAATCTAGCTCAAAATTTGTTGATTCTGATGCGAATGCTGTGAATAGTAGGTCACTAAATTTATTAAGTTACTGTAGCAAAGTTAAAATTTTTTTAAATTGGTAAGTTCGTTTGGTGATGCTAATTTTTGAGATTTTGGAGGAGCTTGCTCGAGACTGATATTGATGCTCTAAGTGGGTTTTTTTTTATGGTAATCTAGCTCAAAATTTGTTGATTCTGATGCGGATGCTGTAACGGTTAGCAGGCCCAAGAAACTGTCCAATTAGTTAACAACTACACGAATGGGCTGGAAATCTATAACCCAACTTACATACCCGAAGCCCATTAGCGTACACAAAATCCAACAGTTCAATCCAGGCCGTCAAAATTAGGTCCGAACAAATTTCCGTTCCTAGCTTAAGGCCTTGTTCTCCAATAGATTTTGGATAGATTTTATGAAAATTTCATAAAAATTTTATGAAAATGTGATAAAATGGAGTTGTTTTCCCAACTGATAAAATGTAGTAGTTTTCCTATAGATTTTAGGAGGATTTTATGAAAATCTCATAAAATGACTTTATATTTTATGTGTTGAGATTGGAGTGTTATAAAATGTGAGATTTTATGTACCTAAAATCTATTGGAACAGGGCCTAAATTCAGTTCGTAGCCGTAATTCTAAAAGTTTTTGCTGCAACTAGGGTTTCTCTCTCTCAAATTCTCTCCCCTATCCTTAGGTAGCAGTAGTAGTAGAGAGAGGTTAAAGCGACAGCACCGTCTGCTGTCCGCCTTGGCAAAGCTCTCAGCTTCGTCTTGGCCCTCGATTTTGCTACATTTGTACTATACAGACATATACATACAATTTTTTTTGTATCTGTATTTGTATGTTATAGTACCTCAATGGACTTGTTAATCATCAATGGCGGTTAAAACCTCGAAGGCGGACAAGAAGATCAAGTATGATAACAAGCTGTGCCAGCTCCTCGACGATTACACCCAGATCCTGATCGCCGCCGCTGACAATGTCGGGTCGAACCAGCTCCAGATGATTCGGAAGGGTTTACGCGGCGATTCTGTGGTTTTGATGGGTAAGAACACAATGATGAAGAGGTCCATCAGGATTCACGCCGAGAAGACAGGGAACAAGGCCTTTCTCAATCTCATCCCTCTCCTCGTTGTAAGACATTCTGAATTTTAGTTGATTTTTTTTGTAGGTTTGGATTTGGGCTGGAAAACGCTTGGCTCGGCTTGTTAGTAGACGAGTTGAGCTCAAACTTGAGTTTTAAGCTGGTTTTACTAGCTCCATTTAGTTGTTATTCGACTCGTTTGTAGCTGTTAGAGCATCTCCACTCCTACACCAAATTTTTACTCAAATTTGGGTACAAATTTGGTTAAAAACTTGATTTGATTTCAACCCTTCCAATGGGAAACCACTCTTTTTACCAAATTCTTGTTAAAATTTTGTCAAAAAACAGTTTTTTGCATTTTGGCTCTAAAATTTTCCCGCCATTTTGTCAAAACAGATTTTTTTTTTTTCATTTTGCCTAAAAAACTTCTACTTTTCCAGATTCTTTGCCCTCCATTCCCCTTCTTTTCCCTCCATTCCTCTTCTACTTTCCCAATTTCTTTTCAACCTCGAGCAAAAGGTGTAGGTAGGTGAAGCTGATCAACAAAAGGTGTAGGATCAAAAAAGGCTTCCTCCAACAAGTATTCAACCTACGGTCAACTTGAGCTTTGCTACGAAACATGTCTTCAAAGTATAGAGTACTGAAGGTAGTTGGAAGGAGTACAGAAGGGGTCGTTGGGTGAAGGAGTACAGAAGCTTTGCTGCGAAACTGAAGGTAGTATAGAGCCGTTGGTTATTTGGTGTTGGATTTGGTGTTGAGCAAATTTGGTGAAGAATTTGAGTAAATTTGGTGTTGAGCAAATTTGGTGAAGGATTTGGTGAAGGGGTGGAGTGGGATTTTTGGTCATTTTTACTCAAATTTGAATTTGGTGTAGGAGTGGAGATGCTCTTAGTAAACGAGTCGAGCTCAAGCTAGAGTTTTAACCTCGTTCAGCTGAGCTCCAGTTTGTAATCTCGGTCATTTTAAGAGGCTTGGTTCGTGTATATAGACTATGCAATACGGGCATCTCCAGCCGGACCAGCCCTTACTCATACTTTTACTCAAATTTGAGTAAAAGCTTAATTTGGTATTAAACACTTGAGAGCATCTCCACTCCTTACCCAAATCCTACATCAAACTCAAATTTGAGTAAAAAACACCAAAAAGTGCACTCCACTCCTTCACCAAATTTGATGTTACTCAAATTTTTCTCCAAATTTGGTGAGAATCAAACCCAACATCAAATTTTGAAGGCATTTTTTCCCCCTCAAATTTAAATTTATGCCTAGATTTGCTTTTGCCTATTGAAGTGCTCCATAAATCAAGTTTTTACTCAAATTTTACTTAAATTTGGGTAAAAATTTGGGTTAAGGGGTGGAGATGCATGGGAAAACCAAATATTAAGCATAAATTGAGAAAAAGCTTGATTTTAAATTTTGGAGCAAAAATGTTTGAGTCTCCCTTGATTTGAGTAAAACTCAATTTGGTTTAAGTTTGAGCCAAAGAGTGGAGGCTTTTAGTGGAGAGGGAGGGAGGGAGTAGCTTTGACCAATCTGAGTTCGAACATGTCAAAGCTCTGATTAGCTCATTTGCAGCCGTAGTTTGGATTTTGTAATTTTGGGGTCATAGATAGATGTTTTACTGTGATTTTTGTTTTTGTTCTGGAAATCAGGGTAACGTGGGCTTGATTTTCACTAAGGGTGATTTGAAGGAGGTCAGCGAAGAGGTTGCCAAGTACAAGGTGAAATTTATGACCTTGTACCTAATATATGCAACCTCATTTCTCATATTTCTGAATGGATTATGAATTTCACCTGTTTTCTATATGTTGCTTAAATATCTCATTACTGTACATATACAAGGATGTTATATTGTGTAGTATTGTTTTTTTCTTGAGCAATGTTTATTGTGATGCATGAGAAGTAGTTTTTTCCCGTACCATCGCAGGAAACTTCATAATGTATTTTTAAACGGTCAAATAGATGCATTTGTACATGGTTTTGCAAGGTAGATATGTTTTCTTAGGAATGCTATCTTTGACGCAATGCAATATTCAACTTTAATTAACAAATTACACTTCTTAAATCATGGCAAATGGAAACTTCCATCACAGAAATTGTGGAATAACTATCTTTTGCTTGAGGAATGTTCTCATTTCATGTATATAAAGTTATTGAAAACCTTTTTTTTAGATGAATTGGATTTTCTCGAGGTCTTTGCATAGTCTATTTCCCTTCTTTATTAAAATTGTGTTCCTCTTAGTTGCTGAAAATTGGTTTTAGTATATTGGTCTTTACTTTGATTGCTTTGGTTGTATGCTTTGGGTAAGAACAAAGTGAACTGTCTTTTGCAGAACTATTTTAAGTGAGGCTAGCTTGCCTTTTCAACCAAAACCATGGAATAATGAGTCAACAAAGTTGTAGAATATAACTTCACCTCTCTCCCCTTCCCAATTATATACTTCAAGGAGTGTTTACCGTGCAACTATCCCAACACGTTTTCTCGATTCAGTATTCGCGATGTCCCTTTGTGTATGGTTTTATATTTTTGTGCTGATGTTGTAGATATATTCCTCTTTTTAAAGGTTGGAGCTCCTGCTCGTGTTGGATTGGTGGCTCCAGTTGATGTCGTCGTCCCACCTGGAAACACTGGACTCGACCCTTCTCAGACCTCTTTCTTCCAGGTCTGTAGCCCTGTTACCAACTTTTCTCTACTATCTACTACGTGGTTTTGTCGTTTCTCACATGTGATGTTCCAGGTGCTCAATATTCCCACCAAAATTAACAAGGGTACAGTCGAAATCATTACCCCTGTGGAGCTTATCAAGAAGGGCGACAAAGTTGGATCTTCTGAGGCTGCCCTCCTCGCGAAACTTGGCATTAGGCCCTTTTCTTATGGTCTTGTTGTCCTGACCGTCTATGACAATGGATCAGTCTTCAACCCAGAGGTTCTTGATCTGACAGAGGACGATCTCGTTGGGAAGTTTGCCTCCGGAGTTTCCTTGGTCACCTCATTGGCATTGGCTATTTCTTACCCAACTCTTGCAGCTGCACCCCACATGTTCATCAATGCCTACAAAAATCTCCTGGCCATTGCAGTTGAAACTGAATACTCCTTCCCCCAGGCAGATAAAGTCAAGGAGTACCTTGCGGTATGTAAAGCATGTTTGTCCATGAATGGAGGGCCTTCCTTCTGTCATTTTTAACTTCTCGCCTTTTTCATATATATGAGCAACTTGTTTGGGTTGGAAACTGCAGGATCCCAGCAAGTTCGCTGTTGCTGCTGCTCCTGTTGCAGCAGCTGCTTCTGGTGCTGGCGCTCCTGCTGCTGCTACTGCTGCTGCTAAGGAGGAAGAGAAGAAGGAAGAACCTGCTGAGGAGTCTGATGACGACATGGGTTTCAGTCTGTTCGATTGAGTTGCAAGGTTGTGATGTGTTTTGAAACTTACTAGTCATTTCATTTATTTGTTTCATTGATGTCGCATTGTTGGGTTTGGAGGATTTAGTATTTGTTAGTTTGGAATTTGGATGAGCATAATGGCTAGTAAAATTTCATTTTTGGACCATATGTTGAGTTTTGCGGCTTCTACTTTGGTGACTGTTTTATTATCTTCCTTCGATTTTCATTCTAGGATTAATCATTGTTCATGGTTTGCTTACCACCGTTATAGAATTTGATTAATGAGGAGAGTTCTTTATGCATATATGTGGTAACTTTTCTGAGTCGGAAATCCAATAATTGGCTGATGCTACGAAGTTAATTTTCTCTCCTGCTCTGGATGGGAAAGTGATGTTTTTTGTTAAAGATTATGGATATACTGAATCTAATGTTTCAGGATTCTGCATATTGGAACTTTTTCTCTAGTCTTGGGTTCTCTTGTGGCTTGGACCCAGTCGCAGGTCATTGCCTTTTTTTATGTGAAAACCCAGCTAGTTTCGGTTTGAAGGGAACATCCTCACTGTTGTGCCAAGGCCTGTCCTCGTTTCCCAAAGACCGAGTCTGGGAATGGTATAGAACAAATTAACATATTGTCTGAAAGTCGCGTATTTCATTTTGCGCTTCCCATTTCCCAGAGTTCTACTTGTTTGATTCCTCATATTTCTGACCGAGATTACTGATGGAGCTTTGAGACTTCATGCTTATTTCCTTTTTTCAGTGATTGTCCAGTATGAATTTTGGGGTTGTGAAGTGGACCAAGAGATGTATTTCTGTTTTGACAGCCCAATAGACGGACAGGATTGGATGACGTTGATAACATGTTGGGTCTAGAAGGTTTCGAGGGTAGGATTGGAGGATTTTCTGTGGATTTTGCCTAAAGTTTAGGTGACCTGAAATTGACCTAACTTTTCTTCATTTTTTTTTTTGGTGGGATTAAGAATCCTCCATTATAGAAATATAATGGGGGCCAATATGCCTCATATCTGAGATCCTTTTTTCCCTCCACATTTTCCATTACCTTGTGACGTCGTGATGTTTTTTCTTTTTTTTGAAGGGACGTTTTGATAATTATGTTTCGTAATTATACCTAATTGCAATTGATCCTTTATTGTAACGGACAGGCACAATGTGCCATACACCAAAATGTCAAACTGTGGGTGTGGGTCTGGTGATGGCGTGTGGATTTGCTCCGGTCCGTATCCTCCTTTTCAACTCAGGTCGGGAAGATGGTGGTCGGCGGCGGTTAATAACGGCGAGGTCGGGGTTAGGGTTTTCTTTTGTTTGTTTCTTTAGTTTGGTTGTTCTTGTTCCAGTTGGTTTTTTCCAATCCGGCTTTGTACCGGTTTGGTTGTCCACTGATAGGCACCATATACTCTAATGCATTTAACTTGGATTCAAACCTAAGAACAACTAAGAACATTCATTTCCACTGAGCAAAAGAAAAAAAGAAAGAAACATCCTTAGATAGTTGGAGCTTAATACAATTTGAAAACGAGTGAGAAAGAAAATAAAGAAAAGGGAAAAGGAAAACAGGACGATGGTGCATTCTTGGCTTATAAATCTCTTCAACTTGTTGCACTTCTGTATGCCTTGCCATTGTCTGTGATTGATCCGGGCCAATTTACGACCATCTTTTCAAGGTAATTTGGCTAGAGGATAGCTGCAGAAAACATTCCGAACAGGCAACCAGCCACATTGTGTTCTTAGGTAGACTTCTTTTTGATAGCATTCAAAGTAATTTGAAACTTTCTTTGGGTTAGGATCCAAGAAAAGTCGTAGGTAAGTATTAAAACTCATGCCTTTTCTTTTTTTTTTTTTTTTCCACAGATTTAGATTCTAGATTATCGGGACTCAAACTCAAGCCACAATAGTTTGGTGAAATGTCAACTTTTTCCTTCTAATTTTCTTCGTCAAACTTTGATTGGGTTAGGGTCCAAGATTAGTACCCGTAGGTAAACAGTTAAAACTCGTGCCTTTTTTTACCCCGGAAAAGGTACTAGACGATCTTGAATTTGAGCACCAATGTTTTGACAAAATGACAAGTTTTACTCTTCTTGATAAAGACGTCTATTCTTGTTCAAAACCATACTATACCCAAACCAAACCAAACCAAGCCTTATGTCCCAATCAATTGGGGTCGGCTACATGAATCCTTTTTCTCCATTGAGCTCTGTCCAGTGCTGCTTCATCATTTAAACCTAGTATACTCAGATCTTTGCGTACTACCGCATCTAATGTCAATTTGGGTCTTCCCCTCCCTTGTGCGTTTCTACCCAAAGCTATCCTATCCACTCTCTTAACTACTGCATCCGCTGGTCTACGATAGACATGCCCAAACCACCTTAGCCTATTTTCCCTTAACTTCTCCTCTATAGGTGCTACGCCTACCATCTCGCGAATTGTTTCATTTCTAATCCTATCTCATCTAGTCTTACCACACATCCACCTCAACATCCTCATTTCCGCTACACTTATCTTGTTCACTTGCTGCTTCTTAATAGGCCAGCATTCTGTCCCGTAAAGCATCGCTGGTCTTATGGCAGTTCTATAAAATTTTCCTTTCAATTTTGTTGGTACCCTCTTGTCACACAGTACACCAGTAGCACTCCTCCACTTGAGCCACCCCACTTGGATCCTATGAGTCACATCATTCGCAATCTCTCCATCTTGACTAATAATAGATCCTAAATATCTAAAATGGTCCCTCTTTGGTATCTCCTGATCTTGTATCCTCACTCTTTCCTCATACGTACTTCTGGTATCACTAAACTTGCAGACCATATACTCAGTTTTACTCCTACTTATCCGAAAGCCCTTAGACTCCAATGCTTCCCGCCAAATTTCTAATTTAGTGTTAACACCACTAGCCGTTTCATCTACAAGGACAATGTCATCTGCAAATAACATACACCATGGGATATCCTCCTGAATGTGCCTAGTCAATTCATCCATAACTAACGCGAAAAGGTACGGGCTCAAGGCAGACCCTTGGTGCAATCCTACTGTAATGGGAAATTCACTCGTTTCTCCTGCTGGGGATCTAATGGCAGTGACTGCCCCTTCATACATGTCTCTAACCACGTCAATATAGCCTCTGGTCACTCCCTTTCTCTCCAGAACCCACCATATAATGTCTCTAGGCACCCTATCATAGGCCTTTTCCAGGTCTATGAAAATCATATGGAGATCCTTCTTCGTTGACCTATGTCTTTCTACCAATCTCCTTAGTAAGTAAATAGCTTCCATAGTTGATCTTCCAGGCATGAACCCAAACTGTTTCTCCGACACCGTAGTCACCATCCTCAATCGATGCTCAATAACTCTTTCCCACAACTTCATCGTGTGACTCATCAACTTAATACCTCTATAGTTGTTGCAGCTTTGAATATCCCCTTTATTCTTGTAGATAGGTACTAAGGTACTCCTCCTCCACTCGTCGGGCATCCTCCTAGATAAAATAATCTTGTTGAACAATTTTGTCAACCAAGTCACCCCCAAGTCACCTAGGCTTCTCCACACTTCAATGGGGATATCATCTGGTCCTAAGGCCTTACCCGGTTTCATCCTCTTCAAGGCCTTGGCCACTTCGAACTTTTGTATCCTTCGATAGAACTCGTATTCTATTTTCTCGCTATGGACATCAACTTCCTCCTCACCAAAGCTTCCTTCATGTTTCTCATTTAACAGCTTCTCGAAATACATCTTCCATCTATCCTTGATCTCCTCATCTTTCACTAACACTTTTGAATCACTACCTTTTATACACTTAACTTGAGAGAAGTCTCTAGCTTAATGTCATAAGGTTCTAACGGGTTTTTTTTATGTGCTGGCTGTCAGCTACCTAACGCACAACCCTCCTCCTTTATCCGGGCTTGGGACCATACTATCACCAATAAAAAAACCATACTATCACCAATAAAAAAAAAAACTTGTCATTAGGGTTAGTCATTTTCTCAGACCCGTTTGAATCCAATCCGATCCTTGATCCGAACGGATTGGCAATATGGAGATTTGTTTGGCAATTGGATAGGATATAGAGATTTTTTTTTTAAATGTTTGGGGATCGGGAAGGGGGTGGAGATAGGCATGTCCCCGTCCCGAATCCATTCCCCGATCCATCCCCGCTCCGCCCCGTCCCGTCCCTGATCCGCCCCGTTCCCGAATCTCCGAATATAGGGGTCTATTCATGAGTTATGAAACTTTTGGATCCCACTAACGATTGAGGCAACTCCATGTTTACTTGCCCCTGCAAATGATTATTAAGCCAAGACAACATCTGATAATGAGGAAATGGCTATTAGCTCCAGATCAGTTTGGTCATTACCGTAAGTGTACTTTCCGTACTTTACTTTGTCTTAGTGTTTTATATGAAGTTGAAGATCACACTACTTAAATACTCCTTTATGCTATCTTGCTTGTGGTTCCTTAGTTATCAAATTGGAAATCCAGTTAATACTTGATACAACTTCAATTGAAGCTAGCAAACACTTACGCTTGCACATGAATACCGTGTCATGCCATGCCATGCCAACGATAAGCGTACCGTGCCTGTGCTGTGCTCTTCCCATCCCGGCCCGTTCGACACCTCTACTTGTAACTTGATTTTAGCATTTAATTTGTAACCGGGATTTTAGATTTCTAGTAATCTATTTTTTTTTTTTAAAATGATTGGATCCCAGAATCCCCGTGGGAATCCCCGTTCCCCATTTGGAGTGGGGATGGAGGATGAAAATAAAGCCCCGTGGGGGATCGGGTAGGGGATGGATATGGAAAAGGGGTTTAGGAATTGGGGTGGGGGTAGTACTCTCTGGCCCTGATCCGTCCGCATGCCCATCCCTACTTGTCATAGCCTTCTACACATTAGATTTACCGAGTATTTCGCGAATTTCTTCCTTAAATTACCCACAAACATTGATTATATATGTGAAAGTTAAAATCATGTTAGTGGTAGGGTGTGATGACTCTGAGGTTGTCTCCAAATGTCAATATCACTAATTAAGGTTTCTTATAATTAGTTGATGAGACAAGAAGGGTGGACAACATGTCGAACCTAAATATATTTGCTGCTGAAAATGAGGGGTTATTGGATTTAACATAATAAGAACTCCCTTGATGGTTTTGTCCACCACGACACCTATCAGTTAGCAGACAAATGAGATAAGTAATTGGATTCGGATTCACGTTTGGCACGACAGATGATTGTGCTCTTGTTTCTTGAGATTCTCTGCATTTTTATAATGAGGATATGGTTTGATTTTTTTCCTATATTGCCTTGTGAGGTAATCTCTTAATCCAAAATTCCCTCAGCCCAAATCTTGTAAGACCCGGGGCCGTGCTATCCCTTAAGGGACAGTATGCATGCTGACTCTATCCGAGTCGTCCGTGCTCGGCGATCAACTGCCCAGATCAGTTCGGTAATGAACAGTGCAGATCCGTTTAGGTCCAAATAGATCTAGGTCGTTGAACGCTGAGCACAGACGGCTCGGATGAGGTCAGCATGCATGCTATCCCTCCCACGCCTATTTCTGCAGGGCCATCGGACTAGGGAGCACGCAAGCTGACTCAAGGGACAGCACGCCCCCCGCTTTCGATTACTGTAGGGCCATCAGACCGGGGAGCATGCAAGCTAACTCAAATTCCTAAACCCAAAAAAGAAAAAAAGAAAAAAAATTCTGCTTGGCCGAGCCAGAAACATTAAATTCTCATATGAAATCATGCATGCCAATTTTTATGAAATAACAAGGAGAGTTATTTCGTAAGTAATAAATACGCAATCTCACATATATTAATTCCTTGATAGGAAACAAATTCAATAGTTAAAAGCCTCGTGACTTATCATATATTTTTAAAAACCATACATGCATGCTAGAATCATTTGGTATGTGATTAAGTATTAACGATGTCTTTTTCAATTGTGTGCATCAATAATCTGTCATTCATGTATTGGTCCCTATTGATCTGCGTTATAAGTTCTCCCCAATTTACAGAGTAACAATTTATTTCTTTATTTCTAGTGAAATATAGTTAGGATAATTTTGCACTATATAGAACATTTAGGACATCAATAAGTACTGTACTATTATAGTGTGTCAAATTTGTAAATGACTTAAACTTCAAACTTGTCATAGTAATACACATTTTTGAAGGATTGAGTGGGGTCAAGTGAATTGACCCTTACTCCCCTCTTTCCTTCGGATCTCGATGTTACTTCACGGAGTCAAAATATCATCCGTAAAAGTTAAATATATAGATCGACACAAGATTAATATATTGTAATGATCGAGGAACAATTTCTTGCACTTGGCAAAATTTTTTTGGTACCAATCGTTCATCCCCACTCCAAATTTACACAGAGAGATAGTACAATTAGAATTAGGGGTGGCGGCTAAGCAAAGCCATCGGTGGTCAGGACCCAGCTGCAGCTATATCCTATGCCCTAATTGGCCCTTTTGGTCTTGATTGTGCACTAATTGCCCACTTTTGCTAAGCATATATCTTTATTCTTTTCTTTGTTATCCATATATACTGTACTAAAAAGAAAATAATTAATTTACTCTTTTGCAAATTGAAATTAAGAGCAAATGCTAAGTGTCAATGAAACCTACCCTGAAAGTATCCAGAATTTGAAAATGAGTGGTCTCCCAAGTCAATCTGAACCATTCATTTTTAAATTCTGGATATTTTCTGAGTAGTTTTTATGTGCACGTAGCACTCCTGTTTATAACAGAACAAAGATTTAAAAATGTTGCAGAGAGAGAGGGAGAGAGGTAAGGTAAGGGGAATGGGGAATGTATGAGATGAAGTAGCAGCCCACAATTCAATGGCTCAAAAAACTGCAACATGTATGCTTCATGTCGTGGAAACCGGTGGAATGTCACATTGCCTTCCAAGTCAAACCAAACATCCCATTGTCTATTTAAATTTGGTCATATCTGCATTAATATAATAATATATACTCCATCTCATTTCGATCGAACAGGTACATGCATTACTTACAGGCACTATGTACTTTCATGCATTTGACTTGGATTCAAGCCCAAGTACAACTAAGAATACTGATTTTCCTGGGAACGAGTGATAGAAAGAAAATAAAGAAAAGAAAAACAAGACGATGGTGCATTCTTGGCTTATAAGTCTCTGCAACTTGTTGCACTTCTGCAGCCTTGCCATTGTCTGTGATTGTTGAAGCATCAAATCCCTTGAAGATGAACCCTAAGCATCCGGCCTTCAAAGATCTTCAAGGTCCATTAAAAGAACTCTCACAAGTGTGTTTATATGTAAATAAATGCCTAGAGAGGTGGCTGCTGCGTTCTCAACTCTTCAACCCTAATTGATGTCAATATATAGGCACACACCGGTTGCTTAAGCAAGAACCAAGTTGCTCGAGCAACTGGCGAACAGATAACTTGCTTGACGAGTTGCTTGAGCAAGTTCTGAAGTACTAAATCTCACCAGCGAACAGATGACTTGCTTGACCGGTTGCTTGGGCAAGTTTCTTGAAATACATCAAAATAAAGACCTCGATAAAAAGAATTACGTATTGATTTCCTTCCACACCTAAATAGACACTCTAAAAATTAAAATTACAACTCGATGTAAATGTGTGTTTTGTCAAATGGAATTGGCAAAACAAAGAACTCCGGAACTTGGTCCTTAGAGATTTAGATTCTAGATTATCAGGATTCAAACTCAAGCCACAATAGTTTGGCGAAATGTCAACTTTTTTCTTCTAATTTTCTTCGTCAAACTTTCTTTGGGTTAGAGTCCAAGATTAGTACCAGTTGGTAAACAGTTAAACGCATGCCTTTTTTTTTTTGGTAAACAGTTAAACGCATGCCTTTTTTTTTTTTTTTCTTCCCCCCGGGGAAAAGTAGTAGACTATCTTTGAGGTTGTCTCCAAATATCAATATCACTAGGGGGTGTTCCACTAACAAAAAATTGTTTTTTCCAAACATCGAGACATGTCATTCAATTCTCTCACAACACATCACATAAAAAACCGTGAAAAATTAAATTTTTCAAAAAACTGGGTTAGTGGAACACCCCCTAATTAAGGTTTCTTATACTCCCTCCGTCCCAATTTTATAGTCTCAGTTGACACTTTTTGTCGTCTCAAAAATATTGTCCCACTTCAAAACTACATGGGTAATTGTTAATAAATTTCCTCTTTTACCCTTATATTTTGAAGTTAAAAGTAATAAAAAAAAGTAAGAAATTGTAATGATTGGACAGTAAAATAAGAAAAAACATATTTTCAAAAGTACAATGATTATGTCTCCTTATTAAGTTGGAATTCCCAAAAGGGAATATAAAAATGAGACGGAGCGAGTAATTAGTTGATGAGACAAGAAGGGTGGACAACATGTTGAACCTAAAAATATTTGCTGACGAAAATGAGGGCAGGGTAGGGTTTTGTTAATATCAATTATTTGGTTTTTAAGTACATAATAATAACTCCCTTGATGGTTTTGTCCACCACGACACCCATCAGTAAGCAGACAAATGAGATAAGTAATCGGATTCGGATTCATGTTTGGCACGACACATGATTGTGCTCTTGTTTCTTGAGATTCTCTGCATTTTTAAAATGGGGATATGGTTTGATTTTTCCCTATATTGCTTTGTGAGGTAATCTCTTAATCCACAATTCCCTCACCCCAAATCTTCTAAGAGTTTAGATTTCTGTAGGGTCACCGGACCGGGGAGGAAATTTAGTCGAAGTACGTGCAAAAGCAGCCTCAAATTCCTAAAAAAAAAAAAAAGGATTTCTGTGCGCATGGCCGAGCCAAAATCATTAAATTCTCATAGAAATCATGCATGCCAATTTTTATGAAATAATAAGGAAAGTTATTTCGGGAGTAATAAATATGCAATCTCATATATATTAATTCCTTGATGGGAAACAAATTCAACATTTAAAAGCCTCGTGGCTTTTCATATATATTTTAAAAACCATACATGCTAGAATCATTTGGTATGCCATTAAGTAATTAAGGATGTCTTTTTCAATTATGTGCATCAATAATCTGTCATTCATGAATTGGTCCGTATAGACTTGCACTATATAGAGCATTTAGGACATCAATAAGTACTGTACTATTCTAGTGTGTCAAATTTGTAAATGACTAAGGGTGATTTGGCTAATTTGAAAAAACTGATTTTTTGGTTTTTTTCATTGTCTTTATTCAAATTTTTTTTTGCATTTGTTAGTTTTCAGTCGATTTTTTGTGGTTTCTTAGCTTGTCTCGACGAGAGGAATTTACAAAGTGTAAAATTATTAGCCAAATTTAAAGTTCTGTGAATAAAGACAAAAAAAATCCAAAAAACTGGTTTATTTTCGGCTTTATTAAAAAAACAATTACTTTTGACCATAATTTTATACTCTTTGGATTCGTCTCGACGAGATAAATCCAGAAATCACAAAATTTTGACGCAAAACTAACAAATGCAAAATTTTGTTGAATAAAGACAACGAAAAAAAACAAAAAAAACTAGTTTTTTCAAATTAGCCAAATCAAACTTCAAACTCGTCTTGACGTCTTTCAAAAAAAAAAAAAAAAACTTCAAACTCGTCATAGTAATACACATTTTAAAGGATTGAGTGGGGTCAAGTGACTTGACCCTTACTCCCTCCCTCCTTTCGGATCTCGATGTTACTTCACGGAGTAAAAAAAATCGTCCTTAAAAGTTGAATATATAGATCGACACAAGATTAATACATTTTAAAGATCGAGGAACAATTTCTTGCACTTTTACAAAAAAAAATTGTTACCAATCGATCATCCCCACTCCAAATTTACACACAGAGATAATACAATTATAATTAGGGGTGGCGGCTAAAAGCAAAGCCGTCGGTCGTCAGGACCCAGCTGCAGCTATATCCTACGCCCTAATTGGACCTTTTGGTTTTGATTGTGCACCAATTGCCCACTTTTGCTAAGCATATACTATCTTTATTCTTTTCTTTGTTATCTATATACTGTACTAACAAGAAAATAATTAATTCTCTCTTGAAATTGAAATTAAGAGCAAATGGTAAGTGTCAAGAAAACCTATCCAGAAAGTATTCAGAATTTGAAAATGAGCGGTCTCCCAATGAATCTGAACCATTCATTTTCAAATTCTGGGTATTTTCTGAATAGTTTTTCTGTGCACGTAGCACACCTGTTTAAAACATAACAAAGGTTTAAAAATGTTTGTGAGAGAGAGAGAGAGAGAGAGAGAGAGAGAGATAAGGTAAGGTAAGGGGAATGGGGAATTTATGAGATGAAGTAGCAGTCCACAATTCAATGGCTCAAGAAACTGCAACATGCATGCTTCATTTCGTGGAAACCGGAGGAATGTCAAATTGCCTTCCAAGTCAAACCAAACATCCCATTTTCTATTTAAAGTTTGGTCATATCTGCATTAATATAATAATAGTATATACTCCATCTCATTTCGCTCCCACAGATACATGCATTACTTAAATTATTAATATTAATATTAATATTAATATTATATGAATGCGCCAATCCGTTTGTAAGGTTGGGCCTGGGCGGTTTAGTATTTTACACTATTTATATTTATATAATACTAAAATTCAGCGGCCTATCCACTCCACTGTACAATCAACTGACCGATTTCTTCAGGCTGGATAAGGTGGGGCGACGCCCATCTCTACTCTCTCTATCCTCTCCCCCCTTCACGTTTTTTATTGGATGCGAAGTCAAATGATAAGGCGGGTATATATATATATATCCCACACTTCTAGTCCGGACCTCCCGAGAATAAGGAAAAATGTATATATATATTTTTTTGCAAATTGAAAATCCAATCCGTCCAATGTGTTTAGAATATGTTTTCAAGGGTCCATGCGGGAAATCTTCAAAAAAAAAAAAAATACCGGGAAGGGATCAAGTCTTTTCCGGTATTTTTTTTTTTGAAGATTTCCCGCGTCGACCCTTGAAAACACCTTTTGAATACATTGGACGGATCGGATCGTCAAAAAAATTATCGGATCAAGAAGGTCCGGACTCCCGGAGTCCGGAGGAGAAGTGTGCCCTATATATATAAGAAAATAGTGATGCCGTGGCACTGGTTTAATTAGTGTCATTTTGACACAATCTCATGTGTACAAATCATTAGATTAAACTCGTGTCATTTTTCAAAGCATACCAAATGGCTTTGATGAATGGGGAGGAAATGGCATGATAACCATCTTGGGTGCTAAATTTGACATTAAAGATGGCATTGTCATTTTTTGATATTGACGAATGGTTTTGGGTGGACTTGGATTTTGCAAAAAAAGTATGTTAATTATGACAATACAAGGAAAATGACAATATGTGGACTTGTTCTAAACCACGCATGGACTAAAATCAATAGGCGTGAGATTGGTCAAACCTCGAACATATGTTGTTGTCACGAAACCAAACTACATGAACATATACAGATAGGTAATTCCCCCCCCCCCCCCCCCCCCCCCCCCCCAATCTACACAAACATAGCTGCCTTGCCATTACAGTCTACGAACTTAAAATTCCTGTAGTGGCATTGTGAATCTTCTAAAATTTTTATTTATGATCAGAACCGTTCACTTTTTACCGTCTATCTCAAATTAACCGTCCGTTTACGGAGAGATTCCAATCCAACTGTATGACAGCTAAAACTTTTGATCTGGCATGCACCGCCAGTCCAACGCGATCTGTCCACCTATATTTCCACCAACAGGCACACAGGGTGGAGTAGCTCAATACGGATTGGGATACACGTGAAGATACACGCCACGTGTCGGGAACAGTGCTTCCTTTTTGTGAGAGAGAGAGAGAGAGAGAAGTCCACAGCAGCTAGCGAGCACATGCATGTTTGGGCGGCGTGATTAGCTGGTGGAAAACCAATAGTACAAAGGTGTGCGTGCTTTAGTCGGGCAGCACCCTCATATTATTATTATTATTACAACTCACGCGTGGTTACTCTGGTTGGCCCGTGGGAGGTGACCTAATACTGGAGTAAGATTTTTTTTTTATGAATGTGAAGTGATTAAAGCTAGTTTTCCATATTTTTTCCACTCTCGTACTCACATTTTAATTGACGAAAATATCAAATTATTAAAAATACCATAGTAAAAACTCACCCTAAATTCTTTACACCGCCCGGTTTCTTCCACCACAGCCATATGTGGGCTCCACTGTGAGTTTGTTAGGGTGAGTTTCCGAATGGATTTTATCTAGATTTTATCAAGATTTGATAAAATCAAGCCTTGATTTTATCCATTCAGAAACTGAGTTGATAAAATCTTAGATTTTTGAATGCAAAAATCTAAGATTTTATCAACTCAGTTTCCGAATGGATAAAATCAAAGGCTTGATTTTATCAAATCTTGATAAAATCCATTCGGAAACTCACCCTTATTGTAATATGAACCGTTCATATTATAGGGCTTGCAGAGCAGTATATTGATGTAAACAAAAATTAGTTTGATCAGATATTGATAGGTATATCAAATTAAATTGTTAATTTTGTTTGATAAAATGAACGATCATGGACAATTTAACTTTCAAAATTCATCATGGCCGTCCATTTTACAAAAGAAAATTCAAAATTTGATATATCTTTTGATGTTTGATCAAGTTGATTTTTAATATGATTCTACTACTATGCGGGCCTTACAAGATGAACGGTCCAGATCAACAATTAAAACACAATGTGGCCACTAAGGCCATGGTGGAAAAAGTCGGTTTTACTCCACTAGTGTAGAGAATTTATTACTAGTACTAATCTATTTAATGAAAGGAAGCCAGGGGGTGTTTGAAAGCCTCATTTTCAGCTTTTCATTTTTAACGTTTTGACGTTTTGGATTATGATCATAATGTATTTTGAATTTAGTAAGAGTGTTTGAGAGAAATGTGCAGAATGCATTTTAAAACAGGATTAGTATTTGTGAGATATGTGCAGAATACATTTTGTAGGCTTTTTTGTTAATCAAAATGGGAAAAGTGAAAAATGAGAAGTTAAAAAACTACCCTCAACCAATTTTTGACTTCTCTTCTCTAAACTCAAAAATCAAAAACTCATTTAAAAAATGTAAAAATCAAAATATAAAAAATAGGTGCCCAAACATCCCCTAATAAGGAGGTGGACGATATTTGCCTTCGAGGTTTCAGCCAACCACATGCCAGCAGCCCAACTTTGTTGAAGTTTTTGTATGTGAAAACAAACAAACACGGCAACTGGTTGGTGCAACTCGAGATGAATTGGGAGAGTAGCCGACAGTATGTCCAAAAACTCCAAACGGAACGGGTCGCCGTAGTTTGACTTCATGTAGAACCCCAATCGACCCCTCCGCCTAGAAAATTCAACCATGTTTCTGCCACGGTTACCAAAATCATTATGTGGTTTTGGACTAGCAAGCCCTTCATCTTCCGTTTCAATTTTTTGTGGCTAGCGACAAGAGAGTAGTGTGGGATGTGGGTTTGACTCGTAAATACTTGTGCGTGCAAATCGTGGAAGTACAAATGTGTTTTTAGTGATTTGTGTGTTTGTTGAAATACTTGGACACATAGGAGACGGGTCTTAAAAAAAAATGAAGATCTCTAGTAACTTGAGAGATAGAAACATAGAAATCCATACAAACAGTTTAGAATAATAGAAAGGGAAAGATGTTTGAGAATCTTTTGAACCTATGCATCTGTAACATTCTTAATTTTTTAAAATAAAAATTAGTAATGTTTTTATATTAATTTTTAATTATTAAAATAATTAATCTCATATTACACAAATCACCTTAGATTTTCCTAACATTTCACTAAGGTCCGTAATTATATATTTATATTATTCCTAACCTAATTATCCTTACCACATCCCCTCCCATTCGTCACCCTTCACCACCTTATCACTCCACCCTCCCCCTTATCCTGCCACCACCAGCCTCCTCTCCCATCCTTCATCATCACCACACCAATCCCCCACCTTACCTCCCATGTGGCCATCTCCCATTCTCATCATCTCTCCTTATCCACTTCCTCTACCACCATTTTCATTCTCCTCAACCCCTTACTGCACCCACAATAGAAAAACATGTGTGTGTGTGTGTGTGTGAGAGAGAGAGAGAGAGAGGATTAGGTTTTGTCATATTGTTTTGCTCATTTTTTTTAGTTATTATAAACTTGTTTGATTGGTAAATATTAGAACGGAAAATAAGCTTACTATGATGGTGTTGGAACGAAAAATAGGTATGAAATTGCGTAATTACCCTTTATGAAAGAAGTGGTAAAAGGTGATTTTGTATTATAGTTCCAGGTTATGGTCTACTTCCAAGATTACAGTTAGTTCCTTGTGGACCCAGTAGTACAGTTAGTCATTGAGAAATTCAATATGTTGTGAGACAGTTGATGACTTCGACTAAGTAGATAACTTAGGTTGTTTCATCTGGGCTTTGGATTTGGACAAATAATGAGGGATTAGAATCACGAATGACCATAGTCTAGCGGTTCATATGCTTTTAAAGCTAGTAATCCCCAAGTATCATGAGGTGAGGTGGTGTTTTAGATAAATTATGCTACAGTAAATTTAGAGACTTAAACACAGGCTATGTTTGATAAAGCTAAAAGCTGAAAACTGAAAATTAAGTACTGGAAACTGAATGCTGAATTTCTTAAGCAGATAAGCTGTTTGATACATACTGAATTTTAAGAACTGAATTCGATAAGCTGCTTGATATGTGCAAAGAGATGAAGTCTTAAATTCACTAATTTTCTCACTTCGCTTATATCTCGTAATTTATAATGTTTTATGTGAATATAAAAAAAAATTATTTAATACAACTAATTGAGATCTATCTAACTAGATCCATATTACATATAATTTAAAATTTTAAAAATATAGATATTTTTTATCCGATTAGAATAGAACAAGAGACCGTGGAATTGGGATAGAGGGAGTATCTGAAATGCAAGTTCTTCGAAGTAATTGTGCATTATGCAAGCAATCACTAGATGGAGTTTTCATTTATCTCCACTGATTCATTTGTCTACACTGAAAAGTCCTCAAAAAAATAAATAAAACCCTGTTCTCAATCTCTCTAAAAATTGATATTCTCACAGTAATGGATGAACCGAAATTCAATTACCCAAAAATTGAAGAATTAAGTCAAATCTCATTCACTATTACAGATCATTACAAATACCATTAATCCTAAATCCAACCACTGGTATATAATTTGATACGAATCATGGCAGTTGGGGCTTGGTGGAAGTTCTCGAAGAAGGTTGACAGAATCCATTACTAATGGTTGCTTTGTGGGATTGAGGGATTTTATTGCCTTTGGTACAGATGGCTTTGAAATTGCTAAAGGACAAACTAGAGATGTATCGCAGTTGGGAAAAGGTTTCACAATGGTGGGAATGACATAGGAGGTAGGGCAAAAAGAAGAGGAGAGGGCAAGGAAAAGGTAGGAAAAAGGGGAAAAAATATATTGGGCTGAGCGTGTTCAGCAATAAGTAATAAGTAGGGGGGGGGGGGCCTACTTATTTTTTTGTTCCTTACTTTTGCCCATCTTGTAAAAGATTCAGTAGACCTTATTTTGGTTATCAAACCAACTTATTTTGTTTTCACTTAACGTATTCTGTTTTAAGTGCTGAATGGAGTTATCAAACAAGCCCACTGCGACATACTTTTGTTAGGTGATGAGTAGAAGACAAAGGCGGCCTAGATCACGTGTATTGCGATTTCTTAGAGCACTAGTTGACATTGTCACTTATTTCAAATCATAGTATTAATAACCGTTAATTCTTCTTCAAATATATACTATCAACTTGGAATCTTAGGGAGTTGTGTCAATCTTCAAACTCTATGAACATGCCCCTTCCTATATTTGATTTGCTTGATTCAACATTCTATGTGAAAAAAATCAACAAAAGACAAGAAAACACAAAAAAATTATAGCTTGTGATGCATAAACTCCGTATTAAAATTCTCTGATGTGATGATCTTTCATGTTATCTTTACATAATGTAAAATGAATCCTATATAATTTAATTTGATGATTTGAAATGTTAATTTTATTGTAAATCTCAATGTGATCAATGTAGTACAACGAGATATAGTTCAAGATAAACTTTGGAAGGATTCCTGATTTTATGGACAAGGGTTTGAGCACAATAAAGGGGACGCCGAAACATGATTTACGGTGTGCGCAGTCATTTTCCCCCAAAAGCACTGCCATAAAGACAAAGTGTAGAAAACAAAAAAAATCTCCACCCCCGACAATTGGCAAAACCGCAATTCTTTCTTTCATTCTTTCTTTTGTCATTGGTAGGGAATGAAACTCAATCTCAAGATGCAGGGAGACATTTACAAATTCTATCGGATGAGTTAGTCATCACTTGAAAAAACAGCAATTCTAAGTACAATTTTGTTGGTTGAAATTGTATGAATTTCACCCCGTAATACATTTTTTGATAAGGATAATATTACTTTTTGACAACATGACACCCTGTTTGGCTAGAATTTACATCATTTCAAGTGATAAGAGAAAAAGTTATGCTCACCGTCTTTGGAGGAACAAAATTAATTTCATTCCAATTCTATCCCATGGCCAAGGAACATATTCCACCGCCAGTCAAGCTTCAAACTAATGGAGCTCTTTCAACGACTAGTACAAAAGCGCGGAACTATTCGGAAGCATCCTAGGACAATCTATTTCCACACACATACGTAACAGTAGCAACTTTAACTCGCGTCATACGCGGATTTGATTGGAAGGAAAAATAGCAAAATTTGTTTTGACAAGGGTCCATGCCATATATTTTTTTCCCCGACAGTCATAGTGACCGGATTAGTTTATTGACGATGCGGAATTCACGAGAGACTAGTTAACAAAATAATTCAAACGAGATAGACACTCGAATTCATGAGCATTCTTGAATCCACAAGAAGAATTTTTATTCAACAAACAACTCCGAGTTTTATTTAAAAAAAAAAAAGAAATTAATTGGAAACCAAGACTATTAAAAAAAGAAAATAATATCAAATTATAGTAAAACTAAATTAGGAACGTGCAAACAGGCGGCACAAATAAGATATCCTAATACTAATTGTAAATAAAATTTGTTACTAAAATAATATTTTCATACTCTCTTCGCCCCAAATTGTTTCGCCTGTTTCATTTTTGGAACCTCACAAAAAGTTGTTTATATCTCATAATCTATAATGGTTTTTATGATTTCGTAATTTTTGTTTAAAAAAATTAATTGAGATATATCAAACAAGATCCATATTGAATATATAAAATATTATAATATAAATGATATGGACAAATCTTTGAGACGTTCAAAAAAGGAAATAGGCAAAACATTTTGGAACGGTGGGAGTAAATAACAAGCCTTAATATCTTGTCCTATATCACTTGTGTCCACTTTGATTTGTCATATCCCAAGCTCAGTTATAGACAAACCATCTACAGCTCTACGCCAGAGTTAAGATATTCACCAAATATTTCTTTGTTGTGACCTAACTTTAAGAATCGAATTCTGATTAATAGGTCCATGTTTTTAAACATGGGGCATGCTCGTCATTAAAAAATTTAGACCGACTTTATGACACTAAGTATACTATTATATCCGTATGTGGATAAGCTTTCAGCTACCCCTTCAATATTCAACCTTCTTTACTCTCCGGTTTAAATTTAATTAAATTCACAAAATTCTCCTATTGCCGTGACTTTGAAAATTTCTTCTTCTTCATTTTCACACGCCTTTTCCCCACCCATCTATAAATACGCTCCTCTCCCTCTTCCCAACAATATATCGATCCACTTTTTATTCATCAATACATACATTAAAAACTCCAAAACCGATAAATATATTTCTCTCTCTCTCTCTACAATCCTAAAATGGTTGATTTTGAATGTAAAGCAAAGATGATCACCTCCACCACTCCGAAAAAATCACCCAAACTCTCTTCTAAGCTCAGAATTTCGGTACCACCACCGATTCGCGTCATCGGAGATTCATCTCCGGTGGCGTCCGAATCGGATTGTTTGGCGTACGAGCACTTCATTCGCCTCCCGGAGTTGAAGAAGATATGGAATTCAACCGAGTTTCCCAGCTGGAAAAACGAGTGCATCCTTAAACCGGCTTTGCAAGCTTTGGAAATCTCCTTCCGGTTTGTTTCGACCGTGTTATCCGATCCTAGGCCGTACGCCAACCGGAGGGAGTGGAGGCGGCGTCTTGAAGCGCTAGCCACCAGTCAGGTTGAGATAATAGCGCTTCTTTGCGAGGACGAGGAAGCAGACGGTGAGACACGTGGCACAGCGCCGGTCGTTGATTTGAAATCCTCAGATGGCGTTCTGGCTCGCGACGGAAGCGCGACGGAGGTGTGGAGGCTCTCCGAGGACACGACGGTGGTGAGCAGGACAAGCGAAGCGAGCCTGTTGCCTAGGCTGGCCGCGTGGCAGAAATCGGAAGCAATTGCGCAGAAGATTCTGTACTCGATCGAGTGCGAGATGAGACGGTGTCCGTACACCCTAGGTTTGGGCGAACCGAACCTGAGCGGGAAGCCAAACCTCGACTACGATCTAATATGCAAGCCGTACGAGCTGAACAGCAATTCGTTGAAGAAACCTCCCTTGGATCTCGAAAACCACGAGAACCAAACGCTCTACACCACGCACCAGATCTTAGAGTCGTGGATCTTTGCTTCGCAACAGCTTCTCAACAGAATCACAGAACGAATCGATTCGAAGGATTTCGAAGAGGCATCGAACGACTGCTGGATTCTCGAAAAGATATGGAAACTCCTAACCGAAATCGAAGACTTACACCTGCTCATGGATCCAAACGATTTTCTACGATTGAAAAACCAGCTGTCGATCAAGGCGTCGTCGGAATCGGAAGCGTTCTGTTTCAGATCGAGAGGACTGGTATCGATAACGAAGCAATCGAAGGAGCTTAAACACAAGGTTCCGCACGTGCTTGGGGTTGAGGTGGACCCGACGGGAGGGCCTAGGATCCAAGAGGCGGCGATGGAGCTGTACAGGAAGAGAGAAGGAGGAGGATTTGATAAGATTCATCTGCTTCAGGCGTTACAGGCGATTGAATCGGCGTTGAAGAGGTATTACTACGCGTATAAGCAGTTGATTGTGATCGTAATGGGGAGTTTGGAGGCGAAAGGGAATCAGGCGATCGTGAGCGTTGATTCGAGGGATGCGTTGGCTCAGATCTTTCTGGAGCCGACGTATTTTCCGAGTTTGGATGCGGCGAAGACGTTTCTGGGACACGAATGGAGTCACGAGCATGGTCGGTACAGTCCGGAGAGACGAACCAGGGCGCAGAAATGAAATAGGAGTCGAAGAGAGTCAACTCAGTTGGACTCGCGTTCTTGACACGGTTGGGAATGGTGTACTGTTGTATACGTATACTTGGATTAGGCTTTTTTTTTTTTATAATTTTTTTCGGGAGAGTATTTATTATGAAATGTGATTCTTTACCACTACCATTGATAATCGATTTTGTATACAATATTAATAGTAGTCCCTCCGTGCCAAATTGCATTGCCCCTCATGGAGTGGGTGCATTTTTCAGGCGAAAAATAAACATGTTTATCAAAACTTTCTTGGGAAAAAAATTACACAAAAATTTTCTTCTCAATGAGATCTTTAAATTGATGTAAAGTTTGTTAAAAAAATTAATGCTTATACATTATTTTTTGAGTGCAAAATGTACGCATTTCTAAAAGGGACAAGTAAATTAGGACGGAAGGAGTATGATTTAGCGCACATGGGTGGGGGCACGATGTGTCGAGGGGATGCACCATGTGTTGAAGAGTTCAAACAAACCTCCTCCTCGGCTTAGAAAATAAATTAAAATTAAGCCTAATTAATACACAATAAATATGTTTATTTTATATAGAGTTTTATATACAATTTTATATTTTATTTTCTTATGTTTTTATCATTGTTGCACTTAAATTATGGAACCGCTCAAACATCTCTACGTACTTGGAATCAGGGACTTTGCTGTCTACATAGGTAATTTGAACCAGGGACTGTTGTCCACATGGGATGATAGGGCGTTCGTTTTGAGAGTTTTTAAGGGGGTTCCTAATTGTGTTGTTAAAGTCCTGTTTAACACTCAGTTGATTTATTAATTGTTTGGGATCAGAAAAAAGATTCAAACCTCGTGGTATTCCAATAATGTTTTAATATGGGTTCCTACAAAAAATGAACTCTATCCAAATGTCGGAAAGTGCTTTTTCAGATTCCTAGGGAAAACGCCATTTTTGACATCTGATTGAGTTAATTTTTTGCTTGAACTCGTAAAAAAAAAATTTGAAAAATAATGAGCGGTTTGAATCATCTTTCATGAAATCTAAAGTGGGTTAAAAAAAATCAATAAATTAAATGAGTGCCAAATGAGGCTTTAACAACACATTTAGGAACATCGTATAACTACTATTTTGTGTACCTTCTTAACATATGTCAGAAACTCGAAATAATCCTGATCTAAACTTTAATTTCTTTTAGTCTATTTAAACTGAGTTACCTTCTCCTCAGGGACGGAGCCATAAATTTCACTACGCAGGGGCGAATTTTTTTCCCAATATATTTGCAGGGGCAAGGCAATATAGTTCATAGGAAAATTTCTTTTTTTTTATATAATACTAGAGGTTTTTTTTTCTTTACAGGAGCGACTGCCCTTGCTGGCCCCCTTTGGCTCCATCCCTGCTTCTCCTGGCTATCACGGCCAAGATAGTCGGGTTGATCGTTCAACGCGTAGGGTTTGCTCGATAACATGTGACCCAAAAATCGTATATAAGTATATATAGGATTTGACCACATAATCTCGGCATTTGACTTTGTTTGATTTCAAAAAGAAACCGTCAATATTTCTTACCAAAAAAAAAAACAAGTCAATATTTCACTTCCGCTGTGCATGTGTGCAGCCCACCTCTCTTGCGAGGACGAGTGTGTGTAACTGTTTGTGTGTGGTAGTAGCAAAGTTGATATTTAAAAAAGGCCTCGTGGTGATCAAGAGCCAGCACCACACTTCTGTTGACATGGCAATTCAAGATTTCAAGTCCAATACTCCTACTAAAGTCTTTTTAATGGGATCGGGGGGCGTGTTGTGAGTAATCTTGACTATTGATCTCCGCAATCGATGGTTTAGATTCGCCTAAGCACTTTTACCGGTAAGAATATACAAACTTATGTGAACCATTGATTTCCGAAACAGACGGCTCGAATGCTCACTACACGCCTATAGCGACAGGCCCCCTGGATCCTCTTTAATGATGCTTAAATTATTTGGCAAGTATTGTTTCAAATTTGCATACATCTAGTCATCTGCATGGTCTCATGAGATGTTATTTCCGTATACGTTCTTGACAAATGTTTTGAGTTCTTTCTTGAACTACGTTTGAAATTATACGGCTCTTAGCTTTTTTTTTTTGTCTTCATCGTACTTGAGCCAAGGAGGTAGCTAGCTTCTCTTGACTACGCCAAACTAGACATAATTCGGTTAACAGTTCATCGCATAACATTCATTAACACAAGACAAGCTGATAAAACATAGTACGATTTTGTCACATATCTCTGAACTAGTTATAGCCAACGTGTTGCGTACGTCACTGCGTGCTCAGTGATGAAAGAGTGCTCCATACATAAAAGCTCTTCTTTGATTTTATCTATTCTGCACCCTTAAAATAAAGGGAAGTAAAATATTTGAGCTCATGCTCGTTCGCGCAGTGGAAGTCTTTAAATCGCATTCGATGTGTATTTCCGTTTTGGGCCTTAAACGACGTGTACCATACGTATACACCCAAAAAAGTTAAAAAGAATGAGATCCCCATGAATATTCTTTATTCACGAGAAAATTCCTTATATGAGATCAATTGCTGCATAATGTTGCTGGTTATGAGATCCCCGTGAATATTCTTTATTTGAAGTCCTGGAGAAAGTAGAGAAATAATACCCCGTTCAGTACCCATAACAATCTCAAATTCTTTTGGCCACTTGAATACTACTCTTTTACAATGAGCAAAATCAGGCATTAGATGCAAAAGCCTTCCTAATTTTCTTGCCTCAGCTGCAAAATTAGGATGAACTTCTAATTCGACCAGGTAGCAAATTCGGGATAGAGAATCATCTAATCACGCCTTAGATGCAAAAGACTATGTAATTTTTTTTCCTTCGGTGATATTTTTGAAACGGGGGGTGGCACGTGCCACCTCCCCTCTCTTGGGCTCCGTCCCTGAGTCTAATGTCATGTTCAGAAGATTGGTTTATCATTCTATGGAATACAGCAACAAGATATAAGAAGCAGCACATGTGGGAAGAGCGTGAAATCGTTTTTTGTTCGAGCATCCCTATAAACAGTTCGAGTTTATAGTCTTCTTGAGATGGGGAATTTGGATTGAAGCAAACCAAAAATGGGTTCGAAAGGGAAGCGAGGTTTCATTAGAAGGCCGCGGGCCTTGAGTTGTGTTCCTTGGTAGCTGTTTTCATTAGAAGCTTATGTTGATTTCTGCAACACACCCTCTCTGTTGCAATTATCCAGAAAAGGGGGATAAGGTTTTGGAGTCAGACCCCTATACAGGAAGCACAACTTGGCTTTTTGAACCAAGGGAAATGGTTCTGTGTTCTGCTCTTGAGTTGGCGTTTAGTTGTTATTTTCAGTTTTACTGGTGGTGTTGGGGTAGTGATTTGGGATCATAATAATTTGTCCAGCAAAAGTGCATTCTCCATAGTACGATGAAAATGCCTAATAAACTTAAATATTTTGTTCTTCACTTCCAACAAATAACTGGGTGATTCAACGGACTCATCAGCAGTTCTTGTACCAACACGGAGACTGGACTCTCCACACATAAATTCCAAAAAGTTCTCCATGAAATACAGGAGATTCAAACAAATTCTTCTTTTCAGTTGAACTTAAACGCCAAGATTTAGCACCCATTTTCCTACACATTCAAGAGCAAACATAGAGAATAGAACCCAAAATTAAACAGGCCCTTTTTCCAATTATCTATTTCATCCTCCTTAAAATACACAATTTAGCTTCATATGGGAATCCGAAAACACATTAAACATCAGCAATTATTATTGGAATACATGAACTAAGAAGAGTGACTTGCTAATGTATCAATTCTTAGTAACTTCCTTCGGTTTAGTTCATGGCAATTCTACAAACTAAGTTGAAAGAATGAAAAATTCGGATGGCAGGGGCTGAATCTATAAAACTGTGTCCATCTACTATATTTGCATGTTCTTGGATTCTTACAAACTACTCATTGGAGTTTTGAAATTGTACACTATTTTTCTGCTTTTTGGTCAATGCTGTTTGTTATGTGCAAGCCCTCTAATTATTCCAGCGTACAAGGAATAGAGCTTAGGTATTTTCACACTTGCATGTGTTTATTCTCAATATCAGATATTGTTGGATTTAAGTGATTTTATCCAACTGAAATATGAAATGAATAATAAGTATCAAAATAAAATTTTAAAAGATCATGAATTCGGTGATTCACGACTTTGCTTTTAAAGCCAAAGTGGCACACCATGGCCTGCCCGCCCTTCCCTCTTTCAAGTGCAGGTTTTGGATAATAATTGACTGGTATGATTTCAAACAGAAATTGTAAAAACGTCAAAAGACATGAAATCCAGTCATATATCTATGAAAGCCTAATCTGGTTCGAACTAGGTAGGTGTTACAAAATGAATAGTACAAATTATCAAAATAAGCCTCCCGGCGAACCAATTTGTTCAGTCAGCATGACAATACAAGTCGAATAGTACTAGAAGCCCAGGTGTAATATCAAATATGTAGTCATGGACTATACAGATCCAAGGAGCCCAGCAAAGTGAACAAAACCATGTTACCGTAACTACCATGAAAAACACTACTATAATGGTCTGAAAGACTGTAACTGCATTGAATATGAAGAACCCAGTAAAAATTACATGCTAGGTGATAAGAATACAGGAACTAATCTAAGTGTACCAGGTAACACAGGTTCTTCTCTCCATGAATACAAATTCCGTGGCAACTTATTTACAGAGGTTGGGACCAACTCAGTATCAGCTAACTAATCAAACTAAACCAGTGGGAAATTAGAAATGTATTAGGTATGAGAAAATCAGCATCACCAAAACCAGATGTTGCGGCTGTCCACAGCTTTCAGGGACGTCGATACCAAGGGCATTCGTCCATATGCAGCCACAAACCTATTCACGCATTCTGACCTCCTTTCAATATGACCTCCCAAGCTACTAATTCCAGTTGAGCCGATCTCAAAAATTTTACCTGGTTAGCACATAAAGATTTATTGATATGTATGCAGTAACAGAACATCAAAACCTACGTGAAAAAATAACAGACATTTTCTACAAGCAGTGTGTTGGAACATACTCCATAGTGTAGTATGAATACTGAAACCAAGAATAAAGAGTGAGCCAGAAAATCAAATCGCAGAAAATATCATACCATGTCAATAATAATTTCCTGTAGTGCCATTTGATTGGCCAAAACAGTTAGGATGTTGATGCAATACCACACTTGTCTTACCGTGTTCTCCATAAAATATGTATTGCATTCAAAGCGCCACAAAAGGAAACACGACCCCATTCACAAATATGATAACCACACTTGTCTCCACCCAAAAACTTATGAATAGGATAAATGCGGCAGCTGTTTCACGACCTTGTGACACTGAAGTAGGCATAAAGGCTGTGCTTTATTTCAATTCAACACCTTGCAATGAATTCAAAATTTCAGTCTAGGGCTTCGAAAATTGAATTTAACATGAATGAGAGAGAGGTACTCTAACCAGAGCACCTCCCCTTTCCATCTGCCCCACCTCCTAAATTCAGAGCTCTAAAAAATTCCCTCGAGGAGCAGCAATTTTCCTATAACCAGGTCTTCAGGAGCAATTCTATTGCTAGATCAAGGTTTTGCTTACAAGCATCAGACCACATGTAAATTGTAATACCGGATCTATTCCTTGGACCACTCGCCCGCCCTCCCTCTCCAACTTCCAGGTCAACAAAAATATATAAACCAATCCAGCAGAAGCAATACTCCATCAGAGGCTGTATCATCTTAGATATCACTATTAACTGTGTCTTGGAGAAAAGTCATTTTACCATTGCTCTAAAACCAGTTTGATAACTGCCTCCAGTATAACTTCTTCCACTTATAAATAGTAGAAACAGAACCATAATTAGACAACATGTGTAAGAAGTAAGAATAAAACAAAAGAAAATTCAGATTTTTTTCCTTCCTATTTCTAAAGAAAAATAGCATTCTGTCAGCAGCCAGGTTACGAGCAGCAATGTTTGGATTGAGGAGATTCGATGGTAGTATGCGTGCAATGAGTTTTTCTGTATTTAGTAAATAAAATAGAGACGTGCATAAATGCTCAATCACCATAGACTGTCGTCCAATATTCGCCCAGATCTCTTACCCCTATACTGTTTATGAAAATATTTACTTTGTGTACACAGAAAAAGCTCAATTCTACACTTGTTTGTCTGGGGATATCTGTTTGGAGAACAAAAAATGGGAACATGTTTGAGCCATCCTTCACTGTCATAACATACGCAGTAGTTGAGAAACGATGACCCAAGATGAAGTTATTGAAAAGTATGCTAAGGTGGACAGTTTGCATAAGAAGAAAGACAAACAGTAGAGCATGAAGCCTTCACAAGATTCTGAAGGACATGTTGTAAGCAATTTCTGGGCTTCTAAAACAGTAAAACCTTTTGAACTGTACTCAACCTTGTACTACCAGTTGTGTATTGCCATCTTTCCAATCCCAGAGTCTGACAATACAGTCAACCTAGAGGTTGCACAAGAGGTTTTGTCTTCCATTTTGCAGTTGCATCTTTATTTTTTGATCTGAGTTGCATCTTTATTGGATGACCAATTAACTACATAGGAATTAATTCCAATCATGCATGGGAGAAAACAATCAGAAGGCAACCGTAGAAGCAACCAAAACTATCAAAATGATAAAAAAAAAAAAAATGATGGTTAGGATGTATCATTACCTTTCACCCAGACTGAGGGAGCACCCGTTGCGTTTGCCACAAGGAAAGACATAGCTATATCTTCACAGTTCCTGGTGGATATATTTCACAATTCATATTCGAAATACAGCGATAGGTGCAAAAAAAGCGGAAGGATAAGAAGACAAACAATGGAAACATTTTTAAAGAAGAATGTCTCAAGAAGAAAAACCTGTTCTTGGCAACATATTCCCTAATGGATGCTGGCATCTCATTCGTATACAGACTGAGATACTTTTTGTGGAAGAACGCAGCCTTGGAGAGTACCATGCTGTATGTACCTGTCCACCAAACAGACCACCATCCTCCATATATGTAACGACCAGAATTGCCATTCTGCATGAAAGTTTCCTGATTTAGAATGCAAGTAAGACAATTAAATTTTCGCCACAAGGGTCTTTGGCAAACTGATTCTATGGTTTGTCTATTACAAACATAAATCTGAAGCAATAAACGGATTTAGATGGATGAAAAGGGCTACACGATGATATTATAGGGGATAGAAGTGTAGAACCAGAAACATCGTATCAAGCTTGATGTATCCGATGTCAGCACCTCATTCAAAAACAGTTTGCAACCATAAGGGTTGAGTACATTGGCAACATGTAAAAGATAACATTGAGGATGGTGCGTCTGACAAAATGAAGGACAACGAGGACATGGAATAGTGTAGGCCATACAACATGTTCAAACCATAAGATACACTGCACCAAAATCAGGGAATATACTCGGGCTCACAGAAGAGCAGGGCAGACATCAATTTCATTCCTTGGTGCAGTATACAATGGTGCTTGACTTCATAATAAACACATCACTCGTTTTACATTTCTTCTCTATGCACGCAGAGCACATATTCATTGTAATAGGTAACCGCAGAACACATATAAATTGGCTACCATCTTCTCCACAAAGGGTAAAGCAGTGTAGACTCGACAAATTTGGTTAACTGCTTAAACAAATAAATAATGCTTCCACCACCAACTCTATTCTAGCATAGCTCTCAACCCTTGGACATCTGGCTTGTTGACCAAACTTCATCGGTTGTACATAAATTCATTACCTACGGGCTACGGTATAAGCAGAACTGATAATCATCAAACAAGAGGCATTTGCCTGGGAACTCCAACTAAATATGGTCTTGCAGCCATTTTAAAATGGTTCATGACTATATAAACCACCTAGATAACTATTCTAGAATTGTCCATGCAGGACATCAATGGAATAAATCCTAGTCACCTTGTTAGCATGATTCTAAACAATCACACAATGGCACGATGGTGTGTGCATCTCACTCCTACAAACTGTAGAGTTAAAAGGAGAAAAGCAGCAGCCATTGCATGAGAGTCCCCCAAGGCAGCTCCAGTCAACATGTTAAATCATAATGACTCTGGAATGCTATTTACAGTAAAATCAACAAATGCTACAGTGTTTAACACAGAGAGCTTCAAATCTGCGGATCAATTTCAGAAGTAGAGAGAAAACACATAAGGAGTTCAGTCATAGGATGACGAATTGCAAGAAAAAAATCCAACAAATACGAGAAAAGGAGCCCAAGTAAGAAGAAAAGCACATGCAACAGACACATACCGATTTATCAATCCAATGCATACGTGGCACCCATCCCACCATTGCATTTGGTGCAGTTCGCCAAACGCTGAAAGCAAATTCCACCGTAGAGCAAGGGAATATGATGTCGTCATCGATGGATAAGACAGCATCTGTCCTCAAATCCTTAATTTCTTTGAACCTGTTGTTCAGACTGTCTTCTTTATGGATGTCAAATTTCAACTCAATCTGTCTGCCATCTCTAGATTTTGACTGAACAACATGGGTTAAGAATTTAACAAGATTATCTGATGGAAGATTAGGCTCACTCCACACTATGCGGATTGAGTCAAGCCCACGACACGATGTATAGTGAGAAATTGATTGCTTCAATAGATCATTTCTCTTCCACGTGTTTATCAAAAGAGCATATCCCCTCCTGTAACATAATTTGGAATAAGACCATGTCTTCTGACAGAAGGAAGAAAAGAAACTGCGAAGATGGAAAGAAAGCATCTTTTATATGCTCACCATAAGAATTAAGAATTACTTTTATTCTCTAAATACCAGTGGTTCGCACAGTCGCACCAAATACCCGTAATTCCTAGCTAGCTCTCTCCAAACACATATCTATATCCATTTGTATCGTGAGGGTTGTGGTGTTGGACTGGTAATCAGGTGTAGAGACCATGACAAAATGACTACAGTGCGATTGGCAAAAGAGGTGTGCCACAATATCAAATGCCCCAACAATATGAATACCGAGTGCGATACAGGCAAGGTTCTGTAAACAAAACTTCCACAAAACCAAACTTACATATGCAGATATAGTACTGTCTTCAATACTACCATCCACAACTTGCATTTGAACTAGAATTTCACATCTGCCCTATTGGTGGTGGCACACAAACAAAATTTCCAAAATTGGGAGCCCACTCCAAAGTCCAAACTCCAGAAACAAGTTCTATCTCTATCCTCAATTTTCATCTCACCCCATATCAGAGTTGGGCTATCAACGAAGTCACTGTGGCAATGCATTCGCCAATATCAGGTTACAGGAAATAAAATGAATCTGAGATGACTGTTGGGTGTCCAAATCCCTTATGTGGCTACCCGAAGGTTCAAATCTACCAGCGCAATCTGTGAAATCTACGAGGTGCGAATGTGCGATCCTTTGCACCCATCACTTCCAAAAAACTAAAACACAAAGCACTTATAAACACAAATACAAAACTAAGAGACCAAAACTCATGAACCGAAGCGCAATTTCCACTACCATTTATAAGCACTTACAGCAGATCCTATCATGCTAATGTACTCAACAAAGAAACAATTTTAGAATCTCCCGCGTTCACAATTTTCTACCTTCCCACATGCCATTAAACCTCAATCAGCATGATTACGAAGTTAAGTAGACGACAAACATAAAGTTGAGTATATCCGTCGCTTATAATTTCACAGGATTTTTTTTTTGAATCAATTGGTACTCCCACCCATATATTTCCAGAAGATGCAGAACCTTTATGGCACTCTAATGCGCCAAAAAAATGCCAAATAAGGAAATAACTAAAAAAATCCGTCTTATTATCATTGGGAAAAGAACTCAGACTGCTATTAATCATTTAAAAACCCTTATTTACACCATTTTAGGAACCCAATGTCTCAATTAATACAAACAAATCCAAATTATCAAAAGGTAAAATTAAACAAATACTACCATATCATTACTTGGAACACAACGCACCTCGGACCGGTGAACGAATTGATAGAAGCAGTTTGATCCGTCCATCCCATAAACGGAGCCGTACGGGTGGCGAACAAGGCGAATACCACGCAACAACACAGCAACAACTTGATCTTAGCAGATCCAACGGCCGAGATGGCGACCTGCCGTAGTCTCGTCGCCGTACGTCTCCCCAGCAAGCTACCTCTCATCGCCGCCCCTTCTGTCTATATATACACCTATCTATATATAGATGACAATAACAATATAAGGCGTATTGTATGTATGTATGTACGTATGTGTAGACTGTGTGAAACTCGGGAACTCGCCGGTTCGATCTGAGTCACGGGTGATTCAGGAACCGGGTGACTCTGCCGCCGGAGGTTAAGAGTTGCCGACGATGGGAGTGGGGGAAGGAGAAGAGTGGTGGATGGATGAATGTTTGTGGTGGTTTTAGTTTTGGTTGGGTTAACGGGCAGAGTGAGGTCACCCGTCTCATCATTTGTGCAAATGACACCACTCGTCTCATCATCATTCTATTCTTTTTCCTTAATTTTTTTTTTCTTTCGATGTCAGGAGAACGAATCTAAAGTACAGATGAGATTGTACACATAGAGCTTGTTTGGTTGCTGAAAATGAAAGAGGGATGCGGAAGATTGGGTTATTTAAGGACCCTGATAGGGGTACCGACTGAATAGGTACAGAAAACGCACAGATGGCACACGGGGACCCATTTTTGGGTCCCACACAAGTGATCCGAACCGTTCATTATTTCTAAAAACATTTTCCGAGTGCCCCCACAAAATTTCAGCTCAATCGAACGGTGGGAAGTGCACGAACCAAAGTCCCACCGTTTCGGATCACTCGTGTGGGACCCAAAAGTGGGTCCCCGTGTGCCATCTGTGCGTTTTCTGTACCTCTCGTTCTGTACGAGTACGTTTATCGGTTATTTAATCATGGTCCCATACCTCACTCATGCTTTGGCTGTCAAAATCAATCCCCTGACTAATTAGCCAACTGGCTAATTAGTCATGTCCCTCCCTGACTAAATACAAGTAGGGGGGAGGGGTGTCCATGTTTAGTCGGGGAGATTAGCCCCTCAATTTACCTCCCTACCCCATGTAATTTTCTTCGGATAAAAAAATAAAGTACTTCCGCATATAATTATTTATTTATTTTTGTACCAAATTAAACTACTAATAGAGATATTTAATTCGATACAAAAAAATAATGTACTATTTAATCCCTCCTTCTTAATTGTGGGTCCACTCTTCTTATTTAATCACTCCGACTATTTTATCCCCCTTACTATTTAATCCCTCTTCAACCAATACGTCATCCAAACGGGCCGATAGGGTACCAACCGGCTCGGGGTCCATCTGTAGGTCCCACACGAATGATCCGATCCGAGTCATTCATTCATCTTGAAATAATTTTTGGGTCGTTCTCTGAGAAATTAGCTCAATCCGATTTGGTAAGTAGTTAATCTAAAATTCGCAGTTTCATTCAAGATTTTGAATGAAACGGAAGAATTTTTTTATCAACCACTTACGCACGTGAGATTGAAATGATTTATCGCATGACCACTCGAAAAACTGTTTCAAGATGAATGAACAGCTCAGATCATTTGTATAAGGCCCATAAGTAATCCCCGAGCCGGTCAGTACCCCGTTTGTACAATCTCATCTATATGTAAGGATTTACCCACGTCAGGACATTCATACCAAGTTACGCGCACCTCGATCAATTTTGTTCACCGGTTCTATTAAAGGTCATTTACATCGAGATCAGAAAATAAAAAAAAAATGAAATTTTATCATACACTTAAAAGTTAGTAAAACTCAAGCATCGACCTGATGAGCTGTACGGCAGTAAATCCGCAAACCAATTGGAATAACTTTAGGGCCACCATAATTCGTACAGCCCGTAGAAGTGCCACGTAAATTCGGATTCGTTAAATCTATTCCGTTCACATGGTGGGGGGAGTTTGGTTCATGTGTGAAGCGTGTATACACGGGGAAGAGAGTGAGTTGTTTTTTTGTTGTCGGTCAGACCAACATCACCGTTGGATGTGGATTTTCCTTTTTCATGTACCGTTGGATGTGGACTTTGTAGTGGCTTCTTTGTGTTTCCTTTTTTTTTTTCCCCACAAACTTTGTTGCTGGTTGGTACGACCTTTTTGGTTGTGCATCCCCACCACTGGACTTTTTCTTTGTCACACAACCATGTGATTCCAGCTTTACACGGTTTTCTTCAGAAGTTTGTCTGGTTCCGTTGGATTTTACATTCAAAAACACTTTTTTTTTTCAGGAAAAAAAAAAAGGATTTTTATACGGTCCGCCCATTGAGCGTATGGTACGCCCGGAACAAAGCCAGACTTTTGGCAGGATTGTTTTGATTGTTCTAAAAGGACTTTTACGGTTTTACCTCTAACGTTAAATGACCATATTGGCCTGCCTCATTCATAGAAGAGGACATCCTGTAGTGCACTGCCGCATTATAGGGTTGCAGTACGGCATCCGAGCCGTTGATCGCGCAATCAACGGCTCAGATTTCATTTTGGTGCTTGCTGTTGGAAAAAACTTGATTTTTATCATTTTTAATCAATTATTAAAGTGGGTCCCACACTTCCACGTGGCCGGACCCACATACCGTCGTATACGTCTTGGTTAGGAGATTAAGACCGAACACTCGGTTGGCCAAAATCAAGTCAAGGTGAATGCGAAATTGACCTTTAAAAGTGCCTACATGAGCTTGGTAGAAGGGGGAAAAACACTTGTCCCACATTGGTTGTGGAGAACAAGTTGATTGGGTATATTTACCCTTAGTTTGACTTAAAGGGTTGGGCCCTTAGGGTCATGGAAGTTTTATAGGGGGAGAAGACATGGACAAAGTGGGCTTTATACCGCGCGCCGCCGCCGCCGTCCGACCGGGCCAGGTTGGGTTGGGTCATTAGATAAGATGGGCTTAGGCCCAAGGGGTTCTTATCTTTTTACTGAAAATTTATACGGATTGGGTCGGGTCGAAACCGGTCCGTTTCAATTAAATTTCTCCCTTCTCCTTACCGAAGTAGTGTGCCGAAATTTTCTTTTTCCCTTTCCAGTGCGTCTGTTCGTGAACGGTCATCGGACATGACTGTTCAATTCCGGCCAGTTGCGTCCCGTCCCGAACAGCCGCGTCTCTCCGTCTTGTACCTTTCCGTTCGGGTGCCTATTTATCTATAAATAGGACCCTCCTCCTCTCATGCATTTCATGTTTTTCCTTGCATACATTTTGCATATCATTCCGCATAAATATCTGAGAGTTGCTGCGTAGTTTTCTGGTTCGATTACTGCAAAGATTGGAGTGCTACATCCGTGCAGTGAAAACCGGGTAGTCCTGGGAAACAGACGTCTGCGTAGTCCATCAGCACCGTAGTGGAGGACGAATCTGTTTTAAGGACAGAGTATTCTAATACTTGCCCCGGTTCTTATTCGAGTCGTCTTTTACCAAATTCTGGTGTACTGAATTTGGTCCAGTAAGTTTCTGTACATTTTAATTGTCTCTGTTTTTGTTGTTTTTTCCAGATTATTCGCAACCGAGTTTCTAACAATTGCATGATCCGAGCCGTTCATTGCCGAAATGAAAATTTAGCAAAATCTGATATCATTGAAGACTTTTTTCAAAATTCGTAGAGCGCTCAATGAATTCTAGAAAAAAAAAAAAGAAAAAAAAGAACTCATCGATATCGGATTAAGTTAATTTTTTACATGAACCCATAAAACACATTCTAAGAAAAATGACCGATTTAAATCATTTTTGCAAGATCCAAAAAAGCCCCGAAAAAAATTAATAAATTATTAATTTGAAATTAAGTGGCTCACCTTACAAATTATTATGAAAAAGCCGGGCTTAATTACTTCAGGTCCCTCAAAGATAACTCAAACCATGAGTTCTTAAAATATTTTTATATGGGTACCTGAAAAAATTAGCTTAATCCGACATTGGTAAGGAGTTTCAGAATTCATAAAGTGCCTCGGATTAAGCTTGTTCAACCCAAAATAATAGAGTTCGAGCTCTGTTCTTTATTAGGCTTAATTTACCGTACACCCCCTAATCTATCACCGTTTGTCACTTTCACCCCCTCATCTATAAAATCCAACACTTTCACCCCCTGAACTATCAAATCCAATACATTCACCCCTTCTGTTAGAAAAAGCTACAATTTGTTATGAAAAATGGATGGAACTTTAAAAGAATACCAAAACTACCCTCTCCTTTGGCTCCCACTGTATTTAAGGGACTCCCCCACTTCAAGTACTCCCTCTCTCTCCATTGTCTCTCTCACATAGGAGAGGAAGAAACCCAACCCAACAAAATTGTAAGTCTCTCTCTCTCTCTCTCTCTCTCTCTCTCTCTCTCTCCCTTTCCCCATTTCACCACCAAAACCCAGAATATTACTCTTTCTCTCCTCCCCCACACCCATTCTCCCTCAAAACCGGTCCCACAAATGGTACCCTTAAACCAGTCCCACAAAACCAGTACCCCCAAAACCAGTCCCACAGTCCCATTCTCCCTCCTCAAACCTAGTACCCGTAACACAGTACCCGTAACCCGTCTCTTTCCCCAACCAAACCCAAACCCAAACCCAAACCCAAACCCATAACCTGCCCCCTTAAACCCAAAAATTCTCCCTCTCCTCAAACCCAGAACCTACAAACCCTGAAACCCAAAACCCTCACAAACTCTCCTACTCCCTCCTACTCCCTCAAACCCATAAATCCTCCCTTCTACTCCCTTGCAAACCCTGAAACCTAGAGCCATCACAAACTCTCCTACTCCCTCCTACTCCATCAAATCCATAAATCCTCCCTCCTACTCCCTTGTTCCACCAGCCACGAGTCTTCCACCAAACCCAGAACTAGCCATGAGCAGCAGCTCTAACAACAATAGAAATAGTCAACACTAAAGCAACAACAATCAACAGTACAATGGAGAGGAAAAATGCTACTATGAAGAGAGGTTGGTGATTAGAACTTCATTAACTGTGAAAAAAATCCAGGGAGAAGGTTCCTTGGTTGTGCCAATTACAAGGTAAAATAATACGTTCACTTGAAATTCATTACGCTATTCAATAATTTGGTTGATGAAATCTAGCTTTGTTCATTTTCAGAAAATATATGGCTGCAATTATTTTGATTAGGTAGATTCAGAAATCAACAGCAGAACCTTGGAATATGCTAGGATCAAGTAAACCAAGAAGGATCAACTAGAGAGACAAGTCAAGGTGTTGGGAAGACAAAAAAAAACATCTGGAAGAAGAAAATGAGGCATTGATAATCAAGATAGCAGAGTTGACTGAGCAGAATTTCAACTTAATAGCTACTAATGTTGCTAGACAACCAAAGGTTGGATCAAGGAAGCATACAAACAACATAGCAGTGGTGCTAGTTCTCGTAGTAATTGCGTGAGCAATTGGTGTCCTTGTGTCAAGTGCAATGAACAACCGTAAGAGCAAACCATTGTATCTAGCCCATGTTGGATGAATGAATGAATTACGAATGAAAAAGATCCATGTTTTTGTCCATAATTCATCAAGCACCACATGAATTACTTCTATTCTTCAACAGACAAGGATAACATAACAGAAATAAAGGTGGATAACATAGCATAACAGTTGCTATACATAGCCAAAATAGTTGTACATAGCATACCAGTAATGACATCAAACATTTGTACCTCTTAATACATAGCCAAAACACTTGCAAACAGGAAATTAAAATCAGTTCCAAACAGTTTTGAGTACTTCTGCAACACAATATTCCAAAATAACAATTACACACTATTTCAAGTGGTAGATTTTTCAGTTCCAAGCCAAGGCAATATCCTAAAAAACAGTTACTAAACTACAGTAGTAGCAGGCTTTAACAAAACAGGCTTCTAAACCACATTTCAAGTGGTAGATTTTTTAGTATTGCTGGGTGTTGAAGTTGCTCCTTGGGAGTAAGGGGTAATAGTGCCTGCCATTGTGGCACTCCCACTAGCACTACCACTGGCACATGATGCTGCAGATGACCTTGGTGATTCAGTCATGAAAATGGCATTTCCTATCCTTGTAGGTCTCATGAATCCCTACATCAGTAAAAATTATTATGTTATGTATTGATTTTGGATAATGATTTTATACCATGGATTAAATATAAACCATGATGGTGGATTGTTCATACCTATTCCCACCAACGGGTATGTCCAAACTAAATGTAAATTCACCCATTTTCTGCAAACAAAATATAGACAAACAGAAAGATATTCAAAATTTAGGGTTTCACTATTAATTAGGATTAAGGTTCAGAAAATGTCACAACTTTTGGGTTAGGGTTTCCAAAATTTCAGAATAGGGTGGGTTTGAGTGATAAAGTAGGTTGTTAGGGTTAGGGTTCCAAAAATTAGGCTTTCAGAATATCCAAAATTTAGGGTTTCAGCATTAATTAGGGTTCGGGTTCTGAAAATGTCAAACAAATTTTGGGTTAGGGTTTCAAAATTTCAGAATAGGGGTGGGTTTTCAATTTTCGAACACTGAACACTGTGTTTCATTCTTCTCGGGTTTTGAACGAAACATTTTAGATTTGCGTCGGGGAGAGAGAGAGAGAGAGAGAGAGAGAGAGAGAGAGAGAGAGAGAGAGAGAGATGGACTGCGTGTAGTAGGTTCGAATACGTACTTATAGGCGTCGTATAGTAGGTTCGAAGCTACAAAGTTCGTCATTTGTCATGGTCACTGCATCGGGGAGAGAGAGAGAGAGAGAGAGATGGACTTCGTTGTTCATGGTGATGTCGTTCATAGTGATGGAGAAACATGGATTGAGAGGGATGAATGATGGATTGCTGAAGAGAGGGTGAGATAGATGATGGATTGCTCGATCGTCTGTGGAGAGGGGAAGAGTTAGAGAGAGGATGGAGGATGGAAAAAATCAACTCATTTGGATATCGGTAAAGGCTTGATCGGTTCATTCAAATTTATCCAGTAAAATCTGACAGGAATCAACTAAATGAACTGATCAAGCCCTTACCGATATCCAAATGAGTTAATTTTTTACAGATAATCTTAAAACCATGTTTTAGATAAATTGAGCGGCTCCGATCATTCGTGTGGGGTTTAAAAAAAAGAATTTGTGTCAAATGTTGTGTTATTCGTTGTGTTAACGGAACCGCCCCCATATATATATATATATATATATATATATAATGGTCTTTTCCAGCTATTCCGTACGTTAACGGCGTTATGGGCTGATGGATTTTGATAGTTCAGGGGATGAAAGTGTTGGATTTTATAGATAAGGGGGTGAAAGTGACAAATGGTGATAGATTAGGGGGTGTACGGTAAATTAAGCCTCTTTATTATCGAGGTACAGACATGTGGTGCCTGCCCGACACCCGTATTGCTCCCATAAATGAGATAAGTTCTACTGACCAAAAAAAAAAAAGAAACTTCAAATGATGACTGATGAGCCGAGGTTTTATAACAAAGGATTCTTGATACTGAACTCATTCAACAAGGGTTTTTTCAGAATTTATAGGGGTTCTTTCAGAATTCGTAGGGTTCAAATTCGTAGGATGCCGTACGCATTCTGAAAAAGTCCTTATCAATGTCAGATTGAGCTAAGTTTTTTCAGATACCTATATGAAAACAATTTAAGAAGAAGTCACGGTTTAAATAATTTTTGAGAGACCCAAAGTAATAATTGAGCTTGGCGTTTTCATAATTTGTAAGGCAAACCACTTAATTTCAAATTAATAATTTCTTAATTTTGGGGGAGCTATTTTCAGATTATGAAAAGATGATTTAAATCGGTCATTTTTCTTAGAATGTATTTTTATGGGTTCCTATAAAAAATGAACTCAATATGATATCGTAAGGGCTTTTTTCGAAATTAATAGGGCGACCTGTGAATTTTTAAAAGCCCTTAACAATATCAAATTAAGCTAAATAAGTGTAGATACTCATAAAAAAACATTTAAAAAAAAGATCCGTGGTTTCAATCATCTTTACGAAACATGAAATGGGTCCCAAAAAATATCAACGTTCAGAATATAGCAACATTAGAAACCCAAAACATTAAAAAAAAAAAAAAAAGGCACCTACGTGCATGGGCAGTATTGTTGGCCCATGAATAAATGAGGGCAATATAGTCATTTAGCTTAAAAGGTAAAAAGCCATTTCAAAGCAATCAAAACAAGGCTGTCAAGCTTATCACATTTGGAAGCGTGTAGCTGCCCTTATAGTTCGCCCAATGGGCGTATGGTAGAAAAACAGGAAAAAAAAAAAATTAGACTTGCTCATTTTAAAAGTTACTCCCTCCATTCCAAATTCGTGGTCCCTCTTTTCATTTTGGGATATTCTAAAATATATGTCCCATTTCTAAAAACATCCATCAAAACAGGCTCACTTTCCAGTTTTACCCTTAAAAGGTATTTTTTCCACCTCAATTGGTTTGTCAATTATCTTTTATTTTATAACGGTTTTTATGATTTTGAAAACTTTTCATAATAAAACTAATTGATATCTATCAAACAAGATCCATATTGCATATGTTTTGAGTTTCATATAAAGTCTTTATCTCCAAAAAATTGGCCTCGTTAATATCGGCTGGACTTAAGGGCAAAACTGAAAAGACAATACAAAGTTTAACACCTTTTAATAAGTTGGATTCCTCAAAAGGGGAAAATAAATTGGAACGAAGGGAGTGTTGAGTTTTACACTTCTCTTTCAATTGTGAAAAGCACTAACTTCTGCCTTTATGGCGAAGGATAGTGTATAAAAGATTTATTAATATATGAAAATGTGTATTAATATATGTCTGTGAAAATATATTGTTATCCGTGAGATGTGTATTGAAATCCAAGCTCATTTATCTTTATGTTCATATTATCCTTTGCCCAGTGGCCGAGCTAGGATTAAGAATCCCGGGGGCCGAGTTATAACGAAAAAAACTTCAACATCAAATATCTTTCAACAATTTCACCCCTTCGAGTTTTGGTCAATTTCAATGATTTCAACCCTTTGAATTTTGGTAGGAAGATCTTCAGAAATTGGAGGATCAACGACAACAGTTGGCACAATTAGAGTATCAACATTAGAAGTCGGCAATGATGATTCGGCTTCTGAAATTCTGTCACTTTTTCTTTTGAAATATGTATCAATTCGATTGTTTTTCTCATCTGCATATCAAATGAAAGAGATGTATATTCTATCACATGTCCGATTATTTACAATAATGAAATATGGATCCATAATCAACAACTAAAACTAAAAAGGGGAGAGCCCTACATCACACTTGCACCCTTAGCAAGCACCACAACAACACAATCAAACAATAAAAAGGAGGAATATGAAATATTACCGCAATGACGTGAGAATGAGCAAATCAACACCACTAGAGAGAGAGAGAGAGAGAGAGAGAGAGAGAGAGAGAGAGAGAGAGATGGTTGCCGACCAATAACAACACCTAGATTAGCGACTGCAGCAAGAGATGACTAAAGCTAGGGCTTTTCCCGAGTGTAATACTGTCTATGTTCTCCACCAAAAAAACTGCACAATTCGCAATTCAATTTCGGGCTTCTCATATCAGAACAAGAGATCTAGGTCTTCAGTGTCTTGATTTATCCTCTTTCTGGTGGTTGGCAGTCACGAAACTGGTTTGTGGAGTTTGCTACTTTGCTTCCTAAATCTCATCAGTTAAAAGGTAAAATGGCAAACCTGATACATTTCTTTGTTGCATGAAGTGAAGTGGAGGAGAGAGTGTTCGGAGAGCAAAGAGCATTAGTGAGAGAGAGATGGCTGCCCTTTGCGCTGCCAATCTCCATAAATTCCCATTAAAGGTAGAGGTTTTTTTTTTTGTTTTTTTAAATGTTGTGTCTCTTGTGTGAAAACAGTGGGGGGTTGAATTCTAAAGAGTAAAGAAATTTTTTTTTTCATTTTTTTAAAAGGTGCAGGGTGGCCAGGGCCCACCCCACCTCTATGCTGCCTCCGCCCAATGACACTTCAATTAGTTGCGAATATGGTACCATTACACTTTCTAGTGTGCTAAATCGTTAGCCCGAAAGGGCCTAGCATATTACTCCCTCCGTCCCATAAAGTTTGACACTTTCACTATTCCAGCCCTATGAAAAAATTGATTATTGTAACGCCCCCAAGATTTGGGTACGTTAATAATTATTACAAACCACAATAAAGTTTAATCCTTAAACTTTAATACCAACAACAATGTCCTCAAATACTATATAAATAATAACCGGGGTGGTTCTAGGTCTTCGTCTATCCCTGCGCCGAGTCATTCCCCACTCTGGCAGCATTTCCCGCTCCATAGGACTGGTCCCCGTAGTAGTGTTCCTGTCCATCTGAATAATCTGACATAATACATCCGAGTCGCAAAGGCAACATCATGGTATTATGCCAGGGTTACACGAGTGCAACACCGTGAGCAAAGCCCAGTAGTTCACTATACTAAGCTTCTAAGTAGCAATTCTAGAACAATATGTTCGAAAACAGTATATAATACTTGTGAACAGTAAACCATGCAAAATATCATGCGTGTCAATGTGGATCAGAGTAAACATGCGCAGAAAATAGTATTTCGTTTCGGTATCTCAATCTGTGTCACGTGTCATTTCTCAAAACATGATCTCGGTTCGTTTCCTCAAAAATCGTACTCAATAATCAACCGTTTCCCAAAAATATCATTTTCTCGTATAGTGCCTCTTTCAGCATTCTTCTTCAAATTTCATACATCTCCCACCACTCGAAAGTTATTGGTCCGTTTACGCCTCCTTTCAGCTGACGGTACCAACCTTTCCGCTCGAAGCCCCGGTGTCGTGCATCACTGAACCTAACCAGTCTCTTTGCACGGTCCGTCCGCCCCGCGACTCACTCGACACAGTCCCGGCCGTCTCATATCACTGAACTTAACCAGTCTGTTTATGAGGTCCGTTCACCGTGTGTTGTACACGTGTAGCCCAACATCCAAGTTCTCTCAGCGAACCGGAAGTGGCGCTCCCGCTGCACTACCGCATCAATACCATTCCTCCAAAGTTCTCTCCGCGAACTTGAGGTGGCAACCAACATCTCAATCTCATCACATCATATCTCATTTCATTTCAATTCCCGAAAATTCTCATTTCATTCTCCGAAAAATTTCCATTTCATTTCAAAAATCCCATTTTCATTCTCACCTCTATTTTCTCACCAACCGTGATTTAAATCATTTAAAACTTCGTGTCGTAACGTTGCGTGTACGTGCTCAATGCTCAATCATGCCCATGCAATGTTCCAAAATCTTTCTCCAAAAATACTCATATTTCTCCATAACATTTTTCACATAAAATCATACATTTTTACACACTAACTTCTTCAAAAATAATATTCCTAATAGACATCTTTTCTCATGAAATCATTCATACAATATTTCTACAAAAATCATTTTCTCATAAAATCACACACTTTAATGCACTAACTCTTCCAAAAATAATATTTCCCAATATCTCCAAACTTTATTACCAATCACAAGAAAAATCTCATTTCTCCCTTTTCTCTCAAAAGAAAATTATATCTATCCTTTCTAGAAAAATAAATAAATAAATAACTTGCTCTTTCTAAAATAAATACACCAACTTTCTATTTTTTTGAAATTTCTTGTCATATCAACTATTTATATCTCTCCAAAATATATACTTTATTTTTTAGAAAAACTCACTCTCTAAAAAGTAATATTTTCATAAAAGTAATATTTTCATACGTAGTAAAATCACAACTTTCTAAAATAAACCATTCACTTCTTTTTCTCCACAAAAATCCATAAGATACTCACTAATTATTTAGTAAAATATTTCTTCAAAAACATCTTTTTAAAAATCTCTCTTTTCATTTTAAAAAGTAAAAATCACCACACTAACTCACAATAATTACATAAAATAATAGATCTTTCTTACTAGTAAGAACAAACTTTCACTAAACAAGATAAATCTCTCTACTAACAAAATATCATTTGAATAATAACCATGATTTAAATCAACACTAATTAATTAGTACTCCCAAGAAATATAATAATAGTAGAACTCTTTCTAGAAAACATATCTTCTAATTCACTTCTAATCAACTACTAATCATCTTCTAATTACCTTCTAATCACTTCTAATCTCACTAATCCACTACTAATTTCATGAAGAACTACTCAAATTAGAACCTCATTTCATGCTTGTAAATCTTTCTACATAAAAATACTCTTTCTTGAGCACAAGGAAATAGGCTTAGTAACTTGATACATGCACTAATTAGACCAATCAAGCTTCATAATCAACTCTTAAAACTAATTAGCTAGAACATCATACTAATTCTAGAAATAACTAACTAGAAGAGTAGTTTAGGAAACTACCTTGTTTTCCGGGTGTAAACCGGAAGCCGATTAGCACTCCGTTGGCGTAGAACTCTCCTTAATCTACCTTACTAACTTACTAATTAGCTTAGTAAGTAGCTAATTAGAACTAAAATAACTAGGCTAGAAGGTGGTAGATGTAGTGGTTTTGTTGGAAAATATGAAGACAAGTAGACAAGTGTAGGGTATATGGGGTCCAAATGAACAAAGTGGTGTCTATTTATAGCAAATGAGAACCCTCTCTCTCCCTCTTGAAACTCACGGCACACACACACACCATGTTGGCCGAACCATGCATGTATAGGGAGGGAATATGTGCATTGAATTGGCACATGGCAAGTGCACCACTTGCACTCTAGGTCTAGGCTAGGTTTAGGCTAGGAATCTTGGTACTAACTTACTTGTAAGACAAGTAAATGGGGAATCAAATGGGGTTTCTACGTAGAAATGCCTAGTGGGGGAAAATACGCCTCTCGCTGTGTAGGTTTTTGCACGGTTATCTCTGTTACGGGGTGTTTTTAGGAACAAATATGAACAATAAGCATGTGAGTGGAGTTATTGCTAGAGAATAGCCCTAATAGGCTAGAGATAGGGTGGAATATTCCTTCCTTAAATTAAGGAAGTATGTCTCTAGGTTACTTGGAAGCCAAGGTCAAGTATAGGTAGACTAGGTTGTGTAGGTTGTACACAAATGCATGTATTGTGTGGGTATGTATAGGTAACTCCAAAAATAACAAGGCTTGCTCTAACTAGTTTAGGGTACAAAACCTTAGCTTAGGAATCTTTCTAAACCCTCCACTTGCTTGCACAAGTGAACAATGCATTAAAACTATGCATGTGCAAGTGTACTTTCATACATGCACACACACACAACTCCCACTCTCTCTCTCTACCGATCTCTCTCTCTCTCTCTCTCCGTGGCTCTCTCTCTCTCTCTAACTTGGGAATATTCCAAGTTCCAAGACGCGAGGTGACCACTCAATGACGTACCGAACTTGGTTGAGTGAAGTAATGGTAATGGTTGGGTAGGTTTCGGGTACTAAACACGGTTCCTGGGTGCTACGGTAGTGTAACTGATGTGTTACTCGGTCTCGTACGCGTATATGTATGGCTCGATTCCGAGTTATTCGAATAAAAAGCATTAATTAATATTTTAATAGAAAAATATTTCAGAAATTTGGAATTTAAAAAAATTAATAAAAATTATTTAACGAAATTTTTATTTATGAAAATTAGGGTCATTACAATTATTTCTTTTAATCTATAATGTTTTATATAAGCAATATGGATCTAGTTTGATAGATTTTAATTAGTTCTTTTAAACGAAGTTATGAAAATCACATAAAACATTATGAATTGAAAGATATAGGCAATTTAAAAATGGCACGCACTCCCGAAAGTGTCAAACTTTAAGGGACGGAGGGAGTAGCAGCTTAAGAGGCTTAGTGCTTGGGCCAAATCGTATGCGGAGGGCCACCATGCGACATACAAGTCGAAGCCCATCATGAATCATGATTCACAGCCTACAACTAGGCTTGGTTGGGTTGGATGGCGCCCGACTCGAATCGATTCGAAGAGAACACACATTAAATAGAGTTTCAGTTTCATGTGACTGTCAAGATGCATGATGTCAATCCAAGAAGCGATAAGGGTAAGTGTCTAGCGCAAGCTTACTTGGACACTTTGTATGTATATATATATATAGTATAGTATAGTTCTAAATAGGGACGAAACTACTTGGGGGGAGGGGGGAGAGGGTGGTGGGGGCGGTGGCTATATATATGGGTGCGGTGGCTATATAGTATAGTTCTAAATAGGGACGAAACTACTTGGGGGGAGGGGGGAGGAGGGAAAGGGTGGTGGGGGCGGTGGCTATATATATGGGGGCGGTGGCTATATATATATATTTGGACTATAATGTGGTATGATTAATCTTAGAGGCGGCTTTAAGAAGAGCCCATGGTGGTCACCCGAACACCCTGAATTTTTTTTATTTTATTTAAGAAATACATGTAAAGATTTATTCATTTTTTAATTTTTGTCATTTTGAACACCCTAACCAAAATGTTTGAACACTCTACCCAAAATTTTTGAACACCTTACCCAAAAAGTTTGAACACCCAATCCCCATTGCGGAACTCACCATGGACTATTTGATATTAGGGAATAGTATAAATTGGATATTTGAGAATTTGAGTGTTTCTTTGTCTCTACACATTTAGCTCTAAGAGGTAAGAACACTTTTAACTCTCTCTCTTTAATCTATTTATACTTATTCCAATTGATTACTCATTACATTATAAATTATAGATCAATAATTTAATATATATGCACTATCTTCTTTTGCGAAACACGTTAATATATATGCAAATAGGGTATATAGACACAATAGATTTGGATTATTACATAGGCCATTCATAGCTTTGATTCTTTTTTAATTTTGGTTTGGTTAGTTGGAACCATGGACAAGTTTGTGATAAGAAAATCAAGAATGGTGCAAAGTCATCTCCTATTGAAACTTTCGATGATAACAAACCCCAAAACTTGTCGAAGCGAAGCCGTATTGACTTGGAATTGTTGTTTTTTGGTGGCATTGTTGTATTAGTAAGTTTTTTTTTAATGTACAATTATGATTTCTAGAGGACTCTTCTTAACTTCTTGGGGCCACCTGCACAAGATCTCATGGTTCTCATGGGATATTGGTTCTGCCCGGTCTATGTGTGTGGCGGGGCAGACATAGAACCTGAGATTAGTCGAGGTGTACACAAGCTAGCCCGGATCACCTAGTTATATAAAAAATAATTTTTAGAGGACCGTGGTAGAATTTATGAACACCCTCACGAGAATTCTTGGAGCCGCCACTTATTAATCTTAGAATGTGCTTCTTGCGTATTAAATACTTCTCTATTCCCCAAAAAAGTTTGGTCCGCAAAACAGGGACTAGAAAATTCATTTTGGTTCAAAGAAATTTTTACTTAACATCAACAGGTTCTTTTAATTTTTTTGAAAAAAACTTTCAATTCGTTCAAATAAAAACATATCCTTTATATTTTCTCGGTTTGAAGGATCGAACAAACTTTTGTGGAACGGTGGTAGTATATTAAACAAAATTAGTAGTTTACTTTTTTATTGTTAGAAATGTTTATTGACCTTTTTTTTTTATATTTTAATATTGGTATATTACAGCAAGTTGCAGTACAGGATTTGTTTTTTTGGGTAAATACAGTAAGGTACTAAGGTATACCTCTATTGAGCGTGACGGGTTTTTTTTTCCCTTCACCTGTAGACAGGAAGTGGAATTTCTTTGGTTAATCAAGTTAAATAGAGATTCCATTTTGACTACGTGGCACACAAGGAAGGGCAGGCGAGGACAGATAAATCGAACAGATGATCACCTAAGCCTGTATCTGGGGAGATAGCCCCTAATTCCATATGTCATCTGATCTCATCTTGACCAAATACTATAATCAGTGCGTGTACAAATATTATAATGCACTATGAAAATGCCATTGAAAAATGTTTTGGGATTAACTATCTGGTGATATTTTAATCCCTTAATATTCTTCTGGTGCCAAAATAGACCCATGACCGCCTAGATATATAATGTTTGTAAAATGGAGAGAAATTAAGTATTGAGAATTTTGCATTTTACTAGAACAAGTCAACTCGGAATAAAAAATTATTACCACCAACCATAGTACCGAATTAATTCGCTATTTGCGTCGCTTTGTGTTTATGCATTGTCACTATTTTTACTTTACCAAGTGATTCCAGTCCAGGTAAATACAAATATACAATCACTATCATGTTCGAAATCTTCAAACATTCTAAAAACTTAATAGATATTCCAAATCTGATATTTTATTCAGTTGATTGGGGTGTAAATTATACTTAGTCAATCGAACTAGATAAGAGGGTTCAAATCCCAATTACAAAAAAAGAAACTCAAAATTCTGAAAAAGAGAAGGTGAAAAGCCCCAATCGAGATGAAACACCTTTACATTTTGCAAAAGTGTGTTAATTGTTAGCAATTTTGCCTTTTGAAGTTGACATTTCTTTATTTATTTCATTTAAAAAGTAAATAAAAAAAATCTGCCCTTTTTGAATTTGACTTTGAGCCTTGGTTGTAAGTGTAACATTTCTAATTTTTGAAACACACCTATTCTAGTTTATATTTAGTGTACTTATAATTATTTAATTATGTCATTATGTTTATATTGTGAGTTTTGCTAGTGGAACCCAACCATGATCCTAGCCCAATTAGACTCAACCCTACTCCACTAGACATTGTTGGGGATGCAGACAACTTTCAGTAATAGTTGGGGTATATATCGTTATTTCATAAAATGTGGTTTCCGTGGTTTTTCTTCGTGTTGAGATTTTTCACGCAAATCTGCGTGTTTTTTTCTTGTATGAGCATTGAGAACTTTTTGTTTCTTTGTGATTCTAGTTTTCAAAATCTGTACGAGCATCGAGGATTGAACTTCTTGTTCGAATCCTAACAACGTCACATCATGTCTCGAAATCCAGCCTAGGGCTGGCCCAGGCCTCCAAGAGGCCTGAGTCTAGGGCATCCAAAAAATTTTAAAAAAAATAGGAGCAACCCCTAATTATTACTATTAGGTTTTGAGTATGGGTCTTTAGGAGTCTTTTTAACCTAATAGGATAAACAAAGATTGCTCCAAAAAGAAATTTTCGTTAGCTCAAATTTTATTTTCTAAGATGCGGGCAACAACCCATCAATGAGGCAACCCAAATATTTTTTTGATAAGAGACAGCCCAATATAATTTTAAACTACTAGGCCCAATAAGCCATTAAGCCCAAACACAAATCTTTTACTAAGAGACTCGGTCCACTCTACTAGACTCTCAAGTCTCACCCTCTTCTTTGATTTTGTTGATGTTGATGTAGTTGGGCTACTTGGATATTTGTCGTGCTGTATTTCATTTGCTATCAATGATATATGATATGTTTTGTTTTGCTAAAAAAAAAAAAAAGTCTCACCAGCTTTCTCGGCCCTGCATCCTCACTTCAATTTTTGTGGTCCGCACCTCTAGATTTCCAATACCAAATTAAAATATCATCTCCTTCTCTCTCTCCCTCCCTCTTTGTTTCCTAAATCTAGTTGGGTCTCTCTCTCTTGAGTAAAAAATACCCCCTATCCCCTTTTCTTTTTGTCCTAAATCTAAACTAATACACCAAGTTACTAACCCGAAAAAGAATTGCTTGGAAATTTGATGAAAACTAATGGTTAGAACTCACCATTGAAAATCGGCTTACAAGGAGAGGGTGCTCAAGAGCTTTTATGCATAAGGCGGCTTACAAGGAGAGAGTGTCCAAGAGCTTATATGCATAAGGCGAAGCCTATACTTAGTTAATGTGATACATTAGAATCGTAACAATTTGGAGTCGGAAAAGTAACACTCTTTTTTTACTTTTGGGTTTAGTAGTTTAAATTTTTATGTATATGGATTTGTATTCTATTAATTGAGGTGTTGTGTGTAGGGCTATTAATTTATAATTGAGACTCGGTCCACTCTACTAGACTCTCAAGTCTCATCCTCTTCTTTGATTTTGTTGATGTTTGTCTGGGTCTTAGTTATGCCTTTTCTTTGATTTTTTGATGTTGATGTAGTTGGGCTACTTGGATATTTGTCGTGCTGTATTTCATTTGCTATCAATGATATATGATATGTTTTGTTTTGCTCAAAAAAAAAAAAAAAAAAAAGTCTCACCAGCTTTCTCGGCCCTGCATCCTCACTTCAATTTTTGTGGTCCGCACCTCCAGATTTCCAATACCAAATTAAAATATCATCTCCTTCTCTCTCTCCCTCCCTCTTTGTTTCCTAAATCTAGTTGGGTCTCTCTCTCTTGAGTAAAAAATACCTCTATCCCCTTTTCTTTTTGTCCTAAATCCAAACTAATACACCAAGTTACTAACCCGAAAAAGAATTGCTTGGAAATTTGATGCAAACTAATGGTTAGAACTCACCATTGAAAATCGGCTTACAAGGAGAGGGTGCTCAAGAGCTTTTATGCATAAGGCGGCTTACAAGGAGAGAGTGTCCAAGACCTGATATGCATAAGGCGAAGCCTATACTTATTTAATGTGAGACATTAGAATCGTAACAATTTGGAGTTGGAAAAGTAACACTCTTGTTTAACTTTTGGGTTTAGTAGTTTAAATTTTTATGTATATGGATTTGTATTCTATTAATTGAGGTGTTGTGTGTAGGGCTATTAATTTATAATTGAGACTTCACTGATTTTCTTATTAACTGTTGGTTTAGGGGTTATTTAGTGATGTGAAATGAGAGTATTTTGGAAGTCAAGTTAATTTGTAGCAGAAGAATCAAGAACTAAATGGCCCTATAAAGAGATTGATCTGCTGTGTCAAATCTGCATTACGAGACCAGATATCAAAAGAGGAAACAAATCATATTAGGTCATATCTAGGGCTGGCAATTTCCACCGACCTGTTCGAATCCAATTTGCTCCCTGATCCGAATGGATCGGCGTTTTGGAGATCTGTTTGGAGATGGGGTCGGATTTGAGATTATTTTTTTAAAAAATTCGGGAATCGGATTGGAGGCGGGGATAGGTGTGTCCTCGCTCTGAATCCGATCTGTCCCCGAATCCCCAGTTTTATATTTTATTATATATAAACATAATTACAGGGGTGTAAAACACAATTTTGAACTTCCCTTACATGATTAAAGGGACCTAAGTGTATTTATCAGAATACAAATATGGGGTTCCACCTTATACATGTATACTCCTCTCTCTCTCTCGCTCTCTAACCACAGTCGACTCCCACTCATCTCTCTCTCCGTCTCTCTCTGTCTTCCTCCGTTGTCATGTTTTGTCGTTCTCAAGGTGTTCATCGTTCTCGTCGCCAGCCATCCAGTTCACCACCACCAGTCCACCACGAACACCGATGACGTCTACCGCCATACCGTTCTACCAATCGTGTAAATCTGACCCTTCTAATGTAAAAATGGAGATTTGTCTTAGATCTGACTCTTCTAAGGTAAAAATGGAGATTTGTCCTACCGCCATACCGTTCTACCATCCAGCTCCACCTTTTTTTTTTTTTTTTTTTTTGTAAATCTGTAAAATTGTAAATAGTCTTTTGTAAATCTGTAGATTTGTAAACAGATTCTTGACTCATTTTGGTTCATCTACCTTAAGTTCCTAAGCTTGATGTTGCTTGATTTACAACAGATTCTTGACTCTTCTTCGTTTTGGTTATGAAATTTTCCCCAAATTCTCGGTTTGGATCTCCGTTCCCCGTTTGGGGTGGGGATGGAAGGGAAAAAATAATCCCCATTGGGGATTGGGGCGGGGACGGGGATGGGGGAGGGATTCGGGGATCGAGGGCGGGGATAGTAGTCTCCGGCCCCACCCCGTCCCATTGCCAACCCTAGTCATATCCCAAATCACACCTTTTTTTTTTTACAAATATCAAGCAAGGTGGTTCTGATTCATTCCTTGAAAAATTACAAATTGATTGGATAATTGGTTGGTTAGTAGCATAGTTTTAAATAGTGGTATCGGTGTATCGGGAACTGGCGTATCGAACGCGATATGATACGTCGCAGGAATCAGGTATAACGAAAGTGATTTTTTTTAACTTTTTGGGCGTATCGGCTGGTATGGTATGATACGTATCCGTATCGGAGTCTCCAAATCCCGAGACGAACACGCCGATACGGTACGTATTGGCCAATATTTGGCCGATATTCAAACCTATGACTTAGTAGGTTTTGTTACAATTTGATCACAAAATGAAAGTATCATTTGTTTTTGCCCATTGTCTGTTAGTAGAACTTTATATTGTTTTGGCTTTCTCGTATTGTAACTGTTGCTATAAAAATTATTTAAGTATTTATTCTTAAGGGCACAAATTTTAGATTAGGCCTTGGGCACTCTACCTTTGGGCCGGCCCTGATCGAGCCTATGCCTAAACTAACTTGAGTTCGTCTTAACTCCACTCTATAAAACCAAACCCTTTGCCCTCATTAAACCCCTGAAATCGGTCCCAAATTTCCCAAGTATGAGAGAGAGAGAGAGAGAGAGAGAGTGCGCGCACAGTTAGTGCAAGTGTGAGAGTGTGCTTGTGTTAATGAGAATATAAACCCTCTTAGACCGACCTCAAAAAATTATCAGGTCCCACTTGAATTTTGGCTCAAAATGTCCAAATTGTTATGAATAAGATTTCTCATTTTCCAACAATCTCTCACATGAATGACATTGACAAATTAATGACGCAAAAAACAATGCTGATGCCAAATGACTTTTGACACACACACACACACAGAGGAAAATCGATAATTCCCATATAAGAATAGGTAGTTTTTGGCTTTGAATCTTCCCTTGTGAAAGTCTATCGAGTTTACTAATCAGTGAACATAATTGGATTTTACCTTCTCCACCATCTACTGATTTCTAATCCAAAACCTCCACTCAAACCGACAATGGTCGGATCAAAAACCCAAATTAGCAATCGCAACATCTAATGGAAAACATTTATCCACGTGATATATAATGAAACAATTATCAAAGCTTGAAGTTAATTGACTTGCTAACAAATGAATCACTCACGTTACCCAAAAACCAAATCTGTTCTTGAACTATAAACAATACATTAGTATAAACCATTTTAAAAGGACTTCTCTCGAAAAACAAAACCTGGTCATGTTTTTCTTTCTATCAGAAACGAAATCCAAATTCCAGAACCAAAATGTAAACGAATTTTTTTTCCCAAAAATAACAGAAACTGTTTTTCCCAAAAAATATTTTGTTTTAAGCTTGTAGGAATAAATATTGTGGAAAAATAGATTTTGAAAATTTTATTAGTAATAATGAAAAAAATAACAAACACAATTATGGATACAGAACTGTGATTACATAGTAAATAAATGAACAAGAACAAATTACGGAAATAAGTAAAGAAATTCAAACCGAATCCCGTATTTCATACGGTCTCCTTAAAACAAAATCGCCGCCTCACCACAGGATGCTTGATTCTTTCATCTGTTTCCTAGGATAAGACAGTTGCACAATAACGGCTGCACCTCGCCGGAATTGTTCAGTGAACCGAACTCTAAGTACTCTCTCACACAAAAATAAGAACAACTCGAATGTAAAAGAAGATAGGAGAATTATTTTCCAGTGTATCGAAACAAAGAAAGGAGATGCCAATATATAGTATTCAAGAGGAGCCTCTATCATTAATATGGGGGAGTCTCAAAATTCAATATTGAAATCAATACAAAATTGATTTTTGTAACCGCAAATTAAATTTGCAGGAATGAATTCCCAACTACAAAATTGAATTCGCTATTTAATTGACGAAATTGAATTCACAAATTAATTTGTTGCACCAATTTAATTATGGCACTCATGCCCACTTTATGAGACAATTTCCCATTCATTCCTTCATACATTTTGTTCATTCTTTCTATAGTTTAATCCCCATACATAGGAGAATAGAAACCCACTCAGACCAACCTCAAAAGGTCATCGGGTCCCACTTGAATTTTGGACCAAAATGTCCAAATTATTATGAACAAAATTCTCCATTTTCCAACAATTTCCTGCCTAAGATGGGTAGCTTTTGGCTTTTGAACCTTCCATTGTGAAAAACTATCAAAGGACGTGATGAACTCAACGTTTTGTGTAAACCAAGATAATAGAATTCACATAGAATGTTTCTGGACACAGTTGGTTCTTATGGTTGTGCCCATTTTGGCCCTAGAACTCCGACCAGTTTCAGAGATTATTTTTCAAGAATTTAGCCTCAAAATTCTCATAAAAGCGGCCCATTTCACACTCACAGAGGTGATATCTTATTAAGAGTATCCTACTATACCCCACTAGGATTTTCCAAGGTATAAGAATCATTAAAAGTTTAACTTAACAACGGCTGCAGGCATCACTGTTTCACTATAGGAATGAGTGGGAGAGTTATCTCCAAAGTGATACTCCTATATAAGTCATATGCCACTCGGTTGTCCCTTTTGAACTTATATCTTGGAATCTCTAGTTAGTTAGATTGGGTTTCCGTGGAGACGACTTTTACTTGGTATAAACTTATTCCACTCTATCATCATTTTTCTCTAGTCAAAATCCGTTGGTTAACAGATCTATAATTTTTTTTTTCCTTTGACATATCATTCTTAAGTGAGAACAAATGTTTTATGGTAACTTGTTCAAAATATAAATATTTAAACCAACAGTTCTATTTGGTCCTCAATGCATTTTCAACAATTGATGGCCATCATATCATAACTCTTGGTACTGAATTAGACCGCATTGGAACATCCTTTAAGAAATTGCGTTGCCACTCTACTTACTAGCTCAAATAGAATGAGTTGATCAGACTCCCTTGAAGATCTTCTTATAAGAATATGTGGATTTCAATATTAATATTAATATTGCACACCAATTATAAAGATAAATAAAGATAAATCAACCGTAAGATACTAGTTCTTCAAATTAGTATATCCAAATCACAACATCATATTTTAAAGTATAGTTGGATATCTTTCAAAGTGCAACAAATAATTAGTTTGCGGAAATTATAAATGTTACTCCCCCACAATTCTGAATTAATTCAGAATTTATCCAAATAATTTCCGTAGTTTATGATATGATACAAACAATGTCAAAACTCTCTCTTCATATCTTGCGTTTCAAGTGAATTCTGCTAGAAAAAACCCCACGTCGAGTAATTCACCCAATATTAAGCAACTCTTTACTCAAATTTCCACGATTTTTCATTAGAAAAATTGCCACGATTTTATGTTCATCATTCTATGTACTCTTTCATTTTCATTGAATACTCTTTATAACATAAAAATTGATTTCACAGTGTTCAAATATTGGGTAACTCTTAAGACTGTTGATGTTAAGATACTACAAATCTCAATTCTCATGCCAAATCAAATATAAGAATATACCCAATCAACAAGGTCTATCAAACCTAATTTCAAATAGTATTCCAAAACATGACTTTACATGTTTAATGTTCTAAATTGATTTGGCCCAAGTGACTTTTTGAAAAGTCATAGGACCTTAAACTTATTCACCAATATATAGTCACACTTGTTGGTTCAAATCCAACACTTGCTTCTTTGGATGTAAATTCAACAGTCACAAATCTTATTAAAAATTCAAATATTACAATTTTTGGTTTAAACCCAAAGGTCACACCCGTTGAACCCTAACACTTAACTTCAAAAGCTGCTGCCAGAAATAAGTAACGAATTGTTCACTGTAAGAGAGTAAAATTACCACGGACATGTGGTACGGAATTTGAAAAGATGTGGAACAAATGGACAAAAACTTGAAGTTAATGAAATTATTTGAGTTTGATGGAATTGCAACATCCGCTGGAGGCATGTGCCACTAGGGGAAAGACTTGGACCCGCGGGGGTAAGGATGCATTGGGGGAAGGACCCAGATCCGTAGGGGTAAGGACGCATTAGGGGGATGGACCTGCGAGGGGTGTTGAACCCCTGGGAAGGAAAGGACCTGCGGCGGGATGTTGAACCCGCAGGGGCGAAGAGCTTGCAGGAAGCATGTGTAGCTGGGCATGACCCGCTGGGCGTGCCGTAGAGCTGGACCTACTGCGAGGCATGTGCCGCTGGAGGTGTTGACTCGTTGGGCTAGTGACCCATGACCCGGAACTTATTTTGAGTTATCTTTATTTTAATTTATTTACGAAATTAAGGAAGTACCCCTCTTTCGAAAACAATGGTATTACCAGAATTTTGAAATTCCAATCCTATCAAAATCTCATCCTCCCACTTTTAGTTCAAAGCCAAAAAACAGCACATTTTTTCCGAAGAAAAGTGCCAAAGACAACCTTCCGCTACTCAACAAGATCATCCAATTATACCATTGTGCCTAGAAAAATCCAAGGAACAAATACCGGAACTTTTTATTGGCCAAATCGACACTTTTCAAAAAAAGTTACTTTTCCATACTTAACCAAATTTTCGAGTGACGAAAAGGGGGTGCCTCGATCAAGAGGCAATCCAATGGCGACACAACCTATGTCATTCGAGTCTCGGATGAGAGATGATGATGAAGAAATCGATTATGATTCCCTCAAGATTTTGGGGCACGATGAAGAGGGACGTCGGCCATCCGAAGATGATCTGACCTGGACGATGTGTTCGCCCTAGGCCGACTTGGCAAGGTCTGAGGGGAGGCCATTTAGAGGCTTGGTCGCGGTGTTGGGGCAACCGAGGAGGTCGTGACCATGCCGCTCGTGTAGTGATGGTGAGGTAGAGCCTCGACCTTGCCCAATAGTGGCCACGGTGAGACCGAGGCAAACCTTGACTACGCCAGGCACTCGGGATTACTGGAAATTTTGTGGTTTGATGGCTAGGAACAAGGGTTTGTCGCGGAGAGGCACCCGTAAAGTAACACCCGTCGAGGCACTTGCAGAGTAGCACCCGCAGGACCCTCCCGCGGGTGTCGCGGCCTGGCAGTGCGGAAGGAATATTCATGCACTATGTGTGCGACACGTGTCCGGACTTTACTAGTCCACTCAACCTAGATGAGAGGTCAAGTGGCCTATAAATAGGGCACCTTCTCCCCATTTGAAGGAGGACGATTAGGGAGATTCAAGAACGATTTTAGAGAGAGAAACACTCTTTCTAAAGAGAAGTCGCATTTGACTCTTGCTAATTGGAGTGACGAATTCCTGCCAAGGGTCTTCCCTACTGTTTTGCCTTGTTCTTCACTAGTCTCCATATTTCTCCATTAGTCTCTTCAACTAAACATTCATTATTCTCATCCCTAGTCACTAATCTGTTGATTTACGTAACCTACTAATATCTCCTCTCTTACATTCACTGATTACCGCAAACTAATGCCCATCAAGTCACTGATTGATGCAAAGCAAATGTTCGGTGTATCAATAATCAGACTCGTGCTCTTAAACTAAACAGTCTCTTTTTCGATGCAACCAATATGATGTATTGCAAGATGAAGTTCGCAAATCTAATAAATAAATGGTAACACATATCCATCAAATGTTGCAATCAAGAGGAGTTCAAATTAGAAGGTCAGTAAGGTGTGTTTTACCGAAAAACAAAAATAGAGAGAACACATGACTGTTCATGAGACGAGATCACAATTTCCTCCGAAAAACACTGGATAGTATATTACATGATCTAAATCTTTGATGATCGAAAAAGGGCACCTATGTTCCCACACACTTCTAAACTAGAAATGCCCAACGGTTAAAACCCTTCTTTTGATCCTAAGAATCACATAATAATTGTTACATAATTAAGAGTCACATCTACAAACAAGCCAAGCAATGTGTCGATAGCAAAGTGACAATTTTTTGAGAGTCATTGTAGTTAACTAATGACCAAACATCCTTGAAATAGTATGGAATATGATTCTCAAAGGACACAAATCGTAGAGACGTGTCTATTAATGCAACATTTCTAGAACGGTCTCTACCATAGAAACAAACGAACGGTCACAATTACAAAGTCAAATGTTCATGTTTACCATTCATACGAACCAATCAGGAAATAATTCACTGTAGTTATGCATCACTTCTTCCTTCCCATGACAAACAAAACTGAAGGAATTGAAAGAAACTTAAGGAAAAAAAACAAAACCAACAGTGCATGCAAGGATTGATCCTCGGATTTACATGTCTAAATTCATATAATTCAATATCTGAGTACTACAAACATCAGTCAGAGAAACCAACCATGTTCTTCCATGTAGGCATGGTACATTCCAAAATTTTGCCGACATTGAAAGTATACTTAAATAAGAGCAATAATCACTTCAAAATTCCAAAATTTTGCCGACACATCCGTTCATGACAATTAGACACGACTCTATATCAAAACAATTTACATTCAAGCTGAATTAAAATATGATATATCAATAATATTTTCCAGCATTACTTACTGGATATTATTCGGCTATATCCCTCTGCCAGGGGAATAATTTTGGACACCCCCTCTATCCAAATTCAATCTGGCTGGAGCATTACCAAAACACCCGTGGCCGCACTTTTGTCTGGTCGCCATAGTACCAAAATGCAGAGGGAGAACGAAAATTTTGGGTTTCTGAGATCACGATCGACTTCGTCCACGAATCACCCTATTGCTGGAGGCCTGGCCCTAAAATTTTTGCAGTCCTAGATGATAATGTAAATCAGAGCTCTATTTTTTTTTTAAAAGAAAAAAATTTAAAGAACCAACATTTATTTCAAATGATAAATATTAAATACCGTGTTCCGTATTTTGTGTTTTTTTGTAATTCGTGTTTTCATGTTAATAAAAAATAGTTTCGGTCGTAATTGTTTATTCTTATTGCAAGAATTAGAAAATTAATTGAAATGGGCATATTGATACAAACATTTTATGAATACGCACAGAGTGTTTTATTTATGAAGAGAAGGTAGAAAAGGAAAACTGACTATGATAAGAAAAAAAGAAAAGGGGAGAGAAGGTAGAAAAGAAAAATATGGGCCAATGGGAATCAAACCTTGACATTTTCTAAGAACACACAAGCCTTCCCACTGGACCAAATGCCTCTCTATTTCTTATAGCGTAACATTATATATTGGGGCCTAAAAGTAGGCTATTTTTGGTGAGCCCCGGACCCAAGCCTATCCAACCTGCCCTCAGGGCCAGCCCTGTTGCTGGAACAAATACTGTTGGCGGCACCTCATGGTCCTCATCGGTTTTCCATAGATAACATAGAACCATTTAATCAAAAGGTAGCGCGACTGTTTTTTCATGTTCATTTTCCTATTTTTGTTCATGTGCCGTACCAGCTCTCTTACATAAAACCTAGAAATTTGGATTTTTTTTCCCTGGATATTTGGAATGTTCTTTTTTTTTTTTTCCCCCCTCCTCTTTCTCTAATGACAACCCAATTTATTCTGTTAACCTCTTCACTCTCTATCACACACTGTGATATTTTGTCTCCTTGAGATTTACATTGCTTGGGCTAGCTTATTCTACTACCAGAGCCAAGGGTTCCTTTAATAGGCCAGCTGCTTGAACACATGCAGGCACTATTATGTCTTCTACTACGAGAGATTGGTGCTAGCTAGGCCTGTAGATGTTGACACAAAGGGGGCCTTATTTGTCAAAGCCATCATACAGCTGAGATGGATGGCTGAAGTTAAGGCGATTGAGACACATCAACCCCACAAACTATACGTACGTACATTACATTCAACCGATCATTGTAGATGTAATGCTACGTTGTAATTAATTGTGCCCTCTCTTTTTATCTGTTAGCGTTCAACCGTTCAAATTGTGAAAAGTAATTAATACTTGCTGTTGGAATCGGAAAATTCGTGCATACAAATTAATACTCCCTTCGTCCCATTTTAAATGCTCCTTACGTATATCCGTGCCATTTTTAAACGTCTATAACTTTTTATTGGTAAGGTTTTCAAAGTTTTTAAAAAATTTGTCTAATAAAACTAATTGAGATCTATCAAATAAGATCCGTATTGCATATAAAATACATTATAGAATGAAAATTATAATAGTTTTAAAAAGCACGCATAACCGTGGGGAGCATTTAAATTGGGACGGAGGGAGTAACAATTAATAGACAGAACCGAGGCACCAAAGACGGAGCCAGAAATTTCACTACGCAAGGGCGAATTTTTTTTGCCAATATATTTTGCAGGGGCGAGCCTATATAGTTCATAGGAAAATTTCTTTTTTTCTATATAATACTAAAGGGGTTTTTTTTTTCTTGCAAGGACGACCGCCCCTACTGGCCTCCCTCTGGCTCCATCCTTGCGAGGCACCCACTTGACCCAACTATTGCGTAATATACTTAGATATAATGAGGTTGCGAGTTCAATTCCTATAGATATGATATTGATATTAAATCTTGTTGAGGTTGAGTTGGGGGTAGGCTGATGTATTGACTTCGTCGATTGGCTAATTTTTAACGAAATTAATCAAATCGGTTAGTGAAACGTTGTCAAATAGTAGATACATCATTGTTGGCTTCATATCCGAACACAGGAAGGTTTCGACTTTCAATGATAAAATATGAAGCTCGATCTTCATGATATCTAGCAATCACATAAAACACGAAATTTTGTTTCAATTTGTTGTCACATCTAAATTTTTTTTGTCAACCCTCGTAGTTCGAACTCACATTTCGTAGCAAGAATAAACAATTACTAGTTCGTTAGGCCATCATCGGTTTACTTAGCTGACTTGCTGAAAGTGCAAAGCTAAACTCATAAGCTAGCCCTTTAATTATAACTTCCACGTTAGAGTTTTTGAAAATAGATTTTTTTTTTATAAAAAATTTTAAATTAATTTGGTTGAATACTCATCCGTCTCAATTTATTTGTCTTTTTTTTGGGATTCCAACTGGTTATGAGAACATCATCATTGCACTTGTCATAGTTTTTCATTTCTCCTTTTATCTTTCAAAACATCATCGTTGCATGTACTTGGTTTTAAAAAGTAAGGGTAAAAATATAAAATCATCACTTTTTTCCCATTAGGTTGGAACTTAGAAAATAATTTTAGGACAACAAAAATTGACAATTGGAACAAAAAAATTAGAGACAGATAGATAAATTATATAACATCTTATAAACGAATGAATGTCAAAATTGTGCTTAATGATTCTAAATAGGGGGAATGCCTACAATAAACATCATTAAAGGTGTATACCATTTGCACCTATTATATGGTTCATATTGTGCCACCTCATTGGCAATCGTAACATTTTTAGTGTTCCGTAACTTTTCAGTAATGTGATTCATAACATTTTCTATGATTCATACCATTTTGCGAGTTTTGTAACTTTTACACTAAAGCATCGTAACTTTTATCAATAAAAGGTAATCGATTCCCAACTTTTATAGGAGTGTGTATGATACACACCCAAATAAAAGTTGTTTATTATAGCCTTTCCCCTAGATAGGTACTTTGAAATCAAGATGTTTTTTGCCCAAGGCGTGACTTTAAAAACTCAATATAAGCATAAAAAAAAAAAAGAAACTATTGAGTAGAAAGCTTAAAATGATCTCACTTTCATGAATCAAGAAAGTTAAAAAAACAAGATAAATATTTTTATCTACATTTGCTAAAAACACTCATCGTTAATAATTGTTTTTGGCCCAGTTTTTCAAAAGATTTTAGCACCCAGGTGTTAAAATCACGATATTTCAAATCAAAAAATAAAATGGTCCGTGTATCATTTTTCGATTTTTTTCGCACCAAATTAAAGTACACCTCGAGTACTTTAATTTGGTGCGAAAAAAATTGAAAAACGATATAGGGAACCATTTTATTTTTTTATTTGAAATATCGTAATTTTAGCACCTGAGTGCTAAAATCTTTTGAAAAACTCGGCCTCAATAAGTTCAAAAATTTGTTTATGTGGTGACAGATGGGGGCCGTATACCCATGCAGTTAATGCCCCGAAGATGCCCAATTGACTTGGTTAGTATATAACTTCACCACCACCACCCACTCTCTACAGCTAGGAGGGAGTGATCTGCAGAGAGAGAAAGTGAGACTTGTGTGGAGAGAGAGAGAGAGAGAGAGAGAGAGAGAGAGAGAGAGAGAGAGATGGGGGACGAGAGTGTACGAGAAGGAACTAACAAGTTTCCGGAGAAGCAGCCGTTAGGGACGGAGGCGTCGCAGGTGGTAGGGGAAAAGGACTACTCGGAGCCACCGCCGTCGCCGCTGTTCGAGGCGTGGGAGCTAAAGTCCTGGTCGTTTTACAGAGCAGGAATCGCAGAGTTCGTGGCAACTTTTCTGTTTCTATACATCCTAACTTTGACGGTGATGGGCATTCACCGGTCCCCTTCCATGTGCTCGAGTGTTGGACTTCAAGGTATTGCTTGGGCCACCGGCGGCATGATCTTTGTCCTTGTCTACTGCACCGCCGGCATCTCAGGTTTTTTTCCCCGGCCCCACCTTCTTAATTCCTTCTCTTTCCGTGACATATACATACAAAAGAGCATGACATGTTGTCTAGCTTTATAGAGTAAAAGAGCTTTCCACTTTCATAAATTTTTTTATACTTTCTTAAATTCTATGAAAAATTAAATCAAAAAATTATAAGTCAGGAAAGGCTTACAAACTTAGTTCAATTCTCTGGCATTAAATAAAAAATGTCTTAAATAACAAATACTACAAATAATAAGCAATTGCGTGCAGTTATCTTCCAACTGCTGTTGGTCTCAAAACCCTAGACTTAGTGATTCAGATACTAACGTCTAAGTCTAGATTTGAATTCCTTAATTCCCATTATGGAGAGTTGCTCATTTTAATTATGTGCAAGTGGGTCATATGGATTACCTTTTTACCTTTTAATCACAAATTTACACTTACTCTCTTCCCACTTTCCACCTCTACTTCTGGTTGGCGGTTTTTCCGGCCAGCGAAATTTCGCGAGCTTCGAACTTGTGAAATTTGATTGGGTTTGAGCTTGTAAATTTCACTTAGCTTTCAGCTCATGAATTTCATTTGGTTTGACCTCGTGAATTTCATTGGCTTTGGACTCATGAATTTCACTGGATTTCCAAAAACAACCACGTAATGAATTTGATTAGCTCTGAGCTCGCAAATTTCAATGTCTCCGAGCTCGTGAATTTCCATGGTTTTGAGCTTGTGAATTTTATTAGCTTTGAACTCGTGCATTTCGGCCTCGCATTATAGAATTATAGATCAATTTCTTTGTTTTTTCTCATAGAAGAGTTTGGTACTTCAATCATACAAGATTACATGGTAAATCCATCACTTTACAAATGCAAAAAGTTACAGTTAATCTAGGCTTGATTACCTGACCCAATAGCCCAAATGCAAAACAACAAGAGAGGGGAAAGCAGAAGAAAACCAAATACCCACCCAAATCAGCACGATCAGAAATCACAGCCGTGAAAATCACATACAAATCCTAATTCCGAAATCCCTAAAATCGTCAAAACCCCAATGGCAGAAAATGTTACTAAATTGGTGTTAATTTTTTCATTAAACCTTTACCTTGGCCAAGAAGACGAACATGAGCATTGACCAGCGATGTGTTCATTCTCGTCTATTGTGTGAGGACGAAAGCTTCATGGAGGCTTCAATTCGTCTGCAGGGAATAAAAATCCAAGGAGGTCTCTAGTCTTTTAAGTAGCCATGAGAACAGTGGTGTAGCCTGACCCCATAGAAGAATTTTTAAGGTACAAATGAACCCACTAGAATTTAATTTCGAATCCACTTGCAACCAACGCACTAAATTATCAATTCCCTCATAAAAAGGAAACCCACCGCTTACAAAGTTACCGTCCAATTAATGAGAATAAGTTATTTCCGGATGGGGTTTCGGCCGCTGCCCATTTTGGGTTCTACTGTGTATTTGTTTCGATAATCTGAACAATTTAAAATCCATTTTGGAAAAAAACAATTCCATGTCTTTCTTCCCAAAAAAGATTTTTTGGGCAATTTCTATCTCTTTAAATTATAGCACATTTAAATGTGAGAGACTTCAAATTGATGATCTTGTTTGGGCATCGAGAAACTCAGGGGCAGCCCTGAATTAAGGTGGCTCAATATTTAAACGAAAAATCAAAAACAAAAACGGAAGAAAGAAAAGGAGAGAGACGTTTGTTGGGCTATGATATACACAAGACAAAATAGGGAACCCTAATAAGCCCAAAGGTTAATGGGCCGGTGGGAATTGCCTTAATCATATTGCTTGACGCCTCGATATTGACCCAAAAAATAGAGTTTCATATGTGCCCGCCACATACGAGTCATTAGTCAATGAGTGGGTTATTTTTTCCCGGTTTTAGGGTCCAACACCAAAATCGAATTCATCCGCAACATTGCAAGGGCCTGAACAGAGGCCCCCTAGGAACACCCAATTACTCAAAGATACACGTAATGCGTAGTTTTTGCATCACAATCGACTCGTTTTGAGTAAAACAAGTGAAGTTTGGATATTTGGTTAACCTCTTTTAATTTCAAGCTGATTTACCCAAAAGAAAAAACAAAAAACAAGTGAAGTTTGGATCCACTACTTATGCATATTGGATTGAGCTGATTTTTCCCGGGGCCACTCAAAAAAAAAATTTAAGATGAATGAACGGTTCGGATCACTCGCGCTGAGTGCTTTCTGTGCAATTTCTGGACAAGGGGTTTTGTACCCCTAGAATTGCCGTTAAATCCCAGGATTCGCTAGGTTAGAATTCACCAACTCTATAATTGACCCGTGATTTTAAAGCTTGTCTGAGTTGTAACGACTTGGATCTCCAGCCGCCTTTAAATAAAAGTAACAATAATTATGTCATACATATATAATTGGAACAAAAAACAAATTAGACTATATATATAGCTCGGTCTAAATTCCAAATGTCAATCCCTTCCAACCTCCCTCCTGAAGTTAATACTAATAACCATGGCATACTTATGATTATGCATCACAATTATCTCTGGCCCCCAAAGTCACCCTCAACATACACCTCAAAACCTTGAATTATCCCCCAAAATTATCTATTATACATGAGGGTCCTCTACGTTAGAATTACTTAGAATTCACCGACCATGCAACCCACCCGTGATTCTAAACCCTGTCTAGATCAATGTACGAAACAAGTCAATGCAATCTTAATTAATGGAAGAGGAATATTACGTTGATTATGTTAAATCACGATAACTTCCATATCAAATCTATAATTTTTGTTGAAAATGGCGACTATAACTTAACAAATTTGGAAGCAGGGACTGTACCGGCTGTCCCCGGCAATTCCGGGCTGATCCAGTCACTTTCCGATAATCGGAAACGTTCACTTCGTAGAGCTCGTCGAGTAGAACAAGTGTACCCAAAATCAACTCAATCGAATATCATTAAGTGCCTGATCGGTACACATATAACTAGGAAATTATGGGTTCGAGTCTATTTAATCTAGTGTTTCGGATGCATTCGTTTCATGATAAAAATGTTCCGATTAGGCACTTAATGATATTCAATTGAGCTGATTTTTGGTACACTTGTTCTACTCGACAAGCTCTACGAAGTGAACGTTTGCGATCATCGGAACGTAACCGGAGCGGCCCGGAATTGCCTGGGACAGCAGGTGCTGTCCCTTGCAAGGGACAGCACAGTCCCGCGTCCCAACAAATTCATGTTAACACAACCACTAGGAACGGGTTGATGAATCAAGGCCCTAAAACGTAAAAGACATGAGTTTAAGGCTTAAGTTTCTTATCCAGAAGACAGATTATGAAAGCTATACTTTCATTCTGATTGTCCTGAAATTTTACCAGCTATTGATGAAAGATTTTAGATTTTACTAACAACTTTTGTGAAGAACACATTTCTTATAAATGATTCTAAGTTAGCTAAAAATGCCTCGGAATCGGATACAAATTATCCCGATTTGTCAACCTACAAACAATTGCTTTTCGGGAGTTTTATACGTTCAATTTCACCGATTCTGTCAGCATTTGATATATAGGACTTAGATGTAAACGTTGACGTAAAAATCGACCTTGTACGAGTTTAATTGGAAGTAATCTCGAGAAGCTCGCAAAGAACGTGATTATGCTTCGGACTTATTATCCAATTTTTGTAAAAATATTTCAAATGTTTAATCATGAAGCATAATTTAATCATTACACACACACAAAATAAAATAAAATACATAAGACATGAGAAAGGGTTTGGGTAGGTTGAATCTACCTCTCCTGAAGTTCTAGAGGCGATACGGAGGAATTGGTGGAGGAGATGGTGGTTCGATCACCTGGCAACCTAGCTCCGTCAACGCCGGTTCAGGACAGTTCTCTGAGTTGTTTGTACAGTTTTTGTGTGCTGGGGATGATGAGTGATGTTGATGAAAATGGTGGTGAGGTGTAGGTGATTATTTTCTTAGTTTTGGTTTGCTTCCCTTTCTCTCTGCTACAGCAAAGTTGACACACATAAAGAGAAAGTATTTCACACATAAATAAAAGGAAAATGTTAGTTACTAAATGAAAATTATATAAAATGCAAAAATCAAATCATGATATGGTTTAAAAAATTAGGATCGTTAGGTAGGTTTCTACTTATTATGAATAGTAGAGGTGTCAAACGGGCCCGTCGTGCCGTGCCGTGCCGCTTTTCTTCCGTGCCAACCGTGTCCGTGCCGTGCCGTGCCGGTTTACTTAATCGTGCCATGTCGTGCCGTGCTTAATCGTGCCGTGCCAATTTTTAGTCGTGCCGTGCCGTGCCATTTTTCTTCATTCGTGTCGTGTCGTGCCGTGCCATTTTGTAACCGTGCCGTGCCGTGCCGGCCCATTTACTTAATCGTGCCGTGCCGTGCCGGCCCGCTTACTTAATTGTGTCGTGCCGTGCCGTGCCGACCCGTTTAATCGTTTGACTCGTGTCGTGCCGTGCCGTGCCCATTTACTTAGTCGTGCCGTGCCATGCCGTTTTTTAAAATCGTGCCGTGCCGACCCGCTTACTTAATCGTGTCGTGCCGGCCCGTTTAATCGTTTGACTTGTGTCGTATCGTGCCGTGACGTGCCCGTTTACTTGCCGTGCCAACCCGCTTACTTAATCGCGTCGTGTCGTGTCGGCCCGCTTAATTCTTTATTTCGTTTGTTTGTTATGTACATAAGGAAAAAAAGAAAATAAATTTTAATTAACTTACTCTTTTTATTGATTGTTGATATTAAATTCTAAAACCACAGAATTGAAAAACTAGACAAATTTTAAAATCTTTCAATCATATATCCCAGTTGTAAATGGCATGTTAACCGAATAACTAGTGAGCCAATAAGTAGTAACCGAATGACAGTTGTCAGTTCTAAATGGCATAGTAAGTCAAAAGCCGAATAAGTAATAACCATGTTAACCTGTTATAAATGGCAGTTCTAACTTCTAAATGAAATGTTAGCCGAATAAGTAATGCATGCCCCGTTGTTAAAAAATCCAATTTGTAAATGGCATGTTAACAATTAAGTGATTAACCAAAGCGTTTAGCATGGAACGCTACCGGCTTCTTACCACGGATCAAACTCATGGATATTACATCACTTACATAGTTGTATCATAAATCAAATAAGTATTCTGTTATTATGGAATACTATGAATTTCCAACACTTACAATAGCATAAATAAAAGCAAAACAAGTTGCTAAACTACAAAACCGAAAGCTAAGCCTAACTGCCTAAGAGTACATCTTTGTCTCGGCAAGTCAGCATCAATTCTAACCCATCAAAACCAGAGATCATTCTAAACACCTGCACTTGCACACAAACACAAACAAACCAGAGATCAATTGTAAATCAATTTTAAACGCATAATTGAAAATAGAAGTGAAATTATAAATGGAGCTCAGAAATTCATCATTGCCCAATAATGTTCAAAGTACCAAGTTCATTGCCCAAAACCATAGATCAATTCTAAACACCTGCACTTGCACACAAACACAAACAAACCAGAGATCAATTCTAAACGCATCATTGAAAATGGAAGTGAAATTATAAATGGAGCTCAGAAATTCATCATTGCCTAATGGATGTACGAAATTCAGTACAAACTGCCCAGATTTCAGTAACGGGTACCAAATTCAATACAAACTGCCCAGAATTCAATACTAAGGTCTCGATTGGATGCGTCTAAAGGTTCTTATCCCCAATCTGAACACGCAAACTGTCCAGAACTGTTTCCCACACACACAAACTGCCCAGAATTCAATAACGGGTACCAAATTCAATACAAACTGCCCAGAATTCAATACTAAGGCCTCGATTGGATGCGTCTAAAGGTTCTTATCCCCAATCCAAACACGCAAACTATCCAGAATTGTTTCCCACACAGACAAACTGCCCAGAATTCAGTAACGGGTACCAAATTCAATACAAACTGCCCAAAATTTAATATCAGAATTCAATACTAAGGGCTCAGGCAACCATCACTGCCCAGAAACAATTACCAGAGACAGTAATGCAATGCACACACAATCACAAAGGCACTTCTAATCAATACAAACCCCTAACTAAGTTATTGTTAAAGCAGAACCCACAATCACAACAGAGCCACCAATACAGGTCGTGAATCAACTAAAAACCAACAAGATACACTGTCCAAATGTAGGACAGTTGGATAGCAAATGTAGGAGTAGGACTGGATAGCTATCAGCCCATGTCACCAATAAATCCAATGTCAAGCCAGAATGCACATGGTCACAGCAGCACTTAGGGCTCAGGCAACCATCACTGCCCAGAATTCAAGAGAGAGAGAGAGAGAGAGAGAGAGAGAGAGAAACAGTAAGGGCCCAGAATTCAATACCAGAATTCAATACTAAGGGCTCAAGCAACCATCACTGCCCAGAAAACAATTACAGAGACAGTAATGCAATGCACACACAATCACAAAGGCACTTCTAATCAATACAAACCCCTAACTAAGTTATTGTTAAAGCAGAACCCACAATCACAACAGAGCCACCAATACAGGTCGTGAATCAACTAAAAACCAACAAGATACACTGTCCAAATGTAGGACAGTTGGATAGCAAATGTAGGAGTAGGACTGGATAGCTATCAGCCCATGTCACCAATAAATCCAATGTCAAGCCAGAATGCACATGGTCACAGCAGCACTTAGGGCTCAGGCAACCATCACTGCCCAGAATTCAAGAGAGAGAGAGAGAGAGAGAGAGAGAGAGAGAGAGAGAGAGAGAGAGAAACAGTAAGGGCCCAGAATTCAATACCAGAATTCAATACTAAGGGCTCAAGCAACCATCACTGCCCAGAAAACAATTACAGAGACAGTAATGCAATGCACACACAATCACAAAGCCACTGCTAATAGCCAACACAGTATAAAACAGGTGCATCAATCAACAAATTCAACACAGTGCAGGTTACTGCAACATCACCCAAGCACCATAGTGCAGTTTACTGCCCATAAATGAAGGTTACTGCCCATAAATGCATGTTACAACCTAGAAATGCCCAGAAATGGAGGTTAGTACCCAGAAAAGGGCTCAGCGTAGGACTTACAGTCTCACATCATTGCCCTAGTACATAAATAATCATCATTTCCCATTAAGTTGGGCTCAAATCATATAGACTGCACAAACAGCTCTAACATTCAATGTACTTCGAAGAATAGCTCTAACAACAGCTCTGCCCAGAACTTGGCAGTCCACAATAATATGTATTATCATGGGCCAGAACTTGGCAGAAAAACAAAGTAATATCATAGCCCAGAAAATCACAAGGGTAGGCTCAGTACTTTGAACAAGGGAATACATGGGCTCAGTCAATATCAAGGGAATCATAAGCGAATAAACTGGCTGCAACTTAGTTGCCCTGCCAGGAATCATAAGCGAATAAACAAAGTAACATCACAGCCCAGGAAATCACAAGTAAATAAGTAATGGGCTCAATTCATCATTGCCCTAAGTAACCAGTCACCACCAGTCACCACAACCCCAATCGAAAACCCTAAATCACCATTCACCAGCCACACACACACACACACACACACATCCACAATCCAGTAACCAAATGCCCAGAAAACTGTAACCATATCTTGCAATAGACAGAACACCAACAACTATAGAACATGTCACAATATCACAACACAATTGGGCTCAGATCTATATAGAAATGCACATGAATGCAACATTATCGTCATAGCCCATAAATAATAGCACAATGCAAGTATGCAAATGCAATGTTATGTTGCCATTAAGGCCTTCATAAGTTGCAAAATTGCACACCAACAACTTTACGCACATCACTTGGTTACAGTTTTCTGGGCATTTGGTTACATAGCAAGAGTAAGATAGCACCTGGAATGCAACATAAAGTTGCAGCAATATAAGCATCCTCGAAATCTTTTGAGAAGTCAGATATAAACAGTCCCTAAGGACTATCTGTATCAGAGATCTCAAAATAATCTTTGAACTCATCTTTTGCATCGCACTTCTTAATTCCAAGACGTGCATCCTCCCAATCTTTCAAGCAGATCAAACAATCCAAAATGTCTGCACCGAGTCGGCTTCTCTTATCATCCAACACTCTTTTACTTGCATTAAAAGCAGATTCAGAAGCAACTGAAGAGACAGGAGGTGTTAGTACATCACGTGCCATGATTGAAAGAATGGGAAATGTCCTTTCATTCTTTTTCCACCAAGCTAAGATATCCAAATTATTTGGGGTGTCTAGAGTAGTAAGACAATCCATATCTAAATACATAGAAAGTTCGGTGCGTGAAACTATATTTCTTCCTCTACTTGAAAGCAAAGACCAAGATGGGTCATTGCTAGTTTGAGGAGATGGTGAAGGAGCAACATTAGTTGTAGAAGATGCAAATTTAGACTCATATGAAGCATAAATAGATTTCACAAGTAATGTCACATCAGAAGTAGAAGTAGAAGGTAATGTAATATCTAAATTACTAGCAATCCCATCTAAGAGCAAGACAACACCTTCTATCTTAATCCTTGGATCCATTATTGCAGCTACAATAAAAATTTTAGGCATGTCCTCAAAATATTTTTTGAATTTTGTTTCCATATCTAAAACTGCATCTACAAAATTTGCTCTATATCTATATTGAAAAAAATTGAGACTGATATTATACAAGTTATTGAGCACAAGACAAGAAGTAGGATAATATGAACCAGAACAAGCACAAGTAGCAGCATAAAAAACCTTTAAAAACTTCATATACTCGAATGCAATGTGCCAATCACCTTGAGATAAACAACAATCACCATACTTGGCATTCACATAAGAAGTAATAACATCAACATGTTTCACACAAGATTTTAACATAAGATATGTCGAATTCCAACGAGTTTTGATATCAGTTTTCATTTTCCTAGGTTTCACATTGAAACTAGCACACAACCCTTCAAATTCTTGGGTCCTAAGTTGGGAAGAAGATATAAAAAGAATTGCATCTCTAATTTTATCTATTTGTGGTCCTATATGTTGCAAACCGTCTTGCACAATTAAATTAATGATATGGCATACACAGCACATATGAAACAATGTACCAGCATAAGGAGTAGGCAAATTTCGTTTGAATAAATCAATAGCAGCAGTATTAGCAGTATGGTTATCAAATGTAATACTAAATACTTTATCAACAATGTCAAACTCCTTAAAAACACCATTTATACACTGAAAAATTTGATTAGCATTGTGAGGATACTCCATCAAACGGAAAGCAATGATTTTTTTATGCAAAATCCAACTAGAATCGATATATGAAGCAGTCACAGCAATATAACCAAGATTATTGTTACCACTCCACAAATCAGAAGTAAAAGACATTGTACTACCAAGTTGACCAATTTCAGTGATCAAATTTTTACGAACTTCAAAAAAAGCTTTCAAACAATCAGCTCTAGTACTATTTCTAGAAACTTTAGAAAAAGCAGGATTTACACTAGTTTGCATGAAATGTTCAAATCTAATATCATCGCCAAAAGTGAATGGTTGCTCCGCTGCAGCTACATAAAGGGCCAATCCATGTCTCATTTGAGGTTTTGTGTATACGAAATTACAAACAGCAGTGCCACTACTATCACCACCATCTGTGCCAATTTCATCATTATGTTTCGTCCTAAGATGCCTCTCAATATGCCCCGTGCCACCATTACTACCGCAAGAATAATGGTTTGAACAATAATTACACACACCTCTCATTCCTATATCAACCCCTTCTTTGGTTTTATAATGTTCCTCAATTTTAGCATGCTTCCAAACCCATGAAGTGCGACCCCTTTTCGTGCCAGTGCGTTGTGTAGATGTCGAACCTGAACCTATTGGTCCAAGTCCAACAGTGTTTGAAGCAGCTTCACCTATGGAACTACGTCCATGTGGTTGTGAAAATTCAGGAATTTGTGCTACTGGGTCTTGTGACTCATCAGAATCAGAATTAGGGCCATGTGTAAAGTCTATATGAATGTGTGCCATAACAAAAACAACAGTAAACACAGAGATACAGAACAATGGTAACCACAGTAAACACAGAGATACACAGAACTAAACACAGAACCACAGTTATATGTGTCACAGAGAGAGATCACAGTAGTAAACACAGAACCACAGAGAGAGAGAGAGAGAGAGAGAGAGAGAGAGAGAGAGAGATATCACAGTAGCACTAGCACAGAACCAAGAGCACAGTAGCACAGAACCAAGAGCCCAGCCGCACGCACAGGACCAACACCAGAAATGAGAGAACCAACACCAGAAATGAGAAAACCAAGAGCCCAGTCGATTTAGGGTTTGATTTGTGGTTTCGATTTAGGGTTTTCGATTTTGGGTTTCAGTAATCGATTTATGTGGGGTTCGAGTGGTGAGTGGTGGTGCGGTGGTGGTGTGGTGGTGTGGGGTTTCGGTGGTGCGGGGGTTCGGTGGTTAGGGTTTGAGTGGTGAGTGGTGGACCGGTGGTGCGGTGGTGGTGTGGGGGTTCGTTGGTGAGTGGTGAGTGGTGGTACGGTGGTGGTGCCGTGGTGAGTCTGATCAGAGCCAGAGGAGAGAGGGAGATCGATCGGTGGACGGTGGTGGTGAGTGGAGTGTGGACTGAGCAGAGAGGGAGATCGATCGGTGGTGGTGAGAGAGAGAGAGAGAGAGAGAGAGTCAGATGAGAGAGAGCCGTTGTAGGGTTATGGCCCTATAACAGTATATTTATACTAAGTACAGGATTGGGTGCATGTGTCACATGTCCCATCTATGCACCCAACGGTAAAAATTGCCGTAAAATTGTACTACGCGAGGGTTTTTAGAGTCTTTTTCTTCGAATCGGAACCGTCTACGTTTTAAGTGGGAGTGATTATATCCTCTGTGCAAAAAAACAAGTAAATTAATTATCACTAACTACCTGATCGAATGAGACGAAATTTTGGTTTACAATAAATTAATCGTGCTGATGAAAAGGCTTTGAATACCCGATAGACTTCAAAATTGGCGAGAGTGATTAAAACAGTAATACAAACAATGTGAACGGTTTGGATCGTCATAATTATGTTGAGATCGCGTGGCTAGCGTACATTACCATATAGCATAACATCTTAGTTCATAACCAAGTTAGTTCGAAGTATATGATCAAAAGGCAGGTGCAGACTCGATTTATCGAATGTTCGATCTAAACCGTTACGATCTCATATCTTATCGATTCTATCATTTTCCCCGAAAACGGTGGCTATCAAATGTTGGCAACCATCTGATCGGATCAAATTTGGTACATTGAAGAGCAATAACGTCCTATAATGAATGACTTGACGAACACCAGAGAAATTTTTTCCGTATCGGAACCGTCTACATTGCAAGTGGGAGTGATTATATCCTCCATGCAAAAAATGAAGTGATTTAACTATCGTTACGTATTTGATCGAAGGACACAAATTGTCGGTTGATAATAAATCAACGTCCCTGATGAAAGGGTTTTCAATATCCGATAGACTTCAAATTTAGCGAGGGTGATTAAAATAGCAAAACAAATAAAGTGAACGGTGTGGATCGTCATAAATGTGTTGCGATCGTGTGGCTAATGCATAATATAATCAAAATTTTATGCAAAACAATATAACATATTAATAATTTAACATATTATGTAATTATAAAAACTCAATTTTGACCTATCAATTCAAAAATCAAATATTTCATTCTAATTAATAAAAATTTATTTTTCATTTTTTCTTCAATTTAATTAATGTTATAAATATTTTTTCAAAATTTATATGTTTGTTATCAAAATTTAATTTTTATTTTACCCCTAAGTTTTCATTTATGTTATTCAAAAATTCAATTTTAATTTCCCTCATTTTTCTTTATTATGGCATTTACCAACTTAATTCATTGCCCTAATAAAAATGTATTTTTATTTATTTATTATGTATTTATTTATTTTTGTGAAGTCCATTTATTTATTTAAAATATATTCAAAAAAATCCTTTTTTTCCCCTCTTTTTTTCACCCTTATTTGGCAAGTGCATTTATTAAATTCTAACTATTATTCAAAATTTTATTTTTATTTTACCTCATTTTTTTTTCTTCTTATTATGGCAAGTCCATTTATTAAATTCTAATTATTATTTATAAATTCATTTTTAATTTCCATCTTTTTTGTTTTCATAATTATGGCATTTGACAACTTCATTTATTTAATAAAAATGTATTTTTTTTTGTATTATGTATTTATTTATTTTTCCAAAGTCCATTTATTTAATGAAAACTTATTCTAAATTCAACTCTCTCTCTCTCTCTCTCTCTCTCTCTCTCTCTCTCTCTCTCTCTCTCTCTCTCTCTCTCTCTCTCTCTCTCTCCGTGATATATTGTGTAATTACAAAAAAATATTTTTCACCTATCAATTCAAAAATCAAAATTTTCACTTTTATTATTCAAAAAATCATTTTTTATTTTTCCTCAATTTTGAAATAAATTAAAATTTATTTTTCCTCATTTTATTTTTATTTTCCCTCATTATTTTCGTTATTATACCGTGCCCGTGCCCGTGCCGTGCCGTGCCTTTCACACTACCATTTCATGCCCGTGCCGTGCCAGACTAACACCGTGCCGGGCCCGTGCCGTGCTAGACTAAGACCGTGCCGGGCCCGTGCCGGGCCAAACTAAGACCGTGCAGTGCCGTGCCGTGCCGTGCCACGCTAAGACCGTGCCGTGCCACGCTAGGCCAACTACTGTGCCGTGCCCGGGCCGTGCCCACCCATTTCCGTGCCCCGTGCCCGTGCTCGTGCCACCTTAGACCGTGCCGTGCCCAACTTTTACCGTGCCCAAACCGTGCCCGTGCTGGAGTTTTTCGTGCCGTGCCCGTGCCGTACCGGGCCGGCAAGGCCCACTTGACACCTCTAATGAATAGAAATCTCTTCCCTTGTACGTTGAGCCATTTGCTTCATTTTTAATAATAATGTGAAGAGACAAGTAAGGACATCTTTATCAGAAGTACCAAATTTTACACTAAATTTAACTTCAAAAACACCTTTTACAAATTTAGCAAGTCACTTATCCAAAATTTCCAAAATCAGACTCTCTATCCAAATTAACTTTACTATTCCCCTCGAGTCTAAAAAAAAAAAATCCCCCGTAAAAGCCTAATGGTCCGTGCAGTTAAAGTAATGAAGTACTTCACCTGCCCCCGGGCCCCCCCTCTCTCTCTCTTACTTTCCCGTGACTCTGGCATCTTGTAGACGGAAATGGGGTTTTTGTTGCATAAACAGTGACTACTCAAATTTGAATAGTCACTGTAGCAAAATATTTGCAAAATATTTGTTAAGTCTGATTTTTGAAGAATTTTGTTGCATTTCACTCATCAAATTTAACTTTCAAGCAATTTGTTAAGCCTGATGATGATGCTCTAAGCCTTCTAACTATCAATCGCATAAAGTACCAAATTGCTCTTCAATTCCCACTGAGGTGGTAGTTCAAGTGGTTGGAGTAGCTAACAAAAGGTTGCTCCTCTTCCGATACTGGACTTGAGTCTAATACTTGGGATCAGATGGTTGGGAGAGAAGGTTTTACATACTTAACTTGCATTTTGGTGAGGGCTTGGTGACGGGGCCTGTGATGCGGTGACAAATCAATATTTCATCCCCAGCTAGGTCAACTATTTAAATCAAAACATTCTAAGTTGGGCGCGTTCTCCAATTGAGTGAGGAGTCGTTACATTGGTTCAATCAAGCCCACCCTTTTATTAAAAGAAAAAAAAAGTTATTCTTCAAAAAAATATTCATGTAGTATTTTTTTGTCAACCCTCCTTTTTTTTTTTTTTTTGGAACGGATTCGTTGAAATTCATATTTTGATCGTGGAAAAGTATATGATTAGTTTATTAGGGCATCATTAGTTTAGTGGGGGATGTGCAAACCTAAGCTCATCAACCATACAGCATACGTAGACCCAATAATACATATATAAAACCGGATCATACATATTTAACTACCATATCAGTATTAATTTATACATTGGCGGCAGTATTATATGCAGATAAACAGAGGGTGGCTGATTTTTTTTTTTCATGTGTTTTTGGATTATTTGTCAGATAGTAGTGCCCAAATATTTATTTTGTATGCAGATAAGTAATCAATAATCTATTTATGCTAATTATTTCTGTGTTGCAGAGACACTATGAGTAATTAGTAACAAATTTACATTTTTAATTCACTGGTAGATTAGTCTCTAAGGTGATCGAGAGAACTTCATTCTTTAGCTAGCATAACATTCTTGACCACTACCAAATGAATAAATTTGTGTTTAGGAATAAACCCTTGGAACATATATCAAGGGTTGGTGACTATTTGGTTTTCGAGGGCTGGTTTGAGGTTCGTTATCCAATTGTAATTTTGCTCTCGACTGTTTCATTGACACAACACGTGACATAAAAAAATAAAATACAAAGTTGAGGAATAGCCCCATATGTACATACATCACTTATAAATTAGATTTAGAGAAGATTGTAATTTTTTTTTTTTACTATTTTTCTTTGTATGCCAAAAAAATTTGCGTTTCATATGCCCAATATCAGCCTTTCTATACTCCCTCTTCAAATTATTTTTGCAATAATACCGCACCAAATTTGGTGTGGCACTGTTCACGCACCACTTCTTTTTTTATTGTTCACGCACAATGCTTTTCTCTTGCGTTAGAAGAGAGAGAGGGAGGGGAATAGGAGGAGAAGGGGGGCTTATGGACGCATGGCTACCTGTTAATGGCTAAAGGGGGGAGGAGGGCGCACTACTGCACCGAGGCGGGAGATTAGCCTTTTATAAGGGGAATTTTTTTTTAATAGATTTGAGGGGAATAGTTTAATATAGTAAATTCAAAAAAGAAAATCTGATTTTGTGAGTTTTTGATAAAGTGACTTGCTAATTTATAAAAGGTGTTTTTGAAGTTAAATTTAGTGAAAATTTTGGTGCTCTTGATAAGGATGCTCTAAAAGTTTGAACTAAATAAGTTTGACAGACGGAAATACAAAAAATAAAAAATTGACAATTGTCTACCTAAATTTATTACCTTAATGTACTCGAAATAAAAAGAGAAGGGCAAACTGCACTGACCTCCCCTGACGTTTCTGACTGGCCCCCCTCAGGTTCTGTAAATTACAGCCACCTCCCTTGCTATACAAACTAACATACAAATGCCCCCTTACCGTTAAAATCACACTAACGGCGCTAGCTTTGAGAACAAAAAGACCCTTATACCCTCCTCACAAGTAGTTTATAGTGCAATTAATGCTACTACTTTTAATTAACACATAATTTCTTTTTAGTATTAACATATTAAAAGTATAATTTATTTTTCTAATGCAAAATAAAATAACTAATACTAGAAAATTTAAACTTTTTGGACTTTTTTTTTTCAATAACTAATGTATCTTTTATATATAGTAAAAATATTTTCTTTTGAATGTTTCTCGCCAATACAAATCTAAAAATAAGAAAATTTGTAGGAAGATCAAAAAAGAGTAAGTGACAATCAAATCAAAATTCTTAGTTTTTTTTTCCTTAATTTTTTGGTAGTTTGTTTCATCAAATCTATATAGAAATACCAAAAAATTAAAAAGAAAAACAAAGAATCTTAATTTGTCCATCTCTGGACAAAGTTTAATGTTTATTAATTTTCCCCCCAAAAGAGTAATCATAAAATTAAATTTAAAATAAATTAATTTTGGTAAAGATAATGCATTTTGGATTTTTTTGACAAATCTTATGATTTTTTTATTTGTACAAACAATAGAAATCCAAAAAGTAAATATTTGATTATATATAAGAAAATAAATAAATAATAAAAAAGTCTTAAATTTTTTTTCAAAATTTTCTATTGCTTATTTTTTTTAGCATTCAAAAAATAAATCTGTCTTTATACTTTTAATATGTCAATACTAAAAAATATGTGTTAATTTAAAGTGTGAAATTTTAATTGCCACTTAAACTACATACGAGGAGGGTATAATAGTCTTTGTGTTCTCAAACTTGACGCTGTTAGTTTAATTTTAACGGTAAGGGGGTATTTGTATGTTAGTGTGTAAAGCAAGGGAGGTGGATGTAATTTTCAGAACCTGAGGGGGGAAATTGTATTAGTCAGAAACATCAGGGGAGGTCAGTGTAATTTGCCCAAAAAAGAAGTTATTGATGTTGATGACACACTGAAAACGATAATGATAAGGGTACCGACCCTAAGGAACCGAAAATGTACCGATGGCACACGGGGACCCACTTTTGGGTCCCACATTTGGGTCCCACACGAGTGATCCAAACCGTTCATTATTTCTAAAAACATTTTCCGAGTGCCACCACAAAATTTCAGCTCAATCGGACGATGAGAAGTGTACGAACCAAAGTCCCACCGTTTCAATCAAAAATTTTTCTCGACTAATCAGTCGGTCCCCTAGCAGGGTCCCACTGAAAAGGCACACAAATCTTATGTGTTTTTCCACGTAGGGGGGCGGTGGGAGTGGGCCACATCTACACCCACCTCAGCCACCAGAAAAATTACACGTGTGTGGCCGTCCTTTTCCCATATCAGATGCCACCACATGAAAAACAACCAAACCGACCCTATAACAACGTCATTTTCCCGAAATGTATGTACTATAAAGACGAAAAATTTACAAACCAAAAATGCTAGATACACAATAAAAATAGACAACAAGGTGAACAACACACTCATATGGTTATGGTGTGTGGGCTCCGCACACACTAAACACTCAACTATGTGTGGAGTTCATACACTATGTGAGTGTGTTGTTCACCTCGTTGTCCATTTTTATTGTGTACCTAGCATTGCTAAAAAATTTATTACTTGGACCGGAGAAAAATGAGAAAATTTAGGGTGTCGGTCCACGTAGCAGTACACATCTCCGCTGTTTAAAGTTGTTTGGATGATTCAAATTTTAAAGAGAGAAAGAAGAAAGAGTGGAATGATTGAGAAAAATTTGGACCATTCAAAATACCTTTGAACGATCGAGATGTGCTCGACTCTGCGTGTACTCTACCCGCTCGGCACCCTAGGTTTCCTAAGGAGAATTCTAGAGAGCCAATTGAAAAAACCTAAACCTAATGGTCGGTCACAGGATAACAAAATTAAAACTCACTCGTATACGTCACTGAGTCCCACAACTCCGTTCAAACCTCTCGATGAACTTCTGTATATAATTTAGCCACTCCCCCCAACTCACTCCATCACACTTTCACAGCACTGCTAGCTCTAGAGAGAAGACGATCGAAGTGAGATTTCTTTAGCAGTGTTAGAAAGAGATGGAGGGGAAGGAGGAGGATGTAAGAGAAGGAGTGAACAAGTTTCCGGAGCAGCAGGCGATAGGGACGGCGGCGCAGGGCGGCGACAAGGACTACAGGGAGCCGCCGCCAGCGCCGCTGTTCGAGCCCGGTGAGCTAACCTCATGGTCCTTCTATAGAGCAGGAATCGCAGAGTTTATTGCGACTTTTCTTTTCCTCTACATCACAGTTTTGACGGTGATGGGAGTTGTTCAGGCCCCAACCAAGTGCTCCACGGTTGGAATTCAGGGTATTGCTTGGGCCTTCGGTGGCATGATCTTTGCCCTTGTCTATTGCACTGCCGGCATCTCAGGTTTCCACACCTTCTTAATTCCCTCTTATTTCTGTGCTGCAGAGATCTCTCACCTTAGTCACATAATCTTTGCCCCCGCATCCTGAGACAGAATCAGAAATTTTACTACGCAGGGTGATTATTTTTTCAAAAATATTTCGCAGGGCAAGTCTATATATATAATTTATAGGAATTTTTTTTAACATAACACTAGAGGGGTTTTTTTTTTTCTTTCTTTGAGGCGACCGCCCTAGTGGCTCCCTCTTACTCCATTCCTACCCCATCTCAATCCTCGTTATGCACTAGCATCTTAATCCTCACTTTACGAATTCCAGTAGATTAGTATAACTTTTAAGTACATTTTCATGTTCGCGCTCCACGCGCACGTATATTATGTGAATCAGTTCTCATGACGCCGGTGTTTGTGTTTATGTGAATTATTATAACTTTTGAAGCACGCACGAGTAGTCTGAGACTCAGCTCGGTTTGTTTGCACCAATACAAACTAATGACAATTTTTTCCTGCTTGATTATTTATAATTTGTTGTTCTAATGCACACTTTCAACAAGAAAATCGTGCCTCAACATGATAGAATTTCGAGTCTTACAGTCGGTCCTGAAAATATATTAAAACACGAAACATAAATTCCTAGAAAAATATATTTAGTCGGGGATTATTTTTTGTGCAGGGGGGCATATTAATCCGGCGGTGACATTCGGGCTACTACTAGCGAGGAAGCTGTCGTTGACGAGGGCAATTTTCTACATGGTGATGCAGTGCCTCGGAGCAATTTGCGGAGCCGGTGTAGTAAAAGGGTTCGAAGGTAGCAGCCGGTTCGAGTTACTTGGTGGTGGAGCCAACTCCGTGGCACCTGGGTACACCAAGGGCGATGGCCTTGGTGCTGAAATCGTCGGCACATTCGTGCTTGTCTACACAGTTTTCTCAGCCACTGATGCCAAGCGTAGCGCCAGAGACTCCCACGTTCCTGTAAGCTCTCTTCGTAGTTTCTTTCTCCATATGCTTAATTGTACATTCCACGAGATTGTGTGGTATTGGATTGTCCCGGATCACTGAATAAGTTAGACCTTAATTTTGTGTGTGTGTTTAGATTTTGGCTCCGTTGCCGATTGGGTTTGCGGTGTTTTTGGTGCATTTGGCGACGATTCCGATTACGGGGACTGGTATTAACCCAGCTAGGAGTCTTGGTGCAGCAATCATCTTCAACCAGGCCCATGCTTGGGATGACCAAGTAAGTGCTTACGTATGACTTATTTATTTTGATTTTTAGGGAAAATAATTTAGTTTTGCATTTGAGTTGTTAAAGTTATTTGTTCATCTTGATGAAAGAAATATCATTGGCGAACAATATTCAGAACTAGCTAAGAAAAAGGTTCACTAAAAGAAAAATAATCAAACTGATTTTGGAAATGTCGTTTTAATTTTTTTATTTAAAAAAAATTTGATATATAATTACTTGCTGTTTAATGGAGATGGGGTTGTGAATGCAGTGGATTTTCTGGGTGGGGCCATTCTGTGGGGCAGCACTCGCAGCTCTCTACCACCAGGTCGTGATCAGAGCCATCCCCTTCAAATCCAAGTGATCATCATCTTCGAGATTCCGATTACCAGTGCTGTGGTGATTTATTTGCGACCGTTGATTCTCCGTTTCTCTTGTTTGTTTGATGTTTTTTACTGTGATGTGTGTAATGTACGCCTTGGAGAGATGTACTGTATCAAAATATGTAAGCAATTTCTTGTGTGCTTTTGCTTCCTACGTACAAGTCCAATGGAGGATGCCTAATGGATGGGCCCCAATCAGAACTTGGTGGTGCTGTTTGTCAATCGCATCATTGTAAACGTGTGAAATATAAATTTGGTCACAAAAACATGTGATAGTAATTTACGGACCAAACTGGCTCTCCACTATTTCTCTCTTCCATGATTTTGACATGCATTTGTTTCTTTGCAACTTTTTGGGTCCGAAAGAAATGCTGTATTGTTTGTTCACGTTTGTCTGAATATGTGATACTCTTATCAAATTGCATTTGGGACCATTTGTAACATCCAAGGAAGTGACTATTGTTTTATTTTGGAGAGATGACTAATCAACATGTTGTTTGAAAACTAATAGTACATAATAGATAACACTTCGTTATCGCCTATTCTCTCTCTCTCTCTCTTCCCATTCACCAGCACTTCCCGAGCTACCTCTCATCAAATGGAGTTGAACAATCATTCAACGCTGAGTAGGATCGACAATCGTTTGACTTCAAAATCAAGGGTTTTAGCGAATAGAAGTTTATGAGTTCGTTGAGAGAGAGAGAATGAGAGAGAAGATTAGTTCTAGATAGATGATGAGAGCTACAATAATGGAGGCCATGATTGGGTTTATAGGATGATGAGACAAATCGTGACAGAGATTAGAGGTTTTCGATGGTTTCGAAGACGGGGCCATTATTTCACTTGGTTTTATGGTTATTACCCTATGTGATATATACTTTTGTTGTTTTCGCTCCTATAGATGTCAAAAATTAATCGAATTAAAAGATGAAGACCCTTTATCGACACCTGATTGAGTTGATTCTTTGTTATGACCCTTCAAAAATAATTTTGAAAAAAATGAACGGCTCGGATAATTTACGTAGGACCCCAGAGTTGGGTCTCACCGATCTTGCAAATATTTGAACCTATTGATATGGCGTGTTGAGTACTGGCTCTTCTATCTCTCCCAAATGGCAATTTTACTGTAATTTCGTCATATATGGCGAATGAATTGACCTTATATAATTTAAGAGAATTTCTGTTTGTGGGTGATGCACCCAATTTACCATATCTTTTGCCATTTTATAAAATGGCAACGACTTCTGCCATTTTGCGTCTACCGTGTGGATACTCTTACTAAGCTAATTGTGAACAGTACCCGTACAAAGTTACAATGCAACAACAAGAACATTTATGGTTGTTCCACACCGTCTTTTTTATTTTTAGGTTTTGTTCGTCTTTGTTGATAACGGATTTTATAAATGGGATGGAAGAATAGTAAAAAGATAAAGAACTTAAACAAGATGGGATACAGATTGACATCACCCAAGAATTTAACGAAGGATACAAGGCGCAGTGATCGCTCACCACTCTAAAATTAAAAAGACTCACAAATATCCCTTAAGAATTTAAAAAGGCACACAGAAAAATGAAAAGACACAAAAAAATTATTCTCTCTTTTTTTTGTGTGTGTGTTTGTTAGTTTTTTGTTAAGCTTTTATGGATTATTAATTCATCTTGATGTGAGGCATTGGAAAAGTAAAAAATTATGAAAATTACTCAATTTCTTTGAAAAATATTAAAAAAAAACTAGGTAAAGAAATTTAATTGTTCAAATATTTGGGAAATATAAAAAAAATATGAATTACTTAATTATTCACATTTTCCTTTAGAGAATCCGATTTATAGAGCCATTATAATTTGGCTCAAATTTATTGAGGCTTGATGCGGATGGTGTAAGCAAAGCAATTTGTATACTTGCAAAATCCCATTTATTTATTCTTGCATAAATTGCATGAAACTTCTCTCAATCATGAATTACACTTAACCTCTCTAAAGTTTTAAACTCAACACTTAACCCCTTAAAGTATTGTACGAATTCAAATCTTAAAGATGGAATCAACAGATAATCAATGCCGATTGTCCAATTTAGTTAGCCCACCATGAAAAAAAAAAAAACGTATAATTTTCAGATAAAATATGAAATATTTTCATACATAATTTTTCAAAAAATAGTTATTTCTTTAATTTATTGTCAAGAAATTCAAAAATTTATGCACACAAGTATTTAATTTTTTTATCGGAAAATTGCATGTGTTTTCATGGTGGACTAACTTTTTGGGACGGATGGAGTATTTGAACTTCTTGCCCGTCAATCAATAATCTACTATATTCTTTTCACCTTAACCTCACCCATAAACTCTTTCAAACCACCACGTCAAAAACTAAATCCACTCACCACATTCCAACATAAGCTATTTCAGCGCCAATCACCTCTTATCCTTGCTATCGCCTTTACTCCCCCTAACTGACCCCAACAATTAGTTAAAATCTTATTTTTCATGTCATGTTTTGCTCACAAGACAAACTCCGTCAAAATACTAAAATTTTGCTAACGGAAGGAGTTTACTGTCATGAGATGAATACTTTAAAGGGGTCAACGGTTGAGTTTTAAACATTAATAGTAAGGTTAAGTGAAAATAGTCATGCGTGAGGGGCGTTTAATGTAAATTATGTTTTATTCTTTTACCATTTTCAAATTAACGTTTCATTTAAAGTACTAATAAAACAATAGTCATATTGAAAAATCTTATTTCTATGGAAAGTACGTAATTTTTCCTTGTTTACTTCCATTACATGTATCAATCTCTAGTTGCTAAGATAAAGCAATCCTTAAAGCAACCACAACACCCCCATAAGTAGTCGAAAATCCCTCCCCCCACCTCCACCCCCAAAAAAAATACTAGAAAAGAAAAGGGGGGCCCAAACTCAATGCAACCCTTTACTTATTCTTGTTAAGCACAAGGACGATAGTAATGGCTGGTTTTGCCTATATGGACGAATCTTCAACTAGTAACTGAGTTAATTTTTCCTTGTTTACTTCCATTACATGTATCAATCTCTAGTTGCTAAGATAAAGCAATCATTAAAGCAACCACAACACCCCCATAAGTAGTCAAAAATCCCTCCCCCCACCTCCACCCCCAAAAAAAATACTAGAAAAGAAAAGGGGGGCCCCAAACTCAATGCAACCCTTTACTTATTCTTGTTAAGCACAAGGACGATAGTAATGGCTGGTTTTGCCTATATGGACGAATCTTCAACTAGTAACTGAGTTAATTTTTCCTTGTTTACTTCCATTACATGTATCAATCTCTAGTTGCTAAGATAAAGCAATCATTAAAGCAACCACAACACCCCCATAAGTAGTCAAAAATCCCTCCCCCCACCTCCACCCCCAAAAAAAATACTAGAAAAGAAAAGGGGGGCCCCAAACTCAATGCAACCCTTTACTTATTCTTGTTAAGCACAAGGACGATAGTAATGGCTGGTTTTGCCTATATGGACGAATCTTCAACTAGTAACTGAGTTAATTTTTCCTTGTTTACTTCCATTACATGTATCAATCTCTAGTTGCTAAGATAAAGCAATCATTAAAGCAACCACAACACCCCCATAAGTAGTCAAAAATCCCTCCCCCCACCTCCACCCCCAAAAAAATACTAGAAAAGAAAAGGGGGGCCCCAAACTCAATGCAACCCTTTACTTATTCTTGTTAAGCACAAGGACGATAGTAATGGCTGGTTTTGCCTATATGGACGAATCTTCAACTAGTAACTGAGTTAGCATGTTATATATTTTTTCCATAGTTTCCTCTCCGAAATGGTGAGCGACAATCGATTCTGTGAACGCCTTGATTCTCCTAGCAAACTTCTCTCCAATGGACCCTTCAACATGTACAACAAAACTATCAATATGCTCAATTGCAAATGATCCCTCTCTTTCCACTACATCTTGCACTTCCTTTGGTGATGGTGTGTAGTAGGGTACATTAAAGGAGTCTAATTGCTCTGCCTCGATGATACCCTATTAAAAGAAATGAAAAATATAGGCATAGTGATTAGATTATCAGGTAGTGATCAGATTATCAAGTCGTTGCTACGCAACTAGAAATCTTTGTACTCAAATTTCAAAGTAATCAGTTGGAGGTCTTTCAAGTCATTATGAAGGATTCAACTCAGCTTATGCTTGAATTTAAGTTTGGCCGCCAGCACTCCTTAACGTCAAAATATTGCAGCTTCTAAGGGCATCCGCAGTCGTGCTGTTAAAAATGTGTTGTCATATGACACAAAAGTGTAAAAAGTGGGTCCTATTTGTGTGTTGTTATGACAAGGTGTGTTGTTAAGGTAAGAAGTGTTGCAATGGTATTGTTAAAATGTTGTTAGAGTGTAAGAAATATATAAATTTATATGTAGATCTAGATACAAGTGGTCCCAAACTTGAATCAGCCGTACCTTCCTATCTCTACCTCTCTCCTCAATCAGGCGTACACCTCTGCCACTTGCTGACTGGAAATCATCTTTCTCTCCCTCTCTCTCTTCTCCCCTCCACCTTGCTGACATGATACAGTTGTGACTGACATTAGAAAAACTTGAACCTCTGCCACTTTAATTCTTACACAAGCAATACCATTGGGACATATTTTTTCACATTTTGTAGCTAACTGTGTTAAATCTTACACTATTTTCAACTTAATGATACGACTGAGGATGCTCTAAATGAGAAAAAGTTCCGGTAGAAAATAAGGGAATAAGCAAGGAATCCCTCACAAACAAATGGGGCCACAATTTTACAGAGAGAACAAAGCAGCATAATGAGCTCTTAGAAGTTGGTATTCAACTCATCCCATTGTTGCATTGGTTTCAGAGGTAAATACCAACTTCTAAGAGCTCATTATGCTGCTTTGTTCTCTCTGTAAAATTGTGGCCCCATTTGTTTGTGCGGGATTCCTTGCTTATTCCCTTATTCTCTACCGGAACTTTTTCTCATTTAGAAACTCCAATATTTTGACGTTAAGGAGTGCTGGCAGCCAAACTTAAATTCAAGCATAAGCTGAGTTGAATCCTTCATAAATTTATATATTTCTTTTTTTTTATTATTGTATCTACAAACCTATGCGTGAAAGTAAAAAAATAGACTGCCAAAGCTAGGCTGTTCGTTGGCATAGTTGTGTGTAACAGGCAGGGGGGTCTAGCTAGGCACCAGGCGCGAGTCTTATTGAAGCAACGTATGCAGATGAGAAAAAATTGCAACGTACTCCCTCCGTCCCATAAAGTTTGACACTTTCACTATTCCAGTCCTATAAAAAAATTGATTATTTGTTTTAATCTATAATGTTTTATGTAAGCAATATGAATCTAGTTTGATAGAGTTTAATTAGTTCTTTTAAACAAAGTTATGAAAATCACATAAAACATTATGAATTGAAAGATATAGGCAATTTAAGTGTCAAACTTAAAGGAACGGAGGGAGTAGTTATTAAATAATTTCCCGTTCAATTTTTAGTGTCCCACTTCGTCAATTCAACTTTTTATGAAAATATCATCATAACACTTTTATCCACTTATTTTTCAAGAATAAATCTAGTTTTAAGAACAAAATGAATAATGTACAAAATTTTCCACATTAACTTTAACAAAATAGACACTTATTAAGGAAAATAACCCAAAATGGAATGTTGGACTCTAATAAAAAGACAAAGGGAGTAATAAACGTTTTTTTTTTCTTTTCGGGCCAGCTTGTGTGCCCTTCACTAATTTCAGGGTCCTGGATTTAATGTCCAGACAAACCTCCAGTGGTCTTAAGATTTAGAATGTTTGACTTGCATGAGAATGAAAAATATGATGTTATTGAGGAGCAATTATTGCTTTCCCATTAATATCGTTAGCTAAACCCCTTGGGGTTGGGGGAGTAATAAACATTAACACATTCGGTGAGGTTTGGCCTAAAAAGTCAACTTTAACTTATTTTTTTGTCTTTATTTGATTTTTTTTTTGGGTTTGTTAGTTTTGCATTGATTTTTTTTTAGTATTATTGGTTCGTCTCGGCGAGAGGAATCCAAAAAGATAAAAGATTATGATTAAAACTCTCAATTTTTTAAATAACATCGGAAAAAGTGTAAAAAGCTGACTTTTTGTCTTTAGTTAAAAAAGTTATGATTAGATCATAATTTTTTACTTTTTTTATTCCTCTCGCCGAGATGAACTAATAATACACAAAAAGTTGATGCAAAACTAAAAATCACAAAAAAAAATCAAATAAAGACGAAAAAATAAGCCAACTGAAATATATAAATTTTGTATGCAGCTATAACGGAAAAAAGCAAACACTCCAAATAGTCAACATTTTTTTAGTAAATAATCAATAAAAATGAAGTATCCATTCCTTGATATAAAAGTGAACCATCTAATCATCTCACTTCCACAGTTGAAGAAAGATGAGAGAGAAACTTTGAACAAAAGCCGAGAGATCGACATTGAAATAGAGGTTGATAGAGATTGTTTGTTTCGGGTCGTTGGACTGAAAGACGTCGTGAGTATTGTTCAGCAGTTAGGTGAAGACCTTGATTAGATTTTTGCCCTTCAAAATTGAATTTGGTGCGAATTGAGAGTGGCTAACCAGTGTCTGAAGCATAACTTCGGGAAAAAAATATTCACAATCCAATATAACGAGAAATATATTTAAACATTCTTCATCGAACGTAATAGTTTGAACTCAAGACATTTTAAAAGATTTCAAACACAATTGACCTTGACGTGTTTTCATCTTTTGAAAGTTTTGTATGATTGTATCGTTGTCAGTGGAGCATCTTTTGCTATGCTATACTCTAACCACCTAGGAAACTCACCAAACCATGCTTGGTTAAATAGTCTCATTTTATTTACAAATAGCCTCTGCGAAAAGTTGCGGTCACGAGGTTGAAAGGAACCCTTTTTCCAATAGTGTCTACCAATTTGGTCTTCCTCGTTAGGATTATATAATCACTAATTCGGGTTCGAAGTCCAGGATCAGCCAGAAGGTTAGCCAAGTTAATTTCCACACAACATTGTTTTGGTGGTCGAGAATTACCATCATCCTTTTGCAAATTAGGCTCTTGAATCAGCGAATTAGGCAATTCTACAGGTTTGTGGAATCTCTTCATGACTCTAAGTTATAATTGTTAAGAGAAAAATAATTTCGACAATCATCACATACAACAATTACAAGTCACAACAAATTGAAATTGAAATTAGTCATAACAAGAGAAAACATATTCGCAAAATAAATTGAAAGCCCTAGATTTCACTGGACTAAATCTTTCCCTTGTCTAAACTGGGAAGATAAGAGCGATAGAGAGGAAGTACCGTGAGTTTAAGGAAAAGACAAGAGGAAATCATTCAGAGTGGCCAGTGGGTGATCGATTCTACTAGAGACCGTGAGTTTCCCCTTCATTCTTTGCAGAGTAAATATGTTTTGTAGAGTAAATCGACGAGACGAATCTAACAAGTATAAATTTATGGTCAAATTAAATATATTTTTGAATAAAGCCTGGATTATTGGATTAATTTTGGCTTTATTCAAAAATTTTTGAGTTTTGACCATAATTTTATACTTGTTAGATTCGTTTCGTTGAGAGGAATCCAGAAACCACAAAATCTTGATGCAAAACTAACAAATACAAATGCAAAAAAAAAAAATTTGAATAAAGACAAATTGAATAATCCAACAATCCGAATTATGGATTATTTGCCAAAGGAGCCCTAAGTTTAAAGCCCATTCATTTGGTCATTTAAAATAAAAACAAGCCCATGAGATGCCTATCAGCATATCCAATCCACTGGTAAAAGTTTCGTCTTGGTGGAGACCATTTTCCAGATTACAAAATCCCCCCAAAAAATAAAAAAATAAAAAATTCTGAAATTTCAGGGAGTCACGTGACCCCCTGTGCCTTAGCTCCATCTGCCACTGGGCTCACCAGTCACCACGCATAAGCCTTGTGCCTATTCCAAAGGCTCGTACCTTGATTGTCTGGGCCTCGATTTTATCAAGTCACCTCGCATAGACGCCCTCCAGGCGTCAAGAGTGAGTTTTGATACGCTTTCTATCTAGATGCGACTTTTACAACTTAGTTGTAGCTCATCACATTGATGGGAGCCATGCATATCATTGGGATAGGTTATTTGTGTGCAAAACATTAGCCATTTTTGCAATAAAATGTTCGTTTTTTTTGTGATCATCATCTTCGGGAGTCCCATTCGCAGTGATGATGTGGTGATTTATTTGTGACCATCGATTCTCCGTTTCTCTTGTTTGTTTGATGTTTTTTACTGTGATGTATGTAATGTACGCCTTGGAGAGATGTACTGTATCAAAAAATGTAGGCAATTTCTTGTGCAATAATGATACATACACATACTGCAAACCACACCTTCCCACACCCTAAGCACTATTCACGTGGGCCCTACGTGGGTCCCACCCACTTTACCTTACCCCCCCCCCCCCCCCAACCCCAACAAAAAAAAAAGAGATAGCGAAACGAAAATTTTGAAAAAACCCCCAAATCTGGGATTTAGGGCTTATTTCCGCGGGCCAGAGAGAGAGAGAGAGAAGAGAGGAAGAAGATCGCGAGAAGAAGCCGTCGATTGAACCCTCCCTTTGTTGCTCTCCGTTACCAATCGACCACCTCCGGCGAACGTTCCTTCTTACTCCCAGGTATCTCTCTATGCTTTGTGTTCCTGTTACTCTCTCTCTCTCTCGAGCTGTTCATCTATAAATCAGGGATTGGGTGTTAAACTGAAAAAAATTGTTGATATTCAGTGTATGTGTCTCTCTCTCTCTCTCTCTCAATGCTTTCAGAGGAGAGAAGAAATGCCATTTGGGTTTCCTTATGATTTGGATGTGTGTCTGAATTTATATTCGGTGTGTGTGTGTCTCTCTCTATCCAATTTCAAAAACCCTAGATTTGGATTCGAAATTCAAAAGGTTCCAATTTCGAAAACCCGAAAATCAACAATTTTTTGCTGAGCTTTAATGCTGGTGCAATCCAAGAGGTTGCTGAGTTTTGTAAATGTCTTCTAATTTATTGGTTGGATCTTATCTAAGGCATCAGAAACACAAAAGAATAGTCTTGTTAAGTTTGTCCTGGAACCAAATTATGACCAGTTGAAGAAGACTTGATAAGCAACATGTATTTTCTTCTCTGAAAAACTGTTGTTGCATTCCCTTATCCTAGTTGGAGTCTTGTAAGTTTTTGTTTAATGACTTTGATGAAAATACATGTGACACTTATAGACAAATTAGAAGAGACAATGACATGAATTGTGCTGTAAAGGAGTGTTAAGAAACTCTTAAGTATATCCTTCTCTTCTAAGTCTAGTTAGTCCATCAGTTTGAGACTGTGCTACGTCCAGTTAGTCCATCAGTTTCCATTTACCTGTCCTGTTGATAGTGCTACCAAGTTCAGTATAACAATTTCATGGATTTTTTTAACCTCAGAAGCAGCACACATATGCTTCCATATTCAGTTACATTATCAATATGTGGTGCTGGAACTTTGTCCAATTGGGTCATGACTTGTCTGATAAAACCTTGCATTTTTCATTGTGGCTTAAAGGAGTGTTATGAAACTCTACGCTCAATCCTTGAGATGCTTGTGGTTGGTTTTATGAATTGATAATCACACCTTTCAACACACAAGAAGCATAAAACCTTTTTGTTTTATGATACTCCCACTGGAGAAATGCAGCACTGATGTGTATAAGCTTCCACCTGAATTTACATGTGGTACTTCCTAAGTCTCTTTTGAAGTGTTTTAAAACTTTCCATGCTCCATGCTCCATGTTTTAAAGTTCTGGGATGACCTTAATTATAAGAACCTAGGTTACCTACTACCATGCTTCGGATATGGACACGGATACGCGACATGACACAGAGACGCCTTAACTCAAGTGCAATAATTCACATCTTACGGTATATTAGTCACTGTGATTTTGTCTTATTTCTGTTTTGTGTTTTCTTTTTTTTTTTTTTTTTGTAGAGCTGACATGGCTTCCGCATCTTCCAATGCCACATCTGGATGGCCTACAAAAGTTTGTGCTTGCGGAGCCGGTCCATGCATACCCACCAAGGCTGGCCCTAATGCTAAAAACCCTAGCCGATATTATTATAAATGCCCTATTACCAATGTAAGTCTCTCCACATAACTACAAGAATGCTTGTTTCCGCCATTTTTGTTTATCCCGTTACCAATCTATCTCTTTTGTTTTGTTGTGACTAAACCTACAGGCAATGGAATCGTTGGTGCGATAACAACAATCAAAATGTATCACATTCGGCAGATGATAGCACACGCGACTTCAGTGGACCATTCCCTCAATACAATGTCGACCTCAACAACAACTTAAGGGAACTCATCTTAGCCATACGGAATGCAGTCCGTATTGTAGTTATCCATTCTGTTATTGGGATTGTAATTTGTGTATTCCTAGTCATCCACCTTTTGTATAGGTAATTTGTTATGTAATATGGTGGATGTACTGTAAAACATTTAATTTCAAGTTCGTTTCGGACAATGGTTATGTAATGAATGATAAAATTAATTTCAAGTCCCTTTTGGGTTATTCTATGGCCTAGTTTTATGTTGTGCCTTATTAGTTGATTGTCTAATGAGACACTTAGACGTCGGGTATGCAAGAAAATAGCAGAAATGCTGCCCAATTTTTTCCAAAAATAGCATTTAAACAAAGTTTGAGCACCCGATACTCAAATTTCTTAACTTATACAACCAATTAACTTATCCATTTATCATTGATGACACGGATACGGACACAATACGATAAAGACTTCATCGAGAATATGGAGAGCATTAGAAATGTGCAACCAATTAACTTATCCATTTATCAATGATGAGTTGGATACGGACACGATAAATACTTCATACATACACAAAAATGGTAAGACCAATTAACATTACAAATAGTAAAATGCTACATACACACCCGGGTTCCACTTCCGGGTACACTTCCGGGTCAAACACGTCCAAAACGACGTCGTTTTGGATCCGGGTCGCATTAAAATAAAAAAAAAAATTGAAAATCAAAACACGGCTTCACTTCCCTTCCTTTCCCAAATTTCGATCGTTCAGAGAGGAAGAGACAGAGAGGCAGATTGAACACCACCTACGCCACTGCTGCCTAAGCCGCCGACCACACAGACAAGGACTTCACCCACTCCGGCGACCACCACCTCCGTACGTCGACGAATTTTCGAACCTCCACGGCGGTCGATCTCTAGCTTTCTGTGTACAAACATCGCCGCTGCCGCCACGACGGTCGACACACCACCAACGCCGCCTCCATGACTGCCGAATACCACCACCACCACCCCGGTCTGTCTCTCTTTCTCTCTCAATTTGAGTTGTTGGTAAAATTAAAAAAAAAAAAACCCTAATTCGATCTTTTCCCCCTAATTTAAGTTCCTCTAAAAAATTACTTGTTGGAAAAATATGGAGTTGGGATTAGTGATCTCCGCATTGCTCTCTTGGTCTGTAGTTGTCCGTGCGGCCTTCCGGTTTCGGTGTATAGTTCGCAGCTATTGTGCCGGAGATGGAGATGGTGAGGGCGGTGGCGGGTGGCGATGCGGCAGCGGTGGTGGAGAATGTGGTCGGCTAGGTGGATCGTTGCCCCTCTCAAAGACTCTGCGGCACTCTGTGTTTTGCTGTACAATGGAAGGGAGGAATGGGAGAAGTAACGAAGAAGACCCAAATTTCAAATCTCGCTTTTTTTTTTTTATATTTTTTATAATGCGACCCGGGTCCAAAACGATGTCGTTTTGGACGTGTTTGACCCGGAAGTGTACCCGGAAGTGAAACCCGGGTGTGTATGTAGCAGCTCTCTTACACATAACAAACGGATATGGATATTGATAGGCGCGCAATATTGTAAATATAAGCGCCTAAGTAGGGGGATTTAGCGCGTTAGACGTGTAGTTAATATTTATTTTCCGTTTAATGCGTGCACGGCGGTGTTTTTGGTGTCTTTATGAATTTTCCAGGTAAAAATGATTTTGGCGCGTATTATGCATGGCTTGAAGTGGAGTTAGGCACGAGAATCGAGGTTTGGAGCTTGAATTTTGAAGGAAGCATGCCGGAGGGACTCAGTATCGCTACTTTCCACAGTAGTATCGATACCAATTGGTTAGAAAGGTGTAGTTTTTGTCCAGAATGTTTGGTATCACTACTTATGAGGGCCGTATCGCTACCTACGGCTTAGCAGTCAACGAAGAAGATAAGGGACTCGGTATCGCTACACCTCTCAGTTGTATCGATACCGAATGGTTAGGTTTGAAGCTGAACGATGCCGTTTTGATGTGTTTGCGGGGCGATTACTATAAATACGTGTTTTATCATTAGTTAGGGTGAATCTTTGTTTTTCTTTTGCATTTTTGGAGTTCAGAAACCTTGGGCAAGTGTTTTTCCGTTCCGGACGTTGCTTTCAATTGTCAATTTCTTGTTCCGTTTTCTTTGCAGATTCCAGTATTTGTTCAAGATTCCAAGTATTAATTCATCAGTTCTTTGTTTTTCTGTGGTTGGTACAGTTGAAGTTTATTTTATTGATTGTCTTTATCATGCATAGTTCTAGGATTTCTGTTTTCGTGTTGATATTTATCATCATGCTAGCGTAAATTTCTATAGACGAGGCCATGGGGTGAATAGCACGCCGTGGCCGGAACCGGATTCGTTCGCTTATTTCCACAGTTATTTTGAAAATCTTCATATTAGGGTTTCTGAGAACGGCCGTGCTCTATCATTGTCGAAACCCACACGAATGGGGAATGGGTCAAGCAATTCATTCTCCGTGGCGAATGGGGTAACACAAATAGGGTTTCGCCCCCGGGAGAGAAAATCTTAATTTGAAGCGATATCTTCAAGGAACGGAAAGGGTGAAAGGATTTGGGGCTGGCTATGGGTGTTAGGATCCCGATGGTCGCGTCTGCTTTTAATTACTTGATAAAATCTAGAATTTTGCCCTTAGTTCACCGTAGTTAATCACCCAATTAACTGGAAGGGTGGCTACCTAAGAGCCAATTCAAACTAGCGCCCCGTTTTTCTAGGTTGAACACCGACTCCGTCCCTGAGGATTCGACTACGGACTTCTGGATATTGTTCTACGTCGGTTTGGTTTAGTTCTGCGCTTGGGACGTGTTATTTTCAATACTAAAATCGGACAAGCAGATATAATACGGACACGATACAAACAGGATACGATAAGGACACCATACAGACAGGACACGATACGGTAAAAAAAGAAGTAAAATACATTCCAATAACAAACGGATACGGATACAATATGGACACGATACAAAGAAGACACGATACGGACATGATACTATAAAAAAAAAAAGAGTAAAATACATTCCATTAACAAACGGATACGGATACAATACGGACACGATACAAAGAAGACATGATACAGACACGATACGATAAAAAAGAAAGTAAAATACATTCCATTAACCAACCAAGTGTTCTACTCTTCCTCATTATTCATTCTATTCATCATTTGTACAAAACTTGGTTGAACACCTTGGCATTCTTGCAATTGACTTCCCATGAAACTTGATTGTGGTCTTCCCCAACCTTGTGGCCCTCCTCTTATTGCACTTTGCGTGGTCAGCATCAAGTTTGGTGGATTTTGGAAGTTATGGTCCATCATGTTTGGCCACATTAATCCTTCCATATGTGGCCACATTAATGCTCCCACGGCGCTTGCATTATTCTGCCATATCAAAAACATTAACATAAATCAAGACCAATTAATTAAGAATGCACCACGAAAATACCAAGCTCATTAGTTACTTACATTGACATTGACATTTACAACACTCTCTTGTGTTGTTCCCACATTGACAACCGCAATATCTCCGATCTCCTGAAATTAACAAATTATATTACTATGAATCACTTATTCAATATATCTATACGGCCAAATTAACTAGCAAGAAAAAAATCAATACAAAGTTTATACCTTAATTTGTTCGTTGGACACGGCGGCCTTCCCAACGGTCAAGCTTTTCTTCGTAACTGCTTCCCTTTTCTTCTTAACAGCTTTTTCCACATAACTTTGCTTCCTTTTACACGGCGATCTCCCTTTTCGTGTAACGCTTTTAGGGTCAAGTATGTTTGTGCTTTGCTTGAAAGGTATAACTCCATCTCCAAATGAGTACGAATAAACCATATCATCAACCATATTGCTTGCACAAACAACCTGGGTTTCAATAAACTGCCGTTTTAACTCGTGCCCGTGTGCCATCACCATATTATACTTCTCCTCATTGTCTTCCACCAAGTCAGCAATCTCCTTATAGAGATTGCAAACGTTGTCATTCCGGCGCGCTTCAATGCTTTTTGCCGATTTATCGTAACTTATCCGAACTTTTGTGTGGGCCCTTTTCACATTTTTGCACCATCTTCTCAACACATACTTTTCTGACACTTTGTGAATTCCCCTAAGTTGGTACACAAATAGTTGATGCTCACACACCATTCCTTTAGACTCAAACAACCAGCAATTACAATGAGTTTCATTTGTTTCGGCATTAAAATGAACTTTAAATGGCACACACTTCTGAAATTCATCTTCTCCTTCTCCAACTGTAACCAACTCTTTCACCTTATATAACGTCACAACATCACCTATGCTTGTTTCACCTAAAGAACATATCATTTTTCCACAATATTGCTCATGAAACTGTCTAACCTTTGTATGAGTGTAAGCACTTTGAAATTGCTTCTCCAATCCATGGTTAGTTATGCAAGGAATGAAAGTGTGCCAACTAGTGTGATCTTCTTGTTTTTCATTCTCTACTTTTTCGTCAATTCATTTTCATATTGCTCAACGAATTGTTTCAAGGTCGTCGTTGAACTAATGTAACCATCAAAATATGCATTCATACTCTCGCTTCGTTGTGTAGATGACATTCCCGCCCAAAACACATCTTTCACCAAAGCCGGCACCCACCGCTCCCTCTCCAAATACAACCCATGTAACCATGTGTTACTCTGAAGCTCGTACTTTTTGATGAGCTCATCCCAAGTAGTCTGAAATTCTTCTACTGTCAGTGAATCATAAACTGCAGAGCGAAAACGGTAACTAATTTTTTCATAAGCTTCGTACCCTTTCAACTTTTCCGGCACCTTTTTCATAATATGCCATATGCACCATCGATGTCGGGTATGGGGGAATGTATTCTCTATAGCATTCTTCATGGCCGCGCATTGATCGGTAATAATTGCATTGGGAGCACGACTCGACATGCATGTCAACCAATTCTTAAATAGCCATGAAAATGACTCCGTATCTTCATGTGAGATAAGTTCACATCCCAACAATACCGAGCTACCATGATGATTGACGCCTACGAAAGGAGTAAAAGGCATCTCATACTTGTCGACGAGGTATGTTGTGTCAAATGTCACAACGTCACCAAACTCCTTAAAGGCTACCCTACTCCTTGTGTCAGCCTAGAATACATTCCTTAATCGACCCTCTTCATTCAAATCCATTGCATAAAAGAAGTCTCCGTTGTCCGCTTTCATTCTCATGAAATATTGATTCATTGCCTCAGCATCTCCTTCTGTAAGTTGTAAACGTCGAACCTTATCCAAATAATTTCGGTAATCCCTCGGCAAATATGGAACCTTATCAGGTCCACCAGCTTCAATTTGAAGCGAGTCAATACTCTTATTCAACCTGATCCCAGCTTTGTCATTCATCATAAGAATCCTTTTCACACTTGAATCAAGTACCCTATTGCTCTTAAAAAATCTAGACTTTCCCGGACTTTGTTCATGATTGTGCTCCAAGATAACCCGACTTACCCTCCACTTTTCCTCCTGAGTTAAACAAATATTAAGGTGAGCCAGACATTCCGTTTTTGCCTGTGGACGTGGCTTGGCAAGGTTGCTTCCTCTAAGCCTTGGCTTTCCACCTTTGCTGCATTCATAAATTACATGCCTCAAGACTCCATCTTTTCCCTTTTTCGAATATCTTTTAGCCACTGCAAACCCCTTTTCTTTCGCAAATTTTGAGTAATACAAATAAGCAACGCTGGGGCTGTCGAATTCCATTCCCATCTTCGGTTCCTCAACTGTATCTTCAGAATTCTCAATTGCCGCTTTACCATCACATAACAGCTTTATTGGAGAACCATTCGTAACCTCTTCTTCTTCTACGTTGTCTCCACTCCATACCTCTTCCACTTCTTCATCCCTTTCAATTTGGGAAGATATAGGACACATCACCGATGGTGGTGATGGTAACTGAAACATCACCTCTAGATTAAAAATAAACAAGAACAAGTGAGTATAATACGCGTACTATAGCAGGTAACAAAACACTAAAAACGAAGTCAGTGACAAAAAATGAAGTCCACTAACTTCCAAATGCTCGTGACCAATTTGAAAATTTTGGACTGAATTAACTTTTCAAAGACAGACCAAAAAAAATAAAATCGATATATTAGCATCTTTCTAAACCATACTGGAAAGTGACAGATACACTCCTTCATTCATTGGGTTATCTACAGCCATGTTTGCATCAAAATAGGGAGATTCGATTAATCAAAGTCAATAGGTGAGATGTCTTGTTGCACATTGGTTGAGATGATAATAGTGTAATAGCATGCAATAATTGTGAAATTAGTTTTCAAACTAAGAATATAATGCATACAACACCTATATAATTCTAATCCCAGAGGCTTTTGTGAGCAATTTTGGGAAACTTTTGAGGAAATGCTAAATGTAATACCCTCATCAGAAAAAAGAAATAACAGTTATGAGGGAGAGAGAGAGAGAGAGAGAGAGAGAGAGAGAGAGACCTTGGTTGCAATGTACTAGCTCTTTCGTGCGATTTTTTCAAGTGGCCGTTGACTGGTGGTGGTGGATGTGTTAGGCTTCAGTCCGTACAACTTCTTCGATTGGGGCATCGTCGTGGTGGAGTGAGGCCGAAGGTGAGTCGCTGGTGAAGGCATTCGAGGGACAGAGGGGGTCACGATCTTTTTCTCTCTTCCCTCTCTCTCTCTCTCTCTGTGTCGCTGCCCGTGAAAATGAGAAGCAATAACAAAGAAACCTAGATTTTGGGGTTTTTTTCAAAATTTTCGTTTTGCTGCCTTTTATTTTATTTTTTTATTTCGGGGCAAGGTAAAGTGGGTGGGACCCACGTGAACAGTGCTCAGGGTGTGGAGGGTGTGGTTTGCAGTATGTGTATGTATCATGTTTCTTGTGTGCTTTTGCTTCCTACATATAAGTCCAATGGGGGATACCTAATGGATGGGCCCCAATCAGAACTTGGGGCTATTTGTCGCATCATTATAAACGTGGGAAATATAAATTTGGTCGCAAAAACAAATGGTAGTAATTTACCGACCAAACTGGCTCTCCGCTATTTCTCTCTTCTATGATTTTGACATGCACTTGTCTCTTTGCAACTTTTTGGGTCCGAAAGAAATACTGGATTGTTTGTTCACGTTTGTCTGAATATGTGATACCTGTATCAAATTGCATTTGGGACCATTTGTAACATACAAGAAAGTGACAATCTTGTTTTATTTTGGTAGATGTCTAATCAACATGTTGTGAGAGAAGTAATAATACATAATATAACACTTCGTTAAGCGCCTATTTTTCTCACTATCTCACCTCCTCTCCGTTCACCAGCACTTCAACGAGCTTTATACCTCTCATCAAATAGAGTTGTACTATCGTTCAATGCTGAGTCGGATCATCGATCATGTGAGAAGTTTATGAGTTCATCGACACACACACACACACACACACACACACACACACACACAGAGAGAGAGAGAGAGAGAGAGAGAGAGATTAGTTTTGGATCGGTGATGAGAGCTCCAATAATGGAGGCCATGATTGGATTTGTAGGATGATGAGACAAATCGTGACGGTGATGAAAGGTTTTCGATGATTTTGAAGACGGGTCCATTATTTCACTTGGTTTTATGGTTATTATCATATGTGATATCTCCCTCGTTTTTGGCTCCTATAGATGCCAAAAATCGAATTAATAGATGAAGACCCTTTATCAACACCCGATTGAGTTGATTATTGGTCATGACCCTTAAAAAAATAATTTTGGAAAAAATGAACAGCTCGGATAATTTACGTAGGACCCTGAGTTGGGTCCCCCCTATCCTGCAAATATTTGAACCTATTGATATGGCGTGTTGAGTGTTGGCTCTTTTGTCTCTCTCAAATGGTAATTTTACAGTAAGTTTTGTCATCTATGGCAAATGAATTGACTTGACTTTATATAATTTGAGAAATTTTGTTTGTGGGTGATGCACCCAATTTACCATATCTTTTGCTATTTTATAGGAATGACAACGAATTCTGCCATTTTTCGTCTACGGTGTGGATACTCTTAGGGCATTCACAGTGGGCTCTCTAAAAATAGCTTCTAAGTTGACTCATAAAATGTACACATAAGCCTAATTGGGTCCCATTTTTCACTCCTAGAGCTTGCTAAATTTAGAGAACATATGTGCACTCAATGGGCTAGCAAGAACATTCTCTATTTTGTGGGGGAAAAATAATAAAAGTGTGGGTTCCATAAATTGATAAGTTTAAAAAGATTAAAAGTACTTGGGTCCTACGAGCTAGTTACAAGGCTACTTAGATTTAGCTAATGAGTTAGGAGTCATGCTTAGAAGCAACCATTGGGAGCTTGTATTGGGAGCCCATTGAAGACAATTATTGATCAAATAACTTGCTAAATTTTAGGAGCCTCACCTAGGAGTCATTTTAAGAGCCCACTGTGGATGCCCTAAACTTAGCTAATTGTGAATAGTTTCCTTGCAAAGTTACAATGCAACAAAAAGTACATTTAGGTATTGTTCCACATGACAAACTCGAGCCTTGTTCGTTTTGGATTTCAAGACCTAGTTTTCTTAAATATTATTCTCATTTTTCTCTCTATCTCTCTCTAATCATTAACACCTATTTTTAATTATTATCCATATTTCTCCCTCCAATCATTATTAAAAACAAAAAACAACCCCTCTGTCCCTATTTAAGTGTGTTACTTCGTAAATCCAACTTAAAAAAAAAAAATCATCATTACCTCTTTCATATCAACTTTTACCTCTACTTTACACTTTTTATATCAACTTTACCTCTACAAAATTATCCTCTACTTTTACCCACTAACTTTTTAAAAGGGCAAAATGATAATTGTACCAACTTTTACTCATTAACTTTTCAAAACACTCAGGGCTCGTTTGGATGGCGTTTATAGAAGAGGGATGACTGGCTTGGGCTAAATAGTCTTGGTTCTCTGAATAGCCCATCGTTTGGCTGCCCAAAACTTCCCCTGATCACTCATCCTTGTTCTCCAAATAGTCAGGGCAAAGCCTGACTAAATATAAGCACCAGGGGGGGTGCTTATATTTAGTCATGGCTGATATCCAGTCCATTTTTACCTCCCTACCCTCACTCCCTTCTCTCTAAATCAACTTCCAAATCTCAGAAACACAAACAACAGTACACAGCAAAAATTAATTGGGGAAAAACCCTAAGAAATTAATTGAAAATCTTGGGAATTTCGAGAGAGATGAGGTAGGTTGGATACCAAACCTGCGAAATCCGAAGTTGCCGGAGCAGTTGGGGTAGCCGGTGCCGTGTGGTCGCCACTCGTTTACCGTCGTCGTTGTGGTCTGGGTGATGGATTGATGCGCAGAGAGAGAGAGAGAGAGAGAGAGAGAGAGATGCCCAGATCTCGTTGTGGTCTGATGAGGAAGATGAATAGGGGATTGTGGATGTTTACAAGGCAATGTAAATAAAAGGAGAAAAAGTTATCTGGTGTGGCTGTGGCTAAATCGAATTAAGATCCAACGGAGGGGATGGTTTTCTGGAAAATGATACTTTAATAATTGATAAAAAGTATATCAAATTAATTAATTTTGGTATTTAGGAGTATTTAATTGTTTATATGCATAATCTAAATGTGAATTAACAAGGGTAATATAGTCAATTTGATAGTTTTTACATCATCCACCCTCCTTATCCCTCCTTTTTCATCCCTCATCCAAACCATGGACTATTTAATCCTCCCTTCTTAACTGTGGGTCCACCCTTCTTATTTTATCACCCCGACTATTTCATCACCCCTTACTATTTAATCCCTCTCAAACTAATACCTCATCCAAACGGGCCGTCACTTATTAAGGGGCAACCAAACATGGAAATCTAAACACTAAAAAAAGGACGGAAGGAGTAAAATTTTGCAAACAGAAGGAGTTTCTTGTCATGAGATAAATACTTTAAGGGGTTTAACTGTTGAGTTTAAACATTAGTAAGGTTATGTGAAAATAGCAATTCATGCGTGAGGGATTCATGCGTGAGGGTGTTCAATGTAATTTATGCTTTATTCTTTTACCATTTTAAAATTAACGTTTCATTTAAAATACTAATAAAACAACTCATATTGAAGATAGAAAGTACATAATTTTTCCTTGTTTACTTCAATCACAGTTATAGGGATCAATTTCTTGTTGCCAAGATAAACCAATCCTTAAAGCAACCACAACACCCCCATAAGCAGTCGAACAACGCAACCCTTTACTTATTCTTGTTAAGCACAACGATGACAGTAACGGCTGGCTCCGCCTGTATGGACAAATCTTCAACTAGTAACTGAGTTAGCTTGTTATATATATTTTCCATAGTTTCCTCTCCAAAATGGTGGGCGATAATCGACTCTGTGAACACCCTGATTCTCCTGGCAAGCTTCTCTCCAATGGACAAATTACCTTCAACGTGTACTGCAAAACTATCAGTATGCTCAATTGCAAATGACCCCTCTCTCTCCACTACATCTTGCACTTCCTTTGGTGATGGTGTGTAGTAAGGTACATTAAAGGAGTCTAATTGCTCTGCCTCGACGATACCCTATTAAGAGAAATGAAAAATATAGGCATAGTGATCAAATTATCAGGTCGTTGATACGCAACTACAAATCTTTGTACTCAAATTTCAGAGTAATCAGTTGGAGGTCTTTCAAGTCATTATGATGGATTCAACTCAACTTATGCTTGAATTTAAGTTTGCTCGCCTGAACTCCTTAACGTCAAAATATTGCAGTTTCTGAATGAGAAAAAGTTCCGGTAGAAAAAAAAGCGAATAAGCAAGGAATCCCGCACAAACAAATGGGGCCACAATTTTACAGAGAGAACAAAACAGCATAATGAGCTCTTAGAAGTTGGTATTTACCTCTGAAACCAATGCAGCAATGGCCTCAGCAATGAGATCCCAAGTGGCGCAGCACTCCTTGCTTGAGGGATCTGGGGATTTTCGACCGTGCAAAATTAAGACGGCAGAACCACAGGGGACGACTTCTTCGGATCGAGACTTCAAAAACATGGTGAAATCCTCTTGAAATTGAGCCAAATAGGCTTCTCTCACCACCGGAGGACTAGTTTTTGATATGTAGATATTCCCCTTGTTTAGTGCCAACCCTTCTCGGCTTGTCAGTCCTTTTGGTACCTTAAAGTTTCACCAATCTCTATGTTGAATGAGAACTGAATTCCACAATTAATTGTCCGGTGTAATCTGAACTCACTCTTATCCGTTGTAGGTTTTCTTTTTGCACCCAGACAGCTTATTCCATAGATAAACCCACCCCGCCCCACCCCTAGAATAAGGTTATATGGGGGATGCATGTATATGCTTGCCCTTCGAATTTATTCAAACTATTTTTGCATTTTCATTACAAAGACAACCAAGTAACTCTCACATTATTTCTATATCCATTCATTCTTATTAATACATTTATTCCCATTTCAACTGCTAAACAACTCCTTCTTTGTTAATTCCTCATTCTTAATTAATTTTCCCTTATAATATATCAGCATCTTATCCACCATTCTTTCTTATCCACCAAACGACTCACTAGGTTATTCTCGGAAAATTAGTTAAATCATTCCCGAAAGGAATTGTAAGGACCCAGTTCAAGGTTATATAGGATGTAGATAATCAAGGACGTACCGAGGGGCGGATGAGCCCGGCCGTTCCCCCTACCTACATTTTAAATTTTTATTAGAATTATATTGTAGTGTTTTTCTCTAAACTCTGAAAAATGTAGAGGTCTGCCCACCCAACATTGTTTTGACAATTCAACATTTGCCTTGACCAAGATCTTTTCAAAAACCTAAAGTTAATTTTAACAATAGTTTTTTTTTTTTTTTTTTGAAGTAATTGAATAGTTTGATTATATATAAAATGTGACAATCTCTTTGAAATTATTTTTTCGTTTTCTATTGAAAAATTTAATATCAACTTTTATATATTACAATTTGTTTTCAACTTTCGCCCAACCAACTTTAAAACCCTATGTCCATCCCTGCAGATAATATTAAACATGAATCTCGTCCTCACACCTAACTTCTATAAATAAAGTATAAAAATTTAATTGATTTTCACGCCCCCCAAATTGATATCAACACTTCATTTTTTGTCTTTTAGTGAAATATTTATGTGTAAAAAATTTACTGGAAGACATAAAAAAAAAAAGTGTGGGTATCAATTAGGGGAGTGTGGAAATCACTCCTTTATTAAATAAGAACTAACAATAACGTACGGCAGTTTAGATTATAGATATATTGGAGAAAACAATAATTATCGAGACTAAAGTCAAGTTTTCACTAAAAAATACTGTATTTTTCTCATTATCAACAAAATACCAGTTTTTTTGGTAAATGTCAAATTGATGCATATGCTGAAAACGATTCGCCTCAAAAATCCGTGCAACCAAGTGCTTCCTGAATTTCGCATATATCAGCTTGGGAAATAACGTAGGGCCGTGGGCTGGGTTTAGTTTGCAGTTCTTAACAAATGGACCGGACGAGGCCCGACTGGCTCAATTTACACCACAGGTTCTGCAAAGTGAATTTGTGGGCTTTCCAAGCCCATCACAGGGCAAATACCCATCATGGGAATCACGTGAATATGCAGTTAGTGAGCTTAACATTGGAAGGGAGGGGCACAAACCTGAGAAAGCCAATGGACACTGTACGAGGAATGGACCAAATGCAGGGTCTTACGGGGAAAAAGTCGGCCATGGAAAGACCCCGGGACTCCCGCCACGAAGCAAGAATTCTCACCGTCCTTAATCGACAATCCTCTGAATAAGGTGTTGAAATCATTTCCCGGAAGATCGTTCAAGTAGAACTGTAATTCCGGTGTCTGGGAATTCAATTCCCGCGATTTTGTTTCCACGGTCTCTTTCACTGTGGAAATGACGGAGAATGCGTTGGGGCCTGCTGCGCAGCCCAAGTCGGCCACGCTGAGGACTCCGTGGACGTGGAATCCTTTGGAGAAGAGAGATTGGACCGCGTTTTCTAGCAAGGGTTTCGTAATGGCGTTTACCTTTTGCTGCAAAAATAGAGAGAACTTTTTGAGAATAATGAATGCTTTACGTAACACCACGATTGGTAATGGGAGAACAAGAAATTTAAAACTACTTTGCAACCATCAATCACGCAGTGCCACGTAAACTTATATGGTTGATTGTGTGGTGGAGTGGTGTTTCGTGCCATTATTGATTTTTTGAAAAGTACTACTGTGATTATTATAGACAATAGAGGAAATACACTTTAATTTGTTTCTTAAAATTAAACCTTGCAATATACAGAATCTCAAAAGGAATTTGAGTGACGAACCGTTAACGCAGACAGTTGTGCATAACTATTTTCCCCAGCTCCTCTCGTCATGAAGATTGCTTCCTTCATGTCCATCCTCTCTCACTCTCTCTACAAAATCTGGTGGGAAGGAATGCTTAGTCCGTGGATTTTGGTTCTTTATCAGTCAGATCAATCAAGGGACGGAACTAGGTAGAAGTTTTGGTTGGTGAGATAATAAGTCGTTATCAGTGAGATCAATTAAGATCAACTATGATTTAATCACTTGATGAACTCATTTGCTAAAATCAATCATGATTTAATCACTTAGTGAATTTATTTGCTAAAATCATAGTCGATTTTAGCAACTGAATTGCTAAAATCAAACTTGTAATAATCTCGTTCGTAATACTATCAATTCTCTAAAAAAGAGAATACATTTTTTTAATTTGTTTCCAAAGATTGATTAATCTTTTTGGCTGTTTAAAAAAAAAAAAGAATACATGTGGTTTCTATGCATTGGAAATAATTAGGATCAAAATAGCAGAATTCGACAACAAATTATCAAGTATTCCTTTGAGAAAACAAAGTGAGTATGATCAAGAAATCCCACTTATATTTACATATTATAAATATATTGTAACGCTCCGATTTTCGGAAGCATTAATTTAAATCATTTAATAAAAGGTTAATACAAATAAAAAGGATCTCATTAATAAAGCAGCGGAAATTACATAATTGTCTTAGTTCAAGTACAAATAAACATAGTATTTTTATTGGGAAAATTAAATTACAATTTTCCAACACAAAAATAAGGGAGATTGGCTCTACAGGTTAAGGTTGAGATTTTGATCCCAATGCCCCTTTTGAGCCTGATCCACTGAAAAACCTTCTGTTCCAAAATAAGCGTCGCCCTCGACACCTACGCCTCCTGTTTGATCACAATCTGGCATAATACGTCCGAGTCGCGAAGCAACATCATGGTATTATACCAGGGTCACACGAAGTGTAACACCGTGAGTGATAAATCACTCAATAGCTACTCTAACCCCCAACCCTTACATAACAAGCAATACACAGTTTGATATAACAAAGACATAACATTACGGAACAAATAAATTGATTCAACATCAGGCACCAACACAGTGAAAGCTAAAATCAAATACTCTATCAATCAGAGTACTTTACCCATCCCATTATTCAACCTTCTTTCCAACTTATTATCATGTTATGATCGACACATTTTCGTTTCCCAGATTATCACGGAGTTTCACTTTCACTCATCACGAGTTTCGAATTCCAACCATCATAAGGATCGATTTTCCAATCAACAAGCATTCAGCTTTCCATCATTTCAAGATTCACTTCCCCCCCTTGAGAATGTACATATAGCGCATTCTTCAAGATGCACATACAGCGCATAAGGATGCACATTCAGCACATATCCTTAGGACGTACATTCAGCACGTGAGGTTGCACATACAGCACATTGCCTCGGGATGCACATACAGCACATAGGTATATCCAATATCGCATAATTTCTCAATTCCGTATCCTTGGCTGACTGCCAATCATAACCACGTCCACCATTTACTCTCCAAATCAAATACCACTCATGAGCCTAATGTCCATCTAAGTTAATGAGTAACCACCAGTGAACAACAACTATACTAATAACAACATTTTAACCAATACAAGAGGGATTCACGTGATACTGATAATAAGGAGTCATGGAATTCATACACAATGCATAAAGAGCTCAAGCGAACAACATTAACGCAATTCAAGAAATATCATTAGTATTCCACACCATGCATACAATAGCACATACACACAACATTTAAACACAATATTATTCAATCATAGGTACATTCAAATATGTTTAGGGAGATAGACTTTAACTACCTTGGATCCGTAGTCGCAGCGCGTCACGACACCTTTGATAAATACGCAAACTAAGGGTCCTTGAACTCCGGACCTAATATTAACAAATCCAATACTCAATACTTGGCGCAAGAACACTACTAACAGTAATACTCTCGACTCATGCAACCAAAATGTTCATGGATACGAGGCTCGGTTAGTCTAGGTTACCACACGGTTCATACCGTCTAGAATACAATATCCTCTTTGTTTGAAAATCCATATAAAATAGAAAATAGAATTTATGAACTTATCATTCACACCAATTTTGTAGAATTCAGTCAGGAGGACAATGGTACTCTAGGATTTCCAAATGAAAGTCTATAATATGAGTTTTTAAGGGAAACATCAGTGCATGTCCAGAATGGACCAGCCATCGGAAAACGACCATAACTCACTCGAAACTTCATCAAATCAGACGAGACCAGTTGAGTTTGAAAGATAAGACAATTTTCTAACTTCTCAAACAAGAATCGCTTGAAAATATGATCTGTGGAAGAGATGGGCTCATTTCAAAGTTAACAGCTGTTATGGAGAAAAGACAGACATCCAAAACACGTTGGATTCGATCCATTACTTTCAAAGAACCTATGTCCACGAAAAATCAACTCATACTAGTCACAAAGGAGAGTAATCTGTCCAAAAATCAGAACATTTAAAGGTCATTTGGTACCCGTAACAATTCGTACAAAACAGAGGTCTGCACAAAAACGAATGAACATGGAACAGCCCAACTTTGGAAAATCACCATAAATCGAGTTCTTAATATTTTGGAGTGATTCTAGTGTCAAAAGTTCCGTAGAAGAACGAAGTTCAAAAGCTATGAAGGGATTGAAGCCAAATTCATACTCCAAAGGTGCGAAAACGGGAAAATACAGTGGCTACACAAATCTGTCTCAGAACAGATTTCCAGATTTCAGACCAGATTTCAAAAATTCGTAGAAAATCGAATTCTTAATGGATTTGGACGATTCCAGCGGCAAAAGAAAGAGCATTGAGTGTATTTTAAATCATAATAAGGAACCAAAACCTAATTAACAGTTTAAGAAGGCGAAATCGACCAAAATCAGTGACCCAGTTTCCTGTACGAAATCTGTTCTATGTACCAGTATAAATACACGAATATTTTCGACCAAAATTGATAAAAACGAGAGAGATGAGAGCTATACTTGCAGAGATGAAGTTGGGAGGTGGAGATGGTGGTTGGTCGTGGCAGTGGTGGTCGCTGAAGGTGGAGGCAGCCGGCCTCTTCTTTTCTTTCTTCCCCTTTCTCCTTCTTTTCTCTTCTCTTCTACTTCCTCTCTCTGATTGTTTCTCCCAGAATAAAAAGGGAAAGTAAGGGGAGTAGGTGGGATGAGTGGTGGGTAGCAGGCGTGGGGAATAGTGAGGCGCGAAGCACGATATGATAGATTGCAGTACAATTTACTCCGAGCAGTGTTTGAACTGTCCAGGCTTTGATCTCAGAAAAATACCAAAATATTCATATTGACTTAGAAAATCAAGTGCAACGTCACCGTGTGCTCAGAATCATTTGAAAAAAATCTTGAAAGTAGAACACGCATTACGATGTGCTCGCCAGGTGAGCGTATTTGGTTGACTCGGGTCCCACAACTGTAGTAGTCGTGCTAGTGTCATCTGTGTAGCTCAAAATCATCCTCCGCATTACGCACATTATTCTGGCCGTTCGTCCGGGCCCACTGGTGACAAGTCGGTTGAAATCATTCTGTGCACCTCGAGCACTAACTCATCTAAAGGGAAAATATATATATATATATATATATATATATATATATATATATATATATATATATATATAACTAAATAAATAAATAAATAAGAGATCCGCAAATGGTCAACTAAAGTCAAAATTGGGTAAAAATCAAATTACGAAAATTAGTATTTACAAATATCACAAATTTTTATTTTTTAAAAATTTGGGATATTACATATATGTATTCCCCCGACTACAAATTGTCAAGCGATACCACTTATTCTTTTCAAAAATTCATATTCTATTGACAAAAGTGTATCAATAAAATAAATTCATCGTAATTAAGTCTATCTATTTATCTCGGTTCTATAGTTTTGGTTTTTTATTTTGCTTCAGGTAAATGGTGGATTCGTAGGATTCATTTTGAGACAAAAAATATATATTTTATTTTGGTCTATGAATTTTGGAATTTTGATATTTATATATATTTTTCTTTTATTTGATAACTTCTTGTATTTTGATCAGATCTCTTCATTTTCATTAATTTAAATTTGTCTTGTTTTGCTACTCTAATGTTTTGATTTTCTTGTATGGAAAATTCTAAAATCAGTCCGTTGGGCTGACATTAAAGCTTAAAAAGGTATTAAAATGTGTGAAAAGTATATAAGAATGTGTGAAAGTGTATATGAAAGTGAAAAAAGCACATTGAAGCTTGTGTTTTTTTTTTTTTCTTTTTTAATTGTCAGCTTAGTGAACTAACAATAGAAGAACCCTTCTTGTATAATAAAATTTATATATTTCTTTTTTTTATTATTGTATCTACAAACCTATGCCCTTGCGATTGATTCACGTGGCTATTATTACTCGATACATGTTTTTGATGTCAAATTCCAAATGTAAAAATGCCAAAACTGAAGATCAGTGTCGACTATCTGGGTAAGCATAGGGACACATGGCCCACATGCATAGTAATAGGCTCTATAAAAGGAATGGTTGTGATAATATTTGGGTCGGTGTCCTATTTTTCTCGAGGTAGCCAATTTATTCCAATGAATTAAACAATGGAGTAATTAAGGTGTGAAAGTCAAAAATAGACTGCCAAAGCTAGGCTGTTAGTTGGCATAGTTGTGTAACAGGCAGGGGGGTCTAGGCACCAGGCGCGAGTCTTATTGAAGCAACATATGCAGCTGAGAAAAAAATTGCAACGTAGTTATACAAATATTTTAAATAATTTCCCGTTCAATTTTTGGTGTCCCACTTCGTGAATTCAACTTTTCATGAAAATATCATCATAGCACTTTTATCCACAAATTTTTCAAGAATAAATCTAGTTTTAAGAACAAAATGAATAATGTACAAATTTTTCCACATGAACTTTAACAAAATAGACACTTATTATTGCTTTCCCATTAATATAGTTGGCTAAACCCCTTGGGGTTGGGGGAGTAATAAACATTAACACATTCGGTGAGGTTTGGCCTAAAAAGTCAGCTTTAACTTATTTTTTTGTCTTTATTTGATTTTTTTTTTTGGTTTGTTAGTTTTGCATCAATTTTTTTGAGTATTATTGGTTCGTCTCGGCGAGAGGAATCCAAAAAGGTAAAAGATTATGACTAAAACTCTCAATTTTTTAAATAAGATCGAAAAAAGTGTAAAAAGCTGACTTTTTGGCTTATTTTTGTCTTTATTCAAAAAAATTATGATTAGATCATAATTTTTTACTTTTTTGATTCCTCTAACTGGGATGAACTAATAATACACAAATAGTTGATGCAAAACTAAAAACCACAACAAAAAAAAAATTAAATAAAGACGAAAAAATAAGCCACCTGAAATATATAAATTTTGTATGCAGCTATGACGAAAAAAGCAAATACTCCAAATAGTCAACATTTTTTAGTAAATAATCAATAAAAATGAAGTATCCATTCCTTGATATAAAGAGAGGTTGATAGAGATTGTTTGTTTCGGGTCGTTGGACTGAAAGACATCGTGAGTATTGTTCAGCAGTTAGGTGAAGACCTTGATTAGATTTTTTGCCCTTCAAAATTGAATTTGGTGCGAATTGAGAGTGGCTCACCACTGTTTCAAGCATAACTTCGGGAAAAAAATATTCACAATCCAATATAACGAGAAATATATTTAAACATTCTTCATTGAACGTAATAGTTTGAACTTAAGACAATTTAAAAGATTTCAAATACAATTGACCTTGACGTGTTTTCATCTTTTGAAAGTTTTATATGATTGTATCGTTGTCAGTGTAGCATCTTTTGTTATGCTATACTCTAACTGTAGCGGCCGGGTGGACCGGGGTCCAAAGGGTCCTCGTCACTCTTGAGGGACCACGTCTCCGCGGGTGTTCGGCGGGACCTCTGCCCGGGAGGTGTGCTCGGTAGGACTAGGGTCTCGCTATGCCCTGGGCTCGGCTGCACGGTCGCGGCGTGGCAGAGGAAAGCCTCTGGGGCGCTCGGCGATGGCCCCCGGGCGCCCCCCTGGACTGAGTCGATTGACCTCGGTGCCGGGGATGGCTTCGTTAGGTGTCATGGGAGCTCGGTGGAGAGACACCTTTGACAGCCTGGGTGGCCCATTAATGATCTCCGTCACCCCACGTGCTCTGCGCAGGTGGCAGGCCACCAACCCCACAGGCTACGCCTGCAAAGAGGACTAGGCCGGCGAGGACGTCAGTAGTAGGTTACTACTTCGGGAAGGAACAGTGGTCGAACTGCCACTTGTCTGACAGTCAAGTATCTGTGCACTCAAGTGCAGCGATGGCGACGGGGCGCGTGAGGCCCCCCCGAGGAGCGTGCGGGGCACGCGCTCCCTCTCCTATAAATACGCCTCTATACCTCCATAACACAAACGGAAAAAATCTCCTTCTCTCTACATTTGGCTTTCAGTTGCACTTTCTCTCTCTAGATCTCCGTTATACAAACTCCTCCCGTTGCTTACTTAGCCATCGGAGCGCCTCCCCGGACCACCCGCGTCCGGGTCAGGCGCTAACGTGGTTGTTCCCTTGTGCAGGTCCCTCTCCGGCGTACTCCAAGAGCATCACCCACTTTCTCCGACGAGCTTCCAGCTGGTCCAGAACGGTCCACTCCAGCTCCACCCCCCCGGTACTGTTCCAGGCGTCCAAGGCGGTCATTTCGGTGAAGCTGGCCCCACACTAACCACCTAGGAAACTCACCAAACCATGTTTGGTTAAATCGTCTCATTTTATTTACAATCCACTGGTAAAAGTTTCGTCTTAGTGGAGACCATTTTCCAGGTAATTTGTTATGTAATATGGTGGATGTACTGTAAAACATTTAATTTCAAGTCCGTTTCGGACAATGGTTATGTAATGAATGACAAGGTTAATTTCAAGTCCCTTTTGGGTCATTCTATGGCCTAGTTTTATATTGTGCCTTATTAGTTGATTGTCTGATGAGACACTTAGACGTCGGGTATGCAAAAAAATAGCAGAAATGCTGCCCAATGTTTTCCAGAAATAGCATTTAAAACTACTTTGCAACCATCAATCACGGAGTGCCACAAGTAAACTTATGTGGCTGGTTGTGTGGTGGAGTGGTGTGTCGTGCCATTATTGATTTTTTGAAAAGTACTACTGTGATTATTATAGACAATAGTGGAAATACACTTTAATTTGTTTCTTAAAATTAAACCTTGCAATATACAGAATCTCAAAAGGAATTTGAGTGACGAACCGTTAACGCAGACAGTTGTGCATAACTATTTTCCCCAGCTCCTCTCGTCATGAAGATTGCTTCCTTCATGTCCATCCTCTCTCTCTCTCTCTCTCTCTCTCTCTACAAAATATGGTGGGAAGGAATGCTCAGTCTGTGGATTGTGGTTCTTTATCAGTCAGATCAATTAAGGGACGGAACTAGGTAGAAGTTTTGGTTGGTGAGATAATAAATCGTTATCAATGAGATCAATTAAGATCAACCATAATTTAATTACCTGGTGAACTCATTTTTTAAAATCAACCATGATTTAATCACTTAGTGAACTCATTTGCTAAAATCATGGTCGATTTTAGCAACTGAGTTAATCAACCCTCTTCCTCATTTGATAAAATTACTCATGAGTTGCTAAAATCAAACTTTTTGCCTAGTTTTTCAAAAAATTTAATCAAATTTTGATTAAATCACTCCTTGATTTTATCAAATGAGGAGGGTTGATTAAATCTTAGCTTTTTTGCATTAAACAAAGTTCAGATTTAATCAACCCTCTTTTCCGCATTTGATAAAATCACTCATGATTTTATCAAATCTTGATTAGTTTGCCAGATATTTTTTCTAAAAACTAATTCAAAAAATAATTAAATTAAGGGATTACTTATAAGGTGAATACCTAAGGTTTCAGGTTCAATACTCATTGTCAATAATTCTTTGGGCTACCTCACCGCATGCCTAAGCGTGTGAAATGGTTGTGGAAGGGATTGTACGGATTACTTTGAGGTCTGCTCTTGCATTACCGGAAAAAAATAATTATGAAGTTGATATAATAATAAAGTTCGATTATAAATAGTTTCAAAGACTTATTATATATTGAAAAACATTATGTAATAATCTCGTTCGTAATACTATCAATTCTCTAAAAAAGAGAATACATTTTTAATTTGTTTCTAAAGATTGATTAATCTTTTTGGCTGTTTAAAAAAAAAAAAGGGAATACATGTGGTTTCTATGCATTGGAAATAATTAGGATCAAAATAGCAGAATTCGACAACAAATTATCAAGTATTCCCTTGAGAAAACAAAGTGAGTATGATCAAGTGATCCCACTTATATTTACATATTATAAATATATACATTCCCTCGACTACAAATTGTCAAGCGATACCACTTATTCTTTTCGAAAATTCATATTATATTGACAAAAGTGTATCAATAAAATAAATTCATCGTAATTAAGTCTATCTATTTATCTCTGTTCTACAGTTTTGGTTTTATTTTGCTTCAGGTAAATGGTGGATTCGTAGGATTCATTTTGAGACAAAAAATATATATTTTATTTTGGTCTATGAATTTTGGAATTTTGATATTTATATATATTTTTCTTTTATTTGATAACTTCTTGTATTTTGATCAGATCTCTTCATTTTCATTAATTTAAATTTGTCTTGTTTTGCTACTTTAATGTTTTGACTTTCTTGTATGGAAAATTCTAAAATCAGTCCGTTGGGCTCACATTAAAGCTTAAAAAGGTATTAAAATGTGTGAAAAATATATAAGAATGTGTGAAAGTGTATATGAAAGTGAAAAAAGTACATTGAAATTTGTGTTGTTTTTTTTTTTCTTGTTGCCTTATTGTCAACCCAGTGAGCTGACAATAAAAAAACCATTCTTGTATAATAAAATTTATATATTTCTTTTTTTTATTATTGTATCTACAAACCTATGCCCTTGCGATTGATTCATGTGGCTATTATTACTCGATGCACATGTTTTTAATGTCAAATTCCAAATGTAAAAACACCAAAACTAAAGATCAGTGTCGACTGTCTGGGTAAGTATGGGGACACATGGCCCACATGCATAGTAATAGGCTTTGAAAAAGGAATGGTTGTGATAATATTTGGGTCGGTGTCCTATTTTTCTCTAGATAGCCAATTTATTCCAATGAATTAAACAATAATTAAGGTGTGAAAGTAAAAAATAGACTGCCAAAGGTAGGCTATTAGTAGCCATAGTTAGGCAGGCGGGTCTAGGCCCCAGGCGCGAGTCTTATTAAAGCAACGTATGCAGTTGAGAAAAAATTGCAACGTAGTTATACAAATATTTTAAATAATTTCCAGTTCAATTTTTAGTGTCCCACTTCGTCAATTCAACTTTTTATGAAAACATCATCATAGCACTTTTATCTACTAATTTTTCAAGAATAAGTTTAGTTTTAAGAACAAAATGGATAATGTACAAATTTTTCCTCATGAACTTTACAAAATAGAGGAAAATAACCCACAATGGAATGTTGGACTCTAATAAAAAGACAAAGGGAGTAGTAAGCCTTTTTTTTTTTTTTTTCTTTTCAGGCCAGCTTGCGTGCCCCTTGACTAATTTTAGGGCTCTGGAGTTAACGACCAGACAAACTTCCAGTGGTCTTAAGATTTGGAATGTTTGACCTGCATGAGAATGGAAAATATGATGGCCATGTTTGGTTAACAGTTTTGGGCCAGTTTTGGTTTTGCTTACATCATCATTTCCCTCATTTCTCTCTCTATTTCTCTCCACTTATTACACCTGCTTACATCATCAAAACAAAACAAAACAAAACAAAACTTGTTAACTGAACAAGGCCGATGTCATTGAGGAGCAATTATTGCTTTCCCATTAATATAGTTGGCTAAACCCCTTGGGGTTGTGGGAGTAATAAACATTAACACAATGAAGTATATAAATTTTATATGCAGCTATAACGAAAAAACCAAATAGTCCAAATAGTCAACATTTTTTAGTAAATAATCAATAAAAATGAAGTATCCATTCCTTGATATAAAAGTGAACCATCTAATCATCCCACTTCCACGGTTGAAGAAAGATGAGAGAGAAACTTTGACACATCAAGCTTATAATTTTGTAATTTATATTTGAAGTGGTACTTTCCTTGCTTAGTGAAATCCATTGGATAACACTTCTTTGCAAGCTTGCAAGTATCTTCAATGTTGACTGATCTGAAGCCATCGCGAGGATCTAAAGATGTGCTGAGAAAGAGTAACTCCATTGTATCTTCCTTAAACCGGGTTGTAACACCCGTTCCGGGTGTTATATTTTAATCCGCATTTTAGAGTGATTATGAGTTTTGGGCTTAAGTGAATAGAATTGATAGTTGGAGGGGGTGGAGTGTAATTGTGCCTAGATATTTTCTTTCTTTTCCTATTTGTGTCTGATGATTGAGGAGAGAGGGAGAGCAATCAGTTGGGAGAAAGAGAGAGAGGGATATCGTAGGACGAAGAAGAAGAAGAAGAAGAAGAAGAGGAGAAGGAAAATTGGGGAAAAACAGAATTAAGGTAAGAATTGGTGTTTAAATTTCTGAAATTCTTGAGATATGTTTCTCTTTTGCAAGTTAATCTGGTCTTTAGCCTCTTTTAAACGTGATTGGGGATGTGTTTTTTTATAAAATTCGTGGGAGGAAGGAGAGGGGTTTCATCGACTGGTTTTATGAGAATCAAATCTGCCATGGTTTTGGCCGAATTTTTAGACATGGTTTCCATATTCTGAATTTTCTGAAAATTTAACTGGAGGTACCCATATGAGTTCTAGACCTTGTGTTAAATTTTCGTTAATTTATGAGAAGTACAGAAAATATGAAAATTCGTGAACCAAACTGGTGTCAGGTTCGTGTTTGGGTAGACTGCACTGTTGCATCTCACGGGAACGGCCATAACTTGGTCTTGTAAGCTTGGAATTTCAATCCGCTTGTTGCGTTAGAAAGTAGACTCGTAAGGCTTTCGGAATTGATAGGCCTTGTAGCATGATTATTTTCCAGTGATAGCAGCTTTTGATGTGAAGTTGATTATGAATCTGTTTGACAGGGTTTTGCTGGGAGTTTGGGTTCAATTGCTAATTATATAAAAATAGCTATCGGGTACAGAAAATTCTGTATTTTTAGTATGTTGTTCACGCTTGGGATTACGGTTAATGGTGAAAATATTGGAAGATGTGGACAGGTGGATTAATTCTATAAATTCGTGGACTGAAAGAGTGTTGAGTCGTGAAAAGTGTGTTTAAGCATTTTGTTTGCTTATGAGGTGAATCTTTTGGCTACTTTCGGCCTTATTTATTATTTTATTATTGATTGTGAATGGTTGTGAGCTGATTGAGGATAAATGGTACAGAGGAAGGTACGGGCACATCCGAGATGCCGAATACGATAGTCGAATCTACCTTTATCTTTGGAGATCGAGGTGAGTGTTGATTCATAGATGTAACTTCTTTTGGTATGATTTGTGATATTGAATTGTGGCAAACGTGCCGATAATGGGGCCATGGGCCGGGGCAAACGTGCCGATATTGAATTGTGGCATACGTGCCGATAATGGGGCCATGGGCCGGGGCAAACGTGCCGATATTGAATTGTGGCATACGTGCCGATAATGGGGCCATGGGCCGGATTGGGCAAATGTGCCGATATTGAATTGTGGCATTCGTGCCGATAAATGTGGCCTAGAGCCGATCTTTTGAATTTGTTGTTGTATAGACAATTGTTAGTGTTTGTGTTGTGGTTTGGATCTGATCTTATTATATATCTCTGTTTAATTTTATTACATATTGTTGTTGTGGCTGTGTGCCGTGGCTATGTGCCGATATTGACTGTGTGTCGAGGCTGTGTGCCGATATTGGCTGTGCGCCGTGGCTGTGTGCCGATAATTTGGCTGTGTGCCGTGGCTATGTGCCGATATTGACTGTGTGTCGAGGCTGTGTGCCGATATTGACTGTGTGTCGAGGCTGTGTGCCGATATTGACTGTGTGTCGGGGCTGTGTGCCGATATTGGCTGTGTGCCGTGATTTGGTGTGTGTTGTGACTCTGTGCCAAGATAGTTGTGGGTCATGGTTGTGTGTCGGGAAAGGGCGAAGTGCCGAGGATAGTTGTGTGTCGTGGTCGTGCAACGGGTATGGTCGAGTGTCGAGATGGGTTGTGTGTTGTGTGTGGTGTGTTGGAGTTGGGCTGTGTGTTTGGTTGCGGGTTGGAATAGTTTGTGTGACGTGGTAGTGTGTCGGGTTTAGGTTGCGTGTCGTGGATGTATGTTGGGAATGGTATGACGTGTAATTTACGCTTGTGTTCTTTTGGGAATGAAACGTATAGTCTGTTTGAATTATATCTATGTCTCACACTCCTAGAACCCGTTTTGGGTTTCAGTTTTGCAGGTTGTTTAGGTGGTGTCCACTGCTAGTCCCATGGTGCGGTCGTGATCACGTACAGGGTCCTTTGCCAGGTCGGGTTTGGGACCCGCCGAAGTGCTGATCCAGGACGGGTCGTCACACGGGTGTTCAAATCTTGCAATTGAGAATCAATTGTTTTGGGAGTCCCCAATTTCTTTCGCCTTCACTTTGAAGTCCATAGACCACGTTAAAGAGTTTGGGCTTCCGAAATTTTAGTGAGCCTTAGTTTTTAAATCAACTGTTTTGGGAGTCCCCAGTTTCTTTCACCTTCACTTTGAAATCCATTGACCATGTTAAAGAGTTCTGGGCTTCTGAAATTTCAGTGAGCCTTAGTTTTTAAAAGTGAACGGGGTCTTGAGTCCGGCCCTGAAATGAGTTGGGATTATAAATTTTGGGCGTTGTTTCGTTTAAAAGAATTGTAATTAAATCTCATTAAAACCAATTTTAGTACAAAGTTCTTTCATAACTTGATAAATATTAAATCTGTTACAATTATTTTTTTAACGAAAAACGGAGGGGGGGGGGGGGGGGGGGGGGACTATATAGTTTGATGATAAATATTTTTTTTTTCCAACGTAATAATACGAATTTTTTAAGACGTAGGGGGGGCGACTGCCCCTACTAGCCCCCCCTGGCTCCATCCTTGGAGAGATCGACAATGAAATAGAGGTTGATAAATTTTATATAGGTGCTGAAAAATACCCATTTAATCCTCTAATTCACTACTCCAAATTTGACTTTTACCGGCGGTAATTATAACCTGTAAGGAAAAATGACTTTTACCATTGTTTTTTTACCAGCGGTAATAAAACTGCCGAAAAAGGGTACCATTATTGCCGGTAGAACTAAAAATTTTAATATAAGGATTTTTGTTTTCAAAACATAACTGAAACGTTTAGGTGGCTGCGTGGTTTGGTGTTAGGACTCCACGCATAAAGTTGCGGATTCAAAACTTGGGACAAACGTTTTTTCTTCGGAAAAAACCTTAAACGAGGTAATTAGCCCCGTTTTTCTTTTCCCGGCGGCCGTATCGAAGGCGGTATCATATTTGCATTATTACTGTCGGAATTAATACTTTTACTAAAGGTTTTTGGTACTTTACCGGCAGTTTCTTAATGCAGCCATTGCTAAAATTTGGCCTAGTGATTTATGCTTTAACGGTCCAATCATAGTGTTACTTGGTGAATCTTAATGTTATTATTATGCCTTTTTTTTTTATCGGCAACAAGATCTTATTAAAACTCGACAAAGGGTACATCGAGGATATAAACCAAATCCAAGCACAAGAGCAAGAATAAGGCAAAGCTCCACATCTAGCAAGAGAGACTAAATGTAAAGCCAGAAAAAAGGGGGAAAAGATGTAAAAAAAAAAAAAAACGACCAAAAGGACTCTAGCCCAGGTAGGTGAATGAAACAAAAACTTGCATATGGACAACATATGTATAGACCAAACTCCAGCTAGAACATAGAACCTCAGCCTTGGCATTCCTCAAGAACTTTCAGCATTAACATCAACGCTTATATTCAGCAAAGCTCCATGACATAACTAGCCTTGATAACCACCAAAAACAACCATCATAAAGATTAATAACAACTCCACATGCATCCTTCTTGAATATTGAAACACATAAATCCACCAGAATCTTAAACTAAAGCAGCGCCAATAATTTTTCCAGGGAACCTCAATTAGAAGCCTTCCAACAAAACCACCTGAGAACAGCCTTCAACTACACATATGAACCAAAAGCCAGAAGATTGATTTCAAACCCAAAGCCCATGAGAAAAATATAGCAGCTGACCTTAAAAACTGCATGCCACTTTGCCACCCCTTGAAGGACAACCATCATGATGATCAAACTGACAAAGGTAAGCACACCAATTTTGCGACTATAAATCAACACCAAGTTCCTCCTTGGAAAAAGCTAACAAATTAACATTTGGATTTGCTCCTACTCAGAAGAGCATATCTATTTGCATCCTCTTCAATCATCTTCGCCATCATCATTGCGTCTTCCTCAGAAAATTCAATCCCTAACCTCACACCCATTGCTGTTTGGGATTGCAGCTTCTCTTCAAAACCTTGAAAGATAATGTTATTTCTTCTCAGAATATCTTCTGAATCAATAGAGTCTGAATGTACGCTTACATCTTCCCAAACTTCACCAACTTGAGTTCCTTCGTCCAATGACTCACAAATATCCCTGATTTCCTTCCTCAGTCTAGCTCTTTTTTGCCTTGCAGTTAGAACTTTGGGGACTGGTTGCTGTTTAAATGGCTCCCTTTGATTATGCTCGACTGCTACCTTCCAATGCTCCTCTGGAAATTCCTTATGGTTTGAATTTTCATTAATCTCAATAAGTTTCAACTGATTGTTTACCTCATTTCCTGGAGTTTCCCCAACAAATGACTCTACCTCTTCCTCCATTATTGTTTCCATATACTTAATTGCTAACCTTGGTACTTGCATTATCCTTGAGCCTCCTCTAATTGATGCTTCATTTTCTTTTCCTGTAGCTGCCACCCTCTTATCATCTCCTAACAAATTATTCATTTGGTTTGGGTATTGGGACTGTTGGTTCTGAACATTTTCCAAAAGCACACTATTATCTGCATTAATTACTTGCTGCATGCCAACCCATTTCTGATGTTCCTTGTCTCCTGTCATTACTGTCCCTTCCATTACTTCCTTTTCCAGCTGTTCATCCATTTCCACTTGTCCTCTGTTAACTGAATCCTTCTCAGCATCCCTTCTGTCCACGTCATCTTCTTCTTCCTCACCCAACAACAGAGAATCAACTGTAAAGAATTTCTTGCTTGGTTGAACGGATCTGAATGATTCCTCTTCTTGGACTCTGACTTTATACTGAAAATCTCCAACCACCAGAACAAGTACACCTGAATGTTATTGTTATGCTTGTAGGCTTTCAAGATGAATATGCACAATGAAGTGCAATTTGGAGGGTCTTACGCAGTGCCGAGGCGAAACAAGGAGCCTTGGCACTTGGCAATACTCAAGAGCAAGACAGAAGCACATAAATTGTCTTTGTAATTCCCGTCTAGATGGGATTGGGAGCTGTTCGAACAGTCGGGCCCGAGATAGATCAGGAATTTGCATTTTATTGTAATTTTTAGGGTTTTTTTATTTATTTTGTATAAATAGGGACCTATGTCCATTTTGGGTGTTCTGAAATTATTCTAACTTTTGTGAGGCAACCAGAGAGAGAGAGAGAGAGAAACACAAGGAGGAAGAGAGATTTCATGGCGTTTTCAACTTGTACCGCGTTCGTCTCAATCTCCATGGATAGCTAAATATCTTCTTGGGGGAAGATGAAGCCCCAATCCAAGTAATTCTGTGTATGTAAGGTTTTAGGCTATTGATTCAAATCAATTAACTAACTAGAACTCGATCTTTTCATTATGATCGAATGAAATTATTTTAATGCTTTCAATCTGTTAAGTATTGTGTACTAGTTTTCAAATACCAAGTTAATCAATGGTTTTCAATTCTTGCGCTTGGGTGACTGAGATGGGTTATACTTGTAAGATGGATCATGCCACTAGACAACCCATGAAAAAGAGGTGTTGTGCTAGCGAGACATCGTGCTATGGAATAGCCCATGCCTGTTGGTAAGACAATTTTCTTCTAATATTGATAGGGTTTGCAAGCCTTAGCGACATTCCTTCATGATTCGAAAAGAATAACCCTAAACTATACATAGCTTAGTTACGCGGTCGGGGTGGATTCGAAACCCTATTTTTTTTCTCTCTCTCACTAGTTCCCACCAATTTTATTACTTGTTTCCTTAATTCATTTAGTTTCTAAAATCGATCACTTAAACCAATTTCTTTTAACTGAATTAAATTAGAAACCAATTGAAACTAGCGTATTTAGTCAATATGTCCCTGCGGATTGACATTTAGACTTAACCACTATTCTATGGAGTAGTAGTTAATTCTAAGTTTTTATCGGTATGGTACGACATGATCACCCATGACCTCCTGGCTCTTATATCACTTGTGGGACCGCTTTTCCATCATCTCTTCTAAAACCAATTGGTAGTAGGAAGGGTTTCAATTAAATCTTTTATGAGATTCGACATTGCACCCGCAGGTCTATTTTTAGAGCGGTCACAGAGAGTGAAACTGTGTAACCAAATTCATGGGGACACTCCTAGCCCAACACCGGAGACAGCATGGGAACTCCAAGAGCTAGGTTGGCCTGGTGATCGAGTCCTGATACTTAAGGTTTGCTCTTTTCTAAGGTCTGGTTCAAAACCTCCGATCTCAGGTGCTATCAATTCATTTGAAAACTGGAGATTTGTTGGTCGTTAATTTCAAAATCTTGGGATTAGTCCAAGTGCGTATGAAATGGCTCGGACACCAGATTATCAAGAACAAGAGACCATAATTAAGGTGTTGTTTGAATGAAAACACGGCATGCAGCAAGTAAAAGGTTTACACTAGCAGGCTTGTTGACTCTCATTCCTAGTAAAATTATCTTAAGACTAATTAAAGTTTGTCTTAGAGTACCGAACTTCTGATTATTAAAAAGAAAAGCCATATTAATTCACCAAGAAACAAGGCATTTTTTTATTCATGAAATGGAAACACAGTGGGTGCCCCAAGTTATGGCAGTTTTTGAGGAAGGCAGAGAGAGTCACAAACGCTTCTTAATTTCTTTTTGGTTTCTTAATCGTAATTAAGCGTGCCGATGATTGAATTGCATTTGGTTTCTTGTTAATTACGAAGGGACAAGAGGAGCGCAAAAAATGAAATAAAGGGAGGATCATATATACCACTAAGTGGACATACCCACCTAACCTTTTTGCCTAATCACAAGAGAGAGTAACATTAGTCCAATTATTTAGTTCTCCCGGAACACAGTTACATGGTGTTCAGGGAAACTTAAAACACCACACATTCTCATGGGGTTCATGACTAAGCGCGTATGCATGGTAAATGGATCACACATGAATGTGTAGTGTGGGAGTGTCGTGAACAGTGACGAACCTAGGAATCCAACCCAATGGAGGCACTTTATTAATTATAATTGTGCAATTTTTTTAGTCAATGATCTTGCTAAATTAAGAAATTTATTATGGATTATAAGGTTTATAATGCATACTTTTTATATAAAAAAAAAAGTACAAAAAATGAGCACAAAATTAATTCTACATTTTTTAATTTTTGAGATATATGTAAGTGTGTAAGCCAAATAAAGCGTTACAAATAATTGTGCTAAATATATTTTAAAAAAAAAATTTGAGTTTTGAGCGGGGGTCAATGGGGGCATGTGCCCCTGCGTGACCCCCCTTGGGTCCGTCCCTGGTCGTGGAGCACCATGTGGCCATACTCCGAGACTACTAAATAAGTAGTTGTAAAATTAGACTTTAATTAGACTGTTGTTCTACTTTAGTATGTCTACTTAACATCAAACGGAAGTGGGAGCTTGCTGTTGCAATTTTGAAGTTGAAGTTTTATTAGGTAGCCCGTTTTGATAGGCCATTTTTCTGATTTAATTTTGCAGACAATTTCAATATATAATATGTGTAAATATTTTTTTCAATTGATATGAGCCAGGAAGAGTAGGTCTTGTATTATTCTAATATATGTTGGTACTATTTCTCTAAAATCTGCAATCTCAGAAATCAGAAACACATGCTTATGATTTTCAAGTTCTCAAACTTTGAACCTATCCTCGACGTCCCTCGGTTAGTAAAAACTTCCTGATAAACTAAAAGAAAAAAATTCTTAACATAAAATACCATATTATGTTTTTTGTAGCATCCCGCAGTCACCTAGAACCAAAATGGCTTATTTCTTTGTATGTTAAATTTCACTGCAACCTGTGGTTTTGGGTCATGTTTGGTTACACTCATTGGTTCACTTTGTTTCATCCATATTCCTTGTGGTTTGTGGATTTATGCAGACGCACTCAATTAATGGAAATGACTAAAAGTCGAAGATGTCCTCTTCTTCTTTGATTCTTCTTCTTCCTTAAATCCGAACAATTCACCCTCCGTGCAAAAAAAAACTGGATCTGAACTGTTCATATTGTAGAGCTTGACAAAGACTACATCCACTCCAAAATTCAAGTCGATCAGAAAATGAAAACCTTACGGTTGAATATAATTCATTTTGAAGTAAATTTTTAAATTTAACTTTACGTTTTCCTTTCATTTTAACAAGAACTCGATCACCAAGTTACTCCCTCCGTCCCGCAAAGTTTGACACTTTCGGGAGTGCGTGCCATTTTTAAATTGCCTATATCTTTCAATTCATAACGTTTTATGTGATTTTCAAAACTTTGTTCAAAAGATCTAATTGAAATCTATCAAACGAGATCCATATTGCTTATATAAAACATTATAGATTAAAAGAAATAATCAATTTTTTCATAGGGCTGGAATAGTGACAGTGACAAACTTTGCGGGACGGAGGGAGTATTAATATTCTGATAGACACGATTTTTTAAAGAGATACTGTACTCTTTGATTAATACATTATGAACTGCTCGGATCAAATTTTAATATATTGATTAGATTCAAGAGACATGGGAGGTACACCTCAATTAATATGGAGGGGAATGGATGCAGATGCAACGTTTTAAATACTACAGAGGGTTCGATGCAATAAATTAAATCAAAGGGGATGTAACTGTACATAGCCCAAACCAGGGTATAAGTGAGTTTACCCTTCTTTATATTTAAGCTCCCTAATTTCAAACACTGACTTATCAGTTAAGGGCTTTCATTTGCCTAAGACAGGAGCCACCGGACATAAGGAAAAGCCAAATTGGTCCCCCTTCTTCTTGTTCCTCACCTAAGTATTTTCTCTCAAATCTAAGAAATTGGAGTCATATTTTACTGTCCTCTACTCTGTGTCCTCATACCATTAAAGAAGGTTTATTAGTCCAAGCAAATTTTGACTCCTTGGTCAACTAAAAACTCTATCCATGTCAGGGAATTTTGATCACAACCGTCCAATTAAGGTAAGACAACCTGGGAACTTTGACTTACACTCCTACCAACCTTCTTTGCCAGTTGCAATTTCATTATTTTCAGTATGATCTTTACCAGACATCTCTACTAGTTTATGATGAAACTTTGTACTATTCATATGTCTTTGTGGGTTTGGAACCATTGCAATAGCTAGCCAATCTACTTGTAAAACAATAGTATGTTATAGTCACATCAATAAAGATGTCCATCCAATGCATAATCTTTGAACCCAAGCACAAATGATACCTATGTGTATAATAGTTAGCTTGCGTTAATCTTCCAAAGCACTAAAAAAGAAAAAAGATATATATGTAGTTAGCTAGCGTTTTGGGCATCCAGTTTGAGTACTATTTTATTTGAGCTTTAGATGGTAACGATAATTATCGTATCTGATGGGTTTCACATAACACACCATATTGATTCGAGTCAGGTACCACATAAGAGAATATCCAAATGTGATAACAATATTATGTGTACATGGTTGAGTTTGGCTTTGAGTTGAATACGACATACAATTCTCCGTTCTAATTTTATCTATCATGCTATCTAACCGTTGAAATTTTATCCATCATTCTATCTAATTCCACCTTGATATACAAAAACATACCACACTTTTTTTTTTTGAAATACAGATCTCTTGCCTTAGACTTGTTACTCACCTCATGTCCTTGTGTAGAGGAAAAAGACTTTTAAAATGGTCACTCCATCACTCTTAACATAGTAAGCAATATTCTAATAGGACATGATAGCAATATTTAATAAGAATTGGAGAACTTACCTCTTTGTCTGCCCTCCGACCGAAATCTTTGAACAGTGGCAGCTTTTGTGCATGTCTACCTCTCCTTTTCTCTTTTTGCACAACAAACAAGGCCCAAAAACAATGCGATCAAATCCTCAAAGTTCTCTCCCAATTCTCTAAAATCAAAGCAGAGAGTGCACATAAACAATTACTTTTAACACACCACTAATCACATTTAAAAAGAAACAAAATCAATCACTCTTTTGTATTTATATATATGCAGACAGACTCTAGTCTTTTCAGTTCAGAATCTCAGAAGTACTAACAAACATCAGAGGTTCAGAACTTTAGGAATGGATGATGGGATGTCAGGCTTTTGTATCAAGCCACGGGCTGGTGGCGGTGGAGGTTGTGGTAATAAGTGCGGGAGGTGGAATCCGACGACTGAACAGGTCAGAGTCCTGACTGACCTGTTCAGGTCTGGACTCAGGACCCCTAGCACTGATCAGATTCAAAAGATATCATCTCAGCTAAGCTTTTATGGTAAGATCGAGAGCAAGAATGTGTTTTACTGGTTCCAGAATCACAAAGCTAGGGAGAGACAGAAACGTCGCAGAGTTTCAGTTGCTGATCACCAGCAACATCATGAGATCCATTATCGTGAAGATCACAAGGTTTCCTCTACTAAATGTAAGTTAACTATCATTCTGAATAAAAAGCTTAACCAAGTAGAAATTTTTGGCTATATATTACCTGCCTTATTTTATATGAATGGATAAAGAAACCGGTGAAAACCACCTATAAAAATTACCGTCTATTTCACAGAAGCATGATCCGCACTGTTCACATGTACAGTCCGTATAGCATCATTATTTTGGTTACATCATTCTTCATAAAATTTTTGTACAACTTGTTTTTTTTCAAGTAAATCGTTCTCCTAATTTGTTTCACATTCTTTTGATGGCAGATTTCGGAGACATAAATCAAGTGGTGGAGCCTGAGAGAGTGATTGAAACGTTGGAGTTGTTTCCATTGAACTCATTCAATGAATGCAAGGAGCTGGCTAACCCATTCTCCTACAACATCGGGGCGAATTATCAATTCAGAGATCATCCTCCTTTGGATTTGCGTTTAAGCTTCCTGTAAAATACCGGCTTCAAAGCTGAGAAAATTTCAATTTTCCATGAATACTAGCTAGTAGTTTTGATGATTCGAAGAGCTAGGTTTAAGGGTTAGCAGGGGACAGAAAATATATGAAAGAAAGGTTAAGTTTGAGACATTGTTGTAAAATATTGCACGTAGCTCTAGAAATTGAACAAGTGGGGGGTTGAAAAATGGTTCGACATAAATTCTCGTGTGCATGCATGCTTACTTACAAAGTTGTTCTTTTCTCTCTGTGTTTTCTCTGTTGGATACGCATTCATATATAATTAGGTAAACGCTTGGTAAATGTGATTTGCTTCATCTCATGCGAGATGTCTTCTTGGAATGCATTTTCTTTTGCACCAAGTCAGTGTACTCGCACACCCTCTCGCTCACAGGCCCGGCCTAGGCCCAAGAGGCTTGCGCCTAGGGTACTCAAAAAAGTACAAATTTTGGGAGCATTCCTATATTTTTTTCATAATAGGATTGAATATGACTCTTTTTTACGTAACAAAAAAAAATACTCAATCTTACTTAGAAAAAGGCTTAAACAATTAGAACGACCATAGGCTCAAACTAAAATAGGCCCAAATTCATAATAGGCTTGAGTGGGCCTAAACATCTATCAGTTTCTTTCTTTCGTCCTTTTTCGTGTTGAAGTTCGTTAACCATGTGGGTCTTTCAATGATGCATACAAGATGTTTGTTAAGGTGAATGTTTGAGAGATTGAAGATAGCATTAGGGGTGTACACGGTCCGGATCGGATCGGATTAGCATGAATCCAATCCTAATCCGCGAGTCACGGTTTTTGGAAAATACAATCTGTGTCCGGACCAAAAGTCTCACGGTTCGGTTCCAATCTGATCCGCGAGTCACGGATCGGTTCCGGTTTTATCCACAGATTACATGTTACATATAAACAAGTAACAAAGTTATATAATTGAAATTTTACCTAATGGTATAAACACAACTAATTAGAGAATAGACCTTCGTTGGAATCTCACACGAATGGTGTAAACACAAATACACAACTACTATATGTTGTCACAAATCATGAGTTTATTTACTCCAGATGGGCAATATTAGACTGCTTCCATGGGTCATCAATAAAAATGCACATCCAAACACGATTATCAACCTAGTTTTGAAAGAGATCACAGTTTGCCCCAGAAATAGATAACAAGTACATATAGTAGAAATTAGTGTAACAGTTTAACCCCTAAGTTTTGAAAGAGATCACAGTTTACCCCCTAGTCTGTGTAGTAGAAGTTTGTGTAAAATTATGTGTGTGTGTGTGTGTGTATTTTAAAATTTTATATATAATAAAAATCTCACGGTTCGGATTGGTTAATCCACGGTTTCGAAATCAAAATTCGTGTCCGGACCGCGAGTCACGGTTTAGTAATTTTTCAATCCGTGTCCGGACCATTAATCCACGGTTAAAATCCAAAACGCGCAGATCGGTTCGGTCCTGACCGGATTCACAGTTCACCGGTTTTTTTGTGCAGCCCTAGATAGCATGGAGTAAATTTACCCTTTATGATCAATTTTGAGGAGCAAATTTCTAATTTTTGTTCTATTTTGAGGAGTAGTTCTGATCGAATGTGGACAAATTTGGAGATTTATTTTGAGTGCAAATAGGGTAGCGCACACGTGCGAATATGTGTCTATGTTGCATTGCCTACGAAGGTTTCCATCAGCCGTGGAATGGTTTTGATTTCCTTTTTCCTGCCTCCAATTCAACAAAGACCCATCTTTTTTTTCCCTCGGGTTTTGATTGCCAGACAATAAAGATGGAATTTTGCTCCTTCTGCGTGGCTAAATAGGAGCATATGAAGTGCTTAACCACAGTGTTATGAATCTAGTCCCGTACGGGACAAAAAACGGTACACATACCTTGGTATTCTGTACCGGTCGATACCGGCCTTGTCTCAGGATCTCAGTAGATACACAAAAATTAATGTATTTTTTTTTCTTTTGACAAAATGACATGACTTTTATGGTATGTTAACCAAATTTGGAGTTCATTTTATATTAATCATGTTAATTTGTTATTTGAACTAGTATTAAGGTTGGTAAAATTTACTCCAGTAATTTTACTTTTCCATTTCAAGTTTTGTAATTATGCATAAGTATATTAAATATATTTAAATATGTATATTGTGATATATCCAAAAAGGTACCGAGATATGATCCGGTACAGATACGTACTATTGCAGTAGAGAAAACAGTACGTTGATGGGTACGAGATTGATAACTATGCTTAACCGAGAAAAGTAAACTACACTTTTTTCTTTTTTGGACCATTGGTTTCTTTTTTCTGAATGCCACTTATGGCTATGTGGACCAAAGTTATCGGCCTTGTACCGGGAGGCATACCATTTTCGTTGTTGTTGCGGTATGTACCGATACCGGTTTTTCAATTTAGTGTTACTTTTTGTTATGGAGTGTTTATAAATTGTAATGATTATTAGAACTTTATATTATTTTAGCTTTCTCGTATTATGATTGTTGCAGAAAAAATTATTCAATGTTGTACTATTAGGGCACATTTTTAAGCTAGGCCTAGGGTACTCGAAACCCTTGGGCCAATCCTGTTCGATCACACCCCATTGTGTGGACCTACTTCAGGGTCTCATACGAACAATCGGAGCCACTCAATTTGTTTAGAATAATTTTGAAGGGTCTTTGTGAAATATGAGTTGAGTCAAATATTGGTAAATGCTTGATTGATTAGCTTAAATTTCAGTTCCTAAATCGATCGGACCAAAACTTTAACAAACTCATCAAGTTTTTACTGATATCTGACTGAGCTGATTTTTTTTTAGGAACCCATAGAAAAATACTCTAGACAAATTGAGCGGCTTCAATCATTCGTCTGAGACCCAAGATAGGTCCCACACAATGGGATGTGAGCGGAGTGTGAGAGTAGACTTATTTATCATTTTAAGGAAATTGTCCAATATTAGATAGAAGCCTAACTAAGCCATGCAAGGGTTTATTCTACTTTGGCTCGTTAAACAATTGAGTCTGGCATAAATTTTTAAACCGATTAAGGTTGTGTCCCGGCGTAGAATTTTTGGAGGAATTTACAAAGAGAAATCATAATAATAATAATAATAATAATAATAATAATAATAATAATAATAATAATAATAATAATAAGGGAACAAAAAACATAAATGACTCTTTCGCTTCATGCTTTGACAAAATTAGAAAATGGACTTCATCCTCGCACTACAACTAAGGCTCCGTTTGTTTCGATGTAAAATGTTTTCCGATAAAAATTAATTTTCCGCATAAAACTTTTTACGTCAAAAAACTTTTACACAAGTATCTTTCCAGTCTTTGCTTTTAGCAAATATTGATTTTATCTGAGTTTATCATTTGGGAAACTCTCCCACCTGGTAAGAACATTATGACTAGAGAGTGGAGACAGATCAACAAGACTGCTAATGTTAGCCTGGGAGCCCAAATAATATTGAAGGTCGTTTCTTAGTGGGCCGGCTGAAAACCAGAGGAAAATCCTAAGACTAGCGTGGGTAAGTAATTTGGGGCCCAAAAAGATGTGGCACAAGTCCAAGTGTCCAACCAGTTTTTCCTCTTCCTTCCTAAGCCACCTTCCATGTCTCCAACAACTACGCATCTTTCTCTTTTACGTCGAACAATTTACACACCAATCTCAAAAACCCTCGTTGAGCTGACGATTTCAGACGGCGGCCAAAGGCGGTAACTTGCGCAGCAATTTCTCCTTATGTCTGCTCTCACTTCTCAGTCACTAACTCGGTGGTGCGGTGGTGACTGGTGCGTTTCCAAAAGTTCAAATTGTTTATTCAATATTCCAATTATTTATTAAAATTATTTGTTGAAATTATTTGATACAAATCAAATGCATTGGAAATCGTAACCATACGTAAACAGAGGTTATGTAACATCTACTATTGTTTATAGTTTGATATAAGTGATAAACAATCCATTGTTAAATCATAGTTTTTATTTATTCACTCTTTATTCATTGACTTTTACATTTATTCACTCATTATTCATTGACCTTTACTTGCTCGCTGTCGCCAGCCCGTATGGTAATAGTCATTCTTTTTTAATACTTGCTAAGAGAGAAAGTGGGATACCATTAAATCTCTCCTTGACATTAATAAATGTGTGAGGATGTTTAATTGTGGTGCTTGTGAAGAGAGAAAATGGGATGCAATGACTCCCTCCTTTAATTACTTTGTATTGGTTATGTGATTAATTGTTATAGCTTTTTTATTATTGGGGTAGTTAATTAGAGATCCCCTAAAAATTAAAACGTTATGATCCCATTCCAATGGTTTTGAATAGTTAAGATCCCATCCCAAAACTTAAAAAATACCCATAAACCAATATTAATTAGGTGTCAGCTATTGACAATTAATTAGGTTTTTTCTTGAGTTTATATTTGATTTGTAGATGGAAAAGATAATTCCTATTAATACATATTTAAAAGAAAAAAAGATACAAACTCTAAAGCAGGGTCATCATTGTCGACTTCAAATGTCAGTGCCAATCTCTATTGTTGATTTTCGAATTTCTGAAAATCCTCTCTAAAGCAGGGTCATCATTGTCGACTTCAAATGTCAGTGCCAATCTCCATTGTTGATTTTCCAATTTCTGAAAATCCTCCTCCAAAAATTCGAAGAATTTAAATTAATGAAGTGGATGTTAGTTCTCTAGAGCATGATTCGGGAAAGCATTAACGTATTTACAATTATTATCGTAACTTTGTAGCTGTTGGAAAATTTAGGATTTCGTATGAATAAATTCGGGGAAGTTGGAGGGTCTCCCAGTACTACCAAAGAGACCCATCTCGTGGGAGTTAATACGCGCAGTTAGTTATGGTTGTAACCTTCCCCCATGATATGATGTTGATGGCAAGTTAATTCCGAGAAGTTATCACGTCGGTTCGGTGTATTGAATTCTACAAAGCAGCTCAACTATCTTTCTTAGTGTTTATATTCTGTCATCTCGTTGTACACCAGAAATTCAAGCTTCTCAATACTACCCTATAATTTGTTTGTGTGATAGAGAGACAGACAAAGTTCAATTCGTCAAGGTAGTCGACAGTGGTGTTCCCGCGACCTGTGGTTCTAGCTGTTGTATCATGGGAGACGGACGTCGGTTAGATCCTACAACAACCACGATAGAGAATCCATTTTAAGGAGACTGTGGTATCACACAGGAATTGGCCCTTTTCGTTTATTCATAATACTGTTTGTATTTTATTTCCTATAATTTCCGTTCTTTTTTTTTTTTTTGAAAGTGTCAAATGTATTAAAAAGCGCTAAGGCGCATCACTGGCTAAAACAGATTCTAAATTGGGCGGAATACAACCCATAGGATGAACAATTTTCTGATCTCTACAATTAACGGCAAGCCAATGGGCCGCTCTATTACAATCCCTTTTACACCACTTGAAAGACCACTGTCTATGCTTAGCCCAAACTTTGATATCTTCCAAAATAGCAACTATATTCCAAGGGCAGTCCACCTTGTCATGAGAAAGAATATCAACCAAACCTTTGCAATCTGTTTCAAATATAACTTCTTTCAGGTTCTCCTCTTTAGCAGTAGCACATGCTATACGTAAAGCCCAAGCTTCAATGGAAAGAACCGATGCAACTATCACTCTACCAAATCGCCACCAAAGAGCGGATCCACCACTATCTCTAGCAATGATGCCAAAGGCAGCCAAGCTGCAGGAGGAATTAAAGGCTCCATCAACATTAACTTAACAACGGACGAAGGAGGAGGAACCCACTTCGACACAGCAACAGGATGGGGAAGAGTTCTACTAACTTTGGAACTAACAGCAAAAAGGTAATCCCTATTTGCTGAGGAAGCTTGGTCAATAACGGTCTTCGGTTCAAGAAGTTTACCATTGAAGACGAAGTTGTTTCTGGCTTTCCAAATAGCCCAGCAAATATGCAAGATCTCAGCCACATCTTCTCGACTTGTTTCTTTTGCAAGTTCTCCACAAAGAAGGTCCTCCATCCATTTATCTACTGCACCAATTTGTTTGTGGAATACCCAAAAGGCTTTAGTACTACCAAACCAAACAACTCTGCTCCAAGGGCAGTGGAAAAAGAGATGTTCTATAGTTTCACTCGAGCTCAAACAGATTGGGCAAATAGAAGAGGACCCGCACTTCCTTTTAACAAGATTGTCACGGCATGCTACCCAATTTCGTAAAACCCTCCACATGAACATTCGAATCTTAGGCAGGGTGGGGATATTCCAGAACTTCTTCCACATAGAGCAAGAGGGAGAGTATGAGCAGGAAGGTTTTGAAAAAAGATGTACTTTAGTCCTTTTGGAAATTTGATGAACATAGCCAGACTTAACAGTGTATTTACCTGAGTTGGATGCCTTCCATATGAGCTTATCTCCAGCGCCTGAAAGGCTAATGGGAATTTTACACACTTCATGGATTTGATCCTCTGATATGCACTGTTTCAGCTTGTCAATGTTCCAGCTTTTAGATATGGGACTGATGAAGCTTGATGCGATCAGCGCCTCATGCTGGATGTTGTTGGGAGATGTCACCATACCCCCAGGAATTCCAGGGACCCATTTGTCTGTCCAGAAGTTGATAGCTTCCCCATTCCCTACGTTCCATTGGGACCCGTCTTGAATCAGATTTCTCCCTTCCATAAGACTAGACCATAGCCACGAAGGCTTAGATCCTCTCACAGCTTCTATCCACGATTTGTTGGGGAAATACAACCCTTTTAACACCTTTGCCCATAGAGAATTAGGATTGTTTATTAAACGCCAGAATTGTTTTACAAGTAATGCTACATTGAAAGCTTCAAAATCTTTAAACCCCAAACCCCCCAATGACTTAGGATCTGTCAACTTAAACCACACACCCTAATGGATCTTCTTTCCTGAATCGGACTCACCCCACCAAAAGTTACTAATGACTGAATTCAAGCAAGCACAAATTGAGAGGGGGATTTTAAAACACATCAATGTATAAGTGGGGATGGCATGCAATACGGACTTAATGAGGACTTCTTTGCTTGCTTGATTCAAGTGCTTGTTACCCCACCCTTGGGTCTTTCGGATAATCCTGTCTCTGAGGTAGCCCATAGCTTCCTTTTTAGATCTCCCCCAAAAGGCAGGAAGCCCTATGTACTGAGCAGATTCATCCATCTCCCACATACCCAAAATACTCATGATCTCCTCTTTAACACCCTCCCCTGTGTTTGCTGAAAAACAAAGGCTAGATTTGTGTACATTTAATGAAAGACCAGAGGCTTCACTAAAGCACTTCAATAAATCCATGTAGTGCAAGACTGAGGTATAGCTTCCAGGAAAATCAACGAGTCATCCGCAAAGAGAAGATGAGAAAGAATTGGACATCTCTTCCTCATTCTAAGCCCTTTAATAGAATGGTTCAAGATGGCTTTAGACATGAGATTCGAGAAAACATCAGCGACAATCAAAAAGAGATACGAAGACAGTGGGTCGCCCTGCCTCAATCCTCTTTTGGGTGAAACATTACAAATTTGGCCTCCGTTAACCACAATTGAGTACTTGATGGAGCATACGCATTGTTTAACCAAACCAGCTCGAGTCAAACCCCATTCTTTCCACAACCTTTAAGAGAAAATCCCAGCAAACGCGATCATAGGCCTTGTTAAGGTCGAGTTTGATGGCAACAGAAGACTTGGGACCCTCTTTCTTGTGCTTCAAAAAGTGAAATACCTCGTGAGCTATCATGATATTATCCTGAACCTGTCGTCCTAGAATAAATGCAGATTGCTGTTCTGATATAATCTCATCCATAAAAGGTTGGAGTCTATTGGCCAACACTTTGGAGATGATCTTATAAACAAAACGACATAAACTGATAGGGCGGAGCTGACTCATCGATTCAAGGTTTGGGACTTTAGGGATTAGAATAATATTAGTGTGGTTTACCTCGTTAAGGAGAGTTCCATCAAGGAAAAAAGTCTGAACAGCCTTGAAAACATCGGTCCCTACAATATCCCAGTAGTTTTGGTAAAACAGACCCGAAAATCCATCTGAACCTGGTGCCTTGAATGCCCCCATTTGAAAAACCGCAAGCCGAACTTCCTCTTTGGTAACGCTCTTCACCAGGCTTGAGTTGCATTCGGCTAAGATGATAGGGTCTATGAGGCTAATTAAGTTCTCAAAGTCCCTTTGTGGAGGATCTTTGTATAATTCTTGGAAGTATGCCTTAATAATGTCAAAGATTTCTTTAGGATCAGACCTCCAATTCCCGCCACTATCCTTAAGTCTTGTAATCTGATTCCTCTGCCTCCTTTGGATCGTTGATATTTGGAAAAAACGTGAGTTTGTGTCCCCCATTTGTAACCACTTGATTCTAGACCGTTGATGCCAATACATGGCGTCCTTCTGCCAGAGGTCCTCAAGAAGGAGTTGAAGTCTTCTCTCCTCCACAAATAAGTCAGCGTTGAACCCATGTTCCAGTTGGTGTTGAATATTGATCAATTCTTCCTTAGCAGAGTCAATTTTAAGCCGGAGGTCACCAAAATTCTTCTTACTCCAATCCTTTAGATTATCTTTGCAAACTCTGAGTTTTTTGCACACGAACTACATTATAGAACCATCCATAATGAGAGACCATGACTCCTGAATAACGGCTTTGCATCCTTCCTCAGTTACCCAGAAAGATTCAAATCTAAATGGCTTCCCCACCTTGTTTAATGGCACATCCGTGTTTAGAATCAACGGATTATGATCTGAACCAATGGCTGGTTCAATAAACACCATCGCTTTGTCATGGAGTTCCCTCCATTTAGAGTTAGCAAACGCCATATCTAATCTTTCCATGATGAACTTGTCTCCACTGCGGTTATTCCTCCATGTGAATTTGGGGCCTTTGAACTCTAAATCAACTAGCCCGCAATCACTAACCAACTCATGGAAAGAAGAAATCAAATTCTGATTAGGGTAATGCCCTCCTACTTTGTCGCTTCCACTTAACACTTGATTGAAGTCTCCCATACACAACCACGGTAAGGATTCCGAACGAGCAAATCTTCTTATCTTCTCCCAAACTAACTCTCTACCAGCTCTACCAGGGCAACCATAAATAAAAGTCGTAGCCCAGATATTCCGATTAGACTTGCCAGTAACAATTGTGTGCATAAAGTTCTTGCACACCATCTCGACATCCAAATCCACATCATTATTCCACCATAAAGCTAATACCCCCCGAAAGACCTTCAGGATCCACATAACTGCTGCTGTTAAAACCTAAATTGCGGCGGATGGTCTCCAGAATAACCTTATTATTTTTGGACTCCATCAGAAAGACGATGGAGGGGCGATTTTTGCGAACGAGATCACCTAAAGCCTAGCCCGTCAAGGTACGCTCGATTCCTTGACAGTTCCAAGTTGGGATCAACATTGAGGCAGTGGCTGTTGAGGGCCAGCCACACGCCCAAGTTCAACATTCTTCAGCAAATCCAAGTCAACTTTATCCACTATCATTACCTCTGAATTACATTCACCAGTTATAGTAGGTAATTGGTGGATTGGGACTTCACACAAGCCGTTCTCAAGAAAAGTTTGAAAAGTCAGGGAAACCAACTTTCTAGGAGAGGATTTGGCCCGAGGATTTCCTCTCCTTGTTTTACAGGATGAGTGGGTGGGCCTAGTGGGTGGTGGAAAAGGAGAATGGGTTGGAGAACAAATTCGGAGGATTTTGGATCGATTGGATTCTTCATCAGGTTCAGCGATAAATTTTCTCTTAAGGGATAGAGATTGGAAGACAGTTGAAAGAGGGATGTCAGGAAATTTGGTTAAAGAAGGTTTGTCTGGATAAACAGAGAGGGTGACAAGAGAGGGGTCTAGCGTTGGGTTATAGGATGGGTTATTATCTGGGGTAACAGGTTTGGTAATATGGGTAGTAACACATGGATTTAAAGAGGGGGAATGGGGTGGGGACAGACAGTGGGCTTGGGAATTTAAGGTGATGGTATTGGGCTGAGTAGAATCAACCGGGCTGGTATTTTGGATAGGAACAAATGGGCTTAAAAGGGGGGAGTGGGCTAAAGTAATATTGGGCTGGGTATGAGCAAGAGACCTTGGGCTGTCAGGGGGCTCTGTGACAAAGTAATGAGGCTCATGGTCTGGAGTGATATTGGGCTGAGGAGTTGGGCTTGAGCTGGTAAGGGTTTTGGGTGAGATGGGTAAAAGGGTATGACTAGGCCCATCCTCATTCATTATAACCATTTTATCCGAAGGGCTAGAAGAGAAATTAGCTTGGGGAATACTCAAAGAAGAAGAGGGAATAGAACCTAGCATGCAAGAGTCAGTGACACCTGTCATGTGGGTGACGTCAGTGTCTGTATGGAGAGGCAAATTGTGCGCGTCCACTACCTTGGACGCTTGATGGGAAAAAGCATGACAAGGGGGTGACACTTGCTTTTCACCCGCGTTCACCACACGCGCACCATTAGCCATAAAATGTATCTCCGGCCGCCGTTGAATAAGATTTTGGACTCTAATTTCTGCCGCATCCACTTCTGTCCGAATGACTTCAATCGGGGTGGAGCCTTTTTACGCACAACTGGTCCTCATAATTGGTCCGTAGCTGGAATTCTCGTCGTCGGATCTAGAAACAAATCGACAGCTCTTATTGTCATGCCCTAACCTTCCACATGCATAACAAAAGTCTGGTAATTTCTCGAATTTGAAGGAAATCCATCGATCATTGCTAACACCAGTTTTTTCCCGAATCCAAAGACCCTTAGAAAGAGGTTGTGAAGTATTGATTTCCACCCGAACCCTTAGGAAGCCACGAGATAAGCAGTATCCATCGGGGGATGCTTCTAACGCCAAAAGTTTACCCAGGCGACGGCCGATGATTTCAGTGTTTGCTCTGCTTAATTTCTCCACTGGTAGGCCATGAATTTGTACCCAAAAGGGGCAAAAGCTGAAATCCAACTCAGAGACTACCATCCCATCTTCAAGAGGCTTGAGACTCAGCAAGTTGTTCATAATCGACCATGGTCCTTCTTGCAAGATATTGGTTCTGTCAGCTACATCTTCAAATCGGAAAAGGAAGACGTTATTGTTCCAGTCATCAACATGAAAGGGAGCTCTGGTTCTCCAAGCTACCGACAGGATGTTGGCGAGAATATGAGCTTTGATGGTTCTCCCATGGAGTATTTTACCTACCAAGCACACACTGCTATTAAGGCTTGAGTCTCCTGAACCTTCATCCAGATCCAGAAACTCTAAATCTGCCATAATAGAAAAGTGAAAAGGGGCAAATCTTGGAGAAGGAGAAAAGATGGAGAAAGAAAGGAGAGAGTATCGAAAGGGGGGAGGGCATTGTAGCTGAAGGGGGAGGGCGGTGTAGCTGAAAAGATGGAGCAGAGAAAAGGTGGGAGAAGGGAGGAAGACAAAAGAGGCCACTCAGGGCATTTCTCTCACTTTAGAGAGAGAAGCTCTCATCCTAGAGAGAGAGTGGGCTTCGCATTTGGAGTCTATTCTGTTCATGTAATATGTTTTCTGTTTATAATATCAAAGGAATTGTTATTTGGAATTCTATGCGAGTGTAAATTTTCCTAGCAATAGCTTCATAGTTCGATTTACATCCTTCGTTGCAAGAGTATTCCCCTATTTGAGATGCTATTTTTTTCCTACCATGCTCTTTTTTAAGTCCACCATCTAGAATTGTGGGAAAGATCCTAATTCTTGTCATAAAGTTGTTCAAAAACATTGTGAGAACTTGATGAACCAATCTCATCATATGCAAAGGGTAGTTGATAATTTCATTGCTAGAGAAATTTCATCTAATCCATTACAAGTTCAATGCTCAATTCAAGCAGCCCAATACCATGTAACTCATCGGATTGCTTTTCGAGCATATGATGAAAGTCATGATTCATTTAATCATGAAAATTTTCTTGACTTGATAGCTTTATTGGGTTGATGTAATGAAAAGATTGCCGAGATTGTGTCAGATAAACTCCAAAAAAAATGCGACCCACATGTGACCAAAGTTTCAAAAGAAAATTTTACACATTATATGGCAACCAAAGTGAAGAAAGCAATTTGTGAGAAGACTAGTGATGCAAAGTTCTCTAAAATAGTTGGTGAAGCTCGGGATGAAGCAACTAGGAAGGAAATATATATAATTATAAGTGAAGTTGGTATTTCTCGAAATAACCTAACGTAACCCGAATTGTACGAAAATATTTGTCAAGTGAGGGACACTTGCCATGGTCGGCAGCACTATGTGAGGGTGCCCAGGGATGTAGCCGAACATGTGATGTGAGTGCACAGTGATTATTGTGCACCATGGTGTACAAGATACAACCCCTAGAATGAACTGTCCTAAAGTGGTGAGGCAGTGGAAAATTCTTGAAAAAGAATCTTATGTGACAGGAAAGTCTCTCATGATTATAGAGATTAAGATTGAGTTACCATATGTGAAAGAATTCCATATGGGCAAGGATTGAATCCTCGAGAACAGCAAGTCTACTTGAGAAACAAGTAACCCTTATCTATAAATAAGGAATGAACTCATGAAGAAAGGTACGTTGTGATTTGTTATAATATGCAATTAAGCTCTAGGGTTTGGTAGTGCGTGATACTGACTTTGACATCGGAGGGCCTACCATCGATGAAACGCGTAGGTGCTTTTCACTGTTTATTGTCATGTAGTGCTAGGGTTCTAGTGAGGCAACTCTTTGTTCGTCTTGGAGAGTGTTCACTAATCGATGTGGATTTTTTCCCAGACAATAATGGCTTTGTTTGGTTTATAGAGTTGAAAATCAGTTTCCAAAACTTTTTTGAAATTTTGAAATTATTAACATTCTACCATCTGACCCAGGCCCCAACCCACCCCTTCCACTCTGTACCCACTTCACTTTTGACAAGCAAAAATTGAGCAAGTGGGCCCCTCTCACCCCAAAACCCAACGTGTAATGCAATTGTCCTCTATCCCTCTCTCTCACTCCCAAAATCCAACGTGTAATGTAATATTTTAGTACAATACAACAATTGCTCCTTCCATACTTTGAAAAGTCAAGGGGTGAGGGTGGACCCCATATTTTACTTTTTGCTGAAAATTTTTGGCCTAAGCAGCCAACCGAACAAGGCCAATTTTTGGCCTAATTATTTGATTGTAATTGATGAGCTCCAAGTTGCTAAAGCTGAAGAAATTAATTACTTGATTGTAATTGATGAGCTCGAGACTAGGACGATCAAATTGGCACTTTACAATGGCCAGGGACACTCGTTTGGTTCTAACTCGAGGTCGGTTTCTAGCTTAATAAAATTCCAGCATGTGAAATTCTACTCCAGATCACCGAAGATGGATTTACTCTGTAAGATATGGAGGAGCTGATGTAGCTCTTGAATCATTGAGTTCGTTTGAATTTTTCCTCATCTTGCATCTTGTGAAAAAAAAAAAATTGGAGATCATGAGCGTCTTTTGTTAAGCTTTGCAATGTAAATCTCAAGACATAGTAAATACTATTCGTCTCGTGTCATCAATTAAAGGTCTTCTTCAAAAATTTAGAGACGAGGAACTTGATCCGTTACTAGTAGCTACATTGAATCATTAATTTTGCGAAGCACGAGATATAAATGTCCTAGACACAAATGCTCGTTTTGTTCCAATAAGCAGTTGAGCTCGTCATCATCAAGATGAGTTTCAAGTTGATCGTTCATGTCTTTTATACTGCAATTGATTCTCAAATACTTAAGCAAGATAATCATTTTAATGAATACTCAATGGAACATTAATCTTTCGAAATAGACAAAGTTTGTCGGTTGGCGGACGAGTTTTATCCCCAAGACTTCAACAATCAAGAGAAGATGCAACTTCCTCACTGCAAGCATAACATGTCGGTCCTTTGAACTCTTGGAACTCCAGAGTTCAAAACGTTGCTATCGAGTTCAGACTCTCGGCGAGTAAGGGATTATATATATGTTCCGTGTTCCCGTTACTAGAACAAGTACCCAATAATCCAACTTTAGTTTAGCCCTTAAGATGATTCAACTGGCATTTTTTATTTTCCTGTTAGTCTAAATTTTCATCTTCCCCTTGCAGTATTTTTAAATGTGTGTCCACTTAAGCCGCAACGCAACGGGGAATTTCCAGTCCAGGCAATCCTTTCCCGACCTTAAGTTCATTAGCGACAAAACCCACTTAAGCTGGCCTTAATTGAATAGAATTAGGACTAATAAATGATTACCAAAAAGACAAAACAAGAAATTCAACAGAAATAGAAAAAAAGGTTTTTTTTGGCTCATCCTCCTCTTCCTCCTCGTGACCCTCAAAAGATCAAACCCGTACGGTCCAAACACATACCCGCCCGAATCTTCACTAACTACTATAGCTAAAGTTCAAAACCCGGTTCACCTTCCAAAACCCGAAACATACTGCATGAACTCCGTATCCAATTCCAAACCCGCCATTGTCTCGGGGGCCAAGATCACTTCCAGATCCACACTCCCACCACCATCCCGACCCGGGAACGCCGATATCTTCCCATCAAACTTATTCGCCCGTCCACTCCGAACCGCCACGGGTCGCCCCCACCCAAAATTATTATCGTACATGGGAAACCGGGGCGAACTACCCATCGTAATCATCGCCCCATCGAAATTCCCCAACGGGAAACACCGTGGGTCCCGCTCCCAATCCTCTACGACCCGCCTCACCTTGTCGTCATCGTGGGCCACCACGTTCTTATTCAGCTGCTCCGCGCACCACCGCAGATCCCGACACGTCACCTCCCCTGCGGTGGCGTAGGTGGGGATACTCTGTATCGCGTTCCCAAAATAGTGCGAGTCCAGCTTCGGCTCTAACCGGTGGCGGCAGTTCACCGCCATTCGAAAAGTCGTCGTCTTAGAGGCCGGGAATTTCCTCGCCCTCGTCACCGCTCGCCAGAGCAACGCACAGAGCGATTGGAACGACGAAATCTCCGTTGGCTTTGTTAAAAGTCCGAAATTACCCTTTAAGGAATCATTGCTTCGTTTCCCCATTAACTCAATCACGTCGAAAGATTCGTCAACGATCGGATTTCCGTTTCCGCTATTTACTTTGGTTTTCAGCTTCAGAATCGATTCTCGACTGAAGTTGAAAATCCGCTCTCGCAACGGCGCGTCGAGGGAGAATGTGACTCTCGGCGTCCCGTCGGGGAACCGGAGCACAGCCGTGGAAATCAGCGCAGACTCCCGGCTGAAATCCGGCCGTCGCAAAATTCTCTTGACACCTCCCCTGGATGATTCAGCGAACGTATTGAAGAAATTCCAGAAGGAAGTGCCATCGGTGACGGCGTGGTTGACGGAGCATCCGATAAACACGCCATCGGCTAGCTCTGTAACCTGAACGGCGAGAATCGGATTGAAATGGCCGTCGTGACTGACGGTGCCGTCGAGAGAGAAGAATTGTTTAACGGAATCGGGAACGTGGACAGGAGATAGAATGTCTCGGACGTGAATGTGATTGGCAATGGCGTGGACGAAGTCGGCACCGGCGTCGTTGGAGGTGATGTAGACGTAGCCGTGGGAGTCGGTGGTGAGACGGCCGGCGAGGGGAGGGAAGAGAGAGAGGGTGTGGGAGAGGGCGGTTTTAAGGAGAGAGAGGAGGGAGTCGGTGGGGAGGTGGGAAGGGGGGCGAGGGAAGAGGCAGCCTTTTTGGATGTAGTGGCAGGAGAGCATTGGGAGGTCGGAGACGGAGAGTTTCAGGGGTTCCATTGTGGACTTTTGATGCGGGAAAACTGTGCATTTGGAGATTAGAGAGATGGATTGGGAAGATGGCATTTTTGAATTGGGAATTTTCATTTTCAATCCCCTCCTTGTCTCACTCTCTCTCTCTCCCTCTCTCTCTCTCTCTGTGAGGGTGTTTGGAATTGAGCGTGAGAGTCGAGTGTGAGTTAAGAGGTGGGGAATTGGGCTGGGTTTATATAGGGGTGAGAGTCGGGAAGTGTCAGCCTGTCCAGGTGGCGGGTGCATGCACTTGAAAACCTGATGAGGTCGTTAGCTTGTGTTTCTCTCTCTCTCCCTCTCCATCTCTCTCTCTCCCTCTCCCCCTCAGAATTCCGGAAAGGTGTTGTGCGGTAGGTGTTGTATGTCGTGTTAGACGGTAAAACTATGTCGTTTTGCTCATTTTTTTGGCATACCTCTAAAGCTTCCACAAGCCCTGTTTGAAGAGTTAATTTGAGGTTCAATTTTAGGGGATTTATGTCCTTTAGAATAGGATACAGTGGGTTTAAGCGCTCTTGGGTTTAGTGTTTAGACACTTTGCAGTAGTTTTTTCTTCCTTCAAATAAGACCTTTGAAAGTTTTGGAGGCTTACCTAAAAATCAAACAAAATGACGTAGTTTTGCCCGCATAGCACCCACCCCATCCATCCACTTAGTTTTTTGTTTGATAAGCGTCTCTCCGTTGAGTTTGACTATGAATCAATCTGCCATTTTTTAATGATCATATTTGTATTGAGGGACATTTGAAAGCCTATATATTATTATTATTTCTTGCGTTTAGTATTTTAAATTGTGAATTCCAAAATTTTAAATTATGATCAGAATAAATTTTTAATCAATAGAGTCATTCGAGAGATGAGAGGAGAATTGATTTTGTAAGAGAGTATTATTTGGGTGTAATCTTCAAACTATATTATAATGGGGGCTTTTTTACCCAGAACGTAAAATGAGAATGTAAAAGTACAGGCCTTATTCGTTTCATTGTTTAGTTTTAGTTTTAGTTTTGATGACATTATCATTTTTCTCATTTCTCTCTCTATCTCTCTCCACTCATTATACCAGCTGATATCATCAAAATTAAACTAAACTATTTAACCAAACACAACCACAGTAGTTTGAGAATAAATTATGACAAAATGAATTTTGCAATGGAGCTCCCAAAAAAACATAATTGGAAACAGCAAAATCCAAAATAAATAATGCAACTCCCAAATATCCCCTACCTCCCTCTTAATCGTTTATTATTATTATTATTATTTAATTAATTAATTAATCATGATTTTTAAACATAATTTGATGTTAATGCAAATATTTTGAAATCTCCTAAAAGAGCAATCAATTAGAGAAGTTGAATTATTTTTCCATGAGTACGGAAAATGTCAAGAATTGAACGGGAATCACAAGGGTTAGCCTAGTAGTCAATGCTTGAAACGTAGGAGCTTGTTTCCTCCTAAGGTCTAAGGTTTGAAATCTCGTAGGTGATATCAACTCCTTTGGGACCAGTATATACAGAGATGTGCTCTGACTATAATTGAGTCCCCGCTAGTGAATTGTGGGATTTGTCTCTCAGAATTAGTCGAGGTGCGCCAAAGCTGACCCGAAAACCTTGTTAAAAAAAAAAAATTGAATGGGGGCTCCCAAGTACAATCTAAGGTCTTGTTCTAGAATGGATTATTATGAGATAAAATGTAGTTTTGATAAAATCTAGTCTTATTTGGAGGTGTGATAAAATCACATCATTTTCCCAAAGAATAAAATCTAACTTTGATAAAGGTGCTTTCCAAATGATTTTGTGCGATAAAATTTAGTTTTGCTAAAATCCGTTGAGGATCTTAAATTTTATCAAAACTAGATTTTAGAAGATAAAATCCATTAGAGAACATGGCTTAAGTAGTAGTCCAAATTCCCGCGGGGTTGCTTGTGTGAACTATCTGACGATCCAGTTAGCCGGAGACCATTGTTGTTCCAAAGCATAGTTGTTCTGCTCCCGAAGAGTAATGCCAATGCTGGAGTACATAAACAGATAATCTGGTGGGATTGTGAAGGCGTCATTGGCGTTAAGAACAATTTTTGGGGATTCTAGCTAGGCGAATGGGAAATCGACTGCCGTATCAGACACGTGGTAGTAGCCAGTAGGCAATGGTGCTCGAGTGAAATATCATGTTTTGTTTATTGTTTAGCTTGGCATGGTGTGTTGGTCAGCGTAACATAGAGAAATTCATGTGGAGTACTATTCATTTTTTATTTGTATTAATTTGAACATAAAGAAACTAGTACCATATGGTAATGCAATGAATTTTCACTAGATGATAATGAATATGAAAAAAAAAAAAAAATCTAGGGCTATCCACCTTACAAATCAATTTCCTACGCAATGAATTTTCTTAATCGATCTCCTTAGCATGGCGGAGTATAATGGCTCGTAATTGTCTTATATTGAACATTACAGAATATTGATTCGTTAATTGGTAACAAATATGTTAGAGCATCTTTATCAGATTTAACAAATTGCTTGAAAGTTAAATTTGATAAGTGAAACGTAACAAAACCCTCCAAAATCAGACTTAACAAATATTTTGCAAATTTAAAAAATCTGTAGCTTTGCTACAATGACTACTCAACAACTGTCAAATTTTGGTGCAAGACCACAACTACCTAGGCACGGGGAGATGAGTCTTTTAGGGGGGAATTTTTTTTTTTTTTTAAGACTTGAGGGGAATAGTTTAATATAGTAAAATTTAGATAGAGAGTCTGATTTTGAGAATTTTTGGATAGTAACTTGCTAAATTTATAAAATGTGTTTTTGAAATTAAATTTGGTGTAAAATATGGTGCTGCTGATAAGGATGCCCTTACGTACATAAATTTGTTTGAGCACCTAAACCACGTAGAGTTGCATTCAACACTCAATCGATAGAGAAAGTAATTCTACTTGTACGCTAGCTTCGCAAACAATTATCGTTTATTTTGCATATATTTTCAACCTATATATATAGTATGCCAAAGAAATCATATAAATCGGACATTTGAGGAAATAGGAATATCTTAAATTTGTCTTGTGAAAAGAAAAGCGGACAGCAAATGAAGCAATTAGCTGGTCAACCACATAAGACGTGGAACCTTAGATGGCTGGCGCATGTGTACTTTCCAAGACTAGAAATGGGTTTGTGCCCATAAGGACAAGTGCAAGGTACTGAATTCTAGCTTTGAGAACTCGGGATGGATGTAGCATTACCGGTCAAGAAAGGTGGTGGTGATTCAGGTCTGCCACAGCTGATCCCATAACTATTTTGGGTAAAAAGGCAAAAAAAATACTCATTTCGAGATTAAAAAAATCCTAATAATCATGTGACGTCGGTATTGCATGCAGATCAAATCTTGCTTCAAAATATGAATTCAACCCTTTACCTTGAACTGCTCAATCCCCACCTAAAACATATGCGTGGAGGAACTTTGTATGGTGGAGTTTGTGCATTACGCGATTCCACAAGCCTTCCTTCATTTTACGCCGCTGCTATGCACACAGATGTGGAATCTGTGTGCGGACGTACAAATCCATTTTGGACAATTTCGGATCACACAAGGATGATCGAGCTGCTCGTTTTGTTTAGAATACATTGTCTAGGGTCTCCGATAAAAATCATCTGAATCGGATATCAATAAAGGTGTTTACAAAACACACAACTTTGTCCAAGAATTCAGGCCTAAATTCTAAAGCAAATTTGGAAGTATAATTATGAAGAATAAATTGAGCTGGTTTTTTACGAGAACCTTAAACAAAATATTATAAATAAATTGAGCAGTTTGGATCCAAGACTAGAGGGTCCAAAACAGGTGCACGGATCCCACGTCTGTACGCATATCTTATCTGTTGATTTTAATAGAGAGAAATTGAGGAGAAGAATCGCAACGTGACGTACATGCAACGCTGTTAGTTAACTTTCTTGTACTGTTGCTAACTTTGGGTCTGAGCCAGTTTGGATTTGGCGGCGGCGATCGTGGAGGTTTGGTAATCCGCCGGAGTTCTCAAATTCCTCTTTCATAGTTTATTCCGACGATACCGTAACGCCCTCTTCCTCTGGGGAACAAAATTAACCTTTTTTTTTTTATCCAACATTAACGTTTTTTAATCCCATGAAAACGAAACGTAAATATACTGCACTTTCAATGTTGTCCACGATCAAGCCAGCCAAGAAAATCTTCACGCAATATACTGTGGTCGGAATAAAGATTTTTATATTAACGAACGCAGAAATTAAATACAAATGGGTCCAATGAAAGTTCCTGACAGTACAGTGAAAACGATCGCAAAAGTAATACTTTTATCATCCTTAAAGGGTCGTCAAAATACTGAATTTTACTCTGCATATCAAAATCCAACTGTGAAAAATGAGATTTCCGAGGCTTTGATAGAGTTTTAGGAGGTAATGAATGGAAAGAGATAGATGTACAAACCTGAGTAACAGGTGAAGTGAAAACTTCTTTGAAACCGTGCCAAGCGAGACGGGTGATTGTCGAACAAAGTTTACTCCAGATTACGGGATGTCGCAACACCTGGCATCATTTCCACCCTCCACTGAACACAGGCCCCATTTGTAATCACTAATAAATTAATTTTATAATATGATTATTTTACTTATTTATTTTAAAAATTTAAGATAAGTTTGTTTCCGTTGGTGCACCTTTTTATAAACTAGAATGAGAGCTTAAACTAGTAGTATTTTAATAAGCTGTATAATGGCTTATTACAGAGTAAATGTCTAAAATGACCCTTATCATTCTATAAAAGTACTCTGGAACTAAGTGCCTTTTCGTAAAACGTGATTTTACAGCTTTAAATAACCAAAAATGCTACAAGTTGGACTTTGGAACAATCTTACTTTTTTCTTTTTTTTTCAAATATCAAAATAAGTGATTATTCTAACACCATTCATCAATTTTTTAAGCAAATAAGCTAAATAAATTCTAGCAAAGTGGCCACAAATGGCTTCAACAAATCATTAGAGACATGTACAGTAATTAAACAAACATTTGAGTCAGTTAAAATGGTAACCTATGTAAGGCGAAGTCAGAATCTAGGGGCAAATAAACTTATGCATATTGCATACAAAACTTGGGGAATTACAAGTACAAATTATTGCACAGATATGAGAAGATGAAAGTAGAATTATTCAGGTTTCTTTAAGATTCAAATTATAATACAAAATACCTAAAAAATGGAGAATTTATTTGAGGAATAAAACTTTGGCATTGATTGACCGGCACATTTTGCCACTAAGGGGGTGTTTGGGAGCCTACTTTTTAGCTTTTGATTTTTGACTTTTTGGCTTTTTGGTTTTTTGGCTTTTGGTCAGAATGAGTTTTGGATGTGGGAGGAGTGTTTAGGAGAAATGTGCAGAATGTGTTTTGGAAGGGGAAAAGGAGAAGTAGAAATCAAAAAGTAGAGGTGAGGGTGTTTTTGATTTCTGGCTTCCATCTTAAAAAACGGAAAAACAGTTTTTGGCAAAACAACTTCTGGGTGTGTCGGCCAAACACCCAAAATGCAAAAAGGAGAAATCGAAAAACTGATAAATAAGCGGCCAAACGGGCTCTAAAACTATGTTGATCATATTTAAGACCTACACCTATCTGATATGTGTCCTCCTAATTCTATTTCAAAAATTTAATGGGTTAAAATGCAGAGATTAAATCATTTCCACCATCGGTGGAAAAAAAAATTCTTTCAAATTGATTGTATTGTGGACATGTGGTGCAATATAATCGATTTGGAGGATCAAATTTTTATTTCCACTGGTGGTGGAAATAATTTAAACTCTATATTATTAGGCTATTTGGGACTACTGTTTGATCACGTAATTAATCCATATTAGGCTATTTTTATTTTTCGTTCCATAGTTAAAAATAATCAATCACAACCAAATGAACGCTATAATTAAACAAACATACTGGGGACGGATGGAATATGTTTCTGTTTCTCGATACAAAATGGGACAAATATAGTTTATGTTAAGTTGTTAACATACAGAAGCGGGACCTGCAATGCAGCATCTCAGTTATCTAAAAGTGTTGAGATTCGAAGATGTTTTCTTACCGGTCAAAGTATATTCTTATCAATAATAAAGTTTCAGCAAATCCAGACCATTAATTTTTTAGATGAACGATTGTGATGTGCACTGGTCGGTGCAACAATAAGTCCGCTGTAGAGAGGCCCTTCTACCTGCACCGACGGGAATGCACCGACCACGTACCGTTGGTGTCGGGGACGCCATTGTGGGTCCCAACTGATCGATTTGAGCAGTTCATCCTTCTCAAAATCGAATTTCGAGTGGGCTCACGAGGGAATCGAGGCAATCGGACGGCTATATGCCTCGATTCCCACATAGACCCACTCGGAATTCGATTTTGAGAATGATGAACGGTTCAGATCGATCGGTTGGGACCCATAACAGCGTCCCCGACACCGTCGGTACGTGGTTGGTGCATTCTCATCGGTGCTGAAGGAATTATCGGCTGTAGAGTCCCCGCTCCCGTTAGCATACATGCATGGTACTAGGTCATCACATATTGCCAGTTGCCAATGGTATTTTAAGGTAGTACACTCCCTATACAAGTTGCGCCGACTATTTACGTACTGTACGTTGGCTGTCATTCTGCAAATTCCAAGAAAGGTCGGTCTGGAATCTTAATTTTTACTACCAAGGAAAATCCGATTGTCTGCGATGATATCATTTTAATTACCAGCCACTTGGCCTAGTATTTCAGTTGCATGCACAAGCATTGCAAGCTGAGAAAATGTCGGTGTTCAACCCTTAATTAATCAGCGAAACCGCCAATTGAGATTCGTCGGCGTGTGGTGGCTACCTACTTGCCATTTTTCAAATGCACAGTCCACGAATATACCACATTTCGTTTCCAAGTTTGCATTTCTTAAATGTTTGACTACACAGGTACATTGTTCCTCTATAGTCCTTAAATTGGTAATTTAGTTCTACTGACAACTGATAAATACAAGGGGGGTGTGTGTCTAAATACTTGGGACCCCAATTCAAGTGGTTAAATGTTCGATTATATTTTTACATATGTAAAATTCATGTAGTGAATTCAAATAAATAAATTTGAATGAGCAAAAGAAGAATGCAAGAATTAACTCACTGCAGGCGTGTAGTGAAAATCTCGGTTGTTCATTCTTGTTTTGGATGGTTCCGATCTTAAATAAATTTCGTGAGAACAGTTTAACTATTCATTACTCCTATTTAAAAGCGAACAGTTTAACTATTCACTGTTTAAAATTTGCACCATTCAAAACACTTTTAACGACCGAGATTCACTCATTACACCCAATAGGCACTACAGAAGTCCTGCTCCTGAATTAACTTCCTTATTCAATTAGTGTAATATGTACCTGTTCACATGGTCGTCCCAGTAATATTCAGATCCTCGAAATCCCTATATTAGCGTAATATATGACTCTTAAGCTCTGTTTGTTTTGTTGCGACAATAGTTTGAAGAAAATAGTTCACACATTTTTCATTTTTTTTGTTGCTTAAGATTAAATAAAGCAGTATTTGAGAAAATATATCCATTTAGTACGTCATTTCAGACTGTAAAATAACTTGTGCTACAAACCACAAGTACAATAAAAAGGACTTTCCATTTTAATTGTCATCTCTCTCTATCTCTCTCTCTCTCCACCATTGCAATAAATGAAAAATATTTTTGTCAACAATCATTTGCAAAAAATATATTCGTTTATCTCAACAAAACAAATCAAAAAGGTACTCCCTCCATCCCTTAAAGTTTAACACTTTCACTATTCCAGCCCTATGAAAAAATTGATTATATCTTTTAATCTATAATGTTTTATATAAGCAATATGGATCTAGTTTGATAGATTTCAATTAGTTCTTTTAAACAAAGTTATGAAAATCACATAAAACGTTATGAATTGAAAAATATAGGTAATTTAAAAATGGCACGCACACCCGAAAGTGTCAAACTTTAAGGGACGGAGGGAGTAATCATTATGATTTAAAGTCAAAGTTTTGGAATAAAGACAAAAATAAGACTTAGTCAAAATATTATTATGGTCTTTCGACGTACTCTCTAATTTGTTTGGCCTTGGAATGCGTCTGTTTTCTTTGTCACTAGACATTATTTAGAAAAGAAAAAAGGCATTTTGATTCGTTATGTATGAAACTTGGAAATGGCTACAATACACGCCTATTGAAGGTGTGTACCATATGCACTTATTGTATGGTCTAGATTGTGCCACCTCATCGGCAATCGTAACGTTTTTTTAATTTTTCGTAACTTTCAGCAGAATGATTCGTAACATTTTGGTATGTCTCGTAACATTTATAAAAAAAAAAAATCGTAACTTGTATACGGGAGTGTATGATACACACTCAAATAAGGGGTGTGTATTGTAGAATTTTCCATGAAACTTTCAATTGGTTAAGAAGTTGATTTTGGCTCGAGTATTAGAACACTAAGTGTATTGTATTGTAGCCTTTCCTCTTTTATTCTAATTGTATTATTGTCCTCTTCTTATAAGCTGGCGCACTAATTGGGCCTAATAAATAATATACTTCACTTGGCTCATTCTTAGCCATTTGATACCAGAATACCAGGGATCAAAGTGAATATGGAATTAGACTTTGGGTTAAAGTCCATTTTTGTTTGCAGTTATGAGTTATGTAACCTGTGAAGGAATTAAATCCCATGTAACTTTAGTTAGGGCTCCTTTGGCAAAAAAAAAAACTTAATCCCGACTCTTTATTATACCCCATATTGTTACATTTAAATAGTCTTTTCATGATCTTATTCATGTATATGTTCTTTTTGTTTTATATTTTTTCAAACTGGTGGTTGAGAAAAGAGAAACATAGAGGCTCGCTTGTTTCAACGTAAAATATTCTACAATAGAAAATGTTTTCCGTGTAAAATACTTTTGCTAAAAATGAACTTTTTTACTTTTATTTTCAGGTATTTGGTTGGCACATGACAAAAATAAGAAAAGAAATCATGTGGCTTTCGATACCTCAATTGAAAGCCTTTCACAGGCGTTGTCTTCGGCATTAGTCTCAGCGAAAACGAATTTCAAAAATTGAGGTGAAAAATTTATGGTTCATACATTTCTTTGAACACTTGAAATGCTTAAAAAAACATCAGTAGGGCATCGGGTGAACTTGCAAATCTGAAATCAAAAAGAAACCATAAGGTAGAACTTTCTTTCAATTGGGGTAATGGTCGATGGAGTCTGGTTTTGGACTTGGGAAAATGTCGGGCATCGGGTGAGTTCAAACTCCAAAAACAACTTACGGCTCAAAAAAGAAAAAAAAAACATTTTCACCCCATGAGTGCAAAATGTTTTACCTCGGAAAACATTTTACTACATTTTTTTCTAGCCAAACAACGGAAAATGGGTAAATTATTTTACTAGAAAATATTTTTCGTCCAAACAAACAGAGTCATAGTAAAAATAGAGAAGGATCTCAGGGAGGCCGAAAAATGACTAATTTTAGGATTTTCTCTCCAATTTAGTTTAACATGAGATTTAGAGAGTGAGATATGGATGCTCTTTCTCTTTATCCATCCTTATCTTGTTTCTAACCAAATTAGGGATGAGACACATTTTCCTCTTTTTCTTCGTAATCTGGAATTTTGATGAATAATGATACGTACACAACAAACCTTTGACAACAAAAAGGCCACAACACCAAAACGACGTCGTTTTGGTGTTCAGACCCCAAAAAAAAAACAAAAAAAAAACTCTGATCAAAATTCAAATCACGCTGAAACCAGTCCTTCCTCGTTTTCGACACAGACTAGGGAGAGGGACGATCCCACCTCCATCGGCGATCATCGCACCACCGTGGAGTTGCTCCTTCTCCGGCGAACACCACCACCACTGCCGTAGTCTGCCGCCACTGCCGTAGTCCGCCGCCGTTGAACACCACTGTCGTACGATTTCATCAGGTTTGGGTTCTTAGATTTTCCCCCTACTTTTGTTCATCTCCAATCTCTCTATCACGCTGCTCTCTCTCTCTCTCACGCTGCGCTTTCCATCTAAAATTGTTTCGATTCTATGAACTTGGGGGGTTTTGCACAAAATTTAGGATTCCAATTTCAGGAACCCTAAATTGGATTGTTGGGTCAATTTTTTGCCGATTAGACGATTGATGTCTAGATTGATGCAGCTTCTTCGCCTCGTTCAGTGAATCCCAGCAGAAAGACGATTTGGATGATTTCCAAGATGAGGTCTATCCTAGTTCTCTTATACTACTACGTTTTTTCTCAGGGCACTTGGGTGCTGCCTTGGTTAAACTTTCCTAGTTGAGTTATGTCATTTTCTGTTATCTGCAATATAGAAGCATTTCTATTTATTATCTGCCTCGGTTTTGTTAGGGCAGATAACTGTTTGATAATTTTCTTAGGCTACAACTTGATTGGTTTCATATTTGTTGTGCATTCATGCGTTTTGTTGGTCCATATAATACCGGGATATGGGCCGACATTGATGCAAAAAATTCACAGGAGTTAAAAACCAACAGAAAGAATACCTCTTGCTGTGATATTTGGGATAATGGAAGTTCGTCATATTCATTTCATCAAGTTCATCAGGGGCCACTTCGGCAATTTTTGCTTATTGAATTGGTTTCAATGCATTAATTGGCCTTTTCCGCAATATTCAAAGAGTCAATACATTTCTTTTCCAATTGTATTGACTTCATCTTGTGATCTTTCATGAGTAATAAATTTTTTGTTTGCCGTTCAAGAAAAAAGAGAGTTTTACACAAATCCCTTTTCAGGATTCTCCTCAAGGAACCTGGTAAAGTCCTTTTCTCACCTCTCCCCAGCTAACTTTTTTTCCCCTTTCCGAATGCAGCATCATTCTATTTTTAAAAAACATATTATTCTATCGGCTATGTTTAGTTTTGTCATTTTAATGGCTTGTTTGATTTTTCACCAAGTCACCTGTTAGTGGGATTAGTCTATTCAGTTGGATGATTTTGTCATACAAGTCATTCTGCTAAACATACTAACTTGAGGATATTAGTATCAAATTTGTGATAAGGAAAATGGTAAGAGGTTTCTAGAGGAAATGACTTGTATGTAGGTGACTTGGTGTTTTCCCACTTGGATTCTCAAGTTCGGTAGAGAACTTTGTATGGAAATATGGATGCTCGGAGTGTCAAGTTCGGTAGAGGCTATTTTTGTTGGATTCTCAAGTTCAGATGTGTTATTTTTGTTGGTGTAAACGTGTTGACTGATCCAGCAGCATTGATATGCTGACTGATCCAGCAGGATGTCCATTTGGTATTCCATAACTTTGTTTTTTTCCCCTCCAATCTGATGGGATCAGCAGCCATATAACCACAGATCATGAATAAAACAGCATTTTTTGGTACATTTTCAGATCATGAATATGTTATACTTCCATTGTCTTTACCTAATGAGATGTATTGCACTACATGTGTTACTAGGAAGACTGGTGATGATGGGTGGTGAAATAGCTGGTTATGACGGAGATCAACGAGGAAGATAAGACAGTGGGTGAAACAACTTCTGCAAGAGACGAGGATGGAGCAATCAAAGAGCAGGATGAAGAAAGAGACCAACTTATCAAGATTTTTTTTTTCTTTCATTTTGCTTGTATATAGAGCATAAGGTAGACAATGAAAGTCTGTATTCGATGAATTTTGTAAATGAAGACCAACTTTCGTTTCAATTAGAACACCTGTGTGAATGTCTATATTGGATGAATTTCATAAATGAAGATTTTTGTTTCATTTTTGTTTCGATTATGAGATGAGCATGACCCCAACATGGGGTATGGATATGTATTGTTAGTAGGATGAGCATGACTCGACGTGAGTCCATATTATATCTTCTATGTTTCCTCTTGTTGTTGATTGTCTGATCAGACGTTGAGACGTCGGGTTACGCAAGAAAATAGGGGAGATGCTGTCCAATTTTTTTTAGAACAACCTACTTTTTAAACAAAGTTTCACCACCAAAGAACATATTCTCCATTGTTGAAAGATGTATTGTCAAGGGCCATTGTTGAAATAATATAGAATACAATGACAATGTTTCCAACACAAAACCAATGTTTCCAACACAAGACACGATACAGATACAAGACACGATACAGATACGGATACAAGACACGATACGGATGCATGACACAAGACACGATACGGATACAGGACACAAGACACGATACGGATACAGGACACGATACAGATACGTGACACAAGACACGATACGGATACAGGACACAAGACACGATACCGATACAGGACACGATATCAAAAGGTCCATAAGAGCATTGGCATATGTCTTTTGCATTAAAGAATAAAAATAAAACTACTCCTAATCATTGTCCGTTGCATTCATCATTTCCAAATAACTTTGTTGACCTCCACGTCGCTCCCCTTGACTTTGTTCCAAAAAGCTTGATTGTCCTCCTCCCCAAACTTGACTATTGGCAATAGTTGATTGACCTCTCCAACCATGGTCATTGAATATGCTTGCCATGTTGCTTTGTGAGCTTGGAAAAAAAGGCCTAGATTGTGGCATGCTAGTTCCGGTTGGGCAAAGACTTGGAGAACATGGGAAGACACTTCCGCCTTGTGCCATATTTGCTTGCACTATGTCGGGCCACATTGAATACCCCATGTAGCTTGGGTGACCCTGCCCACCAATAAACAAGGATTATCAATAACTTTTACATGAAACTAGAAATTGTGCAATTTAAAATAAAGTTTTTTACATTAACATTTGCGACACTCTCTTGTATTCTGACCCCATGGCCAATCGTATGAGGCATTATGTTTGGCCACAATGAATGCCCCATGTAGCTTGGGTGACCCTGCCCACAAATAAACAAGGATTATCAATAGCTTTAACACGAAACTAGAAATTGTGCAATTTAAAAAAAAGTTTCTTACATCAACATTTGCGACACTCTCTTGTGTTCCGACCCCATGGCCAACCGCATTCTTCTCAACCTCCTGAAATTAGAAAATAATATAACTATTACACATGCATCAAATAAATCTATATGCCCATATTAACTAGTAAGCAACAAATAATAAAGAACTTATATTATACCTTGGCTTTTTCTTTCGGCAATGTCTTTTTCTTTGTCACTACTTTCTTCTTAATAGATTTTTCCATAAACCCTTGCTTCCTTTTGCATGGCGGTCTCCCTTGTCGTCGAACAACTTCCGGGTCAAGTATATTCGCGCTCTTTTTCGAATGTATAAGCCCATCTCCAAGTGAAATTGGATCAGCACGAGTACTCGTGTCATCAGCAAGTGAAACCACATTACTATCACAAACAACCGAAGCTTCCATCACCTCTCGTTTTAGCTCGCTTACCCGTGCCATCACCATTTCATACTTCTCTTGAGAATCTTCCGCTAAATCAACAATCTCATTAAATAAATTGCACATGTTGTCATGCCGACGCGCTTCAATTGAGGCTGAGGACTTATCATAACTTATCCGAACTTTTGTGTGAACTCTTTTCACATTTTTGCACCATCTTCTCAAGACATACTTGTCAGGCACCCTTTCGATTCCCATTTCATTCCACACCATCAGTTGATGTCTGCACACCATTCCTCTGGACTCAAACAATCGACAATTACAATGTGTTTCATTGGTTTCGACATCAAACGTGACAGTAAATGGCACTTGTATCCTTTGTCTCTCCTCTCCTTCTCCAAATGTAACCCACTCTTTCACCACATATTCAGAGTCATCTTCTTTGGTTGCTTTACAAGACAACCCAAGTCTTCCGACCGCAAATTGTTCATGAAACTCCTTAACCTTCTCATTCGTGTACACACTTTGAAATTGCTTCTCCAACTCACTTTGAGTTATTAACGGGATATAAGTGTTCCAACTTTTCATATCTTCTTGTTGTTCACTTTCCACCTTATTCGCCAATGCATTTTCGTATTGCTCTACAAATTGTTTCAAAGTGGTCCTTGAAGTAATGTAACCATCAAAATATGCATTCATACCTTCGCTTCTTTGTGTGGATGCCATTCCCGCCCAAAAGCAGTCATTTAAATAAGCAGGAACCCACCGTTTCCTCTCCTCGTGCAATCCCTCTAGCCATGTGTTGCCTTGAAGCTCATATTTTTTGATGAATCCATCCCAAGCATTCTCAAATTCATCTTTTGTCAATGAATTATAGACTGCCTTACGCATACACCAACTGATTTTGTCATAGTCCTTGTACCCACCAAACTTTTCTGGCACCTTTTTCATGATGTGCCATATGCACCATCGATGTCGGGTGTCAGGGAATACACTTTGTATAGCATTCTTCATGGCCATACATTGATCGGTAATAATTGCTCTCGGAGCACAACCCCCCATGCATGTCTTCCAAACCTGAAATAACCATGAAAATGACTCTGTGTCTTCATGAGATATGAGCCCGCATCCTAATAAAATCGACTGACCATGATGATTCACGCCCACAAATGGAGCAAAAGGCATCTCATACTTGTTTACCAAGTATGTTGTGTCGAAGGTCACAACATCACCGAACTCCCTACAAGCTGCCCTACTCCTTGCATCAGCCCAAAATACATTCCTCAGTCGACCCTTATCATTCAAATCCATTGCGAAAAAAAAGTCAGAATTATCGGCTTTCATTCTCATGAAATAACTGTGCATCGCTTCAGCATCTCCTTCCACAAGTCGTAAACGTCGAAGCTTGTCCAAATAATTTCGGCAATCTCTCTGGAAATATGGAAGCTTATCAGGTCCCCCAGCATCGATCTTAAATGAGTCAAAAGTCTTGTTGAGTTTGATCCCGGCTTGATCATTCACTTCAAGCTTCCTTTTTACGTGCTCATCTAGTTTCCTATTGCTCTTAAAAAACCTTGCCTTTGTTGGGCTATGTTCATGATTGTGCTCCAAAACAACCCGATTTAACCTCCACTTTCCATCCGGGTGTATCAAAACAGTAACGTGAGCTTGACAACCAATTTTTGTCTGTGGCCGTGGTTTGAGCGGATTGCTTGTTCTCACCCTTGGCTTCCCAGCACGACTACATGCAAACCCTATATCCGTCAACTTTCCATCTTTTCCCTTTCTCGATGTTCTTTTCGCCACGGCAAACCCTTTTCCTTTTGCATAACTTGAGTAATATAGAAATGCTTCCTCCGGTGTGTCGAATGCCATTCCCTTCTTCGGTTCTTCAACTTCTTCTTCACAATCTACTATTGCTTCATCCCCATCCTCATTACACTCTTTGTTGGAAGGACCACTCAAAACCTCTTCTTCGTTTTCCCTATCTCCACTCCATTCCTCTTCTTCTCCACACTCTTTGTTTGGAGGCATTGTCGAAGGAACAGAGTCCGATGACATCATCTGCTGGTTCAAAACAAACAAAATGAATTAGATACAATGTGGCCAAGATCCAATCTTGTACAAAAAACACCCAACTCAATTCAAAGTATAATAGTAATAAAACAAGAATGTAATACCAATGACGATAATTGTAATAGGGGATGGGCATAAAACGACAACGAATTCAAAAATAACAGATCGATTAAGACAAATATATGGAAACAGATTACAAACAACAATTTTTCACAGGTAACATCCTCGGTATCCACGCACTGATATGATGATAAACTATTTAGCACAAAAAAAATCTTGTAAATTAGTACTAAAATACATCAAACCCTAACTTTTTGAAGGAATCAAGCTACACCAAAACTTCTAATTTTTCTAACAGGAGCAAAAGATATTTCCTAACTCATCTGACATAGAAGGTTAACAAAAAACCTAATTTACCAACTCAAGATGCAAAATGTATCACCCTAATATAAATGTATATATGCACCCAACATATATATGAGTATAAATAGATTCAGAGAGAAAGAGAGACAAAGGACAGAGAGAAAAACCTTTGTTGTCGAAGGACTGCGAATAGCAAATTCGTTTTGGTGTTCAACGGCAGCAGTGGACGGCAATGATGCGGTGGTGGAGGTGGTCGCCGGAGAAGGAGAAGATGATTGTGGTGTGGTGGTTGCCGGTTGAGATGGGATCGCACCTCCCTCTCGCACTCAATCTGTGTATCGAACAAATTTGGGGAAGAAATGAGGTTTCAGCGGGCGTTTTGAATTTTCATCTGGAGCTTTTTTTTTTTTTTTTTTTTTGGGGGTCTTAACACCAAAACGACGTCGTTTTGGTGTTGTGGCTTTTTTGTTGTCAAAGGTTTGTTGTGTACGTATCATTATTCAATTTTGATCCCCACCAATTGCAAACTCAGGTTGTTTTGGACGCAACATAAACTGGAGTTCTTTTTCACTATGAGAGTCAATGTAATCTTATTTGTATTGATATGCTGGTGATTTATATATGTTTTTATATACGTTTGTCATTTTGTTGGCATCTTGCTAACCATTTGTGTGGCGGATTGGATGACGTCGTGTGTAGATTGAGGGGGGTGGGTCATGGGTGTCAATCTTGTCGGGATGTGCTACATTGTTTTTATGCTCTGAATCCTTAGCCCTGTTTCTTGTTTTTTGTGGTACTTAATTCTTTAGATGATAGATAGTTTTTCTTTGCCGATTAAAAAAAAAAAATCTTACCCAGTTACCCACCACAAGTAGTATTATTTCCGGGAGTTGTAATCCAAGGAAAACTTATCCCCGTCCAGCCAGTTAAATATACCATCACAAGTAGAACGGAAGCTACTACGCGTATAGAGAAATAAGAACAGAAAATGTACAGATCAGCTTGGGGACCCACTTTTGGGTCCCACGCGAATGATCCGAGCAGATCATTTATCTTCGAATAATTTTCCAATGGGCTCTGCTAGAAATCAGTTCAATCGGACGTGCATAAGTGCTCGATTTCCAAAACCCACCCCGTTTTTAGCTCAAATCGTTTGTGTGGGATCCAAAAAAGGTCCCTGAGCTGATCTGTACATTTTTTGTTCCTATTCCTTCTGTGCCCTTAGAATTATCGCAAGTAGAATTTTAACATATACCCCAGTCAATACTATTCAAGAGATCAAGAAACGGGCATAGCTTGATTAAGCTAAGCATTTGACGAGATCAATCAACTGTGTAAACGTATTTCAATTGTCTGTCCCCATTATTCAGGTCTCCTATAATCATGACACGGACACCTTGGGGATACGTCGATTGGTAAATGTATTTGTTTTATAGAGGTATTTAGACATGTCCGACATGTGTCCAGGCACGAATACTTGAGGCCATGTGTTCGTGCTTCGGTATATAAGTTTCCATGACTCTTCCCTTCAAGATGGCAAAGGAGCAACCACCTTTCTTAAGGAAAACAAAAGGACAAATAGCAGATTCATGTACCCAATTCGGATTTGTCGACAACAACCTGAAGAATTTTTCCAATTCCCACTGTAGGCCCTATCTCTCTGTTTACTAGACTATTACATTGGTCAAAAGGTTATGAGTATTAAGTACTATTTATTTTATAGCATGCGTTATGTTCTTTGAACTAGGCCACCGTCCTATTGCTAGCTCTTCATCCCGGCCCGTCTCTTCAAATATTGTTCAAGTTCAACCCACCGAAAACAACCCCCAACACCTCATGGCATCACTGGGGCGGCCCCATGTAGGGGCAAGGGGGTTAGCTGACTCCCCTGAGCCGGAAATCCTTCCTGAGATATACATATTTTTTGGGTTATTTTTATAATTTTACCCCACAAGAGTATATCTTGTTGTCTTTACGTTGTGTTTCTTGCCTCACAAATAAATTATTTGCCCCAAATGTGCTGAAAATTTGCATGTAACTTCATAAGAAACCATCAAAATGAAACGAATGGACTAAACATTATAGATTCTTGACCCCCCAATGATAAATCATGTGTCCACCCGCATCAGCCTATACGTTGTATTCCACAACTGTCCTCACCAATAAAATTATCTTCAGTTCTTTTTATACAACTACAATTATGATGACTATGTTTATGTATCTTTAGACCCTACACACACAATTGCTGCTCTCAACATAATTGTGTGAGATTGGCTAGCTTTTGCCATTGGCGGATGCAGAATTCGTATTTAGTAGTATGGTCCAAATCACTTCAATTTTAAATTGAGGGCAAAATATAGTATCGGAAATTCAACTTGCTAAGCCTGAGGAGGAGACTAAAATTATGTGTATATACGTAGCCACCATTTAATCTTACACACATCAAAAAAACATTTGATAACAGGGAATTTTACGAGGTTTTTTCCACACATATGCAGAGTACGTTTTAAGAATAAGAATTTTTTTATTCCAAGGGCATATATAGAAGGGTTACGCCAATCCTATAGAACTTTTTTGAATTAATTAACTTGAAAAATCACTACCATTAGCAGAAAAAATTTGGAGTTGTCCAAAGGTCCGGATATCCCCTTGTGTCCACCTCCGGCTATGGTGCCATCCATGGTTAGGTTAGGTTTAGTCCATCTCTAATAGTAATTTTCGTAATTTCTGTTCAAAATATAAAAATTGTTTAATTTATTTGGGGAGCACACACTGGGTTCCCGTTTCCAAAAATTTACCCCAACTTCTGGCTTCTAGACTTGAGAAAGTGTTTGGTCCCACAAAAGAAATCCATAAAAACACCTAGAACATGCATCCGACGAGTGAAATCCACCCAGTGAACAGTGTACCGGGTGGATTTCACCAATCGGATGCATTTCCTTAGTGTTTTTATGGGTTTCTTTTCTAGAACTATACCAGACCTCTTTAGACTTCTGCCATGAAAATATCGTATATGCTGTCCCTTAACAGATATTTGACCTTCGTGAGACTAACACGCTCTTTATACTTCCATCACACATCCCTCCGCCATTCATGGGACCCACCATCGGGAAAACAACCGGAATGCCTATGGAACGGGAGGGCCAAGGTTTCAAATACCAGTTTCGTGATATGTAACTGTAACAGTCTGAGTGTAACGGTTTTGGAAGAATCGAACGTTACGTAACAGAAATCAGGTATAGCGATTGTGAATTTTTAAAAAATAATTTTTGATAAAAATATAAATGTAAATTGCTAAAATAACCCTTAACAATCAAGTACCGGTTGTAACAGTCGTGAACTATTCTGTAACTGCTCAAATATCTGTTACACCCTGTCACGTAACGGAAACCGGCCGGTTCACCTGCGAGTTTCACCTCACGCCGGTATACCGGTCTGTAATCGAACCCGAACCTCAAAATCCCATGACAAACTGACCGAACCTCTCCGTAGGGGCTGGTTTGTGAATCTATACGGGAGGCAATTGAGGGCAGCTTAATCCGATGGGCCATATGAAGCGTATTTGTAGATAGTTTTGTTATGGATTATCGCGAACACCTGTTCAATCCTACAACACCCCTACGGATCTTGGGAACAATGAATCACAGAAAAAAACAAGCAAATAAGTGCGTAATGAAAAACGGAAAGAAAAACGAGACACAAGATATACGTGGAAAACCTCAACGTGAGGAAAAACCACGGGAGCCACACCAGTCCACTATGAAATCGAATCAAGGAGTACAAGTCTTCTCACAATCTCTCTGAGATTGGTTTTCTCTTGCCTCTCATAGTTTTTACACTCTGAAAACTGATACACAACTTACCAACACACGCAGCCGGCCAAAACCCTAAAAGAAGCATTATAAGGCTCTCGGTAGCGCTACAGGGAAAAACCTGTAGCGCTCCAAAACACTCTGTTTCAGATATAGGCACTCGGTAGCGCTACCCCAAACCTTGGTAGCGCTACCTTCAGGTTTATCTGCACCCCAACAATCTCCCATTTGAAGATAACCTGAAGCATCCGCAAATAAACAACTGCAAACCCAAATGATCTCAATCAAAACGTGGACGTAGTCATCTGACCCCTCTTGGTGTGACTCCAGGCCCATCATCTCTTCAAGCATGAAGGCCAACTGAAGTTGAACACAACTACAGTTTCTGAACAGTAACAGACTTGGTCAACATATCTGCCGGATTTCAATCCCCCAAAATCTTCTCTAGCAACAAATCCCCATCCTCCAAAAGCGAAAGGATAAAATGGTACCTCAAATCAATATGCTTCGTCCTGGCATGGAACACTGGATTTTTGGCTAGGTGTATAGCACTCTGGCTGTCACTGAAAAGAACGCAGTTCTCTTGCTTCAAACCCAACTCCTCCAAGAAGCCCTTCAACCAAATCATCTCCTTTGCAGCCTCAGTCACGGCCACATACTCAGCTTCTGTCGTGGGTAGTGTCACTAATTTCTGCAAACGTGAGACTCAACTCACCGTTGTCGAACCCATAGTATAGATATATCATGTGGTGCTTTGCCGCGTATCCTGATCACCGGTAAAGTCTGCATCCACAAATCCCTGCACTGTTAATTTCCCTTTCCCAAAATAAAGTGGCAAATCAATGGTACCTCTCAAATATCGCATGATCCACTTTACTGCTTCCCAATGTTGTTTCCCTAGATTGCTAGCAAACCTGCTCACAACTCCCACTGCATGGGCAATGTCTGGTCTCGTATTCACCATCGCATACATCAGGCTACCCACAGCCGAGGTATACGGAACCTTGGCCATGTACTCTCTCTTTGCATCTGTCTTGGGTGATTGCCCCTGAGAAAGTTTGAAATGACTTCCCAAGGGTGTGCCAACTGCCTTAGCACTCTGCATATTGAACCTCTCCAAAACACGTTCAATATACTCAGCCTGACTCAACCGCAAGGTCCCCTGAGCCTTATCTCTGCTGATCCTCATCCCAAGTATCGCTTCGCTGCACCCAGATCTTTCATAGAAAACTCCGTTGCCAACTGTTGCTTCAACCTGTTGATCTCCCTAACACAGGAACCTGCTACAAGCATATCATCTACGTAGAGCAATAAAATGATGCAGCTAGACTCAAACCTCTTGAAGTAACAACAGTGATCTCCATTGCATCTTGTGTAGCCACTGCGCTGCATGAAACCATCAAACTTTCTGTACCACTGTCTGGGAGCCTGTTTCAAACCATACAAACTCTTCTTGAGCCTGCACACCATCTCTTCCTTGTCTTTCACAATAAAGCCAACAGGCTGCTTCATGTAGATTTCTTCATCCAAGTCCCCGTGAAGAAAAGCAGTTTTAACATCTAACAGCTCAAGGTAGAGATTTTCAGCAGCAACCAAACTCAACACCACTCTGATAGTGGCCATCTTCACAACCGGCTAAAATATCTCTGTATAATCGATCCCCTCCTTCTGTTGGAAGCCTTTTACAACCAATCTTGCCTTGTACCTTTTCTTGCCATCACTCTCCTGCTTAAGTCGAAAAACCCATTTGTTCTGCAAGGCTTTCTTTCCTGCGGGAAGCTGAGCTAACTGCCAAGTATCGTTAGAATAAAGAGAATCCATCTCTTCCTGCATCGCAGTCTTCCACTTAGCTGACTCGGAAACCTGCATAGCCTCATCATAGCACTCTGGTTCTCCACTGTCCGTCAAAAGCAAGTAATCTAGCGAAGAAATGTATTTCGGATTCGGCTTGGGTACTCTGGCTGACCTCCTCAACTCTCTGACCGCTGAACTAGTCCCTGTCTCTGGAGCTATCTCATCTGAAACTGTCCCCTCTGAAACTGTCTCATTTAAAGCTTTCTCCTCTGCCTTACCAGACCTCTGTTCAACCCCACTGTCATCTGGAAGATCCTCCAACTCAAAGTACTCGGACGTATTTCCATCCGGAATGGTACTCTCATTGCTCTGTTTGCTGTCCCTGTGTTTGTACATCACCTTTTCATCAAACACAACGTCTCTGCTTCTGATTATCTTTCGGTTCTTGTCATCCCAAAAACGATAACCAAACTCATCTCCGCCGTACCCAATAAAGGTGCACTTCTGTGACTTAGCATCAAGTTTATCCCTGTTCTTGTCGCTAATATGCACATAGGAAACACAACCGAAAACACGTAAGTGTGAGAGATTTACCTCTTTACCACTCCAAACCTCCTCTGGTATGCCAAAATTCAACGGAACTGATGGCCCAAGATTGATCAAATATGCTGCTGTGCTGACTGCATCTGCCCAAAACATCTTGGGCAACCCTGCGTGTATCCGCATGCTCCTAGCACGCTCAGTCAAGGTCCTGTTCATCCTTTCTGCAATGCCATTATGCTGCGGAGTTCCTGGAGGTGTCCTCTCTAAACGAATCCCGAATAGAGCGCAGGCCTTTTTGAACTCCCCCAACTCATACTCTCCGTCGTTGTCGGACCTCAACCTTTTCACCTTCAAATCTGTTTCATTCTCAACCATGGCCTTCCACTTCTTGAAGACTTCAAAAACCTCTGACTTGTGCTTCATGAAGTATACCCATACCTTCCTCGAGTGATCGTCGACAAAGGTAACATAGTAGTAAGAACCGCCAATAGAAGATACTGTAGCTGGACCCCACACATTTGTATGGACAAGCTCTAGCTTCTGAGCCCTGGGAGGCCTGCCGCCTTTCTGAAAGCTAACCCGTTTCTATTTCCCGAAGATGCAATCCTCACACATGTCAATATCCACTGACTCTAAACCCGGTAGCTTCCCATTCGACTGCATAACCTTCATTCCCTTCTCACTCATATGCCCTAGTCTATAGTGCCACAGATTTGAACTCTCCTTGTTGTCTACAACTGCAAGTGTGTCGCTACCATGTGAAGTCAAGTAAAGTGTACCAACTTTCTTGCCTTTAGCCGTCACCATGGTACCGTTGGAGACTTTCCACGTGTCCCCTGTGAATGTTGATGTATAACCTGCTGCTGCAAGCTGTCCAACCGAAACAAGATTCCTCTTCAGCTTCGGAACATGCCTGACATCTTTCAGACACCATCTGTACCCCTGCGTCTCAATCTGAACATCCCCTCTTCCCACTATACTGCAAGGCTCGTCATCCCCCAAGTATACTTTCCCAAAGTCCCCTACTACATAGTTCTGCAGAAGCTCCCTGTTAGCAGTGGCGTGGAATGAGGCACCCGAATCAATCACCCACGATCCGGTGTCGCTATTCATGGCAAGAATAAGTGCATCATGCACAATATGAGCCTCTTGCTCACTGTTATTCTTCTTCGGTGCTTTGCAAGTTTGTGACATATGGCCTGTCTGACCACAATTCCAACATTCACCTTTAATAGGCCGAACCTGAGATTTGGCCTTATTTCCCTTACCCTTGGATTTCGACCTGTTCATGTTCTGATTCTGACCACCACTGGTCTGGCTTCTGCCTCTCTGCTCAACACTTAGAGCTGAACCTGAACTACCTGAACCATCGATCGAACCCCTTCTGACCTCCTCAGTCAGAATCAAACTAACAACCTCACTCAGTTTCAACTTCTCTTTCCCTGCCGAATTACTGACTGCAGTAACAGTACCCTACCAGCTCTCTGGCAACTGAGACAGAATTAACAAAGCTTGAACCTCATCATCAAACTCGATATCGACAGACATAAGTTGATCAACTATCATATTGAACTCACTGAGATGTGACATAAAGGAAACCCCTGCAGCCATAGACAGGTTGAAAAGTTTTTTCATAAGATGTACCTTATTCGCAGTAGACGGTTGCTCGTACATCTTCTTCAGCGCTTCCATAAGCTCCTCCGTCGTTTTCTCTTTCAATATGTTGTGTGTGACTGACTTGGAAAGAGACAGGCAAATAACCCCTAACGCCTTTCTATCAAAAACTTTCCAATCATCGTCGCTCTCATTAGCTTTCTTCCCCTTTTCTTTACCTTCCAGCGGCCGGTAAAGATCCTTCTGATACAGATAGTCCTCTATCTGCGTTTTCCAAAACGCAAAGTCTGACCCATCAAACTTATCAATCTTTTGTTTGCCTTCTTCAGAACCCATAGCTCCCACTGAAACCCTAGCCCAAACGAGATTAAACCCTAACCTGTCGAACAAAATCTACCGCAACCGCGGCTCTGATACCAGTTGTTATGGATTATCGCGAACACTTGTTCAATCCTACAACGCCCCTACGGATCTTGGGAACAATGAATCACAGAAAAAAAAAACAAGCAAATAAGTGCGTAATGAAAAACGGAAAGAAAAACGAGACACAAGATATACGTGGAAAACCTCAACGTGAGGAAAAACCACGAGAGCCACACCAGTCCACTATGAAATCGAATCAAGGAGTACAAGTCTTCTCACAATCTCTCTGAGATTGGTTTTCTCTTGCCTCTCACAGTTTTTACGCTCTGAAAACTGATACACAACTTACCAACGCACGCAGCCGGCCAAAACCCTAAAAGAAGCATTATAAGGCTCTCGGTAGCGCTATAAGGAAAAACCTGTAGCGCTCCAAAACACTCTGTTTAAGAGATAGGCACTCGGTAGCGCTACCACAAAACCTTGGTAGCGCTACCTTCAGGTTTATCTGCACCCCAACAAGTTTCTCATGGCAATGCCACGCTCGAGGAGTACCTAATAAGCTTCCGATCACAGCATAAGCATTGCTCTTTTTTCTTTTCTTTTTTCATCCGAACCAATTACATCCAATAAAAGTCATCTGGCACATGCAAAGATTTTAATCCAAATACAATGAAAATGAACAACAACCACGAATTCAACACTGAAAATATACAACAAACACATAAAGGCTAACTAATACCTAAATCGAAAACTCGAGACTAGTACGTACTCTCTTCACACCTAAAACAACGTTTAGTAAAAGTGAGTTCGATCCCCTAATGCTGGCAGAGCATTGCTCTTTTCACTATAAGAAAAATGAGTTTCCTTGATTGTGATTGGAGATTAACATAGATCTATGGATCCTTGAGATGAATTGAATACCTCCGAGAGTTATGTATATCATCTTCTACCATACCTTCAACAAAAGTGCTAAGGAGGATTCCTAGGCAAGTTTAAGTCACTCGGTGGATTTCCGAAAAGCGTTTGTAAGGCTTGAGAATTTAAATTAAGAATCGGTATTTATGGTGAACGCGGATTCAACAAGAGTAGGCCAGGTAACTATTATACTACTGCACTTGAACAATTATTACATATTGAATATGATCGATTTCCTTATAATTCCTAAACAAACTCTTTAAAAAGAGATACAGATAAGTGTATGATTTGTCAATGGAATTACTAACGCGAAAGAGCTTGACTTCTTGGAGCTTAAAATCGGAATTAGAATTATGTGGTTGGGGTGAACAAGGTAAGGGCAGTTGGGGGGCATATTCTGCAATAAAAGAAACAAATATATTAGTAGATTGGTAGTTTGGATGATGCATGATAATAGAAGACATGGATTTATATAATTACAATTGCAATGTTAACCTAATTATAACAGAAAATGGTGGCCTGAACTTGGCCTGATTTAGTCACCAACATCAAGTCATCAACCAAACTACCTTAATGAAACCATAAACTGTTTCATTGATCCCTTGCTTAGCTGTGTTCAATAATGAAGGGAAAACGCACTTAGCCGTGTATGCTATAACTAGTTTTCATTGATTCCTTGAACAAATTGTAGAAGCAGAATTAGATAATATTTAAAAATGGTTTACGTGTAATAGGTTTTTTCTGTTACAATGACGAAATTTTGCATCTGATTGAAAAGCTAATTAATTTAAAGAGTTCCGACTTGTATATCAAATTATAATATGTCTCATGTGTTAGATTCAACTAATCATTGAGGGATGGAAAAATAATATGAGACTCAAGCTCGAACTCTTTTTGGTCTAGCTAAAAATGCATTCAATATTGGCTCATATATAAGTTCGTCAAACTTGAACATATTTTGATTTTCAAAGCATGATCTGATGTGAAAAAACAAGTTAACCGAGCTCAATTCAGTTAAATCTCAATTGGGTTTGGGTCAAATAATACTGCGTTCGTTGAGTGATACGATAACAAAAATACTCGACATTAATTCTTTAATTTATCAAACCATCGCATGAAAACTCGAATGACTGGGTTTAGTCTTGAAAAAAATTATCGTACGTACGAAAATTTATTTCATAATCCAGTCCCCTCCGACTTCGAGTTGTAGCTCCGCCGGTGCTTCCTCCTATTGAAAACAAAAATGATATGTGCAAGGAAGATTTGCAGAGAATCACGCAAGAAAGGCCCTACGGGGCCCAGTACGGATCCCGAATGGTTGATCTGAGCTGCTCAAAAAATTTATAAACATATTTCGAAGGGGCTTGCGAGAAATCAGCTCCATCCAATATGTGTGGTTGCTTGATCCAAACTTTCATTTTTGAATGGCTCGGATGAAAAAAGAAAAAATGAAAGTTTAGATCGAGCATCTACACATATCGGATCGGAGCTGTTTTTTTGACGGGCCCACTCAAAATACGTTTCTAAAATTCTTGAGCGGTTCAAATTAGCCGTTTGGAATCCGTATTGTGCCCCACAGAGCCTTCCTTGCGTGATTCTCTGCAAATTTTTTCCTTGCATATAGCATTTCGAGTGCAATTTTGTTCACCCTCCTTAAAAGAGGGTGAACAAAATCCTCTCTCCTATTGGTTGAATTGGTGTGGGTCCCACCATAAAATGATGACATACTTACTTCTGCAATACACTTTTGGTAAGCATGACATCACTTTGATGTAAGCATGACATCACTTTGTGGTGGAACTCACATGTTTCAACCAATAAGAAAGAGGGTTTTGTTCACCCTCGTTTAAGGAGGGTGAACAAAATTGCTCTCTAGCATTTCTCTATTGAAATTATTATTCACAACAATATTGCGGTCACAATCAGGAAACCATCATCATTTTGTCCTTGTGAATTGGTACCTCCAAGGACAACCGGCCGGCCGCAATATACAATGATCAAATACGGTGGTTCAGTTGGAGTTGTGGCGCCGCATTGTAACCACTTCATTCATGTTTACACAACAAATACTCAAAACGTGTTCTAGGTGCATGTATGTATGTTACTATCTTTTTTTTTGGTGCTTCGGAAGATCATGTACGCTAGCCTATATAGGAGGTGACTGACAACGATGGTGATACATGTATTAGTTTTCCTACCCGATTTGTCTCTCACATTTTTTTCTTAATTAAATTAGGTAATTGGGCTAATTTACACATGTCTCAATTAAATTTTAGAAACCTAATTCTCATGTTCATGCATTACCGGGTCTATTTAAAGTTAGAGTAAAACTTGATAACCCAATAAAACTTCGTAGCACTTATGATATGATAAAAAAAGAAAAGCACTTGTGAGTTTCAAACCGGAAATCTAATAGAGAGCAAACTTTACGTCCCAACTGCTCAGTTTGATAACCATATTTGTTTTGGAAGTATTGTAAGGCCTGGTTTGGGTAAATTGAAAAAATTAGTTTTTTGGTTTTTTTAGTTTTGTCCTTATTCAAAAAAAAAATTGCAATTGCTAGTTTTCGGTCGATTTTTTGTGATTTCTTACCTTGTCTTGACATGAGGAATCTAAAAAGTATGAAATTATTAGCCAAACTTAAAGTTTTGTGAATAAAGACGAAAAATAATCCAAAAAACCGATTTTTTGGATGTCACCTTCATCTTTATTCACAAAACTTTAAGTTTGGCTAATAATTTTATACTTTTTAGATTCCTCTCGTCGAGACAAACCAATAAACCACAAAAAATCGTCCGAAAACTAACAAATGCAAAAAAAATTTGAATAAGGACAAAACCAAAAAAACCCAAAAACTAATTTTTTCAATTTACCCAAACCAGGCCTAAGAAGGTGGATGAGGATTGAGAATTGATCGATAATGAGAAGGGATTAGCAATTAAGGTGATAGCCCAAAGCAGAAAAAAGAAGAAGATGATGAAACTGGTAACTGAACACAAATTAAATACTCACCAAAAAAAAAAAAAAATTTGAGCTTGATTCCTTGATTTGGTAGACCTAGCTAGCTTTTGTTACAAGTATGTACGTATATAGCGGGGGGCACGCTAGTCCACCCATTCAAAGTGAAACCAAACAAGGGACAAGGGAGTCCACATCATTAGTTGTCAAATCCCGTGCTTGAAGCAGGATATCAAACACCAAAAATGTTAGAAACACAACCATTGAGACATATTCTTGAACATAATATATTCCTCACATATACATAGGTCTTACACACATTTATTATGCGAAATCCACGTGTGTATGAAGAGTTGTGTCTGATGTTGTATTCAAATGATTGTGTTCCTAGATATTCCTCAATCAAACAAGGCCTTGGGTATATACTTATGTGGCACTAATTATGGGTTTGAAGCTCAATTACATGTATTTAAACGAGAGCATCAAAATGTGATTGCGTACATCTATGGCGTAGGTCATCACAAAATAGATTATACGCACACCATCAAGATATCATTTACATCATGTATATTGCAGTCATTTATGGTGTCACCACACCATATATTATATGGAGTGCATGATCAAAATGTGATTGGGGTCGTATATAAGATCACCATCACATCGTAGACCATATGGAGGGCATCAAGATGTGATTGGGGTCATGTATAACGTCATCACACATGATATGTTACCGAATATATTTATCAATAGGATAGTGATCTCAACGCATTTTTGATATTGATATACCCTTGTCAAGTTTCTTTTTCGCGCGAAATGTCAATAATGTCACATAAATCTTCACTATTTGTTACTCGATTGACGAAATATTCTTTTTGAAACACCAAATAGTGGAAAATGCACTAACAATTGGGAACGAATGGAATACTACTCAGACCACAGAAGGTGACTGTTTTGGTGAGTTCTGTGAACCACTTTGGCAGTTTGTGTGACAGATGCATGCTGTATATATATTCTCACTTCGAATCAATTGGAAGGAGGAATGCATTACAAACCACACACACATGCAGTCAACCAGCACCATCATGGTTATCATACATCAGTGGCCTGATTTCGTACAACATTCAAATCATGCAAATCTACAAATATACACATGGCCCCACTTCCTATTCTCCAAAAGCATAGGGTGGCAGATCCTGTTGTGGCACAATTGGCTAGACATATGCATGAAAAAGGTGTGTTTTGGCTTAAAAAGTTAGTTGGCTTATTTTTTCGTCTTTATTTGATTTTTTTTCGTGCTTTTTAGTTTTGCATCAAATTTTTGTGTATGATTGGTTCGTCTCAGCGAGAGAAATAAAAAAAGTAAAAAAGTTATGATTGAAGCATAAATTTTTCTGAATAAAGACAAAAATAAGTAAAAAAGTCAGCTTTTTACACTTTTTCGATCTCATTCAAAAAATTGAGTTCTACTTATAATCTTTTACCTTTTTGGATTCCTTTCGCCGAGACGAACTAATAATACTAAAAAAATCGATGCAAAACTAACAAATGCAAAAAAAAAAATCAAATAAAGACAAAAGAAAAGGTCAAGTTAGATTTTTAAGCCAAAACACCACTAAGCAGCATTTTTTACAATATACACATGGCCCCACTTCCTATTCCCCGTGGTACCATCTCTTGGACACCTGGTCTTTTTTGAAAGGTAAAAAAAACTATTAATCTTTAAAAACGGATTATAAAGATTAAAAGGGGTCGAGATAAAACAAAACAACCGAGAGGATATACCGCCATAGACTCAAAGGAAAACTAACCATTGAAAAGATGTCAATCACTAATTGATCAAAAATTACATGCCAATATGGAGCTCCCTTAATAGAACCCAACTATAAGGGCCCGTACCTGAAAGACAACAAACAAACAATTCTGCATCATAGAAACAGAATGATAGGCATCAGCATTATTGAAATAGCACCCAATTGAAGCAGATAAATAGCATCAATCAGCATAAAGCAAAGCTGATGGCATGTCCAACTTGTTTTTTTTGTTTTTTTTTTTGTTTTGTTTTTGAAAGGGTCCAAGTTGTTAATTGAAGCAGCTTGAAATCCTTATGACAGTAGCCAGTTCAACTTCTCAAAACCACAGCAGAAACTCCCGAACCAGAACTTTTGATCAATCATCGATCATTGAATTTTCCTCTCATGCATCAGAACTTCCATATTTCTATTGGAACTGCAACGGTGCAACCATTGACACTCCCACTTGGCAGTAAATAAGCGTAACAAGAATAGAAAACTGTATTAATTTTTGCTTTCCCTTGCCTTAGTTTTCCAAAAGATTTTAGCACCTAAGTGCTAAAATCTTATATTTCAAATCAAAAAATGAAGTGATTCTGTGTATCATTTTTCGATTCTTTTCGCACCAAATTAAAGTACACCTCGAGTACTTTAATTTGGTGTGAAAAAAATCGAAAAAACGATACACGGAACTACTTCATTTTTTGGTTTGAAATATCATGATTTTTGTACCTGGGTGTTAAAATCTTTTGGAAAACTGGGACTTATTGACAGCCTATTGGGCTTTTATTAAGATTTTTCTTTATATAATAGGCTCAAGTTGAGCTCAATAATTTTTTTTGACTCATTTAATGAACGAGTCGTAACTTCAATCTTGACTTCCGTAGATAAACTCAGGTGATATGTAGGGTTGGGTCGGCTCGACTCAATTCCAACACCATTCACATACCAATTGCCATGACAAATGCTCTATCAAATTGTAAAGCCAGGTTCGGACTCGACTTATCTTAGATAATAATGAGAATTGTTCATGTACAAGCCCAACATATTAATAATTGGACTTCATTTAATATTCTCAAACTTGACCCCCTTAAAAGTTGATTTCGCAAACCGTCCAACTAGCCCATTTATTTTTCTAAAATATGGTATATGAGTATAAATTAATCACCCCACTATTATAAATTAGAGTTTATTGCCATAATCAGTATAGCTATACGACGACCAAGAAATATATGTATATATATGCTTTCAAAACAGGGTACTTTTTTTTTTTTTTTGGCATGCTAGTAACCTTTTTTTCCATCTTATTATTTATTGATAGTACGATCATTGTAATTATTTTAGCTGGGCCAGGCATGATTTTATGAGATATTCCTCAACCCTCCAATTTACTAAACGGGCTTAAAAATTCAACCCAGCCTGATGGGCTTAAATACCCATAACCCTTTTTAAAAAAACAAAAATAGAGGGCACGGTCGGGCGAGCGGTTGCACCCTACTAACCGCCAATCAGTAGGGCACCGGATTCTTCATGGATAATTAGGGATGTCAATCGCAACCGAACCGATGGGTACCCGAACCGAAACCGCTATTTTTACCCGAACCATAACCGAAATAATCCCCGTGGGTATGGGTATGGTATGGGATATGGCCGAACCGAATGGGTATGGTTCGGTTTGGTTTGAGGTCATAACCAAACCGTGACCCAAACCGAACCGTGACCCAAAACGAACTGAAACATGAATTACATATTTACCCCTCAAATATATAGTAATTGAGTATGAGCCCCTAGCTATATATACACGGTTTAGACCTAAAAACCCTAACACTCCTCATTTTTCTGTCCGCCCACCACTCCACCAGAGACGATTAGGGTTAGGGCGACTGCGGGCTGCCCCTCCGGCCTCCTCTCTGCGGCCGCCGGCCGATCATCTCCCCGGTGAGTCTCTCTCTCTCTGTGCGAGTGAGCCCCTAGCTCTCGGGAGACTACTCAAAGCTCTCGGGACCAATTAATTCGATTACCCAATCGGTTCGGTTTTACCCGAACCCCGAATGGTTCAGCACCGGTTTCTATTTCCCCTACCCATTGGGTTAGTGGTTTGGTTCTGGGTACCCGTTTGGTTTCGGGTATTGGGTTCGGATACACCAATACCCAAACCGAACCGCCCCGCCCCGCCCCATTGCCATCCCTATGGATAATTCTTCATAATGAGGTGGATAGAAAGAAGCAGCCGTACACGAACCTACAACTTAAAGTGATGATTATTGTAATTAGTACTACAAAATTCAACCCAATTTCCACTTGTTAGTCTAATCAGTTTCTTGATCTACTGCTTTGGCTAAAAAAACCAGACTGTTTATGTTTTTGTCTTTATTTATCGGATTTTTGCATTTACTAGTTTTTCATCGGTTTTTTTTGTTTATTGGTTTGTCTCGACATGAGAAACCTAAAAAGTATAAAATTATTAACAAAACTCAAATTTTTGTGAATAAAGACAAAAATAATCCAATAAACCACAGAAATTTGGATTATTTTTGTCTTTAGTGAACTTTTTAAAAAAATTTATCATAGTTTTATACTTTTTAGGTTCCTCTCGTCTAGACAAACTAATAAACCACAAAAAACTGATGCAAAACTAACAAATGTAAATTTTTTTCAAATAAAGACAAAAAATTAAACCGGTCAAATTTATTACTCCCTCCGTTCCAAATTAATGTTCCACTACGAAAAGTCGTGTCATTTTTCAAATCAAAAAATAAACTACTTCCGTAAATCATTTTTCGAATTTTTTCGCACCAAATTAAAGTACTTGACGAGTAATTTAATTCAGTGCAAAAAAATTCGAAAAATGATACACGAAAGTAATTTATTTTTTTATTTGAAAAAAGGCAAGAGAGAAAAAGTAGGAATCATATTTAGGAACGGAGGGAGTACTATTTATTAATCAAACATCATTATGACTTGCTACTTTTCTAAAGTCATCATCAAATTGGAATCTCCATTTATTCCACATAGCCTAACCCAATACTACTAAAACAATACACAGAATATTGGCAATAGAGGTAGCTTTTCAATCATTTTATTGATAAGATAGATTCATTGAAGATGCTGCATCTACAATGATGTATCAGGCTATTCTCTGTTCAATCTCTAGTGATCGTTTTAGTAGGATAAATACATCCAACAACTCATCACCCCCCCCCCCCCCCAAAAAAAAAAAGGAGATAATTCCCAAGTGGAAGGTTTTTTACGTTAAAACCTTATCGAGTGTTATCTTTCCATCCCACAATGCCCACATTCTAGGGTAGAAATACATTGGACACCATCATTTGTGCTTCCACAATTTCACTTTTATATGAAATAAAAATGAGTAACAAGGAAGAAAACATAGCATAATGGTGCTTGCCAAGGACAAAAACAAATGGGTCTATTCTTTTTTATTATTTTTTTATGTTGACTTCTTTTCATGTTTATGTTTGGATACTTTAGGTATAATGAAATTGTCAAATTATATTCTTTGTGGGCACCATTTGTCATAAGATCATGCTCCGACAAAAAAGATGGAGGACTGATTTCAAAAAACCAGAATTCCATGTTAAATATTCGGAATAATTTGTTAGGAAATTTTTCAGAATTTTGGATGAATAAAATCGGGGTATTCGGAGGGTCTCACGAAGCAACCGAAAAGACCCCTTTGGGTTCATCGAGTCTGGATGTTACGGTATTAATTGTGGCTGATTAATACCCACGTGTTTAATTCTGGATTAATAGTTGTATCCATCAGTTTTTTCCAGAAATTGAATTCTCATATTGATATTGATTTCGTCATATTGAATTATCGTATTGATTATTTTATTGAATATATTGGCTCCTTCTTCAACTATAAAAATGCAGTCCTTAGTTTTGTTTCGATACACCAAAAAATCCGTTCATACTAAGTTCTTCCATTGTTGTTTTCAAGAGAGAGTACAGACACCAATTTGTTCGACAGGGTGATCCGGTATGTGTTATCGATTGATCGTTTGTAGCCATTGTATCATGAAAGGCAAACGTCGATCAATCCCATGGTGAGGTGACGAATTTGCTTTAAAGAAATTGTGTGAAATACGGGTCCTGGCTTGGTTTTGTGTTTCTGTTTTTCCGATTCTTAATTTCCAGAATTTATCAAATTTATAACTGTTTTTCCGCATAGTTTTCCAACATAGAAAAAAAAAATAGCATAATTATGTGCCATCCAACTAGTCTATGTACTACTTAGATTATTAAGATATTAATATTAATCAAATTTGGGTCAACATTACCTCCTCCTGATTGGTTTCTTTTGTTTGAGTCATGGAAGCCACCTGATTATTTTAATTATGGTTTTAAGTTCTTTAAAATAGCAAAGAAAGGTATAAAATTCAGTAACTTTGCCATTTAAATTTGAAATAGAAACTCACTTACCTTACTGAAAAATATAAACCATACTAATAATTAATAAGCTCCTCTCCATAGCTCCTTCATATTCTTAATTTTTGTCCACATCTCGTACCCATAACTATGATATGAACCACTAATTAAGGAAAGTGCTCGCCCGCTTTTTTTTTTTTGGGGTAAACTTTATTGCGCTCGCTTACCAATGCAAACATTTGGTGTTCCACTAATTGGTTTTTTAGTTTTTTGGTTTTTTTTGATCTTTAGTTTTTCAAAAAAACCAACTAGTTCCACTAACAAGTTTTTGGTTTTTTGGTTTTATTAGTTGTGTTATGAAATTACAAATCTACCCTTCTACCCAAACAACTATTGCTCTCTTTTTTTTGAAGGGAGGGCAAGTTCGTAATTTTACATGATTAAAGTACATGTACTTGATTGTGCAATGATTTGGTTTTTTTTAGGTTAGTGGAATGAAGTGGTTTTTTTGTTGGTTTTTTGTGGGGGTTTTTTTAGTGGAATGAAGTAGTTTTTGATTTAAAACAAAACTAGTTTTTTGTTAGTGGAACATGGCCTAATGAAAGTTGGAGGGAATCGCCTCCGCCCCCCTCTAACCAAAAACCATGTAGTCATTGCTATAGCCGTAGAAGGTTCTTTTTTTTTTTTCCCCTTATAATAAGCGGGTGGCGAGATCAACGTGCGCACTTCTCGATTAATCCAAACCCTTAATATTAATATTTTATTGGCAGCAACGGAGGTATACTTGTGGGTGGAGTGCCACCCTATACATAGTGCATGATTTTTTTATTTTTTTTTAACAGCAAAGATATGTAGTGTAAGATGTAGAGCAATAATGTAAGATTTTGACACCAATCTAAAATAGTACTCCCTCCGTCCCTTTTTTAGTATAGACATTTTTATTTTGGGTTGTCCCTTAATAAGTGTGTATTCTGAAAAGTTAATGGGTAAAAGTTTGTATAATTATCATTTTGCCCTTTTAAAAAGTTAGTAGGTAAAAAGATAATGGGCAAAAGTAGAGATAAAAGTTGATGTAAAAAGTATAAAGTGTGTGTAAAAAATTGATGCGAAATGTGTAATGATAATGTTTATTTAATAAGTTGGATTTACAAAGTAATACACTTAAAAAGGGACGGAGTGGGTATCATAATTGATCGAGCACATTTTGCAATCTTCTATAAGACACAATATTCAGTGCTTTTAATTTAAATTTCATGCTTGAATTTTCAAACATGTGCAAGAAAAACTTGAAAATCCACAATCATGTGAACACGCGAATTTTAGATTTTTAACTCTTTGACATCCCCACCATATGAATCCTGATTCCTTCCGCACATGATTTTCGCCTGCACATACTTGCAATGTAAATTGAGTTGGGAGATAACCCAATTTACACTTGCAAAGGCTAGGCTATGGATCGGCTAACCCCAAGCCCAAGTCTGCTTTAAACTTGAAATGGGCTAGGCATTGGGCTTCAAGACATTTTGACAGCCTAACCCGTTCACAAAAGCATCCTGTCGATGGCAAGTAGGGACGAAACGGACAAGGAGATCTCATAGGTGCCTCATGTCCAATTTAAAAATTGGTCATTGCGATATGAATCGTTCAATTTGTAAAATATGTTGCGTAGATTATTCAGGAAAAAAAATTCAATTGATCGAAAATCATTAGTCCCTTGTTCAGAAAACATTAGATATACAAAAATGAATAGTCAGTGTAAGTTTAAAAATGTATAGTGCAAGAAATCTACCTACATCATGCAGATATCAATATCCGATTAACTTGATTTCTATTGTATATGTAGTGTTCAGCAATCTTTGCAAATTAAACGACTGACCACGATGATAAAAATTTTGGTTGGACACCTAGGCAACCTTGTAACCCCATAGTGCAATGCCTCACTACAGGTCTGGGACGGACATCATCGGGAGGAATGACCAAGCAGACTAGCTTCCTGTCTTGATCTATCTGAAAGCGCATCCCATCCGCTGCGTCCCTTCACGAAAGGTGTGCTTCATAGTCGGTGTTCTATTCTTCATTTGTTTTTATTACATCGAAATCGCTTCCATCAGTATTCAACATTATCTTCCCGCTAACTGGGAAGTTCCATTCAACTGTTTTTCACAATGATACAACTAGAAGCCTGTACAAGGAAAACATAACCGAAAGGGGGTGATTTCCACGCCCCAAATTGATACTCATACCTTTTTTTGTCTTGTAGTGAAATTTTGTGTGAAAATTCCTTTGAAAGATTAAAAAAAAAAAAAAATTAAAAAAAAGGAATGTGAATATCAATTTGCGGATATGAAAATAAATTGCCTAACCAAAATACTTTTATCTGGCATTAAACTTATATAGAACCGCGTACATCTAAAACATATAAGAGTATTTACTTAGACCTTCTCCATGAAGTGTTTTGACTCCCACACCAATGTGTACCGGATAAAGCCCCATAAACACACCAAGTGATTGTACTCAAAGAGCAGTGGATAATTACTCACACAAAGGTTGAGAAGAGGTAAAGAGAGTTCCTCATATATCCGTTCCACTAACTTTTGGCTTTTTTGTTTTTTGAGTTTTTTGGAGTATATATTAGGAGAATAACATAGCTCAAAAACCGTGAAAAGTCCAAAATGTCCAAAAATTCCCTTATGGAATACAGTACCACTTGCCCAAAAAGAACAAAAGCTGGTTTTTTATTGTTACCGGTTGGGGAGGGGCTCTCCGGGGCTAAAACCCGGGTAAATGAGCAGATTAGCCTCAGCTTGCATCACAGCGCTACTATTGCCTCATTGCTATAGAAGCATTAAGAAAATAAAAGGCGGATGATCAAGGTTATAAAACTCATTAGAGGTTCCCAAGCGACTGAGCACCTTCTAGCTTCCAGGCCAAGTACTCGGCTAGTCGGCGAGAGGCCTTCTAGCACCCACGCGTCAAGTACTTGGCCGCCCAGACCTTTTCGAACTGTGGATGATAATACGTTGCCGCACTTCGGAAAAGGAGCTTTGAGGTTTTAAGGCTCAAGAGTGTCAAGTCACAAGAAGTTCCAAAAGTTTAGAACGTAGGCCCAAAAACTGCGCAATCTGTTGAAATGAAATTACCCATAAATGAACTGCTAGTTGGTGAGGGAGGGAGGACCCCCAGCAATCTGTATCATACTATCCAATCCCGTCTTAGATGTAGAGATCCGACGACCTATGTACATATAAGTAGAACCGCAGAAATGGAGAACACAGACAAATATACTTGAACCCTACACATCTCATAAACCAAATCTTTGATACACAGCATATCAATTGCTTCAAAAGCCAAGGCAGCTAGAATTGGATCCAACAACAGACAGATATCAAGCCAGCCATATAACAAGACAACTAGGTACATGCAGTTCCAGTTCAGCCTCATCATAAATGGATTTATTCCTCAGCCTTCTTATTCAGGACTTCCAATCAATCCAAAGTTTCAAAGAAACTTGTTCTTCTCTTAAATGAAGGCCCCTTGCCGACTAGCACGATTAGCCCAACTAATTGCTCGACCAAGCACCGAGTACTCAGTCCTGGAAGCTAGAAGGTGCCCGGCTGCCCTAAAAGTGCCTAGCGAGTTTTAGAACCTTGCTCTTAATTATCCAAAGCATATGCCCTTAAAGAAATTAGCAACAAGTGACGAACCTAGATGAAACCCAAGAAACCTATGCTATGAGGATATCTTGCCTTATCTTTTACATAGCTGTTCCAAGCTTAAGTAAGATTCCTTGAGCCATCCTGGTCCTCCACGGTCTATTTCCTGTTGTTCCAAAGTTATCCTATTGGTTCTCCTTATTCACAAGGGGACACAGGCGACATTGTTAGATTGCAAGGAATCCAGCACTACATGCATAAATACAAAGTGAAGCATTGGAAACACGTCTCATAAGAAGGCGAAACTATCATCCAGCTTCAAAGTTCTCACTTTTGTAGCATTTGTTTTTCCCAAAACCACAAGACAGCATCAAAGCAACACACACAGATTTCAATGGTCCCATCAACTAGAAGAATAAAATTCTGGTCATGATGAAATGCCAAGTTACACTTATAACTGTGCTCTTAAAATACACATACAGCTACAAAAATGGCTTCAAGTCTTCAAGCAAAGTCAGAAAAATGCTGAAGGGTGCTGGCTAAAGCTAAAGGCTCAAAATGGTAGTTCTATGAAAATCCAAAAAGCTGGACAAGTGCTCCGAAAATCCAGCAGGGGGCGCAAAAATGAAATTGGTCTCTGTAACTTAGGAACTCAAGAGCACACATTAAGCCGTTCAGCCATGCAGTCAAAAACTCAGGTACTCAGAACTACTATCGGATAGGCAAAGGATACAGCAGCATCTCTAATTGACTAATACATTCTCAGAAATGAACACTAACCCCCGAGGTAACCTACCAACTGTCCATATCAGCACAACTGCAAAAATGAATGTAGTAATCTAGCACATGAATGAGGCTTTATAGGACCAAGAAAAGACTAGGGTTATACACCATACATAAGAAATGAATACCACACTTCTAAGTTCAAAAATGATGGAAAGGTGCACACAGCTTGCTTCGAAACTGTAATCCACAAAATTGCCAGTTACCCTATTCGGTTATGACTTGAAAAGAGTACATCACACGACAACATTATCACGTCACCATGTGAACCCCGTCAATTAAAAAAGTGAAATGGCACACTCGTATGATCACCAGAAGGAATCATAGTGCAACATCATGATGAAGTTGACAACATTTTCATACTAATGCTTGGCCATAAGTGGTTTTCCCCTTTGACATTGTAAGATATAAGAATGCTTTTTGGATTTCTACATCCTTTGTCCACTCATGGATATTCAATATCTTGAGATGAGTTTTTATGGTGTTCGCACTCCAAATAATACAGAGTTGGAGACTATGAAAACCCTTTGCTGGATACAATAAGAAGCATTCATTCTCCTCAAGAAAGACTAATCTTATGAATCATGAAATCTCATTCGCTAACTTTCTAAAATTTACAACCATTCTTGAACATTCAACATGGAAAGGTACATAAAAAAGAATAGATGCAGTAGAGTACAAGAATTCTTTTGAACAAAAGAAACACACCTAAACAGCAACACACTATAAGCAACTAACAGAAAGCAGGACTTACCAATATGCCATCAGTGAACGTTCTAGCTTCACTGCCACACAAAAAATCAACCCCAAACCAACAAACGTCTATACACATACCATAAACCCAAGCATAATAAATGCAACTCATAATCTCTCTATATGTGCAACCATATGAACCAGATTCATTGTGTCAGAAATCACCAATTGCTTGAAAATGAATGCAAAATCCAATAAATGCCACATTCGACAAACCGAAAAGAATGGCAATTGCAGAAGCCAGAACATAACCATTATCTAGTGACACGTTAAAAACTGAGTTTATGAAACTCTAGTTCTAGCCCAAATAAAACAATTAGTAGAATTACCAAGTTATTCAGACAGGATCAAACTATGTACTGATACTGGTGTGGGCGTAAGTAGTTGGTGGATGGTGAGTCTCCCACAAGCCAAAATAGTGTGGTCACACTTGGACAGGAGAGCAAAACAGACTTGTGAGATTATGCCAAGCTTGCAAAAAGCATTCCAGGTGCCCAACCAAGTAGGATCACCTCTTCCCCAAGCCCCCAGAGATGCAACTCAAGTGAACTCAATTTGGAGAACCTGATAAAACTCAAAACCTACCAGATAATGTGAGCTAACCTTGTAACATCCCAAGGCTTATTTACCTCATGACATGCACTTAAAGACGGTACTTCACACTAATTCTGCACAGTAGCCATAGCAAATGCCTATTTTGAGATGGATACTTTAGTACTGAACAATGTTTTTTAAGGCGAATTAGCAATGCGAGGCATTTTATTGCCTCACAAGGTGAGGAATAGGCCTTGATGCATAAGTATTAAGAATTAAGTTTAGAAAAGAAATAAAAAAATAATGAGAGAGAGAGAGAGAGAGAGAATGCTAAGTAAATGACATAAAAGCTCCTCTATATCTAAAAATATATAGGTGAATATGAGTGTACACCAACATGTTTCTACATTAAGAAAAAAAACAAATAGGTACTCTGTCACTCAAGCAACTGAGAGTGTGAAGACATTTAGGTCTCGTTTGATTCAGGTATTGGAAGTCTGAGATAGGATTAGGCGCGTCTAATCCCACCTAATCCCTTGTTTGGTTCCCACAAAAGTGCCGGGGATTAATAATACACAACAACAACAACAATAACATAACCCATTTAGTCTCTAATAATTGGGGGTATGGGCGGGGGATGGATAGGAGACAGACCTAACCTTTGGCAATAAATGCACAAAGTGGATGCTCCCAGAATACCACTGAAACAGATGGATTGGAGACAGACCTAACCTTTGACAATAAATACACGAAGTGGTTGCTCACAGAATACCACTGAAACAGTGGTCCCCCTGTACCGTCGCGTTTGCTGCGGAATCATGCCCTCAAATCAAAGCCAAAAGGCATCATAGAGGTCAGACCCAAGAATCATTTTGATTTTTGTACACATTACCATGCTTCTTTCATTCAGCATCCAGAGCATTGGCGTTGCACAATGCCTGGGATTAATAATCGTGGAACAAAAATTATCCATCTATTTATGGGATTGTGCAATCCCGGACAAAAACACACGGAGCTTTGTCGGCCCAAATATTGCAAGTTTGCCACTGAAATATTTTCAGCCCTAGACCAAGCAGTTCGTCTTCTCCTCTCCTCTTTCATTCCGCCGCTCCAATGGTCATCTTCTCCGTTCACTCTGAAGCAATTCGCCCTCTCTCTCGATTTCTCTTAGATTCGAGTTGTCCTCTCTTCTCTCTAGATGGCTGGAGATTGATGAAGAAGATCAATTACGAAGATTGATGAAGAAGATCGTTTACGAACCAGGTACTTGTGCGATTGTTTTTATTTGAAGAAATCGCGAATCTGCGTTTTTTGAATCTGCGTTTTTTGAAGCTGCGTTTTGAATCTCCTCTCTCGAATCTGCGTTTTTTGACGCTTCAGAATCTGCAAGATGCAACTCGAATCTGTTTTTTGAAGCTTCGAATCTGCGTTTTCCCTTCCATTGAAGCTTCAGAATTTGCTGCAATGGTGAACTTCCTTTGGTTTGAGAGAGAGATCAGAGAGAGTCCTCAAGGGAAAAAAAAAAAAGTGTCCCAATGTTAATCCCGTGCAAATCAAACATGGGACTATGCGAGATGCAGGACTAAATTAATACCAGGACTAATAGTCCAGTACAATTTACGCCGGGACTCCTAATCCTGTATTTTTTAGTCTCCGAATCAAACGAGGCCTTAGGTCATCTTGTTCCCAAAAAATATAGGCCTCACATGAAATGCACAAAGGGGCACGTAGTGCGAGTTCATCGCAGGCAAGGCGTAGGCTTTTGGAGGGTAAAGCACAAATTCAAAGCCAAGAAGTCAATGCTTAATAGCTAGCCTTAATGCAAGCCTTACGGTGAGCCTCAACTTAGCCTTCGAAAATATTGGTACTTAATTGTATCGGCAAAAGCAAACTAAAAATTTCTTGGCTACATTTCGATTGCTCTTTAAAAACCCCAAAATGAAAACCGTAAAATGACATAAGAACTGGCAGAAGTTCTTTATCGTAACGTGTTTTAAGGCATTAAGCTCTTTCCAACTACACAAAATTATATTCCTCTCTACAGATTAACATCCCAACCTCCTTAAATGAGTGCAGTTACGTGCAAAATTCCATAACAGGAAGAACATGGGCATAAAGAACCGACATTTATTCCTTAAGCAAAAGATTCACACATATAGTTCAATTATCTGTCGATAAGTTCTTTCTCTGCTTGCCTATTGAACAACCATCGAAAAGCACATAACAGAAAACACAAATCAACTTAGACTATATATACATACGACATATCCACCTGGAACCCCCAAACTAAAACCAGAGCATACCATAATCACTGGAGTTCAATTATACCCATAATCCACACGATAATCGCTGTAACCATCGCGCGAAGCCACGTCACTCTCCACCCTCTCCCCAACCTTATCCTCCTCGTGCTTCAACCCTTCATCCAACACCAATCCTCCCACACCCCCTGCCAAAGCTCCAACCGCCAGCCCCGTTCCAAGCCCATAATAATGGGTTCCTGGCATTGGAATTCGAGCCATTTTCCCACCCTTCTCCTTCTGATCGTACGGAGTGTTATCCACTGGGGCACTGGGCCCACCGTAACTCGACTGAAGGTCAAACAACGGCCTCGGAGGAGGAGGAGGCGGCAGCTGCAGAGAGTAGTAGCCCGAGTAGTACCCCGAATACGGATCAGCGTATCCACCGCCATATGGAGGCGGAGGAGAGGGTGCAGGCGGTGCAGTCTGCGGCGGAGGGATAGAGTATCCCCTGTAGTCACGTGGAGGAGGGGGAGGGGCAGTGGAGTAATAATAGCTCGGGGGAGGGGTAATATGGTAATCTGGTACAGGAGGGGAAGGCCGTTCGCGAAGGGCGAGCTTTATCCGGATCTTGCCGTGGGGTCTACCAGAGGGTCGGCGGAGCTCGAAGGTTCGGATCCGGGTGGAGTCCTCCGGTTCGGTTAGGTCCGATAGGAGGACCCGGAGGGTGGCGACTAAGGGTTTGGGGGTGTCGGAGGGTTTGGAGTGGAAGATTTCAAGGTTGAGGGAGGGGGAGGAGTCGTGGAGAGGAAGGGGGAGGAGGAAGCGCTCGTTCCAGACGGGTCGAGTGGAGCCGGAGTCGTCGGATTTGGTGGCGAGGCGGCGATCCGGATCGACCCAGAAGATGGCGTAGGGTTTGAGGTCGCCATGGCGCCAGTTGACGTTCTTCAGATGCTTGGCGGAGACGATCGTGATTTCGAGGTCGAGCGGCTTCGAAGGGGGACGAGGGGTTGACATCTGTGGCGTTGGGTGGTGGCGGCTTGACGGAGAGGGAGAGGATCGAATTGGCCCTTGGCCTGTGTAGCAGAAGGAAGGAAGAGTAAAGGAACTGAAATTGGGACGTGGGAATTGGGAGAGCCTTTTTGAGACTTCTAGTAAAGGTCCATTATACGAGCTTGGATCCTCTGCGGTGGATAAAGAATAGTGATAGAGCCATATACACTCAATCACACACTCTCTCACATGCGGTGGGCCCCACCGCATGTGAGAGAGTGTGTGGTTGAGTGTATATGCCTCTAACATTAATATAGAGAGAGATATGAAAAAAAATTTATTAGAAACCGTGCATTGGTAAGTCTCACGATTCAAACCAAACAAGGTAAAGGTGTCAGGGAAAGAGACCCAAACCAAACAAGGTGAAGGTGTCGTGGAAAGAGACCCAAACCAAACAAAAAGTGAAGGTGTGTGTGGCTCTATCACTATTCCTCTCTCTACTCATTATCCCTAAAATCCTCTCTCAAAATCCAAACCGAACAAGCCCCTTATTTTCATGTTTTTAACTGTTCAAATTTAGATTAGTTGTCAAAATTACATATTAATGTAATTTGAAAATAAGATTGATTTTTGAACGGATTGAAAATAAGATTGATGGGGAGATACATCAGTGTCTCGTCGAAATTTGAATGTTATAGGATTACTAATAGCATCTCCTACCCATCTCTCACTCCATCTCCATTTTGGAGACTCAAAAAAATATATTTTATTCAAAAAGCAAATATGGAGAATGGACAACTCCAACCCCAATTCTCTATTTTTCATCTCCCAAATTTCCCTCCAAAATTTTTCTCCCAAAAGTCCCTTCCAAAATTTCCCTCCCAAAATTCCCCCTCAATTCACCCATTTTTCAGAGCCATTTGGTCTCTTCTCTGAGCATTTTTCTGGCCAAACCCCATCCCCCTCTCTTCCTACAAGCTTCAGCCTTTAATGAACAAAAAAAAAAAAGACATTGAGCATGTGGGTAGGAGGCTGGTGGGTAAGCAATTGATAAGTGTAAATGAACAAAAAAAAATTATGAGAGTTGAAATGGTTTGAATCAATTTACAATTAATGTCATTTCAAAGTGTACTTATACCTATGTAATATTAGACTCATTTTAAAGATACTATTAATATCTTTTCAATGATATAAATTTTATAAAAATTGAGTGTATAATGTAAAAGTTATACGTCATTCAAGAAAATTTAGTAAAAAGAAATTAGGATATAGTTGGTATTATAATTTTTCATCAATACATCCGAAGGATAAAATGGTGATTTTAAGTAAAAAGAGAGAAATGGAGATGAGTCTCCATTTGGTGTGAGATTCTCCAAATATGGAGGATGGGAGTTGGGTCTCCAAAATGGAGACCCCAAATGGAGATGGGTTGGAGGGCATGGATTCTCTAAAAGGGAAATTTGGTTCTCCAAAATGGAGATATGGAGATGGGTAGGAGATGCTCTAAGTGGTTGAAATCTTTTTTACCTTCCTAGTACCTTTTTAAAATAGCTTTTAAGCTAATAGTAATGATCATGATGAATTTTTTTGGGCACATAAATATTCATCATTTTACTAACTTGATATTATAAAATCATCTTGAGCATTTTTAGGAGTTATGTTTCCATCCCAAGATTTAAAAAAAACCCTAAAATGCCCTTTATCTATATATAAATATATAATTTATAACAAATTTGGGGATGGAGGACTAAATTAAAAGTTGCATATATGAGGCGGTAGGAAGTGGACTAATATCAAAAATTGGACTATTTAAAAAGTTCAGGAGTCCTCCCCTATAATTTTGGGATTGGGGGATATCCCAATCTCCCCAAATCAGGCACGGCATGTCAGTATGTCACCCATTCCTTTTAAATCCTTTTAAAACCAATAACAGATTTCTTTCTTAATCGCCCATCCCTTTTAAAACCAAGAACAAATTTATTTCTTTAACGCCAGAATACTGGAAAAATTTCTTCACCAAGGCGATCCACATCAACATCCGAAACCTTCAATCTCCGCGGTCCCATGTCACCGTCGCTGATCCTCCATCCCGACTAAATCTGCATCTTCACCTAGCCGTTCTAAATCTTCACTCTCAACGTCCCAACTCGAAATCGACAAATACCGAAGATTATTTGAGAACAAGCCTCAGTTGCAACATAAGATACTAATTTTGGGTTTGATTTTTTTTTTTAATTGAAAAAAATAGGAACTTTCTAGTTTCTTGGTTCGGTATTGAAATTGGGCTTCTCTGATTTTGCGCTACAATTTGAAGGATCAAGAATGCTAACTCTCACCATCCTAAATCGACGTCAACACCCTGCTCCATAAACTTCTCCATTGTATTTCTGATTGGGTCCTCGAATTGATTTAATTACAGATATGATACACCGACAACTTATGATGGCACGACATGGTAAGTGTTTACAAGTTTTTTCCTTGATGATAGGTAAAACTATCCTGCCAAAAATATTTTTCCTTATACTATGATAACCGTACCATTATGTCTATCTCTATTTACCATGCAATTTGAATTAATTTACCATAAAAACAAATAGTCATGTTTACCAGGATTTATATTCATCTACCTTAAGGTAGTGTGAATCAATTTATTAGCATGTGTTTACCATGTTTACCATATCGATAGTTTTATATTATCATATTTACCATGATTGATGTACTTCATGTGTACATTTCATTTTGTTTCATTCGTCGTTATTCACTTTTAAGCAATTCGTGGTTATTCATGTTTTCCTCACGCAGATTTGTATACAATACAGAATGTCGGCAGTTGAGAGCTGACATGATGCATGATTTTCTCAATGACAGAATAAATTCCTAGAGCTTAGAGAAACAATTACAAGGTGATGAAACCAAGGGCTGAGTGAAAGGGTTGGAAGATTAATTTAAAATAGGAAATAGATTATTTTGTTTGATTACACAAACACAACCTGGGTCCTTTTGTCGACATGTTTGGAAAAATGATTATTTTATGTTTATGCGTTTGGGTTGATTAGAAGTGGATTAATTAGTAGAGCATGTTTTGGGATATATTTATGGTAGACTCGATCTGAACTTAAGACTGTACTAATGGAATATAGTCATCTTTTTGGGACATTGTGCTGTCTAAAGGATTGTGATATGTGAATGCAAATGGGTGTGGCTTACATATGGAAGTAGGTAATTCAGTGACGCGCAGTAAAAGGAGTTGAGCAACTATCTTTTTTTCTTTTTTTTTTTTTTGCCTTTTAGGCGTTTTTACGAATCCAAAAAAAAATCTGCTTTTTTCTGATAAAAAAAATATCTATTTTTTTGGAGTGCCTGAAGTAAAGGAGAAGAGTAAATGTTTTTTGGAGTGCCTGAAATAAATTATGGAACTTGCAAAAGGGTAGTTTTGGAAAACTACTAGAACTTGAAGTGCCTGCCTAAAAATTGGGAATGCAAATATCAATTTTCTTAGAAAATTCCTTTATTTGTTTATTCTTCCGATTGTATGTTCCAATCACTAAAATTATGACATTGATTTATAAGGAAGAAGGCCTCAAGATTTATGAGAAAATTGAGAGCTCTGGGAAACTTTTTATGCCATTGAAATTAAGCAAAATCAAAAAAGAAGGTATATCTATTTCTTATCAAAATGGTAAAAAAATGACATCTATTTCATTCTTCTTGAAATTAAGCATAATCAAACATAATTAAAATGGTAAAAAATGACACTAATGCACCTTAGGTGGGAGTTAAACTTAAAGTTAAAAGGAACATTGTTCTCTCAATCTCTTTAAAATGCGGTAGAAGTGGTGGATTCATTTTTAAAGAAAACTTCATAATGAGAATTCTATAATCTCTCTTCCAACGTTCTCACTACCAAGAGACTCAACATCTTCCCATGCTTAATTAATTTTATTGTGTCTCTCCATTTTGCAGGATGTATTTTGAGATGTTGATCCTATTATTCTTCATTCAAAATATTTTTTTTGGAACGGATTGTTCATTCAATTGAAAAGATGGTTATCTAAGTGGCCAGTAATGACGGTCCTTAAAGAAAAGCATGGAATGTCAAAAAAAAAAAAATCATGTTACATCGGCATCATTACATTAAGGCTAAACTTGACAAGAGAAATTTAATTAGTGTTACTGCTATGATATATGTAGACAAAGATATGTAGATTTTGTCAAGAGGATCGTGGACATCCTTAGGAGTTCATTGTATTTTTTGAATAGTACAGATCATGGGAAACACGTATAGCTATTTCTACAAATATTTTCGAATTGTGCACTTTACATTTTGTTCTAAAAATGACACATAAAAAATTTAACACGAAAATACTTTTTTTTTTTTAATTTAAGAATGTTATATTTATCAAAGACCAAAAAGACCAACAATTGGGACAGAGTGAGCATTTTTATTTTTGACAAGTAATTCAAATGTATATAGCTTTTGCTTTTGCATTTGCATCAACCCGATGTACTTGAATTCATCCTGTGCATAGCATGGGTTCTCTGCTAGTTATAATTTAAGGGCTAAAGAGGAACAATGTTCCTACCAAGTCAAGCATTTAACAATAAGAACTTGGAAACGAAATGTGGTATATTCATAGATTGTGCATTTAAAAATTGGCAAGTTGGTAGCCACCACACGCCGACGAATCTCAAGTGGTGGTTCCGCTGATTAATTAAGCCTACCCAACTGACGTTTTCAAAATGTCATTAAATTTAATTACAAGAGCAATTAAATTGGTTCAATGGCTCTTTCATTCTCAGAATGAAGATAAAAGTTTGGATAAATTCTAAACCTATTTTCCGCTTCTACCATCTACAAAAAGTGTAATCCGAATAAATCAACTTTGTATCAAAATCGTGCTTGAATCCAAAGGCCCACAGACAACACCGAAGCACAAACAAGTATTAATTTCAATGAGGTACGAAATAACCGAACTTATTTTCCATGAGGTACGATTTGCACATACCCACAATAAGGCAGAAGCAACAATGATCCTATCTTATCCTACAACTCTTCCTCGACGACACCTCCTCTTCCTTGTTTGGGACAATTCATATTTCAACCATCTCAAGACCACAATTTCTGGAGGGAGAGAGAAACGGGGAGGGGAAGGGGAAGGGGAAAGATTTTCCGACCCAGGCCATTTCTCGACAGACAAAGAAATGGGACCCTAAATTCTGGAGGGTAGAGATGAACGTCGAGGATAGAGAGGGAGGATTTTTGACCTAATCAATTTTGAAAAGAAGAGGGAAGGTCGGGAGAGGTAAAGGAAATACTCCCTCCGTCCCCAAATTTTGGTCTCTCGCTCTATTCTAACCGGATAAAAAACTAGCTATAACTTTAAATCGGTAATGAATTTTATATTCAATATGGATCTTGTTTGATAGATCTCGATTAAATCTATAAGACAATGTTTTTCAAAACACGTAAAACTTAACAATGTAAATTATGAGATATAATCAATTGAAAAGTGGCACGAACTTTCAAAAGGGACAAATAAATGGGGACGGAGGCCGGAGGGAGTATGTAAAAACCTAACCACGTTGGTTAACCCATGTGGTTAAAGGAGTTTTTTTTTTTTGGTTGTTTCATATTGTGAATTCTTCATTCTTGGAAGTTAAAGATATTGAGAAAGTGACTAATCATGACATGAAAGCTGTCAAATACTTCTTGAAACGGAAATTTCAATCACATCCAGAGGTTGTGAAGGTCGGTATTTTCTCTTTCAATGTCTTAAGTAACTACAGAGTAATATAATCAACTATTACGTTTGAAATAATTCAATTGCAAGAGTTGGGTCTTTAGTTGTAGTGCCTTGAAAGATGATCGTTCCATTTATTCAAATGTTTCACAAGCTCTCTCTCCCTCTCTCACACGCACGCACGCACGCGCGCGCGCATACACACACACACACATTATATATATATAACTCATTCAGATATCGGTAAGTCTTCGATCTAGACAATTCTAAGGACACCAGTTTCTGTCAAGTTTTTTGAAAAATTGTCCAGATCAAGCGCTTATCGATATTCGATTGGGTTGAATTTTTACAGCATTTCCTATTTTATCCATTTAAACAAAGTGAACGGTTTGGATCATCACAATATGACCCGGAACAAAAGCGTGTGTTTTTTTATGTGTTTTTTGTTGTGTCCCTAGAACCGGCCCCTATATACATACACACACACACACACACACATATATATATATATATAGGAAGCGGTTCACATAAGGGTTCCCTTACAAAATATTTGCGGGAAAAACGTCTGGACCGTCGGATCGCGTAAGGCCATCAACGGTTGAGATTAGAACCTCACTTAAAAACCCACACGCGGGTCAACGAACCGGGTTAAAAGTATTCGCGGGTCAGAATCCGGGTTTAAACCCCATCCGGATCCCTCCCCTCCCCATTTCACGCTATTTCGTCTAGAGAGAAGAGAGAGAGAGCGATTTCAAAAACCAGAACTGATCGAGCTCCAACCAACCAGTCCAACAACAAATCTCGAAATCGAAGGTGAATATCTCGCTCTTCTCATCCTCTCTCTCTCTCTTCTGAGTCGGGTTTCTTCGTATGAACTGATTTCTTATGAAATCGGTTTGTTGGCTTTTAGGGTTTGAACCGACGAACAGAAATCGAAGAACAAGATTCGATCATAGGTATCGCTCTCTTCTCCCTCTCGTATTGATTTCAATCTTCTGTGATTTTGAAATTTTAATTTTTAAACCCTAATTTTTTTATTTCAAATTTGAATTTTCAAACCCTAATTTTTGATTTCAAATTTGAAATTTTAAACCCTAAATCTTCAAATCTGAAATTATCCCTAGAAACTTGCTTGTTTAAGTGTTCCTAAATCTTCCATATACTTCTTTTCTGATGTTCGCCTGGTGTTGCCTTGTGTTTCATTAAGTGGAATTGTGAATGGATCCCAACAGAGTGGGGGACCATAAGATACACTTGGGTGGTTAACATCCTCTAATATAGTTGCTACACTGAACTGGTCATGTTGACTTTGTTGCCTGTGCTCATGCATAAATGTTGGCTTCACAGGTATGAGATCCAGTCAGGGGTGTGATCCATTTGTAGATTGTGTATCTGTAATGAGGTTGGACAAGAGGATGCACGCTCAAAATCATCACCTCGAAGAAGTTTAGCTGGGAAACATGTGGATATGCGTACTGGAATTGCTCACTGCTCACTGGAATTCTGAAGTTTACAAGTTTGGAAGTGTGATAATGCCGGGCTATAATTCTGTTGGACGTTTAGATGTTTGGAAGTTTAGTTGTTTCAACTCATTGGAATTATGACTGAATTACAGAAATGACTGAATTGTGTTCCTCAATCCCATTGCTTATTGACTGAATTGTGTTCAAGTTGTCTTGTTAGCACATTCAGAAATGACTGCCGCCATTTTCATGTAATTTGACCGTGTGGGTGAATGTCTTGTTAGCATGTACTCTACTTTCTTTGTAATTGAATGCCCATTAAGAGAAAACTTAGAAACACTTTTGCAGGAATAATCCGTGTAGTCTTGTAGGAAGATAAAATTGCTTGTAAGGGTTTTGTTCATGTATTTTCAATTCTGGGAATTGATTGGTTATTCTTGAAGATAAAATTGGTGTATTTTCAAATCTCTTTTTGTTTTCCAGCTTGAATTTCCTTTCGCTCCATGGTTAGTGTTGAAATTTTGGATGCGGTGAGAGAAGAATTGAGACAGATTGAGTATACAGGAGAGAAGAATTTGCAGTATTATGTATCTATCTTTTGATGAACAAGTTAATTAGTGGAAGTTCAATTATCTCCAGAATCACCATATCAATTCATAGACACTCAATTTCTAGGTTCTAAAATGCAGTGAATTGGTGTTTGTTGCGGAATTCATTACCCCGCTTTTCCAGTTGAAGGAAATGGATAGACAAGGACACGGATTTCACCCGAATTTGAGACAAGTTGTGTAACCTGCAAGTGCATTAATATGGTAACCTGCAAGTGCCAGAAACAGATTCAAATTCCAGTTTCAAACTTCCAAAATTAGACACAACAACAGATTCAAATTCAGCATAGAACAACTCTCTTCGTGAATGATTCCTGAGGGTTCACTCTAGCCAATTAACCTCATTTTTATGGTCCAAAACATCACATTAACAACTCCAAAAAACAGCATAGGACTAAAATCATCTTATTAATGAGATTTTCTAGGAAAAGAGGAGAGACATTTGCTCATTATCCTGAGAAAATTTGACATGACAGATTCCATGCTAAATACAACACTGATACACATTGTTACATAGTCTGCTCATCCCTTAGTTTCAGAAGAAGATTATCCTGAAATAAAAGTCATCCACTAATACTTAAGTTACATAGTTTTCATTGGTCTTAGTTCACATTTCAGAACAAGATTATCCTCAAATAAACGGTAACAACACTTGTCCGCATTCTTGCATCGCTTGTCCGCATTCTTGCATCGCTACCATCCTGGTACCGCAGCAGAAGCAACCTCCAAACTTCACTGAACAGCTTCAGAGAAGTAACAGCAGCAGCAAATTCTCTGTATTTGAACATTTAAACCCTCAGTTAAGTGAAAAGGGCAAACAGATACTTGCAACAACCTAGTGTTAAGTTACATGGTCAAGCAACAAAAAATTTTTGTGGTATTTACAGCACTGCCTCAGTTAATCATCATAGGCAAAATGGAAGAAAATATTATTACTTGCCTCAGAATTTCAACCCCAGTAAGTGCAAGTAAAAACAATAGCAAGAGCACAGAGCCCAACCCAGAATAACAACATTGGCCTCAGAATTCCATGGCTCAAACACACACCCAATACAGTCTGCAGCAGTATGCCAATAGCAATGGTAGCTGTAATACCCGTTCCAGATATTTAGAATTTAATTCGCAATTTTGAGTGGTGGTGTGATTATAGCCAATAATTTTCCATGAGTGGGGTGCATTATTGGTGGGATGATGTCTTGGTCTGGAAAATTCATACGGTTATTAATTTTACTTTCTGAGAATGTTATTGGATAAACCAAGACCGGGGTTAGTCTCAAAATAATTTATTTGAGCCATGGTTAAAATTTTAGAATTTTCTGAGATGGAATCTGGACTGCATGGTCGGAACGGGGCTTGTTTCCACGGTCGCGAGAGTTCCAGCCGCCTGCTGGAAGTGGAAAGTTTCTTTTTATGGGAGTGGGTCCCACCCCACCCCCATAATTCGTCCTCTCTCTCTCTTTTCTTCTTTCCTTTTGTTTTTTTTTTCTTCTTTTCCTTTTCATTTGTGCTGGGCACAATTAGAGAAGAGAGGGGGAGAGAAAGAGGAAGAAAGTAGAAGAAGAAGGCGGAAGAAGAAGGAGAAAGAGGAGAGACCGGAAAAATTAGGGAAAACCCGTAAGAAGGTAAGCTCCATGTTTTTGTGTTACGGAGGATTGATTGAATCTGGAATATATGTGCTTGTTGGGTGTTTTTAAGATCTGATTAGGCTTGGAAATTGGGTTTTTATGTGAAAGAATTCGTGTATCTCTTGGGTGTGTGAAATGGTGTTTTGAAACAAGTTGGATCTGCCATGGTTTTGGCCGAATTTTAAGACATGGTTCCCGAATTCGGGATTTTCTGGAAATTTAACCGTAGGTACCCATACGAGTTCTAGACCTTGTGTTAAATTTTCGTGATTTTATGAGAAGTACAGAAAATATGAAAAATGTTTTACCGGGATGCTGTTGTGGATTCGCGGTGCAGACAGCACTGCCGCATCTTACGGGAACGGCTATATTTTGGTCTAGGAAGCTTGGAAATTCAATCCGTTTGTTGCGTTAGAAAGTAGACTCGTAAGGCTTTCAGAATTGATAGGCCTTGTAGCATGATTATTTTCCAGTGATAGCAGCTTTTGGTGTGAAGTTGATTATGAATCTGTTTGACAGGGTTTTGCTTGGAGTTTGGGTTCAATTGCTAATTATTTAAAAATAGCTATCGGGTACAGAAAACTCTGTATTTTTAGTATGTTGTTCACGCTTGGGATTACGGTTTATGGTGAAAATATTGGAAGATGTGGACAGGTGGATTAATTCTATAAATTCGTGGACTGAAAGAGTGTTGAGTCGTGATAAGTGTGTTTAAGTATTTTGTTTGCTTATGAGCATGAATCTTTTGGCTACTTTCGGCCTTATCTATTATTTTATTATTGATTGTGAATGGTTGTGAGCTGATTGAGGATAATGGTACAGAGGAAGGTACGGGCACATCCGGGATGCCGAATACAATAGTCGAATCTATCGTTATCTTTGGAGATCGAGGTGAGTGTTGATTCATAGATGTAACTTCTTTGGTATGATTTGTGATATTGAATTGTGGCATACGTGCCGATAATGGGGCCATGGGCCGGGCAAACGTGCCGATATTAAATTGTGGCAAACGTGCCGATATTGAATTGTGGCATACGTGCCGATATTGAATTGTGGCATACGTGCCGATAATGGGGCCATGGGTCGGGCAAACGTGCCGATATTAAATTGTGGCAAACGTGCCGATATTGAATTGTGGCATACGTGCCGATAATGGGGCCATGGGCCGGATTGGGCAAACGTGCCGATATTAAATTGTGGCAAACGTGCCGATATTGAATTGTGGCATACGTGCCGATAATGGGGCCATGGGCCGGATTGGGCAAACGTGCCGATATTGAATTGTGGCATTCGTGCCGATAAATGTGGCCTAGAGCCGATCTTTTGAATTTGTTGTTGTATAGTCAATTGTTAGTGTTTGTGTTGTGGTTTGGATCTGATCTTATTATATATTTCTGTTTAATTTGGTTACATATTGTTGTTGTGGCTGTGTGCCGAGGCTGTGTGCCGATATTGGCTGTGTGCCGTGGCTGTGTGCCGATATTGACTGTGTGTCGAGGCTGTGTGCCGATATTGACTGTGTGTCGAGGCTGTGTGTCGATATTGGCTGTGTGCCGAGGCTGTGTGCCGTGATTTGGTGTGTGTTGTGACTTTGTGCCAAGATAGTTGTGGGTCATGGTTGTGTGTCGGGAAAGGGCGAAATGCCGAGGATAGTTGTGTGTCGTGGTCGTGCAACGGGTATGGTCGAGTGTCGAGATGGGTTGTGTGTGGTGTGTTGGAGTTGGGCTGTGTGTTTGGTTACGGGTTGGAATAGTTTGTGTGACGTGGTAGTGTGTTGGGTTTGGGTGCGTGTTGAAATAGGTTGCGTGTCGTGGATGTATGTTGGGAGTGGTATGACGTGTAATTTACGCTTGTGTTCTTTTGGGAATGAAACATATAGTCTGTTTGAATTATATCTATATCTCACACACTCCTGGAACCCGTTTTGGGTTTTAGTTTTGCAGGTTGTTTAGGTGGTGTCCACTGCTAGTCTCATGGTGCGGTCGTGATCACGTACGGGGTCCTTTGCCAGGTCGGGTTTGGGACCCGCCGAAGTGCTGATCCGGGGCGGGTCGTTACAGTAGCCATTAAGGGTCACAATTCCATGGCTCAGAAACAATTCATCACAGCCCAATACAGTTTGCACAACCCAGAATAACAACATTGGCCTCAGAATTCCATGGCTCAGAAATAATTCATCATTGGCCTCAGAATTCATGCCAATAATAACAGATTGCACAATCTAGAATAACAACATTGGCCTCAGAATTCATGACTCACATTGGCCTAAAATAAGTACTCGTGCATAGTTAAGCAAATGATAAACCCAAAACTTGGACTACTACATCAGAATAATACACACAAAACAGGAAACACGGTCTACAAATTAGGGTTTATTCACGAATTAGGGAATGTCTGAAAGAAGGGATGATTATTCACGAATTAGGGTTTATAATTCAAAATTTGAAATCAAAAATTAGGATTTAAAAATTCAACTTCCAAAATCACGAAACCCTAAAAATTTGAAAAACCGACTTCAAAATTCGAGGTGACGAACCAGATAGAGCGAGGGAAGAGATAGAAGAGAGATATACCTGAGATTTATTGGTCTTCGACCTCTCCTTGGCCGATTTGTGCTCGTTGAAACCCTAAAAAATGAAAAATCAATTTCAAAAATAGGTCGAAACCCTAAAGATAGAGTGGGGGAAGAGACAGAAGATAGAGATACCTCGATTTTGTCAAGAACAAATCGGGATTTGCTTCATCTGGCTCGATCGACTGGGTGGTTTTTGAAATCGCCTCTTCTTTCTCTCTCTATTCTCTCTCTGTCGATTGCCGTGAATGAGGAGGAAGGATCCGGATGGGGGGATTATACCCGGATCCTGACCCGCGTTTCCTTTTAACCCACTACCATGACCCGCGTGTGGGATTTTAAAATCTCAGTCGTTGATTCACTGTACGCGATCCAACGGCCCATAGCGTTTTTGCCCACACAATTTTTGAAAGGGTTCCCTTATGTGATCCGCTTCCTATATATATATATATATATATATATATATATATATATATATATATATATATATATATATATATATATATATATATTATATGCATATACTTCAGTTGTTCAAGATACTAAAATAATCGCATTGGACATGATTAAACTACTACTATATGAACTTTGGTTGTAATGTCCACAAGTTAATGTTGTAATTTCAAACTCTTGGAGCAACTGACCCTTCTCTGCACATCTGAAGATATCAACAACCTTGCACATGCATTGATGCTGAAAGAAGCTTTGAACTGTGTCATATTTCCTGTCACGAAAGAGTTGATTTTGGCAATGTGGGACATGGCTAAAGTTAATGCTAATATTCCAATGTTGTCTCGCACTCAAGAGCAAGTGACTGCAATTGACAACAGAGGACGATAGTTTAGGTTTTGCGAACCTACATCCACTCCCCCCTTACCGACCAAACAAGGAAAGGGAAATTCCACGTTTGTTTAGCTCCCTTTGTAAGTCGAATTATCAAGAATAAAATCAAATTGAGGACCGGAAAAAGAAGTAGAGTTGGAGAAAAATGATCTTTTGTACCTTAAATAGGATTTAGGCTTTGGTAAGTAAAGTCGTATGAATCAACCGTCAGGCATACAATGGCATATATGTTATATATATATATACAGAAAATTTCCTATCCAGACCTCCCGGAAATAAGAAAAAATTGATTTTTTCAATTTTAAAAATTGTTTTTGGAAAATCCAAGCTGTCCAATGTGTTCAGAAGGTGTTTGCAAGGGTCCACGCGGGAAACCATCAAAAAAAAATACCGGGAAGGGCTTGATCCAAGCAGTTTTTCGCAAAATTGTAAATATTAGCATGAATGGTCCAATGTGTTTAGAATGCGTTTTTAAAAGTCCCCGCGAGGAATCATAAAAAAAATGATCGGAACTTGATCCGAGCAGTTTTTGATAAAAACTACATATGTACAGTTTTTAAAAAAACAGCTCGGATTAAGCCCTTCTTGATCATTTTTTTTTATGATTCATAGCGGAGACTCTTAAAAACACATTCTAAACACATTAAACGGTTTGGATCATCAAAATTCAATCGAAAAAGGTAAGGTCCGCACTTTGAGCAGTTTAAGGGATCCTTGACTAGAAACCCTCTCTCTCTATATATAGGCGGTTTCATGGACACAACGAATAACACAACATTTGACACAACAATAATCGGAGCTCTACACTTACAATCGGACCAGTTCAAGTTGTTTACAATACGTTTTGAAGATTACCTGTAAAAAATCAACCTATTTGGATATCAGTAAAGGCTTGGTCGGTTCATTCAAATTTATCCTATAAAATCTGACAGGAATCAACTAAATGAATTGATCAAGCCCTTCCCGATATTCAAATGAGTTGATTTTTAATAGGTAATCTTAAAAATATATTTTAAATAAATTGAACGGCTCCGATCATTTGCTTGGGGTTCACAAAAAAAATTTGTGTTGTGTTATTCGTTGCGTTAACGGAACTGCCCCCATATATAAAGCCTAAATGCATAGTTTAAAGCATAATATATATAACATACGCCATTGTATGGCTGACGGTTGATTCATACGATTTTACTTACCAAAGCCTAAATCCTATTTAAGGTACAAAAGATCATTTTTCTCCAACTCTACTTCTTTTTCCAGTCCTCAATTTGATTTTAGCCAAAATCAACTGTTTCGTGACAGGAAATATGACACAGTTCAAAGCTTCTTTCAGCATCAATGCATGTGCAAGGTTGTTGATATCTTCAGATGTGCAGGCAAAATAAAAAAATTCAAGAACCTGTAATGAGGAGAGAAGGGTCAGTTGCTCCAAGAGTTTGAAATGACAACATTAACTTGTGGACATTACAACCAAAGTTCATATAGCAGTAGTTTAATCGTGTCCAATGCGGTTATTTTAGTATCTTGAACAACTGAAGTAGATGCATATAAATGGAATGATCATCTTTCAAGGCACTGCAATTAAAGACCCAACTCTTGCAATTGAATTATTTCAAACGTAATAATAGTTGATTATATTACTCTGTAGTTATTTGAGATAGTGAAAGAGAAAATACCGACCTTCGTAACCTCTGGATGTGATTGAAATTTCTGTTTCAAGAAGTATTCGACAACTTTCACATCATGATTAGTCACTTTCTCAATATCTTTAACTTCCAAGGCATCACTCATTGTGAAACCATCAATGAATCATTGCAAATAAGACTAAGCTTCTTCACTAAAGCTTGAAACCTCAATAACTTCAGGATTTTTGAGAAAGCTTCAACAACCATTTAATATGGAGGAGAGTTCTAGTGTTAAGAATGAATAATTCACAACATGAAACAACCAAAAGGGAAAAATAGCACACAATCATTCAAAAGAAAATCATAAATGAAAAACTATTCGCATGTTATGAAAGTGGATGTAAGCAAATTAAGCGGAACATTAAGAGTAAAGTACCGAAAACACAACATCAATTATAGGCCTTGAGATTCTGGCAGAATAATCGATGTCATGATATGACAAATTAGTAGCTTGGATCACTCGCAATATGACAAATTATCACCAACCTAAAGATATTTTATCTGGTTTGCAAAGAGTCAAATCCAGTGGAGCTTCAACACAGAGAGAGGGAATCGATTAATCTAATCGCTAGCCGACTGTTGTTGTCACGTCCTCAATATTTTTATAACCAAAATACCACATAAGTCCACGTTGGACAAATCAAAAGTCAAACATTCTCCCTTTTGAAAAGTCAAAATATTAATACATTTCCATAATCAAATTCTACTCTCACGTCTCCGTATCTGTATCCAAATGCAAAAAGAACAATACACAGAACCATTACATCTCAATTAAATGATAATAGAAGTTAAAATACATCCTTGTCATCTTCTAAAAAAAATGTTACAAAAGAATAAAGATGGTCAAATAAGGAAAATCTTTGATGTTTTCAAAAGCGAACATGCCAATGCACACAATTCCGTGCACTCCACAGTCCACGCCATGCTCCTTAATGATTACCTAAAAATGATAAGTTGAGCTATACTAGCCCAATAGAAAACTAATCTACCAATACTATATTCATATAGTATGAAGATGCACCGATAAAATAGTTAGGTGAGATAATGAGATAAAATTCGAAGATTTTTAAATCTGACAAAGTCTGTAAATATTACAAAGGTTACTTTTTTACTTTCATAAAACCTCCTCTTTTCAAATCTCAAATCTCAACACACGTAAACAACAAATCCGTAGTCTCGAATTTATATTACCAACTTTCTTAAGTTCCCGTACACGCCCACAAGTGTTCATAAATGTCACTAGATTCCTAGTCATGTCATTTTATATCAACCTCCACATAAGTATCTTGGTGTCTCTAGTTCCCATGAATGTCTCATTTTATTCTCAGATGATCACACACATACACATACACACAAGCTAAACTACCAATTCCCAATATGATTTTAATTGCAAACTAGAGTCTCCGTATACACACACACACACACTCACGTCACGTAAGGGTAGAGGGCCTAAATTATGCACTTTAAGTCCCAAAATAACCACACGTGCCCTCATGGCATCCTAGAAGTGATCAAATCTCTCAATGTGTGCTGAAATATTTATGGCGTACCCAAACACATCCTACACGTCCTTATATTAACGGTATCAAGGTTTCCTCAACGCCACCTATTCACAATATTAAGCACACACACACACACACACCCCAGGTACCCGTCACTCCTAGATTCACTCAATCACATCCCAAGCGCTCACAAAGCATTCACACGTATCCAAATAACTCAATATGTCCATCTATATCAGTAAATCTCATTACTCTCATTCCACAAGTTCACACTTCTCAAGCTTTGCCGCAAGCACACTAGTATTCACCGTTTTTCATGTTCTTTATCTACAACCCAAATGTTTACTAGACATCCACAGTATAACTAAACAGTCCAAGTATTACTCTCTATTGATAATCACTTTGTATCCGGCATTTCGTGGACTGCCATCACCTCTGGGCCGATACACGGGATACAATCCATCACCCGACATAACAACGACATTCATAATTTAGAGTAAACCATCAATTAAAAACCAAGGATAGTCAATAGTTCATACTCAAATGCAAAGAAATGCACAAACACGTTTGAGACAATCTGACACCCCCGCGGACTACGAATTTATAGAATTTATTTACTCGTCCGAATATCCCAATATTTATACCACATACCTTCGACACATCTAGGAACATCATATTAAAAACACAGAATTTTAGAGCTATGCAACTATTTTTAAATATCCAATAATCAGACTGAAAACTTGTAACAAAGTCTGCCAGACAGATTTTCGAACCACATCAAACTGAAAACTGTTATCGTGTGCAAACAATTAGACTACATGGCTTACATACTCAGAAAGCTCTACGAGTCTACTCTCAGAATCAAAAAGAGGATAGAGATTTTAAGCTTCCTAGACAAAAAAAATAGTCGTTCCTGTAACATGTGACAGTGTTGTCAGCACAGCGAATTCGCAACAGCAGCTTGGTAAAATATTTTTCATATTTTTTGTGCTTTGCATAAAATTTTGAAAATTTACCACATAGTAGGAGACATGTATGGGTATCTACAGTAAATTTTCGTAATTTTAAGAGCTATGAAAAAATATAACAAAAATCGCCCAATACAGGGGTAGATTTGAGTTCTACCTCAAACATCAACTTGGAGTCACCTCAACCACGAATTTGAGGCTTCAACCCATATATGGAAGTTAATAATTAGCCATTTTAGCTAGAGACAAAGTGGGTTTAATCCCCCAATCAAAACCCAAAGCTTAAATCAAGTTTCATAGGTTTAAGAGTAAAAAATATAATTATATGCATGGATTCAATCTACATGAACATAGGAGAATTAGATGAAGTTTCCTACCTTTAATTGGAGCTTCAATCAACCAAGAGATTGAACCCTAAGCCCCCAAATGCAAAAATCCCGTATGGATGCCTCCCGAGGTGAAACAAGGGTGACCCCGACTCGAAATAGCGCGTAGAAGAAAGTTCTTGGGTTGGATCTTGAAGAGGTTAAAGTATGGTGGTGTATTGTGAGCTTGGAGCTCACAAAAATGGAGGAATAGAGAGAAGGAGAGGGGGTGGCTGATGTGGGAGAGAAAGAGTGAGAAAATTGCTCACTTAGTCCCCCAATTTAAACCCTAGGTCACCAAATTACACTACACACCCTTGCATTCACTTGTGTATATTAAAAACAACCCCAACACATTCAAACACTCTCCAAATTCCACCAATAAACATTTCAAACATTTCCTCACATAACCCCAACTTTATTTTAAAATATTTTGTAAAAATACGGGTCCTTACAGTTGTTGTTTGTTCAAACTTCTTTGGTCGGAGCTATTGATCATAGCACACTTGTTACCCAAATGGCAACATAGTGGGGGTGAATGGGGTTGCTAACAATAACACCCAAATAAAAAATTACTAATTGAATGAGAAAAATAAATAGCAAAGCAAATAAATAGTTAATTTGTACAACACAAAAACAAATGAGATAAGGGGGAAAGATAGCACACAATGATATATAGTAGTTTGGTCTCAACTTTGTCCACTCCTCAACCTAGTCCACTAGCCTAAGAAGTCGATGTTTTACTAACCAACCAACTAGCTTCTAGTGTCGATTAAATCTTACAACCATAACACTAACTTTCCCGAGGAGTTAGCTGAATCACTAGAGTTTATCTCTCAAACTCTAAAAATCACTCACAAAACAAAATCAAGAAGGAGATTTGCAACTCAACGGGATAATTTCAAATGTTCATATTTTTCCTCTTTAAATGGAAGAGCTTCTGGAGATAATAGAAACCAAGCACACCATATGAGAAATACCGAGTACAACTCCAGAGCAACATTTACTTCTCATACTTCATTGTCATATTATCAGTCTGAGAGTTCTGAGAGCAAATTTGTATATTCACTCTTTTAGAGAGCTTTCCAATTTCACAAATTCTTTCTACTGGTTGTATTGAGAATTTTTAATTCTCAGTGAGTTTGTACAGAACATGTGATCTTCCTTAAATGTGAAATTAGTCCATTGAGCCGTATTGCGGGAAATCTTTGATTTGCAACATTCTAACGCTTAAGCTAAATAGTTCCCGAAGCAAAAATAAATCATTGATTGAAACCGCAATTGCCGACCACTAGGGAAATTGGCATGACTGCCATAGTTTACTCGACATTCAAAAAAGGACCACGTGGTCTTGATAGTGCATTTGGTCCAGGAGCTACAATTTGAAGGGATAATTTCAAGGCCATATTGGGCCAATGGAATTTAACAAGCATAAATATTGGACCATTAAGTGTAAGAGATTAATATTGATAAGTGAGAACTAACCTCCAGGGCAGCTCGGATTAAATCCAGTTCCCTAGGTAAGGTCGGTTCTAATATGAAAAGGCAGGTCATGCACCCTGAGTGATGACCTGACCTAGAGGTTGGGGCTGTAATAAGGTCATTTAAGAATGACGTCGGTAAGCTTGGGATGACCTCATTTAGGTCAGTACCTGTCAAAGAGCTCGATCCGAATGACCAGCTCATATAAGGAGCCCTGCGGGGCGAGGACTCTAAGGAGTTTATCAAAACTTTACAAGATAAGCCTAAATCAGCCGGATGCTTATCCGATCAACTCCAAGATACGATAAAGGCTAAACTCTTATCAAGATAAGAGACCTAGCATACCAAGGAACTGACAAGGATAAATATAGTTAGTTGGAAGTCAAAGACTCCAAGTCCTACGAGGACTCAATCACTCTCAATGCCTATAAAAACACCAACGTAACCCAAATAAAGGTAAGTGATTCTCGTAACTGAATCTACAAATTATAATCTACGACTCCATACAATCCACAGACTGACTTAGGCATCGGAGGCCGGTTGGCTAACACCACACCGGTGTCTTTAGTCGTTTACTATTTTGCAAGTCATACGTCGAGCTGCGCTTGAAACTGTTTAATCAAATATTTATCTATATTATTTATTAATATATTATTTCCTGAAAAAAAAAACATAATTGGAAACTTACAGATTTATAGAAAAACGTAATAACAAAACACATGAAAAACGTAATAACAAAACACATGTATGATTTACAAATTAATTTTCCAATTAGTATATTATTTCCAAAAATTTATAAACATAGTTGGAAAGTTAAAGATTTACCAAAAAGAAAAATACTAACAAGAGTACCATACTACAAAAATAGTGTGCATTTTTAAGAGAGAGAGAGAGAGGGAAAAAAAAAAAACTACTAGTATTTCTCTATGGATCCCATATCCCAGCCATTGGATAGAAACAAGAAAATGGTTGGGATCAAACAATAATAAGAACAAGTTCACTGTATCAGTACTACCGACTTATCCTCTCTCTCTCTCTCTCTCTCTCTCTCTATATATATATATATATATATATATATATGTATCAAGCAACCAATTTGGCAAATTAGAAGCAAATTGGATCTCAACCTTGTTCTCTTTCTCTTGGCAAATCAAAAGCAAATCGGTAAACTAGAAGCATCTCTCTCTCTCTCTCGTTCGCCAGTTGCAAAAAACCCATCAATTTGCTCTCTCTCTCTCTTCTCTCTCGTTTACTTTCAGAAGCAAAAAGAAGCCGGATTTGGAGGGGCAAAACCCATCCACAGACCTGATAAGGAGTGGGACCAGGAGATCAAATCCAGGCGCCTCACAAATCAGGCCTCAAATCCACCAGCCAAACATGGCCTTAGTTCCTTAGTCAAAATGCCTTTAAATCTTGGGTTCAATTTTAGGGTTTATTGTCCCTTTGATGTCCTCATCCCCATTTATCAGACAAAATGAAAAAAGATAGAAATTGATGTTTTAAATATTAACGATGACATTGGAATATAGCTTAGAATGTAGCTGTTGGAATATAGCCATTGTGATAATGTTGCTTTTGAAGTTCTATCTTGGGCAAATAAGTGAATTTCTATTTTAACAAGCGCAGGTTATTCATTTATGTACATCTGCATTCTTGTTTTTCCAGTTTAGTATTGTTGTCCTAGTACATCTTTTATGTTTAGTATTTCTGTTTGAGCTAGCAAATTGTATTGATTAATTACAACTTGTTATTTGATCCAGTTGAAGGTAGTGCTCTTTGCTGCTGCTGCTTTTTTATGGTGCTGGGGAATTTTTTTCTTTCATGGTTATTTGATTTTGGATTTTAGCGTACTCTGTTGCTAATTGAAAAATGTCATGTCATCTTATATAGATGCCACATTTGCAAAATACGGAGTAGTTAAGTTAGTTTCACTAGAGGGCAAAAATAGAGAGTGTACCCTTTTTTACTTTTGCCTAGTTAAAATATCTATTAGTGTTGGAGATGCTCTTACTCATGCCAATACAGATTAATAATGGCATTTAAACTACATTTGAATACCAATTATCCAAATGAATACGAAAGTCATTATTCGAGTAGTCCAAAAAAAAAAAGGAAATAAAATCAGATAAAAAAAAGAAATTGGAAATAAAAGGCTTTCTAGGCCTAGTTTTCCATTCTATAAAATCGGAATCTCACAAAATCAATGAATTAATTTTGGCAAACGAGGAAAACATTTGTTAAAATCAACCTATTTTAGGCCAAAATCAACTCGTTAATTTTATGAGATTCTCATTTTATCAAATCAAATGAAAACTAGGCCTTACCTCCTGGCATTTCCGTGGACGCGACCTCGTCTGATCATTTCTCACATTTCGCGACAGGGCTTTCCACAGTTCCACTGTCTTTTTTTCTTTGTTTTTTTTCCCCCCGAACTGGAAAATAAACACGTTTCCACCGTCTGCCACAACATTCAGCGCCTCCATTTCCTCTATTCTGAGATTTTCATCCTCTCTCTCTCTCTCTCTCTCTCTCTATCTCTCTCTGAGTTTATGTATTTTCATACTTCCCCTTTGATCGATATATCTGCACACTTCTACACGCCTTTCAGCTGGAGGCGATTTGTTACGCATTCGCGTTGTCAGCTTATCGAATCTCCACAGCAAACGAGTGAGCATGTAGAGGTATCTAGGGTTTGCTTGTTGATCTTCACGATGCTGTTATCATAATTATGTATGTACTATGTTTTGCTATCGATTTTGAGCAACTTTGAGTCCAGATCATTGTGTTAAAAGTAATTGTCCCCCACATTGCTTGGGTATGGATCGGGAGATAACATTTGAGACTTCTCCACTCATTGTCAATTGATTTTGAGCTAGATATAAAGTTTTCACACATTGCGTATGATAAAGCAATCAAACTCGTTAGTTTCTAGCACTACGAATTACGCTTTCCCTATGTCTGTATATAAAGTACCACATATTGACCATCTCGTCCCTTTTCATTATGGAGTGTAGTTTACGAGATTAGATTTTGTTTCATGTAGTTTAGGAAGTTAAGTTAGTTTACATATGGGCGACGAGACTGTGGCTATAGCATGCTCTTCTGGCAATGGAAACGGTTCTCACGAAACTTGAAAGGAATCTTGTTAGAAGTTATCTCCTAGATGTTTCGAAAACTCTAATACAATTTTCAATTGCCTGTTAGAAATTCATACAATGCTGTGGAAACCTCTAGAAACATTTATTTATCCTGCCATTGTATGAGGTTACTCCAAAGAGTTTCTATAAATATTTCTTAGTCTTAGTTATATTATTGGTAATGGGTGCACTATTCAATACGCTATCACATTAGTGTCTCAAGTTTCTATAAATATTTCTTGCAACTGTGGGGTAGTTTTCCTTTTAGTATATTCTGTGATTTACTAAGAAGTGGTAGATTACAAAAAGGCATGTGGTTTTAGAAGGGGGAGCATGGGGTGGGGGATGTTGGAATAGAAACCTTTTCTCTCTATGTTGCCCACCATTTGGATGATAACACGTGGTGAAGTGACTTTTCTTCTCACCTTGTTGGTTTACTTAACATTAAAGTTTATTAACTCGACAACGGAAAGCATTGACGATCCTCGCTTTAATTGCAACGCCTGCACACAGCTCATGATAGATTTTTTGTGCTATATTGCGTTATTAACCACACGCGCGCGCGCACACACACATACACACACACACATAGACTCTGCGTCTTATTGCGTAATGATGTTATCAGAAGAAAACCCTGGTTTGAGACAACCCGAATTATGTAGTACTAAAAGGGCAATCTTAATAGTCGAAAACAAATTTAGAAATGTGCATTACGGATAAAATGTAATCTCAATCGGCATTTTGAGAATCTTTTGAACCTTGTGCATTCATTTTTGTTTGCTGGATTACAGGCGGTATTTCGATCTGCGGATGGCATAAAGTTTGTCTGGAATAAGGTACATATTATCCTCTTATCTTTTATTGTCTAAATTGGCATTATATTTTTCTAATCCGACTGAAGGATATTCAGATATGCCTAATTGCCCAGAGTCAAATTAGAATTTGTAACTGTATGATGTAGTTTACTGCTGGTTTGAGCATAACTTACTTGAAAGCAAGAAGTGATGCTCTATCAAAGATAATTCATTGAGTTGAATTGGAGTTGAATAATTAAGGATTCTGATTGTTTGCTGAATACTGTTTCCAATGGAGCTTAGATGTTCAGATTTATGTTTTTAGGGTATCAACTCTCATGGTAACAAGGTTGCGGCATAATTTGATGATAAGATAGTATGCTATTTATGACGGTGCATTGAGCAGAAAGAAACTAAGAAATTATAATTCCCCATCTAGTCAACTTCACATTTTTACCTTTCTGTAGTATCTTTCATGTCTAGAAACTAAAACACTTTGTTTATTGTTATAGACTGTTTGGCTTTTCTAATTGAACAGAAAATAAAACGGTATGCTCAAATCAACTTAACAAGTTTAGTCGCAATCACTTGAAGTCCACTACAGGAAAAATTGTAAAGCTGGTTCGATCAAAAGCAGCAGGTTTAGGTAGAGATTACGGAACGGAATGCCTTGACTGGCTATTGTATGACCATTATTTGTTAGGTGTGACATTAAGTGTTACACTGTTTACCTACCACAATGGTTGTTTCTCCAGATCTAAGAATACCTGCATAAAAGGTAATGAGACTAACGCTGAGTTTCTACTTCGGTATTTTTGGACATAATGTTGTCAAATCAGTGAGTCATTGCCCTACTGATTTGATGACTTGTAGTCCAAGAATACTGAAAATAACTAAGCCTAAGTATAAGAGATACCACCTACGAAAAAGACACAAAGGATTACTAATGTCCAACTTCTTTTCAAGAAATGCTAAAACTCGGTTCTTTTTGGTATGGCCTTTTTTTAATCGTTGTTTGTGTTTGTAGAAGTTTACACTAACTTGTCTGTAGAACTAAACCTAGATTGAACAAAATGATTTCTAAAGCTTCAAGGGAATGGTAAAAATTGTGAATCAGTTTTGCTTTGACAATGTCCTTTTCTTCTCGTCTTTCCTCCTTTTTAAACAGTCTGCTTATTGTTCTTTTGGTTTACCAATTTCTTTATCAAATGACAGGATAAGATATCAAGCTTCTCATTTGTCTTTGAGGTTGATAGTGGGTACATTTCAAATCGTTTTATCCATTACGTGCTTTTACATTCATTTCTTAGAGCTAATTAAAAAATGTTGACTTGGAATTACTTATTAGATGACTAATTTTACAGCTTCAAGCTACTAATTGAACGGTCTTAGTTGAACTTTTTTGGTATGGTTCTATTTGCACTCCTTTTGGCCTATCCAAGGATATATATTTCATTGTTATGGACGTGTATCTGTATCTTTATGTTGTTATGTATCCTTTCTTGTGTCCATCTGTTAGTGGAGTGTCTCCTTATGTGAGTGGATTTGTCATGTCTGAAATATTTAGTCACTCTTAACTGACTAAAAATGCCCATTCAGTAGGTGGTTGTGGTTTTCCGTATTTGCAAGAATACTATTGCATTGAACTCTGAGTAGTGTTAGCTGTACCTTTGTACAGCATTGAACTAAAGTTTTGCTTCCAACTGAGATGTTCAAGAGAAGGAGCTAGGGTATTGACGATGAATCTATTACATGAAGTAGTGAATGAAATGCTTGATGAGAATTGTCAGCTTGAGAGGTTAAAAGCTGCTCTAGGTGTCAGAGCTGGTACAGTTGCTTCAGTGGGAGCTATTGTCCGTGTCGGAAACATCCTTACTTCCTCGGTTTCATAGCATTCTGAGGAATCAATCATTGCCCTAAGAAATTACTCTATTTGCCATTCCATTTTAGAGATCCCGATTATTATTTTAACTGTGAGATATGGGATTACTCCGGAAGGTCTTTTGATTCATAGCTGACGGGTAATGGACTTACTTACCTTGCTTGTAGACCAGCTATCTATATACTTGTATTTGTTTGGTGGTAGATATGGAGGTCAATTCCTTTTTTCTGCAAAATTTTACCTTCCTTATTACATAGTAGGCCATTTTTTTTTTCTTTTTTTGATAAGTATGGTAGGCCAATTCTTAACTTTTAATAGGTCATGGTGCGTATTTCTAATTATTTTCATGTACTCCCTCCGTTCCTATTTGTTTGTCCCACGCTCTCTCTCTTGCCTTTTTTCAAATAAAAAAATTAAGTGCTTCCGTGTATCATTTTTCAAATTTTTTCGCACCAAATTAAAGTACACGATAAGTACTTTAATTCGGTGTAAAAAAATTTGAAAAATGACACACGAAAATACTTTATTTTTTTATTTGAAAAGTGGCACGACTTTTCGTAGAGGACAAACAAATAGGAATGGAGGGAGTATCTCTGAAAGTCCTTTGTCATCTTCATTGAGCTCCTCAAACACTCGTTACGATTTTCTTACTTACAAATTGACACACTGATTAAAATGTTGTTTTATTTAGTTTGTTAACCTTTTTTGGCAGCAAGAGATGGGTTAAATGTTCAGCATGCTTACATATGTATTTTGTTGAGGACCAGGTTTATGTGCAAATCAAACAGTTCCTGTTGCCTTCTAAGGATGCATGTTGAAGACTAGCATCATTATGGAAGTAGTAGGGTATTAATCGTTAACTGCCATTCCAATGTTTATTTCCTGAAATACGACCATTCTAGAAGAAATATACCAAGAAATCTTTGTTTTGTTGACAATTTTAGTGTTGTCTGTATGTGTGCGTTATCTTGCAGAATGAGTTTATTATTCAGTATTTACTGCCTTGCTGATTCTACCAATTATTTTGGGCGTGCCCCTCTGCAAATTCTCGCGCAAATGTAGGTTAGACATTTGGTATGTATCCTTCGTTTTTCTTTTTTTCTTTTTTTTTTTTCTTTTAATTGAGAAACCGGTATAGAATCAAAATCTCGTAGCTTTCTAGCCTATGCCACAATTTGCGCTGGGACTTCACAAGATTTCTTTTAAGTCGCAACTTTCGTTGAGCTTTTGTATTTTCTGGATTGAGGCGATAAGATTAATGGTGATAGCATGAGATCAGATAAGTCTTAATCTTATTATGCTGATGTGCCTTGATAATAATATCCTGATCATGGAACTTTATATGAACTGAAAATTCTTGTTTTTGAACCCATTACTCTACCATTCAAACCGCTGGCTCAACTGTCTTTGTTTTTCTTTATTTTTTGTTTTGTTCATTTTGACCTTTTAGATTCAAAGGACCTTCATAGAATGTGGATCGAATCGGAGGGTGTTTGAAATTTTCCTATGTACACCTTTTCTATTTGGTTTAGTTATATACTCACCTTAAATAACAGGGATAGGTCTTGCTGGCGCAAATAATTTTCAGTCCATCTTGTTTGCCCGTACCACTAGTCTGCCATTCTCTGTGACTACCACCGATTCAGTTTTGCAGTATAAAATCTGCCATTTCAGTATCACTAAGTCTGTGGCTCTGATCCCCATAGGCACTGTGGTGGGCCCAATATCAGATGAAGGTTGGACCCTATGGTTTGGGAAGCCCAAACCCTACTGGATCGCATTTGGGCGAACAAACGTGGGCTGTGCCATCGGTCCACCCATTCCACGAGGCCCATCGCATGAGCCCAGTATGGTCCTAGAGGAGCAGTGATGGTGCCACGTTCTGACTGTTGAAGTTTGGCCACATGTCCACCAGACGTCACCGGCCATGTCATTAACCAAAACGCTTATGACACGACCTAACTTGGAGGGCAAGCACTTTCTTCCTATAAATACGTAAGGGATAAACCCTAGAGAGGTAAGCCATTTCTAGCTATGAGAATTGTGCTTATCCACCTCCTTACCCTGCTTCTAACTTGAGCATTGGGGTACGCTCCAGCTGACTCCGGGTGGATGGCACTCACTGGTTGTTTCCTTTTGCAGACCTATAGGAAGAAGGTTTTCATGGGTCGGATCCATACCACGAAGGCCCAGATGAGTCACCGCCCCCACAGGCACCATCGCTGAACCTCAATCAAAACATAAATGTAGAATTTGCGGTAGTGGGTTTAAAATATGGCAGTTAGCACACAATGAAGAGAAATTGGGAAGTAAAAGCAGTTCTCTTCCTCCTTCGTCTTCTCAGTTCTTACTGTCGTCAGTCAAGTAGGATTAATGCAGGTCCATTGTTGGGTATCAGGGTGGTGCTTTTGGTCAAGGGAGTGCTCAGCCTCCTTCCTTGTCTCAGTTCTTACTGTCCTCAGTCAAGTAGGATTAATGCAGGTGCATTGGTAGGTATCAGGGTGGTGCTTTTGGTCAAGGGAGTGCTCAGCATTATCTCAAGACTCTTGGGGGGTGGTGCTTGAAAACCAAGAGGCAGGTGCTTAGGCCAGTGAGTTCTATGAGTTAGCTAGGTTTTGTAGAGGGGCTGGGCCGGAGTATTCAGACCAGCAGATTGAGTTATTTTGTGGTTCAGAGAAAGAGGAATTGAATATGACTGAAGAGTCCTTAGGGGTAGAAGGTTGTAAAACACATTAGTTGGTACGTGAAATTTTGCAGAGGATTCAATGAGATATTGCAATCCCAGTATAAAACGATAGCATGGGTCTGGGAAACTCCGAAGTACATCACGGTTCTCAATAGGTATTTGCGATCAAAAGGAGCTTATTGGTGAGGCCTCTCATATAAGGCAGATGTGAGGGAATGCTCAGTGGCAGCCTTTGCCATAAATATTGGGAATCAGTTGATCCCTCTTTATGTAGCCGATCACAATTGATGGGGGCATAAGGATGGTTAAGTTTGGTTAGTTGGATCCATGTATTCCATTGGTGGAAAACATGTCTCACAGCCCAAGGGATTCAAAGTTATAGAAGGATGTGGAGAAGTCTCTAGTTTGTCAGAAAGGTCGAGAATCTAAGACACCTAAACTTGGGAGGTTTGGAAACTTGAAAGTGCAACATTGAACCCTTGGCCCTAGTTAGAGTTACTGGACCACAAGACCCACATTCTAGTGGTGTTAAAGATAATAGTACCTTCCCTCCAAACTAGGTACCAACACCCGACCTCGCTTGATGCTAAATTGCCTATCAAATATACAAGCGTGTTATTTGCTCCTATGAAGCACCGACACGCCTAAATGGCCACCTTATCAGTGCCGAACACTGCGGGATGTGCATGGGAGGTGTCTTGGGTAATTTCTTTTCTATTTTAATGTGGGACACGTGTTGAGGTCACTTATTATTGTCAAATTCATTTTGGTTGTTAAATTACGACAAACTTATCACTTGTTCTTCGTGGTTTTTCTTTTTGATGGCCCACCTATCAATTATGTATAGTTTGTGCCACTTTTTAAATTTTTCCCAAGCTAGTGTTAGGTTCTATTTGTTTTGGTCGTTCGCGGACAAGATAATCCTATTATGAAAAAATAAAAAATGTATAAAAGTGATTAAATATTTTATTTTTTGTTATCCGGGTTATGTTAGATATCCCTGTATTATATATTAAGGGTTGGCATGTGTCGGTGTCCGTGATCTTCAGTTGCCTCTCTTTTTTACAGCCTTATGATCAAGGCACGCAGCTGTATTTGGCGCTTGCCTCATATTGTGGTTTATTGGAGAAAAGGACAATCAAGGTCTTGTTGCCTCTCTTACTATGGACTTACAGCGATACAGAGTCACAGACCCACTGCTTTTGCAGTGTCCTCAGGTATGGTGGTTTCTCAGAAGAAAATGTGAAGCTTGACTCTTGTAGGCTGGTAGGTGTCCACTCGACAACAAATGGCTGAAGCTAGGCATGTCATCAGGATTTCAGGTAACTAAGCTCATCGGTTATTGCAGAGGCGTGTTGTGTGGCATTGGATTGGGTATTTTTACATGGAGGTGATGCATATCTAAGCTCTGAGGTTGATACGGAATAGGTGAGAGAGAGAGAGAGAGAGAGATCAAAAAGGCAATACCGGAACTAATTCAAATAGACGGGGGAGCAAGAAGCTTAAACAAGTTATGCTTTCTCGATTTCTTTTTTTGATTCCCGTATAGGACAAGATTAGCATCAAGGTAAAATGCATGGAGGAGATGTACATAAACTCGTACACTGTACCAAGATACCCATTCTCCAGGTACCTATGTGCCAGAGTTAAAATTCTGTATAAGTGAGAAACAATATACACATGTTCCGTGAATCCGAGTAGCCCTCATCTCGTGGGCAGATCATTTGCTGGGGGCTCAAGAAGTGGACTATTCGGCTCAAATCCTCAAACACACCAGTATCAGATATTTGTATGATGGAAAAGAATAATAAGCAGCACCAGTACACCTTCATTTCAGTATGGTGAAATCAACAGAAGCCATTGCTACAACTATGGTCTGTGGAAACACCGTTCAGGTACAAGATTTTTCCTCTTCTCCGTTTGTTTTCTCTTCATCTCATGTTTTTATCTGAATGGTTCTCCAATTTTTAGACTTTCCATCGTCTCTTTATCACAAGAACTGGTTTATACGGCCTGCATAGTACCTCTTTGCACGGCAACAAGAAAAATATTCAACAGAAATAAGGAGCAATCATCAAAGGGCAAGAAATAATGTCAATTATAAAACTGCAGTTTTGTATCCATAATAAATCTCGACTACCTAAAACCTTACTTGATGAACTAAGCTAACAACCTCATTGTTACCAAAAGGAGAAAACAACGATCAAACTACCAATAGCGTTCCCGTTTAGTGATTTCCACAGCGACTTGTATGTGTCCTTCAGCGACGATCCCAAGCCCTTTGGACCTCACCAACCCCAAACGGCCACCCTTTGTTTTATTGGCTACAGTCGGAAGAAGTACCCGAGTTCTCCCAACCGACACACGGCGTTTGGATGTTCCCTCGAACTTCGACCCAGTCCTGAACACCTCCAGATAGAGATACCTTGTGTTCCTTCTGAGCCTCATGCTGAATATCCTTCGCCATTGCGGGTCGGGGAGGCCCTCAACTACTCGGGTGGCAAACTCTGCACCGGTGGGGAGGCCCTCAACTACTGGGGTGGCAAACTCTGCACCGGTTTCTGTCCACCCAATGACCTGATACGTCCTCATTTCGGCATTAGGACCCATGTTGTCGGGGTCAAGGCCGTCAGCGTACTTGATTTCAACGTTGAGAATGACATCCTCTTGGTAATTGTCTGCTTCTGTTCTCTGCCGCTTTATGAGATCCGAGAGGAAAGAAGGAGCCATTGATCTGCAGGTTCAAGAATATAGGGTTAGATAGCGAAAGATAAAGAGGAGCTAGTTAGGAAGACGAAGAGAACTGAACGAACCGAAGCATTGCGTTTACTAAAGACGTAAGAGGTTTAGAACTCTTGAAAGTATTGAGTAAATGTATTTAAGAAGGAAAGTACTTCTTAAGAGGGTAAACGAAAATCCTTTGCCTTTTGGGTGTCTATCCATTGAGAAGTTTTTCAGTGCCGGGTGGGTATTGCCCATGTTGTACCTGTTCAGCAATCTCAGCCGTCCAAAACGCGATCCAACAGTTCGGAAGAGGAGAGATAAAAATAGGAGAGAGTGGCTGACTGAGAGGAGAGAGAAGGAATCAATCTCGGCCGTTCAAAACACTTTTGGACGGCCGAGATCGTGCTCGGCATGGCCACGTGGTACCCATTCGGTATCCAAAAAAATTTCCTATCCAGCCAAAATAAATACGTAACTAAGGAGGAAACTAATTCTTAAGAGGGTAATTGAAAATCCTTTCCTTTTGGGTCTATCCATCCAAAACAAATAAAGACGTGTTTTTGTATTTTCATCTATATTTATGTTAAAGCAACTATTCAATACACACCTGTTGAAGGTATATACCATATGTAGTTATTGTATGGTTTATATTGAGCCACATCATGATAGACTCGTAACATTTTTTAGTATCTTATAAGTTTTATATTAAGAACTCATCACTTTTCAAAGATATGATTAATAACATTCTCTTTGTGATTCATAATATTTTGGCGTCTCGTAAAATTTGTAAATAAAAAAAAAATCTTAACTTTTTATTCACAAAAGGTAATCGATTCGTAACATTTTTAGAGGTTTGTATTGTAGCATTTAAACTGTTCAAAATATAAAATAAAAAAAGAAAAGAAAAGAAAAATGTAGTATCTACCCAAGAAATCACGTTTTCAGAAATTAAAAGAAAACGAATACGCAAAAAACAATGTTGTATGACTCGTATCGTATTATTCCGGAGAAAATGGCTACAATACACACCCCTTATTTGGGTGTACCATATGCACTTATTGTATGGTCTAGATTGTGTCACCTTATCAGCAATCGTAATATTTTTTAGTTTTTCGTAACTTTTTAGCAATATGATTTGTAACATTTTCTATGATTCTTAACATTTTGGTGTGTCTTGTAACTTTTATAAAAAAAAATCGTAACTTTTATAGGGGTGTGTATGATGCACACCCAAATAAGGGGTGTGTGTGTTGTAGCCTTCTCCTATTCTAGATATCATATTTCTAGAATAGGAGTGTTGTAGGATGCCCCTGTAGTGCGGTGCGGCATCTGAGCCGTTGATCTTGGCAATCAAAGGCTCGGATTTTATCTTTGGCATTGGACGACTCAGATTTGTAAAAGTGCCGAGCTGAAATTAAGACCTTTGAAAATACATTCGACATTTCATACTATGGGGGCGTCCTATCGCACCCCGGATCCTTTATCTAACAAAATAAAATATAGTAAAATCTTTTTCGTTTGATATGCCAATCAAATATGTGTTCTGCTGATATTGTTGTTTGCTATGTGGGCCTCACAAAGCCTAACCCATGACTGCTAAACGACGCATCAGGTCGCATTGGGCTTAAATCAAGGTTATTTTGTAGGCCCTGGCTAAATGTGCTACCAAATTCAAGACTCCAGTGCCCACCAATTTATGTATGAATCAACACTAAATCAAGACAAATCAATTATGAACAAGATCTAAATCAACGTTTAAGCAATCGAACAGAATAGCAAGAAACGAATTCACTTTGAGTGGAGAGAGAGAGAGAGAGAGAGAGAGAGTGTTACCCCTTTCCCTTGGTTCTCATAGTACAGCCTTGCGACGACTCGGGGATGATGGTTCGGCTTTGTAGAGTAATAACGTGCCCTTTCTGAATTGTAATCTGTGATTTTAGGATTGGAGCGGTCGCTTTTTATATTAATAACCTATGGTGTTAGGGTTTTTGGATTGAAGAAAAGAGGGCCACTTGATATCACGGAGTAATTTACCGTCTTGTCTCTTCACTTCTTACGTGTCGTTTCTTTGATTGGATATGGTACGTTATGTGTATAACTAAAAATCACGGAGCAATTTACCGTCTGTCTCTTCAGTTCTTTTGTGGCTTTGCTCGATTGTATGTTTGAATATGGTAAATTAAGATACATCTCAAGGTAAGTTCCAATAATTTCCTAATGTGAAATAGGGGGGTGGATTGCACCCTTTTATTTGTTTAAGGATCACATATGGGCCTAAAATTGGTGTGAATTGTATAGCCTCTTCTTCTTTTCTTTTTTTCTCGTTATTGGGGATTTATATTCATTATATTAGAATTTATCGACGGCTGAGCATCAACTTGACTTTGGGTCAGAATAGTGTACCGATGGATATTGGGATCTCCTTCGGGGTCCGACACAAATGAACTTGTTCATTAGTTTTAAATAATTTATTGAATGGGCAAGTATAAAAATATTTAAAAAATCAATGAACGGATTGATTTATTTCTGTGAAACATTAGAATGCGCCAAAAAGTCGAGGTAACAACTAAAAAACCACAACTCAATTACTATTAACGTCTCACACACGTGGAACTGTGTGAGTCTCATGTGTATGTGGGAATTGGGGGGCCTGTAGTGAGTGAGCTATCTCAGCTGTCCGATCCGAGATCAACGGTTCGGATAAATTGGAGTTAAAGTTGGGGAGTGTTCCACTAAGGTAGTTTTTTTGAAGAAATTGGTTTTTTACGGTTTTTTATGTGATGTACTGTGAGAAAATGATATGTCTCGATTTTTTGAAAAAACAGTTTTTTGTTAGCGGAACACCCCTTTAATGTAAAAGTGTTTTTTAAAATGTAAGACAATCCGAATCGTTGATCTCGGATCGAATGACTGAGAGAGCGCACTATACGCATGTGTGAGATCACGCATTACAGGGCCCCCGTTCCATGTATGTGAGGGATTGTGGTTTTTTGTTGTGTATGTATCATTTATCAGAATGCGCTCCAGACAGTACCAATAATTTTTCTTTGCGCATGACTCTGCTCCTAAAAAAGCTGGGGGTCCACCGTCCACAGAATCCTGCGTCATATGATTGGTGTGGGCTATGAATATATATAATTGGTGGAATAAATCGAAGAAAAATAGGAAAGTGACGGATGAAAATACTGGGCAGTTTGGAGGCTTTGACCGTACAATGGTATACATTGCATGCCACTTGGTCTTTTACAAGTTGGCACTAGAAAGTTTACCGTGCTGTTCCAGAGCCGGCTCATAGATTTTGAAGGCATAAAACGAATTTATTAAACAAGATTCACTCTATATTTTGCATACAAAAATTGGTCAATAAAGAGTCTTTATAAAAATTTGGGCTAGCTCATGCAGTAAAGCTCTTGGATGTCTCACATTGCGTAATGGGATCGAGTCTCATTTTTCTCTCCCCATGTAATAGTTAAGGATTAACGAATGACTGAAAAAAGAAATGATTTGGACGGTGAAAATGACATAACTAAAAAGGCAGAAAGATTTCGAGAAAACGAGCGGAAATAAGATGGTACAAATTTGGTTGTTATCAACTTATCAGGGCTTTTCCAAAATAAATATGGAGTCTGTTGACGTAATCGCAATCGCAATCTACTTACTATTACTATAAGTATTTTTACGTGGCTTTCTAAATTTTTCCCTTTTTTTTTTTTTTAGCGTATGTGAAGAAATTTGGTAACTACCATACAAATAAAGCGGACAAAAGGATCATTCGGTTTTACACATTAATCTTGTATTATAGGAGTATAAGACTGCAAATTCTAGCTCAGTTGGTCATGTACTAGTACTTAGGAGCCAAGAGATTTTGCGTTCGAGCTTATGGAAAACCATTAGTATCCCCTTATAGTAATCTTACCTTAACTAAAAAATCAAAATCCTATCTAACAAAAATTATATCGGCTGGCAAAATGAAAACCTTATATGAAAGTTGGTAAATTTTCAACTTTGTATTGTGTATGTACCTCTGTACTATTATTTATTAGTTTCTCAAAATACTACACTTTGTGTGGATTGTATTATCTGGCACAATAAAATTATATTAATACGAAATCTAGATGACTATAGGCAAATAGGCTCGCCATAAAAGGTCTTATTTATTAGTTTCTCAAAATAGACACTTTGTGTGGATTGTATTATCTGGCACAATAAAATTATATTAATACGAAATCTGAACGACAGGCAAATGGATTCGCCATAATGACCTTTAATTATTTAACATAATAAGAAGATATTAATTCGAAATCTACACGACTATAGGCAAAAAGATTTTTCATAACGATGTAAATAAGATACCGAATTTGTCATAGACTCAGAGATTTTTTCCCTCATATTATCTCTTTATATTGAAGTATTTGCCAAAATTATGTGAACAAACTTTTTAATAATTACTAACAATTCAATTAGTAATTTTTTAAAAAACCTCTTGAAGTTCTTTTTTGCAGTGTAGGAGAATAAAGTTGGTAACAACCAAGTAGGTAAGGTTGGTGAAAGTTATTAAAATTCCTATTTGGTGAAGCACAAATTTATCTAGTGTGAAGAACTTTTTGATAACCTAGTGTGAAGAACTTGGTGAACTTTTCAATGCATTACCTTCTCATTATTTACCCTTTTTTCCCCTCTAAAAGCCTATATTTACTTCATCTTTTATTTATGGGAGGATACCATATAATAGCATATACTCATACTAGAAAGCTCTTTATTTTATATAAAAAAAATTACAGAAAAGCTCTTGGGCCTACCGTATAAGATGAATTTGTTTTAACATTATTTTCTTCTTTACTTTGGGCATCACATTTGACATTTCGTAACCATTAAACAAAAGAAATCAAATTTTTAGGGTTGACTAAATTTGATGCCATTAGATGATCCAAGATTCCTTGCAAAAATAAAACAAAATGGATTTTTTTTTTCAGAAATAATATAATGGATTATTTTTCTATCTTTATTCAAAAAAACAATTGCATTTGTTAGTTTTGCGTTGATTTTTTGTAGATTATTGGTTCGTAACGACGAAAAGAATCTAAAAGTAAAAATTTATTATAAAATATTAAAAAGTTCACTAAAGACAAAAATAATATAAATTTTAGTTTAGTTAATAATTTTTTACTCTTTAAATTCTTCTCATCAAGACGAACCCATAATTCACAAAACTTGATACAAAACTAAAAAATGCAATTTTTTTTTTAATAAAGAAAAAATAAACCATTTGGTTTATTTTTTCCCAAGCACCATTGCTTTCTCCCCTTTTCTTCATAATAAAATAGCCTCTTTTTTTTTCATTCGTCATTCCTAATCTATTACATGGGGAGGGGGGGGGGGGGAGGGGGGGGGGGAAATGAAACTCAATCCTGAGATGTAGTTTAGGGCATCAAAGAGCTCTACCGCATGAGCTAGCTACTAGGGCTAGCCTAGTCCCTAGGCCAAAGAGACCTGGGCCTAGGGCATTCCAAAAGGCTAATTTTTGGGGCACTTTAACATTTTTTTAAAATGGGCTAGACCATTGTGGTCCTAAACCATTGTGGTCCAATTTAAAAAAAAAAAAAACAAACAAAAACAAAAAGACTCAATATTAGTTACAAAAGGGCCTAAACCATTGTGGTCCAATTTGAAAAAAAAGGTCCAATATTAGTTACAAAAGGGCCTAAACCTAATCCTCTGTGTGTGTGTGTGTGTGTGTGTGTGTGTGTGTGTGTCGAAATCTGATCTTTATTCGTTAAAATTGGAACAATACTCTCACAGAGACAGTCAAGGCGACAGAGAGAAGAGGAAGAAGGGAATCTAAATTGCCATCCCGTCCATCGACCGCTCATCCCATCGCCGTTAGGTTTCCTCTTTCTCCTTCCTTAATTCTTCTTCCGTTCTTGTCCTTCCCTTGCCCTTGGCAATCGGCCCTCCTTCCCTCATTGTAGAATTCTGGTTTCGATGATGATGTGGTGATCATATTAAATTAAGTCCTACTCCCTCCGTCCCAATTTGTTGCGTCTGTTTCCTTTTTGGAACTTCTCAAGAAATTGTCTATATTTCATAATCTATAATATTTTTTACGATTTCGAAATCTTTGTTTTAAAAAATTAATTGAGATCTATCAAACAAGATCCATATTGACTATAAAAAACATTATAGATTGAAAGATATAGACGATTTTTTGAGACGTCTAAAAAAGGAAATAGACACAACAAATTGGGACGGAGGGAGTATTAAATAACACGAGAAGTCTATAATAGAACCCACTGACCCACTAGGGCAAATAGAATAATTAGAACTTTATATAGTGTTTTTGGCTTTTTCGTATTGTGATTGTTACTGGAATTTTTTTTTTTTTTTTAAGTGTTGTACTCTTTGGCCTTGTTTGATTCGCGAACTAAAAAAGGTGGGATTGATAATTCTGAGATTAATAGTCCTGGACTATTTGTACTGGTATTTATTTAGTCCTGAATCCTTCACAATCCCCTGTTTAATTCCCACAGGATTAATGTCGGTATATCCTATGTTTAGGCCAATCTCATGTTTGGTTCTCATAACTAAATTTTGGGATAATTTTCAAGACTATTTCTCTCTCTCCCTCTCCTCCCACAACCAAGGCAACTCACAAAGTTCATTACTAACAAGTTTTTGAAATCATTTTCATATTCAGGCAACACAAAATAATTTTCTGCACCCAAATTTCACATTCTAGGAACAATGAAAATGTACCTAGTTTGAAAAACTACAGTACGCCTCTTCAACCTATTACCATCTCCAACATTTGCTACTTTTCTCAACCGACGAAAAAAAAAATTAAAAACCAGAAACACCTCATTCTTCCATCGAATATTTAGATTAATTGAAAAGAAATTTAAAAAAAAGTAAGAAAGAAAGAAAGGGTTACATACGAAATAGATCTCAAAACCAACCAAATCAGAGTCACCGATCGACCTTCAATCAATATTATACATATATATACATAGTGAGAGAGTATAGATCGAGAGAACCCAAGATCAATACAGTAAAGATAGAGAAACCTACAATGACGACGGCGTCAATGGAGTTTGGACGATTAGGGTTCTAAGCCACCCATCCGCTTCATTTTCTCCAAAATCCATTTTTTCACCGAACTTTCAAATTTGAGTTAGATTGCTCTAGACCCAGGGTCGGCCCAGGCCCAAGGCCCACAAGGCCTGGGCCTAGGGCACTCCAAAAAGGGCTGATTTTTGGGGCACTCCAATATTTTTTACAAATGGTCTAGACTAAGACTCTTTTTTTACCCAAATAAAGGGTGAAAAAAACCCATTATTAGTTACAAAATAGCCCAAACCATTGTGGTCCAATCTAAAAAAAAAAAAGGCCCAAAGATAAGTTACAAAAAAAAAGGCCCTGTTGAATGTTTCCCGAAATTAAAATCTATATTGTATCCTAGTAAAGGTTTTTTTTTTTTTTTTAATTTGAAAAATGATTAGTTAATTGAAGGATGATTATGTGATTGATTAGTTAAAGAAAAATTAGAATGCTTCAATTTCTCTCAAAATCCGGAAAGAGAAAAAAAATTCATCTTCATAGTTGTGGGTTTATTGTTTCTTACTAATTTGACTTATGGATTTGTCATACGTCGAAGAGCTTTATACTCTTTGAACTTGTCTCAATGGATTCCATTTTTTTAGTGTAATAGTTACATTTTTTGACGCCATAATAATGGAATTTTCTTTGCCAATGAATTCATTTTTCGATGCCATGATAAAATGACTTGGTAGAAGTGGTGGATTATACAAGTGTAATTGATACTTTTGCTTCTAAAAACGCAACACGAGTAATATTTAAGTGATAATCGTGCGTTATATATGTATTTGGAGACTTTGTAGTTTGACTTTTTTTGTTATTATATAATGATTAGTAGAATTTTATAGTGTCTTAGCTTTGTCGTATTGTGATTGTTACTAGAAAAAACTTTTTTAAGTGTTATACTCTTAGAGCACATTTTTTAGGTCAGGCCTAGGGCACTCTAAACCCTTAGGCCAGCCCTGTCTAGACCTTTTGATTCTAAGTATAATGAACTCTATTTGCAGCCTAAAAGTAGCTTAGGGGATTAAGGATTAGCCCCCATCCAAAGGGATTCAAGAACTTGAACCAAAAATTGCTCTGTTTCGGCCAAACCCGTCTGGATGGAAAATCTAGGCTGTGTTTGGTTGATAATTTTGAGAAGAATATTTTGAAAAATATTTTGGAGATAGTGTTTGGATGAGTTTTTGGAAAAAGTAATAATTAGAGAGAAGTGTAATAATTGGAGAGAGATAGAGAGAGAAATGAGAATAATGATTGGAAAGAGGGGTATGAGTAGAGAGAGAAATGTGATTAATGATTGAAGAGATGAGAGATGAGAAAAGAATCTTTTTGGAAATTTTTTTGGAAATGTGAAGTGAACTAGATTCTCACCAGATTTTGAAATTTGCTTTGAAATTACAATTTGGCTCTTCTACTTGTAACCCCTTAATGTTTTGACTCTAGAACATACTTTTACTTGGTTACTTAACCCCACTATTTGTAAGATTACTTCTTAGAGCATCACTAGTGGTATACTCAAATATGGATACTCAAATATTGCCACGTCACATTTTGAGTATTCATTTAATGGGTTTATAAGTTTGAGTATCTACTCTTCTACAATAGTTCATTTGTGTCCATAATAAAAAAAAGTATTATTCACTCTATTTTTATTCATAAAATGGGTATAACTTTAAATTTGTTCATATATTTTTTTATAATATTATTACCATTTAAAAGATATTCACAATACGTTTAAAATGAGATCAATCTTGAACATATTTTGGTAAAGATTAAAAATTGATAATTTCAATTTTTGGGAGAAAGTGCAAAAAAATTGAGTTTTGAATTAAGTATTTGAAAAATGGAGAGAGAATGTTGTTACTTTTGATACGGTGTGGTCCCCAAAATTTGGTTATTGAGGTTTGGTTATTGAGAAAGATTGGTAATTTTGAGTATCCAAATGCCAAAAGTTGAGTATTTGTAACAAATGTTGTTAACTTTGAGTATTTATCCAAATACCATTGTAAGCCTCTTTTGTGTATCAAAATACTCATCTTTGAGTATTTTGTGTTTGAGTATACCACTAGTGATGCTCTTAACATGTTAAACGTCGTTTAGGAGTATAATACCCTCAAAAGGAAAGGAAAGGAAATGACTATAATGCCCTTAAACTTAAACATAAAAGTACTATAGTGTCCTTGGATATTTTATTAAGTAGGATTAGTATTATGTTTAATTATCATTAAAACATATTAAACTTTATTATTCCATTTAATGGCTCAGTCTAGGACATGACTATTTTACTCCTGGAAATGTTAAAATTGCCGTTTTGCCCTTAATAACTAATTAATTTGTAGAATCCACCCTTTACTTGTTAGAATTACCAAACTACTCTTGTTTTAAATAGAATTTTTTTAATATGGTTTTAAATTTTGGGTTTCAATTGTTAAATTATTTTGAAAAGAAATTGGTTTCAACCAATGAAAGAGCTTAGGAAATTAGTTTTCAATTCTTAGATTGTTTGCTTGAAATGGGTGATTGGGCTTGATATACACAAATACAAAACCAGTTTATTACATAAACAAAAATATATAGTTGCAGGCATAGAGATGAGGAAAAGAGAACACTTTGAGTGAGAGTTGAAGAAGAGACAAGGGTAATTTTGATATAGTAACAAATAAACTGTCTAAAATTAGTAGATTTTGTTAAATTTTTTACGGGAAGATGACAGAGGGGTATTTGTTCATTGTCAGATAAATAAGGGAGGTTAGTTACATTCATAAACTTCAAGGGAGATCTCTGCTTTTGTTAGAAAGCTCAGGGGAATTCAGTGAAATTTTCCCAATTTTAAGTGTACACGTCACGGTGAATGATCTAATCATAGAGAACAGGGGGTTTCGTGTGGGTGTGGAGAGAATATTTGGAGCGGGTGTGGTTTGGCTAAATTTAAAAAATTGTTTTTTCGATTTTTTTGGTTGTTTTCATTCAAAAAAAATTTGCATATGTTAATTTTGCGTCAAAATTTGTGATTTTGGATTTATCTCGTCGAGATGAATTCAAAAAGGATAAAATTATAGTCAAAAGTAATAGTTTTTTGAATAAAGTCGAAAATAAACCAAAATAAACTAGTTTTTTATATTATTTTGTCTTTATTCACAAAATTTTAAGTTTGACTAATAATTTTATACTTTTTAGATTCCTTTCATCGAGACAAGCTAACAAACTATAAAAAAATAGACCAAAAACTAACAAATACAAAAAAAAAAAAATTGAATAAAAAAAACAAAAAAAAAAAACCAAAAAAATCAGTGTTTTTAAATTAGCCGAAGAGGTGCCCCACCCTTACCAACGTCATTTGTTTTCTCCGACGGAACACCCGACGAAGACTTTTAACTGATGATAGCGAACGGAACGCAAATCAACATTTTCTGTACTTTTACATAATTAAGTTCAATACGGCCAAACTGAAAGATAGTTCTCCCCCATTTTCTCTCTCTAAAACTAGAATTAGATCTCGTTTTCCCGGGGGAGAAAAAATATGTCGGACGCTTTGATCAACGGCCTCGCCGGCGCCGGTGGAGGAATCATCGCTCAGCTCATCACTTATCCCCTCCAAACTGTACAATCTCTCCCTCTCTATACTTTATAGCTTGTGTATGTGAGTCTATGATGTCATTTGTATATATGTATATTTTGGTGATCTAGGTAAATACGAGGCAACAAACGGAAAGAGATTTGAAGAAAGAGAGGAGGAAACTTGGGACTGTAGAACAAATGTTTCAGGTTATTTTTGTTCTGATCGCAACTGATGCTAAAATCTTGTTTATTTTTTTTGTTCAAATTGTATCTATTTCTGTTTTTTTTTTCTCCTGAATTAGTGGATGATTAAATTGATAATCAACAGGTTGTTACGCAAGAGGGATGGACTCGGTTATACGGAGGCTTAAAGCCGTCGCTGGTTGGTACGGCTGCGTCTCAGGTGAGCTCATTTTAGCTCTGCTTCGCGATCTCTGCTATTGTGCGCCCTGCGTTATTGTTCTTTTTCAACTGTTTGTAGTGTTCAATTATTTCTAGGTAATGATCAAGAAACCTGTTTCTAGTTTACTATGCCGTTTGGCATTCCATTTCTCTTGAAAATAAAGGAAAAAGAAAGTGCCGTGTTGATCTAATTAGAACAGGTTATGCTCTGGTGAGTTGCCAATAAACTGACAACAAAATATAATAATAAGAGAGGGAATTTTGCTTCAAATTGACGGTGATAATGGTGTAAAATTTTTTAGTTTAATTGGTAAAATCTTTTTGCTGTGATGCTAATTTCCTGGGTTGAGAGGATTATGGAAAGGGAGCCTTGTGAACACACAAAAAAAAAGAGGTTGTAATAGAGGAAGGTAGCTAGGTAGGTGAAGTTCAATATTAGTGTAATTTATTTGTTTGCATTGTGATCAAACGTTAATTAGTCAAAAGTTAATGCAACACTTTTGGATGGGTAGGTGGAGGGTGCAAGCTTAACTAGCTAATGACTAAACTCTTTAAGTGTGAGTAGCATGCGGTCCCATGGTGGTGAAAGGTGTGCCACTGTTGGTGCACACATTGCATGACGCGTTATCTCCCATATATATTTTAGTGTAGAACTATATTACGTATGATGTTGTTTATTTGTTTTAGCAAAAAGGGTGAGTGACATTTGTGAGTATGATGCCACTTGCCCTTGCATTTGGTTCTCTCTAGGGTCGAGACATGAAATGTACAAGTGTAACATCACCTTCTCCATTTGAAAACAATAGTTAGTCTATTGATACTTTGATGTCTGTCAGATTTAAGAACGGATTGCTGGTTTCCTGGGTTGAGACTTGAGAGGATCATGGGAAGGGGACGTTGTTTTGTGATAAAAAAGAAAAAAGGAAAATGGTTGTAATAGAGGAAGGTAGCCAGGTTGGTGAATTTAAGTATTATTGTAATTTATTTGTTCGTCTTGTGATGAAAAGTTAATTATTCAAAACTTAATGCAGCACTTTTGGATGGGTAGGTGGAAGGCAGTGGCAGAACTGGGATTTGAGGTTGGGGGTTGCACAAAAAAGATCAGTACACTAAATACCAGAAAAAGGTTCAAAGTGTCCTAACATTAACCATAATATGATATTCTAAATAATACATATTTGCATAGGTTAATCATCCATTAACATATAACGAAAATAGTTTAAACTTTTATCAAAATAAAACCCAGCCTTCTTTGAAATTTCAGAAATCATTAAAGATTGATTCTAAAATACTTCCAAAAACCAATATAAAAAATATTGAAATCGTGGAGTGTGGACATGAGGGCATGGGTCAATAAACAAAAATTTGGGCAAAATAATAAACAATTTTCTTGGACTTCGAGCAAAGTCATCAATCTCATACCGGTCAATGTACCTTTTTAGTTACCGGTATCGGAGTGTTCTGGTGTACCATTTCGAATTTATCGATATTACTTATATTTTTATCAAAAAATCACAATATAAATGTAATAAAACTATAGCCGGTATAAAGCTATGTATTACACATACATATTTGTGACATTTACATTTTGATCTTTGGAGATAAGCTACTGCTATTCCTATTAGTTAAAGCTGAACTAGAAAATTATAAAATGGGACACCTAGCTCATGTTCTACCCAAGTAAAAGTCACCTTTGTTACAGACTTAAAAAAACATGTTTTCCAGAGTTATATCCTGAACATCCATGTGGTCATACAATAACCTAAGGATTTGATCTGGAGTAAACACACAAGAAATGACTGTTGGGTGAGGTGAAGAGACAGAAAGAGAGAGAATAGTCTTTGCTGCACTTCTCCAGCGAGTTTAATCACAATGCTGCTACTCCAGTGACTCATTCTGCTCAACTTTTTTTTACACATAGATGAGTAACCCGCCTCATTTCTCTTGCTTTCCTCTTGTTTTCTGCGATTCAAAAAAACTGGGGTTGTCACCGAGAAGAGGGTTTGGCTTTGTTTCTTTGCTTGAGAACTACTGATTTATTATTATTTTTTTTGGAAATAAATAAAAAATAAAAATAAAATAAAATAAAATAATATAATATAATATAATATAATAATAATAATAAATAAAAATGTTACGCCCCTGTTGGAGGGTGCAACCTTAACTATCTCTAAAAACCAAACTCCCGTAGTGTGAGTAGCATGTGGTCCCATGGCGGTGGAAGGTGTGCCATTGTTGTTGCATTTTTGCATTCATTGCATGATGGGTTATCTCCAGTATATATTTAGTATTATATTACTTGTGATCATGTTTTATTTGTTTTGACAAAATGGGTGACTGTAGAATCACATTTGTGAGTATAATGTCGCTTGCCCTTGAATTTGGTTCACTCTAGGGTCTAGACATATGAAATGTACATGTGTAACATCACCTTCTCCATTCGAAAACAATAGTTAGTCTATTGATACTTAGATGTCGTCAAATGACTCAAATTTAAGGACATAATGGCTGGAACTCTATCATACTTTTCACGTATTTCCTTAGGTCAAGCTTCTTTATCTTCTGTTTAAGCTTCTTGCTTTGGGGCTTTCTTCATGTGCTTGCTTTGTGCAAGTATTGCTCACAGACTCGCAATCGTAAATACTGGTGGGCATTGGTATTTGGCTGAGATAATGGGTCTAGACATATGAAATGGCTCATTCTGCTGTCTTTCTTTGAGACAGGTCCAAGCAACAATAAGAATCAACAAAATGGAGCAATGTTTAGATGTAAAATTTATTTGATTGAAGGCTGTCTACTAAAATGTTCGAGAAGTTGAGAGATTTATATATTTTCTCACAAGTACCACATAAGAACAAAAAAAATCATCCTGCGTAACTTAATTCGCTACATTTTTCCAGATGGATTAAAACCCGGAGGAGTTGCTCGATTTTTCCAGATTACAGAAGCAAATCTCTTTTATGTATTCAGTGTGAATATTATTTGCTTACTTACATTCCGATTTCTTATACCATCGCAATTTTTATGTGACAGGGTGTTTACTATTATTTCTATCAAATATTCAGGAACAAGGCTGAATTTGCTGCACTTGAACATAAAAAGCAAGGGATCGGTGATGGATCAGTGGGGATGTTCTCATCACTCATGGTTGCTGCTTTATCTGGGTGATTAACTTAGTTTTTTGTGGAATCCTGAGTTTGTTATCTGTTTTTGAACCTATGAGACTAGGCACAGCTCATTTAGTTCTCTGCTTCAATTGACATTCATGGGTCTACTATTCTTAGTCAGGTAGCGATATTATGTACTTCTTAATTGAGGTTAATTGGCTAGCTCAACTCAGGCCAGCTTCAGCATTAATGTGGTTTTCTGGTTCATTACATTCATTATGTTGTTTTTGACTTTTTATGTGCTACCTCATTCTCTTTTGGAGTCTTCTATTGAAAAGTGTTTCGTGTTTTGACTGTCCCAAGTTGTTTTTGACTTTTTATGTGCTACCTCATTCTCTTTTGGAGTCTTCTATTGAAAAGTGTTTCGTGTTTTGTCACCAAGGCATCTGTTAGGTTTTTATCCCCATACATTTTCATTCACTGGTAGTTATTGATCTGGTTCATTAACAATGCATTCCATTTCCTATGCTTTCTTACATGGATACATGTGATGTTATTTGTTTTTTAGATTCACTGCATATGTTGTTTGATTGAAAAATGCTGCACTTAACAGTATTTATTGTTCCATTTCGCCCCAAAGAAAACTTGGCATTGATGAATAGGCATGATTTATTTTTTACTCCCTTATCTTTTCTCGGATGGGATATTTCTATTCAGCGCACCTCCCATTTCAGATTTTGATGTTCCCTGCCTGCACCTTTGCAATCTGCCTGTAAGAGTTTAGTCAACCAAGAAAAAATACTGTATTTTGTAGCTTTATAGTTTTCATGGAACCTGATTCAATACTTTCCCATAAAAGGAAGTAAGGTAATGAGCACAAAAATTGAATAGTCTCTAAGCTTGTCCACTCGGATGCCTTCCAGCTTTGATTTGGGGGCATGGTTCCACGACATAATGTCCCTTGAGTTCCCCGATTTTTTGAGGTATAGCAGGGCTTCTATTTCAGCAGTAAAACTTTCATAGAACAGCATTTTTGTGCATATATATATATATATATATATATATATATATATATATATATATATATATATATATATATATATTTGTGAAAGGTTAGGTCTGTCTCCAGTCCTCTCTCGCATATTCTCACGGATTGGGGATTACATGGTACTGCTATTGTTCATATGTATGCCGGTGAGTCTATTTTCAGTAATTGTTTGACCTTTTTCCTTTCTGTAGGTGCATAAATGTACTGCTGACTAATCCGATATGGTTAGTTGTTACACGCATGCAGGTAAATAGCAGGTTATCCTTTGCCAAGAGTCTTTGATGCTAAAAAAACAAGAAAGTGGCACTTATCATAATCCTATTCTAGTTGGTGTTAAACTTTATGATTTCAATGGCATCAATATAGGTTAGAGAAACGTGGGCCAGTGGTTTAATTATTGCCTGATTTAGATCCTCTAAAATCTCCATTGCCCATTTTTGTTAGCAACAAAAATTGTATTTTGTTGTTTGGGTGGATATTCTGATTCTTTTGTTGGTATCAGGCCCAATTACGGAGGGCTCAAAATAGTGAATTGGAATTTCTGAAAAATCCTCATGTATTCATTTTGATGTTGTCTTGTGGGTATATGTCATGAATTATCCTTTCAAAAGATTCTTCATAGACTGGAGTTTTTTTTAGTGATTTTTAATGTTGGTTGTGAACTTCTGATAAAGCTTGGTCACTTGATGAGTTCCTTTTGCAAGAATATTGCACTTTTGTGTAACTTGTAGCCTTCGAATAGGTCTTCAGCTAGACTGTAGTTTGAATCCTGATTCATTTAGGCCCGCTCTCACCTTACCAATCAGAGAAAAATAGATGCCCCAGTTTAAGAGTTGGATATTTTTTATTCCTGTGAATGCCTCTAACAAAAAGAGACTAACTGTCATATATCTGGTTTTCATGAAGTCCTGTGATTGTAATGTTATTGAGGAAGGATGGTTGATAAAAACAATGGCGTTAATTTACATATGGGTTTCTTTAATTTATTTTTGATTCCTGTGATTGTAATGTTATTGTCTTTGGATATTCATTTTTATTCATAAGAGATTACAATAAATTAATAGCACAATGACAAGAGGTGAGAGTGTTTTCACCATACAAAGACGTCTTACTAAAAATAAGATAAAATTAAATAGAATTCACCAGAAAAATATTTCAGGGCATAAAACATATTGAATTATAGATCCAACTTTAAAAGCACTGTCTCTCAAAGACGCAGATACCCTTCATCTTTGACCCCAAAACTTATAATCAATTCGCTCTTTATATGGAAAAATAAAAGGAACGTACCTGCATTTGCCTCGGCTGGATGGGTGAACACTTTGAGAGAGAGGGAGAGAGAGAGAGCTCAATTATTGCACTATTGTTCGGATTATTGCCTCTTACTATTCAAATCCACTTTGTAGGTTAGCAGGTTCTAAAACCCTTGATGTCTATGTTGGTTTACAATTTTAATCTGGCATCTCTTTACCTGAGTTTTGAATTTCCAAGTTCTCACTGATGCAACCACACTAACTCTTTGAAATCCATCTTTGTCATTCAGACTCATTCAAAGAAATCCCAAGCTAGTCAGACTCAATCTATTAGCTCAGATGAAGCAGTTCCTGCTGCACTGGAGCTGCCTCCATATGGAACTATCGACGTGGTATGGAATGTGGTCCTTTGCCTTCTTCTGATACAACATGGATATTTCAATGAAGCGTTTAAAGAATACCCTGTATTAGCTGTGCTTGGAAAATTGAGTTTGTTTATACATAAGCACTTGGTGCTCACTCCATGTACTGCCAGATGCGAGCTATCTTTTGTAACTACTAACTAGTAATCACTTGAGCAAGTCATCTAACGTCTAAATCCTTATTCGTCGAAGATGTTTGTTAGGGACTTTCATAATTATGACTGGCTGAACAATAGTATATTTTCCATTTTATCTTGTGTATTGTTAATTGTTATCATCCTGTATACCTTGTCTTAAACTTGGAACATGTACCATCTGCAGATTCAAGAAGTTTATGGTGAAGCTGGAGTATTGGGATTTTGGAAAGGTGTTCTGCCGACGTTGATCATGGTATGAGAAAACTTAAAAAGTGACTCCAAGATGTGCCAATGGATGCTCGCTGATTGTTCTCACTGTCCTTTACAGGTGAGCAATCCCTCCATCCAGTTCATGCTGTATGAAACCCTGTTAAAGAAGCTGAGGCAAAGACGTGCTTCGATTACGAAGGATAAAAACGGTGTCACTGCTCTGGAGGTAAGTTCATGCTTTGGATTCTGCATGTTCAACCATTATAGTTTTACTGTTTCTAGAGAATTCCCTTATTTGTTTGACATATGGCCTACCATTAGGCTCTTGCTTCCTTCACCCATTGTCTATTACAGCTATAGGTACTGAACAGTTTGCTTATTACTTCGCTAGATTTTTCTGCTTGGAGCTTTGGCAAAACTTGGAGCCACCGTTGTAACATATCCCCTTCTGGTTGTGAAGGTAAGTTATAAGTGACGCATGCGGGTGAAAAACTGGTTTGGAAGCTTGTATTTCGAATGATTTTGCTTTGTTTCATGGCAATAAAACTCTTAGGAAACTTGATTTCGGTGGGCGTTCCATGTTGGGAGTAGAATTGATTGAAGTCTTCTGTTTTGACTAAGTTATAAGTGTGCCCGTGGCATCGCTTCTTTTCTATTCACTTCTGACCTGACCTGACCTGACCTGACCTGACCTGACCTTTTTTTGTATCATTTGTTTGAGTGTGTGGTTTGTGTATATTGTTTTTTTATTTCTGCTGCATGTACGTCATATGATAGAGGTTGGATCTACTGATCGAATTCTACCTGAAACAAACCAAGTGCTGTCAGCAGCTGTTTTAGTGTTTTGACACCTACCTGGAGTAGCTCCACCTACGAGATTGAAGTTCAATGATTAGATTCCAAAAGAGCATCGGCTAAGATAAACTGGCTTAATAAATACATTCAACTTTAGAAGCTGCTCAGGACGTTCAGTTATTTGGTTTTCCTAATAGTGAATTAGCTGAGATATGTGATAATTGATATCACCGGCACAGGTTTGGGGGGTCATTTTATTATTATAGCATATATGCAACTCGAAGCCATTTCAATCCTTCAAACTCGAAGCCATTTGAACCTTTGAAGGATTAACGTGAATTTTATTTGATTTCATATTTCTTGACAGTTTTATTTCATGATATTTTTATGTGTATATTTGAAAATAATATCGGCTGGGAAGTACAGCTATTTTCTGCTTTTAGGTTTTACGTGGAATAACGGAAACATATTGCCAAGGGAGGCTAATAGAAACGAGAAGAGTTAACAGGGATGACATCTTCATTTTTTCAGCTGATTTGTTTTCTTTGTCTGCAGGCAAGACTTCAAGCAAAGCAAGTTACTGGTGGAGACAAGAGGCATCATTATAAAGGTTTGTATTGCTTTTATCTCCCACAATAGCAGGGCATTTCATAAGCCTCGATCTCGACCATATTTTTTTTGTAGGACTTGGTGGTCCGTGGTCCATAAGCTTTCTATGGAAAGATTATTTTGGCTTGCATCTCTCAGTTTCTCCTTGTGTGTGCATGGTAGCATGCTTTTGAAACTCATCATTTCTGGACTTTAATGCGAATTAGCTAAAACTGAGTTTTGATGCAGCTAAATTAAAAGTACCTAACTTTGCCCCTCATTTTTTCCCTTAAATTTGTGAAAATTTTATCAGTGCTGTAATGTAAATTCCTGCATTACAGGCACTTTAGATGCTATCACAAAGATGATACGCTACGAAGGGTTCAACGGATTTTACAAAGGGATGAGTACGAAAATCGTACAAAGTGTTCTCGCAGCTGCTGTCTTGTTCATGGTGAAGGAAGAACTCGTCAGAGGCACGCGTTGGTTATTAACTAAGAATTCCGTCAATACCCCAAGATCAAAACTATCATAATTGAAACTCTCTCTCCTCTTTCCGTGTTTTCTTGTTCGGCAATCATAGTGGTTGACCTTCAGTCTGAAGGGCATTTAGGATGAAGTAGCTGCTCAAGCAGGATTTGTAGCGTGTGGTAAATGGCATGCCATTGGACGATATTAGGGGAAATAAAATGATTGGGGCAAAATGTTGTAATTCTAACATCATCTGTTTCACGCCGAGCTCAGTAACTGGGCTTACAAACAAGCGGGGTATTAAATTGATTGAATGTTGATCAATGATTACTAGTATGACATTGAATTGATCGTGGATTAATTAGCAATATATACATTTCATATCAAGGAAATATGTTTCTGCCTTATGTAATGGTATACTTTGGGATATTTCATACCGGAACTGCCATTTTGTTGGGTTCTATTTTACTTGTACGATCATTACACTTCTCTTTTACTTGTAAGATCAATACACACGCTGTTCCAAAATAAAAAAATCAATACACCTTTGTCTTTTTGCTAAGGAAAGGGACCAGGCATGGCGACATGCTGTTGGATATGATCATAGGGTCTCCAAACCCGTAGTTGGTTTCCTATAATAAACCGAAACCACACACTACCTCACTTGGAGCCAAAGCGATCCGGCATGGGGAATTTGAGGGGTGTAAAGACTTGAATCGTGAGACCACCTCCCTAGAGTTCTACCTCACTTGGAGCCAAAGCGATCCGCCATGGGGAATTTGAGGGGTGTAAAGACCTGAATCGTGAGACCACCTCCCTAGAGTTTAAGGGAGCATCGACGGTTAGATATGCCTTGAACCCGCGGCCTCTTATCCCACCAGCCCACCACCCCTTACTCTGGAGTTATCATTCTTCCCTCGATCTATCCCGACAGGATAGTATACAACTTGAACAAAGTCTATAAAGTGGACCTCTTCAAAGTCCAATTAATCACAATTGCAGTTTTGTTCACCCTTTTTGCAATACACTTTCTGGTAAAAATAACGTTACTTTTTGGTGGAATGACATTACTTTTTGGTGGGAGCTATACCCTTTTATAATCATTGAAAAAGACGGTTTTGTTCACTTTTTTTTTTTTTTTGAGGGTGAACAAAATTAAATTCATGAATAACGGGCCGCAGTTTATTACTCATTCATCAAAAGGGCCCACACAAAGCCCCTATAGCTGCAACGAGATTTGATACTATAAGCCCACACATAGATTCGGGTGTTCGACGCTTCACTCAGACTTGACTCGTCATCATCTCTCCATTCGATCGCAATCGATCGCCCAACGGTTTCAGACAAACACTAGAAATTACTTCCGAGATGCAAGAGAAGACGGCAGACATGGCTACTAAAAACCCTAAAAGGGCGAACCTGTTGGATCATCACTCCATCAAACACCTCCTCGACGAATCTGTCAATGAGGTAAAAACCATGCACTTGCGTATCAGATTGTGCAGTGATTCGTTAATTTATGAGGAGGTTTTTGATACTGACGTGTGTTTTTGTTCGTAGATCGTTAAAGGACGTGGATACGTTGAAGATGTGAGGATTAGTAACATCAGGTTGTTTTTGGGAACGACCATCATCATCATTGCTCTCGTCGCTCAGTTTTACCCGAAGAAGTTTCCTGAGAGCCGGAATTTTCTGATCGGCTGCATCTTATTATATCCTTTTTCCTGTTTGGATGCTGTGAATAAGGGTAGAAAAATGTAGAAAATGAAAAATTCTGAATTGAGCAGTTTCTTGTCTTCTTTGTGTTACCAGAAATGTTTTTGGTAAAGCTCCAACTGAAAATTCACGCTGTTGAGCCAATTAATCTTTAGGCTCCAATGAGCAGGTTTTTGGCTTTCCAACATTAGGGAACTAAAAATTTCAAAACTTATGGCTTGAGCATCCTAATTGGGTATGCATGAGATGTTTTGTTTCAAAATGATAGTATTGTTTCACAATGTGTTGTATCTTTGACTCTGGCAAGTATATTATATTCAGTGGAATATTGCAGCTGATCATCTACAGAAAAGAAAAGAACGCAATCTTGTTCACCTATCCTCCACCTGTAAGTTTTATTTGGCTTTCGGATGATAATTTCGTTAGACCACCTGTGGAGAGATTCTGTTTAAAGCTTCTCTCTACGTGTCCAACAAATTGCATTAGAATTTGGTATCAAAAATCATTAGAACTTACTTGGCTGCTCAAACAAGTTGCATTAGGAAATTGGGATCAGAACCCATGAGAGAACTTATTGGTTGTTTAAAATTGTAGTATCTTAAGAAACTAGATGGGCAAGTCTAAACCTTGTGTTTTTTATATGTAATTTACATCTTTTTATGAAAGTTTTCACGTCAGTGTGCATCACTTTCTTCTTTCCGTCTTTCACTTCCGCGACATCAGTGATGGTAAAATGCACAGTTCTTGCAAGTTGTTGCTAGATTTTCTGGATAGAATAGTTGCATTCATGAGTGTGGAGGAAAAAGCATCTCAAGTTCTCTACTTCAGAAATGGGGTTGTGATAATAGATTTTTGCAGCAATGGTTTTACCACTTCCACAACTAGTAGTTAATATTCTCAATGGCTGATTACAAAGTTGCTAACATGACAGTGCTGTTCTAGGAACCCCCAATCTTGATGAATGTGTGAGGATGCACTTTGTGTAGAAGAAATGGCATGGCTAATAAAAAGGATGGAAATTTCATATTCGATTTTTACCAAGATTATCTTTGGCTAAAGCAATTGATAAGAGATTTAATGACTCACAGTAGCGTGTACGGTACCTCCTGGTCAGTCGCTATAGAAGGCAACATTGGCTGGTGCCAAACGAGCTACCGTAGGAGTGCTAATAGGATTTTTGTTCCTTAATTTTAAGTTCCGAACTTCCGAGAATGGTTCGTACCATCTTGCAGCTTTCGATGGTAGGGATGAAACACCTGCAAAAGTCCTGATGCAGTTATACTCATTGATTATTACATCGGACTTTATTTTCTAGCTTTTGTGCTCCACAAATTGAATCTCCTTGAAGAACGGCTCATTGTCAACCCCCCCCCCCCCCCCCCCCCCCCCCCCCCCCCCCCCCCCCCCGCGCTAAAATGAGGAGCTACTCTGATCCCATCTTGTAGGTACATCTTCAATTTTGATTGGCTCCAACAAGTAACAACCCGTAAGTCACATGTGTAGGGTACGGAAAGGCATTGGTAGTGAGAGTTGAACACACAAGACCTTGGGTTCACGGTCGGTCTTCCTTACAATCTTAAGCCGTTGGGCTACCCTTGTGGGTGAAAGGCTCATTCTTCTTTTGGTAAGACTCTTTAAATTTTTAACTGATGACTTGATTGAGGTGGCTTTATGATTGCCACTTATTTATCTATTCAAATCCTTAGCACAGAGGAAGCTAAAAGATAGGGATAAGCACCAGCACCCCTTCAACCCACAAGGATAAATGCCATTAACGCAGTGGAAAGTAGAACACCTAACATCCGCATTCTAGAATACATCCAGTTGACTGGAGTAAATCCCATTGACCTTAGATTAACTGCTCCATCTTGAATTATCTTGTCGCTCTTGTAGACAGTATTTAAACTATTGTACCAGTATTTTCATTGGCCTTAGATCTTAGGATTTGTTTGTGAGATTCTATTCTCCATTTCTCAGGGATCATTTAACAGCACTGGGTTGGTGGTCTCCTCCAAGCTGCCAAGGTTCTCTGATAAGTACAATCTTATCATAGCAAGTGCAGATCCTGAATCCATTTCTGCAAAGCCACCTGTGGAATTTACCAAGAGTGTCATGCAATGGTCTCTCTCTCTCTCTCTCTCTCTCTCTCTCTCTCTCTCTCATGAAGTGTATTGCTTGTCTAGATTCATATTGATATCCTTTGCCACTATCTCTAAAACATCATGTTGGTGCAGGTTTACCAAGGATGGTGTTTTGGTGGAGGGCCTTTTCTTGAAAGATGTGGAGGGGCTAATAAGTGATCATACAAAAGAATCTAAAAAGAGCAAGTGAACTCGAGCTTCAGACCTCCTTTGGTATGAGCTTTAGTATCTTACTGAACATAGATGGTGTTTAGAATTCTCGTGGTGTTGCTGGGTATGTTTTTGAACTTTAACTGTGGAATCAACAATTGATCTACCAATATGCAAGGGGACTTTACATCTTGAATGAAACTTTGGAGTTTGGAGCGGTAATGGGAGTGGTATCAACTTTTGGCCTTGTTTGTTAGGGAGGATATGGGGTGGGATGGGATTTGGATTTGGACGTGGGTCCCAAAATCCATTGTTTGGTAACATTATTTGGGATGGGATTTGGATCTGGATGGGATTTAATATCCCCATCCGTACGGGATATAAAATCCCATGGGTGGGTGGGATTTGGATGAGATTTGAAGTTTTTAGTGCAAAAAACCGGATATCCCGAGCACTATCCCGTCGAACACAAACACCGGATATGAATTTTTCTCATCCATTGATATCCTGAGCAATATCTCAAGGATTTCATATCCCACTCATATCCCATGGGATTTTATATCCCATCCATTTATCTCCGGCCAAACAAACGAGGCCTTTATGCTATTGATTTATGCGGACGTCTTTTTGAACTGGGTTAGAATTGTTGAAACTTGGACGTGATAGTCTGATCTCCTCCCGGATCTGTCGCGGGTTTGGAGTTCCTATGATCACACAAGGAGGTTAGCTACGTTTGTCGCCCCCTCCACCTTTTTGTTAGCCCAAAATAAAACTATAATGGAATGGAATGGAACAACTAACTAGACAGAATCCGCAAGACATGATCTAAATAATTTGTGTGGTATTATGTTTCCCATGTATTTATGACAATTTACTTGATGAATGTGTCGAGCTTGGTGGGCAATCCTTCTTTTATGTCAAAGGTCCTTCTATTGTCAGTCCTGTTTGTGTCGAGCTTGGTGGGCAATACGCTGAAAATAAGGCAAGAAGAAGGGGAAAAAAACACACACACACCCACTATAGTGTACTTTTTTCACTTTTCTATACACTTCTACAATTTTTATTCACTTTTCACACATTTCGATGCACTTTTTAAACCTTAACGTCATGCCAGTGGGCTAATTTTAGAATTTTTCTTAAGTCTTGGTATGTCTTTCCATTATTTGCATTAGAGCAATCCTTTGCCGGGTAGAAGATCTAAGGGCTTGTTTGATTATCATTGCTCATTGCTTATTTTGTGTCTGAATTTATACTTGATTCAGCCACAAAGGAGTTTATGTGAATTTCTTGCTATCAACAGTCTACTATTTTTTCTTTTTTCTTTTTTTAATCACCGTTATAGGTGGTGGATAATAAATATAGTACAAACGAATTATTATTTTAAAACACATTTCACTGGATATTAGTACACTTCCAGTAGGGCTGCACACGGGTTGGGTTTTATGGGGTTCAGGTCTTGTTCGACCCGACCGAACTCTAACAAACCCAGAACACCACTCGACTCCGATCGATTATGGTGTCATGTTCCGACCAATTATGAGTTCGAGTCAGATGACGAGTTGGTTGGGTTCACCAAACCTTGGGGAGAGAAGGGAGTGAGAACGTAGAAATGGCCAAATGTGTAAAATTATTGGATCAAATCTAGCAAATGAAATAACTCCGGGTATAGACTATAGATCGCGCAGAGAGAGAGATAGAGAGAGAGACAGGGAGACCTTGGTACAGAACTATAGATCTAGAAATCTTAAAAATCTGTCACTGTTAGTGTGTTTGAAGTGCAAGAGAGGGAGTCAGAGACTCTAAACGAGAGAATTGCAACTAGAAGGGCCTCTAAGAAAGAGCCCACCATTCAGCCGTCAACGGTGGCGCCGGTGAGCCCACCTTCCAGTGACGACTCAGTGGCCCAGCCCACCATTTTATGCATAGAGAGAGAGAGAGAGAGAGAGAGAGAGAGAGATGACTTCTGATTCTGAGAGTGAGATGGGATATGGTGGTTGGCGATTTGGGGACAGGAGAGGAGGATTTTACAGAGAATAGCAATAGTAGCAATGTTGCATTTTTTGATTTTTTTAGGGTTGTATATTCAATCGGGTCAGCTCACCTCGGGTGAAACATTTAAGATCCGACACTCGACTGGTTAGTTTAAAATTTGAGTTTTATGGACCCGATTATGACCAAATGCACCTATGTGAACCGTCTATTACCATCCTTTTCGGTTTGGGGCGAGTCGTCGGGCGGGTCTAACCAGCGAACAACCCTAACTTCCATGGATATTATAATATGTTTCTTGGATATCAATACAATTTTACACCTCATCCATTGTTCCTGAAGGCCATGGTCAACAATTTTTCATAAAACACGTTAGCAATGAAGAATAACGGGTCCTAAATGAATGGTTTCTTTTTTTTTAAATATATATATATATATATATATATATATATATATATATATATATATATATATATATATATATATATATACGCCACCGATCCAGTCAAGGATCCCGGAAATCCCGGATTGAAGCCTTTTTCGGTGTTTTGATGCTTTTAAAAATTGTTTTTGGGAAATCCGAGCCGTCCAATGTGTTCAAAAGGTGTTTTCCAAGGTCCATGCGGGAAATCTTCAAAAAAAAATACCGGGAAGGGCTTGATCCAAGCAGTTTTTCACAAAAATTGTACATTTACAGTTTTGCGAAAAACTGCTTGGATCAAGCCCTTCCCGGTACTTTTTTTTGAAGATTTCCCGCGTGGACCTTGGAAAACACCTTTTGAACACATTGGACGGTTTGGATCGTCAAAAAAATATCGGGAAGGTGGAGTCCCGGATTCGGGACTCCCGGACTGGATAGTTACTCTATATATATATATATATATATTTCGATCTGCTAAATGAATGAATTTAATGACATGAATGTGTATGGTTGTTTTTTTAGTCGCAAAATCCTCCAAAATGTACTCTCAATTCACTATCAAACAAGCACATTATGTGATTTAGAATGTAACAAACGTGTAACGCGCCCTAAGGGATAGATTAGGTGCTAATCATTCAATTAAATCCCTAAGCTCCTAATTTGTCTTAATCATTCTGACAAAGCACATTATGTGACTTAGAATGTAACACGTGTCACGCGCCTTAAGAAGGCTGACTAATTCCTCGATAGGTTAGGTGCTAGTCCTTCAACTAAAGCTCTAAGCTCCTAACTTATCTTAATCATTCCCCAAGCGCCTTGCAATTACTATTTTCGAGCAATTCTAGAAACCTAAAAAAAATTCTAGAGAGAGAGAGAGAGACATACTTAGGTATAGAACTATAGATCTAGAATTCTTAAAAATCTGTCAGTATCAGTGTTTGAAGTGCAAAAGAGAGAGTCAGGGACTCTGAACTGAATTGAAACTAGAAGGGTCTCTGAGGGAGAGCCCACCGTCCAGCCGTCAATAGTGGTGCAGGTGAGCCCACCTTCCAATGACGATCCGGCGGCCCAGCCCACCATTTTAGAGAGAGAGAGATGACTTATGATTCTGAGAATGAAATGAGATATGGTGGATGGTGATTTGGGGACGTGAGAGGAGGATTTTACAAAGAAAGGCAGTAGTAGCAATGTTGCATATTTTGATTTTTTAGGGTTCTATATTCGACCGAGTCAGGTCACCTCAGGTGAAACATCTAAGATCCAACACTTGACCAAGTAGTTTAAATTTGAGTTTTATGGAGATGATTCCGACCAAATGTACCTGTGATCGTCCATTTCCCTTCTTTTCGGTTTAGGGCGGGTCATCGGGCAGGTCTAACTAGTGAACTACCCTAACTTCAACGGATATTATAATATTTTTCTGAGAAATTAGTACATTTTTACACACTATCCACTGTTCCTAAAGGCTGTGGTTAATAATTTTTCATAAAACATGTTAGCAATGAAGAATAAACGGTCCCAAATGTATGGGTTTTTTTTTTTAATATTTCAATCTGCTAAATGAATGAGTTTAATGACATGAAGGTGTAATTAGGGTTGTTTCTTTAGTCGCAAAAATCCATCAAAATGTACTCTCAATTCTCGTACTTGCAGTTCACGATCAAACAAGCACATTATGTGATTTAGAATATAACACGTGTGACGCGCCTTAAGCAAAAGGTTAGGCGTTAGTCCTTCGATTAAATCCCTAAGCTCATAACTATTTTAATCATTCCTACAAGTACGTTATGTGACTTTGAATGTAACAAGTGTGTAATGCGCCTTCAGAAGGCTGACTAATTCCTCGCTAGGTTAGGTGTGACTTCGCAAGGTTAGGTGCGAGTCCTTCGATTAAATTCCTAAGCTCCTAAATTATCTTAAACATTCCCCAGTGCAATTATTTTTCGACTAATACTAGAAACCTTTGAAAAGAAATCGTAATTAGCGAGGAAAGCGACATCAATTGGTCAATTACAAATTCTCCCCAACAAATCAAATCTGAACCCTAGCAACCAACTGCGCCGACTTACCAAATCCTAACACAAAAAATAGTACTCATTGCTCATGTGGCACCGTAACACCCAATCAACACTACCCGTCGTTGTATCGTAACCCCACATGGGACCCACAAAATACGCAAGCTGACGTATCCCAACCGGATATCAAACCTGCTACAAAACCGCAATTCACAACTGCTTTCAGGTCCGCAAAGCTATTCTCCTCCCGTATATAAAAAACCACACGATCGTTTCGCGTCGCCTTTTCTATCTCCATTCGCATCCACTCTTTCCCCTCTCTCTCTCCATCTCCATCTCCATTCGGATTCATCGATTTGTTGTCGTTTAAGACGCACGTACAATTTAGGGTTTCGAATCTTGTTCCGATTCGACGTAATTTGCGGAGATTTAAACATGGTTAACCCTGAGAAACAACGATCGTCTGTCGATGACCACGAGGCCGAGGTTATGGACTCGGGTGATCGAACAAACGATGATGGTTTTGGTGATTCGAGTACGGTTGAAGGGGATGGAGATCTGTTGATTGGACAGGGCGATGGGGTTGATAGGGTTATACAGTTTCTCCAGGCTCTTGATTTGCAAGTTATGGGGGCGTGTCGTGCCGATGAGAGGTTAAAGCCCTTGCTTAAGCTGAATAACTCCGCTGGTGCTGCCGAAGATCGCTTGTTAGCGCATCTGAGTCAGGTACATATTTACAACAATCGAGATAATATGCTATTAGTTATTGGATAAACATTTAGGCACTGTTCTTCCCAAATTATCATGTTGGTATTTTTCCTCGCCTTTTCTGAATTTTTGTCTTTTAGTGTAAAATTTAAGCCAAGTAGTATCAAGAAACCAGTGGTTCAATAGACCTTGGTATGATAAAAAATTAGGTGGACCTTGATGGATTGGCCGAGATGATAGTAATAGAAAAAAAAAAAAAAAAAGTAAGACCAAAAAGAAAAGAAAAAAACAGTGAAGATGAAAAAAGTTTGATAGTACTTTTTTTTTTTTGTCTTAACGTACTATCTAGATTTTTTTCAAATTCAAGTAAATTTTTATAGTTTTCTGGTTCCTTTGGTTGAGCCGAATGATTGCTCCTGAAAGTTTTTATGATAAGGAGAAAATTATGAAAAGTTGATAATACCGGAGAAGAAAAACAAGACAATAATTTAGGATGTACACAGCCTTAGTACATGTATGGTTGTACAAGCTTTTATAATGCAGCGATTCGTGTAGGTTGTGATGTATTGAACAAGTTGCTTACCTTTTTTGCATTCGATATACAGCACTTTGAGCCGTCAGAAGTAGGTATGCTAGCGAGGTGCTTGTGCATTCCCCTTGTTTCCATTCGAGTTGGAAAGATCAACAAGCAAGGAACTCTGTTACGCCCTACAGCTTCAAGGTAATTGCGATGGATAATATTTGTAGTTAAATTCCATTTGGGCTATTTTTCACTTGGAGTATGATAAGTTAGTGTTGTTGATGTTATTTAGAGGTGTTTGACACATTGATAAGTACCGTAGTGGAAATAAATTTTTTTTTTAGAGTAGTTTTTGAGTAGTCAAATTTCCACGTCTGATTTTTCTTTCGGGAGAAAATAGGAGACTGTGTTACCACTTACCAGCAGAGCATAGGATCAATACCATCATGCTATCACTCGGGGGCTGTGACATAGGAGTCACGAGTTTCCTCACCTCCTGTGCCCTCGTAAATGAATAGTTGTCTTTGCCTATAAAAAATGTCATCAAGGTGGTCATGGAGTTGGAAACTTTTATTTTCCAGAGGTTGGCCTCCTTTGATTCCATAAATCTGATATCAAGCTTTAAATGTTTGTTGAAGACGATGGAGTGTTTGGATGGCGCTCTGACTTTGTAGCTTTAAAAAAAGTATTTGATTCGACCATCTCTTTCTCAATTTGCCTCCTTAGAATGGTTTCTCCACTTTGATGTAGTCCCTTTGTAATTTACTGATTGTCGTTTTGTGAGGGAATTCTCATATAGCTAGAATATATCTCGCAAGTTGTGTATTCTATCTTGGTTTTTTGTCTGTAGTAATTGGATGAAAGTTCATCTCTAGAGTAAAGTTCTCCGTATCTGGATCACTAGAGAAGTTAGGGGAGAAAAGAGTGATCTATTAGAAACCAAGTTCTAAATCTATGCTAAGTGTAGAGTTTTGGATATGACGACGAGTTGGTAGTTCACCATTTTGTTCTTACTTTTTGAGAAGTGATTTTTGTTCTTTCCCCTCTTAAGCATATTATATGTTTTTTTTTTGTTCCCATCTTTTATCATCTTTAACTTCCAGAAATTGGGGGCTCTCCTTGATTTGCAAATAAGAAGGGAGGATAAAACTATCTATTTTTTCCTCTTGTTTCATATTCCCTCAAGTTGGCTGAACGGGACTGTTAATTATTTGGCTTTTTCTATTTGTAAGATTGGTCTGATTGATTCCTCAACGCCCTATATGCTTTAGCTTATGTGTTGGACTCCTTCCAGGTTTACATATGAAGCTTCATTTAGTCAGTGTGTTTATTTCCGTCTTCTGGTTTTGTAGTGTATAACAATTTTCTTCTCTTAAGTTTGTGTGTTTGTGAATGAGTTTGTAGCTGTTCTTAAGAGGTTGATCTGGTATCTATTCTGTATGTTTTGACACCAGGGGATGAGGTTCTATTGTTTGTGTGGTACTAGCATTTCCGCATGTCATAATCCTCAGCATATTATGATCTTATTCTTGGTGATATGCTTCCTTTTAGAACTTCTTTCCTGGATTAGTATCATCAGAAAGAATTTGATTCTGTATGAATTATTCAAGTGTTCATTTTGATAATCCCTGCAGTTTAGAATGATTTTATAGTGCTAGGGAGCCATTCACATTTGTCCCTAACTTTGTCAAGGGTGCATATTTGAGTGTCTTGTAATGAATTGCAGACTTAATTTGTTGGCCATAACGATGTCATGCCCGGTTCTGCATGCTGGATTCTATTTGGTCAGTTCTTAACTACTACCTCTTGTGACTGTCATAGCTAGGACGTGCATTTATCGTCAGGAGACACCATGAAGGTTGGTGTAATGAATATAATCTTTTCGTATTGGTTATGAAGTTGATCAGCATACTGAAATTATATGTAACAGAGGTTTCCTGGTGCAGGTCATATTCAGATAATATTTGTTTACTCATTTAGAAGTTCTTGTATTTTGGTTCATTATTTTTCTTTTTGAGTACTGAATCATGAGAACATTGTACACTATCTTTTATTGTTAATTTTTGGCATCTGCTTTGTGTAGAAAGTGGTTTGGTTTATTCTTTGGATACTTGCATTGTGGTTAATAATTCATTTCTGTAAACTTGATGGAAAGTATAAATGGCACGTTTTTTAATTGAAATATATTGATGGTCGCAATGTTCATCCTTCCGAATAAATGCATCTTTTTACTTGTAGGTAAAGTGGGAGTATTCTATTATGATCTCTGAATTAAGAAGAAGTAAAGGTAGTTTCATGCTCCTATTGTTAGACCATGATGATGTTTATTGTTTGTTTGTTGTTTCTGCTGCTTGTTATTGCCTTTTGAAATATACATTTCCTATAGGGAACTTCGTAGCATCGTTTTGAGTTCAGGTCTTTCTTTGTTGCAGATATCGAATCTTCTTTTATGGGTTTTGTAATTTTGTTATGATCGTTCTCTCTTACACTGACGTCCATTGAGATTCAGCCTGTCTGGTTTGACTGAAGTTGTTATGTGCTTTGTTGTCTAAATAACTATTCAGTCAGGTGGTGGTGGTGGTGGTGGTGGTGTAACTTATGCATTTTAGAGTGTTAAAAGTGAATGTTACTTTTCCAGAAGGAAAAAACTATTGAATTAAATAATTTTAACTGTATATCTCTTTCTTGAATTAATCACCAGTGAATGTAGCCTTGGTTTGCATGGCCAGGTTGGCTTTACTATACTATTTTATGACTCAATTAAATTTATCATCTTACAAAGCGTGTGAGAATCATGATACACACTGACGCTGGCAAAATCCTTTTCTATCCTAATATGCTGCAAAATTCTGAATAGATGACATTACATCACGGTGTTGGTTTTTCTGAGCAAGAGCAGTTTGGAGTTCGTTATGTAGCAGAGGGAATTAGAGAACTATTCAGGATGCTAATTCACTTCCATAAATTCATCGTGTCAGGGTAGTTGAGATAAGATGGTATCTTATGTTGCATTTGTATTAGAGTAGGATTTTAACAGTTAACTTGAATTCCAAAGGAGCAATATGGTGGCCGCAACAAGTAAATGGATCACGAAAGACAAATGGAAGATTTAGTTTTAACAGGACCCTCTAAAGGTGTAAAATTATAACCAAACCAAACCAAACCGAACCGAACCGAGCCTTATGTCCCCAACAATTGGGGTCTTCTACATGAATCTTTCTCCTCCATTGAGCTCTGTCAAGAGCTGTTTGCTCACTCGCCGGCGCCCCTTGCCCATTTTTTGAAGCACCCGAAGGCAGGCACAACGCGTCACTTAGAGGGGACGCCCTAGCATGTCTCGTAGTCGGATTAAGATTCATGTCATACAGTTCTGACGGGTCTTTTTACGTTCTGGCTGTCAGCTACCTAACGCACAACCCTCCTCCTTTATCAAGGCTTGGGACCGGCTGGGTCTAAAGATAAGGCTCTAAAAAAAACATTCCAGGCGGAGCTGAAGGTGTAAAATTATAATGCATCAAATAGATGAGTATTAGGTGGCGTAAGCTCAACCATGTGGAACTATATCAAATGGACTGGATGTGGCTATCCTGGTTAATATCGTTGAACGAGTATTATTGGTAGACCTTTTGTTCTTTGTGCTTTTCAGTTCGCACAGTACTATCGCTGCTGTTGGTTTTAGATGTTTGCTCCGGTCCAAGTCCCATTTTTCCTTCTGTTGGATGTTGATTTGCGTTGATTTTGCCTTTATATTGTTTTCTGTTGCTTCTCAACTTTTTCTTTGGCTTTTCTTCCTTGTAACAGGGGGAATCTGAATCTAACGCTCCTGCCAACATCTGATCTGCGCTTCTCATTCATTGGGGACGACGGTTGTACGGATAGACTGCTAACCCTTAGCAGCAATTCTCAGTGCTCTGCTGTGGTGGTCGAAGATATCCCAGCAGACATGTCTGGGCGGTCTTTCGTAATAAAGATACCAGATGGCGAGGTTTTCTATTTTTGGTGCTCAGAAAAGTCAAAACTTCTAGGCGATGAATTGCTTACAAAGGTATATCTGAGAACTTCATTGTTTAGCATGAGGTTTATATACTTCCTCTGTCTCCATTTGTTTGTCTATTTTTAGTATTATGTACATATTACAACCTTGTATAAAAATCAACTAGAAGTATTTTACAAAAAACTACCTTATTCATTGAACTGGCATGGCACGACTGTTAGAAACAAGGACACAACAGATTGGGACAGAGAGATTAACAACAGATTCGGACAGAGAGATTAACAACAGATTGGGACAGAGAGATTAACAACAGATTAGGACAGAGAGATTATGAAGTATGAGCGTGATCTATTAGTTGGTTAATAACGTTTTTTTCCTTTTTTGCTGGTGTAGATGAAGGATCTACTTTATAGGAAGCCCTCTCTTGCTGAACTAACTGGAATCAGTGAGTCACGCCTTGACTGTTTCGCAACTCATCTTCGAACTTACTTTCTGGGGTCTACTGTGACCAACACTCGATCAAGTACGGCTCCTCCCTCCAACGCCTCATCAGATTCATCTGAAAATTTCCAAGCTGCTCAATTTGGTTCCGCATCAGGAAAGCCTTCAAGGCCCCGGCACCTCGGAAATCAGTCAGTAAAGAATAATTCTATCTACCAGGGCAGCCTCAGTCCGCGATCAAGTTCCTTTAAAGAAGGCCTGGCCAGAAATTTCTCATCCTTTAGAAGTGCAGCCCGAGAAAAGGTAAGGCGTCGTGAGATCCAATTTTCAGTGGTTGACGACCTGTCTGTTGCTTTGCCAGTTACCACAGATGTGTCTGCCTCAAATCATTCTGGAAACAAAATACAAGAGGCTAACGGAATTTTCTCACCATCTTCAAATATATTGGAATCACTTGAGAAATCTGCTGCTCTACCCTTTTTAAGCCCTATTAAATCTCAAGGACCTTCAGTAGGTTTATCATCACTTTTTTCTCCCTACTATTGCTGGTGCCCTCCTATTGCATCAACCATGCAATACACACTACCTATCCCATCATCGACCGAATCACTGTCTTTACCTCCGGTTTCTTCTTTTCTACCAGCTACTCGGTCGTCTAGTGGGCTTAGTGTCACTGATTTCCCACCTATAGATTTTCCCCCGCTGCTGCCAGACCCACTTGTCAGGTTTCCGCTACCCAGGTCAAGTTCACAGCAGATACCAACATTCACGCCTTTAATGTGCGACTCTATTGTCCACATCCCATTCATTGATGTTTGCTCCTCCGGCCAAGGGTACCTTGTGAGTGCAGGTCCTGCTATTTCAACCACCATTACCCCGCTGCACTCGACACTTGTGAACCCTTTGGTCCAAGAAAATGATTCTGTTGTTGAAAAGGGTGCCAGAGAGACTCTGCGTCTGCTATTAAGTAGTTCAAGCCAGACCAACCAACAGCTGATGCATGTATTTCCATCTGTTCTTTCCAGTAGAGATGTGAAACAGAGCATTCCTTTTGGTGGGAGCATTCCTTTTGGTGGGAGCAGAGGCTTTTACACCGGAGCAGGGGATGTCGGTGCTATTGCAAACATCTCCACCACGGGATTGGTTTCTATCTCGGAGAAATCTATGGGAGAAGTGGAGAGATGTACCAGCCATGGTAATTTGGTGGATGATCAGTTAGAGAAATCAGGGGGTGTTGGTGTAGATGATGAGTGTTCCTTCTCAAAAGGACTGATTGATGAAGATGCCTTTTGATATTTTTAGGTGGCCTGCTTTTGTAAATTCAATCTGTTTGTTGTTTCTGAAAGTGTAGATATGTGGCTCTAGTTTTGCTGTTCTGAGGTTGTAATTCAGCCATTTGTGGGCAGTATTGTAATTCAATTTCACGACTGGAACATGTGAGTTTTTGCATCTTTTGGTTCAAATATGAGCATGTGGGTTTTTTTAATCTTTTGGTTCAAAATAGGAGTACCTGGTTTCCCTTGCTGTGTGTTTTGCTGTTGCAAGTTTCGTGTCGTGTTAGCCCAAACCCCTCAATTCTTTACCAAAATAAATTGGGAATGTAAGAATTTTTTTCTGTCTTCGGGATTCTAGGCTAGAAGTCTCGTTCGTCTAAGAGATCTTAAAGGAAGTTTTACTTGATAATAAGTCTCGTTCTTCTGATGTTTCTGCAGGTCCGCTGGAACTGCATACTTGTAAACGCCCTTCTCTTTTGGCTTTTTTGAAAACTAAACGCCCTTCTTCAAAGGTAAAAGAGCGTAAAATCTCCTTTTTTTACTTTCTGGAGAGGCCAGGAAACTGGGTATGGCTGCAGAAGAATTTCGGTATATTGGAAAAATCGACTTGGTATTGTATGCGTAATAAGTCATCCAAAAGAGATGACTTGTTAATGGCGACTCTATTAACATCACAAGCCTCGTAGCTTTGATTGGATTGGATTGGATTGATTTTTTTTGCAAGTGTTGTGTTGGTGCTCTGATAGCCACAATCCACTAAGCCACAACCACTGAAAAAGTAATGTCCTGTCTTAATCAAAATGCCCCAAAAACTTCACAAAAATAGAGTAAAGCCACTGAGAAACCACAAGTGAAGCCTTTACCTGAACCCTCAACCACACACTCCCCAACTTAACTAACGCACACCCAACAATTCGTACAATTAAAAGAGACACCAGCCTGTGTCCTGTCCAGCAAACAACAGTCGTGGACCCCACCACCTGTTGTAGATGATGGTTTTTTTGGAGTTTTCCCTTTGTGGACAGAGAAAACAATCTAAAACTTACCACAAGTTGAATTCTAAATAAAACTTTTTGGGAAGGAAACGAATCATCTTTGAGTAAGTACTGTTGCTCGAGTTGTCTCGCAAGTATGGGTCGGACAAAAATATCTTATGTATTAAAATGCTCTTGCATTGTGTGAAAACTTGGATTGTCGTCGCCAATTACCGGAGAGCAGCCCAACCCTTTTCAGAAAACCTATTTTGAGCTTGCTAGATATTAGCTCATTACATACGGAAAGTAAATGCTAACGAATTGGCGAACATGGAAGCAGACCAAAATGACAAATTGGTGTCGCACACAGTCCCGCCTAATGTTATCAGTCTCCTCCTTCAGGCAGATATGAGAGGTGCGGCCTTCGAGAGAATTTAGGATTTTTTATACCAACCAAAAAAAAGAACATAAATAAAGTAATTTGAGGATCGCTAGCTTTCTTTTTGAGTTATGTCAGGCGAATAATTTTGACCCGATAAGCTCGTGCACTCTTGACCTGTACAAACAAATTTGCTACAGGCACTAACAAAATAAGAAAGCTACTCTAATTTCGCACATGATATGTTCAGTTAAAACGAATTTGACATCTGCTCCACAAATTGATTAAGTTAAAACTCGGCTGTGTTTTCTTGAACCCAAACCATTCGATTTTTAAACTGCGCAAAGGAGAAAACAAGCAACAACAATGCTTTTCACGATTGTCCATCACATAAATTAATAGTCCGGATTTTAAAATGAATTCTTACTCAAATCCGGAACGTTGAAATATGCTTTTGGACAGTTGAAATGTGTTGGTGTGCATTTAGAGTACGCGTGGTGCTTTACCTATATCATTTTCGAAAAACAAGGGGCATTTTTCCCACTTTGATAGAAGAGCAAGAGATCAGGAGATATTCGCACCTTGTTCGTTTTAGGTTTCAAGACCGGTTTTCACTATTATTCTCAATTATTACTTTTATTTTTAATTATTATTCTTATTTCTCTCTATCTCTCTCCAATTATTACCCACATTTACCCCTCCAATCATTACTCAAAAACCAAACCCTAAACCCAAATCAAACAAGATCCAATTGGTGATCTCTCTTTTCTTTCCATTAATGTAGCTTTTGGCTAAAACAACATTGGTCCCACGTGATAAATATGTGTAAAATCTACGTGTATTTGAAAAATTGTGTTCGTTGTTGTGTCGGAATCGGTTTTTGTTCCTATCATTTCATTTTTGAAAGAGATGGGATGGGAGCATGATCCACCTAAGGCGGATGTGTCCATAAATATAACCTTCAGGTAGGGCCCGCTATTCAATTTGTCTTTAGATGCTGCCACTACAAAAAACAAAATTGGCGAATACGTAGCAATAAACAATACTATAGTAGTAGAAGGTACAAGAATCTCCACGAGTTTATGTGCATTACGATAAATGTCAGATTCAGAAATTTGAAAATAGGATGGAGAGTCACTTGTTAATCATAAGCTTGAAATTTTGACCCTATTTTAAGCACAATATTATTACTCAGTCCGTCCCATTTTAAATGTCCTAGTTTGACGATCACGTATCTTTAGGAGTCAACGTAATTACTCATACAAAATATTACTTTCCATACTTACCCTCTATGGAGATATCACCATTGCTCTTTCACTCACCAATTTTTCAAAAATGAATCTACTTTCAGGGGCAAAATAAAAAATGTATCAACTTTTATCTACAAACTTTACAAAGTAGACACTTATTTTGGGACAATCCAAAATGGAATACTGAACACTTAAATCTACAAGAGTTATTGATTTAGGAGTATTTAATTTAAAATTGTCAATGGGGCACTAGTGCAATTTTTGAGGAATTAGTTGAAATATAACATAGAGTGATGGGGGTTTAAGTGAAAGATTAGGAAATTCAGGAAGGCACATGACCTTTCTTTCTTGTCCCAACTTGCATCTGCCCCTGACTATGATGGATAAAATCCATTTCCACATTATATTTGCAAAGAATATTGAAATTCCTTTGATACTTTTGAACACATATGTTGAACCAACATCACAAAAAAAAATTTACAAGAGACAAAATAAGGACACTATTGTAATTTAGGAAAATATGTAGAGGCAAATCGGGTTTCCTATAACTCTCATTTTAGGTCTATAAGAGTCCAAAACTTAAATGACTACCTTCCCTAAAAATCAAATCAAACATCCGTATAAGTGACCCACTGAACTACTAGTCCAATCTACCACTCTACGGTCCTTGTAAAACATGGCCTTATTCCAATAGTTAAACAAGTAACCACACAAACTTAATTCAATTACTTAAATTACAATGGCTTCTCATTCTTGTCATTAAGGGCAGTACGATGCCAAGTTATCAATATACTTTTCAATCTAGTGTATCCTTATCATATCATACTATACTCGTCTTCTATTTTTCGCAAACTTTCCCGCAATGCTGAAGCCGTATTGCATCGTATCGTGTTCGCATCTTGTATTTGTAGCTGTTGTTTATAGATTTTCACAACATATAGTTGGATATAATAATAATTATAAACTCATGGGTACGTAACCAACAAATACCTTCTTTCATTTTTTTTTTCCTTTTTTTTTTTTTTTAGCAGAACCAACAAGTACCTTAATTCAAATCTATTGCCTTTTATGCCATGGTGTTGGTGCAGAGAATGCCAGCTTAAAAAATTTACAAAAAGCAATCTAAAGAGCTTGTGGTCCAGAGCTTAACAGCGTAAACAAATGCTACAAATAAGAAGAAGAGGACTCAAAAAAACCCATCTGGGGGACAACAACAAAAAAAAAAACAAGTATATAATTAGCTTGAAAATGGACCCCCTGCCATTATATGCAAGGCTCCAATTCAACAAAAGTATTGATGAAATTCATTTAAGTCATCACACTTATGTTAGATTGTATCAGACTTACGTTAGATGTCAAAATGTGGACCTTTTATCGCATGATATATAAAGGTCCCGACTTCCAAGCGATATGTCTTGTATTCGAGTCTATGCAAAGATATCGAATCTTTGTTTTTTAACTCACCAATTCAGCAATTCCCCTTGAATCCATGTATTCAATACTGGCACACAAAAATAAATAAATAAATATATAGTATTATGGAGCTCTTTCTCTCTCTCTTTTTTTTTTTTTTTTTTATCATGGTATGGAGCTCCTTCGCGACTAATAATTTGGACTGCAATTACTAATATCAGCTCCTCGCGATTCTCACCTTGATGAAATTTAAGGATCTCGTCGAGAAGATTATTGAAAAAAAAAAAAAATCAGATCGACTATCACATTTGTTTTGTATTTGACGGTGGTGGAACTACATGTAATTAAGGTGCACCCACCCGTTTTTGCTATTACCCCTACATATATTTAGAGTTATTGTAAAAATATACTAAGATTTAAATCTATGGGCACCCCCCACAAGGTCCAAACCCCATATATATGTGTAATGAGATTTCTGGTTGTACTTTTAATTTTCAGCACCTCCTATTATAAATTTCTGGTTTTATCTCCACTAGAACTTGATTAATTCTTTTGCATTAGATCGCTCGTAATATTCAATATACTAGATTTTTTTTTTTCATTTAGTATTTTCTCAACAAACTAAAAATCGATTAAATGGTTCACATCATTTGGGAGAGACATTTGCCATCTTATGGGACATAAGTTGCATCTCTAACTTGGGGCGAAAAGGCCGATTAAAAAAAAAACTTTGAGTGAAAAGCTTAATTTAAATTCAAGTGTAATTTTTTTTTTGAAAAATTTCAATATTTTATATTGTAGATGCAAAATAATCATTCTAATTTGAGTAAATTCGATGTGCAGTATAGATTTGCATGAAGGAGTGGAGTGAATTTTAAGGATTTTTTTTTTCTTCTCTTACATCCTGTTTCTTGGAAGATTAAATCCAAACAAAATCTTCATTCTCTTCCTGTATGAAAATAGAGTTCTTCTAGAAGCACAGATTCAGAGCAATGATTAGGAGAAATTATATTTGAAAAAAAGGGGATAATTAAATTAAGTAATATATCTGTTAAATAACTAGTAGTTGGGATGTCTTTATCTCTTGAAAAATCTAAGGTATAGTAAACTGAAAGCTATATGAGGTAGGGACCCTGATATCACCTAGCTATATGGGTGAGTCAAATATGCTGTGGAACATTTTGGTGCCTAAATCAGTGGATTTTGTTACATGAAAAGCAGGGGAATTGAAGGAATACATCTCATTTTGTATCTCCCCACCTATATTTGTTTTTATTATAGTTTGTAGGGTAGTGTCTGTGACTTTTTTTTATTGGATTATTTCTGGACAGAAGCTGCTGGAACTATTCAATATTTAGGCACCAATATGTTCCTGTATTTTGACTACCCAGGTTTTTGGGCATCTTTCATAGTGATTCATATCCTCTTGGTACCAAAAAAAAATACAGATATCAGGCTAATCTACATATTTGTCAGAAAGTAGAAGTTTATGTCGGGACGGAAAGTAAGGTCACACTATATGATAGCTATGGGTACGAAATAGCATATTTAGCACCACCAAGAGGTGGTGAAGACTTAAACTCTATATTGATTGAGAAATTCCAGGTACTTATCTGTTAAACTGACGATGTGGTGGTTGCATCTGCCATCTTCAAACACCGAAAAACATCATAGGTGGTTCTCATTTGTAAGAACTTTTGGTTATTTGTTTTCTTTTTTTATACAGTGTATGAGAATTCTGATTTTTCTCCAAATGACAATTAATGTATGTGTACATACCTAAAATGAATCACATGAAAAATCAAAAAAAAAAAAAAAAAATGAATCACATGAAAAAAAAAATTATTTGGAATTCTATCAAAATTTGTAGTTTGGACAATTAAATCCCGGAAAATGAGGGATAGAGAATATTTGGAGTAATAAGGTAATGCAATTCCCTCCATATAAGTCAATTGAGATTATGAAGTATATTTGCTTCACTATTACTCCTAGCAAACCAAACAACATATTTTTTGTTTTTGTTTTTTGGATGGTGAACGACATATCAATATTTGAGCATCATTTCGTATGTGCTAGCTCAGGTGCACTTAAAATAGAAAAATGATTTTTGCACTCCCTGTTGCAGAAATCAATTCAAAGTGATTTTCGCACTCCCCAGATTGTCAATTTAGGGGTGCGAAAATCATTTCCCTTAAAACAATAAAAATAATAGTAAAACAAAGTCAAAGGTTAAGGCTAAGGTGAGTCATTGGCCATGATTACTTTAACTAGGTGCTCTCATTACCTTGTAAATTACTATTTAATTCAATTCTCAATTGCTTTGATTGGTTTTGATTTTCTTAAGTCAGATTTTCCAACTACTTGAAGTACTTGTTGGGGTAGGTTTAAACGTCTACTTTCTAAATTAATCTATTTAGCTCCCTATAGCTACTACCCACATCCAAGTCTACTAATTATAAAGAAAAAGCAAATAATTGAAGATTATGGATTGTAATTAAGACAATTAATTTAAAGTAAAAGGTCCCCTCTTGCTTTAATAAACAGATTCAAGCCCTAATGTTATTTTTCATTAATTTTACCATCAAAGCTAGGCACTAGGACTGCAAACAAGTAATTATCAAAGCTAGAAAGTTGAGAATAACATGATCTATTTTTACTGAATTTCAAGTAATTATCTTAAAGCTTATTTTTCTACAACTTCTACAAAATAACAAATTTAACGAAACTAAATTTTGCGTGATTTTTTTAGTCACTGAGCGTATCTATTTTCTCTCTCTCATATGCCTCTTTTTTCGGAAAAAAAAGAATGTAGAATCAGCAAATTGTGTCGTGAAATAGTCATTGTCATTAATTTTTTACCTATATTTTCATGTTCAAGGCCTTGATTTGGCACAATCACTTATAATGGTATTACCAACATACTTTTTACTAGTACCAATGACAGCTAGTTACCTAATCGGGCTTGTACCTATATATGGTGTTGGAATAAAGACATTGCACCCCTTTGCTTAAAAGCTCATCTTTTGATTTGGTGGAACACTTTCTGGAAATGCTTCAACTGCAAGGACAAGAATACAAATGATTTCAGGAAATAAGATATATAAAAAATTTAACCAAATAAAAAAAACAGAAAATTTATATTGCGCCCTAAGAGCATCAGCAAAGGTTAGTACTCAAAAGTGGCAAAAGAAATGGCAAATTAAGTCTCACACCTATGTATGATGTCAAAATTCTCTCAAATTCGGCAAATGTCAATTCCTTTGTCATATATGGCAAAGTTGTTATTTGAGATTGAGAGAGACAAAAATGATAATAACAGTAGCAAAATGACATACATGAGTGTGGCATCCTTGCCATTTTTCTTGTCAAAATGGCAATATTCATTGCCAAAAAACGAGAATGGCAATGAAAAAACGGTATTCATGGGTGTGGAAGCCGTAACATTCAAAATCTAATGGAGTGGGATAACATCCGGAATAAACTAAATACTGTGCTTGATCAAAATTCAAATTAATCGTAGCGTGACCACATCCAGAATGAATCTATATAATACATTGAATTTTTTTGTATACGCGCACATGGTACCTCAAACCCTTTATTCACCACATATTTGGTTTGGTGCCCGGGGCACTGAATAATCTCTCGGTGGACCTCAGCCAACTAACTACAGTAACTGAAAGAACCGATCACAACTACAAAGTCTACTAGAAGAGCCTTTATTTTGATGTGCATTATTAGATATAAAGTGCAATTTCACTAAGGTCCTAAAGTGAGGGTGAGATGCGCTTGGATGCCATTTGACAAAATGTATTAAAATATACACAAATTTATGATGCTTGGGGGTATGATTGGCAGACAAGAAATTAATAAAGATATTCTGGTACTGAATATCGATGATAGTGTGTCCTTTTGATTATCAGTGGGGCTGCAATGCCTCTTATGTCAAGACTTTTATATATATATATAGGTGGATTTTCTAGTCCAAACCTCCGGAAAATAAGAAAAAAGTGAGTTTTTTTGTGTTGCAAATTATTTTTGGAAAATCCGAGCCGTCCAATGTGTTCAGAAGGTGTTTTCAAGGGTCCACAATAGAAATCTTCAAAAAAAATACCGGGAAGGGCTTGATCCAAGCAGTTTTCGCAAAAACTGTAAATATAATTTTTTTGCGAAAACTGCTTGGATCAAGCCCTTCCCGGTATTTTTTTTTTTGAAGATTTCTCTCGTGGACCCTTAAAAACACCTTCTGAACACATTAGATGGATCGGATCGTCAAAAAAATGTTCGGATCATGGAGGTCCGGAAGTCCGGAGTCCGGAGGAGAAGCTCTCCCTATATATATATATATATATATATATATATATATATATATATATATATATATATATATATATATATATATATACACTCGGGCGGTTCCGTGGACGCAACGAATAACACAACATTTGACACAATTTTTTTGTGTGAACCCCGCGCGAATGATCAGAGCCGTTCAATTTATTTAAAATATGTTTTTAAGCTTACCTATAAACAATCAACTCATTTGAATATCGATAAGGGCTTGATCAGTTCATTTAGTTGATTCCTGTTAAATTTTACAGGATAAATTTGAATGAACCGATGAAGCCTTTACCAATATCCAAATGAGTTGATTTTTTACTGGTAATCTTAAAAATAAATTTTAAACAACTTGAACGGATCCGATTGTAAGCGTGGGACTTCGATTATTGTTGTGTCAAATGTTGTGTTATTCGTTGCGTCCACGGAACCGCCCAAGTGTATATATATATATCCAAATTTATCCTGTAAAATCTGATATGTACTAAATGAACTAGTCAAACCCTTACCGATATTCAATTGAGTTGATTTTTTACTGTTAATCTTAAAACATATTTTAAATAAATTGAACAGCTCCGATCATTCACGTGGGGTTCACAAAAAAAATTTGTGTCAAATGTTGTGTTATCCGTTGTGTTAATGGAACCACCCCCTACACACACACACACACACATATACAACTCAGTGGCAGAGTCAGGATTTCAGTTCGAAGGGGGCCAAAGTAATAGACATGTTTTTGTCTGCAAGTAAACATATAATGCCGTAGAGTATTAGTTTTCTAATATAATGCATTTGTACATTGAAATTATTGTAGCCTAATGTGATAAAAGTATATGAATCATTTTGTTCTATTTCTTTATGTTGCGACAACACTCAAATGCTTATTTGTTTGTTTATGATCAAATTTGGGAAATTAAAACACATTTTTACCAAATCAAACCTATTTTAACAAGATTTAAGGAGCTGTTTTATTAAAAATTGATATAATACTAAACAATTCGGTATCAAATTTATATATATTTAACAATTGTCGCGGGGGGAGGGGGTCACCACCCAGCCCCCATGTACTTCCGCCATTGATATAACTTTCGTGTTCGGGTCAGTTTACGCAAATGTCGATTAATTTTGGATTCTAAACTCAATGTTCACTTGTAGAAAATGATAATTAAAGCTAGAGCAAAACTCCGTGTGAACTGATCCTAAAAAAATTGATAGCACTTAAAAAATTTCAACCCAAAAACCTTAAGAAATAGGAAATTCATGTAATAACCCGAAATTTTGTAAATAAAAAATTTCGATTTATTAATGCGGTTTTATTTTTAAATAATTATAGTTTATAATTTGGTTTGGTTAGATTAAACGAATTAGATTTAACCTGTTTAATTATATTTTTCGCGCCGTAAATAAACGCGTACACACTGGGTATTTCACCACATTGCGTCCGGAAGCCTTACTAAATCCCCAACTCTTATTTTATTTTATTAAAGCTAACCTTGATTAGGTGGGAGATTACTTATAACCTAAAACTAATCTTTAAGTTGGTGGGAAATTTGGTGGGGAATTTCTTATAACCTAAAACTAGTCTTTAAAACCTAATTTTTGCTTTTGCAAAAGGTTGTTTGGACACTTGTGGGGAGGGTTTTTGGCTGGTGATTATCTTTGGGGGAGGTGAACCTCATTACTTCCCTATAAATAGCTCACTCTCCTTGCTTCATTTCACACCAAAACCTCCCAACTTCTCCACTTTGTGCTTTCTAGTGTTCTTGAGTGAGTTCTTGAGTGTTCTTCTTGAAACTCATCCTAAACCACCACACACCACCACTCTCGACCACCCCTAGATCTTAGAAAGGTAGCATAAGTTAGCTAGAAAGTGTTTGAGCAAAGGTCGACTAGTCGTTACGCCGCCGGAATTCAACTAGCTTATCGGCTTCCGACTAATCATCGGAATTAAGGTAGATACTTTATCTTAACCTTAGATTAGTATTTACTAGTTCATATTGATTATGTTATTATTTTGCTTAAACGTGCTTAATTATGATTAAACGTGATTATGTTGGTGATTAGTGATTTTATGAACAATTAGACTTTAAAAAAAAAAAACACACTTAGTCGTTACTATGCACGAATTAAAATTGACTATCAAAATGCACCGTTATAATGTTCGATGGACTTTTGGGAAACTAAATTACCCAGTTATAATGCCTGAATGAAAATCGACTTTTCAAATTTACGCAGTTATAATGCCCGACCAATTTTCTGAGAAAAGAGCTTTTCAAATGAAATGAGATTTTCCGGGATTATTGAATAAATATTCTTAATCTATTTAAACTAACAAATAGAATCTATGGCTAGCATGTCTAGTCAGGCTTTTTCTTGGTTTAGCCCAAACCAAGTGGCGATTCGACAAACGAATCTTAAAACACGCCAAACGGATTCAACTACTAGAGTTTTCTAGTAGGGTACTTTCTTGGTTTAGACAAACCAAGTGGCGATTCGACGTACGAATCTTAAAACACGCCAGCAAATCCAAGAACGAGAATGAATCCTTATGTTTTGATTTAAATCCCCGGAAGAAAGAACTTTTGTCGTTAAGTAACATGTTTTCGTAAGATGGGTTACGAGCGGAAGGTTTATCATGAACGATTCTAAACGGAGAATTTTGTTTTATGAAATTAATGCATGTGCACGTTCTTTTTCAAAGACGATACGACCCGACACATTTTTCGAGAAAGTGATCGAATGTTTTTAAATGGAAGAGATAGAAATGAGAATGAAAATGTTGATGTGATGAAAGTTGAGATGTTGATGCTGTTGGAGTCCCGCCTCAGTTCCCCGGGGTGAACTGGTGGTCAAAGCCCAACGGAACTATACGGTAGTGCTGTTTGAAGTTTCTCCTCAAATTCCGCGGGTGAATTTGACGGTTAGAACTTACTCAGTACAACACATAGCAAGCGGACCTCATAAACAAACTGGTGGGGATTCAGTGATATGGGTAGCCGGGACTATGTCGTGTGTGACGCGGAGTTAGCGGACCTCATACTGCAGGAGTCAGTTTATGGGTGGCCGACCCTTCGAATGGAAAGGTTGGTGACCGTTAGAACGGGGTTGTAGAACGGGCCAATAACTTTCGAGAGATGTGAGATGTTGACATGGTTGAAATTTGAAGAAGAATGCTGTTATGAGAAAATGATACGAGATACTGACACTATACTCTGGATTCTGAAATAATACAAGATACTGATTTTATTAAAGCTGCACTCTGATATGAAAAGAAATGGGATACTGATTTTATTTAAGCTGCACTCTGATTTGATGTGATACTGATGCATTGACACGCATGAACTTACCGTTTTGATAAATGATTTTCAACTATTTACCTGCCAACAATATTGTTCTAGAATTGCTAGTTTAATGTTGGGGTACGGTATCTATTGAGCGTCCTCGCTCACGGTTTGCCCTGACATAATACGACGATGTTGCTTCGCAACTCTGACGTATTATGCTAGATTGTCACGATGGACAGGAGGACCTCTACGGAGAACACGGAGCCGGAGGAGCTGCCGACATGGAGCATGATCTGATCAGGGAACGTACGGAGCCATAGAATCCACCCAGTCTACCTTTTTGTAATCTGCGGAGGGCAGATCATCTATATGTATTTTTGGTTATTATTGTGTAAAACCGACTTTAAATTGTAATAGTAATCCATAACGCTTTTCCCAAAAAAAATGCGGGGCGTTACAATTCATAAATCTCAGACCTTGACAACCCATTGAGGTTGATCATGTCAAGATTTGATCCCTGTTGTAGCAATTTCATTTGTCAAATTAAGAAATAATTACATCCAAGTAATCATTTTTTAATATTATTTATATTATCTTGGGCGGTGTATAATGAATACATAGAATCCAATTATCAAGCTAGCTAAATATTACTTGCAACCTATGACAAAGAAATATGTAGTATATGAAGCCACTTTTGTAATATATTTGTCTAGCTAAATAGTTATCGAAAATACGTATTGTAAGATTCGGTTCGATTCGATGCCCCAACATGATTCGGTTCGATTCGATGTAAGATTCGGTTCGATTCGATGCCCCAACATGATTCGGTTCGATTCGATGTCCAACATATTTATAATCAATTCATCCCAAATGGTTAGTCAAGGAAAAGAAATTTGAATCCAAGAAAAAGAAAATCAGGCAATCATTTAGATAACACTAGTTAGTAATTTGTAATATAGTTCGACTTAAAACTTGCATCCACAGAAAATATTGGGATATTCTCACTGTAAAAGCAGAGATAATATAACGATCGAGTCAATGAACTCAAAAATGGATTTAATTCACTGAATAAAAAATAATACTACTAATTATTACGGGTCAACTTCTGTCATAGCTCGTTAAACCAAAAAAAGTTAGAAATCCATGAATGGAAGAACCCTATCAACCGAACCGTACAGATAAGAAATTGTGTAAAGAGATGTCAGACAATTAAAGACATATAATTTGCTTTAAGTTTAAGTCAACTACAAGCGGTTTAATTATCTAAACAAGGGCATTCTTATCGGGGGCACCAAAAAAAACATCAAATTTAACTTCAAAAAATTTAACAAGTCACTTTTCAAAAAATTCACAAAGTCAGACTCTCTATTATAACTTTATTATATTAAACTATTCTTTCTTTCTTTCTACTCCTACTCCCCAAAAGTAATTAAAAAAAAAAGTGAACAGTGCGTGAAAGTGCCTTGGTGAGTAAACAGTGTCGCACCAAATTTTGTGCAGTACTGTAGCAAAGTCAGAAACTTAACAAATTTGATCAACCATTTGGTGAGCCTAATTTTGGCCTTATTTTGGATTTTGACTCTCTATTTTTGTTAAAAAGTTAATTTGTTCATCCACATCAAGATGCTCTAAGAGCATCCCCATTAGGGGCATCAAATCCCCTCAAAGCCAAATTTGATGAGTGGAATACAACAAAATCCTCCAAAATCAGGCTTAACAAATCTTTTGCAAATTTGTTAAACTTGTAACTTTGCTACAGTACTGCAACAAATTTGGTGCGGTACTATTCACTCACAGAGAACTATTCACGCACTGTTCAATTTTTTTATTTAAATTACTTTTGGGGAGTAAGAGTAGAAAGAAAGAATAGTTTAATGTAATAAAGTTAGAATAGAGAGTCTGATTTTGTGAGTTTTTGGAAAGTGACTTGCTAAATTTGTAAAAGGTTTTTTTGAAGTTAAATTTGGTGCAAAATTTGGTGCTCCTGAGCCAAATATAGTGAGGCTAAAGTTTCCTTTAAGGCCCCGTTTGATACGAGGTTTCATTTTGGAGGGATTGGGATTGATAATATGATGAGATTATTAATGAGGAGATAAATCCTTCCCACATGTTTGTTTTGTACAGGATTAGATCATGGAATTACTAATAACATGTTTGTTTTGCTTAGAATAGGATTGGGTAAAAATAATTTGTTTCCAATTCTACCCTTCCATTGAAACACCATTTTTATCACAGCAAAATCATGAAATGCCACTGGAGTTCAAGAACCATTTGACCATTTATTACATATTAATTCATTTGGAATAATTTATTTTGTCACTTTTTTTTTTTCAAATGTCAAATGGAGGACAATATTTTTTTCCCCAGATTGAAGTGGACAATATTTTCAAATGTCATCGAGAAAAGAAGTCGCCGGAGTGTGCTTGATTTGCGCCGGCGAGCGCAGAGAAATTCGATCGCCAAGTCTCTCTCTATGCGCCGCTCTCTGGAGAAAAAGATGAAGTGGTGTATTGTGTAGGGTTTTTCACGTAATGTACTACAAGGCATTTGTGCAAAAAAATAGAAAGGGTGAGGTCAAATATGTAATCATCTTCTCAATCCCTTGGGACAGGATTGGGAATACCAACCCCCCCTTGGGTTGCTGAAGTCGGCCATTTTGGGGGTTTCAAAATCCCAAAGGACTATTAATCCCAAACCTAAAAAACAAACCAAATAACAATTTAAAGGGCCCACCACTTTAACAATCCTAATCCCACCCCTGAAACCTGGTAACAAACATGGCCTAAATGTCTAAACGGATTAAACGAGGTTACAGTCAACAAAAATATGAATTTCGAGACAAGTCATTTTCTTTACATGTATTAAATAAAGGGAGAGTTTATTAGACATCCTGTCAAGGTTCTGAATCTCATACCGGCTAGGGTATCGGTTTTCCTATTAGTACGGTACGGTACCGGTACCGGACCAGTACTGGTACTATTTCGGATTTAGCGGTACTCTATATATATACATATATATAAATTGAAATTTTTTCTCATATCATCCAATTGTTCATAAAATAAACTATAATTAGACAAGAAATATCATAAAAATGGATTTCAAGCTATATATATAAAATATAAAGCACAATTACAAAAGTCAAATCCTATTACTCGTTCCACCAAAAGAAAAATCTTATTACTTGTATAAAACGAAATTAGATTTTTTTTGAAGTCAACCATTAGCAGTACATATAAAGTAATCCTACTACATATCAGCTCCTTTTAAAAAAAAAGAATAAAAAAATATGCTACACATTTTGGAATAAAGGCAACGGGCCTAGATATGTAGTCTTTTAGAGCTAGCATCTGACTCTACTTCACTTTTCCCCTCTTCATTTATTACCTTCTTCTCCGCCAAGCTACATCGCCGGTCCATTTTTTCTCCTTTTTTTTCCGTTGGTGTAATGATCGACGTACCAGGCCGGTACCTTCGGTAACAGCCCGGAACAGACGAAACTAGCTCGGTACGCCGGAATCTTCCGAGATCGACCGGAAAGTAATCCGGAACGGAATAAGAGGTTGTCCTTACCGGATTTTCGTTAAAACGGTACATACCGGCGGTACAGGCCGGTACCGGTACGAGATTAACAACCTTGCATCCTGTACAAAAAAGATCATTATGATTTCATCCTATGAGATTTGAATAGTTATGATTACACCCTAAAAGTCAAATAAACCCCAAAATACCCCTTTTTCTCTCCTAATTTTCCTAATAATTCACTCTCCTAATTTTCCTAATATTTCTCTCCCCTAATCTTTCATAATTTATCTCAATCTCTCACTCTCTCTCTTGAAAAATCTCTCTATTTTCTAATCTTAAACTAATTCTCTCTCTTTCTTGAAAAATATCTCTCTTTTCTAATCTTATACTAACTAACTTTCTCTCTCTCTCTCTCTCTCTCTCTCTCTCACACACACACACACACACACCCCTAAAATGTCAAAACAAAACTGAGAATAAATAATCATGATTTTTGATCTAAAAACATAGACGTGAGAAATTGATTTCACCGGATTGCACATAAAAAAAAAAAACCCATAGAACATGATAGATTATTGCACCACAAAAAAATCATAAAAAACCATGATACACTTGGTAAATTAATGCACCGTAAAATCGCAACCTAAGCCAAAACCATAAAAAAAAAAAAAAAAGGTTAATTAATATATCATAAAATCACATGAAAAACATGGTTGAATCATGTGTTGATTTATCATGTTTACCTTGCCAAATCATTGAAGTGCCGAAAATGGTAAACCATCTTTTATTGTATTATAAATCACTCCATATGGAAAATTAATAAATCATGTTCACGTGTCGTGTATTTCATACAGTGAACATGGTTTACTGATTTACCATTTTGATTGTATCAAATCACCAAAATGGTAAATCAATAAATCATATTCACTATATGGAATAACCATTTTTAAAGGGCATGTGAACATGGTTTATTGATTTATCATTTTTCCTGTATCGAAGAAAAACACCAGCCTTGAATAGGATAAAAACCACTCATTGAATTGAGGAAAAAAACACTGCCATAACAAGATCCTGAAATCCACCACCACCATCAAAAACAAAAAGTTTTTCCGTCGCCGTTGAGATCAATCGATTCTGAGTTAGGCGGCGGCGCGTCGTGTGGCCAAATCGTGATGGAGCTCTACGCCGACACCACTCCACACACCGCGGAGAACTTTCAGAGCACTTTGCACCAGAGAAAGGATCACCATGGCGGCGACTTCATTGCTAGAATCAACAAACGGAGGCGAGTCGATTCATTGATCGAAGTCTACTGATGAAAAAAGGAGAAGTTCGTATTGGGTACAAAATGATAGTACAAAAATTTGCAACAGAATTCCATGCTTTTGGTTTGTTGGTTTTTCCTTGATTGGGATTGGAAAATTGAAAATCCAAATTAAGGTAATGATACGGAAAACATATGTTATTAAGGTAATGATATATCTGTAGATATGTGTTAATGGTACTCCCCGGATTTCTTGCTATATCAGTTACCGAACTCCCCGGATTTCTTGGTATAATAATTAGTGTTATGATGTATTATTAGAATAGAATATAATTAAGGAAATATAATTATTGTAATAGGGGCACAATGGTCCAAGTTACATTTACAGGATGGAATCATAAAGATTCAAAACTCATAGGGTGGCATCCTAAGGATAATATTATAATAGGATGGCAAATTACATTTTAGGATTCCTCTAATCTGTGGATGAAACACAACCAGGTTTGAGTACATAGATTCTGTACAGGGGAAAAAAATACGTAGCTACCTAAAGGAAGTAGATCCAGGGGGGAAAAAAAAAAAAAAAGAAGTAAAGTTTCCACAAATTTTTGGGTATTTTTTGTTTTGTTATTTTGTTCGTCTTTCTTAATTTTTTTTAGATTCACTTCTTTTTTTTTTTGGATTAATCATCCGTCTCCACGAGAGTAGTCTAAAAAGTAAAAAATATGATAAAAGAAAAAAGTTCATTAAAGACGAAAAGATACCAAACAACTAGTATTTTATCTCTGTAGTATCATCTTATATGAAAAATATTCAGCGGCATACATTTTCATACTTTTCTGATTCCTCTTCTTGAGGCAAATTATTAATCCCAAAAATTACAGCAAAAAAAAGGTAAACAAAATATTACAAAAAGTAAAAAAATACAAAAAAATTAAGCAAGAGAAACTCACCTACCATTCTAATATGAACAAATGAAACAAAAACTGTAATAACCCTAATTTTTATTTAATAAAATTTTATTTGTAAATTTAATTTCTTTAAAATTTTAATTGTTTCTTTTGTAAATAATTACTTACCTCAATGAATATACATGCTTGTACTAGTATATATGTATGTGTACTAGTATATCTACTTTTCTATTACTGAGACCCTACCAAGGTACCCTAAAATCTCCCTAAATAGTATATTAAAAATCTCCTTCTCCTAACCTAGTCCATGAAGCAGGGGCCTTACTCACTACACCCTTGTACTGAATTACGGTCGTCCGTTTGGCAATCACCGGTCCCGATTAAATGCGATTAAATGCAATTATAGTACATGTGATTGCTCACTATGAGGGTTTAGTGAGTAGCTTCACTACAGGTACCCTGAATCCCTCTCCCACACTATTCTCATCATTTGGCCACTGTGGACGGTCGATCCACGCGGCACTTCGGTTTAAAAAATAGAAAGTTGATGAAAAATGAGTCGCCACCCGGGATTTATTTTTAGAAAATGATTTTGGTACCCGAGAAACCGTGAAAAATAATTGATGACTCTTGTGCCGTTTTGGAAAAGGTTTGATCTGCGAAAAGATTCTTGGATTCGGAAGCCAGGTTACGAACGGGGAAGGTTTTATTGAAAAGCACCCCGCTCGCCCGAGAAATCCCCGGTCTCTACTAAATTTGTGGGATTTTTTAGAAATATTTTATTATAAAACTTGTAACAATTAAGACGATTAATAACAATAAACAAGTAAATATGAAACCATAACGGAAACAAAATAATAATAAAAAGAAAAGAAAAAGAGCATGATAATAATAAAAAGAAGTAAAGAGACTTAATGATAAATAAAAGGGAGTTGAGGGGTGTAACTGTAATAAAGGAGTAATACCAGAAAAACAGAGCACGACATTAAAACAAAGGAAATTTTTTGACTTTGGCCAACTCAGCCGTACGGCTTACTAACATAGCCATACGATCAACCAACTTAGTCGTACGGCTAGTTTAGGTTGGCCGCGCAGCCAACCTGCTCTGATTTCTGGAAAAATCTTGATTTGCTCAAACAGAACCAAAACTCAGTTAGAAATTGTTTTTTTTTTCTTATGAAATGAAGCCTTGGGGCTGTCCAAACACTTGGAAATTATTTTTAGGAAGAAATGTATCCCCGGGTAGATTCGTATCGTGCGATTACGGAAGGTATCGCCAGGTACAAACCCGTGGGGAGAGTTTATTGAATGAAAAACATTACCCAAGTATAACGACGACTACGGGAGTCGCATTACACCCGGGTTCTGCCCTCAAAGAACCAAAGTTGAAGGACTTTGGTATCGAAACAGAATTTCGTACCTTGAAACGATCGAATTTGAGACCAAAACTTCGGGTTCGGACGGGAACTTGAGATGAAACGATCTTTGGACGATCTCTGGAAGCTTTTCAGGAGTGTTTATGGGTTACTGGAGGTGGAAGTAGAAAAGCAGAGAGTGGGTTGCGGTTTAGACGAAAGTTTCAGACGAGATTTTTTTTTTGGACGGAGTGGTGACCGGAGGATTTTCCAGCAACGTGGTCGGAGTGATGGTTTTTTCTTGCTGTCAATGGGAGAGATGGAGGAGGGTTTTTATAGGCGTGAGAATGGAATAAAATCACGCAAACGATCCGCTGAATGATGAGATTCCTCTGTTTGCCGATTTTCTGAGATTTTTTGCAGAGGATAACGATACCCACCGTGCGGCTCCCAGAGGGAGCCGTGCGGCTTGTAGGCTGGAACCGTGCGGCTTGTGAAGAAACAAAGGGGGCTACACGGCTTGAGACAGGAGCCGTGCGGTTTGTGTTGCTAGGTTTCCAAAGTTCCAAACAGCTGTCTGAGCATTCTGAGCATTTCTTCTTATCATTGGGTACTTATTTTCATAAACCAAACTTAAGTAAAGAATTCTTTACTTTAATTTATTTATGAAAATAAGGAAGTACCCCCCTTTCGGAAACAATGGCATTGCCAGAATTTTGATATCCCAATCCAATCAAAATCTCATCCCCCCACTTTTAGTACAAAACCGAAAACGGACACATTTTTCTCTGAAGAAAATGGGCGAAAGATGACTTTGCCTTACTCAAAAATAACTTCCGATTATACCATTTTGATTAGAAAAATCCAAGGAACAATTATCGGGACTTTTTATTGGCCAAATCAGATCTTCCCAAAAAAGTTAATTTTCCATACTTAGCCAGATTTTCGAGCGACAGACAGGGGTGACTCGATCAAGAGGTGACCCGATGGTGACATGACCTATGTCATTCGAGTCTCGGATGAGAGACAATGATGAAGGAACACTTGGATTAAAATTGGGGTGTCTACAGCCACATTTAATGGAGAGAGTGTAACGACCCGCCCCAATTGACCTGCTAACTTTTAGCCTAACCACATGGCGCAAAAGGTTAACCTCAAGTTATACAGTAGCTTGGTTGGAATCGCTTATATGCTATTATAACTTTTCATAACCCACCGATGTGGGACACTTTTACTAGCCCAGAGTGGGTGCAACGTCCTCGTTGCATTAGCCCAGCAACCTTCCCCCGGTGACCATGGTGTGGCACTTAGTTCCGCATAGCACTTTGCTCCAACTCTGAGACTCAAGAGGTGGCTCATACGGATTCTAGAGGTGGTCCCTGCCATGTAGACCAGGGTTGTGCTCTGATACCACCTGTAACGACCCGCCCTAACTGACTTGTTAACTCTTAACCTAACCACGTGGCTCAAAAGGCTAACCTTAAGTTATATAGTAGCTTGGTTGGAATCGCTTATATACTATTATAACTTTTCATAACCCAATGATGTAGGACACTTTTACTAGCCAAAGTGGGTTGTCACACACACACACACACACACAGAAAGAGAGAGAGAGAGAGAGAGAGAGAGAGAGAGAGAGGGTTGGGTGGTAGTTTCTTGGTCATAACTTGTCTTCCAACAAGTACTAAACCACCTTGTATCTACATGTATGTACATGAGTTTTGTACACAAAAATCCCATGAAACTAGGCTTGCCATGCAAACCCATAAAACCCTAGGATTTTCTATGATCTTCTCCATTAAAACCCAAAGATATTGTACTGAAGCCTATAGATTTACCATGATTGGCCTAAGATCTTGTACTTTTAAAATCCTCCAAATCTTGGAATATTAATGGGAGAGATTGGGAAAGATTAAGAGAGAGAGAGAAGGGGGGAGAGGGAGGGAGGGTTTGTGGATACCCCATGCATTTGCATGAGGAAGCCACACATTCCACCACCTTTGTAGTAGTTGCATTCTAGTGTTTTTAGAGTGAGGAAAAGCTTCTAATTCTTGAAATTTTCTTGAGTTCTTCTTGATCTTCAAGAAACTCAAGTTAGAGCGACCACCCCTACCACCAAAAACCACCACTCAATATAAAAAATTAGTAGAAAGTTGTAGTCTTTTGTTTCAAGAAAAAGAAGTCACATTCTTTTTCTTTCAAAACAAGGAGCCGTTACGCCGCCCGACGAACCAACCGTCTAGCTTAAGCGTCTTCCGACTAATCATCAGAATTAGGGTAGTTACTTTATCCTCGTCTTCCTAAGTATATTTTTTTCCGTAGCCGTTATAAAGTCTGTGTTTCTACAAGTAGCTACTTCAACCCAATTTCCTAAGTATATTGTTTATGTTGTTATAATGTTTGACTAGTTTTTGGAAAATTATAGGTAGACGTTATTTTTTGAACTAGTAACAACATTTTTTACGTAGTATGATCTAGAAAAGTTTATATTCGCGAGAAACTTTGAACTTATGTACCTACTAATATACAAGTAGATTAGTGAAAGGTTTATCTAACCGAAAAAGTCAGTGTGATACATTTTACGAGTAAACGAGTTTATTTTTCTGAAAATGCCCCTCATATGCCATTACTAGATTACTACTCCCTCCGTCCTAACTTAAGTGCTCCCTACGTTTATGCGTGTTTTTTTAAAACTCTTATAGTTTTTATTCTATAATGTATTTTATATGCAATATGGATCTTATTTGATAGATCTCAATTTTTCTATTAGATAAAATTTTTAAAAACTTTCGAAACCTTACCAATAAAAAGATATAGACGTTTGAAAATGGCACGAATATACATAGGGAACATTTAAAATGGGACGAAGGGAGTACGAGATTTCGAATTTCATTATTGAAACAAAAGTTGCATAATCACGAGACACGTTTTATGAGAAATGATACAACACGAATTACGAGATAATGAAAATATGTGTTTACGAGAATTGAATAAGTAGGGAATTGAATGGATTACAGTAGCAGCTTGAGCGCTGCCCCATCTTCGTGGAGAGAACGTGGAGGTTAGGGCTAAGCGTGTACAACACATGGTGAACGGACCTTGTATCATGCCGAGGAGTGTTTGTGATAACAAGCCAGCCGGGACCATATACGTGTGGGTGTGATTGGGAAGTTTGGTGACCTCGTCAATTGAAGGAGATGTAAACAGACCAATACTTCGAGTGATGGACTGTACCTTTGATGGTCGGAAGCAGTGCCATAAGAATGGAGTGATTAGACTGTGGCCCGGAGGACGAAAACAGCCCCAAACCTTGTAATGTTTGAAGAAGAACTTTGACACTGAAAGATAATAATATGAGAGACAAAATGATACGTGCGATACACTCCGTTTGCATTGACACCAACACGAGCATTTTATATTGTTACTATTAAATTGTTAAACTTTTGTTATTCATTCCTTTCAGAATCATTTATTACTATTAGTGTTAGGATTTGGGGTAGTGGTTTCTGCTGAGCGTTAATCGCTCATGGTGTTGCACTTGTGTGACCCTGGCATAATACCTCGATGTTGCTTTGCAACTCTGACGTATTATGCTAGACTTTAGAGATGAACATGAGGAGTACTACAGTTTGGAGGCCTATGGAGCTGAGCATGACACCGCCGGAGCTAACGGTTGTGCCAAGAATTAGAGAAAACCCTAGATTACCTGTAGAAAATAAATATATTGGTAGGGAGAATTATGTAATTTCTTTAATGGATTACTGTTGTAAAACTTTTATTTATTTATTGTAATAAATTAACGTTTCCAAAATTAGGGGCACTAAAAAACGAACCAGCTCTTCCCTCCCTTGTTCTTTCCATGTTCAAATTTTTTGGGTCGATATCTAGCCTACAACAATGACTAGAATCGGTTCACGTTGTAGATCTCGTCGAGAATTTTAATCATACCAAAATCATGTTTTTTTATTTTTTATAACAGGATGCCCGGGCTAGTTTGCGCGCACCTTATCTAATTCTGGGGTCCTAGAGATAACAACTGAGTATAACCTCCAGTAGCCCCAAGAGTTTGCTGACAAGGGGAATCGAACTTGAGACGTTAGGTGAGAGCAAAAAGACCACTTTGTCAATCCATTGGAATTATACCAAAAATTATGTTTATGGAATATCGATCAATACCTCAGCACCCATTTATATTGAAAAATATATATATATTGCACACACTGGATTGAAGCCATGTATGTTTTTTCAATATAAATGTGTGCCGATCAAATATTGATCAATCAGTTTCTGGTCATCATGATTTTTAATTTTGGTTGAAGTTTTCAACTAAATAATGTGAATAGTTTCAATCATTTCAAAATTCGAAATTGGAGAAGACCGGAGAGGATTGCTATTGGAGCTTGTTTCAACAAAACGGAAAATGTCAGGGAGATTTTGTTTTTCAGTGCCCAAAATGGACAGCGGTGTCGTTTTCTGTGCACTTGGGTGCCCCGGTGGAGCTTCCTCCACTCCACAAGCGGCAACGGACCAAAATTTTTACGGCGAGGATTAAATACAAAGTTAATTCGAATTTAGAGTGATTATTAATTTATTATGATAAATAATTGTTTCCTGGAAGAAATAATTTAAAATTTTAAATGGCCAAAACACTAGCAATTTTTCTAGAGCTATACCTATACTAGAGTTGCGGAGCCGTGGCCACCATCAAATAATCTCTCTTCTTTTTGCGGGGAGGCTCTCTTTGGAACTTGAGGAAAGAGGTAAAAAAGGCGGAAAATTTTTAAAACTATTTCACCTTTTTTCTTTACTGATTTTTCACCCTTTGTTTGCTTTTTACAAGACAAAAAAAATCAATTTTAACTTTCCTCACTTCTTCTCTCTTTTTTTCCCTAAGTTCCAAACAGAACCTAAAGCTTGGCAAATAACAAATCCCATCAATCTCTTAACGCTCTCTCGGCTAATTAATCAAGGGGAGTGATTTTCACACCCCCTAAATTGTTATCCACATCCTCTTTTTTGTCTTGTAGTAAAAATTTTATATGTAAAAATGTCACTAAAAAAACAAAAAAAGAGTGTGAATAATAATTTAAGGGATGCGAATATCAATTACCTTCATCACAGGACGAAAAATATAAGTAATTGTTAATAAGTTTGGGGAAGATTGGAATCATTCATTTCATAAATCTCCTCGACAGTGAAAAACTATTACTGTCATGTCAAAATAGTGGGTCCCGGGAAAGTAATATCCTATCCTGGCAAACTATCATTTTCCAAAAAACGTAATAGTATTGAAAATTAAAATGGCACCACCTCAAGAAGCACGAAGGACATTAATCCACGTCATAATATCTGTGTACATGATGTACCACTGGGTACAGCTGTCTCCTTTCGCTTTCATGGAGTTGAAGAAATTAGAGGCCCACCACTGATCTCACTGATGGCATCTAATGCTGCCATGTCAAACTACCTCCATTTATTTATAGACTAGTATATTGAGTACTACTGTATTTTGTTGTGCTATAAACATCCCCATATCCACGCCATATAACTAAATTATTACAGGAACAAATAAAGAATCTACATCCCCTAACACGAGTGTGTAATAGCATCTCCGATGGTTGGCATACTACGGTGGAGTCTGGCCAGTCCCATATTTCACTTTTTCGTTTTCTACATTTTGAACTTAGTTAGCTAACGAATGAAAAAACGCATTTTAATAGCCTCCCTAAATCTATATTCTTTATCTTTTAGTCTTTCCTCTCTCTCTCTCTCTCTCTCTCCTCTCCTCCTTCCCTTGTCTCTCTCTTCTTTCTCTCTCCTCAAGTCCCTCTCCAAATTTAGGTAGTGACTTGGAGCACTTTAGGTAGTAAGGGGTGACACCTAAGATTTTAGAGAGTTAATTTTTATGCCCCAGAGAGCATTTTTTGAGGTTTTCTTAATTAACTAGTTAGGACACTTTAGAGTACTATTTTAGGTAATACACTAGAGATGTCCTTACAGGAATAAATAAAGAATCTACATCCGCTAACACAAGTGTGTAATAGCTAATAGCATCTCCGATGGTTGGCATACTGCGGCGGAGTTTGGGAGCCCCATCTTTCACTTTTTGTTTTCTACATTTTGAATTTTTGTAGTATTATAGTTAGAACGTGTTTTCTATACCTTATCGACAATTTCTAAAAAATGGAGATAAGAAGAAAAGGTTACAAAATTGAATAGCTTTTTATTAATGTACCACGAAACATTCATTGTTGTGGATTGAAATGGTAAGAGCATCTCTAACATAGGTTGTAAATCCAAAGTGGAGGCCAAAACGACAAGAAAATGGCATCAAGCCATGCGCCAACGAAGAAATGCCTGATTATAAGCAAAATCCTATGTGGATTTGACATTGCAAACTCGCTACCAACTTTAACGTACAACTAAAGCCTAATGACGAACCTGATTGATATATTATTAAGGTTGAAAATGACAAATTAATTATTCTATCGGCCTTCAAAGAAATTTGACATTTCACACTAGTTAAGGTTGGAGAGGCTGAAACCCATTAATTTCCTCTATAAATAATGATCCCCTCTTTAAGTTTGTAAAGTAACCATTCTAGATTTGAAGTGTTCGTATAACAAATGAAACAAAATATTGAACTCTTATCTACATTTTTAACATAGCCAAGAGCCAACACCATTTCCCTTAAATTTTCAAGGTGATAGTCATTTTCAAATTTCCCGAAGAAAAAATAATCCTGTTCCTCGGCCATATTAATTAGGGGAGTGATTTTTGCACTCGTTTTTTTAACATCAATACTCATTTTTTAGAAATTCTATTTGCAACCCCCTCTTTTCTCTATCCACACTCAAAAAACCTTTAGAAGGCGCATGGGGCCCATCTTAATTATCCAAGTACTTTATTTTGTAAATGATAATGTACAGATCATTCCTTCAAAAAATCAAGTTGATCGGATATCGGTAAAGTTCCTTATTTATAGTGAAAACAAGGAACGGTTGAATTTTTCTAACCGTCCATTATTTTCAAGACAAATCAAATACTTACCGATATTTGATTTGCTTGACGCCTCCAGAAGCATGGATAATAAAGGTGAGTTCAAGGTGAGGAAGACCCATGATTTAACACCTCCAACTGCACTAGGGTTGTGTTGGATTAGCCAGAAGCTGCTAGCACATGGAAAACGTAACTGCCAGTAACTGTTGCTAGCTGTTTAGTCTTGCCTGAGACACTTGTCCATAGATTTAGGAACATCTGCAGAACTTAGTAATCATCGTTAAATTGCCCGTTCTGATCCAAACCAAGCCAAAATTCGTGATCCATCCCTAGCCTAAGGCCTTGTTTGATAACTCAAATTCAGCACTTAAAACTGAATCAATTAAGTGATAAGTCATTAAGTAGGTTTGATAACCACATTTTATGTTACTTAACAGATTAAGTGCCACTTAAAATGTAGGCTAAAAAATTGCTAAAAATTAAGTAGCTTTGAGCTATTTAATTCTGGTTGAATTCCTATATGCTTACAATCAACCATCACACCACCGCGGCCAGCTATCACCATCGCGGCCCACTATCACCACCACCATCACTACCACAACCACCACCACCACTGCCACGCCGCCGCCACCACCACAACCGCCACCATTGCACCACCGAAGCCGCCATGCCGCTACCACCACCACCACCATTGCCCTGCCGCCGCCGCCATCCCGCTACCACCACAACTACCACCACCAATGTCACACCGCCACCACCACTGCCATCACCGTTACCCATATACCACCACCACTATTGTCATGCCACCGCCATCACTCTTCCACCACCACCACCACTCTTCCACCACCACCACCACTGCCACCGCTATCACCGTTACCCATATACCACCACCATTATTGCCATGCCACCGCCATTACATCACCACCACCACTCTTCCACCACCACCACCATCACCACCACCACCACTACCACGCCATAACCACCACACTACCACCACTACACCACCACCATTGCACCACTATTATTCTACTGCCACCACAACTTACCATCATTCCACCACCACCATTACTCCACTGCCACCACCACCTCGTCACCACCCTCACCATCTCTCAATCACCACTCCACCACTACCACAAATATATGATGACCATTAGTAAAATTAAGAGACAATTAGAACCCAAAAAAAAATTATTTTTTTAATTCAGTGCTTAATATGCTTTATCAAACAGCTTTTTAGCTTAAAAAATTCAACATTCAGTTTTCAGTACTTAATTTTCAGCTTTCAGCTTTCAGTTTTATCAAACAGCCCTTAAGTACATAGCCGTTTTCTAATTGCATTGTCCCACAAATTAGCTGCCCATGCACCTTCTTAAGGTTTTTTGGGTTCTAATTGTATACACACTGAGAAAAGAGGGCGTGTGTATAAAATTTGCCCTCTCTTTCTTTTTGGTAGTTTTTAGGAGATACTAGGGATGCAACTGGTCCGGGTCGGTCCAGTTTTCACGTATTTTTGGGACAAATTGGACACTTCAACTCAAGAAACTTTCAAATCGGCACCAGTTTTACATAGTTTGGTTCGGTTTTGGTTCAGTTCATTCGGTTTCAGTTTGATTTGGTCGGTTTTCCAGTTTGAGAGAGAGAGAGAGAGAGAGAGAGAGACGATGACAATGATGGTAAAAGGTGTTGATTGCCGATCGAGCCGTCGATTGCATATGGTTGAGCTGTCGATTGCGTGGCCAGTGGCGGACCCAGGAATCCAACCCAATGGGGGCACCTTATTAGTTATAATCGTGCAATTTTTTTTTAGTCAATGATCTTCCTAAATTAAGAAATTTATTATGGATTATAAGGTTTATAATGCACACTTTTTTTTTTTATGAAAAAGAACAAAAAATAAGCACATAGTTAATTCTACATTTTTATTTTTGAGATATATGTAAGTGTGTATGCTAAATATGGCGTTATATTACATAATTGTGCTATATATATATATTGAGTTTTGAGTGGGGGCACGTGCCCCCGCGTGACCCCCCTTTTCCACTGCTATGCGTGGCGGTAAGCGGTGAAAGCTTGGTGAGAGGTGAGATTTGCCATCTTGGTGTGCGAGAGAGGGGTGGAGAGTGAGTCGAGAGACGAGAGAGCTCACGGATACTACTACTGGTACTGTCTAGTTTATTTAGCCACATGAATTGGGAACCGAACCGATTTAATTTTGGAGAAATGCTCAAATTAAAACCTAACCAGTTAATGAAAAAACCAAAAATAAAAATAAAAAATACCGGTCTGGTTTTCCGATGCGGTCTGGTTTTTTGTTTTTATTTTTCAACCTAGAAGAAACTACTAAAAGGCACATCATTTTTATCATTTGCACTCTTTTTGAGATGAATGTGCACTCGCAACGAATTTTTGATTGTAAAAATGGGTGTTTGAAAATCCCTCCTCGCTGATCACTGTAAGTAAAAGGGCACCAGTTATGGCCAATTTTAAACCTTTGCAAGTAGGGGTGTAAACGCCGAGCTTTGTAGAGCTCTAGCTTGGCTCATTAAGTAAATGAGTCAAAAATTAAGTTCGAGCTTAGCTCATTCGTAAACGAACCGCGTCAAGATAATTTACTTAATGAGCCGAGCTAACATAAACGAGTTGAGTTTTTGCAAGTCGAGCTGAGTTTTACCAAGGTTGTTTCCTTGCCTTAACGAGCCGAGAACCGAGCAGCTCATGGCTGGTTTACAGCCCTTACAAATGAGGGTTTACGAGGGGATTTTTTGGGTAATTCACCTTGGTTTTGTCCTATTCCAAGGATGACCTTGCATATGGTTTTTGTCGTCTCTCTCTCTGTCTCTCTCTCTCTCTACATGGTTCTCGTCCAGGAGCCGCAAGCAGCAGCAGTGAAAGAAGGGAAAAAATAGAGACCCTTTCCCTTCCCTTCCTTACTCCTGGGGGCGGGGTGGCCTTTTTATCCCCAATACAAAAACACTTGCAACTGTCGCCGTCTGATCTTTCACTCCCACTCATCTCCACCCTCCATCCTCTGCGGTGCTTACAGTGCCCAGTGTTGGGATTCAACTAGCTGATAACGCACCTTCTCTCTCTCTCTCTCTCACACACTCACTCACTCTCTCTCTCTCTCTCTCTCTCTCTCTCCTGAATGATGTATTTCGCGAAGATAAAGATTCGATGCTCCGTCAGTCTCCAATTGGTCGATCTATTGTTTCCTCGCAGCTTTTGATTACCTATCTGGATGACTCCTCTTGCCTGATCCGATTCAGTCGTGTTTCGTGCCGGATTCTTGGAGGTTTCGCCGTAGATCGATCGCATCGTGACTGACCTTCGATTATTCCACTGTTTTATTCTGCAAAAACCTTCGATTTTTCAGAATAATAATTCATCACAGGTAAGCCTTTCCACTTTGAATTTCGCCAGTCCAAATCTGTCATGTTTCTTTCTTTCTTTTTTTAATTTGTTACGATTCGGAGATTCGTATTCTTGAAATCTCAGTGAAACTGCAACTTACGATACGAGTCTGCCGTATTTGTCTTCCAATTGTTTTTCTCTTGAACCAGTATCGTTTTGTTTTACAGATCTATTCTTTCAATTTCGTGCTGTTAGATCTTTTTGAGAATTATTGAATTGAATTCACAAGTCTGCTTCAAGCTCACATGGAAGACGGAAGAGCGAACAGGATGACTGGAGGAATGCCAGACACAGTATTCGAGTGCGTAATCACCTACATACAAGACGCGCGTGACCGTGACGCTGTCTCGCTTGTCTGCCGGCGTTGGTACGAGATCGACATGTCCACGCGTAAGCACGTGACCATCGCCCTGTGCTACACAACGACGCCGCAGCAGCTGTGGCGGAGGTTTCAGAACCTAGAGTCTCTAAAACTGAAGGGAAAACCGAGGGCGGCGATGTTCAATCTTATACCGGAGGATTGGGGAGGTTACGTGACGCCGTGGGTGGAGAAGATTGCGTGGTCTTTTCGTAGCTTGAAGTATCTTCACTTTCGACGGATGATTGTGAGGGACTTGGATCTTGAGCTCCTTGCGAGTGAGCGTGGCCGGGTTTTACTGTCACTTAAGCTTGATAAATGCTCTGGGTTTTCCACTGATGGGCTCTTGCATATTGGCCGCTCTTGCAAGTATGTTCTCCTATTGATTACCTGGCTATTTCAATTCTTTTCTTCTGGTGTGGAAATGTGGATTCGAGATGTACAGTGTTATAGACTTATAGTCCATTGAAAATTTGTTTGTGCTGATTTTTATTCTCAAAAAAAGTCTCTTGTGGCATTAGTCTAGGACTTCAGTTTGGAACTTTATTTCTTTCAAGTGATTATTGATCCCTTTTGTTGCCTTTCCTTCAATTAAATCTAAATCACGTCGTTGTGGCCTACTCCATACTATCACTTTTGGTAGGCCGATCAATTGATCTGGTGGATGTTCTATCGTTTAATCAATTTGGATGAAGAAAGCGAATAGAAGTGAATTAAGAGTGAGATAACATTGACGAGGAGGTGGAACTTGATTAAATTTTTTATTCTAAATTTCTAGCAGATTAAATGCGATTCCTTGTGAGGGAATTGAGAAAGGAGGGCTATTTATAGACAACTCTCGTTGATGTACAAACTTGTCTTATGAATGGGGTCAGGGATGTTTACATTATCAAAATGGTGATAGAAACCTACCTTTATGCTTCAGGGTGTTATTTGGAAATATCAATGATGTGCTGACTGATTTATGCATTCATTGGTAACTTCTGCTCATATGTCTAGATATTTTATTTTCTAGTTCTAACATAGATAATGAATGGGACATTTCGAATTCTCGATTCTGCATGAGAAATTTGAGGATTTGGAAATAGATTACATAGGACAACTCTTGGGACTACGCAAGTTTCATTGAGAATTCAGACTTTCTTCTAACTACTAAGGTCTATTTCCTCTATAATGTGAATTCTAGTGGCTCTACCAACTTGATGGTCTTTTGTTATCCCGATCGTCGATGTAGAGGATATAAGCTAATAGTTGTGTGCCTTTGGACATGAAAAACTGGTTAAATTTATCCCTACAGCTTATTATAGGATTCAGGTTTATTGCTCAAAATTGAGGTGTTATATTGTCTTGGAGTAATTTCGCATCTCGTTTATGGTTTATAAGATGTTGGGAGATAGTCTTGTCTTATTGTTCTTCATTCTGTTTCCCTCTTGCATCCTGTTCTCATGCAGTAGGACTCAAAAGGACTCAGCAGTTTGTGTGTTAGGTATCAACACATACTCTTTTCCTCTTGGTTGGACAAGATTAAAGTAAGGAACTCAGAACCATCATTGATCCCAAGGCTTCTGAAAATTGCTGTTGCCATAATAACAGCATTGATTTAACTAGTAAAAAAACAAGTACCACACAGCAAACAAGAAGTCTTTCATACACTTGGATGATATTATGGACACAGAGAACATCTTTAGAGAACCATGTCAATCATCAATATTGGCTTTCGTAAAATATTAGGGAGTAAATGGATCCAAGATCTTAAGTATGATCAGATTGGTATTATTTGCCTTTGGAGCTATGTAGCACCGACATGGATACAGACACAAACACGGAACGGATACTGACACAGGACAAGAGAATTCTAAAAAAATGGACAAGGACGCGATGGGAGAAACGAAATAAATAACTATATACCTAGAGATATCATATATATATGCAGTAACAGTTTATATAGATAGGTATATACATTTTTCTTTTGATATGTAGGATATATACATTGTTGTGTATTGATATGTATACCAGCACACACACACACACACACACACACACACACACACACACACACACACACATATATAAGATATAAACGCACAGTGACAGAGATATATGCATCGAATATATACAAGTACATACACACGCATCATATTTATTTATTTGTATATTTACACACGCACGCATGCGTGTGTATACAACAAGAGAGAAAAAGAGTGAGGGAGAGAGAGATCGTGAGTGTAGATGTGGGAGATGCGTGTCCATGCTGTCCCCCCTAAGTGGCCCCTTCCAAAAAATAATTTAATTTAAGGGACTTGCCACGTTGTGTGTCCAATACGTATGCCCATGTCCAATACGTGGACACGGAGGCCTTTGCGATTGTCAGTGCTCCATACCTGTGGAGTTTAGAGAAAATGTAGTAGGTTGTCATAGACTAGGTAACTAGGTGAGGTCACTTTGGAATAAGTTCTTTCTAATCTCAAACACATAGACAGCGAGAGAGTTTGTCGGTCACGTATGTTTTTTTCAACTTGAGAAGTGAGAATTTAAAGTTTTTTGTGGAGCTAAAGTGTTATAGAACTTGCCAACTCTACCTTCTGGGTTTCAAAGTAGCAGTGTGGAGATATTGAGTGTTCAACGGAACTTTTGGGGGGTGAATAAGTTTGTTTGTTTGTTAGTGTAGAGATATTGAATGTTTATAAATAATTATAATTGCATATTTGTGTGTTGCATGCTATCTTTTATATCTTTGGCGAATAGTTTGCACCTTCCATGTCTGTGCATGAAGTGTGTACTATTTTAGATTGCTGTCCTTATGAACAAGTAACAGAAAATTAGAGAGTTGGTTGCTTTACTTATTATGTTACATATGAGGAAAACTTTCCCAGGAAAGCATGCCTTCAGTGAATCAGTGTAAGCCAATGGAATTAGACAGATGTGAGAGCTAATTTTAGAAGTCCTCAAGGTTGTGATAATATATTTCGTTATTTGTTTTAACATATTTTCTTCTTTCACTTGGAATTTCGACGTTGGATATCACTAGTTAGTATCATAACCAGGTAAATGGAACCAACATTCGAACCCAAAAACTAGTTTAAGTATTTTCACTCTAAGGTAATATGGTTTTGAACTAGCTCCTATCCGGGAGCCCCAGGACAAAGCTTTGAGAGTGAATGTGTTGTCGTATATTCTCAGTTTGAAATGACGATTTAGTTTTGGTCTAGCCACCAAACGTGGATGCAACTTTGGAATATTGCCCTCAAAAGACGAAGTCTTGGGTGTAGACTTCTAGACTGGACCTATGAAACTGAAAGAATTGCAAGTGCAAATTACTTTTTTGACTTTTTACTGGAAGTAAACTGTAAGTGCAAATTGAGAGAGAATTTGTTGTTGGTAGATGGAATATTGCATTCGAAGCACCCAGTCTAATGCTTAGATGGAACGAGATTAAGTCCATTTCATGATGTAATGACACGATGCCATGAGCAAATTGTGGAAGGAGTGATGCTTAAGAAATTTTTGATTATGGTGGTCTCAGAGATATATTGAACACAGTTGATAATTAATATCCATGACCTTTTGCTTTTTGTTCAGTTTTTGTATTCACATAAACTGAAAATTCTAGTCGTACAGATGAAACTGCGCTTCTGAATTTTGCTTGATTAAAGTTGAAGTACAACTGAGAGCTGTAACAATCAGCTATTGGTAGTCAAGTGCATAGCTCCTTTGACTTAACTCTTTGGTCTCCAAGCAAGAGACAACCCCTAATTTGATATTCGTCCGAGAAAAAGTCATGTTTTGTTCATTTTCCATCCTCTTCTCCATGGATATTTACCACCTTGGATTTACTATTAGAACTTGGATGATGTTGCCCTGGAATACTGTGAATGTTTTCTGCTTGAAGCATGTATAAACAACCTTGTTGGATGAGTAGGTTTTTCTTGCATTTCCTTTAATAAATTCACCATTACCTTAAGTTTCTGCTTTATTGCACAATCAACAAGAAAGAAAGAAAGAAAGAAAGAAAGAGAGAAAGAAGGCGAATAAATGGTTGCAGCAGTTTGCAGTTTGCTGTAAAGGATTTAATTAATGTTGACTTCTTCAAGTTAAAACATTACTCCTTAATTTATTGTCTTACCTTTTCTGACTTAATCATGTTCATGCTTCAGGGGTTTAAGAACCTTGTTTCTGGAAGAGAGCACTATCATAGAGAGAGATGGGGAATGGCTACACGAGCTTGCTTTGAACAACACCGTTCTAGAAAGTCTGAATTTTTACATGACAGATCTTGCCAAAATAAGATTCCAAGACCTTGAACTCATAGCCAGAAATTGCCGCTCTCTGATATCAGTAAAAATAAGTGAGTGTGAACTACTGGATCTTGTTGGTTTCTTTTCCGCTGCAACTGCATTGGAAGAATTTGGTGGGGGTTGTTTCAGTGAACAACCAGAAGGAAGGTACTCTTCTGTAACATTTCCCCCGAGATTATGCTGCTTGGGTCTAACGTACATGGAGAGGGATCACATGCCCATTGTATTTCCTCGCGCATCAGTACTGAAAAGATTGGATCTCCTCTACGCACTTCTGAACACAGAAGACCATATTCTCTTAATTCAAAGGTGCCCCAACCTAGAAGTTCTTGAGGTAGAATCTCCATCTTTAGTTGTAGTCCATGCTTCAGTGTTCACATTATATTTTTGGACTCCTCGATAATTTCTCTGTTTTATATTGAACACATTCAAGTTGTTGGCTGTTGCATTGCTTTTGTGTGTGTGTGTGTGTGTTTTAGCTTCTTTACTAGATTTAGTTTCAAATTGGATCAAATCCAAGAGTTTCAATCCACTAACTGAAATTTGTAGTGTCCCCAATGCAACTGGGTGACAAGGGGACCTGTGATGGTGGGATAAGTAAACTCTTTTCTATGAACCTCTTTTCCCTTTCAGCAATTCATGGAGCTGTATTCAGCTTTCGTATGAGAATCAATACACCTTGAATGTCAAATCAGAATTTGTTAGGTCAGAAATTAAGTATTGGGTTGAACTCATCTTTGGTGTCGAGGTAATGGTGGACGCCAAGTTAGAGCAGGAAATGGTGGACACCAAGTTAGAGCAGCTGGTAACGCCTGGGCAGGCGTGGGTATTCATCTGGCTATAAATTCAGTAGTCTGATCATTCACAGTTCATATGAGTACTTTGTTTCGAGTTTAATTGGACCATCCCAAGTGGACAGTATAATTCGTCCTAAATTAATCTGTTGATTATGCTGGAGACCGAGATATCAAAAAATTAGAGCAGTAGGTACTATAGAAACTGCATTGTTCGCAGTTCTCACAAAGACCAATCATATCTGGTTACATTTTCTCCCCAGGATTTAGAAGAAGAAAAAAAGCCTCATTTTTCCTTTTTGTATAACAAGCAACTTGCAATGGATTCAATTTCTTCATTCTTTTTCTCATTATCAACTGATAACGAAAGGGTGTACTGAATTCATCAATTTGCTCCGTTTCTTCTCTTATCATTGTGAACAGACAAGGAATGTAGTCGGCGACAGAGGACTAGAATTCCTCGCTCGTTGTTGCAAAAAACTAAAGCATCTTCGCATCGAGCGAGGCGCCGATGAACAAGGAATGGATGACGAAGGAGGACTAGTCTCCCACCGAGGACTAATCGCTCTAGCCCAAGGCTGCCTCGACCTCGAATACGTCGCTGTGTATGTCTCCGACATCACCAACGTCTGTCTCGAATACATCGGCACCTACTTGAAGAACCTCTCCGACTTCCGCCTCGTACTTCTCGATCGTGAAGAAAAAATCGCCGATTTACCCCTCGACAACGGTGTCCGAGCCTTATTACTTGGGTGCCATAAACTCCGTCGATTCGCCCTCTATCTCCGTCCAGGTGGTCTCACCGATGTTGGGCTCAGTTACATCGGGCGGTACAGTCCAAACGTGAGGTGGATGCTTCTGGGAAGCGTTGGCCATTCTGATGATGGACTTTTAGAATTCTCTAGGGGCTGCCCTAGCTTACAGAAGTTGGAGCTGCGAGCGTGTTGTTTCAGTGAACATGCGCTGGCTATGGCTGTGTTGCACTTGAAATCACTGAGGTACTTGTGGGTCCAAGGGTATAGGCCGTCTGATATGGCCCACGAGCTATGGGCCTTGGCTCGGCCGTTTTGGAACATTGAGCTGATTCCGGCGAGGCGGGTGGCGCAACCTGGGGAAGGAATTGTGGTTGAGCATCCTGCCCATATACTGGCGTACTGCTCTCTTGCTGGTCCGAGAACAGATTATCCTGATACAGTTAAACCGTTTGATGCTGCTGCCGTTCTTGATGGGTAGGTCTAGCCTTTTATGTGGGTCTTCTGCCTCCTGTTGCCTGGTCTCTGTTAATGCAGGTTTCCAAATGGCATTATTGGGATACGTATTGGTATCGACATGCTGTCAAGGCCAATATCGGACAGTATGTGTTGACACATTGGTAAATACCGCTATTGGAAGTTCACAGTACTTGTTGAAACGCAGGTAAATACCGGTATTGGAAGTCCATAATAATGTAATGTAACGATAGATACGTAATGGCCGGTGTTTAGAACCCTAGATTTAGATGTCATGTTCATAGTTTATTGCGTCTTTTCTTTTTGGTTGAAGGGTTTTTGTTTTTTGTTTTTTGTTTTTTGTTTTGTTTTGTTTTTTTGGTTTTTGTTCTCTCCATTGAATTTGAGTTTGGTCCTATTTCTAGACTTTGTCCTGTAATAAAGTGAGCTTTGTTCTGTAATTTTGAAGTACTTGCGATTTGGTTGCCTGCCCTTTCAACCTGCAGCTCTGGGCCATAGCTTTAGCTTTAGTTTGCTTGTAACTTTAGTGATTTTGCGAGTCTGATTTATGTTGATTTACGTTGCATTTGGGCATAATTTGATGTGTAAGTTGTATGTACAAATGAAAGTTATAAGGTTTCTGCTGCTGTGATTGTAGTAGTTGACTGGGTTGCGCAATTCAAGACCCTCTACGAAGTCTTCATGTGCCTGTTACTGCCGTGTTTCGTGTATGATCGGTTAGCATTGGTGAGCACTTGGTTGTTCACATCAAAATATGAAGAAAATTTAGATATCACTTTTGCTAGCTAATATAATTAAAAAATCATTGAGCGTTTAAGCCTATTGCAGCATTGTACAATTATAGCATTTGAAGTTCAAGGAACGCGGAGCTAAGTCCTCTATCAACCTTCTGATGATACTTGAGTACATAGTATGGTCCTCCTGTGGGTGATCATACGCACACAAATTTGTGAGCTTGAAATTACATGCGGCTATCAGTCCTACAAACAGGAATTTGGATTTCATAAATAGATTGATACGACATGTTTCCAACATTCAATGTAGGTTATCCTCGAGACGATTGTTGTTGTGACATTTTTGGGGTGTCCCTAGCTAAAGGTATGCATGATATACTTGTGCATGCATGATAGACTTATGGTTGTCTTCCAGCTGCTTGACAACTTTTGTGGGATTATCCTGTGTTATTTGATTTTTGCCATATCTGTAACTGATTGTCTGTTATTTTGTTCTACACAACCATAGACAATGGCTTGTCGCTGATTCTTCGAATTTTTATATTTATCGGAAGCAGACTAGTACTTTCTTTTTTCCTCAAAATATGACGGTCCCATCTATACCACTTTTTTGTCGGTCGATTTTGTTTCCACACTTGCATCAAAAGGGCGTGATTTCTTATGGACCAATGTGGTTCGAATCATTAAGATAGGAAGGAAAGGATGGTGCTGTGCTGTGACGATTTCAAAATGGAAGTGATGTATACTGAATGAACTAGATGAGCGTGCAGGCAGCCCATCATGGACTTACGGTAAGAGAGAACTTTCTTTCGATCACATGGATCGTGTGATTTTGTCTTTCTGTAGAATTGGTTTGCCATGCTCTTAAGGGCTAAGATTGGGCATTACTTAAGAATGTGCTGATTGTTACTCAAATTTTCATTTTCTACTCTTTCCATAGCATTATAGTCCCCTTTCTTGCCTGCAGGCCCTTCTCTATCAGGCATCTGATCTAGCTTGCCATGTCATAGCGAGGTAAAGTACTTGTGACAAATTTTCCATACCATGGAAGGGTCATTTTCGTAATTGGATATGTAGATGTTTTCATAAACATGATATCTGCTCGTTTCTTATTGAGACTACTTTTTGTTAGTGATATTGTAGGCGCTATAAAAGATTAGTATACGGAATTGAACTCATCTTCGCTTGATTTGGTGTCGTTTCGCTTGTATATAGTATGGAAAATGCTAGGTACACACAAAAATTTACACACAATTTACCCAAACACACACACAAGTGTGTGGGCTCCACACACACAAGTGTACTAGTGTGTGTGGAGCTCACACACTTGTGTGTGTGTTTGGGTAAATTGTGTGTAAGTTTTTGTGTGTATGTAGTGTTGTTGTTGATATAGTATATACCCACTAGAACACTGGGGGGAAAAAAAAACACCCAGAGAAATCTTGTGAAACCAAGTTCTGACTTTAGCTGTTCACATAGTGTAAATCATTCCCACTTCATTTCTTTTTAGATTTTATTTTTTTTCCTGCTTTTATTTTCCTACAAAAGTTCTGAGTGGAAACAAAGTAGCTTTAGGTCTGTCAGGCTTTTAATCTGCCCTTAGGTTTGAACAGAATGGGAATAAAGTGACCGTGTTGCTTTCTCATGCAACTTGCAGAAAAGCTACTCTTACAAAAGAATGACATAAAAGTTGGTGGATTTGTATTTTTGTCGTTTACCATAAAGTGGTAATTAGGGTAATCTTCATTCTGCTATGGCACTTTTTAAGTGATTAGTTCGAGGTTTAGAGGACAATACATGCTATGTGACTTGGGTAAGCACTAAGCTTTTAGTAACAATACAGAGGTTCTAGCAACCATTACAGCAACTAAAAGTGACCAAACACAGTTGTTAGAGCTTGTCCAACGCTGATTAATTATTACCTTCAACATTGTTATACGAGTCTGAACAGCCGCTCCACTCATTCTCAGTTGATTTTGAGTTTGATGCTTTAACATGGTATTAGTCTATTAGATAGGTTTTGGGTGGCTTATGGCAACACTCTCTTGATTGATTGTCCAGTTGTTTATGTATTAAGTGCATCTTGCTTCATCATTCGTTGTATCCCCTACGTGATGGATTCTTTGTTTATCTCTTCATGTGCGGGAAAGGGTCACAAGTTTGAGGGAGTGCTAGAGCTTGTCCCACATTGCTTAATTATTATCTACAAACTATTATATGAGTCGGATCGGCCTCTCCATTCATTGTCAATTGATTTTGAGTTGGATGCTTTAATAACTGTAAATGTATGGTTAGAGACATGATATATCTAGTTCATCTCTCATTTTTGAAGATGCAAAACATTCACAAATAGATCTTGAATCCCACAAACCAGATGAACAGTAGCGTCGCGGACTGGACATCCTATCTTCATTTTGTTTAGATAAATTTAACTTCTTTTAGCACTTGATTAGCAGTTTCAATACGCAATAATTAGCAGTAGAAAGGCACTGGTTACAGGGAATGGCCATTATTACTACTACTTGGCCCACCAAGTTATCATTAAATACCCAAAAAAATGTTATCATTAATTACATCATTAACACTGCATGAGATTCATATCAGGGACTAATTTCCTCTTCTGTTTTTGCTCCTGTGCTTTCATTCATTTTGCTTCTTGTCTATTGAGCTTTGAAAAGTCGGTTTACGAGTTTCTTTCTTCCGATAATGATAGGTAAATAAACCAATTATCACGACGGGGCTGCATAGGAAACCATTCTTTACAAAAGCAATGATATCTCCCGAGACTTTGTAAAGAAGCTGAAATTCTTATGCAACAGTCTTGCCACCATTGGCGAATACGTATTGGGTGGTAGAAAATGGGGTTTTTGAAAAACAAAAACCAAGCCACACAGGTAATAGTACGTGGATGCCCGCTTGCTTACGAAGGATTAAAGCATAAGATGCTTAAAATTAGTGGAATGCAGACTCATCGTCGACATGGTGATGGCGAAATCGGTCAACTTGGCCAAATTGGATGCATAACCCCCTAAAGATGGCTGGAAAGGTCTGAAGTGGAAAGTAAGCAATCTTATATACTGTGGAATTTCAATGAGTGCTGAGTGAATCAGCTAATTCGGTCCATAGCACCTAATGACGTGGCCACTTTCACTTTGGCTGTGATAGGCTAATTGGGTTTTAGTTTAATGAGGTGCACCTTAAAGTCTTGAGAGTTATTTCGGCTGTGAAAACTCAGTGTTGTCCATACTGTATTTTGGCTAGTACTGAAACTGATCTTTGAAAGCTTGTGATGAAAGTGACATGTTGTTTTTTCCACTTGCTCAAAAATGGAGAAAGGCAGGGGTTTGTAGGACTTGAATCATTTGACTTTTTTGGTTAGATGTGCTCTAGATGGTGAAGAAACCTAGCTAGGCTTAGATGAAGCACAGGATAATACATGATTGGATGGAAAAATTTCACACAGATGCTAAACAGAAATGGAAATCCAAAGACAAACTTGGGAGTCTTTCATTTAGAAGTTGAAGCGCGACATGATATTGAACGAGACTCGTTCTATGTTCTTTGAAAAACTTGTACCGACTCATTCATCACTATAATTACATGATACTGTATGAAACGAGCACTGTGATTCGATATCTCCCCAACGCAGTTTACTGCTTCATCCATGGATTCGATATCTTGTGGGTTGGATCGGAAACAAAGAATTGAGGGATCCAATTTGAGCTCCAAAATGAGCACCCGTGTGAAGGAATGGGTTGGCATGGGTTGAGCCGAAAACCATCCGTCCTCCTCCATCATTCGAGTGATTCCAGTTGAGTTGTACTTTTGGCGTGCTAGGGTCCTTAATTGGTGATTTAAGCAGAGTAGAGATGTTCTGTGAAGGAGGTTCACTATCGTCCGGTGAAGTAGTGTTTGTTAGATGGACGGTGGTGATGTCGTGGATGCTAGGCCGCCTTTTATCTTTGTCACCGGAATTCAGCCTTAGGAAGTACTTCTGGGCATGGCTTGCCACTTGAGTTGGTGTCTTAGTGATGACGAACTTCCTGGAGATGTTTCTCCAATCTCCCTTACCGTGTTTCTGAAGGCCCATCAGGAACCGCCTATGTTTAAAATTTAAACCAATCAAACATGTCACTAACAATACAAAGAAAGTGTGTATTGAAAGAATCGTAATTCCCCTGCATGACATAGAAATCAGGCATGGAGGCTTCTGCGCCCTTTTATTGGCTCGGCCGCACACGTGCACAAAAGAAGCTCATATCAACTGGTTTCTTGTGATTTTGCAGAAACCCGTTTTTTTTTTTTTTTTGAAAATCCAAAAAAAAAAAACTGGTTTTTGCAAAATCACAAGAAAAAGGGAATATTGAAATCCTAAATTCCATTCATTTGGGCAGAGTCAATCAAATGATCCACACAAAAGCTTGATGCTTTGTTTGAACACTTGAAGCACAAGAGCTCAATTTTCCAGGTAACCAAACACAAAAAACTTTGTGAAGGCAATTAAACACGTAGGTTGCTGGGCTAGAATCATGAAGTGAATTCTCACCTGTGCTCTTCCTCTGTCCATGGCACCCCTTTCTTCCTCTCGTGGTCCAACGCTCGACACGGCAAGGGCCTTTTCCTAAACACGTCGAATTCACCATTTTCTATCAGCTCTAACGTGAAAGAAGAGGTCAAGTACCCCGGAACTGGAACCAGACCGGCTTCTATATCGCTAACGTCTGATTCCAGTTCCATGTACTGCCTCCTCACATCAAGAACAGACTTTCCGGGGATCATGGCCGCCACTTTTGTCCACCGGTCGGGGGTATTCTCGTCGTATATCGCTAGAGCTCTCTCAAACTTCTTGTTCTCTTCTTTAGTCCATTCTGTACTCCTGCTCTCTTCTTGCATCAGAAAATTCATACATGGAAAATACGAGGATGGAAACAGAGTTTCCATTTCATACAGGCCAGAAATCCTCAGTCTATGGCCTAAAGAAGAATTGATTCAAGAGGGTAATATAGTGTATGCAGGAATAATGATGGGGGATTCAAAATGACGCAGAAGACAGCAGAATGAGAATCATTTACCGGGAATCAGAATACAGCTTTTTGTTTGAAATGAAGAGCATAAATTGCAGAATCCAGAAAAAATACCAAACTTTTTTTCGAATATTGAAAAAGAAACCAGAAAGAAAATGATCTTTCTCCTTGCTTGTTATTAACCCTTGACCCTTCCCATCACATCTGTTACTAAGCCACTAGTCTAAGATTAGCAAAAGAAGGTATTGTGCAAAATAGGGGATGATTAATTGAAATTGGAGATACTGAAATGAAATGAAGCCTAATACCAATCCAAGTTATTAGGAAAAACTGAAGATCATGGAAAGATGCCAAAACCCATTTGAGAAAAGTGATGGATTCCCAAACGGATGAGGCTTAAAGGCCAGAGAGAGAGAGAGTACTCAATGGATGCTTGGACTAGGATGGGCAAAGAACAGAAAAGAGAACTTAATATACTCTCTCCATTTTAATAGTGCCATATGAAAACAAATTACACGTTTTTTTATGAGAGACTATTAAAATGGAACGAATAGAGCATTCGGAGAGCACCAGTGTTATTCTCTATTGTAGTGTTCTTTCTCTATTGTGGCCGAATGAATCCAAAAGAAAGTAGAATAAAAAAATAAAGAGGAAAAAGACATCAAATTCCAATTACTGAAAAAACGTGGCAAAGGTATGTGCCGACTTGCTGTAGGATCCACTATCCTGCTGTTCATGTAATTTGTCCCTTTCCTCCTTTTTCGATAAGGATAAATTTCACTGACACCCCCTGAAGTTTGTCCTAATGACGAATATCCCCCTCATGTATGAAAAATAACAATGTACCCCATGTGGTTTCTATATGCATTCCATCGACACCCCAATAGACAATTTTCCATCCAAACACGTGAAAGAATCATGATGAAAGTTCACCATTTCAAATAATAAAAAAGTAAGGGTGAATTACCAATATATCTCTTCGACTTTCACGTGAGTTCCACTTCAATCCTTCGCCTTTCAATTTGAACAAAACTGGCCTTGCCTTTTTTGATTGAGTTTCAATGTTGCCCCTCCCCAGCCTTTCGTCCAAATTTTGGACAGAAAATACACATGTGATTGGCACGTGATATTTCCATGAGGGTATTTACGACATTCCAGCCTAAGTTTTCCCCCGTTTCCCCCTCTGCTTCCCGCCATACCCATTCCCTCTGCTATATATCCCCAACCCACACCAAACCCAATTTTTTATGCAAACAAAACCGAGAGAGAGAGAGAGAGAGAGAGAGAGAGAGAGAGAGAGAGAGAGAGAGAGAGAGAGAGAGAACAAGACGCTAGAAGGCACTGTGATTGTGGACTGCCTGCTCGCATTCAGACCTTGTGGACATCAGCAAAGTCTGGTCAGAGGTTTCTCAGCTGTAAGAACTTAGAGGTATGTGCATTCAAACCTCTGTATTGCAATATTCTATCAGTACTAAGGATAAACCCAATATTTTTGTTCTTTACTAGATATTGATCGCAGGCGTTAGCAGATTGTGGCTTCTTCTCTTGGTTTGATCCTCCGATGTGCATGTGAAAGATCAAAACAAGTTATACCTGGTCTATTGAGGGAAATGACGGGGTTGGAGATGACGGTTGCACGATACAAGGCAAATGAGAAGGTTTACATTGTGAGTATTGTAATTTATTGGATGCTAGTTGTGCTGCTACTCTGCTTGATACTCTGTGGATCAACTGAAGGTGAGGACGATGTCGACTCAACCTTGGTTGGGGAATGCGTTCGCTGAAGAAGGTGGAAGAAGGGTTATGTATTTTTGTCGATTTTGGGAGTAGGGAATGTGTGGTCCCTTCTTCCATGTTACGTTTGCAGTGACCAATGAATCATCCAATCCCTCCCTCACCTCCACTCCTATAGGTTGTTTCCCTTTGCTATTGTCTGTTTGGGAGAGAGAGAAAGAGAAGAGAAATGTTACGGGTGTTAATTAACTGTAAACATCCCAGTCCGGACCCTCGGGATTCGGTGACTTCTCCAAGGATGAAAACGCCTAATGAGAGCATACAAGGCTTGATTAAGGACTTGAAAACCCCCATATACCCTTTAAGAACCCACCAAAACACTTCTGAAACCCTACGAACTGTCCCAGAACCTCAAGACAACCACACCTGGATTGTCTCACAGACACCTGGACTGGCCAAATCCAGGCACCCATAATGACTCTAGGCACCTGGACTTGATGATTCCAGGCGCCCACACTGAGTCCAGGTGCCTGGAGTTGAACAGTGCAGGCGCTTGGACCATAACCCAGGTTGAGTGTAACTTAAGTTGATAATGGGCGGGAAGAGGATTTGCTTGAGATTTTCTGCGGAATCAGTTGAAGGGAAGTGAGGGGGAGATCATTACACCTAACCATGACTCCTAAGAACTCTTTTGTGCCTATATATACCTACTCATCTCCTCCCATTTGGAGGATGATGAATCCATTTCTCTCCCTCACTGCCAAGCTACTGAGTTCATTCCAGAAACTCCCCTTCCAATCTTAACCCTTCAAAACTCCCCCCATTTAACCCAAAAAATCACTCCAAAACTACATTAACCCAACTTTCACCCACTCTCATCAATCTCATTCCACCAAAATAGCCATATATACCCTTTAGTGTTCTGTAAACATAAGTCCAGTTCCATTACACTTAGAAATCAACTACAAACCCTCCAAAAGTCCAATAAACAAGCCTTAAAAGGTAGTTCTCCTACCTAAATGTTCAAACAGGCCCTGAGGGGAACACCACCCAGCCTTTACTGACCATTAATGTTAGTTTGAGGTTAAGAAAGGTTAGAAGATAACACAAATAAGGTTCAATTTTTATGCATCTTTAGCCAGTCCAGGCGCCTGGACCTGCCTCTTATAGGCGTCTGTATCCCATTCAGGTGCCTGGACCTGGTTAATACAGGCGCCTGGACTCCTCTTTCATCCTCCATGATTTTCTGATTTTTCTTGCATTTAAATTAGTTTTTGGAATCATTTACATGCATTGTGGTTAACTCATTCTTGCTACATGATCCATAAACTCTTCATTGAGCATTCATGAGTATTTATGAAAACAGAAAACATGTGAAAAGGGAGGAAAAACATAAGAAAGGAGGGTAAATTTGCATGCGTTCATCTCTGACCATGAAGGGTCCAATGAGTAAGGGAAAATTTCAATTACATTCAAAGTATTTCTATGTTATTCAATCTCATTATTAACATATTTATTGTATCTAAGGTTAAGATCATTTTATCTCTCTTTCTTCCTATCTTAGGGTCATAAACCTGCTCAATAGCCCATCATATGCATGAATGAGCATGGTGCATGTTTAAAATCAGTTAGATGTTTTTCATTTCATTCATCATGCATCTAGATATCATAGATTTCAAAGTTCATATCATGTCATAACATAGACTTGAAGATCCATTCAGTTCATAAAATCACCAAACATCATTGTGAGCATGTGAGAATAGCATATCAAAGTTGTACTTGTTGTTTGCTTTGAGACTTGAAAAGGTAGATTTCATATCTGAGAGGTGTTCTAGGCGCCTACAGCGAGGAGTTCCAGGCGCCTGGAGTATTCTGTTCTAGGCGCCTATACCTCTTCCAGGCACCTGAATTGGCCTGATCCAGGTGTCCAGTTAGTGATCTAGGTGTGATGGTGCGATGTTAGTAATTGGTTCTTGAGGGTCTTTCAAGGCAGTCCAAACATGGTTTCACAAAGTTTAAGTGTTTCAAGCATATAGAACATTCCTTCATGACACCCACACAAGCATCCATGTGTATTTCATTATCCTTATTGATGCATTTGCATGCTCTCGTATAAATTTATGATCAAAGTCCATCCAAACAGTGTTTTCCAAAATCCCTTGTGCGCTGAGTAGAGACTGGTGGTTGCATCGGGCGAGAGGGGTGCTTTAAATTCCTTCCCTTTTCGTAACCTAGCCCTCGGACCCGAGAAATCTCAATAAAAGCAGACCGGTGAAATGTTTTCCATACCAAGGGCAAAAAAGTCATTCTTCAACTGGTTTCTCGAGTAAGGTCTTCAAACCCAGGTGGCGACTCCCATCCAATTAATCAAATCATTTTCCAAACCTCAATTGTATTTGTGAACATTCCGGCGGGGTGTCCACATTAACCCTAACACATAAGTGTTATTTATATTATGCATAAACTTATTACAAGTCATAGTTAACCAATGTGGGACAAAACATATTCTAACACTCCCTTTCAAGTTGGAGAATGATATCAATAAGTCCCAGCTTGTCACACAATAATTCTAACTGTGGCTTAAATAATGGTTTAGTAAACATATCAGCTAACTGAGCGCCGGTAGACACAAAAGGAGTAGTAATCACACAACTGTTAGCTTCTCGCGAACCAAATGACAGTCGACTTCAATATGCTTAGTCCGCTCATGAAAAACTGGATTAGATGCAATGTGGATTGCTGCTTGATTATCACAAAATAGATTCACAGGCAACTGCACAATGAATCCTATTTCCTCAAGGAAAGAGCGCACCCACACAATCTTACATGTAGTATGAGCCATGGCTTGGTAGTCGGCTTTTGCATTAGATCGAGCAACAACAGTCTGTTTCTTACTCTTCCAATTGACAAGAGTTCCACCTAAGACACAATATCCTGTGGTAGATCGCCTATCAGATGGAGACCCTGCCCAATCAGAATCATGAATGCCTCAACATGTAAGTGTCCACTTGCTCAATAAAACAAACCACGCCCACGCCCTGTATGAGCCTTAAGATACTTCACAATTCTAAGAATTGCTTTCAAATGTGGAAGACGAGGTGCAGACATAAACTGACTCACTATACTAACTGCGAAGGAAATATTAGGACGTGTGATGGTAACATAGTTCAACTTACCAACCAAGCGGCGATATTGATCTGGATTGGGGAGTAACTCCCCCTGGTCAACACATAGTTTCACGTTAGGATTCGTGGGGGTCTCAACAGGTTTACTTCCCAATAGTCTAGTCTCCTGCAAAATATCCAACACATACTTTCTCTGAGACAAGCTAATACCATCTTTAGAGCGTGCCACCTCAACGCCTAAGAAATATCGTAATTTTCCCAAATCCTTGGAATAAAACTGCCGATGTAGGAAGGTTTTCAACTCATCGATACCTCTCTGATCATCACCAGTTATAACAATGTCATCCACATAGATAATCAACAATACTTTTCCCTTTTTCGATGTGAGAGAAAAAAATAGAATGATCCGACTCACTACGACGCATGCCAAACCTCAAAACAGCATCGCTACACTTGCCAAACCAAGTTCTAGGAGATTGCTTAAGGCCATACAATGCTTTACGGAGGCTACATACCCGATTACACTCCCCTTGAGCAACAAACCCTGGTGGTTGCTCCATGTAGACTACCTCGTGAAGGTCACCATGCAGAAAAACATTTTTGACATCCAATTGGAATAAGGGTTAGCCGAGATTAGCAACAAGAGAGAGAAGAATACGGACAGACCCATGCTTGGCAGCGGGAGAGAATGTCTTAGCATAATCAACACCATAAGTTTGAGTATAACCTTTAGCAACAAGACGGGCTTTGTAGCGCTCAACAAATCCATTTGGATAGTATTTCACAGTGAACACCCAGCGACACCCGACGGTGGTTTTTCCATACGAAAGAGATACCAAGTCCCAAGTGCCATTATGGTGAAGGGCAGACATCTCATCTTCCATAGCCATCCTCCACTCAGAAATAGATAAGACTTCCTAGACAGTAGTAGGAACAAAAATGGACGAAACAGAAGTTGCAAAGGCACGAAGGGAGGGAGATAAGTGTGCATAAGAGACATAACGAGCAATGGGATGAGAACTTGAGAAGTGCAATGCGAAGAGCAATAGGAAGGGAATTAGGAGAAGGTGGTGGCTTTGGCTCTGAATCGGGCGGCGGCTCAGGATCTTGCGACTAGGCGGACGAGATGGGCAGGGGCGGAGGTGGTGCTGATGGAACTTTCGGCTGACGAGTATATACCTACATTGGGGGCGTAGGGGCAGATAGAGATGGAACTGATGTGAGTATATAATGAGATGGATCCATTAGGGTAAAAGACGGGAAAAAAAAAGGCAAGGACTCATTGAAGATGACATCAGCACACACAAACTCACGTTGGAGAGACGGAGAGTAACACTTATTTCCCTTCTAGGTCCGAGAGTACCCAAGAAATACACATTTAATGGATTGGGGATCCAGTTTATCCTGCCAAGAGCATGGACATAACATGTGCAACCAAAAACCTTAAGAGGTAGAGAATGCAGGGGATGACTAGGGAACAAAACTTCAGAGGAATTTGACCTCCTAAAACTGTTGATGGCATGCGATTAATAATATACCTGCAGTAAGAACAACATCGCTCCAAAAAGATTTAGAAACTTGGTGCTGAAATAAAAGTGCACGGGCGACATCTAACATATGACACAACTTACGTAGCTTGATGGGCAGAAGGGCGGCCATGAAGTATCCAACAATGATCAACTGTACGATTATTCCCCTTGCAATAAATACAATGCCGAGGGACACGACCTCGACCACGTCTAGTAACCCCTGACTGCTGACCTGTACGCCCGGAATCATGACTTGTACCATTAGAAACACGGCCACCTTGGCCAGAATCACAACCAAAACTACCACGTGCCCCTCCTCTGGACTCGCGACCACCACGAACAAAACCACGGGAATGAGGGCCACTAGTAACCGAGGCAGCTAAAGCAGACTGATCAGAAGGCAGTGAGGAAACAGAACCATTATCAGAAATAAAAGCCTGACAAAGGCGGCTGAATACTTCACTAAGAGAAGGTAACTCCCGACCTTCTCGCAACTGAGAAGGAATAGGATCATAAGACTTAGGCAAACCATTCAAGAAGTGAGTCACATTAAGAGACTCACGCTGGCGACGCATAACCTGAATATCGGTTGAAAGAGGCTAACAAATATTGAACTCCTCACAAACACGGCTAAACTCAGCATAATATGTCTCCAAAGAAGAGTCACCAAGGTCCAGAGAAAAATATTCCTGATACAAATCAAAGGTCCGACGTAGATTATTAACCCCAGAATATAGCTCCTGAGTTCGTCGCCAAACCTGTTTAGTAGTGTTCAAAAATATTAGTGCACCACTAATATCAGGCTCCATACTATTCCACGACTTAAGGAAAATTTGTGCATCCTCAATATTCCAAGTTGCAAGTGTAGTAATGTCAGTAGGAGGATCATCAGTGAGAAAATCATGCTGCTTGGAGCCCAAAAAATATGTCTCAACAGATTTAGCCCAAGTAGCATAGTTCTTGCCATTCAAACGAATAGCAGTGATGGACAACATGTTAGGAGACCAGTGGTAAGAAACATCAGTGGAAACATGGGTAGAAACATTACTAGAGACAGAACTAGAAATACTGGAGGCAGAACTCGTAGTCATTTTTAAAGAGTAACGGAGGAGCACTAATCCAATAACAAATGCTTAATCAATAATCAACCAAATACGATGGTCACCAGAATCAACCAACAGTAACATCCCCAACATTCAAACCCAACATAGCAGATCCACAACAATAGCCATTAAACCACGTGATATAGGAACCTAAGGAGAATAACATAGAAAATAGTTACCAAGGGCAGAGAAGCAAAGCCCCTAATAGAGAAGCAAAGCCACGAACAGAGCTAGAATAATTGACCAAGGCTGAACGATGGTCACTAGAGGTCGCCAGAGACAAAACGTCAGCAAGCAAGAGTCGCCGGAGACAAAACGACAGTCAGCAAGGGTCGCATGAAAATGTCGAGTACAGACAACATCAATTGAAGGGTTTTCGAGCACTGAAGATGGGTTTCGAACGTTGTAATCAAGGTTTTGAGTACTGGGTCTGGGTTTCGAGCACTAGATATGGGTTAACAAGGGTCGATTTGGGTTGTTTTGGGTTGTAGAGATCTCGTTTTAGGGTTTTGTAGGGTGAGTGACAGTCGATTTGGATTTTTGAGATACGATTGAGACTCGTTTTTTCTAGGTAATGTTCGATTGGTGGTCAATTTGGCAGGTAATGGTCGATTGGTGGTCAATTGGGGGGTTGATACGAAGGTTGATGAAAGTCTGGGTGGTTGATTGGTGGTCGACAATTGTTGAGTGGTGTTGACGATGGATGACGACAGCTGTTGAGTGATGGGTTTAAGTGTATGTAAGGTGGATTAGAGTTTCGCTCTGATACCATGTTGTTTGGGAGAGAGAGAAAGAGAAGAGAAGTGTTAAGGGTGTTAATTAACCCTAACACATAGAAGTGTTATTTATATTATGCATAAACTTATTACAAGTCATAGTTAACCAATGTGGGGCAAAACACATTCCAACATTGTCAAACCCTCCCTATTCAACCTCCTCATCAATATGAGCCTCATATAATCCATCATTATCAGGTTGTTCATAGTCACTATCTTTGTAGAATGAAACATCAGATTCACTTGAAGAACCAATATTACTCCCTAAGTGCACGTATTCACCACCACCATTAATGTGTTTTTGACCCGATTCTATTACATCTTCCACCTCAATAGATCTAACCATATCAGATCCAACCCCAAGCTCAGAAGTAGATCCCACTCCATGACATGAACTGCTTTGGGTTTGTAAAATTTCAATGGATTGATGGGTTCTATATATTGGTCAACTACCCCACTTGGAGGAAATTATGCAATCATATCCATTTTGTTAGGGTCACTCAATAACATCTTAAACCCATTTTTTTAGGGTTTTCCCAGTCATCACATAGTAATAGTTTATCATAACCCTGTACCCCAGTTTCTCGACAAAATCAGCAATATCTAGTAACAATATTTTATCATGGTGACAATCATCAACATATACAGAACTCCCTCCTTCATACCTAAGACTTGGTGTGTTTACGAAGTTACCCCCATGGAAAATCTGGATACTAAAATATTCATTGGTCACTGCAAACGTAACATGGAAGAAGGGACCACACAGTAACAAACAAAGTCAAAAAGCAAAAAACCCACAACTTTGAATAAACAAAGGCGACAACATTGGGGAGTTGTTAAAAGTTAATAACTGACTCGCCTTTACAAAAATCATTTTTTTTAAACTGTAAAATAGAAAAATTACTAAATTACCAGCATGACTTCGTCTTCCAGATGCAGACATTACTTCATCCAAAGCTCTATATTGTCATTTTCCTGTTGATCGAGCTGTGCTTTCTTGATGATTGAGTTGTCGTCTTTGTGTTTTTTGAGTTGGGAAAGCAATTCGAGGATTATATAAGTAGGGTTTTCAGTGGGGATGTCGGTATTAGGCTGAAATGTCATAAATACCCTTCTAAAGACGAAGGACTGAAGTGAAACTCGCGTGAAACTCGAAGGGATATATAGGTAATTCACCCTAAAAAATAATAAAGAAACTATTAACCCTCACATATTTTGAATCAAATGACTTTTTTTTTAATCCATTGGGAATTGTTTTTATAAAAAAATAAGAAATTATAGAAAACTATTTATTTTCCCTACTCGAAAGTAGGGCTGTCCATGGTGGGTCTTGTCCTTCGTGTTATATGGAAAAACTATGTCGTTTTGCTCATTTTCTTGGTAGAACTTCAAAGCTTCCAAGGGCCCTGCTTCAAGAGTTAATTTTGAGGTTCAATTTTAGGGGATTTAGGTTTGTAAGAACCAATTCTGGAGTCATCTTGTTTTTGGCAATCCCATATGACAAAACACATATTTATATCGAGTTGTAATTTTCTAAGTAGGAGTCTGTATAGGATTAGAGTGGAAGGAATCTCTTTATAATGTAACTTGAGAGTTAGTAGTTTTGTCGGTTGTCGCATGATCAATATGGTGCATTTGGAACGGGAAGATCAACATGGTGCATTCAGAACGGGAAGATCAATCATGCGATCAATCGGTTTCTCAATTGGGTAACTCTGATTTAGCACAGGCCGTGGCGGCAGTGTCAGAGCATAGAGATTGATTATGGGATCAATCGACATTTTAATCAGCAACCCCGAAAATCGATTCAACAATGGTCCGATCAATCGGCTTATGAATGCGATTGATCTGAATGACATCTACTATAAATACATCACATCTTTAGATCTAGGGTTATGTTGGCTGCAGAAAAACTCCAGAGCATTTTTATTCCAACACATAAAAACCCTAGAGTATTATGGTTGAATCTTGAAGCAAAAACAAGATCAATGGATCTTTAATCTCTCTATCATTACTTCAAGAGGTTTGTACATCAACAATCAAGTTCAATTTTTTTTTTCTCTGGTGGATTTCCGGAATAACGTTTGGAAGGCTCCAGGGTTCGAGGTAGCAGTAATCAAATATTGGGTGTGGTAAACGAGGAGTCGGCAACCGATCTTTGGTCAATTGCGAGGAGTCTCAATTGTGAGTAAGGTCATTTTGTAACCACACAGTTATTTTTATAGTGTTTGATTCCTTCCCGTGATTTTTGCACATTTAGGGTTTTTCCACGTATATCTGGTGTTCTTCCGTTTATTTGCTTTTTAGTTGTGATTGGGTCATATATTAATTGATGTTATTGTTTTTATTGAGATAAAAAAAACCTAGCAAATTATTAAACCTAAGCGATCTAGGATTTTTCAAGGCTCTTTGAGGTAGGGTATAGTGTGTTTAGGCATTTGGATTTAAGCACTTTAGGTTTTGGGTTTAGGCACTTTGTCGTGGTTTTTTCTTCCTCCAAGCAAGGCCCTTGGAATCTTCAGAGGTGTGCCAAAAAATCAAGCAAAACGACGTAGTTTTACCGCACAAACTGCACAGTACCCCTGGATCCATCCACATGCAGGTTGGTCCGAATTCCTATGAATCTGAAGACCGAATCACGTGTTACAATTCTAAGGAAATTCAATCCATGTCTAGACCAAAAGTCCTACGCTTCGATTCTGAACCAATCTGTTAGTCATGGCTCGGTCTTGATTTTATCCACTAATTATATTCCATAAACACTAAATCCAACCAAAAAAGTCAAAATAAAATAAAAATAAAACAACCAAAGCCCATAAAAGAATAAGAACAACCAACATGCATTACCATTACACTTCACCCCCTAAGGTTTTAAATGGTTGCACTATATCACACTAAGGTAAATAGTTAAACATAATTTATTATAACAGGTAGGATTAGATTTAGCGAGCAGCAGTAGTAGGGGGGATTGGTCTCTTAGGTGCTCTCTCAATGCTTTTCTTTTCCTATTGTAATGATTTTATCTTTTCTCCTTTGGATAATAAAATTTTCTTTTGCCGATAAAAAAAAAAAAAAAAATTTATTATAACAGGTAAAATCAAAATTATTTATCAAACATTACATACATATATACATATACCTCTTCCGTCCGCACCTTCACTTTCCCAAATCAAATTTTCATGATCCGAATTGTCCAATGTGTTTAAAATGTATTTTTAAGAGTCCACATGAGGAATCATCAGAAAAAATGACCGAGAAGGCCTTCATTCGACTCTTTTCTTCATAAAAACCGCATAAGTACAGTTTTATGAAAAATTGATCTACACCAAGCTTCTAATAAGGGATCTTTTACTTTAGTACGGTGCAGATCTCATAGTTCCTTGCCATATTTTGATGATTCTAACCGTTCAATGTGTTTAAAACATATTTTTAAGGGTCCTTACGAGGAATCAGGAAAAAAAAAAAAAAAAAAAAAAAAAAGATCAGAAAATACTTGATCCAAGCAGTTTTTCCTAAAACTATATATGTGCAGTTTTATGAGAAACTTCTTGATCTTTCCCAGTCATTTTTATTTTTGATTTCTCGTGGGAATCCTTGAACATGTTTTAAATACATTGAACGGTTCAGATCATTAAAATTTGATCAAAAAAGAATAGGTCGGCACCGTAGTGAAGTAAGGGATCCCTTATTAGAAGTGGACTATGTATATCTATATCTATTTTTATTTATTATCTATAAATATCTCACAGTTCAGTTTGGTTAATCCGTTCATATTGAAAATCTGTGTACAGAACCGAATCTCATGGTTTTCTTAATCTTTTAATCTGTGTCTGAAACATTAATCCATGGATCCAATTCAAAACGTACGGTTCGGTTTAGATTGAATTCATGGTTCGTGGGTTTTCTTTGACATCCCTACTCGAAAGATTTGTTTTTTTAGTCAGAAATGACAAATATATTACTTTTGGGTCAAAAATTGAGAATTGAGATCTTTTTGGAGTATTCATTCTATTGTTGTTAAAAATTTCGTTATGAAACACTTTTGGCTAATTTTATTACATGTTTGGTTGAACAGTTGTTAATTGGGTTTCAGTAAAATGAACATTGAAATTAAAGGGGTTTATCGCCATTTCCCACACGTGAGAGGGTACCTGTCGTTAAGACTTAAGACAAACCTTAGGAAGTGTCAAGTGGAATTTACGCTTTTGATAAAGGTTTTCTAAGACAAAGCCTCGGCTGCTTTTCTTTGTGGAATAAAGTAATCAAGAACTAATAAACAGTAACCAAACACTTTCTTGTCAACTCCGCATAAAGAAATGAAGAATTAAAAACGGAATTTTCACTTGCTTTATTGTTTGGTGCATGGGACGGGGTGGCTGCTGTGACAGTGAGACCACTCTTTCGTGCCTCAGAAACGGCCTCGTTTGATATAGCTTCAATGTATCAAAAGGCAAGTTATTTTGTTACACAAGGCCACCTCCAATCTTGACTCATTTTAAGATACAAACTCAAAATTTGGGTCAAAACATCAAAAACCCATTTCCAATGCACCCATTTCTTTGACCAAATTGGGGACAATCCAATTTTTTCTCGTCCAATTTTTTTTACACCGCTAGTCGATAAATCTTGATAGTTAAATAAGGGGTGCAAGACATTAGACATCAAGGTTTTTCTAAGTTACGTAAGAGTGTTGCATTTCTATACACTTGCTTTTACTACTAGGAGGTGAAAAGTAAAATTGTAACTGAAAGTTTGATCACTTCAGGGGGGTTCTTGCCAAAAAAATTCCTTCTCGCTAAATGGGCAGTGACTATACTATTCCATGCAGAATTATATCACGTCTAACCGTAGTGCGGTTGTAAGCGGCGTAAGACAGACGGAATTTACATGCGACCCATGAAGCATGCTTCTCGAGGTCCACATTAAAATATATGGAGCCCGCCAGTAGCGTAGCCAGAAAATTATTCCGGGCCAGTACTTTTGTTGTGTAAAAAAAAAAAAAAATTCTCTTCTTTAAGAATTTTACATGCCTTGATTTTCATTTAAATGTTTCTTTAAGATATATTCATACTTGAATAGTGCTTAACTAAATCAAATTATCTTCAACACAAAGGAGAGAGGAGTTATTGACAGATTTAGAAAGAGAAATAAGGAAGAATTTAAAAGAAGTCTCGCTTGACTTACATTTTATGGTAATATTAATTGTAATTAGAATTTTGTAAACACATGTAATAGTTTCGAGGCAAAAATTCAGGTAATTAAGGCTAGCTTGCTTGCGAGTAATTAATTATTCAGTGGTCTTGAGGCATCGCTACATGGTGCCTTAACACCCTTCTCCATCACATTTTGTACGTTATCGGCCTTCGTCATCATATATTTAGGTGAAACTATTTAGTCTTGAGTCCCACATAGATATGTGCAGGAGAATGACATTGGCCTTGTTCGGTTAACATGTTTAGTTTTGTTTTGTTTAGTTTTGATGATGTAAGCAGGTGTAATAAGTGGAGAGAGATAGATAGAAAAGGGAGAAAAGTGATGATATAAGCAAAACAGAAACTACCCCAAAACTGGGCCAAAACTGTGTACCGAACACAGCCATTATAACATCATATGATTGCGCTCCAAGAGCACTCAATAATTTTTTCAATAAAAAAGGTGATAAACTAATAAAACTTCTAATATATTTTTCTACAGATGCGAAGAAAAAAGAAAGTAAAACACAAAAATCCAGTGAGGGCATAGCGCTCGCTGGTCTCTGCCACAGACTCTCACACCAAGTGGTGGAGCCCGCACAACTGTGTGATGTTGAACTCCTATAGAGCAACGCTCCAAACATAGTGCCACTGTCGACATTTCACATTAGTAAAGAGAAGGAAAGCAACACGGCTCGTTACTTTGAAAGGAAGGAAAGATGGGTAGTTGTGTGTAGAAAATCCTGCGTACGGTTCACAGGTTTTGACTAGTCTATTTTAGGAGAAAATTTTGGGTGCGGATTGGGTAGGAACACGTGGTGCCCGACACCCAATCCGAGCCGTCCAAACACGTTTTGGACGGCTCAGATCTGATGGGGTAAATTTGCACCCGAAAATTACAAAAATACCACCCTTGGATCTGAGCCATCCAAAACTTGTTTGGACGGCAAGGATCGACACGTGTCCCCACCCAATCCGCACCCAAAATTTTCTCCTACTTGATAAAAGCTGAAGCGCTACTGTCTCCAAACAACTCCCGCATCCCATGTGAAGCACCAAGCTGCTTTATCAAACCAATTGTTGTTTTAAAATTGATAAAATGGTTCTCATGTAGACAGCAAGGCGCCTGTAGCTCAGTGGATAGAGCGTCTGTTTCCTAAGCAGAAAGTCGTAGGTTCGACCCCTACCTGGCGCGTATATTTTGCTTGTTTTCCAAATCAGGACCGTATTTTTTGAGAATAAAACTTCTAATTTGCTACAGTTTAGCAATCGTTGGTGTTTTTACATGTCGCAACGGTGATGGTACAAATGAGTTTTCGGCTCACATCTTAATAGATGTTAGTAACGTAAGTCCAAAACCACAATACATATTGTCACGTATTTAAAACTGTGTTCTGTATCCTTCTCATACGCAGAAGTCAGATTAAGATGCTACAACGCGCTCGCATGTGTGGCCAAATGCAAAAGGAAAGAACATCAATTTTCGAAGCACTAATGTGAAATGTTCCCACCGGTGCTCTTTTTCCTCAAGGACAAGAGCCGCATTTTTCAAAAGTCAAACACAACTGCTGTTCACATTCATTTTTAACCTTAATCAATACAAATTAAGCATACTTCTAGAAAATCAAGTAAAAAACACAATTTTCATCAAAATGGAAGTATGCAAACATAACTATCAATCGGCCCATTTTCGCCACTCCTTTATTCGCTACCTGTCGAAATCGCTTGCTCTTTAATTTATTCACTCACCAGCAATCTTGCTTTCCTCTATGTGATCATAATCCCACAAATTGTAGTGAATAAGCCATCAATATGGGTTTACTAACAAATTGGAAGGTCATTTGGAGGGGGTAGAATTGACTCATTTGGGCCTTTTCCATTGTCTACCAGAAATGCCATCTTTAGTCCCCAAGTTGTGTGTACTTCCAGATGACAATGCAGAAACCAGACACCTATGAAAACAAACCAAGTCATCATCATAAATTGAAAGGACAACAGGAAAAAGGCCAATCAAAGCTGCTGAAGCCAATGTTTGGATTTGGAGTTTGTAGAGGAATAGGAGAATGAGAGAGCAAAGAGAGGAAATCAAAATTGAACAAGATAAGCTAAGTTTTCGGACATCATGGAACAGGATTCTCTTGACTGTCGAGAGCGATGGAGAAAACATATTCATTTAGCCGACTCCAAGTGATTGGGACTTGAAGTTTGGTTTTTTGACGTTTTTTGGAAGCCAGCAAATAAACATGACCTTCACATGTAATCTCCTTATCAAGACATGACTCGTGATTATTTTTCACTCTTCATGATCCCTTTCACCCACCTTAAAAGGCTGCAGAAATTCTGTTCAAAATAAATGGAGAATAGAACAAAAAAGAAAGATAAAGATTTACCTGGGTTATCTGCTTTGAATCTAATAGCAGTCCATCCACCTGTCGGTACACCAATCGTATTCCTCTCGACGGGATCAACAAGATTAAATTTTTCTGGATCATTCACGGGATCAAAGTTCCCTACTCCCTTCCCGATCGCAAAGAAATTGAATCCATGGAGATGGACTGGATGACTTTCCGGTGCTAAAAAAGCAGTACCTTGGACTACTACTTGAACTGTAGAATTAAAGGCCAGTCTATAAACCTTAGTACCATTCATAGTCTTCAAATTCGATGGTGGGTTGCCAGTATAATTAAAAGGAATCGGGGGGTTTCCAGGAAAATCATCAGTGAAAATGCCACTTATATTATAGTAATGTGCTTGAAGTAGTGCAGTCGTTGGCATAACAAAAGTAACGTTATTGATATCTCCGACTGCTCTGCTACCATTAACACAAGTAGCACAAGGATTTATCCCCAATCCAACAGTGAAAAACAGTGAGTGGTCGATCTTCAAAGGGACTTTTGTAGGGAATTGGATCGAATTTAGGCTTCGAAGTGAGTCAATGAAGGCATTTGTAACAGGCGTGGCATTTTGAGGAGGGATGGTTGTGAGGACAGTGGGGGAGAATGCTTCGGTGGTTTTGTAGCGTAAGGTACCGGTAGCAGTCATGTTGTCCACGGCTACTACAGTGTCCATGAAAGGGGAAATGGCTATCAAGTATTTGCCAGTGCTTTGATCCGCAGTTAGAAGGGCATTAGTGGTTTGGCCTGGAGCGACGAATACTATGTCGGTCTTAAAGGGCTTAGTATAGGTGGCGTCAACTTCAACTATGGTTACGTTGTGGCCAGCTATCTTGAAAAAGAGCTCCTCATTGACTGCAGCGTTGATGATCCGTAGCAAGTAGGTTTTTCCGGTTTCAACATGTAAAGTGTAACCTGTAGACGGTAGGAGGAGATCAAATGAGGTATCGAAATCAACAATCCGCGGTTCTCCTGGAGTAAAGCTATACAAAATACCAAATTTGACCCAATTCATAACTTCATATGTAGAAGAGTTGGCCTTACTGCTTCATACACTTTAAAAAGAATTTGTCAAAAACATTAGTTTGTCCAGCATTTTTCTATCCTTCCTTTATTTTGACGGAGGAAATTACACACAGCACAGGTGTGCTTAAATTTTCGATCAGGCGTTGCACGAAAGAAAATACAAAAGAGTTCTTTAGAATGCAGAATAACCCTCCCCTTTGGCTAATCATAGTAAACTTGTCTAGCAAAGCCAAAAGGGTTGAATACTCAGCAGTAAATCCAAGTAAAAATGAAGTTATGATGGACTTTCAATATATCAAAAGGTCAAGTACACCCAGTTTCAGTACCCTGTGAAGAGCAATTTGGAAAAGGTCCCGGATGGCCGTTAATGGTATGTGAATCTGAAATATTTGGTGCCAAACCAGTTTGCATAGCCTGGTTCACCACTGCTTCAGTATCTGCCTTCCACCATTCCCCTGCAGTTCATATACCAAACAAAAAGTTATGAATCACCATAGATGCAAAGTTCTTTATCCTTGTAGTGTTATCAACTTATCATCATCGGTGTTTAATACTTGAAAAGAATTACGTGTCTATATCCGTGTCATGTTCTGTCGTGTTTATATCAAGTGTCCATATTGTTGGTTCTTTTTGCTGCACCAATATGTGTCAAAGTTGAAAGCAAAACCTGTGATCTCACCTAGGACAATGGTTTTTTCCTTGTCAGGTTTAGGAAAAGGATAGGGAACCCCGAGTTTGGGCAAGATGACAATGGCGCCATGAACCGTTGTCCTAAGCCAAGAAATATGTGCATGCCAAAGAAGTGTGCCTCGTTGGCCTGTGATAGTAAAATTGTAGATATAGCTTTGCCCGGGTTGTATCGGGCACTGGGTGATATATGCAGGTCCATCTGCCCAACCTGTCCGTAACTGCCGAACTCCGTGCCTGGAGTCAATTACCACAATAAAAAATTACCATCTATGATATAATTGGCAACAAGATTCATTCACTTACAACAATTTAGGCAAGAAAAATTAGGCGTATGATCATCAGACCAGTGGATTGTAACGTTGTATTGGACGTGGTTGACGACCCTCACGATAACATTGTCGTCCTCCCTTGCTAAGAGAGTAGGCCCTGGGAACTTCCCATTGACTGTGACAATTGGCTTTGTTGCACAAAGTCTTGTTGTATTCTTCAACACCACCTAAATACAGAAGCAAAAAGATCCAAATTGATACTAACTTTCCACAGATTAATGTTAAAATGAACGACAAAAACACTAGAGGGATAAACATAGTGCCATGCATGGACGGACACAAATAGAGGCAAGGGGGGACCAACTAACCTCACTGGATTAAAATTCCCTACATACATGTACATATATTTTTGGACAATTTGATAATTTTGCCTCACGACTGTATTCTCTTGATCTTGCCCCAAGTAACATGAAGTATTTATAACCTTACTCAAATGATTCACCGAATCTCCCTGATCTTTTCCTTCTTTTTTTTTTTTTTTTTGTGGTTCCTCCACTTTTTAACACGCACTTTCTCTCTCATGTGAAAAGTGGAGTGTACATATAATTTTATATTTTTTTGTTGTCCTACTATTTTTTAACTCCCCTCTTTCTCTGTCACTCTCTCTTTGCTCCAAGTAACATTTTGATTTAGAATTATAATGTACTCCATCCGTCCCATTTTGATAGTATCCTACGAAAAGATGTGAAAATTTTTAGATAAAAAATAAAGTACTTCTAGTTCATATTTTTTTTAAAAATTTCGCAACAAATTTTTTTAATAGAGGACTATCAAAATGAGACCAAGGAAGTATATATACGTTGTAGATTATTGACCTCACTGATAAGAAATCCTATGTCCACCCTTGAATTGTGCCATGCAAAAAATGTTTTCCACCTTAATTTCATGTTAAGTGACTTTGCAAATGCATCATTTTCCCATCCTCTTGTCAACTAGTCCAAGACAACTACGTACCATAATTCAAAGCAATTTCTAAAGTGGATCTGCCAATTCAGTGTATGTTACATCCTAGAGCATTCAAAGTGGTAGATATGCAAAAGGAAGAAGTAGCAAAAGAAGTCTAACAAACTGAGATTAATGATCATGTAGAATGAAGTTAAGACTATGAACAACATATATTCCATAATCAGGATTCATTATTCACACCACAGTATAAATGTACACCAAAGACTCGCATTCTGCGCACTTTTGTGCAAATTTTCTCATTTTGTTATAGGTTGTTGTGATCTTGCTTTTCTTTGGGGAAAGCATAGGTTTTCTGGTACATAGCATTACGAGATGGTCTTTTGCAAATTGCGTTGTATCTCATTCATCAAAACCAAAGCCTATGACATCGCACTGTGCTATGTATAGACAACCGTTGTATTGGTAAAATGGACTTACACTGAACTTGTAATGGCGAACCAAGGACTCAACCATTGCTGGGAACAGGAAAGCTGCCACCAACGCTGCTGCCTGAACCCGGTACGCCATTCTCTCTCTCTCTCTAGTTGTGGACTTGTGAACTTGTGGACTTCACTATTGTGTGAGTGACGGTGTTGTCTTGCTCTTTATGGCACACTCAGGCATATGACTGACCACCTCAAATTCAATATTATATAGAAGCGTTGGTGCCAAGGCATTTTTAGCCAGTTAGGTGAGATTAATGCCTAGACAGAAAACCATATGTTCCTACAGTTTTCTTGCATATTACACAAAGTAGTCATCTGTAAACTTATGAACTTTTGGAAGTAATGTCTTCTTGCCTTTTTTTATTGACTGCAACACTCCCCAGCTGATTGAAACATACATTGGAGCTACATCTCTCTCTCTCTCTCTCTCTCTCTCTCTCTCCAATGCCATAGGAGGCTTAGGCCTGGGACCTACATCTCATGGATAATTTGAAGTGCCCAGTATACCTAATATTGCAAAATGCGTCCTCATAACCAAGAGAAGAGGTGTTCCTTCCAGAAGAGTATACTTGTATAGTTGAGGGTGATTGTGGTAGGTAGAGGTGCAAAATATAAATTGAATTTCCATACGAATTTACGGTTGGGAAATTGTTTTCATAGGAGAAGCCTGTTCTTGTCTTTGGTGGTTTCAGTGCCATAAAGATTTTCAGATGGAGGCTTGTAGCCTCATTTTCCTCTGTTTCACTAAGCACCATGAACATCACATGTTATTCACACAACACAAATTTTTCTTTGTGATGCTAACTTGACAAGATTTCGTTTGCCCTATTTCACGTCCTCACTCCCTATTCATACTCTCAACTTTTTCTATTCTCTCTCCTCCGTGATTGTTCCTTACCACCTGTAAAGAACTAGATGTAGCTAATCATTCTTTGTAGTCATAACTTTGGACCCCTCCGTCCTATTTTGTTTGTCCCTTTTTTTTATTCTTTCACGACTTAAATTTTTCGTTAAATAGAAGAATGATTTTTTTGGAATTATGCATATGATAAATGTAGCATTTGCAAAACCAAGGTCAAAAGCTCTTTACAATAAGAACATTTCACATAGAAATTATGAACCTGGTCAAAAAGTGCTTTCGTATAATTCTTTAGACTCTACTTTTTTCTAGTAAGTTGAGGTCTTGATGGATTGGTTGATTAATCGAGAATCCTTCGAATAGTAAATTTTTTTAGTTTAATGGCCAAAGGCTTAAGCCTTTCTTGAAAATTTTCGAAGAGAAAGAAACCATAGACGATTTGGTCGATTCTGTCTACCAGGATGACCCTGTTTCTTGATCATAGTTCCGTAACTGATTCTGTCTTTTTGATCTTTGGATTGCAAGGGTGGCCCTGGTCTAGCAAAAGACGTCAGAGGCAACTCATATTTTAATTAGTACTTATGATGGTATGGTTAGCCACACAGTCAAAGTTGCGTATGGGAAGCATTAAGATTCAGCCTACTGGGAATGGATGGCTCTTCAGAAGTGCAATTGCTAAAATGAGCAAATTAGTTTCCATTGAAGACTTAGAACATGTCTTCAATATGCAAGGTGCTCAGAAGGTTCAAATTAAAGCCATAGGTGGTAGACATGTTGTGATTATATTTCCTAATAAGGCAATTAGAGATTCAGTTTTTAAGGAGAAATGGTTAACAAATTGGTTTGAGGATACGAGAACAAGCTAATGAAGAAAGATTTGTGTGGCTTTCTTGTTATGGGATACCTTTCAATGCATGGGCATATCCAACTTTCAGAGAAATTGGGAACAAATGGGGTCACTTCTTACAAGTAGATGAGTCTACCCTTAGAGGTTCTTTGTGTGTTAGTGTCAAGATTCTAATTACTACTAATCAATTTCACCAAATAGAAGGGTCCATTGATTTGGTCGCCAATGAGGTAAATTACTCAGTTAGTGTGAGGGAAGAAGAATCCTTTAGATCTATCAAGCATAGTCTATTTGATGTTTCTTTTGATATAGCCATGAAAAAGAATGGTACAAATGAAGAAGATGATGACAGGGAAATGAACAAGGTTGTAGTGGAAAATGTGGCTGATGTGGAATCAAAATATGAGGGACAAGATGGTTTGTGCAATAATGACGAAATGGTTAATTCAAAAGACAACTTGGTAGTTGAGGATGAGCCTATTAAGTCAGCTGAAGCATTAGAATCAAGTAGCCCATCCTTGGGGATTGAAACATCAGTAATGGGTAATGAGATAATGGCAGATAGCATGGGGGTGCATTCAAATGATAGCCAATCACAAATCAGGAGTCCAAACGGTTTAGAGACCCAAGAAGCATTCAAAGAGAATTGCAGAATTGTTGCTGATTCAAAAGAAGAAGAAGAAGAATGCAATGATAATGGGGACAATGACAATGAAATCAATTGGGAGGATCTTGACTACAACCTATCTGGAAAAATTGAGGAAGTACCCAACAAAGATTTGGCAGATGCTAACCACAATCCTATCAATGCAGCAATTAAAGGTATTCAAGGGAAAAGGAACAGAAAAAACAAAAACGAAATTCTAGGATTCTCGAAAGTCAATATTGGAAATAAAGGGAAAAAGAATAAAAACTATGTGGTTCTATGGTTTGCAATTGCTAAGGCCGCTCTATCTGCTTCAATTTCATTTGAGGGTATAAACAACAAGAATAAAATTCTGTTAAATGAAGCACAAGCCATTGGTGTAAGGACCCGTATTTTTACATAATTTTTCTGGAATAATATTGGGTAAATGTGAGGAATTGAATTTTGACTAAGATGGGTCAATGTGATAGTGGTAGAATGCATTTGGGTGTCTTTAAAGTGCATTGGAAGTTTAAGGGTGAAAGTGTAATTAGTTGGGGAGTATATATCTTATATATGGCTGATTTTTTTGTAAAATATACACCTCTCTTCCTCCCAAAAATCAGCCCTCTCTCTCTCTCCTCTCCTTCTCCATTTTCTTGCTAAAACCCACCAAAATACACCTCTTCTTCAAGTCTCCTTCAAGATCCATGCATAAAATCACCTCCATTGCGCGTATTGGAGCTTGAACCGTGTTTGTATCGCCTCTAGAAGCTTGGTTTCGGGTTGAGCTCGTTTTTGGAAGCTAGGGTTTCGGGTTTTGTGGATTTCAAGCTCAAATCTTGAGGTAGGGGAACAAATTTCTACTCTCTCTAGTTGATTTGTTGCACATAATTGATACTTGGACTCAAACTCCATGAAAACCATGTTTTCTCTCCCAAATGGGTTTTGTTCAATTTGATTTTGTGATCTATGGATTGAGTTGTTGTTTGATGCAATTGTTGGTTGTTTTACCCTCCCTCTATATCCATTAGTTGCTTGACATTTCCAATTTTTGGCCTAAATCATCATATATGCACTTGGGTTGAAGTATCATGTTTTGAGAAAAATTCGCAGAAAATCTGGTTTTCCCCGACCAGTTGGGCAAAAACCTCCAACCGGTTGGGCGCTTCTGAAAATTTCACACGAATCTGCCTCTGCCCAACCAGTTGGGCAAAAACCACCAACCAGTTGGGCTTTTCTGAAAAATTATGCTTGTTTCTGTTTTGGTCCAACCAGTTGGGCAAAAACCTCCAACTGGTTGGGAAGTGCTAAAATCTTGTATTTGTATTCTCCGTTCTTCCCATGATCGTTGGGCGTCTTGTTCTTTCCTTCGATACATCTTTTCATCATTCGCGATGTCATGCGAGGTTGTGAGTGAGATTTGTGGAGGTGGTTAACGAATTTAAATACGGACGCTTGGTTGTTTATACGTGTGAAATGAACTTGGACTTGAGTTATGATAAATTAAAGAAAACGGATCGGGATTTGATGAGTGAACTAATATGGGTACTTATGAGATACATGGGCATTGGTGGAATGTTTGAGAGACATGTGGGTATTTGAGAGACACGAGGTACTCATGGGTATTGTGGGATACGTGAGAGAAACTTGGAGAGTATATGTGGGACACGAGAGTGTTCGTAGGATCCAATAAGGCACTTGTTAAATAGTTAGTGGACACGTGGGTACTTATGGAATACGAGGACACACTAGTTGTATGTTGTGTGACACGTGGGAAGAAATTGACCATCGGGATGGTGTCAAGTATATCAAGCATACGTACACTCGCATACATATATAAATGAGCTACGATAGGTTGATTATTGATGTGTTGAGTGGGCACGTGGGTAAACTGCTGACACGATGTGGTATTGTGGTACTTATGTGAACTTGTAGTATGCCTTGGAACGTATGGGACACGTTGAGATGTATGTGAGTATTAGTGAGACACGTTGGTGCTTGTGGATTATGTTGATAAGTGTGTAGGCAAGGCAGGGTACATGGACTCGCGGAAGTATTTAGATTAGCTTATGACGAGTGAGTATATATGTATATTTAAGTAGGTGTGAAATGTTTGGAGACGCGATGGTGGTGTGTTATAACTAGTGCTTGTATGTATGGTTTGTTGTGTGGCGAGAAGGATATCCATTGGTTAATTGTTTGAAGTTTGGATTGTGGAAGTGTCCTCGGGTGATATGTGAAGTGTATATATATTTACTTCAAATGGTAAGTGTAGAAACCTACTTGTAAATGTTAGTTTTGCTTGATGCTCTTATTCGGTACATGTTATTTATGCATATAATTTTTTTTAGAGTCTGAAACCCAAAGGGGACACCTACTGGGCGAAGTGTATGCTCACCCCTTTGCTGTTTCAGGTTTCGCTTGAAGAGCAAGATGGAGAGCATGACATAGTCAAATCATGGCATGAAGAATCATTTGAAACAAAAAATTTTTTTTTTTCCTTGTAAAAGAATGTAATCTTTAATGTAATCCGATGGGGCATTGGGTGTCGAGATTGAGATTATTACAGAAATGTATGGAAATGTTGTAAGGTGATTTTGCATTACACTATGAGTTCTTTTATTAGAAATTTCTTAAGAAAATGTTCATTTATTTATGTTGAAAATCGAGGGCGTGACAATTGGGCAGTGGATAAAATCATGGGGCTTAGCTATGATGGAAATGAAGAAGAGGTGATTAGTAAGATAGCAGAATTGGAAGCCCTTAAGAAACAAAGGGCTAATTGTCAACCTTGATTCTACTCTTTACAAGGGGTTTTCTCAAGTCTTTATAATCCAAATCTATGAAGATTTTGTCTTGGAATGTTTGGGCCCTGGGTATATTGGATAAAAGGGGGATGTTTAAAAAGTTTCTAAAGGAAAAAAGGTGTATATGGTGTTTCTGCAAGAATCTAAACAAGGGGCAGTTTCAGAATTGCAGTGCTGTGGTCTATTTGGAATCTAAGAAATGATCATATTTTTCAAGCTGAACTTATTTGGATGCTGCTGTGTTCATCTTTTCTCTATGGAGCAAGATGTTCTAGTCTCTCTCCATCTCTGCTGGAGCCAATTGTGTGAGGCAAATGCCTCTCTATCTTTCTGAAATTCTGTTGGAGACATTTGTGAGAGGCAAATGCCTCTCAATCTTTGTACAATTCTATTTTTCTGCAATGGGATCATCAACCTCAGCTTGGTCCTAATCCTTTTGGTCTACTGCTGCTGCCCCTTGGATCGGTTCTCTTACTTCTGCTCAGTCTGCAAGATGAAGCTTTGAATCTCATTGGTAGCTGGGCTATTGGAATTCATATGTTGCTGCTCATGTTTTGCTTTGCTAGAATCCAACATTTGGAGGTTATCTTTTGCGAATTTGGTGGGAGGATCAGTTTGAGTCTCTGGTTGTGGAAGCCTTAGGATTAGAAGGAAGCTTTATGTGCATATGGTATCTTGATGATTGCTTGGGAAGTTGTATGAATTGATTCCAATAGGGTGTCTGATTTGAAGCCATTCTAATGCCTAGTGTTCCAGATTGCTATGGGAATCATTGGAAATCTTATTGGTGGCTTGGATAGAAGTCTGAATTGAAGCTTTTGCTGTGTTCCAGATTGCCATGGATTCCATGATATGGATTGGAGAATGCCTGTTTTGTTTCTGGGCTTTTTGAATTAGGGGTGGTCATAGTATTGCTATGGTTTTTAGTGTTTTTTTGGTTGATGTCTCATCAATCTTTTGGGTCGAAGTGGCATATGATTGTCGCTTGAGTGGGTGCCAACCTTTTTTTTTTATCGACAAGGGTGCCAACCTTGTTAGGATGCTCTCATGCGTTGTGATGCCATTGTTTTGGTTCCTTTTAATCATTGTAACTCTCGTTCCTTTGATTGATAAAATTTCTTTGCAGTGAAAAAAAATTGAAGTTGGGTCTGACGGCAAGCACTTAGTTAGTAGTGATATTTTTTTCGAACCATCTGACTTCAATGTCCAACTTTGTCCAGATTGTTTAAAAAAGTAGTGGTGGATAAGAGGTCTAATAGCCCCAGAGGGTGTGATAACCTATTAGACAAGGAAATAACATCTCAAGATATTGTTAAATCTTATGCATGCTGTCATTCCAACGATTAGGGAACCACAATCTTTGGCTAGGGGGAAAAGTAGTACTTGCATAATCGCGTAAAGATTTGGTTGTGTTTTACTTTACATTTTGATTTGGGCTTGGATTACAAGTGCCAAGCAATTCTAATATCATTTGCCTCTTAGTAGCTAGTTGGAACGTAATCCTTTTACAGGGTAAGCATGCTACCATGTCAGTCTTCGAGGTTTGGGTCTAAGTTGGGGTGGGGGTGGGTAAGACATTCAGAAGCCCAAAGCATGAGTATCACTATGTGTAAGGGTCATCATTGGGTTGGCTCTAAGCCGATCCAGCCCTCGAAGTTCCAACCCAAGCCCACTCGTGTGATGGGCATAGCGGGCTTTTATTTTTTATGGGCCAAGTGGGCTGGGCTATATTTCAACAGGTGAAGCTCAAGCCCAGCACAATTAGGCGGGCGGGCAGGCCAAAAATTGGGCTGGCAGGCTGGGCTATATATTCTGATCAAGTTGGGTGGGCTATTCGGGTGGATAAGGTGCACTACTTAACTGCCCCCGAGAACTATGTTACTAAAGGAAAAATTGGGGTTCGGTGCCACTATATACATTTTCAAAATTTTGATTATGCAAGTCCACAAATTAGATAGATGATATTTTTTCATCACCATTTAATTTCCGAAGTCAGAAAGTAGAGTAGATACCAAACCAAACCAAACCAAGCCTTATGTCCCAATCAATTGGGGTCGGCTACATGAATCCTTTTTCTTCATTGAGCTCTGTCAAGTGTTGTTTCATTGCTTAAACTTAATATACTCAAATCTTTGCGTACTATCGCATCTAATGTCAATTTGGGTCTTCCCCTCCCTTGTGTACGATAGACATGCCCAAAGCTATCCTATCCACTCTCTTAACTACTGCATCCGCTGGTCTACGATAGACATGTCCAAACCACCTTAGCTTATTTTCCTTTAACTTCTCATCTATAGGTGCTACACCTACCATCTCGCGAACTGTTTCATTTCTAATCTCATCTCGTCTAGTCTTACCACACATCCACCTCAACATTCTCATTTTCGCTACACTTATCTTGTTCGCCTGCTGCTTCTTAATAGGCTAGCATTCTGTCCCGTAAAGCATCGCTAGTCTTATGGTAGTTCTACAAAATTTCCCTTTTAATTTTGTGGGAACCCTCTTGTCACACAGTACACCAGTAGCGCTTCTCCACTTGAGCCATCCCACTTGGATCCAATGAGCCACATCATCTGCAATCTCTCCATCTGACTAATAATAGAGCCTAAATACCTAAAATGGTCCCTTTTTGATATCTCTTGATCTTGGATCATCACTCTTTCCTCATACGCACTTCTGATATCACTAAATTTGCAGACCATATACTCTGTTTTACTCCTACTTATCCGAAAGCCCTTAGGCTCTAATGTTTCCCGCCAAATTTCTAATTTAGTATTAACACCACTAGCCATTTCATCTACAAGGACAATATCATCTGCAAAAAACATACACCATGGGATATCCTCCTAAATCTGCCTAGTCAATTCATCCATAACTAATGCAAATAGGTACGGGCTCAAGGCTGACCCTTGGTGCAATCCTACTATGATGGGAAATTCACTCGTTTCTCCTGCTGGTGATCTAATGGCAGTGACTGCACCTTCATACATGTCTTTGACTACGTCAATATAGCCTCTGGTCGCTCCCTTTCTCTCCAGAACTCACCATATAATGTCTCTAGGCAGTCTCTAGGCACCCTATCATTAGCCTTTTCTAGGTCTATGAAAATCATATGGAGATCCTTCTTCGTTGACTTGTGTCTTTCTACCAATCTCCTTAGTAGGTAAATAGCTTCCATAGTTGATCTTCCAGGCATGAACCCAAACTATTTCTCTGACGCCATAGTCACCATTCCCAATCGATGCTCAATAACTCTTTCCCACAACTTCATCGTATGACTCATCAACTTAATACGTCTATAGTTGTTGCAACTTTGAATATCCCCTTTATTCTTGTAGATAGGTACTAAGGTACTCCTCCTCCATTCGTCGGGCATCCTCCTAGATAAAATAATCTTGTTGAACAATTTTGTTAACCATGTCACCCCCAAGTCACCTAGGCTTCTCCACACTTCAATGGGGATACCATTTGGTCCTAAGGTTTTACCCGGCGAAAGTAGAGTAGATAATCTTATATATGTTTCAATTTTTTTTTTCCATCTCTTGTTTCTTGTTTTAAAGTAAAGTAGAGACAGTCTTATTTTGCTTCTTTTTGTTTCAAACAAAATCAAATGATAATGTTTGAAACATGAAACAGAATACTTTATTAATTGAAACATGAAGAGAAATAAAATTTTAACTATTCAAATTAGATAAGCATAAATTGTTCCACAAAGAGGGAGGTGAGAGATTGCATCACTACAAAATATATACATCCCAATTAGGTTGGCACCTACACACTTGTCAATCATTTGCACAACTCAACCCCAATTATTTGGGCCTTGTCCTTTGGCAGGATGGAAGTCAGATATCTCTCAGGCTGGGAAATTATCCTTGATTAAATTGGTCTTATCTGGCCTACCCCTTTATCTTTGCTCTTTATACAAAATTCCTCCTTCTATCTATGACAAGCTTAATGCTATTTCAGCAAACTTTTGGGAGCTTTACCAATGACGAAAAGAGTTGGTGATATGAAATCCTCAAACTTGTGGGAGCTTAAAGGCGTATGGTGATGAAATTCCACTCGTAAGGTATTATCGTTTTTTTTCTCTCTGGTACTTTATTTTTGTTGTCTCTGTGCTTTGAAGGCAATGCACTATTTAAGTTGGGGGAGAGACTTAAGGGATATATATCCGCTTAACTTTCTCTTAACTTTTCAATTTCCATTGTACATAGTGTGGATTGAATAGAATTTGCTCTCCATATTCTCATTTGTCTCCTAAGTAGAAAGGGTATCCCTACATTTTTGAAATATTTTCTTAGCTTATCTTTTTTGCATATACATGAACAATGATGAACAATTGACTTAGAGTTTTTTATTGATTGAGTTTTATCCATATCTCGTTCATCCCTTGTTCATGCCTAATTATGTGTGATATCTTTTCTGCATCATTTCAGAATCTTTGATGTACTTAGGAAATGATTCAAGGCATTGTTTGAATCATAATAAAACCACATACGAGGCTCTTAAACCTTTGTTTGAACTAAATCTGATTGGAATAAACGTATTTGCCAAAACTGCTACTCCCTCCGTCCCTAAAAGTTAGACCTTTTTGGGATTGCGTGCCATTTTAGATTGCTTATATCTTTCTATTTATAAAGTTTTATGTGATTTTGAAAACTTAGTTCTATTAAAATTTATCAAACAAGATCCATATTGCATATTTTTTGACATTTACATTGAAAGATATAGATATTTAAAAATGACACGCTATCCAAAAAGTATAGCTTTTAGGGACAGAGGGAGTAAGAGGTTTTCTATCGGTAGAAAATCTGTCTATACCGGTAGAAATGGAAATTTCAGAATCAATCAGAAGGATTTTCCAACGTAGAACTCAACTTTCTGCTAGCAGAAAGGGGGAAAAGTAAAAAATTTGCTGCCCCTATTTGCTGCTTTTTCTATTTTTGGAAAATTACACTCAAACCCTCATGTTTACTTATTTACAAGGACAAGTCCCTGAAACTTCATTTATAAATAGGGGTCTCAGTTCTCACTTCTCAGTTTTATTCATTCATAAATTCATTATCATGACCATTGTAATGAGTGAAGATAAGTATGTGAGAAATACATCACTAATATTTTGGCAGTCTTGAAGACTTAACTCCCTTTTCTATAGATCTTAAAGATTCACCATATATCTCGTGCCCAGTTGATTTTTTTTTTTTTTTTAACATTGTCGCACTGACCCAAACTAATGGAGATAATCACATGATGTTGCCGCAAGTGGTGGCTAGCTCATGTGGTAGAGCTCTCGGTTGCCCCACACTGCATTCCGGGATCGAGCATCATTCCCCCCTTCCCCCATGTAATAGATAAAGAATGATGAATGACCAAAAAAAGAAAATCACATGGTGTTGCCGGGCGGATTAGCCCAGTGCCTGAACCTTCTATGTCCCAGGAGAGCCTCAGCCTCCCATCTTTGGGCTTCCACAAATTGAACCTTCTTCGAGGGTATTGGTTTGAACATAAGACTGTATTAGAATCTGGTCATGAACTACCAGGAAGGCCTAATCAATTCCCAACCCAAGATTGACCCAACTTCCTTTCATTTTTCTTGTCAACATATCATAAGAATCTGTAACTCTTGGTAGTTAGGATAATATTAGGTGGACTAGAAATGTTAGGAAATAGCTATAGTGGACCTTATAGCAATTCTCTCTATTAATCTATTCACCTTAGGTGGAAAATCTCAGTTTCCAAGATCATCATTTGTGGGGCCCACTGAACATTTATTGTAGCAATATGAGCCATTTATCTTGTAGCGCTTGCAAAATAATTCAGTTTGATCGGACATAGATAAGTATATAAAAGGTTGAATTACAATTTATAAAATGGATGGTTTGATTCTGTCAATAACTTCAAAATTAAAAGTGATCATGACCGTCTATTTTGTAAATCAAAATCTAAAATTTCATATATCTATCGATATCCGATTAAACTAATTTTTCTTGTAATAAATATACTACTATGCGGATCCTACAAGATGAATGGTTCAAATTATTAAAGTCAACTCACGGTGAGGCCCACAATAGATTTCCACCGCAAGGTGTAAAGAAAACCTCTTGCTTTGGCATTTTTTGTGTTTGTTTAAAAAAAATCTGCATTTGTTAATTTTGCGTCGCTTTTTTGTGGAATATCGGTTCGTCCCGACGAGAGAGGAATCTAAAGAGTAAAAAATCATTAACTAAACTAACATTTTTGTGAATAAAGGCAAAATAACCCATAAAAATTTGGATTATTTTTGTCTAAATATTTTATAGTTTTTTTTTTTAACTTTTAATTTTTCTCATCTTGAGAATCAATAATCTGTTGGAGATTTTCGAAGTAATAAATGATTTTTGGTTTAGGGTTTTACGAAAAGATTTTTTTTTTTTTTTTGTCAAGAATATTGTAGATTTTCCATTATCACAAGATCAGGTTACAAGAACAGATTACACATTAGACAATAACCAAGAAGAACTTGGACAACGATGTGCCAATAACGCACAAACCCAATCCGACAACGGAACAACGCTATGCCAACCAAGCAAGGAAAACCACGAGCCGATCCGGGGATGTTGCCATTTCTGGACATTACGATCCCCACCAAACACGGACGTGGCCGGCAAGCGCACTACAAACAATCTACAACTCCATCAACGGAGAAACAACTCCGGCCAACAACAATAACGATGAAAACGAAAATACACTTTATTTCCCACCATCCCACCCACCGGATCTGGGAAAACCAGACCGGGACACAACATCCTGATTGGGGAAACCAGCCGGAAACAACAAAAAAAAAACACCTTAAATCACCTACCTCTTTATTAGCTCCACCACGGACCATATCAACCAGAAACCTGAAAGTAGATCAAGGAGGAGACGGACCCAATCAACCCACGAACCAACAGCCAGAGCAAATCACCCGCTGGAGCTTAGCTTCACTTGAAACACCACAGGGCAGGGACATGGTGACCGGAGGGGAAAGATGGAGGAAGGGGAGAAGGGGAAGCAAAAAAAACGAGGAGGGGAGGGGGGAGAAAGGCGGAGGAGGAGGAGTCTCCTCCCCCCCATCAGAGAAACCAGATCTGGGGAAGGTTCGAGAGAAATGGAGTTTTTAAAGAGAGAGTTTCTCGAACAAACAATCTAATCTTGGGTTTTACGAAAAGATGTTGAGAGAGGTTTATGTGAAAGGTTACAACACCTTTTCATATAAGTTGTGATTTTACTGAATGGTTATCACACTCATTCTAAATTGGAATGTGTTTAGAAGAATAGATATGACTAGCTATTAGGAAGGGAAATGATCCATGGGGTGCTTTCAAGGGGGCATGGCCCTTCCTAAGGAGTGTCTATTGATAACATGATCTTTCACAAAGGAGTACCTATAAATCTATAAATAGGCACTTTGTAAAGTCATTCAGAAGACCGAAAAATTCCTTAGTGAATTACTTTCTCTCTACGCACTCTATTCCTAGATTTTTAGGCATACTGATATTTTGTTATTCTAGAAACAAAATATCAGTTCTTGTGTTCTCTTATTCTCCTAAAGTAGATATTCTGTCTATCTTCGTTTGTGAAAACGCAGTCAGAAAAAACCTAGAGTTCGGTTTCGTTGTATATATCTTGAAGGCGGATTTGCTGTAACCCGGTGCACACCTTTCCTCTCTACAAGATTTATTATGTGCATCTAAGGGGTGCTTTGGGAAAAAAACTGTAAAGTGGTTTTTTTTTGTTTTTTCATTCTCTTTATTTAAAAAAAAAATTTACATTTGTTAGTTTTGCAACAAGTTTTCGTGGTTTATGGATTCGTTTCATCGAAACGAATCCAAAAAGTATAAAATTATGGTCAAAATTAATATTTTTTTAATAAAGTCGAAAATAAACCAAAATAAACCTGTTTATTGGTTTAGTTTTGACTTTATTTAAAAAAATATATGTCTCGACTATAATTTTATACTTTTTGGATTCGTTGAGACGAATCAATAAACCACAAAAACTTTATCCAAAACTAAAAAATATAATTTTTTTAATAAAAACAAAATTAAAAAAACCAAAAAACCACGTTATAGTTATTTTGCCAAATCACCCCTAAATTAGGGCTGTTCGGCGGATCATTCGATCCGCCAATCCGAACTCATCCGAACCATCCGTTGATCCATCCGTGAATGTTCGGTTCGGTTCCGGATCGAGAATTTCTTATCTGGCGGTTCCGGATCCGGATCGGATCCGCTCGATCCGCTCAGTCCGCTCAATTATCCTTCTTTAATCTGTCAAATCTGCTCAATCCAACCTGATCCGATCCGATCCGTAACCGATCCGTGAATGTTCAGTTCGGTTCCTAATCTTAAAAACCATAATCCGCTATGAGCGGATCGGATCCGTATCCGATCCGTCCGGATCCGATCCGTGAACACCCCGCCTAAATGTAGTTACACAACCATTAAACCAGTTGTTACAAATCTGCTCGTTGTTCAGTCCGATTGTAAACCGAATACGGGACCATTTTGTTTCGTAGTACTTGACGTGAATAGATATACTCGGTATATTCCTACGCACGCACCGATTATTTCAGCGAGGGTAGGCCCCACATTCATGGAATGCACACCTGTATGGCATAGAACCAGTGGAGAGCAATTTTGTTCACCCTCCTTAAAAGAGGGTGAACAAAACCCTCTCTCCTATTAGTTGGATTGATGTGGATCCCACCATAAAGTGATGTCACGCTTACCTCTGCAATACATTTTTTGGTAAGCATGAAATCACTTTGATGTAAGCATGACATCACTTTGTGGTGGGACTCACATGTTTCAACCAATAAGAGGGAGGGTTTTGTTCACCCTCTTTTAAGGAGGGTGAACAAAATTGCTCTCGAACCAGTGAGGCCGCCGGTGTTCTTGCTGTGGGCCCAGGTGAGATAGCCTTCAATGGAAAAAGGCCAAAAGAGACCCCACCCAGTCCGATGTGTTATCTGTTCCCTTCTTCTTCATATATAATAATACAGTACAAAACAACTCTGCAAATGAAATAGATCTGTTTCCTTTCCAATAATTCTTCCGCCCTTTTTTTCCCCATCGCGAAGAAGAAATGATACAAGTAAGGATCATTTTATTGAGCGATCATCGAGGAAGGGAGTGGTAAAATGGATGGGAAGCCTTTTTTTCTGCATCGCAAATTCTGATATCACTCTCAGGTCTCTCTCTCTCTCTCTCTCTCTCTCTCTCTCTCTCTGTGTGTGTGTGTGTGTAGATATTGGTTCAATCTGGCCTCATCAAAACGAACATATTTGCCCACGCAGCCACGTTTAGTTGACGTTACACTCAGTGTGTGCAAGTGTAAATCTGTGGAGAGGGAGAGGGGAAATGGGTAGTTTTCTTTTTTTTATTTTATTTATGGGTGGGTAGTTTATTTTTGGTGGGTGGTTGAGTTTAATTAATGTTATAGTAAAAACAATAGTGAAATATAGTAAGATTTTTATAAGGACAATAGTGGAAATCACTTTTGTGATGAATCTTCAAAAATTCACACCAATTGGTGTTCTCCCTTTCTTTATTAGAATAGATATTATAACGAATCGATAGATGCTAGTGACACACCGCCCTACTGCACCCAAACCAAATCTGCCCATGTGGCACTGCATGTTGATGGTTGCAAAGTAGTTTCAAAGTCTTTGTTCTCCTGTTAATTACCAATCAGGCAGTGTGACGCCAGCGAGTGTGATTTGGGATGTGGCACGCCAGCGAGTGTGATTTGGGATGTGGTGGAGAGGTGCGTCCTTTGCATTATTCTTTTGTTGTATGCAAAGCTTACCGTTGGTTGACTTTATTTTTCTAATTTAAACGTGCTGACCGTCTGACCATTTCATAGAATGGTGAACCAATCTCTGTTAATCAGTTAGATGCTGATTTCATAGAAATTGACTCATCCGGTTGTTACACATTCTGTGGCATCTGAAGTTCGGGCTAATGAGGTTGGGTACCCCTAGAGTTAGTAAATTAAAGAGGAGGTTTGAATTTGGTTGAATGTAGAAGCAACCTTTCTTTTCGAACTCTATGTTTTCCTTTTGATGGGAAAAGAAGTAGAGATGTGAATAGAGATGAACACAATGGAAACCTAACTTTTTTGGAGTCAAATTTCTAACGAATGGGTGTTGGTTTCCAATTTGAAATTGGATAAACATTGGGTGACTTCTATTCTTGTAGGTAATGGGTATCCTCTGTGTCATTCAGCTGGGATGTTGTAGATCTTTCTGATGTAGGAGTTGAGTCATCGTCGTCGTCCTTACTGTGTTCAATGTCGGCATATGCCCATCAAATGGAGAGGGAATATTCCAGCCACAGTCTTTCAAGTAGAGGAGGTTCAGGTAAGCCTTTGCTGTTTGTACAACTTTTTTCTCTTGTGTTGACGCTCGTAGGTTATTGTTGATGAGGGGAGAAGCAATGGTGGTGCATGGTTTAAGTGATTGGTTAATTTGCAGTTGTTCAGCAAGATTAGATTCAGGTCTTGCTTTCACAGTGATTCGAGCCAAGAAAACTTCAAAATGAAATATGAGCGTGCCAATTGCGTCGCTATAACCACATCCATATGCACTTTTACGGGGGAAGTTCCCATCGGAGTTCATATAAAGGATCCTCAATTGGGTTTAATCTTGTGATGGAAGGAAAAAATAGGGTTATTCAGGGTACAGATTTTTTTCTTATGGCACATTAGTGTGATATAAGATTGTTGATCTTAATTATATCCTGATGTATATTTGTCTGATAAATATGTGATTGGCTTTTGTATATCACGAGACATTGATTTGTTATTCTGGCCTAATGCAGGCATGGGAAGCCGCTATGCGATGGAAATGGGGTTTTATATGACGCCTTTTGCTGCAATTATTTTTATTGCTGCACTTGTGACAGTTGGGGTTTTGTTAATATCTTTGCTGGTTGCATTAGCAGTAATGTTGCAGTCGTGTGAGAATCGATGTGCGGGAGTTCTTGATTTATCGAAATCAAATGACAATTACAGCTACTGCAAGATCTTTTCTCTGCATGCTGAGCTCAATAGAGTGGATGTCAATGATTTCCCTGAAATCTGTAAGATTACTGCAGTTTATTACGTGAAAGAAGGCCAATACTTGAGAGATCTAAATCTTACAATAGGAATGGCTGAAGACTATTTTAACAAAGTTAAGCCACTAGAGGATGGTCTTGATTTGGTGTTGATGGACATAGATGACTTCTTCCCTTCAAGAACTCATTACGCCGATCCATTGCAGTCTCGGTAATTCCTGCGTTACATTTAAGCTTTTCAGGCTTATTTCCTCTGTCACAAGTCAATATATCATTTTTCAAAGCTAGAACTGGATTTTGTTTTCAGAATGCATTGTTCTTGAAACTTTCTTGATTTGAAATAAATTGAAGTTAGTTTGGCCTTTCTCAGCCTCTAAAGGTGTTCCTTGTACACTTGATATATTGCTTGCTTTAAGTTGTGAGGACTTGTATTTAATATATTGGAGTAGTACTGTCCCTAATTTTGTAGCATCAACTGTGAGGCTGACTGTATGAATGTCTGCTTAGTACAGATTCAGTCGTTTGGGTTGTGAGGATTGCCTTAGAGAGGCAGAAAATCTGAAGTATAAGTATATACTGAAATTGTACACAAAACTTAAAGCAGGTGGGTGGCCGTTGGTTTTGTTCTCGAGGAAACCTGAGAATCAACGGAATGCCACCGTAGAGCACCTTACTTCTGCTGGGTATGGTGCCTGGTCTTCTTTGGTTTTGAGGTACCGTTCCTTCATTCCTTTCTTTTTTTGCTGTGATAAATCCCATAAATGACAAGACACTAAAAAGTTAAATGGGTCTACCTTGTTCTGTATTGAATAATGTAGAGTCAAAATGCTGCTAAGTGCTAACACCTGTTCTTCTGTTTAGAAAATACTAAGATCTACATGCTTCTTCTGCTATTGGAAAAAAAACTCCAAACCTTTTCTTGCTTTTTGTCAAGGCATATTTTTTATTACCCATTTATTTGCCTTGAGGAAACTTGATTAATCTTCCTGGAATAGCCTCTGTGATAAGCTCGGTCTGATCATACATGTGAATTCTCGCTTCTCTTTTCCTTCGTCTTCTTTTTCTTTGAGTTTCTCTTCCTGGAAGGTTCACTACTCCGTGTGAGCTATGTCAAATTTACACTTTGGCCTAAGATTATTGTATCTGCTAATGCGGCTTCTTCAAATTTTTTCCATTTTTTCTTTTGCTTTTATCTTCATTGTTTCGCTGAAAAACTGTGTGATGCTCTGATGCCTATGAACTATAGGCTGATCCATTCGGAAGGACTTCTCTTAGGTTACGGGGTTAGATGTTTTGTGAGGGATTATGCTTAGTGCTCACTGCTATAATCCTTCCTTGCTGCCATAGCATTCTCCAAAATACTGTAGTTAGGAGTATATTGTTGGAGGATTACCCTGTGATTAAGATTCCTCTGTACTCCTTTTGGATGCATGATTGCCTTTTGCAATGTAGCAGCTAGCACGTTTTGGAATCAATAGATAGCTCTTCAGTCTTCTTGATGAGCCTTCATGTTTTGGAATGTTTGGGGCAACTAAAATGGGATTTTTGTTCTTTTCAATAAACGAACTTGGAAATCTTTTTCGTTATTTGGAATCACCAGTGCAATTGAAATGATTGGAATTTTTGCAGATTGGGTGAGGAACTGCATATGGATAGCAGTGAATACCTTTTGAGGCTAAGAAACACGCTGCAGAATCAGGGTTTCCGCATAACAGCTGTAATTAGCAGCCAGATGGATGCTTTAACTGGCCCACACCCAGGGAAGCGCATGTTCAAGCTTCCGAGCCCCATTTATCACAATGCACATCATTACAATCTTATTAGCCATCTGCCTCAGTAAAAAAAATAAAAATTGCAGCTGTAATGCTAACATATTACTGTCATTTTTCTGAGAGGACGTGTCCCCTTTCTACGCCATGCATATTTCCTCATTGGAGCCCTTACATTCTACTCGACCTTAATTCTTAGGAATTCTGAAGTTTTCACATTTATTGTTTCGAGTACGAGGGACAATCTGTGAGTTGCTTTCTGTAGATCTGGTGGTCTCACAATTGGTTGAGGTCTGCTTCTGTGTTATAGTTTGTTGTATAGCATATTATGTGTACAAGTGAGTGTCGTTTTTGCTGATCAAAATAGATGGTAGCCGGAATAAATTCTTTTGTTTGGATACTGGAATGGCATGAAGAATTGGTTTTTATTCTGTCAATCTCTATTCTCACCATATGAACAAGCTATAGATTGGAATTCAGTTCATGTTTGGAGTAAGACTATAATAGAGGAACTGCCCCACCCAAAATTTTCCTGGTTTCGGGTTGTTTGTTAGGCTTACGAGAGTTAGTGAAATGCTCCTCTCTTTTTGTTGATTTTTAGTCTTGGAGGGAACAGAAGGCAAGAACTATTTCATTTGTTTTGATTTAGGCATCTGCCATATTGTGGCATCCTACTCTAAGGCTGCGTTTTGAACTTTGATTTACAGCCGGGGCGATCTCCTTGATAGAAATTCGTTGCATTTTCTTTTCATTCGCTCCTCAAATCTAATTCTCTTTTGTAATGCCAGTAAATTGTACACAAATCCCTGGATAATAGGCCTTTGTAATACCAAAACAAAATTGGAATATTGGATTCCAGATTGAGAGAATGATGTCAGAATACGGATAAAGGTACATGAATAGTTAGAAGTACTAACGAACAGAGCAATTCACTATGATTCAAAAATTCTACATTCATTTTTATCACCAGGTGCACCGCCCTGTCCCTCAGAAGCGAGCAAGACTATCTTGGTGAATCCATTCACTCTCCAAAAAAAAAAAACAGAGAGAAATTCCACTTGGCATCCATCTGCTTTCTCGGTTCTTTTTTCCGCTTGAAGCTCTCTCTCTCTCTCTCTCTCTCTCTCTCTCTCTCTCGTTTTTGGTAGCCACATCCTTGGCCTACATGTTTCAAAGAAATGTAACAAAAACCCATATGCAGGTTTCCAGAGAGAAGCCTCAAGCATCAGTCAACTGTCTTTAAGAACAAAAGCAAACTGCCGCCTCGAAAAATGATCTTTCTGGCAATTTAGCAGATCAAAAGCAGCCAATAACCCTCTCTAGTCTCTAGACAACAACGGTTATCCTCCAAGGAGGAAAGCAAGAAATTCTTCTATTTACCGCGCCCAGAAAAAGAAAGCAAAGGAAAACAAAACCAAGAGGAGAAGAAGCAAATGCAGGAAGAAAAAGAACATTATGCAGTTGCACATTCCTCTGTGTCTGACAGAATCAAAGCAGGGAGAATGCACCATTCAACGGGTTCCACTTATGCCGATAGGCACAAATACACGTATCATATGAACGATGACTCAGACAAATGGCCAACATTAAATTCTTGCATTGGAGAAAATGTGCAACCGAAAGAAAGATAATAGACAAAGATGAATAATCGCCGATACTAGCTAACTTTAGCAGAAAGAAAAGAAGTCGATGGCATGACAATAGTACTATAGTAAGGAGTTATATGTTGAGGAAAATATGGCATGCCAATCCTGTTTTCAAAATGTTAGAACTTGCAAAAATCATCACTGAGTTCCAATAACATGTTTATGAGTTTGATATTGATCGATTTGGATTATGAATTATCGTTTGGCCCAGCACCTATTTTAAGGGACGTATTCCATAGCAAAATACCCTAGCAAATTAAGGCATAACATTTAACAGATTGAAATGGGCAACCCAGCCCAGATCAACATGTGAGATCTGCACGTCAAGCATTTTCCCGGAACAAACAAAATTGGCTTTGGCAGCAGGAGGGGGAAAAGAAAATATTTAGAAACTTGAATGGGCATTTCAATTTCGACCTCATCAAAGAAAAATGATCATCATTGCTAAGAAGAGTAATCAAAAGAAATGGTAATATCAAAACAAGAATCGAAGTTCGAAACGGATTAAATTTTGCCTGCAAATGAGATTCACATTTCAATCAATTTCTTTCAACAAACAAAGAATTTACCTTCTGCAAGTACTACAACTAAATTCCACAGTTTGAAATTCCCCTCCAGATCTCAATCAACAGCCTCAACTATCAACCCTGAAACCCTAGCTACTTCACAACAAAACCCTAACAAATGCAACGAAACAATAGCCTCCGTGACATCTAATGCCAGAGAAAACCACCAACCGCAATCAGAATCCCAACCGCCACCAAAATTCCACCATCACCGCCGCCACCCATCCTCTCCGGCTCCGCCGCCGAGAAATCGACATAAAACTTCGTCGTCATGTTGGGATACAGAATCCCATAATACGGTTGCGGCGCCGTTCCATTCTCCACTTTCTCATCTGTATCAAACAACTCGTATATGTAAGTCTGCGCCACCCCTTCCTTCCTCAACGGCGTACCCAAGCCCGATTTCAGATGTTCAATCAACCCATTCACATAAACCTCCGCAAAAACCTCAGTAGCATCAGGATCGGATTTTTTGTCGCCTGCCACCGGGCCGCTTGGCCACCCGGTCTCCGTCACCACCACCGGGATATTCTCGTGCCCAGCCACAGCCATCGCGGTAATTACGGAATCCACCATCGCGTCGAACAAGTTCCGGTACCGGACCCCGGTGACCGTGTCATCACGGTAGTTAAACGGGGTTTGTCGAAACAGGGCAAAGCCGATGGGGATCTCGGGTTTGGCCTTGTAGACGTCGTAGGGGTTGATGTTGATGAAGAAGGAGGAGTTGGTGTGCTGGAGGAAGTCAAGCAACTGGTTTATGATGAGGTCGGCGATGGGGGCTTGAAATTCTGCAGAAGAAGGGGGGAAGGAGTCGGTTAAGACGGTGGTGAAGGTGAAGGTGGTGGAGACGGCGATGTCGGTGATGCCGAGGTGGCGGAGCGAGAGGTGGATGTTTTGTACGGCGGGGAGGATGAGGTCAGAGAGATCGATGGGGTGTCGGAGGGCGTCGGTGCCGACGGAGATGGCGGAGATGCGGGAGCGGGGGTGGAAGGGGACGACGTGGGTGTAGAGGTAGAGCTCGGCGTTGGAGCGGTTCTGGGCGAGGTAAGGGAGGAGGGAGTTAGGGAGGGAGAGGAGGAGGGAGATGTTGGAGTAGGCGAAGGAGCGGATAGAGTCGGGGTCGGGGTTGGGGAGGTGAACGGAGGAGACGTGGAGAGATTGGAGGGCGGAGGCGACGTGGGAGGGATTGGTGGGGCGGACGGGGTGGTAGGTGAAGCCGATGGTGGAGGGGAGGGAGGTAGCGGGGGCGGCGGCGGTGAGGAGAGAGAGGAGGAGGACTAGGAGAGAGAGAGGCATTGTTGTTGAGTTCTTGGGAATCTTGAATGAAGTGGTTACAGAGAAGGGGTGGGTTGTATTTAAGCGGGAAAGTGAGGGAAGAAGAGAAAGAGAGTGAGAGGGGAGGGTGGTTAACTGCGCACAGCGGGTACTTTAGCTGTGAGCAGGTGGTTAGATCAGTTACAGTGCTAGTCTTCTTGTTTTGGCGGTTACAGGTTGGGGAGGGAGAAAGAAAACGATGGGTATTTGAGCGGGCAGGGGAAAATTCCTGCTACAACTCAACGGCATGCGTAATCTGAAAACTTACAAAATTATTGGGAACAAAAAATAGTAATAATTGTGGGAAATAACATTATAGATGTAGGATATTCATACTCGTGAGTACTAATTACTTTCACCAATAATTAACACATGGAAGATGAAATTTGTGCGTCAAAAAAGAATCAACGGTTGAGAATTACTTTTTCAAGGATTTCAACCGTAGATCATATTTTCATGTACAATTTCATGGAAATCTTTTATGTATCGTATCAATTCATTTAGAGCATCCACAACAATGCCTTTCCTCTCTAAAATGAGGAGTGGAAGTGACATATTGAGGGAAAATTTTGTAATTTATGTCAAAAAGTTGTACTGTTTGGAGGGGCCCATCCACCTATTTGTCACATCCACTCCCTAAATTTTATTTTGGCTCCCTAAAATGAGAGCATTTTAGGGAGCCAAAATAAAATTTAGGGAGTGGATGTGACAAATAGGTGGATGGGCCCCTCCAAACAGTACAACTTTTTGACATAAATTACAAAATTTTCCCTCAATATGTCACTTCCACTCCTCATTTTAGAGAGGAAAGGCATTGTTGTGGATGCTCTTATGTCTTTTTGTAATCTATTTTGATGATTCAAACTGCTCACCAATCTAGAGGGCTATAATGAAAATCTGATTGTTGGTATAATTTCATAATGCATTTGTGTTGAGATTAATGGGTTTAAATGGATTTCAATTTAGTGTTGTAATCTTGTTATTTTCTAAATTAAAGGTGTTCTAAAATCATATCAAACGATGTTCGCTCAATTTAATTTTTGTTCTGAGTAATGTTCTCAATACTCAACAAGCTTTAGAATACGGACTGTTTAGATAAAAGGGCTCACTAAACAATCTAATCCAGTACTTTTTTTTTTTTTTTGGTATAATAATCCAGTACTTTCATGATGCACCGGAGAGGAGTTGATTCCTAATTTGTGCATCAAATTATCATATTTTCTTTTAACCCTAAGTATAAAAATACATAATGCGTATAAATTTCCTCGTTAAATAGTTTTTTATTGACCTCACTCAAGGGGTGTTCCACTAACTTCTCAAAAATCAAGACAAGTCATCCTCTCACAATACATCACATAACACAAAAACCAAGGCAGTTTTAAAACAAAACTACCTTAGTGGAACACCCCCTCAATAAATCTGTAACATGGGTTATTTTATATTGACAATTGGCGAACAAATATCTAGACAAGAGGTCATGTCTAATAATCAACCATTTTCTCCCTCTCAATTTATGACTTGATTAGATTTTGTTCAAAGTTTTCGGTCCCCTCAGTTGTGGAGAAAGGAATTTGTCAAATTTTGTACTACTATTAATCTCGACATAAGGCAAGTGTTGGCTAACTCATGTGGTAGAGCTTTTGGATGCCTCACACTGCATCTTGGGATCGAGTCTCATTCTCCTCTCTCCCATTTAATAGATTAGGAATGACGAATGACAAAAAAAAAAATGTCAGACATAATATTTGGCTCAAGTTAAATTCATGTGCATCCCTATTCCTCTATGAACCTCACAAAAACTACTCGGCGCTAGATTTTTATCTAAATCATCTATATCTTAGATTCAGACTACAATATTTATATTAAAAAAAAACACACACACACACAGCTGATTAGAAGACATGTAAACACATCTGTGAGCACTCCATGCATGAACATCATTTTCTTGTAATTTCCCTAACAAAAATTTATCATGGCGAGAGCATGCACACTAAAATGCATACAGCATACCAAAATGCATACCAAAATTGCCTTCTGTATAAACCATCAAGATGAGGATCTCATTAATAAGAATAGAGCACTGTTACGGATACCACAAACAGGGACGGAGGGTAAGAGGGTACAAGGTGGCCCGTGCCACCCGGGGTCCCAAAAAAATTATTTTTGTATTACAAGAACAGTGTCGGTCCATGAATACATATCCAAGAATTGCTAAAGTTCCCAAAATGTGTGTTAGAGTTATATCAAGTGTCTGTGAGGGACTTATCCCATTGTGACAACGGAATTGACTTTTTGATGATGTTTTGCAAATATTTTTTTTCTTCTGTCGTTTCAAAAAAAACAACACAAAACAAAAATAGAACATCCAACCATAGAGTAAGTTAATTTTTAGAGAGAATTCCGATAGATAAACAAGCAGTTACAAGATAGGATACAACATGACAATATAGAACAAGCTAAAAAAACTACCAAACAACAACAAAATTAGCCTGATGTCCTTCATCTCATGTATCCATGCTGAAAAGGAATGAGGGCTTGCTTAGCTAAGAAATGAGCCCGCTGGACATCTTTACGCGAAACCTTGAAGATGTTTCGTACAAAAAGTCAGCTTGGAGGTCTCCATATTCAGGTTGCGTAACAAAAAAACATCATAGTGGTGGCATTCAGACTTCCCTTTGATCTGCATAACAACATTCTAGCAATCAGTAAAAAGATATAAAACATTATAATTATGTGTTAGCGACCATTTAATTGCCTCCTGAATAGCTACGAGTTCAGTTTGGAGAGGGTTGTTGTATGAAGATGCAAATTCATGTACAATTAGAGACCCATTCGGCAAGGAATCAATAAAGCCTAAACCACACCAAGTGTTTCCTTCTTTTCATGCCCCATCAACGTGAAGATTGTAGGTCTTTTGCGGAGAACCAGCAAGAGGATAAGGTTTAATAATAAAAAATGGAGTCTTGTTAGAAGGAGCTGAATCTTGATTGGAGTGGTTTTTCCATAAAGAAACCCTTTTGAACCACAAAGCGTTATTCTTGGCCATGGCTACAGTCGCAGTGCTACTGAAAGGAATATCTGAGAATATAAGGTTGTTCCTTTGCTTCCATATAGCCCAGAGGATAGCAAAAGAATTTTTTTTTGTCAGCATGCAGACGAGTGATCTAGTCTTTGAAATCACAATTAGCAAAAATTCCCAACGAAGAATGGGCAAATTCAGTAGAATCCCAGACGCTTGCTGTGATTTGACAATGACAGAATAGATGGTTTATAGATTCATTCTCTGTCTGGCAAAGAGGGCACAACGAGGATATATCCATGCGGATAGCTAGGTTTTCCTTAACTGATAAGATACCTTTTAGGCACTTCCAAACGAAGACCTTGATTCTCTCAGGAAGGCCAAACGACCAGATTAGATGCCAAACATTATATCCCTTATAGATCCAGACAAATGACACAGATGGCGGAAAATCCTTTGTACTTATCATAAAGAGACATGTATCCTGACTTAGTATTGCAGCGACCTGACATCGTGTCAGGCCCTCAAATTCATAACATATTTAAATAACAACTTTCCTAGATATAATAACAAACTATCCAAGTCATAGTCCAAATCTCTCGTCAAAGTCTTATACATGTCTAGGTCAACGGGTATCCGTACCCTAAATACATAAGTAGTAAATGTATCAACGTTATTACTTCACTTTCAAGATCAAAAGACATCGATGAATAATGAAGTTACAAAATCATCTTTACAGAAATATAAAGTGTCCCAGATGATATGATAACTCCATCGCAATTAGCTTTCAACACATGCACACAGTCCAAGCATCCACTTCATGCATCATGCAGGGTACTTGAAATTGAGTAGGGTGAGCTCACTAGCTCAGTAGAGAAAAATTTACCAATTCTAAATGCAATGAAATGCAAGTGCGGGATGGAGATGAGGATGACAAGTAGCACAAAGATGCTCCAAGGACTCATAAGAACTAAACAAAAGAAAGTAACTCACACATTCCTAGTTCCGTAGACTTTCACCCAGATGTGCCCGATACATACCCAACACGTATCCAACCTGTCATGTGTCAAGATCATTCAACTCGTTATGTTGTCAATTCCATCATTGTTATGAGTTTTAGAAATTCCTAGCGACATGCCCATAGGACGGGTTTAGTATCATTCCAGGCTGTCTTACGACCTCGTATAATCTTTCCCTTGTCCAAGGCATATTCCTAGTGACACGTCCATAGGACAGCCTTAGTATCATTTTGGGCTATCTTATGACCCTGTATACATCCTTTCAATCCATGTTCATTAAGCTCATTATGGTGTCATCGTATAGCTCACGCCTCGTGTCATCATTCAATATCACATGCTTTGTCAATTTCCACTAAGTTAACGCATGCCCAAGTACATTGGAAAACCAAGACATGTCATAAATCATCCCAACATAGGCTAGGAAGGAGTGTTCGACGAGTATTAGGGTATACGGCATGAATACATTGAGTTCACGACCAAATCAACACAACCGGGAACCAAAGAAGAAAAATCTAAAATTTTGTACCAAATGTACATGCAATTACCCAAATTCTATTTTAACAATCATTAAAAGATGTGTGATGATAAAGAAATTAAAGTAAATAGATAAGATAAGGAGATTTACATGGAAACCACTTAGGGTCTAAACACCGTAAGCATAAAACCACGGCTTAATCCTACTTATGTATTTCCATAAATCAAAAGGTTTACAAGAATTAACAAGACTAGGAATTACCGAACAAGCCCCTTGTGACACATAACTCCAATTCTTGATGTAGTACCCCATACCCCTCTTTAATTCCATGGACTCCACAAGCATACCCATTTTGATCTCTAAGTCAACTCGGTACTGGTCCAACCAGCTCACGTAGGAACCAAGGCTATATCCATCATATGAATGAAATTATAAGGAATGAATATTTTTGTGAAAAATAATCAATCTAGATGTAATCCATGGAGTATTAGAAGATTAATCTAGATTGACAAAATAAATTATCAAACACAAGGTTTAAATCATATAATGCATCAAGAACCCATGAAAGATAAAAGACTTCATTTTTCGTGAAGGTTTTTTTAAGAAAATAATCAATCTAGATGTAATCCATGGAGTATTAGAAGATTAATCTAGATAAAAGAAAATGATCCAACACAAGGTTTAAATCATTTTCAAGAAAGAACACTCAAGAACAAAAGACTAGATGCATTTTTCTCTCTCTAGAGTGTATAAAATCTGATTGTGTTACCCTAATGAGGAGAAAAAGATGTTTATATAGGTGCAAGCAAGGTTTAGAGCGTTGCAGCGTATCTAGAGCACGTGTCGGCGTATCTAGAGCGCGTGTCAGTGCTTCCCAAGTCTAATAAGCGCTACGACGCATCTGGGGCGCGTGTCAGCGCTTCCTAAGTCTAATGAGCGCTACAACGCATCTGGGGCGAGTGTCAGTGCTTCCCATGCCTAAGTCTAAGAAGCGTTACGGCGCATTTAGGGTGTGTGTCGGTGCTTCCCAAGGCTAACTAAGCCAAGCATCCAAGAAGCGTTGTGGTGCTACCAAAGTGCTTCCCTCCTACATGCCTTAGAATAAAAAGATGTTTCTAGTAAAATGAAAAGAATAAACAAAAGGGCTTAGCTTATTTAAAACATGCATTTATTTAAACATTAAAACTAAATGATAATGCTAAATGCATGAATTATACCTTTCAATAATCAAAGTAAGCACCGGCATGAGCACCATCTTTACCTCAAAGCTTCAACACACGGAAGGGAGCATCTAGACACAATCCTAGACTTCTACCCCAAACCCAAACAAAATACATACTCCAATGGTTTGTCGTAATTCAAAAATTGCTAATTATATTAACACATCCCTCCCAATTTGGGATCAGACTGCTTGGAGTCAATACCCAGCAAAGGGGTATCGATACCTAGGTCATTACGAGTAGATTTTTGATAGATTTTCAAAGGGATTCCAATGGGTCTCAACCAAGCATTTTCAAGGCCAAATATCAATACAATGAGATAAGGAGATGGTTTAACAACTAATTTACGTAAGAAATCAACAATCACCAATATCAAGCTCAAATCAAGTTAATGAGACTAGAAAAATTGAGTTTCAATGTGGGTTTCATGACTTATAAGGGCAAAACACACTTTACACATTCAATTACACTTAGGAAAGGTAGAAATTTCCCTACCTCAAGCAAGGTTGTCGATCTCGTACCGTACCGGCCGGTACGTACCGGATTTGCATAAAAACGGTAACATCACCCTATGATTCCGTCCCATCCTCAATTCCGGACAATATCGGTCGGTTCCGGTCAATCCAGACAATACCGGCCGGTACTCCCTTACCGACGATTTCGTCCGGAAAATTACAGATCTGAAAACGATGAATTTGCACTGCCGGAGTACCAAGAGAGAGCCGAGAGAGAAGAATACCGAGAGAGAGAGAGAGAGAGAGAGAGAGAGAGAGAGAGGAGTGCCGCTACTAGAGTGCCGCTGCCAGAGCCACTAGAACGACGAGTTTGGGGTTAGGCTCCGGCGGCTGGACGGAGAGAAAGGGGATGAAGGTGGGAAGAAGATGAACTGGATGCCGGGACCTGTGATGAACTGGACCTGTGATGAAGGGGATGAACTATACGGTGGGAAGAAGATGAAGATCATATCTGATGAACAAGTTGTTTTCTTGTTTTGAACGAAAAAGTAGTGTTAGATTAGTAGGGGGATTTTATTACAATTTAGCCCTAAACATTTATAAGATTTATGCTATTAACCCTACATATACATATCAGCTTCTATTATATCCCTGATATAAACCGGACTAATTGAACATTTTTTTTTTGTTAGTTTAAAGTCTATTTCATGATATTTGTTGTCTAATTAATAAGTTATTTTATGATTAATTAGATGATATGTGAAAAAATTTCAATTTTAACATATATATATATACACATTTATATATAAATATATATATACAGATAATACCGCTAAATCCGAAACGGTGCCGGTACCAACCCGGTACCGGTACCGTACGGTACCAGTAAGAAAACCGGTACCCTGTCCGGTACGAGATTCAGAACCTTGACCTCAAGGCGCATGTAGACACCCCAATCCGGACCCTCGAAATTCCATAACTTCCCCGAGGATGAAGATGCCTAAATAGAGCATGTGCGGTTTGATCAAAGGCTTGAAGACCCCACCAATTATCTTCCGTAAGATTACCAAAATACCCCTTTTAAACCCTGGAATGGCCCAAAACTTTAAAACACATGCACCTGGATTGCTCTTTCAAGTACTTGGATTGGCCAAATCCAAGCGCCTGGAAAGAGTCCAGGCGCCTGAATATCAGTCCAGGTTGAGTGTGGTTTAAGTTGATAGTGGGTGGGAACGATATCTTAGATGATTTTGTTGCAAAATCAGTTGGAGAGGGGTGTGAGAGAGATGATTACTCCTACATTTCACCCCTAGGTGATCTCTCAACCTTTCCAAGGGTTCAAGTGGCCCAATTTGAACCCTTGTTTGCCTATTTAAGCAACCCCTCCCCTTCCATTTTGGAGGCTGAAAAATTTCCATTACTCTCCTGCTGCTACTCTACCAAAATCCTTCCAGAAATACCAACACCAAATGATCTCTCTCTAAACCCATCACTCAAACTCGTCCTCATACCATCCATACTTCTGAAAATCACCCCTTTTCACCATTCAATCTCTCTCAAAATCCATACACATTGTCCTTTATTCACCCTATACATTCAAGTCCAGTATCCCATTGATCAAAAATCCACACAAAATTTTATCTCAAGCTCTTTGATCAAACCAAAAAGGTAGTCCTTCTACCAATTTGCTCAAGTAGGCCCTGAGGGGGATTCAACCAAGTTCTCATTGGTCATTCATACCAGTAGAGGATTTGGGAGAGGTTTGAAAACAATCAAGAGAAAAATCTGTTTTGTGTATTAGTTCTCAATCCAGGCGCCTGGATCATCTCTTTCCAGGCGCCTGCATTGAGTCCAGGCGCCTAGATTCACTCCATGCAGGCGCCTGGATTCCCTCCCCTTGGTCATGGTTTTTTGTTTCTTTTTGCATTTTAGTCAGTCCATGGTTCATTATTTGCATGCATTGATGCTTGTTCAAATTCATTCAATGTTTAAAGTTTCGTAATAGTGAATATTTGGAGTCTTTTAAAGGCAAAAGCCAAGTTTAATAAAGGGTTGTATGAGAGAAAGATGTTTGTATGAGTTCATACATCATTCATGAAGTCTGATCATTGAGTATCCAGTATGTTTAAGGAAGTTCTTCATGTCATTTAAGCATTTTCCACATTGTTAAGGTCCATTATAAGCATTTTTATGCCCTCATTAGTATAGACTCATTCCATTTCATTTTGTTACAAGTGTAAGTTGCTCAGATAGCATCTCATATGCATGGATATAGTACATTAGTTCAGAGATATGTCTTATGCATTGCGTCTCATTATCAAATCATCCAAAATCAAGCCTCTTTCAAGTTCACATCATGCATTTGAGTTAAATTTAAGGTTCATGTCTGCTACTCTGTTGCAAAACATTATTTAGAATGTGCACAAATTAGTCAAAAGCATTGCACTTGTTGTTTATTGAGAAATCTGGAATTTTGAGGTTGTTGTCTGGTAGGCCATCCAGGCGCCTGGATTGTCCCATTCCAAGCGCCTGGATCTGCCTAATCTAGGTGCTCAGATTACCATCCAGGTGTGACAGGGGTAATGTTTGTGATCAGTTTCTGGAATCTTCCAAGGCAGTTTAAGCATGGTTTGGTGAAGTTCAAATGTTTATATGTCTATAAATCAATTGTAAGGACCCGCGTTTTTAATTATTTTTCTGAAAATAAAGTTGGGGAAATGTGAGGAATTGATTAAAATGTTTAAGTGTTAGATTAATGAGTGCATTTGACTAGTTGGGGCCTTTATGCTATACACAAGTCAATACAAGGGTTGGAGGTGTAATAATTTAAAGTGTGTATGTATTTGTGGGGTGTGAGAGAAGTGAAAGAGCACTCTCCCTCCCCAACATCAGCCATAACCTCTCTCTCTAAACCTCCATTTTCTTCATTTCTTCCAACAAATTCTCCCACAAATCCCACAAATCCACTAACCCCTTGCACAAATCCTTCAACCTTTGATCTTTGGAGCTTGATATCTTCTTGTCTTGGCTTTGGAGAAGCTTGGGTTGGTGATTTCTTCATTTCTTCCAACAAATTCTCCCACAAATCCCACAAATCCACTAACCCCTTGCACAAATCCTTCAACTTTTGATCTTTGGAGCTTGATATCTTCTTGTCTTGGCTTTGGAGAAGCTTGGGTTGGTGATTTCTAGAGTTTGAAGAAGCTAGGGCTTGGAGTCAAGTTGGGTCTTGAGCTTTTCTTCCTTGAGGTAGGGAAATATCTATTGATTTTAAGTGTAAATGTTGTGTGTATGTGTGTGTGTATATAGACTCTTGATTGATCCTTAAACTTGTGTCTTGTGTATTTCATGGAGAAAATCTTGTTTATTCTCAAATTGAGCTATTGTATGCTATCCCTTGGTTGATATGTGATTCCTCACTCAATTTGATTGCTACTTGATCTTAATCTTGCACCAATTCCATGTATTAACTTGTAAATTGAAGAAACCCATTTGGGACCCCATTTTTCATCCAAATCTTTGAGTAAATGCTTGATTCTTGTTGATTAATATTTCCTTGATCAAATTGAGTGTTTAATTATCTCTCTCCATCCAATTCCATTGATATTTGGCTTTGGAATCATCCAATTTGGAGTTGTGTAGCAAAATCCCCAAAAATCTCATTTTTTGCACTTTTTCGGGTTGCTCTCTGTAAAACCCGCCCGGGCGGGATTTTTGGCCGCCTGGGCGGTTTTGACATCTTCATGGGCGCTTTTGTTTGTGATGTTTTGGTCCACCCCCATGCACTTGTTTGGTCCCTAAACATGTATTTCACTTGTATTTGGACATTTTCCACCTTTGTAGCACTTTGGCAACCCTTTGATATTGGGGAATGAATGACGACACTTGTTGTACGATTAAAGATAAGTTTAGAGAGGACACGGTTCATACACGGGTGTTTTGCGCTCATTAGGGATAAGTGGAGAGTCTGGGACACTTGGGAAAGGGTTAAGTGACTTGTAAGTCATAAGGAATATCAAGTTGGATATATGTATTGGCAAGTGATAATGTGAATGTGAAATGATTGACACGGGGCCCAAAAGGGTATGCCCGGAGTGACACGGGGCCCACTAGGGTATGCCCGGAGTGACACGAGCCTTTATGGCATGCCCGGAGTGACACGGGGCCTATATGGCATGCCCGGAGATAAAGGAAAAGATTAAGAGGAATGAGATACATATGATATACGTGTAGGACACTTGTGGTGTGTCGGGTACGAGTCGGGCACGAGTTGAGCATGAGAGATGGTAGTAGATGGAATCTAATAACCTATGTGTTGTTTTCAAGTTCTTTAACTTTAGAACTCTCTCTCTCTCTCTCTCTCTCTCTCTCTCTCTCTCTCTCTCTCACATCTCTTGTTTCATGGTTTATGATTCCTTGTCTATGACTCATGTACACTTCATTTCACTTAGAGTTTTTAGACATTTCTCTACTGGGCTAGTGTAGCTCAACCTATAAATTTTTCAGGTACTCATCAAGGAGCATGATCATGAAGTGCTTGGAGTGCTTGCATCCTTTATTTTGAAAGCTTATGGAAGAGTTATATAATCATCTTAGAAGTAGTATTTTTGCCAAGATGGTTATGTAACTTATCTACGTCTCTTTTTTTGACATTGGGTTGTAGACTTACTTAAAAACTTATGTACGTGTATATTTGGGGCTTGGGTGCCCATAGACCCTTTATGTATTATGTTGTTGACTTTTATTACTACATTTGGACTTTGGTCGTGGCCGTGGACTTGTTGACCGTCCACGTGGATTTTCTTAATGGATTTTCTTTTAAAATTTTGAGGGCGTGACATCAATCATTCATGACATTTTGCACAAGCATCCACTTACATTTCATTGATCTTTTTGATACATTTTCGTGCTTTTACATGAATACGTGTTCAAAGTCCAATCAAACAACATTTTCAAAATCCCTTAAGCATTTAGTAGATACCGGTGGTCGCACCGGGCGAGAGGGGTGCTTTAAATTCCTTCCCCTCTAGTAACCTAGCTCCCGAACCCGAGAAATCTCATTTTGAAAGACCGGTGAAAATATTTTCCATTCCAAGGGCAAAAGAGTCATTTTTTCAAAAAGGTTTCTCGGGTATAGTTCTCAAATCCGGGTGGCGACTCCATTCAACCAATCAAATCATTTTTCTGAAATCATAATCGTTTTCGTGGACTTCACTCCGCGGGGTGTTCACAGCGCAAAAGCTTCAAACCAAAGATTTAGCAAACCCTAGCCTTCCCCAATGAGCTCCAATCGAAACACCACCTCCCAGAGTGAAATAAACACAACCCAAGCTTCCAAATGCACGTAGGAGGCTAGTTTGAGTGATGATCTAGAAGGAATTTGAGTGAGGTTTAGTGTGGGACTTGAAGAAAATGGAGAGAGAGAGAGAGAGAGAGAGAGAGAGAGAGAGAGAGAGAGCTTGGTAAAGAGGGGAGGGGAAAATGAATTTTCTCTCCTCTCACACACCTCATGTACAAACTTTGGAAAAATTACACCACACACCCCGTATTGACTTGTGTACTCCCAAATAGCCTAAATTCACTTTATAACACCCAACAACCTCTAACCCAACTTTTAAAGCAATTTCCAAACTTTATTTTTGGGAATATATTTGAAATTATGGGTCTTTACACGTCGTGTGTGGCCAGATAATCTGATCAGCACTTAAGAAAGCTAGAAGGTCTGTTGCTAGAACCCTTAGGATGAGGAGAGTCGGCAAAAGATCGTGAACCACAGCCATATTTCAAGTTGACCCACTTGGAGTGTTGTTCAAGAGGAAGGAGACCTTGAGGGAATCAAAGCCATCGTAAGGGATCAAATGACTCAAAGGCTTATCCAAGTATGGATTCCATTTATCATGAAAAAAGCTAATAGATTCTCCATCAACAATTCTCAAGTAGATATGCTCAGCAATAAACACTTTGTTCACTTCACATTTTCAAAAAAAATCCCAAAAAGATTCTCTCCCCATCTCTGATCTCTCTAATCATTAATCACATTTCTCTCTCTACTCATACTCCTCTCTCCAATCACTATTCTCATTTCTCTCTCCAATTATTACACCTCTCTATGATTATTACTTTTTCCAAAAACCCATCCAAACACTATCTCAAAAATATTTCGCAAAATATTCTTCTCAATACTCTCAACCAAACACGGTGAAGGTCTCTGCCATAAATGATACTTTTCTAAGCCCACGAAGAATTTGAGGCAGCCTTAACCTGAAGGGAGATAAACTTTTGAGCAATATCTTGGAAGCAGGATTTTTGCAATAAGGACGGAAGGATTGGTGAGGAGACGCCAGCACTAGTTGGCCAAAAGAGCTTGATTTAGGAGGGACATATCCCGAATTCCCAAACTCCTTTCATTTTTATATGCTGTGATTTTGTCTATCCCATGATAGCTAATGGATAGGCTTCCTATCTCCCACCTTCCACAAAATTTCTACAGAAATTGCATTTAGCTTCCTATAGATAAAGATCGAAATCTTGTAAGATGAACACAAGTACAACAGAAGTCCCGATAAAACCGATTTAATCAATGACAACTTTCCATCTTGGGGGATATTTGATTTTCAACCAGCCAGAGCCTTCTGGGCATTGTCTAAAATAAAATTAAAACAACCTTTTTTATTAGCTGAAATCTCTAAAGGGAGCCCTAAATATGGAACCAACTTAGAAGCAACGGGGACATGAAAGAAACTCCGAAAAAGTCTGGCAAAGGTGGATGGAACATTTGGACTGAATGTAATATGAGATTTTTGCCGATTAATGCATTGACCAGAGTATAAACTAAAATCCACCAAATCTTTTTTAAGGTGGCCGCAGCTTTCCAGGGTTGGCTCAAAGAAAATTAAACAATCATCTGCAAAGAAAAGGTGCGACAAAGAAGCACCATTTCTGGAGAGCTTAAGACCTTTGCACATACCTAATTCATCCAACTTATTAAGAACACACGAGAGTGTTTCTAGAAAGATGATGAAAAGATAGGGAGACAGGGGGTCCCTTTGACGAAGACCCATCTAAGGAGTGAATTTCTCCGAAGGGCTCCATTAATAAGGAGAGAAAATGAGACAGTGGAATAGCACTAATAAAGGAGGTTGACCCATCTATTAGAGAAACCCATCTTCCGGAGAGATGCGAAAAGAAAGCTCCAGCTAACCTTGTCAAATGCCTTACTCATATCTAATTTAAGAGTGGACAAATACCTGCCTCCGGCATTATCGTGGGCGATGAGGTTTGAGAATTCACATGCTAGTAAGGAACTATCAAAAATCACCCTCCCCAGGACAAATGTATTTTCTGAGGGTGATATATACGAGGGGAGAATATGTTTGATCCTATTAGCCAAAGTCTTGGAGATAATATTATAAATAACATTGCAAAGGCTAATAGGTCTAAAGTCACTAGGAGACATTGGAGATTGAATTTTTGGAATAAGAGCTATGTGGGAGTAGTTAACCTCCTTGAGAAAGTGGCCAAAATTGAGAAGATAGAGCTACAGTATTCACAGAGAGGTCGACAATATCCCAATACTTATGGAAGAAACAAACAGAAAAATTTTCAGGACCTGGCGCTCTAGTATCCCTTATTTGAAGAGCTGCCTAGGTCCCAATTGCATGCCCATTAAAAGGCCTATATATCCAACCATAAAAGATGCTCTGTCGATAATTGTTTATCGAAATGCATCCATCCTTCTAGTCATCCAAACTTGCATTATGGTTCCTCTCCCAATAGATGTGTTAAAAATGATCTAGCAGAATTCTATTGACCTCATTTTGATCATCTGTCCTTACCCCTTGAGAGTTATTGATACCTTTGGTCCACGCACCCTGCTTTCTAACCTTAGAAACTTTATGAAAATAGGAGGTATTTTGGTCACCCATGGCCAAAAAATGCATCTTAGGCCTTTAAATCAGAGCTCAAAGCTTCCTGAATATCATTTAGAAGGGATCTAGTTGTAGAAATACGCTTTGCAAGATTACTAATACCCCCTCTAGCCCAACCCACTTAGTTGTGTCTTGTGCACCAAAGCTTTTTGACAACCCTAAAGAGTGAGGATCCCAGGAAACTTTCTTGCCAAGAAGTACAGACAATGGTTCTGCATTCGTTATGGGATGTCCAGAATTGCTCAAACCTGAATTGTTGTTTCTTAAAGCCACAAGGCTTACTAATGTAAAGGAGAATAGGAGAATGGTCTGATCCATGAATTGGGAGATTAATAACATATGCATTGAGACTAAGAGACACTTAAAGGTACAATGATCGCCTTCTCTATTGTTGGTCCATGTGAAGTGAGGACTGACTGACTGGAGTTCAGTTGAACCCAGATGGAAAAGAAATTGTTTGAAATGGGGAATGCCTAGAATATGGGAGACCGGAGGTCCAAGTCTACCCGTGGGGAATAAAACTTGGTTGAAATCACCTATACATAACAACGGTCCAGATTGTTGCTCCAAAATCACTTGGATTGAATCCCAAACGACAACTCTATTTTGGATGTAAGGCGATCCATAAATAAGAGCTAGTCTCCAGGAGTGATTAAACTTGTCATTCACCGAGAGGAGAATTAAGTGTTTTGACTGGTCGAGGCTAGAGACCGGATAGTTAGACCTCCATCCAACCCAAAGACCCCCATTCAATCCTTCAGCATCAACACCAATGGAATTATGGAAACCTTTATTATGAAGAATATAATTGACATCATTAACTGTAGATTTTGTCTCCATGAAAAAGAAGAAACTAGGTCGTTGGTCTTGGATCAATCGTTCAAGCATGTGAACCAACAAGGGGTGGCCAAGTCCCCTACAGTTCTAACTTAAAAGAATCATGGCTGCTATCATGGCTGAACTCTTGTAGCCACATCTACATTGGAAAGCTGATCTCTAGAAAGTTGTACTTTCCAAGCAAATTCTCTTGTATGGAGGGCAATCATAGACATTACTAAAGGTGACGACAACAAATGCTCGCTTTTGTGGGCGAACAATCAGACCGATCTTAGTAGGTGGAACTAGAAAATTGGTGCTGTAATTAGCATGTGATATGGAGTATGGAGGAGTCGGGAGTTGAAAATCAAAAAATGTTCAAGATTTAAAAGGAGCCGGGAAGATGGGTATACCCGGTGGGTTGCCCAAATTTAGGAACCCGCTTAGCATGAGATAAGTGTCCAGCTCCGGGAACAAAAGAAAGGCATTCAAGTTCCTTGCATAATTTCTTGTTTGGAGCTACATCGCTAGAATCCACATCCACATGTTTCCTTTTCTGTGATCGCAAAACAATGCTAAGCCGAGCATCTTTGCAAGTTTTTGGTAATTAATCTTTCTTTTTGGCCAAAGCATCTACCAAGCTCAAAATACCATCCTTTCCTGTAACTGACTCCGAGTTCATTCCATCGCTCAGCCCAATTTTTATCCCAGCCACGTACCCAATATCATTTTGCTTTTGGAACTGCCCGAGTGCCTTTGTTGCGATCCTGAATTTTTTTCAATATTTGAAGCGTCTTTTCCATCCTATAATGTAGCCCTTTTTTTTATTCTAATTCGTCGTCTATCCCATTCTCTTGATTTTGTAGCTCTGGTCCTTGATTAGTCCCCACATTTTCAAATAAAAAAACCTTATTTAGCCCATCCTTCTTAAACTGGTCTGCCTCAATTTTTTGGTCTCTGAACCACCCCCAACATCAGTACTCATTCATTTGCAGCCCATAGGAAATTGGACCTCCATGGAAGTTAGACCAAGATCATTAAGATCATCTTCGAACCTTGAGTCCAATCCAAAATGCCTTGTCCTATTGTCAATTAGACTCCCAGCAACATCCATAAAATCCCCCTCTGGAGATTGATTATCCTGGAATGGATCAAACGGCTCTATTAGAGTATTTCTACTGACATCAATGTCAAAATTTTCAACCGGGTCTTCTTCCGAGGATGCAAAAATCCTTTGCTAAACAAAGAAAATCGTGGAGAGTCCATGAGCATCTTCCATCTCCAGAATTTTTGGTTCATCTTCGGACCATATGATCTCTATTTTGGTAGTCTAATTAAGGTTTGAGTTGCGAAAAGCTTTAATATTCCGAGTGTACAAGGGACGATCTTGTTCCATCCAAAAAGCTCCATTTGGCATTTGCTTTGCTGCTTGAATCCAATTCCGAATAACAACCCTAGCTTGTGCAAAAGAGAGCAGGCATCGATGGTTCATATGTCCAATACAACCGTAGTTATAACAGACTCTGAAAATCCTCTCACAGTTGAATTGAACCCATACCGGATTACCATTTTCCAAAGGCATCAACACGCCTGGAATGAGGGGGCTCCAGATTGGGATTTCCACCTTTGCACGGATGAATTCCAAATTAGTTTGAGAAATAGTCATGTGATCCACATAAATAACAAACCCAATGAGAGATCCCAAATGAGTAGCCATCGTTGAAGTCATGTACTCTAATGAGCTTCTCTCATTTCAACCCAGATCTATTCATGGCTGAAATTAATATATTTCAAAGGTTGGTCCGGTTTCCACTCTCGAAAGTCGAAAAGCACTCTGTTTATGTTCCATGGGCCTGCATGCAAGGGGTCATTACGGTCAGCGATGGATTCGACCTAAAAAATGTAGTACAAGCCGACCTGTGTTGTCACTATCACTGTCCCTTCCATTCGCCAATGTGCATTGATGGCATCTTGGATTTCAAGTGTAGAGAAAACCATGTAATCAGTAAAATATCTGACCAAGCACCTAAAAACTACTCGAGCAAGATTTTTATCTTAATGTTTTCTAATTCCAATTGAGATGACATTGTTAAAAACAAATAGAAGGATTCATGCGCAAAATATCCAAGGTTGCGTTGGTCGAGGCCATAACCAAGGTTCTTATTGCCAACAGATTTTAAGGAGAAAATATCCAGTCATAATGGGACGTGATTTTCTTCTGATTGACCAAAAATTTCAGTCTACCCTTACAGCTACCAAGGCCTTTCGTATTTTCCATCGACCGAGTCCCTCAACCATTTGGCAAAAAAGAGCCTCCTAAGGACCGTCTAACTTATGACTCTTAAGCTTTTGTTCCAAACACCTCCACCATTGATGCGTTAACAAATGCTTCAGTTGGTGAGCCGGTTTTGATGTCAGTTCGATTACAAATATTGCCTCAATCTTCCAATACTGAGAAGCCTCCATTTAGTATAGAAGCTAATCTTACGCATTAAGGTTAAAATGCGAGAAACCTCATATCTAAGCACATAGTAGCTTTTAAGGAAGATGTTTTCTGTGGATGTCCTTTCCTAGGATTCTGTGTTGAACACCCCCACTGCTATTGAGATCATTGATTCTGTTAATGGAGGTCATCATATGATGCGTTCATCCAACTACATATTGAGGTATCTCAAGTCTGTGCGAATCAAGACATTTAGGGATAGTAGTGCCAAGAAGAGAGGGCGTCTTTTGGCTAATACAGACAAATGTAGGCCTCTTAGCCGTAAGACTAGGTTGAAAGACCGTGACGATGTTAAGACTTTCCAAAAACTTGCACAACATAAATGCAAACGATTACATACCATTGAGGATAGTTACTTCGATCCTCATGTCTTTTGTGCACCGCAGTATCGCGCGCTACACTGGCATCATTTATCTGCACGTTTCCCTCTAATGTTTTTTTTTTTTTTTTGGCAGGTGCTAGTGTATTTTTCTTATACAGGTGTTAATGTGCGTTGGTTTAGTTGCATTTGCATGGTTGGTGGGAGTAACCGTTATTTTTTTGTCATTTGGTTTAATCTTTTGGTCTCATTGCCTCACAATAAAGTCTGTCCTTGTACTATTCCCTTTTTCAATATACTCTATTCGTCCCATAAAGTTGGGGCCTTACGAAACTACATACAATTTTCAACCTTAAAAATAATGTATTTATCAAAATAATTTTTAAATTTTTTTTGCATCTTATAAAATTTCTCAATGAGATATATCAAACAAGATCGATGTTGGCTAAAAAATTATTTTCATAAGTACATTATTTTTTAGTTTGAAAATTACATGTAGTTTTGTAAAGCCCCAACTTTATAGGATGGTGGGATTATTTCTTTCCCTTCTTAAAAAAAACGAAATTGCAATGGGAAAATTGATCTTTAAGAAATACTCCGTGGTAAAATAAAGCAAAAAAAAAAAAAAAAAAAAACTACTTATTGGTTTGTTTTAGTAATCACCCAAAAGGAGCCAATGCGTTCTAGGCTTTAGCGAATGAGATATTTACAGCGTGTTTGGTTGCCGAATTTGGGGCCGGATTTGCGACGCGACCTGATTTGTAATCCGGCCTCCCCTCAAATCAGGTCTTTTGGTTGCAATTTTTGGTCCGTGAGTATTTTACTATTCGGCTTTCAAATCCACCACAAGGTGGATTTGCCAAGCCCTCCTGAGTACCACCGCTTGGCAAATTCGGGCAGATTTGGGTCAAAAATACTCCTCCAAATCTGGCCTAGATTACACCCCTTTTCTCACGCCTCTCGCTCTCTCTCTCTCTCTCTCTCTCTCTCTCTCTCTCGCCACCAAATCTTTCTCAGCTGAAAATAACCAGAAAATGGGCGTACCTAAAAGTGGCCGACGAAGAAGAAGACGTTGGCAGTGGGTTTGTCGTTGACAGTGGTGGTGGATCTGGATTTGGGGTCCTTGGTTTCGGATAAGAGATCAAATAGGGGTTAGAGAGAGAGAGAGAGGGAGGGGGGGGGGGGGGGGGGGGTGTCGGTTGTGAAACTGAAGAAGAAGATGAAGATGAAGAGTGAATTTGAGACGAGTCAGTATATAACTCTAGGGAAATTTTAAAAAAAAAATGCTCGTAGGGTGAAAAGTGAATCCTTGGGAAATAAATAAGTAAATAAAAAGTATATGTTGGTGGTGAAAATTACCCCCAAATAATGATTATTATGTATTTATTAAACATTCCTAAATATATTACTAATTTTTATGTATTTTTTTTTGCAAAAATATTATTTTTTAAAAATCTTATACAATATAAATATATTTATGTATTTAGTGTATTTATTTTAATTATTATGTATTTATTCTAATTATAATGAAATTAATAAATTGGGGGCAATTCAGTAATTTGTCCTCTTATTCACCCTCCAAATCTCCCTTCTCACAAAACCATTGAAAAACCTTATTACAAATCCACCCTTCTTAGCCCACCCTCATTACAAATCCATTTTCATTACAAATTCACTCTCAAATCCGCTCTCAATACAAATTCGCCCAAAATTAAATCCGTCATCAGCATCCACTTAAATCTGCTCTCAATACAAATCCACCCAAAATTCAATACAAATCCACCCAAAATTAAATCCGCCATCAGCATCCACTTAAATCCGCTCTCAATACAAATCCACCCAAAATTAAATCCGCCATCAGCATCTACTTAAATCCGCTCTCAATACAAATCCACCCAAAATTAAATCCGCCATCAGCATCCACTTAAATCCGCTCTCAATACAAATCCACCCAAAATTAAATCTGCCATCAGCATCCACTTCCCTCGTTTGCTATCCAGTTCCTCTCCACACTCTCTCTCTCTCTCTCTCTCTCCACATAAATACACATAAAAAATGATACGTACACAACGGAGAGTTGGGAAGGCCACAACGGCCCCAAAACAACGTCGTTATGGGGCCCTCCCCATTAAAAAAAAAAAAAACCATAAACATTTTCCAGAATTCCCCTTCTTCCCCGCTCCAGTTGAAATAGAGAGAGAGAGAGAGAGAGAGAGAGAGAGGACGAACGGCGTCCAAGCTCGACGAATACCACCACCACCGACTCCAACCCCAGCGAACGCCGCCGCCTTCGCCTCCTCGACCACCAGCACTGCCATACACCACCGTCTCGACCACCATCTCTGCCGTACGACGACGCCACTGAACACCACCACTGCCCGTCGTCCGCTTCTCTTCAAGGATCCCATTGCCCGTCGTCCGCCGTCGCAGCATTGTGTAAGTCTCCTATCTCAACCCTCCCCTTCTGAAAAAAAAAAAAAAAAAAACCCTAACTCTTTTTTCTGGGACAGGGCTAAATCAGCCCTAGCACACCAAGTGTTTGATATTATTCCTCAAAGAGACTTGTACTTGTCTGATTATTTGAGAAAATCTTGTGTGAAATATATGAATCGTGAACTTCAATATGGGCTCTATTAATGGCTAAAATGTATGATGTTTGAATAGAAAGGCATTAGCCAGTGTTGTGATTTACCGTGTATAACTTATAGCTATACAAAAATTAAGAATAGAAAGGCATTAGACTATGAAATTAGACGTTTTTCGTGCAAGAGAAAAAATTGGGTTTTCAGGGTTCATTTGTTTGATTCACTCTTTAGTTTTTTCCAGTGTTCATTCTCTGCATTATTGAGTTATTGCTACTCTCACCATTCACAGAAAATGATTAATGGGATGACAGTCAACTGATGGGCATGCATCAGCTTGAGAGCGTCGTTGCTCGTCGGTTCTGTAATGAACTGGCTCAAATGTGTCAACAGTCGGTTCTGTAAGCAATTGGCAGCAATTAAGGCACTCAATACTAGTTTCCATTATCTTTCCAATAAATGAAGTGTTGTTAGAATAAACCACCTCTAGGTTTAGTAGCCTTGCAGCTCAAGGTAGATTCACGTCTGATGACCAAATCTTTACTTTTATATGGTTGCTTAACACTAATCATTTGTTACTAATTTTGCTCCGACTGACCACTGCTTTGCAATAGGCCTACTTTGCCTCTTTTACTAATCATTTGTTACTAATGATTAGTGCTTTACACTAATCAGTTGTACTTTGTATGTTAGTAGATGCTGAAAATAACTTATAAATGCTGAAAATATGAGTAATAGGTGCTGGAACTGGGTTTAGAGATGCTAAAACTGAAGTTAGGTGCAGGAAATATCAAGTTAAGGTGCTGAAACTGTGTATTAGTTGCTGGAAATTATAGTTTTGATGCCAAAATCACCTCTGTAACTGCTGGAAATCACCGGTAGTGCAGTATTATGTGCTGAAACTGCATTTTTAAGTGCTGAAATTGCGGTATATGTGCCCCAATTAGGCTCCTCTCGTGTCTGTATTTGTGTTTGTATGCATGTTCCTTCACAATCTGCACTAGTTAATTTGAATAATACGCAGATTGAAATATCTAATTGGTAGTTGTGGCAGTGATTATTTATTTGTCACGAGCTTTTTGGGTAACAAAAGAAAGTACCATAGTAGTAGTGTGTTTTTTCTTTGGGCCTGGCCTCTCAAGCTTGTGATTGTCTCTTAGTGAGTGGAAGTTGGGACAAAACCCTTAGGTAAGCATTGGTTATCTCTGAACTTTGGAAATTGCATGGATCCCAGAATGTTTTTCTAAGTATCACATTTTAATGGGCTTGGCTGCAAGGGAACTTTGAAGTTTTCTTAGCATTTTTGTTTATGCTTAACCATGTGCTATTTCACACATAATGACAACTAAAGCACTCAGTAAATTGGAATTGCTTGGCATTAACAGTCCAAATTGGGTCGAGACATGGCAAAAAAATATGGGAGTGCTGAAATGAAAAAGTTGGGAACTTCAACAACATTCACGAGCTCTAAATTTCTTGAATTAGAAGTAGAGTTGTAATTCTCCTTCATTAAATTGATCAAAAAATTACCAAACGAACTCAGAAATTTCAAGAAACTCTAAAGGAGTTCATCAGATTATTACTTCGATTTCAAGTTCCATAGCCATAGTTACATCGGTGATGCACCCATTGAAAGAAAAGCCTCAGATTAGCATTTTGACACATTATTCCTCGCATCAGCAACCAAAATTCATAGATAGATAGTAGATATTCATACAACATAGAGCTTCTTAGAGGCCTTTACAGCTGCCCTCAAATTTTCCCAAGTCAACTTAGGGTTCCTGAATTTGGAACCCTAATTTATGGGCAAACCCCCCATATTCGTAGAATTGAAACAAGTTTAGAGAGAGAGAGAGATAGAAAGAGAGCGCAGAGTGAGAGAGAGAGAGAGAGAGAGAGAGAGAGAGAGAGAGAGAGAGAGAAAGAGGGATACCTGGTCGAAGCTCGTCAGTCAGAGCGGTTTGAGCTCGTCCATCTGGTTCAAATCTGGGTCTTTGCGTTCGACCTCATCGATACTCGCTCTCCGGTTCGGAGTCTGTTGTCGGTGCGGTGGTCGCTGCTGGAGGTGGGAATTGGGGTGGTTCAAATCGCCTCTCTCTCTCTCTCTCTCGGAAGAAGAGAAGAAATGGTAGCAAAAATCTGAAAATTTTGTTTTGTTTTTTTTTTTTTTTGGGTCAAGTTATAAAACGACGTCGTTTTGGGAAGGGTTGGCCAAAACGACGTCGTTTTGATTGTTGTGGCCTTTTTGTTGTGGCTCTTGTGTTGTGTACGTATCACTATTCAATACACATACATTCTCTGCTATGTAACCACAGTGTCGCCGTACAAGATCTCCATTTTCGCCTCCGCGAGCGTGTTTGGTTGTCATTATTGAGTTTCATCGAAGTTCAATATGCAATAGGTTCACAAACAAACATTTCTCAGGTACGCTTCTTCGACCGGTTAAATTTGAGTAATTTAACCATAGTCTTCCGAACCAGATCTCAATAAAATCTCATGCTTCTATCTTGTTACTTCTTTTGCTTCAGATCCGGTATTTCACTTGAATAGTTCGTCGCTTGGCTTTGCTTTTACTTTTTTATGTGCTGCTTCAAGCTCTAATATACGGTTGATGGACAGGCAAATCAAGACGGAGAAGACACAGGACTAGTTGGTGAGGATAGCGAACAGATAACACTCAAAACAATGTCGTCTTTCACTGGCACACAACAGAAGTGCAAGGCCTGCGAGAAGACAGTTTATTCAGTTGAGCTGTTGTCTGCGGATGGAGTTCCTTATCACAAGTCATGCTTTAAGTGCAGCCACTGCAAAGGAACGCTCAAGGTACCTTCAAAAAAACCGCTTTTTGTTTCAATCAATTCACTGATTCGAATGTAACTTTTTCCTGTCCACGATGGCTTGTTATGGAATTTATCAATCGAATAAGGTGTGCACCCGAGGGTTGTGCCATAAATCTCACAAATGAAACCTCTAAATGGTCAACAGAATGATGGAAGTAGTTAAATGTGAAAGACAGTGTAGCAGTTATATAACTGAATTAAATTCGAGGGTGGTTATATTGGGGCAATTTGGGTTTGGCAGGGGGCATAGGGTCGGAAAGGGGAGACACCAAACTGGTTTTATCCCTTCATGTTGTAGTAATTTCAAGCGTATAACTTGGTGGAGTCTCTGTTGTCTGGGTAAATGGACCTGATTTTCTTGTTAAAGACAAGCAGTTACTAAGATTTTGGAAGACTGTCTGGAATGTTCTTTGATTTACCTGTGAACTTGTTATGCAGCTGAGCAATTACTCTTCAATGGAAGGTGTTGTATACTGTAGGCCTCACTTTGAGCAACTCTTCAAGGAGACGGCTAGTTTCAACAAGAACTTCCAATCACGTATGCCTTCTAATTGCCCTAAATGATGTGTATAGTGTATGATAGGTTTTGGTTTTATCTTTTTTCATTCCTTAATGTATTTCATATTAGACAGCTGCAAAGTCAGCTGAGAAGAGGACTCCAGAGCTGGTAAATCTTCATACAGCATCACATTGTCCTTTTCATGTGGAGAACTTTTGCTTAAGCTCTATAAAGTTTTGCCTCTGATTCACACTGTGTTGTTTGGGTTCCAGACAAGATCAGCCAGCAAAGCTGCTAGCATGTTCTCTGGGACGCAAGAAAAATGTGCAACATGTGGTAAGACAGCTTATCCACTTGAGAAGGTATGATTTAACTCTGGGGAGGGAATTCTTTCCTTATTACTTATCACAAAAGTGACTACGCCATCATCTTCAGGTTTAGACATTGCCATTGGTGCTTGCAGGATCAGAGAATATAATATTTACTTATTCTCATAACTCGAGCTTTTTAAATTTCATAATTGTTCTCTACTACTTTCCGTTGCTTTGATTGTGTTTTTTTGTCCCTAGGAAACCTTTTTGAGTATACGGTACAGTTTGGAGAGTGAGAGGTCTTGGTGGGAATGTGAGGATGGCGTGCATTGAGGTATACTGGGAGCTCCTTTTTGTTGAACATCCAGATAAGGGAAAGCACGATTTCAAGCACATGTGTACTTGGTTAATTGCATAGTTGCTTCCAAGTTTCAAGCACATGTTGCTATTATGATGGCTGCAACTTAGTAAGCCAGCATCTGGATAGAAGTTTTTCCATGGAAAAACTTGGCCATCAATAGGGTCTGCCAGGTTGATAAAAAAATCTTGGTAGACAATGCATTGCATAAAGTTTGGACTTTGGGTACAGCTGGCAATTACTGGAATTTCTTGAAGGTTGTGCTTAGGGACATTCCTTTTTTCGATACTAGGAGATGGGGTATCCCTCTGCAATATCCCATGGGCCACGGCCGCGTGACTGGATGATTTATGGAGAGAAAGGGACGGGTTGAGGGAGACAGGGCGGAATACAGCAAACTTGCCGGCTTATAAATGACACATTTTGGACTATTACTGCTTGATACAATACAGATGCAATATTCAGAAGAGAAAAAGTATAAACCCAACAAAGTTCTTTACCGGCAATGAACAAGCCACATCTTTATTTGTCTTAGCTTGTAGTTGGGATGAGGTGATTAGATGGACGAGTCAGAAAATTAGGAAGCAAAAATTTAGATGAATGGTGACTCATCCTTTATAAATAGTGGTTCCTCTCCATCTCTACGAGTGGATCAATGTGCATATGTAGCAGACAGGTGCTGAGTAGTCATACACTAGGCATAAAACAATAGGTTAAGACGAAGTTTTGGTAAGAGGCTTAAGGGCTTTGTTTGATCTAGCTTGATTAAATCTGGGGTTTTAGTTTCAGAAAATATAAAATTCTCAAACATGTGTGATCGCATGTTAGTGTACACGTGCATGTGTATTCATGACTACCATGTATATTTTTGAAGAACCGGCCAATATGTTATAATTTTATGCAAAAGCTGACCTCCTTAGGAAAAAAATCCACTTATTCCTTCCGTTTCCCACTCTTTTATATTCTTACGTTTAGGTTTTATTCTTTTAAGTTAGGGTAGACCATCAAAAAGTTGTTCCGAAGCAGAAATCTTGAAAGAAATGGTTGACAAGAAACTTATCAAGACTTGGTCTCCATTTTCTTTAACGCTCCCAGAAAGGCTTCTAAAGTGTTTGGCATACCTTCCGTCTTGATTACACTATTTCAATTTATTCGGGTTGGCTAATTAAATGAATCCACTATGAGAACCAAGGAGAGTGTGGTAAGTCACATGCACTCTTTTAATTGTCATATGATATGGGGTTAGGCTTGTGTGTATTACAGTTATAGCCTCTTGGAGCTTTTCAGATTGTGAGAGTACATGCTTTTGATTTGGATTGTATCAATCATGTAAAAGTGATTTTCTAGGATCATATGGCTCATTTTTTATTTGTCCTGCCAAATACATTTCTCATATGTGCTTGTGTACCTCCCGTGAATTTAGCCTACTCACATATGTGTTTCAGCGTTTGTTTCTATTATACCCTTTCCAGGTAACAGTTGAGAGCCAGGCCTACCATAAGTCATGTTTTAAGTGCTCTCATGGTGGCTGCACTCTATCTCCATCAAATTATGCAGCCCTCGAGGGCATTTTGTACTGCAAACACCATTTCTCCCAGCTTTTTAAGGAGAAAGGGAGCTACAACCATCTTATCAAGTCTGCATTAGTGAAGCGCCCAACAGCCTCCGTTCCAGAAGCTTGAACTATGTATCCTTGTTTATCACCTATCATTGCATAGGCTTGTGTAGGTTGTTTGTAATTTAGCCGTATCCCTTTGAATTTTCATGCTGGTAAACTGGCTTCTTGTGTCTTTTTTAGGGCTAAATTCCTGCTGTTCACTTGGCATTTTGTTCTTGTTGTTTGATTGTTATGTGGGATGCACAGTTCCATAATGGGAAATGAGTTTTTGCGGGATGCCGATAGGCTGTTATTGGCCTTCCGCTCACTTTCTTCCTATCTGTGGTTTGGTTTTGTGCTTCTTCAAAAGCTTAGTCAATTATTTCGAAATAATATTTTTGCGATGTTGGTGAACATGCAGTGGAATGAATTTTTGTCTTGAAGAGTAACAGAGAGAGAGGTAAGAGTTTGGAGTGGCTTAATAGAAGAAGCAAAAAAACAAGTAAAAATGCCCAATGGAATTTGGAAAATGGATTTGGTCAGACCAAAAAGGGCAAAGGATTCACTCTGGGAAAAGGGTTTCCTATTCTTGTTTGAACTCGTACTGTCTCGTACCGTGGCGGAATTTCACTTCAACGTAAGAACCACCACCCATCGTTGCTCATTACCATCATCATTCATCACTGATAAAGTGATACCATTCTGAGTGCGACCAAAACACAAGCCGTTTCCAAGAAGAAATTTTTCCCCAAATAATAAAATTTATTGGGATTTCTTCCCGAAACAAATGGTGCGTTAGCTCGTCATAACGTCAATTGAGAACTTTTTGGGTGTCAGGTGGGTACCAAGTGGCGGTACCCAATGCGAATCCCGGCCATAAAAAATATATTGGACGGTCTGTATTTTGAAGAGAGAAAGAGGAGAGAGAGGGAGGGAAAGGGTTTGGGAGAAGACGGTTGGGATGCGCGCTTGGTCACCGCCTCGTGGTACCCACTCGGTATTTAAAAAAATTTCCAATGAAAGATTGGTGATTTGTATTATATAAAGAATTAGAGGCCATTAAGGTTTGTTTTCATCCCAACCTTGAATATTGTTTCCGAACCTGGACGTGCAGCAAACTCTTGTACTTGTTTCATGCATATTTACTATTTTGCCATTTTTTTTGTTTGATTTGTTTATGTTATAAACTTTAAATTAGTGTACATGTTCGTTTTTAGTAAAATTTATTATATTTTTGGAATCTACTCAACAAGCAAGTGGTGGCTAGCTCATGTTGTAGAGCTCTTCGATGCTCCACATTGTATCCTGTGATTGAATCTCATTCCCCCTCCCTTGTAAAATACTATTAAGAATTAAGAATGACGAATGAAAAATAAAAATTATCTACTCAACAAGATTTATCAAATGAGATCTGTATTCATTGTGAAGTTGCAGGACTAATTTAAAAACAGAAGCAATTAGGCGCAGTCCAATTTAGGCGCGAACCTAAATTACGGGAACGGCCTCTAAAAAGCTCCTTGTATTACTGCAGGATTTCGGGCCTTCCCACCATGGACTTACAAAGTTTTTTAACAGGCCACAATGGACTTCGGCCATGCCCACAAGTATAAAAGCAACAAAATACGGTATATTACGAAAACGACATCGTTTCGTTGCCTCCCTTGTGGCGGGAACGTATCCATTTCCCGCCAAACAGCGCCCCCATTTTCCCTCCACCCCATATACAAGCCCAGAAGGCAGCCGGTTCTCCACTGCATCTCTCTCTCTCTCTCTCTCTCTCTCTCTCTCTCTCTCCCCCATATTCGTCGTCTATACATACAGAAGATGTTTGAGTTAAGGTTGGTGCAGGGGAGTCTCCTGAAGAAGGTTCTGGAATCGATCAAGGACTTGGTTAACGATGCCAACTTCGATTGCTCGGCCACGGGGTTCTCTCTCCAGGCCATGGACTCCAGCCACGTTGCGCTGGTGGCCCTCCTCCTCCGATCGGAGGGCTTCGAGCACTACCGCTGCGACCGCAACATCTCCATGGGGATGAACCTCGGAAACATGGCTAAGATGCTAAAGTGCGCCGGAAACGACGACATCGTCACCATCAAGGCAGATGACGGCAGCGACTGCGTCACTTTCATGTTTGAAAGCCCTAGTATGCTAACCCTAAACCCATTCCCCCCATTTTTTAAATTTGGTATACTTGCGTTGGATGCGTGAAACCCTAACGAGCTAAATCTGTGATTTTAGGGTATTTTCTTTTTTTTCCCTGATTGGTTTGGTTTCTATGAGAAGCATTTGTTGTTTTTTTTTATTCGCTCAGTAGATTTGAGAAGGAAAAGTCAATTGGTCTGTGTAACTATGTTTAGATTTGGGTCAATATCCATGTTCATGAATGCTTTCCCCATTTTGGGTTGTGAAAACTAAGCTTAACTTGAACTAGCTGGTCTCAAATGACTCCATAGCTGATGAGAGACGGGCGATTGCTGGGCCTCTTTACACCTTGAACTGATAAAAGAATTACAGTACTATTAAAGAATATAGAATCAAGAGGAAGGACAACAAGAAAGCAGGGGCACTTGGGATAGGTCTACAGATGTAAGTAACGAATAAGGGCCTTCTAGAATAAGGTCTACAGATGTAAGTAATGAATAAGGGCCTTCTGTGTAAGTATGTTTTTTTTTCCCCCCTTTTTTAGCATAAATAATAGTTGCATAAGAATGTCCTTCACACCTTCTTCCTAAGTTTCTCCTTTTCATTGGGAATGGAAATTCATCTGTTGATTCTGGGTTAAATTGGTTTATTGCAGCTCAAGATAAGATTTCCGATTTTGAGATGAAGCTCATGGACATTGATAGCGAGCATCTTGGGATTCCAGAATCAGAATATGATGCTATTGTTAGGATGCCGTCATCTGAGTTTGCAAGGATTTGCAAAGACCTTAGCTCCATTGGTGATACGGGTATGATATCTCATCACACTATCAAACTAGACTATCAAACTAGCCCCTTTCGCCTTTGGAGTAATAATAATATCATGACAGCTATTAAAAATGCTGACTATTGGATGTCATTGTATTGTTGTAGTTGTAATATCAGTGACAAAGGAAGGCGTGAAGTTCTCCACTAGAGGTGACATTGGTACTGCAAACATCGTCTGTAGGCAGAATACTTCAGTAGACAAGGTTTGATTTTATGCTAAATTCGAAATTGCTTAAAAAATTTCAACTTAAGTTCTAATGCATACCTTTATATGGAGGCTGTTTTATGTTAGTGAATGGAAAGAGGATATCCAATAATGATTGCTTATTGTGATAAAGACAATTGCGCTTTTGGTTTTTCTGAGAACTCCCTTGGCTTGTTGCTATAACACGGAAATATCTTGATTTATGCCCCCTCATAATTGCAGCCTGAAGACGCTACCATCATAGAAATGAAGGAGATGGTTTCATTGACCTTTGCACTAAGGTACATGAATTCGTTTGCTAAGGCCACCCCTTTGGCAAGCCAAGTGACTATCAGCCTGTCTTCAGAACTACCTGTGGTGGTTGAATACAAAATTGCGGAGATGGGTTACGTTAGGTTCTATTTGGCTCCCAAAATAGAAGAGGAGGAAGCTGATCCTTATGTAGAGACCAAGTCTAAAGCACAGGGTAAGCCTACAGCAGAGACAAAGCCTAAACTGGAGATTAAGCCTGATGTGGAGATGAAACCTGAAGTTGATTCTAACATGGACAATGAAGTGGTGGAGATCAAGCCTGAATTGGAGTCTAAAATGGAGCCTGAAGAGGAAAGCAAGACCGACTTGGATATCAAGCCTAAGAAGGAAGCTAATGGTGAAGTTCAAGTAATGGACGTTGAGTAGTTTTATCCTCCAAGATTATCACTCAGTTAGTATGTCATTTAAGTTTTTGGGTAATGTACATTGCATTGGAAGTACTTGAGGGCCTTCGGATTTTGGGCTATAACCTTCGTTCGTATGCTAGATGGAGTCTCGAGTGGAGATTTCAGTTTTGATGTTCTCGGTTTCTAATGTTCTAAAACTAGTGAAAATGGCACATTTTTTCTTGGCAGAATCCAGAGTGGAAGCGACTCCTATTAAACGCAATGCATTTCTTCTTGGTTATGTGTTAGGTTCAGTCCTTGTAAAACCGACTTCCTTTTGTGATTAATGGTATCCATATGTTTGTCTAATTGTCTAGACAGGATGCCATTAAAAAAAAAACCTTTCTAGACAGGATTAACTTAGGAGTCTTAGAAATCACATTATGAGTACCATGGGACAATTAGAACCTTCGAAATCATCTTTTGAATTGGCAATAACACGACCTTAAAATAGGCTTAATGTTTGTAGAATTTGGACTTAGGAGTTGAAACACCCAGTAGGGTGATTTATTCCAATGCACCAAAAAAATTACGCGATGCAGTGCCTTGCCCCATTTTGTAGTTTGTACTACTAATTTTTTTTTGAGCTGCACCATTTATGCAGTGCCTGGCCCCATTTTGTAGTTTGTACTACTAATTTTTTTTCGAGCTGCACCATTTATGGTTCATCCGCAGATCATACGCCAACCACTTCCAAGTGAAAAATAAAACAATTAACGGTGCAAAATGGAAGATCTCTCCTCAGCATGTGATGATTGGAGCTGATTGTGAACATCAAATTGCAAGGAACACAAATGGAAAATTGCAAGATCTTGTGAATAAATAACCAATATGAGAAATTTTGAATGAATATTGTGCAGGTCCATTATACAATTCTTTCCTGAAAACCTAAGAGCTGAAGAAAAAATCCTCCATATCCCCCAGAACTCAGAAGGGAGGAAAAGTGACTACCACTTGATAATTTTAAGCTTCCTAATCTGCCTAATTCCTAATTCCTGTCGATTTTCTTGACAGATCAAAACAGATTCCCTAAAGTATGCTGTATGCACGCTAAAGATAAGCTATAGAGGGCATATTGCACGGCAGCAACTGAATGTATACCCTCCAAGAAAGTTGCTTCATGTCCTCGTATTAAGGAAACAAAGCATATGGAATTTCCAGTCAATGCCGACATACAATAAAATTACTTGCTACGCTTCTTGGCTTCGCTGTATAGGATCACTCCGATGACTGTGAGTGAGTAGCCCAGCATCCCGGTAACTGACACAGGATTTCGGAATATTAAAATCGAGACAACCACAGCCACAGCCCCTTTTGCATTTCCCAGTACCTGAAATCATCAGGAAACAATCAATCAGAAATCTAGCCTTTGAATATTGCACTCCAACAAGAACGAGCTGATATTACAATTTACAAGGCTATACCCTGACAATTGCCATACTATCATTTTGGAGTGCAATACAAAGAGACGCAAACATGAGTATACATTTGTATTGGAGTTCTCTTTCAATTACACGACTACCGCACAAATGTAGGTTAAAATTTGATTGCCGAGAATTACTTCAGTCAGCTGTATTTGGATCAAGAATTCGAGCAAGGAAAAGTTTTAAGTAGAAAAGCTAAAGAATCTAACAGCTCACAATGATTAGCTCTTTCAACCTTCTCATTTCTTTTGCATTTTCCTTACCCAAACTCTTTATCCATATACAGCCTAAAGATTGAAACGTGATGCCATCTCAACATTAAATATAGCTGAACAAAAAAACAAAAAAAAACTCCTACAATGGATGCTATCAAGAGAAATGGAGCTATTTTTTCTGGGCACCATGAAAGAGAGTTACATTTCCAACGCTAATCAATCGAACAAATTTGACGGGAGAGAATACCAATTGCTCATCACAAATATTAGAAATGTATCAGGAGTATTCATTTCTTCAAGAATGGGGAAGGTCAATTAATAGCTACTGCTATACAATAACAAATTTCATATTGCTTTCAAGTGCATGACCTGTCCACTCATACATTTTCCCTACCAATCACCTTATAGAGCTCTCAAAAAGCATATATAATCACAACAATCATCACTTAATAAGCAACAATATTTGCTAGTTCCAAACTTTTGACCGATAACTGATTGTGTGGGTTTCTTCATACTCCAAACACTAACCACAACAATCATCAATTAACAAGCGATAATACTAATGCTAGTTCCAAAAATTTGACTGATAATCGATTCTGTTGGTTCTTCATATTACACAACAGCCCTTCAATGTCACCATTTTACAACGATTCCCCCTCCATCCTACTAATAGACTAGGGAATAGCAACTCACATAATAAAACCCAACAAAAAAATGCAACAAAAAAATAATAGGTAATGAATAGCCTATGACATGTATCTGGGCCAACACTATCTTAAAAGAATCACAAAGTAAAAAATATCTTACCCAACCAGTTAAGAATCTACCAAATGAGCAAGTTTAGTGGTAGGGACCATTTACTCCTATGCATTTACTGAGGTTCAAACCTCACTAACAATACATACTTTTGTCGAGCTAAAAAAAAAAGAAGAAGAGTCATCAACCAAATGACAACACAATAAGGCAATGGAATTCTTCTTGAGCTCCTCCAATTCTGGTCAATTTTCGCCAGCACACCAACTCAGAAACTTCCTCTCATCTCATCCTTACTAGAGCTATTGGGGCAACTCTCTTTAAACCCAATTGACTTTTTTACTAGGGTTCATTGCTCTCCCACTCACCTGCCTTGCCCCCCAAAATTTTATATTTTCTGTTCCATGAAACTAATGAGCATTTATGTACTTTTGAAGAAACTAATGTATATTTATGCACTTATGTACTTCTGAAGAAAAAAGGGAGCTTTAACCGTGAAATGTAAAATTTATCTGTCATCAAACAGTCCAAAAAGAGATGTGCAATCTCCAGTCTACCTTCACCGAACAGAGGATGAGATAATTCACTCTTGGCATCTTTTACATACACATCTGTTGCCCATTGGCAATGTAATAATTCCTCAAATAAAGCATCCCACTTCCCATCATAATATTTCACACTGCAGGACATGCAAACTAACACCTAGATATGGATTTTCCAGGATCCAGCAGGATATTAGTAAATCGACTTGTTCTTGACCTCTGAACCCTTTGGCGTCTCCCGTGAAATGAACACATTTAGGTAAGTTTTGATTTCATTTTATCAGACCAAAGTAGCTCCTTACTCCAAGGGGCACATGCAAAAACAGAATAGAAACGGGGAAAACCAATTGCATTCTACAAGTAAAAATTTTCATAATCGATCCAAGCCCCAGTGGCTTTTCTTGGCTCTTACTTATTATTCTTCTCCTACATCAATATTCTCTTCTGTACTTCAAACACTCCAAAAGACCATATGATCCCCGTGTCTGTAATTTCTTCCAAACGACAGTTATCTTTCTTTCCATTTCAAAAAAATGATTTTGACAAAGAACACACGGCAAACAAGAACCATTTAAAATTAAATTTTCACAGACAGCAACGAAAGCAGAACAAGAAAGGAGGGAATACCTGTAGAGTCAGAGCACTTGTGTGCTTTGTCACCAAAAAATTGGTCAGGTTAACAAAATATGCCAAGGAAGAATTGAATAGCAGATACCAGACGATTCGGATATCATCTCTTGCAAGGGCTAGGGTGATACCAACAACATCTTCTTCCATGATGAGTGTTGCAGGAAGCAGAAATACAACAGCTATTGGAGCCATGTACATGAGAAGGTTCATAGAATTCAGTTTTTCCCTGAAAAATGATAGAACCTTTGCAGAGTTAATAATTCTTCAAACCACAAATATTTATTCAAAAGAAACTTATGCTGGTTCAAATTATACTAAAAAATGCAGAACTCTATAAAAACACAGTAAACTTTTACCCTTCAGAAGAAAGCAATATCCCTTGAAGCACCGTTTTAAGTGCCCTTGCAGCAGTAGCACCAACGCACATTATAAACCCAAAAAGATGGAAGCTTGGCTCACCCTAAAGACATACAAAAGAGAGGAACAGCAAGTATTAGAAGCAGAACTGATTAATCGAATCTCGCCATTCCAAGCCCACCAGAACTGGGTGACCTGCTAGTTTATGAAGCTTAAAGATTTCCGCCATTTTTAACTTAACTATTTACGTCTTTCATCCAACAGTTGAGGTCGCCAACAATATGAATATTCGATCTTTATTTGAAAGTTCTTCAAAAGATTTCTCTTTCATGCAAAACATTAAATGAAGGAACAATATTCTGGTATGGTCACAAAATCGCTCTATTGACCAGCTAAATAAGCGAGGAAACTAGAAAAACATTAATTTTCCTTATGGGCGAAACCAATGGATTAGAACCTCCTTTCAAAGGAGATTGATATAAATATGCCAATTTGGTTGCAGTGAAGAACCTATTTTGGAAAACCTCCAACAGCTCAGGGAAAATTCGATGGAGTTTGCACTAGCTTTTCCTGCTTTTTGTTTCAGTAGCTGTTTAGATGTTCGTACGGTTCTCGTGGATCTTGGCTGTGCTAAAACTAGAATTTCCGCTAACTCTTTACTTTTTCATTTTATATATTCTTTACTTTACCCCACAGTGAACAAATATTCTACTAATATGCACACAATGTTCAAAAGATTGCACTTTCAATACCTAACAAACGCATTTCAACACACTTTGACACATTTTCATACCCTTCTCACCTAATTCCTACTCCGTTTCAACACACACACACCCAACAACAAAAAAAGCTTTAATTTGACAACAAAATCAGGAAGAAAAAAAAAAATCGAAGAAAACATCAAATGCACGTACCCCGCTGGCGATAACCACACCCGTAACAACGGGAATGAGAGTCACATAGGTAAGCCAAGCCTCCCTCTTCAACGTCATCAAATAGGCAAACACCGCCGTAAAAAACGGCGTCGTCGCCCCAATCGCCTGATTAAACGACACCGGCAAATACCTCAGCGATATGTTCCCACTCACGACAGAGGCACAAAACACCAAACTGAGAGCCGCGATTTTGACGAACTGGACGCGGGACCGGATCGTCTGCATCGGGACCATCTTGAGCCAAGCAATGGCGACGTAGCTGAACAAGGAGCAGGCCATCATGTGGCACATGGTGAGGAAAATCGGGTACTTGAATCCGTAATTGCTGAGCAAGTACTTGTTGAGCAATAGAACCCCAATGTTGGAGGAGTACCATGAGGTCACGAGCCCGATTGTGAAGAACCGGCTAGAGGAGCCCTTTAGAGACGACGACGACGACATGGTTGGATCTCTCGTCTCTGGTTTTGGCCCAATTTTGTGTCCTAGGGATTCTTCGATTGGGATCAGGAGAAAGGCCTGCTGTTTTCTTTTAAAACGGCATGAGATCTGGGTAATGTTGGATAGAGAGAGGAAGGGAGATCGAAATGGCAGTAGTGAATCTAGAAAGGGAAAGGATTTGATTAGAGAGAGAGAGAGAGAGAGAGAGAGAGAGAGAGAGGAGTCTGTGATGGATTTTGGAGGACGACCGACGAGGATTTTTATTCCTCCGTTAAGCATATGGCGAGAGAGGGAGAAGAGGTAAAACGCGGAGTTGGGGTGGCGGGGGGTAATAAAAGGGCTTTTGACTTGTCTTTAAATTGTTTGGGTCAAGGTGGAGTATTGACTTGTACTATTGACTTTTCTTTTAGGGTAATTTACAACAACCTCCCTTTAGGTTTCTTACAAATACATTACGCCTCTAACCTTTTAACTAATTACACTCCCTTAGTCTTCCATAAGATTTGTGGATTCCAAGTTAATGACCTGAAAAAAAAAAAAAAAAAAAACTGTGTAGCTTTCATTTGGCCTTTAATTCACATGCACATTTGGAGAAGTGTGAATTCTTCAAAGTAAATATGAAATAGAAAAACAATTCAATTCCCTTTTTTGAAAAAGGAGAAATAAGTTTTTTTGTTTTTTGGTAAATAAAACGAGAAATAAGTTTCATACCATTACTGTACTTTCCTTCTCTTTCTTTTATGCATGTATTAATTCACTACTCAACCACAAGGTTTTCTGAAGCTATAGATAAGGTAACTTTGATAATCAGTGGGTAGAGAATGGAAGATGTAAAGATGAAGAGGTTGGGCATGAAGTTGATGGTGGAGATGGTCATGATCATTACGGCTGTCATAGCCATTGTGGTTGAGAGTGGTGTTCCTTAGTTATTGCTGCTTTCATGACCTTGAATGTTGCACTTACAAGAGTTCAAAACCCCTAATTGACACCTTTATCCACCTATTCGAACAAAATGCAGTAATGGAGCTCCTAAATGCCGTACAGAATAGTGACGTGTATTATTGACTTCTCCTTTAGGTAATTTACACCAACCTCCTTTGATTTCTTACAAATACATTGCGTTGCCAACCTTTTTAACTAGTTGTACTGACCTTCCTAATGGAAATAACTTAGATCAATTTCGATCCACTCTGTTAGTCTTTTGTTAGAGTAACGGATTACAAGTTAATTACCTTAAAAACATTGTGTAGCTTCCATTTTGCCCTTAATTTTTCTTCAAGAATCTATACCAAACGAATTAGGCTTTCAGGGAAATCGGTTTGAGAGTAAATTGATTTCGTTTTAACTTTGACTTTTTAGGAATGTGGGTGCGATAATTTTAGGGAAACTTAATCGCCTATACAAAAGGAATTAGGCTTTTTTAAAGGTATTTAACTTGGAATCCATTAATCTAACGGAAGGCTAACGAAATGGATCTTAATTATCTACACTATTCCCATTCAAGGGGATCGGTGTTATTAGTTAAAAGGTTAGGGGCACAATGTGTTTATGAGAAAACTCGGGGTTATTGATGGAAATTTTCCTTTCTTCCATAACATCAAATTAAAAATTTGGACCCAGTGTGGAATCATTCGTTGCTCTTGAGATAAATATAACTTGTTCAAATGTTCTTGATGCTACATTAATTTTTGCGTGGATGATTTGCATATGAAAGTTTACAAAATGAACTAATCAAATCGTAAAAGACAATAATAAAGAATTGGGTGGTGCTAATGCCAAAATCATTTTTGTTTGTGCCAAAATTGCAGTGCTTAAAAACATTGTACCATGTGTAAGGTACAAGTCTTTTATGCATTACAGTTTTGACACAAACAAAAATGGTTTTGGTACTATCATCTCCCTAAAGAATTTTATATTGTATCAGAATAATGAAATTTGAGAATCTTGATTTCTTTTCTTGTGCTCATGTGCAGAATGTCTAGGTACCCAGAATTTGAAGTGAAAAAATTTTGGGTACCTTCTGAATACCCATTGAATTTCAAATTCTAGGTACTTTGGGGTACCCATTCTGGATATGTATCAGTGCTCTTGAGTGAGCTTAGTTTTAGTACGAAGTTATTCTTTTTCATTTTTTTATTGGCAGAGATAACCATTCAATTACTTACGCTGATTCCATCTTTTAACTGTGTTCCAGAGAATTTTGAATTATTTAGGTTATTTTTTAAAAAGGAACAACCTTCAATGACTTTATTTTTAAAGTAAGAAGGCTTTATTCTAGGAGTAATAGCTGTTATCGCAAAATAAGAATGCTAAGTATTAATGAAAGACTTCAATCGCTCATTAAACAGGAAATTATCGGTAGTATACATAATACGTTGACCCATTTACAGAAGCATCTTTAGCAACTCCAAATTAAATTGGCAAAACAAATGGCGAAATAGGACTCAAGTATCTTAAATGATTTAGGTTGTGTTTAGTTTAGGTTTTGAGTTTTGGTTTTTGTAATGATTAGAGGAAGAAATATGGATAATAATTAAAAAATAGGTATTAATGATTGGAGAGAGATAGAGAGAAAAATAAAAATAATATTTAAAAATAGGGGTAATAATTGAATAATAATTGAGAAAACCGGCTCTTGAAAACCAAAACGAACAAGGCCTTAATGCGGATGCATTGACCAAAACTTGTTAAAGACGTGACCCACATCAAGTAAGTTTGGATCCACACCATACACGTCCCATTTATGGTATTTTTTGGTTAAAAAATCTAAGTACGAAGAATTAATGTAATTGATTTGCAGTTAACACATCCACACCATACACCTCACATTCATGGTATTTTTTGGCTAAAAATTCTAAGTACGAAGAATTAATGTAATTGATTACAAAGCTCCAATATGGTGAGTTTAATTACCATATGAAAATAATGAAAGGATTTTCTTAAACTGCAGCACCAAGCCCTTGCTGCCCTGGCTAGTGGCTATATATTGAGAGTCACGCACGTCTTATAATTACTCGATCCCTGCTAGAACAGTTTTTGCGAGCACTTTTTTTCAAGTTTTATGAAAAAAGGCTGAAGTTGACACCCCAGGCTTGAACTCGCGACCTTCAGGTGCATCTCCTACATAAAATTGAAGAAGCCACTGAGCCATAAGTGTCACTTGTGATTTATGAGGAACAACTAATAAATATAAAAACAAATTAGAGGCCCCATTTGCTGATTTGGCTAATTTGAAAAAATTGATTTTTTGGTTTTTTTGGTTTTGTCTTTATTCAAAAAAAATTGCATTTGTTAGTTTTCGGTCGATTTTTTGTGGTTTCTTGGCTTGTCTCGACGAGAGGAATCTAAAAAGTATAAAATTGTTAGCCAAATTTAAAGTTATGTGAATAAAGACCAAAAATTATCCAAAAAATTGGTTTATTTTGGTTTATTTTCGGCTTTATTAAAAAAACTATTACTTTTGACCATAATTTTATACTCTTTGGATTTGTCCCAACGAGATAAATTCAGAAACCACAAAATCTTGACTCAAAACTTACAAATGCAAAAAAAATTTGAATAAGAACAAAACAGAAAAAACCAAAAAAATCAAATTTTTCAATTTAGCCAAATCAGGCTGCTAGCCTAGGGGGAAAAAGTTAAAGTTAGTTTAAAATGTACCTGAGCAGGTCAATATTTGTGAATTTCGAACAATGTTCCATTGAGTTTCCTGTTCTTTATTTGTTGGTGTAGGTGCACAGATCTGTTGAAGGAAGAAAATTTAAGTCTAGGATGCAGGCCAAACGTATAGAGATACTGCAATCTCCTTGGTTAATAGAACTTGGAGCTTTCTACATGAACGCTAATGAACCAGAGGATCCCAACTTGTTTTCCAGTTCGTTCTCTTGTGATCTGAATGCGAGTGGGAGAATATGAAGTAAAATATTTGGGAATTAAGTTAGATGGATCTGGGTAGGGCTGTTGGGTACACATACCATGTAGCAACATAGACCAAGTAACAACAGGCAGCAAGTGTAGCTTCCGAATCATTTTTCCAGCTCTATATAGCAACAGATCATCAAACTCTCCAAACTTCTTCATGCCCCCAAAGAGTTGGAGCTAGATTTTTGTCACCTTCCAAGCTTATTTAAACAGTACTGCCTAGGAAACCATGAAAAGAAAAACATAGATCATGCGGCTATTTTTGCTAGATTAAATTGAGGACAAGGCGGCTATTTTTCCAAGACTGCAACTTTTATCTTCCATGAGCAATAACAATATACTCATGCTTTATATTATTGATAGGTGGAATGTCAAAAACATACTCATGCTTTTGTCTCCGACTAGTCGGCCTAGATGCTATGCTATGCGCCTCTGTCCCACTCGACTAGTGCCTAGAGATTTTTAGAACATTTCCCCCAAGTCCAACCACGTCTCTGTAATGAACTAGTAGTAGTAAAATGGACTACATCACGAAGATCTTTAGTCTTCCACTCTTCAGTAATTCAACAGAGTACGAGAATCGCAGGCCCTCTTCAGTACTCACCACTCACCATTCAAGATCGAGCTTCTTCGGCCATGGATTCAATAATGTTGAACCTTCTTGCGTGGAAGTCTTGGAGAATCATAACTATTAGATCCAAATATCAAGCTTGTGAAGCTCCTGTGGGTATGAACCCAAATTGGAAAACAAATTAGAGGTCCACCCATTGTAATCAGGTGTAAAACTATCGTGGATTGATACTCTTATTCCTGAAATGAGTAAAAATTAATATGAGTCCATGTTTCTCTTTTTCTAGCAGGTCTTGAAATGTTTGCTTTACAAGAATTATCGCATGCATATCCAACATTTTTGAAATGTTTACTTTGCAAGAATTATTGCGAGCATATCCCACATTTTTGCCAATTTCTTACACGAGTATATGTTTATTTTGAGGAGTACATCTAACATAATTTTGGAGTTTACTGGCCCTTATTTCTTTACTTGTGGATGTTGTGATTGAGTTGAAAGCTTACTGATTTTGCTGGCAGTATGAATAACTAGGGATGGCAATTCAACCCGCCCCGCTCTAAACCCGCCCTACCCCGCCCCGATAGGGTAGGGTTTTTTACGATTTTTTTGGGTAACGGGTAGGGGCAAGGGGTGATTTTGAAAAACCCGCTAGGGTTAAGGTAGGGGCAGGGGTATGGTCACCCCGCCCCGATATTACCCGCCTCGACATATATGTATATGTATAACTATATTTATATACTCTTATATGTATATATCAAATTATATTTTCTCACTTATATGCATTAAATTTTATTTATATTCTTATAATTTTACTTTTACAACTAAAATACAACATTAGATAGTAGATTTTGGTTAAGTTGTAAAAGTTATTTTGTGAACTTTTATCATTTGTAGTCACTAATTGGAGTTTAAAATATACTGAACTAATATGTGAAAAAAATAGGGGCGGGGTGGGTAAACCCGATACCCGATAGGGGCGGGGGGTACCCATAAATTACCCGGTCGGGTTAGGGGCGGGTTAGGGGTGGGTTAGGAAATTTTAGGGTCGGGGCAGGGATCATCAAAACCCGCCCCAACCCGCCCCGTTGCCATCCCTATGAATAACCCATATGTTGGACTAGGGTAGCGAGAGTGATATTGTTGTGATATGGGCACCAGGGATATACTGTCTCTTTTTGCAGTTAGTGAACCCGTGCTCCTGTGCATACGAGCGCCCATGATCTTTCTTGTGGTCTAGTGGGATTAGATCATAAGAAACTTAGTAATTTTTCCCTGCAGATAAAGCATGTCCTTAAGAGTGTTTTATGTTTCAGTTTTTGGCTCTTTTGGCTGTGTAATATTGTTACTTTGTAATGCTTGACATGCCCCGGGCTTACTCATTTCTCTCTTTTATGCAGATAGGAGTATATCGTGATGCAGTGCACATGATAGAATTAGATCTGTTGGTGAAGAAAAGGTAACGAAATATGTTAAATGCCTCATCTTTTCCATGTCCTTGTGATAATTGATTCTTGAAAGTTTCCAGGTGCAAGGAGTATTGGAAGGAGAGGGTGGTCGCTGAACGCATTGAGATGGTGAAGCAATCCAAATTTTACTGGGATACTCAAACCAAGTATATAATTGGATACTGATACAAGCGTAGCTCCTATTTGATCGGTAGTGAAAAGTATGATAAGAATTTGCAAACTGCGAATCTGAGGAAAAGTTGCGCAGACTTTACTCTCTTTAAACTATTTTCCTGGAAACTTGGATTCCCGTTAGGGCTGTCCAGCGGATCATCCGATCCGCCAATCCGAACCATCCGTGATCCATCCGTGAATGTTCGGTTCGGTTCCGGATCGAGAATTTCTTATCTGGCGGATCCGGATCCGGATCGGATCGGATCCGCTCGATCCGCTCGATTCGCTCAATCCGTTCAATAATCCTTCTTTAATCTGTCAAATCCGCCCGATCCGACTCGATCCCCGATCTGTGAATGTTCGGTTTGGTTTCGGATCTTAAAAACCATAATCCGCTCTGAGCGGATCGGATTGGATACGGATCCGATCCGTGGACACCCCTAATTCCCGTCACTAATCTGTGGTTTTTTTCTTTCCCCTCTTTTTTTTTTGGGACATTGTTCAATGTTTCGTTAGACAAACTTGACAAGCTAGGAATCTCATTGCTTAAATTGGTTCTTCTACACAGACAGGGAGATCATATATATCTGTGCAATATATAAAAGGTAATGAAAATATGGGATGGGAGAAATGTCTTTTGTAGGAGCCTCAAAATAATTTGGTGAGAAGCTACAAAGTAAAAAATTATTAACCAAAACTATTTTTTTTTTAACAAAGACAAAATTTTGATCCCAATTCTTTTTTGGATTATTGGTATGCTTTTATTTAACTCTTTGAAAATTTCAATCAAAACATTTTACTCTTTAGAATTCTCTTGCCGAGACGAACCAATAACCCAAAAACAAAGGTATGCAAAACTAAAAAATGAGAAAAAAAAATGAATAAGGACAAATGTGGAGGATTACGGGGTTTGTGAGGTGGTGAGTTGAATGGGTAGCTATGGTGGCTTAGGAGCGATGGAGGTAAATCGTGGCCCAAACTAAAGAAAGAATTTTTTAAGATTATTTTTGTAATTTATTAAAAAAAAAGTTTGGATGATAAGTTTTTGATTTTCGGATTCTACCCGGTTAAACAAATAAACAATCCAGATAAATCTACGCTAAAACAAACACATGTGGAAAAGATTTGAATAAACGTTGTATATATTGGATAGGGGCTTAACTGTTATGTCAATATAAACCTTAAGGCCTCGTTTGATTCGGGTATTAGAAGGGTGTGATGGGACTATTTTTGCCTAATCCCGCGTATCCCTTGTTTGGTTCCCGAAAAATGACATGGGATTAACAATCCCGGGACAATTTTTGTCCAATACGTATGAGATTACACAATACCTGGGGGGGGTGTGGGACAAAATAAGGCCGGACTATTACACGCTACTTGGTTAGGTTTGGCCTAAGTAGTAAAGCAGCTTTTTACTATTTCTTTTGTTTGTTCTTATTTATTTATTTATTTTTTTTAGTTTTGCGTCAAACTTTTGCGATCTATTGATCCGTCTCGACGAGAGGAATCGGAAAAGTAAAAAATTTTGACCGAAACTCTTAAAATTTTTCAAAAATACAGAATAAGTCAAAACAAGCTGCTTATTTTGACTTATTCTATATTTTTGAAAAAATTTAAGAGTTTCGGTCAAAATTTTTTACTTTTCCGATTCCTCTCGTCGAGACGGATCAATAGGTCGCAAAAGTTTGACGCAAATTAAAAAAAAATAAAAAAATAATAAAGACAAACAAAAGAAATAGTAAAAAGCTGGTTTAGCCAAACCTAGTCTACAAACTTGCCATCGTCTTCTTCCTTTCTTTCACTCATACCCAGATCGCAGGTACTCCTCTCTCTCTCTCTCTCTCTCTCTCTCTCTCTCTCTCTATCTACCCTGTAACTATATCTATGGGTTTTCTGGTTTTCTGGAATCGATTTACCCTGTAACTACCCTGAAATCGATTTTCTAATTTTCTGGATCATGATTTCTTGAAGTTTTTCTGACATTCACGTTGTATACTTGAAGATTTTCTTGATACATGGTTGCTACTGTTGCTAGAACCATTAAACTGGGTTTTCTGGATTTCTCGATACATGGTTGCTATTGTTGCTAGAATCATTAAACTGGGTTTTCTGGATTTCTCGATACATGGTTGCTACGATTTTCTGGTTTTCTAGAACCATTAAACTGGGTTTTCTTGATTTCTCGATACATGGTTGCTATGATGTATATGTAATTCTCCGAAATACTAATATACTCCTCCACTGCCTTTCAAAGCCATCAGAATTAGAAGCAGCCCAAAATCTTCAATCGGACAGGTACAACCCTCTGTCTCTCTCTCTCTCTCTCTCTCTCTCTCATCGTCTCTCATTCCGTTTGCTCTTTTCTTGTGCGTAATTTGATTTGGATGCTTGAACATAATCTCTGGAGTATTTCAATGTACGATCCTCACACCATATAATGCATCGATTTAACGCACAAGTACCATACATTTCTGCTGCATCTTTTTATCGAATTTTGGGGCCTGAACTAAATCACGTAATCTTCACTAGGACCCTGCCGTTTTGCTCTCAATCCTCGCTCTTTTGTAGTTTGGGATGTTTTCGGAAGTCACTTTCACGCTTGCACTCGGATTATGTGACGAAGGGGTGGCCCTCTGAGTGTGTTAAAGAAATTAGAATACGTATATCATCGGTTCCTGCAAATATGAGGCTTGTTTTTATAGTTTCTTAAAGTATAATGGACGTATCAATCCATCTGTCTCTTAGAACAATACATATTCATTTTAAAGAATTGTAATGCTTGTCTTTTCGAATATTTTGAACACTCGACGGAATGCAGACACTAAGCGTGTGGAAAAAGGAAAACTCAATTTTTTTTTTGAATGAAGTACATATTCAGCATATTCTAATTTTGGTGTTTGATGTTGATAATAGGGTTTCAGAGTTTATTTCCTGGTATTCTTCAGAGTGCATATTATCACTCGGATCACAAAATCTTGATGGGGAGAAAGAAGCCTAGCGCGCGTGATGATGACAATCAGGATGGTGGTGGGAAATCTAGGAGGAAGGCAGTGGTGGTAGACGACGATGAATACTCCATAGGAACAGAATTATCCGAGGACCAACCCGTTCAGGACGAAAAAGTTGTGCCAGTTGGTGGAAAGAAGAAGGGAAAGAAGGGAGCTTCTAAGACTTCACAACAGAAAGACGAGGATGTCGAAAAAGAAGATGAAGAGGAGGATGATGTACCAGTTGTACAATTTGCGGGTAAGAAGAAGTCTAGATCCAAAAAAAGTGGGAGCAGCACTTCGTTTAGCTCTTCGAGTTTTGGGTTACTTGGAGAGGTGGACGATGAGGATGACAAGTCTGGAGTTACAAGTGATAAAGATAATGGTGTTGCCAGTGATGATAATGAGTCTGTAGTATCTTTTTCTGGGAAGAAAAAGTCATCTAAGACGGGAAAAGGTAATAGTAATCAGGTGAGGGCGTCTGCTTTTGGTGCAATTGCGGACGATGAGGATGACGATGGGGAGGCCATTGATAACTCAGTTACAGAGAAGCAATCTGATGATGATGATGAGGTGGTAATTTCTTTTTCAGGCAAGAAAAAACATTCTAAATCCAATAAGAAGAGCAGTGGTTCTGGCATTGATGAGTTTGACCGCGGGGAAGAAACTAAGGATGAAGCTAAAGAGGAGGAAGAAGAAGAAGATGTTGCTGCGATAAGTTTCTCCGGCAAGAAGAAGAAGTCTTCAAGCTCTTCCAAGAAGAGTAGTAAAATTTATAGTGATGCTTTAATTGAAGAAGATGAGGAGGAGGGCACATCTTTTACAAATGATGATTCTGCTACTCTGGATGAATATCCATCATCAATTATGTTTTCTGGCAAAAAGAAGTCATCCAAAAAGAAGAGTAGTAGTGCTTTCAATGCGCTTGAATCTAGCCTTGGAGTTGAATCAAATATGGACCCAGAAGAGCATAGTGTGGTTGTTAGTGGTAAAGAAGCTGATGGTTCCAAAAGTAGCAAGATTGAAGATGTTGTAGAAACTTCAAAGAACAAAAAGAAGAAGAAGAAGAGTGGGAGGACTGCTCAAGAAGAGGAAGACTTAGATAAACTTCTGGCAGAACTCGGTGAAGGGCCTACTATTGCAAAACCAGCTCCAGCTCCTCCTCCTTCACAAGAGAATAAAGTTCAGACTCAGTTTGAATCAGTTGGATTGGTAGATGCTTCAATTGAAAAGGAAGCTGAAGAAGAAGGAGGTGTGGAATCTGCTGCTGCAAAGAAGAAGAAAAAGAAGAAGGAAAAGGAGAAAGAGAAAAAGGCGGCTGCAGCAGCAGCTGCAAATACACCAGCAGAGGAATTAAGGCAAGAAAATCAGGAAGAAGCAAAAAATGAAACAAAGGGCAAAGCAACAGATAAGAAAGTCCCAAAGCATGTGAGGGAGATGCAGGAGAGGCTGGCTAGGCTTAAGGAACTGGAGGAAAAGAAGAAGAGGGAAGAAGAGGAGAAGTTAAGGAAGGAAGAGGAAGAGCGAAAGAGGCAGGAGGAACTCGAAAGGTTAGCAGAAGAGAAGAAGCGTTTGAGAAAGGAAAAGGAAAAGGAGAAACTTCTGAAGAAGAAACTGGAAGGAAAGCTATTAACTGGGAAACAAAAGGAAGAAGCGCGGCGACTGGAGGCAATGAGGAACCAAATACTTGCTAATGCTGGAGGTTTGCCTGTTGCTACTGGTGATGCTGCTGGTGCTCCCACAAAACGACCCAAGTATCAAACAAAGAAAAAAACACATTACTCTCAAGCAAATGGCGTGGCCCCTGAAAAGGCAGTTGAAAGCTCAGAAGCAATGGAAGATCAACAGGAATCTGTGGCTGAGGTTGAGTCCTTGGATCTAGAGAGGGTTGAGGAAATGGAGACCGTGATTGGGGAGGAGAAAACAGAAGTTGCTACTGATGTGGTTGAAGACAATTTAATTGAAGAAGAAGATGATGATGACGAATGGGATGCAAAGAGTTGGGACGAAGCTGATCTTAAACTGCCTGGTAAAAGTGCCTTTGCCGATGAAGAGGATGAATCTATGCCTGATCACGTGGGTAAGAAAGAGTCTTCAACTTCAAAGGCAGCAGTTGTTGCCCCCAAAGTTACCCCGACCTTGCCAGTTAAATCTCTTGATGGTGAAAGTAAGAAAAGCCGGCCTGACACAGAGTCTTTGGATACAAATAAGGGTAAAGAACCAAAACGCAAGAAGGAACCACAAACTTTGGATGCTCAGCCTAACCAGAGTGAAGCTGACCTCCGGTCCCCAATTTGCTGCATTATGGGTCATGTTGATACTGGGAAAACCAAGCTGCTTGATTGTATCAGAGGCACTAATGTTCAGGAAGGTGAAGCCGGAGGGATTACTCAACAAATTGGTGCAACATATTTTCCGGCTGAGAACATACGGGAGAGAACGAAGGAACTCAAAGCTGATGCAAAGCTAAAGGTCCCAGGTCTTTTAGTTATTGATACCCCTGGCCACGAATCGTTCACTAATTTAAGGTCTAGGGGTTCAGGTTTATGTGATATTGCAATCTTGGTCGTTGACATAATGCATGGCCTAGAACCACAGACTATTGAATCACTCAATCTACTGAAAATGAGGAATACAGAGTTTATTGTGGCATTGAATAAGGTTGAGATTACTCTGCAATGTTTTCCTTTGAGTGCATATTATTCAGTTCCCTAGCATGTGTATTTGATTTCACAACTTGCAGGTGGACCGACTTTATGGGTGGAAACCTAGCCGGAATGCACCAATTGTTAAGACAATGAAGCAACAATCAAAAGACGTTCAACTTGAATTTAATATGAGGCTCACTCAGGTCACATATGCACACCCCTTCTAGCGGTTTAATATGTATGGATGGTAGACCTCACTACAATTCTTTTTTCTGGTTATTTCAGGTTATTACTCAGTTCAAGGAACAAGGATTGAACACTGAGTTGTATTACAAAAATAAGGAAATGGGGGAAACGTTCAGTATAGTACCCACAAGTGCAATCAGGTGACTCTTTTGTATTCTGGTTATGGTTGGTTCAAAGTTCTTCTGCAGCCTATTAAGGTGAGAAAACAGATTTTTTCGTTTACAATGTACTGATACTTTGGGCTTTGGATGTAACAGTGGTGAAGGCATTCCTGATTTGCTGTTATTGTTAGTCCAGTGGACTCAGAAGACAATGGTAGAGAAGCTAACATTCAGTAATGAAGTGCAGGTACAACCACCTTCCTCCCTAGAGCACAACTGCTGCTTCTTGATTTATCGTATGGAGAGATGTCCCGAATGTGCGAATTACTGACTGTGTAGAACTCTTTGCCAGTGTACGGTTTTGGAGGTTAAGGTTATTGAAGGCCATGGGACAACAATTGACGTAGTGTTAGTTAATGGTGTGCTTCACGAAGGAGATCAAATTGTTGTTTGTGGCATGCAGGCAAGAATATTACCTCTTTATTGCCTAAGATCTAAATGCTAATTGTTGTAAAATCTTAGCTATATCTCGTATTGCCAGGGACCTATTGTCACCACAATTCGAGCATTACTGACCCCCCACCCGATGAAGGAACTCCGAGTTAAGGTAAGGCTTTTTTGCAGCATTTTATTTTCTTTTAAAATGTTACCTTTTTAAAAGATTTTGGCAGTATTGTGAAGAATAGTAATCTTGGAAATAGGTGTAGATTAATGTAACGCACTTCCCACTTATTGTTGCTTTCTGGCTTTCCATCTTACTTCGTCAGTTATTACTAATTTAGGATTCATTTGAAAAGTCGTGATGAATGTTTGTGTTCGAAGTTTTCACTTACGTATATGAGATTTTGATTTCTTAGAGGGAACGACTGCTGGCTATCATTTTATATACCCAATAGTAGCTATGTAATAGATTTGTACTATAAAGTTAAGCTCTGTCTAATAGTCAGCGGGATGTTTAGATGATTTCCCAGTTTTAATAGTTGCATGGGTTTGTTAAGGCCTGATTCCTGGATTCGTGATGAGTAGGCTGCTGCTCACAGAGTCTAAAGTGTATGTGTTATTTGAAGTAGTGTAATCGTCTGATATTGAGCAATAGTATTGGTTTTCTTTGTGATTATAGATTTATGGTTTAAATCATCTAGGAAGAATGGGTTTTCTCTGTATGTTTTACTAGTTTAAATCATGCTGGAAGTGTATTGACCTGTTCGAGTTTTGGAAACAAGTGTTCAATGGTCCTTTCTAAAAGGTATGGCAACCTGGGAAGTGGGTAAATATACTTCTATCGTCCGACTGGAAAACTGTTAGCTCACTTGTCAAAAAGTTACTGATCAATCAAACTGACATGGAATTGGCTTCTAGATTGAGAAGTGGTTAACAAATAGATGATTTTCATTGACAAATGAAATGCAATCTCATTATCACGAAAAAGTTAAGAAAAATTGCAGAGGGAGTGCAGGACATATTATCAAGGATATTCATGTTTTCTCATGCGAACTTTTCGAAGTTTGACGCTATATCCCCCAATGTAATTGGTATTTGTCAAACTCAAGACCTAAGAAGCATGGACACGACACGACACAACACCTCCCGGATACTTGTTGGACATGCCTAAATGTGTGCCCAATTTTTAAAATATTTTTTAATCAGACATGTTCTGTACACCCTAGGACACGTTTCGCTTGTGTAGTGACTGTTGATGTGTATCTGCATAAGGCTAATAATAGTTGTGGTTTTTTTCTTTGCTTGATGGAACAATTATTTTTCCTCTTCTATTATGAAGTTTTAGTCCTAATATAATCAAATGGGTTAGAAGTGTTAAGCAGTGGCAAATAAAGATGCAGAGGGAGTGAAGGACATTATCAAGGATATTTTCGTATTTTCTCATGTGAACTATTTGAAGTTCGACACCATAGATCCCCCAATGTTCAAAGACCTAAGAAGCATGGACGTGTCTATTGGCCGCAAGTATCACTGGCTCACATTGGCACGACGCTCCCCAGACACTTGTTGGACATGCCTAAATGGATAAATGCCAAATATTTTTGTTCAGACACATTCTGTACGCTCTATGACATGTTGGAAACACTTATGTAGTGACTGTATAAGGCTAATAATATTTGTGGTTTTTCCCTTAACGTGATGGAAAATTATTTTTCATCTTCTATATGAATTAATCAGCTACATCTATAATATAGAACATATCTTTTCGTTTGTTGTGTCCACTACTTGCCCTTGTCCTAGTTTTTGAAGGAATGACATGTCTACATATCCATGTCGTGTCTATGCTTCTTAGCTCAAGACCAAGTTGCTCGGCTTATTTAGTTTTGGGGAATGTGTTTCTAGTACGTAGGTCTTAAAATTTTGAAGGACTAGAAGGAGAGCAATGTGGTAATTTCTCTTGATTTCGTCATATAATTATTGGTATTTTATTTGTGCTTTTGGTTTTATCCGCTATTTTGAGGTAGCTTCTTGTTGTTTCTTTCTCCAATGTACGTGTATGACCTCTAGTTATTGTATTGTTTCAGGGAACTTATCTGCATCACAAAGAAATCAAGGCTGCTCAGGGTATCAAGATTACTGCACAGGTGATGTTAATAGCCAAACAGAATATACTCTCACTCTCAAGTACTTTTGTTTCCCTTCCTTGCCTTCCCTATAGGCTTAAATTAATGTATTCGGGGAAATGAAAGCTAGAACGAGGCTGGCCCAAGTTAAAGGGGATATGATAAAATTTCTTGTCTACACATTATGTTCATTATATTCATCAGTGCTTTCTACCTGTCAGTGTTCTAAAAGTCGGCCTAGGCAGTGGTTTGCTGCCTCGACTAGGATTCTAGGTGTTACATTTGGCCGTTGGACGATCAGTCGGCTGCTATGTGGGATTACTCGGGTAGGCGGGAGTAGTTGGCTAGGCGAGGACTAGTTGGCTGGTGTATCTTATAATTTTTTATTGAGTTGGGTGCATGTAGGACAGTGGTAGTGTAAATTGCAACGTGTCAAAGTGTTATATGTATAATTCTGAGTTCTCTTGACAATCAACATCCCTGAATCGCAGTGAACACAAACTAAAATTGTAGCAAGGCAAACCTCTAATAAAGTAAAAATTATGACTAAAAAGAAGGAAGCAGCACAACAATTGAATTTTCACTTCGTTGAAATGTTCAATGATGGAGTGTTGAGGCCTAAATATAGTTTATGGGTGCAAAACCGAACATTAAAACTTTTGATTTTCGTGGATGGATGAATGTTTGATGTTTTCAAATTGGTTGTTATTTGATTTTTTGTTCTACTTAGGGGGGAATATTTAAAAAAAATAAAAAAAAACCCGACCAATTTCTAGCTGCCGACTAATCGGTGGCTAGTCGGCCTGTCCGCCGCCCGACATTTTCACTCCCAGAAATCACATGTCCCAAGCACGAGCTATGGACAAGTAGCCCAAGAATTAAGGAAAAAAACCTGTACCATTTGCCTGGTGGTTGATGAATTTCTGTTGATAGAATTCCCTTTTTTCCAATAAAAAATAGGGCATGGAGCACGCAATTGCTGGGACTGGTCTGTATGTAGTGGGACCTAATGATGATATAGAAGACATCAAGGAATCAGCCATGGAAGATATGCACTCAGTATTGAGAAGGATTGATAAAACTGGTGAGGGAGTGTGTGTTCAGGCCTCTACTCTAGGATCATTAGAAGCATTACTGGAGTTCTTGAAGTCTCCAGCAGTGAACATACCAGTTAGTGGTATCAGCATAGGCCCAGTGCATAAGAAGGATGTCATGAAAGCTAGTGTTATGCTGGAGAAGAAAAAGGAGTTTGCTACGATATTGGCTTTCGATGTTAAAGTGACGCCAGAAGCTCGGGAACTTGCGGATGAAGCTGGTGTTAAGATCTTCATTGCTGATATCATTTATCACTTGTTTGATCAGTTTAAGGCCTACATTGACAATCTCAAGGAAGAAAAGAAGAAAGAAGCTGCAGAAGAGGCAGTCTTCCCATGTCTTCTCAAGATTATACCGAATTGTATTTTTAACAAGAAGGACCCCATTCTTTTGGGGGTTGATGTTGCCGAAGGAATCGCTAAGGTATTAAGTCATCGTTGTTTGTAACTGTTTTATTTGTTTCATCTCCCACGTGTTTCACAATTCCACTTGCAGAAATTTGCTGGATTTTTTTTTTTTGGAAGATAATTCTTTATAGAAACGAACCCACCAATGAAAAAAGGCCAAGGGAATATCCTTGGGAGCTAACTAAAGAATAACAAAACAGGAACCAAACCAGAGGCAAAATTGCCTCCTGTAAAAAGGAAACAGGAAAGAAACTATGCATCAAAAAACCCTCCCCCCAACCTATGAAGCTTCTTACTTTTACCAGGTGCTTATTGGGTATTGGTACTTGATATGGTACTTCTACATGTGTCTACACACAAAATGCGTACCAAACCTTCTTTACCTTAATGTTGACAGTGTGCCCCGAAGGTACGAACTACGAAGTACATACGCAGCCTTACCCTGTCGGAATATCATCTGTTTTGTACGAATTTGCTTGATGAAACTTCTTTTTTATGCATTTCATGCTTTATAATTAAATTTTACTGTGTAATTTCGTTGCGTAAGGAGTTAAATTCTTATTTGTACCTTACTTTTAGCCTTAATTGTTGTTGTATGCTAAACACTTACTCAATGAAGGCATTCATTCATTTTTCTGGTTGTTATCTATAATACTGTACATTTCTTGCTAGTATAAAAATGTTTTTAAAGACATAACCTAGCTTCTGTGCTCTATTTATTTATATATATTTTTGTTTTTTTGTTTTTGCCATACCTGCGCTTCATACTTCATAGCCCCTTAGACATTAGCACATGGAAACCCCTATCCCTATGCATGTCCCAAACTCACACAACAGTCTGCTCTCATCTGCGGGAGGCACTTTCTTCAGTGGGGCTAACCCGGCTGTCACATCCCTAACAATATTGCAAATCATACAAGCTTCATCCAGCCTTCTTCATTGAAAACTGAGATTTCCTTTTTCTGGAAATATGGTATGCTGAAGCAAGGAGAAAGTTTAAGCACCATATTTGCAGCAGAACCACCTTTAGAATTGCTTGATCTCTGCTAAGTTGTTAGGGGAGCTTTGGAGCTGCATTTTGAAACAAATGACCCATTTTTGAGTGGAAAAACTGCATTGGAAAGAAATGGCTATGCTCTTCAGCATCACTATTGTGCAATAACAACCAGTACCATCAGCCATGCCCCAGCTTGCGAACTTCTTTTGTGGTTAGCCTACCCCTCCACACTATCCATAGGATGAAAAAATACCTTGGAACATGATGCTTGAACCAAACTAATTGGTACCAGTCAACTCTAGGCATTCCAGATCTGACAGCATTCCAAGCAGAGCTTGTGCTATTCCCTATTAGTAGAAGGTATCCATATAAGCCTAACCTCCACCTCTACATTCTGAACCGAAGACTCAGGAGTGAGTTCTATGATATCCTGGGTAACTGCATTACTTCCTCTTGGGCACCATCGGCAAAGATGTTCAATGATATCTGGGTGACCAATTTTATCCATGAAGTGTCATCTTTCTTACAAATAGCAAGTAGCACATAGAGGCCTTAGCGTAGAGGCCTTATTCCTATAGTCTAAGCCCCGAAACCCTTCCTTTTTAGACACAAACTGAAGAATAACTGAATCCCCCCAACCCCACGCCCTCGGGGGCACCCTTTTGAGAAGAGAAAAAAAAAAAAAAAAAAGCTCTCAATATTCCCTGAATTTGCTTCATGATCTTATAGGGAAGAAGTACAATTTAATTCCAGTAGACTTGTATACCAAAAAGGACAGAGTCACACAACTAATCAACTCAGAACTGGCTCCATAAGACGAGCTTAGTGGTCCAAGATTTAATTTTTCTAGGATTCTCTCTTTCAACGCTATGCAATCTGCATCCAGACAATCATGGGCACCCCAAGGTACTTAACTGGAACATTTCCTCCAGAATTGCTAAGATATCTCTAAGAATTTGTGGGCTTGTTTGGTTTGGGTCTCAAAACCCGGTTTTATTACTCAATCATTATCCCTATTTCTTTCCCATCATTACCTCTATTTTTAATTATTATTCTTAGTTCTCTCTTCATCTCTCCCTAATCATTACCCTTAATTTTCAATTATTATTTTCATTTCTCTCTCTACTCAAAATCCAAAACACAAAACCCAAAACCCAAATCACAAACCCCAACCGAACAAGGTGTGTTTCTCTTCAGTGCTCAAACCAGAAAAGAGTACTACACTGTTATTTAGATTCGGTTTCAACAAGACTTGAAACAGATGTCCTGGAAAGATGTTGATGAACATGGGATAAGTTTCATTGTCTTATTTAATGGTATTTGGGCCTTGGCTTTGGACTTTCTATATGCTAAACAAGAACATTTAGTGCTTATTTGAACATTTGGAACTCATGATATCTTTGCACCTCAGCTATTTCCCCTCAAATAAAATGATAGAAAACTTTTTTTTTGTGCATCAATGATATCTAACGCCATTTAATTCACTGACACAGGTTGGAACTCCAATTTGTATACCACAGAGGGATTTTATTGATATTGGTCGAATTGCATCCATTGAGAATAACCAGAAGGCTGTTGATTCTGCAAAGAAAGGCCAGAAGGTGGCCATTAAGGTACGAGTCCTACAATCTTTGGCTTATTGGGTAGTTTTACGGGAATTTTTGTATGGATGTTGGAAGAGACCAAATCATCACCATCAATCTTTTGTATTATTTAGGTTGGTTGCTGTATTATATTAATTTCTTGTGTTTTGCTAAAAATACTTGCAATGTCTTTTGTTATTGACTTATTGTTAGTGTCTCCATTCTCAAGGGATAAAATTAGTCATGCCACCCACGTAACCCCTTTCACCGATCACTATTGATTCTGTTGCATGTTTTACGTCGGTCACTTGTGTTAGCATTCTTTTCGCTTTGCCAAGTTTACTTTTTGATGTCGCATTTCAATTCTCCATTATTCTTGATGCCTGCTTCTATCATAGTTTTCTTTCAGATTTGGTAATTTTCTCATTGATGTCACTTACTAAATGTTGGTCGTCTCCAAACTAACTCGATAATTCCATAATCACCACCAAGCCACGTCTGTCATAATTGATTGTTTTCATCACTTGTCAAGGGGTTATTTATTTTTGTTCAGAATAGTCACTTACTAAATTGATGTTTTCTAGTGTTCTTTCAATAAAATGATGCTTAGGTTCCAAAAATTTGAACAGCATTGCTCTTAACAATTTATTAAGAACCACGCAACAGATTGACAAGTGGTGGAATAAATAAGAATTGACATAAAAGATTACCTCTAACAATTGCTGATGGAAGTGGTGATGACCAGTAGTAATAAATGACTTCAAAAGGTAACTATTATGTAACAACTACATGATTCAACAAGTAGTCTGTCTATCCCACCTCTATACACATATCATGCATAGTGTATCCTGCATCGTTTACGTGTGAGTTAGACCATCCATTAGCGTGATTAAAAAGGCAAGTCTGAGTGGTCGTATGTGGTATACAACAGAGAGACAACACACCACTAGGGATGGCAACGGGGCGGGTTTTGATGATCCTGCCCCGACCCTAAAATTCCCTAACCCACCCCTAACCCGACCGGGTAATTTATGGGTACCCCCACCCCCGCCCCTATCGGGTATCGGGTTTACCCGCCCCGCCTCTATTTTTTTCACATATTAGTTAAGTATATTTTAAACTCCAATTAGTGAGTACAAATGATAAAAGTTCACAAAATAACTTTTACAACTTAATCAAAATCTACTATCTAATGTTGTATTTTAGTTGTAAAAGTAAAATTATAAGAATAAAAATAAAATTTAATGCATATAAGTGAAAAAATATAATTTGATATATACAGATAAGAGTGTATAAATATAGTTATACATATATATATGTATGTCGGGGCGGGTAATATCGGGGCGGGGTGACCATACCCCTGCCCCTACTCTAACCCTGGCGGGTTTTTCAAAATCACCCCCTGCCCCTACCCGTTACCCAAAAAAATCGTAAAAAACCCTACCCTATCGGGGCGGGGTAGGGCGGGTTCGGAGCGGGGCGGGTTGAATTGCCATCCCTACACACCACCACCAATTGAACATGTATTGTCCTGTGCTAAAATCTTTCAGATGCTTCCTTATAGGTGATAGTTTAACCTTAGTTGTATGAAGCGGGTGCGGGAGAGAGAGGATATAAAAAAAAATTGAAGTTGGGAGTGTCTATAGGATTATATAGAAGTATAGAAATATGGATACTCTAAAACTGTTTTTTTTTAGCCCTACTTTGTCAGTTTGTAGTTGGTGTCAACTCGAAATGTTTATTTATTTATTTATTTTTGTTACTGTAAGTTGAACATTATAGTGATTAGTGATGTTGAGTACTTAAGCAATTTGGAGTTAATGAGTTCCTAGTACCTTATGCTGTAAATCGTTACTTCTTATCTTCTTCCGCTTGGTAGCTTTTGTTTCGTTTCTTTTGTGATTCATATGCTGAAAGGTTCTATGCTACTTGGGAGCGCGCTTCTTTCTTGATGGAGCAAGGTACCTAGGAGATTCTGACTTAAGAAGTGGGTGAGCAAGATTCTAGGGTGGGTTTGTCACCTGATATGAGGACTTTCTATTAAGTGGCTAATTAACAAAATGCAAGAACTAATGGACTTATTTCAAATACTTTTTGAAATTTCATGGGAGGGGTGCCCAACTGTAGTTTTAACATCATGCTTTGGTTGTCGAATGTTTTCTCTTTGCCTCTACTGCGTCTGATCTTCCTTCTGTTATGCATAATTTCCTTGTCGTGATATTTGATTTGGTCTTTCACGCGACATCAATGCCCTTCCAGTTTGCAATGGCTAATTGTGGCTGATTCTTTCATTTACGGTCTCTTTACTTGAAAGTATTGCCTTACTTTGCGTCTAATTTAAATCTCGGAAGAAAACAAATTGAAGTTGGTAGTAGTTAGGCTAGTCATTAGTGACATTTAGCTGACTGCTCAATCTTATGTTATTGGCTACCAAAAATAAGAAATGCTTGGTTTACAAACATAATCCTAGACTCCTAGTACAACCATGGGTCTATTTATACATGTGCAATGCATAAATGTGATTGGGCAACATATTAAAAACAAAAAAATGATTCCAGCTTGGGTAGATGTGTTCAGGCTTCAGGTGTTATGTAGGTCCTTCTATATATTTTGGTGCTGTTTTGCTGTCACTTTAAAGGGAAGTTGTTGCAACTCGAGGTTTTAAACAGGAATCTAGACTCGGATTCTATTTCCTAGTGAGTTGGATTTTACCATACACACAACTTTCATCCCTTTTTACTGTTCATATTTTCGTACTTGGTAAATTTTCTTTTTATAGGTCATTTCGGCACCAAAAACGCTTCGCTTTTTCTCCAACCTTCCACAGTTTCAGCCCTTGCCCTCTCTCTCTCTCTCTCTCTCTCTCAGCTCTGAATGCTCTCTTCTTGTCATAAAAAAGAACAAAGGCTAAACAATAAAAATCATCTGCGTGGACTTGGTTGACACGGTAAAATGGCCACTATAATCCTTGTAGGCAACTAAGTACGTCAACATATACATTAGGTTGGGTATACACACGTGTGTGTGAAAGATATATAAACACACACATGCTGCCCGGGGGGTGGGGTGGGGGTGAAGGCACGTCAGTAGCCAGCTGCCTTTTTTCTCTTTCTTAAACACGCCTACATGAAAGTGGCTCGGCATGTCGTAGAAACTATAGGTAATACGTTTTGAACGATTTGCAGAGGAATCAAAAAACGGAAGAAGTAGGTAATACGTTTTGAACGATTTGCCGAGGAATAAAAAATGGAAGAAAATTAAGAATCAGCTAACTTGCCCTTGGGGCCTTGGCATCTGGGGTAAGGAAAGGCAACTGGAATAGTAACGTAGTGGCTGCTCAGGTCACTATAGACCCCATCCTTACCGATATGGAGAATCGAACAAACGCATGTATGTTTAGTTTTCATACTGTATTTTTTCCTAGACCTTTTGAAGTTATTAATATTTAGCCAAGAACCAAGGACACTTCAAAGAAGGATATGGATCCGTGTCCGACACTGACATTTGGACACGTGTCGGATACTATTTTTTTCCTAGTCCATGAATACTGTTAAATATCTTAATTCTGACACGTGCCATATACTCTTTTTACGTCTCGTCAGACACTTAGATTAGGTGTCCATGACTGAAAACCTTGGCATGTAGTTGACACTTCTTAAAAACTTGCTAACGCATTTCCATCAAAATTTTGAAATTTTAGTAACTTTGTAATACAAATTGGACAAATGAAAAAGCTGCATTATTGAAATATTAAGAGGAGAATTTAAGATTTCCTAGCCATGTGCGTGCCCTTATCTTAAACAATTTCTTGAGTCCTGTGTCCATCAAGATTCTTTATAACTTGTTCCTTGTCTATCGTTTGATGTGGGACGTGAACTTTGGTGATAGATGCATTACCCAGTACCCTATCTATTTCAATACATATGAGACAACTTATCCTCCATGCATCCCCTGTCCTACTTTTTAGAGAAATAGCATATCTGCGTGTCCATGCCGTGTCGTATCTGTGTCTGTATCTGTGCCAGCCAAACAAAGGGGCAATATCTCAAATGTAGTGTTTGGTAGTTATATTCACTTTGGCAACATTATACCCAAACTGATTATACAGTAAGCATTAATTTTTGTTGCAATAAAGCAGTGAGTTCGATGGTAGTGATTTCGTTGTAGGGCACGCGATCAACTTCATCAAAACTCGGCCTTCTATAATATGTAGTTTCAGCAGTTACCAATGCAATTGCTTGGGATTACAATTCTTAGACTATTGATTTTGCCTAAAACTACGATACAAAGGTGTAGGAAATTTCCTTGATCAAGCACCGAGACAGTCTAATATAAGCCCCAAATCTTGAGCATTACCTAAGTTACTTGAGTATTCAGGCAGTAGGCCTGCAGAGGAACACAGCTGTACACAAACAGCCGAGGCTGAGTGAAAGTTTCGTCTTTCTTTTTTTTATTTCTTTCTTTCTTTCAGATCATGCAAGAACTTCAGTTTTTAAACTTTTCGAGTTTGAGCAAGTTGAAAGGCTCATACCTACTCATCAGCATCCAAGCATTCCCCCTCGATAAGTAGATTATTTCTTAACAAACTGAGCTTAAGTTATCCTCAGGTCACTTCATAGAGGTCTGTGCACATGGGCCTTGCTGGTAGCTCCTAAACAGGGTTTCCACATGTGGCTCCTCCTAAAAAACTATGTACGTAGCACTGACAGAGGTGGGAGGTCACCATACCTGTGCTAGAAACGCCCGGGACACAGACGCCAAAATACTTTGGGGACGCGGCGTGTCCATTAAATTTTCATTCTTTTTTAGGTGGACACATCAGAGACACTTGGAACGCAGAGGAACGCACATGGGGACAACGTGGGGTGATTGCTGCAAATTGTACAATCTTTTTCTGGGCTAGGTGTCTGTCAAGAATGGAGGCTTCTCATAACTTGGAAGATAAATTTACGTGAAGAAAGTTATGTACTTAATGTTTCCTTTCGATGTTGGTGTTTAAAAGTGTGTCAAACACACTCCTCCTAGAACTCCTGGAAGTATTTTTTAAATCAAACGAAAAAGATCTAGGATGTTGAATTGTGTGTACAAAGTATATCTACTTGTTTTCGGGTATGTTCGTGTTCTACTTTCTTGGATGTACTTGTTAATCCATGTCCATGCTACATAGTTGACGCAGATTGCTTGGTTCAGGGGGCATAACATAGTGGAAGAAATTATTTTGTTGAAATAATATTGAACTGCTTCTACTTATTCATATTTAGCTATGTTTAATAGTCCTTGAATTCTGTTCTTTTCGTCTAGATGTTAAAATCATATCGATAGTTCTGTGCTTAGCATTAGCAGTTTTTCCTAGCCAATTACACTGTCAAATCACAGACTAAGGCTCAGAGAAATCTATTTCTGCATCTGCAGATAGTTGGTAGCAATTCAGAGGAGCAGCAAAAGATGTTTGGGAGGCATTTTGAGGTGGAGGATGAGCTAGTCAGCCATATTTCTAGGAGGTCAATTGATGTACTTAAAGCTAATTATCGGGTAAGCGGAATCGAACTCTTTCTGGATTGGATTTCTGTTGGGCCAACTGTTATATCACGTTGCTCACTTACCTTGCTAATTTTGCAGGACGACTTGTCTATGGAGGAATGGAAGCTTGTTGCAAAACTGAAAAACCTCTTCAAGATACAATAATTAGTTTTGAACTTTGACATATCGCTGGAGCACTTAATCTTTCCAGATACCATGAAGGGCTCTCGGGCGTGATGTTGCGCAATGTAAAGAAACAGAGCTTTTGGAGAGGGGAGGATCCAGGTGCCATTTAAATTGTGGCTGGTGCCCGATTTTGTATTTCCTGAGTGAGTTGTTTTTCTGTCTGCAGTCACCGGCAGAGCAATCAGCCTTTGTATTTTTTGAGATAGTTGGGGTTTTGTTTTTGTTTTTTTTTTGCTGTGACCGTGCCTGGCTTTCTTTTTGAAAGCAAAGCAGCAACCCACAGATGGCCGATGGGGGGTATAGATGTCACAAGATGGTGTAGTGTCTTAAGCTTGTTGACAATTCTTTTTCTACTCCTTGACCAACATTAAAATTTTCATTTGATTTCTATGTTTCCAGTGTTCTTTCGTTTTTGGTGTTGAAGATATTCGAAATGTTGCTTTCCAGGTCGCAATAGGCTGGATGGCCAGTTCTGCAGTTCATTGTGTAGAATACACGCGCGCACACAAAAACACGCACAAACGTTAACCTCTCTTGAGTTTTGAATGCAACCAGGTTTGGGGCTTCGCATGATCTTAACGTTTCTGAATTAACCAATTTTGGACAAAAAATGATGACTGGGATTCGTTACAAGTATGGTCTATTACGTGTATTTTCCTTTGTGTATTGGGTGTTGCATTGACAATTAGGTTTCCTTAATGTCTAATATTTGGTCTTTTTCCTGAGTTGCATTCACCTAAAATGGTTGATTGTGGTAGTTCGGCTTGTTATGCTTGAGAATATTTTTACTCTTGTCCAGGATAATGTTGATTGTCACGTAATTGGCAACTTACCTTTTACTATATTGCCCATAAAAGCAGCTAGGACTCGTTAATTTTGCGCGTTGTATACTTCAATGAGTTGTGACAAAAAAATAATAAAACCTACATTATGGAGCTTAAAGCAGACTTTGAGAGCGAAGTGAGAACAAGAGCGGGGGTTACTGGTTGTCATCGCTGCTTCCTTCTCCGGTGAAATCTCGTTTTTCTGGCTTCCCTGTCCCCTCCCTTCTTGGATGTCTCCTCCCTCTCTGTTTCTCTAACCTTTTTGGCCTCTTCTTATCCATTCTAGTATTACATGTCCCTCAATCTTCATCGAATCTTGAATAGGTTCTGGTTTTGTATGTCCTTCGATCTGGCTTCGTTGCTCCCTTTTAGTTGTGAACGAAGTGTCTAATCTTGTCTAGATTCACCCTTCATTTTTTCGTCTTTCTTGATTTTTCACGTTTTTCGAAACATGTTATTACCCTCGGAAAATCCAAGGGTACCGACTCCCAGGTACCGACCGGTGCCGGAGACCCACTTGTGGGTCCCAAACGATCGACCCGAGCTGTCTATTCATTCCAGAATCGAATTTTGAGTGGGTCCACGCGGAAATCACCTCAATTGGACGCTTCTAAGTGCTCAACGAAATGGGGTGATTTATCTCAATCCGTACGGGAAATAAAATCCCATGGGGGAGGTGGGATTTGAATGAGATTTTCCCCTATTGGTCTTGTTCTATAACAAAAAAGTACTTTCCAAGGGCTATATCCGGTGTTTGTATCCCATTGAACACAAACACCGGATTTAGATTTTCTCCATCCATTGATATCCTGATCAATATCCCAAGGATTTCATATCCACCCATATCCCATCCATTTATCTCCAGTCAAACAAACGAGGCCCAAGTTTCCTGTGTGCTTGAATTTGACTCGGAGGTCCAGATATAGGGAATCGGGTTTTGGTTCATAGATCCGATCAGCCTTGTCAACAGATTTTAAGCTCTTCAATAGCGATGATGGTAGCGTTTGTAGCGGATCCGGTGGTGGTCCTTTAGCTGCAGGCTGGAACGAGCTTCACTAAGTGCAAATATGGTCACTCCACCCTCCTTCACGAGTGTGTCTGAAGGGTATGATTTCGATGCTAATTTTTTGTAGTTTTTTTTTTAAAATAAAAATTCTTTGTAATATTTTTGGTATTTTAGTTGTAATCTTATTTTAGCTTCTTTTCTTTAGACCTAGGGGCTGTGTAGTTTGTATTTGTTTTTTTTTTTATTTTTTTATTTATCAACATAAGCAGCATTTTCTTGTTCCTCAATTGGACTAAATTGATTTCTTTTATCGTCATTTAAATTTCGGTGACGAGAATGGAGCGATGCAACACAAATCACCTACAGCCATCGGAAGTCGCAAGAAATTCAGTCAATCAAGATGTTTCAATTTTATAGTGATCGTGTTCATACTTATTATACTACACCATTCGCAAGAAAATCATAGAGTTAGAAAATCCAAATTTGACAATAAAAATCATTCTAGTGATCATGTTCATACTTGATTATAGTACACCATTCACAAGAAAATCATAATAGTGATCAAGTCACAAGAAATCAAGTCAGCCAAGAAATTTAGAATTTACAATGAAGTAAGGAAATCCTAATTTGACAACAAAATCATTATAGTGATCGTGTTTGTTTGATCATACTTGAATATCAGGTAATAGAGCTCTTTATACGAACCAATCACATGCATAATATAAACTCATTAACTGATGGTATAATAATTGGTGTCACGTAACTTAAAGTATTGGAACCAAGGGCTTGTAGTCTAGCGGTTATTTCTTGTAGGGTTGTCTAGCGGATCATCCGATCCGCCAATCCGACCAATCCGAACCATCCGTTGATCCAGTGGTTATTTCTTGGTTCTCCTAAAAGGGAGACCAAAGTTCGAGCCTCGGCAGAGGCGTGTGGGGTTTAGAGGCTATAGATAGCTTCTAAACCCCCTCTGGACCAACTCACTCACTTCCCGCTAACCCCCCACTGATGTACCAACTCACTCACTTCCCACTAACCCCCCACTGGTGTATATCAAATGGAAAAAAGAAAATATATATTTTTAGTATTGGGCGTTTCAGAAGACATTGTTATATTTTAGGTATAAAAGAAGTCTACTATTCTTTAATATAACATATAAACAAATACCACTCGTTAGGCATGGTGATTAATTACTCAATTAAGAAGCGATGCATATTTAAAGAAACTTGGAAGATAAATCATACATTATGGGCATAGTTCTTGTAAACAACATTATCTTTTTTTGTTGGTAACTCGTCATTCCTAATCTATTACATGGGGAGGAGGGAATGGAACTCGATCCCGGGATGCAGTGTGGGGCGGTGCCAGATCCCCTGTGCCGAAAACCCCTGTGCCTCTGTGTCGAGGGGGTTTTCAGCCGTTGGATCGTGATTTTTGTTTTTCTGTTTTTATTTTTATGGGTGATCCAACGGCCGAAAACCCCCTCGGCACAAAGACACAGGGGTTTTCGGCACAGGGGATCTGAGCTCGGGGCGGGCATTCTAGAGTTTTATCACATGAGCTAGCCACCACTTGCAAACAATATTATCTGTTCACTTGTTCATTTTTTCATACATAAAAGGGTGGTATTGTTGTAAATCAAAATGAATAAAGATAAAAAGAAGAGTGTAGATGTAAATTTGAGGAGTGTGAAAATCATTCCCCAGTATAAAACTAATACCTTCTTGCACAATAGAGAAAATAAAAAATAGCAGTATTCAACACCAAAAGAAAAAAAAAAGAAGAAGCTAAAATCACTCATAGTAAAGTGAAAAACTAGAGCGATTATTGAACAAAAACAATAAAAATGGTCGAGGGAAAATAAAGGTACAAACTAAATCCAAGTACGATCAAATACGAAAAATACTAGTTTGAGATTTTCTATAGCTAACATAATGGTTTTCTCTTGTTGAAAATCACTCCCATTATAAAATTAATACCGTCTTGGAGAAAATAAATAGTATTCAACAAAAAAAAAAGAAGAAGCGGAAGCTAAAATCACACATAGTAAAGTGAAATACTAGAGACTGATCAAAAAAAAAAAAGTGAAATACTAGAGTGATTATATTGAGAGAAAAAAAATCGTCAAGGGAAAATAAAGGCGACAAATTAAATCCAAGTACGATCAAATATGAAAAATACTAGTTTGATAGTTCCTATGGCTAACATAATGGTTTTCTCATGTTGAAGAGAAAAAAAATAGTATTAAAAGTAAAAAAAAAAGTTCATAATGAAAATCCATATAACAAAAATATCAAAAATAATTTTAGTGCACTCCAGTGTACAAGTTTTAATATAGTAAAATGAAAAAAAGAAATATTGTATACCTTCATAAAATTTTGTATTTTCTAAATACCCACCCTTGATTGTATGTATGTATCCCCACTCGCTTAAAAATACAATTCAACTCGACTTATTTCTTTTACCGATGAACTCACATTAAGGCAAAATTAAAAAAAAATTATAAAACCACTGAATCTTTTGGAAAATAAATACTTTTACCGAATAAATAAATATATATTTCATGAAAAATTCATATCCTTTACGATGCTGAGAATATTTTACTGGAAAATATTTATATATTCTTAAATATGAATAATATTTACAAAAACAAATAAAACATTCCGCATTGCTAAAAGCAGTATACAAATTAATTTTTTAGCGATTCGGAAAGATGTTGCTAGAACTAAGAGCATAATTGAAAGTTATTTTTTTAGCACTTCCGAAAGATACTGCATTAAACTATTACAGAACGAAATTTAATAATGCAAGAAGTAAAAACGAATACATAATGAAAAAAGTTAATACTCTTAAAAGTTTTATATCTATTCAATTAGTCAATTATAAAGAATATTCTTTAAACAAAAATGAGATCAAGAGGCGACAAATAATTTTATAGAATTTATACTATGTTATTAACAAGAAATAGAAATATTCCATCAATGCAAAAAAAATTTCAACTATATAGATACCAACAAGAAAATAAACGTTTAGAATATCAGATATATTTGTCACACTACTCTCATATTATACGAACTTTAAATTATACAAACTTTAGAGCAATATCCGGGATATGATAATCAAAATTTTAGTAGCTTCAATGATTTTATGGTTAATACAAATCGAACTGGAAAATTATTGGTCCTTCAAGCATTGATTTTTTGTTTTTTTTTTTTTGATCCGATTGATTTTTTGTTTATTGATGGAAATATACAGTAAGAAAGTTTGAGAGGTTATAGACTACTACTCTGTCACAGACCAAGTTGGGGGACAAAGCTTTGCCTCTCCATGACACAAAATACTGCCCTGTTCTAGATTTTAGGGGCGGACCTCATTACAAAATTGAAATCAAATTAACAAAAGATTAAAAAAAAAAAGTTTAGGAAAATAAACAAACAATCCCTTACTCCAAAAAAAAAAAAAAAACTCTTGCACATCTACTTCGCTTTCTCTCTATCTCTCTCCTCTTTCTCTCTCCTTAAGTCACTCCCCAAATTTAGGTAATCACTTAGGGCACTTTAGGTATGAGGGGTGCCACCTAGGATTTTAGGGAGCCAATTTTTGTGCCCTAGAGACCATTTTTTAAGGTTTTTCTTAGATAACTAGTTAGGACACTTTAGGTAGTGATTTTAGATAGTGCACTAGAGATGCCCTTAGGTCAATACAGTCCCGAAGGCCGAAGCTATTGCTCGAAATAGTTCGGGAGGTCATAGGGATGTCGATTGTCAAACATATCCTTTTAGCTAAAATTGTGCTACCCTGCCGCTGGTAACAATAATTAATATGTCCTACACTTTTCTCTAATTTAAAATGGGACCCACTACAAGTCCCATGTAACTAATCTCTAGTGCACTACTTAAAAAATATTTGCTGAAGTGTATACCTAAGCACAAGCACAAGTGGGGCCCTATTTTAAGTGTTAAGAACTTAGTTAGCTAGTTAAGAAGAACAATATGTGAAGATAAGACTGCTGCCATCATAAACTATGAAACTACTAACCCCTCTTACCGTATGCTAATTTAATCCGACAGCCTAAAAACTCGGGGAGGGTGTTGTCCCTTCGGAGACAGCATGGATGTTGGCCTATCACAGTCGTTTGTGATCGGTCATAGACGGCTCAGATCACATTTTGTCCAAACAAATCGATCTGAACTGTCTGCTGCCGAACAGATTTGAGTCATCCATGGAAGTTTTTTTTTTTTTTTTTTTTTTTTTTTAAACTGCACAACGGAAGTTCACAGTTCAGTAAATTGGTTTTTAAGGATGTTATGGTGGTATGACCATTGACCAACCAAGGTCAAAGAAGCTATTCTCTCAAGATTGGAAATTTTAAAATCAGCCCACGAAGCTATTGTTAAGGATTAAAAAGTACATTGAAGTATGAGAAAAAGCGAATAAAAGTGTGAATATTAGAAGTAATGTGTGTTTTTTTTGGTCTTCTTATTTGCTTATTGTAAAACCTAACAATAAAAGGACCCCTAACGATTAAACAAGACGGTATAATGCAATGATTTCCACGCTCTGCTTTTGTCTATTTGCACTCCATTCTTTTATCGTTATTCACATTGAAATATATTAACTATCCTTATCTCATGAGTCTTTTTTTCCACATGAAGAAGAGATGGAACTATATAAACAGGGGATGTGGCACAATCCAACCCCAATTTTACATGAATGAAAGCTGATTAGATACTTATTAGTGTCCGAATAATTTGATTTTTAGGTGAAAGAAATAGCAACTTGAAGAACCAAGATTCGGATCATGAAAATAATATCTCGGTGACTTTCATTTGAGGACTACATGAGAGTTGAATCAAGCATTTATTCCTTTTTAACTGAAACAAAGCTCATGACAAAGTTTGACTTCAACTTCATACTATTTCTTTTCATATTGTTAGTAACAATATACAACAATGGAAGTGGACTAACATCAAATAGAGTCACCTCTCCACCAATTCAAATCCTGACTCCGCCACTAATATAAAAAGGCAATTTCATACTACTTTCAAGTGAATAAAGACAAAAAGAAAAAGAAAAAGAAAAAAAAGAAGAGAACTTAAAGAAGATATGTACTCCTATAAAGTTAGAGAAAAGTTGCTCTCAATTTCCTATGCATTCTCTAGGGCAAATATGAAAGCCAACCAGTTCCTCAGTCTTCTTCTTCCCTCTTCTTTACATGGCACATCTGTATTCTAAAGACTTTCCAATTAATTTAGTAATACCAGGCTCTCAGCATAAGTTTCTATGCAAAATGTGTGCCAGAGTGAGCATACGTTGCCTAATGTGCCATGTATTCCCATAATTTGGCACTGGCGATCGCAAGAAACCAAATTCCCATCACACGTCTCGAATATAACTTCACTGTTTTTTCTCAACCCGAGGGGATTCCTCAAACCTCCACAAAGATCCATTCTAAATAGTTTAGCCCAAGAAGTTGCCACACCATACTCCTTCATAATCCATATGGTACAATGTGGGTCACAATCACACTGCTCGATCAAGGACATGGATTCCTTAAATACGACAAGAATCATCGATTTCAGAAGGAACTCCCCATGGTCCATTCCATACTATCCGAAACCAATATCTCGTTAAAAACCTCATCACTCATGTCGAAGGACAAGATTGTCGGCCGAAATTCGGCTGCTTGAGTCGCCCGAGAATATGCCATCCAATGTGCTTACAACCCTTTCAAACAACAGCGCTTGAGGCCAATTAAGTAGTCACATACCTTTTGCGTGGGCTCAATTGGGGGATCATGTAGTGCGGAGCTGTAGTAGTGCGGCATCCGAGCAGTTGATCGTTTAATCAATGGTCCTGATTTCATCTTAGAACTTGCAGGATTTGAGCTATTCATTGTCAAGATGAAATCTGAGCCATTGATTACCGAGATCAATGGCTCAGAGGCTGCACTACAAGATTGTAGTGCAGCTCCGCACTATAGGATCCCCGAATCCGGGTCGTTCATTTAAAGTAATTTCTTCAATGGTCTCCCAACAAATCAATTGAAGAATTAGGATCTTTAGTACCGAATGAAATTTGGAGTAAAGTTAAATAATTGAGTGCCTGATATTTTCATGATCTGGAACTGTAAATATTGTAGGACAAGTTGTGAAAAACATTGGTTAAATAAATTATTTTGATCAAGCATCAATAGATATCGATTCAGTTCATATTTTAAAACAAAATCTTTGAGTTTTAATACCTATCAATGTTCGATCAAGACAATTTATCTAATAAATACTCTTCTTAATGAGTCATTCAACATGTACGGTCCAGATCAGAAGAATATTAGGCACACCATTATTAAGCTTTTTTTCTTCAAAGTTAAATCAGTACTTAGGGTGCAAATTTTATAAATGAAAAATTAAAAAATTCGATCAAGTGCATATAATTATTCCATTTGAACTGATTTTTTACAAGACCATTCAAGAAATTATTTTCAAAATGAACGACTTGAAATATTTCAGTGAAATCTCAAAGTAGGCTCCACACAAGCATCAGTGAGCAAAAGGTAAATGACTACCTAATTTGGCCCAAAAGCGTCGTCGTTTGGGAGCGCTAGAGCTGACAACAAAAAATCCTCACTACAGGACCCCCCCTTCGACAAGGAAGCCTTTCCCGGCAGAATAGTGTTAGTTGTTTACTCCTACCTTTTTCTCTTCACTTAACCTTTTCATTTCCTACTACTCTACTAGTGCGCGCATAATTAGAGCTCAATACAAAATCAGTTCTTTAAATTATTGTTTTTCCTACAAATTATAATTTCAAAATAATTAAGTTTTTTTGAACGGAAAAAAATAATTTTATTAATCAAATATCAAAGATACAATATTAAACGGAGCAAGAGAAAAACATCAAAGCGAAGACCGGCAGTCCAACGAGGTTGACACCCCACCTAATGACAAATCATATGTCTCTCAAGACCCAGAAGATTGACAAGGAAATAATCAACCAAACAAACGAAAACAATCTACACCCACACCTAAACCCTAACATTAAAACTCCAACCGTAAACAAAGAGAGTAAAAATTAAGGTAGAATGAAAGATGAGCCCTTTGATTTGGGATTATCGACTGAGTGTAAACAGAAGAAAACAACTTATTTTTGTCGAGTCAAATGTTTCTGGTGGTGTTGACGAGAGGAATCTGAAAAGTAACAAAAATTGGGCCAAAAGGTTGGCTTTTTTGGGCTTTCTTGTGTCTTTACTAATACAAAATTGATTCATACTCATTTACTCACAAAAAGGTTTACTAAGGACGAGAATGCCCTGAAAATCTCAGGGCCAGACCTTTATCCCAACTGACGGTCTTAAGGAGCCGGAGAATATCCTACCACACTGTATATTAAACTTGAATGTAGATAAGTACATAAAATAAAAAATGTCGTATGAAAGGAGAGGAGCATAAACTATGGAGTATTTTTGTGTGGAAAAAGAAATATCGCCGCATTTAAATAAATAATTAAAGCCAAGTTGCTATGCACGCGAAAACTATAGAACTTGACTTTGGCGCAAGTTTTAAAATTACATTAATTAATTTAGTTTTAAATACGGATTAAAAAAATTAGTTGCAAATAATTATTCATTAGTCTTGGAGAGCAGTAATGTGGTTTGGGCAACTAAGAAGCTAAGGCACTACCTACTGGCTCATCCAGTAGTTCTGGTTTCTCATTTAGATCCCGTCAAGTATAGTTTTGAGAAGCCAGCACTTATCGGAAGACTAGCGTTGTGGTTGCTCCTGTTGGCCGCATTTGACCTAACGTACATGACAAGGAAGTCTGTTAAGGGAAGGGCAGTGACACATTTCTTGGCTGATCACTGGCCTGTTGATGGAAGAAGAGGCGGAGGAATACTAAGACTGTTCTCGAAAAAAAGAACTCCTTAAATCACAAACCTATGAACTGAACGATGTTACCGCAATGGGCTACTTCCTGCGAATGCAAAGCGTTAATACTTGAAGAGGAAAACCATACCAAAACCAACGGAAATTCAGTATGCAAGGCATGCCAGCCAAGGAACCCTACTACATTGGTTAACTCCCTTTCCTCTTAGCACCACACATTTATGTGAGATCCATACACTTAGTTGTGGGCCCTACAAGAATGTGTGATTTTGAAGTGATCTAGAACACCGGTGCATTACGTGACGGTGTTCCGCAAGCAATGAATAATTAGACTTCAATTCCGTCATTAGAAGACAAGTTCAAGGCCAGGTTATGATTAGGACATATATAATGAGAAGAATTCATCCAAGTGGGAAAAAGAATATTAATTAAACAGTAAACTTAGCGCCCACATGTAAATCATACTGTAAGAATAAAAGTCAATTATGGAGTACTTTTCAATTGGAAAACAATAACCATCAGATTGAAGAAGTATAATTACTTATTTAAAAATAAATAAATTAGAGAAAGAACAGTTCCAAATGCGGTGCAGGCGATTAATGTTTCACAAGAACGTGAATTTGGCCGTTGGATGTATAAATTACGGAGGTCAACTCTTGAATATCGTCACATGGCAGGTCAAATGTCAAATATCAACACAAGGTTTTTCTTTTCTTTATTGTACGACGGAGTTTCACACATGAGGCTGAGGTAATTGCCCAAATGTATGCACCAAAGTTATTTATCTCTTGTTAAAAAAAATTGGTTCGCATACCGTACCAGACGGTCGGTAGTGGCCAAAAACCCGGATATTCAACTCCTTGTTCCGTCCTCCTGGAGTACCGCTCTAATCCGGCTGTTCCGGGCTGTCCTGGCTATTTTCCACATTCCGTCCGGTTCTCAAAAAAGGTTGCGATCAGTATTCACAAATGCTTTGTTCCTTTATTTGCTCCACTGGATCCTTCACAACCATCTTCATTGATTTAGGTGTTGTTCCACAACTTTGGCTTTTCAATAAATCAGTCTCGTCTTTGTTCATTTTTTTTTTCGTGTTTGTTAGTTTTAGTTCAAACTTTTGTGAATTATTGATTTGTCTCGATGTAAGGAATCAAAAAAATAAAAAATATGAGAATTATCACGTGGCAGCGCTCCGGGAGTAATGAATAATTGGACTTCAATTTCGTTATTAGAATACAAGTTCAAAGCCAGGTTATGATCATGATATAAAAGGAGGTGATTACTCCAAGTGGAGAAAAGAATATGAAACACCCCAGCCTAAATTGTAAATCATAACAAGTCAATCATAATACTTTTCAATTGAAGAAACAACAATCAGATTGAACAAGTATTATTATTTTATTAAAAAAAAAAAAACAGAAAAAGAACAGTTTCCAAATGCAGTCCGGGCGATTATTGTTTCACATCTGGCCATTGGATGAATAAATTAGGGAGGTCAACTCTTGAATATTGTCACATGACAGGCCAACTGTCGAATCAGCCCTGCTACGCACACACGACTTGTATGTACGTGCACAAATACATTTAGACCTTCTATTTTAGAAATCAACGGTTTGAATTTTAAAAAACTTTTCCGTGGAAGAGTTTTTTTTTTTTTTTTTTCCAAATCCAGACCGTCAAAAACATGCACAGATAGTTAAGATAGACCATTCTTGCATTTTGCATAAGTGGGGTGTGCGAACCCATAGTATTTTTGCCGTTGGATAAACCATGGGTTTTTTTTTTTTTTTTTTTTTTCGGTATGATGGAAATTCTTACATGAGGTAATTGCCCAAATGTATCCGGAACTGGGGGAGGTGCTGCGCAGCCCCGTGGTGCGCAGCGTGCTGTGAGGCCCATTTCGGCACCGTTCCGGCATTGTTTCGACGATCGGAGATGTCTACCGTGTAGAGCTCGTTGAGTACTACAAATGTATCAAAAAATCAAGTCATTCGGATATCTTTAAGTGCCTCATCGGAACACAAATACGTTGTAAAAAATTGGAACACACATGTCTTGAAACATTAAATGAAACCATTGAAACCATTTTTTTCAACATATTTGTGTTCCGATGAGGCACTTAATGATATCAGATTGAGTTAATTTTTGATATACTTATAGTACTCGACGAGCTCTACGCGGTGGACGACTCCGATCGTCGGAACGGTACCGGCGCACTGCCGAAAAGGACCCGCACAGCACGCTGCGCAGCACCCCTGTTTCCAATGTATACACACATCCTAAGATTCCTAACAATCCAATTCTAAACAAGAATTGTATTGCTAACACATAAACTCACGGATTTGGGGCCTGTAATGAGCAGCACCCTAAGGAAGTGAGTAATCACAATCGTCTGTTCGGCAATTAACGATCTGAATTATCTTACATAAAAGATAAGTATCTTACATGTATGATAATTTCATTTAATCCGAACTATAATTGCCGAATGAACGGCTGTGATTGCTTGGTACAAGGCTCCGAGGGGTGGAATCAAGGTTATATCAATGCCGTGCCATACCGGTCGGTACGTACCATTTTTGTACAAAAATGGTACGAAGGACCCTCAATACCGTACCGTGTCCAATACCGCAATACCGTACTGTGTCCAATACCGGAGCATACCGGTCGGGTACCGGTTGTACCGGAAAAAATCGGGCATACCGGGCGGTACCAGCCCGTGAAAATATAAAAAAGTAATGGAAAATAGAGGGAGGAAGAAGATCTCGAAGGCTGGAGCTACATACATTTCCAGAAATTCTAGCTCTGGAACTGATTTGTTTCAGATCTGGACCACTGATCGACCCATCTTCATGCCTCTGAAGTCTGAACTGAAGAATTGAGAAAGGGACAGTCTTTAGATCTGGAAATACTAGCACAAAGGGTTAGAGAGAGAGGAAGAAGAAGAGGGGCAGTTCTCAGTTCTCACAGGAAAAAAGTAAAATGGGATTATTGCAACCATCCGAGTGTATGTGTATGTGTATGTGTCCACGTGGATATTCTAAGACCAATGTATTTTGGTACTTTTAACACCTGTATTTTGCTATTGGAAAGTAGTACAGTATTTTCTAAAAAATATAGTTTGTGCATAAAATATGCTATAAAAATATGTTTATAACTAAATATAATGGAAATAGCGCTAAATCCGAGACGGTACCTGGTATTGGCCGATATCGGTACTGTACCATACCAATAAAAAAAACTGGTACCCAAGCCGATACGGTATTCAGAACCTTGGGTGGAATAGCAAGCCAGATCTTTTCCTTCTGCTTACAAAAGTCACTCCATCCTTCACGTCTCTTGGATTTGGGAGCACCCTTTTTTTTTGCATCACAACTCACGAGTAGCAGAAGGGATCGAGCAAGCTTTGTAAATAGTATTGAACTGTTAATAACATATTTGCGAGTAGGTTGTGTTTTTGCAAGTACACTCTTTGAAAATCCCTCAATACATTTCTTTAAATCCCTCAACACATTTCTTTTCTTATTGTAATGGTTTATTTTTTATTTTTGTGATAATGAAGTTTTCTTTGTCGCAAAAAAAAGAAAAAGAAAAATGAGTAACAGTGTACTATATTGAACTCTAGCACGTTTTTAAATCTATACAGATATATACTTTGGTAAGTAACTCGATTAATCAGATATAGACCAGATAACAGAGTCTGTTAAGCTTTTAAATCACAACATAAAGTCAACCAGCTTACTTCCTCACACCCATTTGATAACAAGATACTACCAATATACTACCATCTTGAAGCAAAAAGGGTTACCAACTATGCTATTATGTTCCACAGGAATATACCGGGAGAGAAATATGCAGACCTCACTACTGAGGAATTCAAGAAACCTCATTCTGATTCTGAGACACTCTGACCATCCCCCAAGTTGAAGACATTAGTAAGAGCTTTTCCAGAAACCAGAGCCATCTTTAGCAGATTCAGTGCCTGTAGCAGAAGGATCAATTTCAACAACAGCGATTGTTAAAACTTCCCAGTAGTGGGTACACACGACACAACTGTGATAAAATTCCCAAACTCGCGATTTAAATTTAGAGACAAGTCGATTTCAAACGAAGGAGATTTTAATATTCGATGTAAACAGAAACAATAGAGATTTAGTCTAAGGCCACTTTTGCGTTAAGCGTGGAAGATGGATTCAAATGTACATGATAGTATTTGAAGCCTCGTGTGACCACAATCCTTAACATGATAGATTTCAAGCCATGTATTACAAAGTCATTTCAAATCCATCATGTTAAAGCTACAAATCTCAATGTCGAAATCCATATGTAAACTATCACATTGAAATTCGAGTTATCTCATTGAACAGTAATGTCAAGTCCCTTCATTTCAAATCCACCTATATGCAAACGTAGCCCAAAGGTTGGAATATTGAACTTGCACACAATCCAATAAGCAGCAACTGTAACTCAGACACAAGATGTCCAACCATTATTGTATAGCTCAGCTGAAAAAAGAGAGTAGAACATACCTCATTTTCGCCCACACTCACAACCTTTTCGCAAACATCCGTAATGGGTACATTCAAATCGGCAAGATACGATGTGATTGAAGTCGGAGAAAGCAATGTGACAGCCAAAGCGCCAGTTACCATGAACTTAACTGGTCCCTTCACAAACCCTCCTCCGCCTGTGGTTTCCCCAGCAGAGGATTTTGGATTCACTAGCGACAAGGGTCCTGAAAGCTTTCCCTCAAAAGAGTTGCAATTGGAATCAGCAATCACAGGGCGAACAAACCATTCAATGTTCTGCTCCCAACAAGAATCAACCATGTATTGAGGATTTACACTTTCCTCAATATCCAACAGCTGACTCTCACAAGCAGAGAAAGGTGCAAGCTTGGGGCTAAGTAGCATTCTTTCGACTTCCTCAGACTGGAGATAGTTATCAGTACTAAAGTTTTGTACACTCGAGTATAAATTGTCGACACACCCGAGAGAAGATTTTCCACCCAGAAGTTTTATGATCGAACCAAGAGGAAATGTGAGGAAGCTGAAGAGGAAGTCCACGAAATCTTCTCCAGATTCTGCATACAAGACCTCGTTTCTACATTTGCTAACGAAAAGCTTCAAGTCCATCTTCTTTGACTCGCTGTTTGCAGGCTTTATGTCAAGTAATTCGCCAAAATCTTTTGCCTCCAGCTCATTTAGGAAAGTAATTCCTTGCTTTAGATGCATCCAATGCTTTAGAGGTGTCTTAGAGACCAATGAGAGTCGAAGCAATTGCAATATCTGAGCCAGGACATCAGGGTTACAATTGTGATGCCCACAGAAAAAAGAGGGAGGAAATAATCACCTTGTTCGGTTTGGGTCCCAAGACCCACCCTGCATGGTCCCTAATAAAGTTTTCTTTCTATCTCTCTCTACTCATTACCCTCAAAACCCAAACCGAACAAAGCCAATGAACATCCATTCCCAAGAACTGCACCTTCACAGCTCATACGGATTGAGGCTGAGATAGTTGAGTTCCTAAGAGTTGGATCTGTTTGGAATGCAGGCAAGAAAAGAAAAGAAAAGATACCGTCTCTGTTTCTCACCATTTTTTGTGAGAAATGGAATGGAGCATTTATGTGTGTATCATTTGTACTCTTTTTTGCCATTTCTCACAATGCAAACAATTGAGGGTTCCCTTTTCTCTCCACACCAAACCCCTAGAACCAATGGGGCATAAGATTTGGAAAGAATGAAACATAAGAGCACTCATCTTAAAGGAACCCATAAGCAGACATGCATATACATCGAGGAAAAAATCAAAAACTGTAAAGCATGCTAAAACGCTGAATGCATAGTGAAAAGTGTCTTGAAGATGATAGAACAAATTTAAAACAAAAGAAATGGTGATTCCAAATATCCCGATGGTTTTGGACTAGTATTCTGCATATGTTGGGCACACAATGTTTCTCACTCCAACCACTCTAGTTTAAATAAGTCCTACGGGAGTGGAGTCAAATTTCAAAAAAGAATTCAGTGAAGCCCTTGCTAACCCCAATTGGTTTAGAAAAGCTGGTAAAAAAGGGCGCAGTATACATACTGTGGAGTGCTTTGGAATCCTTATGTGCTCATCTCCAGCTCCCCAAAGAAAAAAACCTATAAAGCATCACATTGTTGTTGATGCTAAGTCACAGGTTCTCCCAAACGCTCAAGCTGATACGGGGCCCAATAATGCATATCAAGCTGTCCAACACCCACCATCACATACAACATCACATGGAGATGGAAACATTTGGTCATCGAGCGAAATAGAAGGGAGAACACATAATGCAAACCGGGGACAAATGCAAATGGAAAGACTTAAACCCAAGATCTCCTCAAAACAAGACCTCTAATACCATGTTAAGTAAGTTTCAAAAGAAAAAAAAACCATTTTAAGTCACCGACTCTACCAAAAGCTTAAGCTGCTAGCAATAATGTAGATCAAGCTACCCAACTGTCAAAACAATCAAATTTTATTTTTAGTACTGTCAACAAACTAGCATGATTTGATGTAAAGCAATTTGACACCTTAAAACAGAACAATTTTAATTTCCTTGCTACAAGAGTAACCTGAACCCTAAAGCATCCAAACCATCAAACGGTTACCTCAATTGGTCCGAGAATCAAACTCCGACTCTCAAGCTCATTTGCATCGACAATGTTGAGGTCTTTCAGCAACGTAAGTGTTGGGGAAGTTGAGCCAGGCATCACTTTAAAGTCACCACTTACCAAAAACTGCTCTACTCTTCTCTTAACAAATCCTCCATTACCCTTGTGAGAATTTGTTTCCGTCAAAGTTGCCAATTGATTCAAAACTTGTCCGCAGTGGCAACGAACATTTGGGAAGTCACTTAAGATGCCTTTACCTCCAGTTCGGCAATCAGAATTAGAGCAAAAGTAGAAGCATTTGCTCGGCTCCAAGTTCTTCTCGATTGCTGCTTTTAAATTCTTGCACTGAACTTCAGGCAGCCTTGTTAGCTGAAGCAACATCTTCTTACAAGCTTCCGTTATGAAGAGTTGTGTGTCGAGATTCTCTACACTTTTATATAGTTGGTTCATGCATCCAATTACAGTGGGAGGTGACTTGTCTTCTAATAGCCTGATAATTGTTCCTATGGGAAGAGTCAAGAAGCTGAAGAGAAGATCAATGAAATCCTTATTGGACTCAGAAAATACAACACGATTCATCTTCTTCTCAATCATAAGTTTCAGGGTCATGACCTGTTTGATAGTTATAAGTCAAGCAATGAAGAGGAAGGTCAAACACATAATTTGATAGAACAAAAATAGGAGAAGGTAAAAAGAAACTCAAGTAGTGGTATATGATCGTTTAAATTCGAGTATGATCAAGTAACTAAAATTCGATTAGGAGCACACAAGCATACAAAGGTTAGATTCAGAAACTTGTAAACTTAAAACTGACTTATTACGCTTTACGAGACAAGTCATTCTCTCACAATATATCGATTTAAAAAATCACTTAAGCTAATTTCTGACTTGAAAGTCATGAATTGGAACAACTCCTAAAAGCCTCAACAATTAGCAGGAGTCAAAGTGAGAATTGCAATAATCACACGAACTCATATCGAGCAAAAAAAAGAATCACACCAACTCATAAAATAAAGTAAAACACACACACACACACACACACGAATTCCTTGGATCAACCGTAAATAACCCATAACAAGTTTCTGAATCAATTGAGCCAACGACATAGCCCATTGTATATATTCCTCCACAATCATAAATACTAAATTCGACTCCTCTATGATCAGACCTCCCCTGATCATAGAAAATTGCAAATCAGCAGTCACCATCAGAACACGAATCATGAAGTACTTGTAATTATTTCATGGTGACCCGCTAAGTTTGGCCTAAGTTATTCATTTTGACCTTTTTTCTTTTTTGAACTTCTATTAACTCCGCATCATATTTTTTATTATTTATTACTTCTGACGAGAAAATTTTAAAAAGTAAAAACTTAAAATAGCACTAGAAACAAAGATAATGCAAAATAGTCATCTTCTTTGAATTATTCTTGTTTGATTTCTTTTTAAAAAAATTCCCTATTTTTACTTCTCGTTATACTAAGGAACAAAGAATGCAAACAAATTTGACACAACGTTGTTTAAAAAACAAAAACAAAAACAATAAATAAGGTGTGTAACGGTAACGATCGAGTTGAATCTGGTATATCGGAGTGTAATGGTATCAGCCGATACACATGCGGTTTTCCCCCTTGCTGGTATAACGGATTGTAACGGTATGCCGAAAAATCATTACGTAAGGACCGATTTTTAAAACCTTTGACACTAACTTAACCCTAGACTTTTTACCGAACAAAAAAGAAAAAAGAAAAACTCAACCCTAGACTGCATGACGAGAAATGCAGATAATAGTAATAATAACTGAAATGTCGAAGTATACTGTACCGGAACGGTTGAAATTTGAGGAGCAGAATCGGGTGCTGACTGCTGAGTTAGTAGGAGGATAGTAAGATTCGGGTGACGGAGTACAGTTGGTGTGGGCCTCAATTGGAACCTTGCTAGTGGAAATAGAGGCGGAGCCAGTGGTGGTTGAGGAGTTGTGGGCGGTGGTGCGATTGCCATTGTGAAGGCTGCCGACGAATGGAACGCTGAATGGTGGAGTGGAATTTGGAAATGAGGGAGGCGCAGAGAGGGTAGAGGTAAGTGGTGATGGGGAGGTGGAGGTGGAGGGGGAAGTGTTAAAGGTGAAAGAAGGGACACTCGAACTGAAGAGGGAATCAGACCCCGAATTAGAACTCCCAAAGCTAAAAACAGGACCAGGGCTTCCGAAATAGGCCATGTTCTGTGTGTGTGTGTGTGTGAGAGAGAGAGAGAGAGTGAGTGATGGCTTATCACCTATGATTTCAAATTCGTTCAGAATTTTTGTTTGAATTCAAAACAGTAGAATAAAATCTTTTTCTGTTTACGTTTCTTTTTTAGGGGTGGTTTGGCAAAAAAGGAAAAAAGTGGTTTTTTCGTTTTGTCTATATTCAATTTTTTTTTGCAGTTGTTAGTTTTGTGTCAAGTTTTCGTGATTTATGGATTCTTCTTGACGAAACGAATCCAAATAGTACTCCTTCCGTCCCATAAAGTTAGATCACTACGAAACTACGTGCAATTTTCAAACTAAAAAATAATGTATTTACCAAAATAATTTTTGAATTTTTTTTGCACCGTATAAAAGTTCTCGATGAGATCTATCAAACAAGATCCATATTGACTAAAAAATTATTTTCGTAAGCACGTTATTTTTTAGCTTGAAAATTGCTCGTAGTTTCGTAGTGATCTAACTTTATGGGACGGAGGGAGTATAAAATTATGATCGAAACATATTTTTTTAATAAAGCCAAAATAAAACCAATAAACTGGTTTATTTTGGTTTACTTTTGGCTTTATTAAAAAAAATATTAGTTTAGATAATAATTTTATACTTTTTGGATTCGTCTCGTCGAAACAAATTCATAAACCATGAAAACTTGACGCAAAACTAACAAATGCAAAAAAAAAAAAAAAATTGAATAAAGGCAACAAAAAAAACCAGTTTGACGCTTTTTTGCACCCCTAAGTGTCCGGTGCAAGTGCTGGCTAGCTCATGCGGTTGAGTTTTTGGATGCCCCACACTGCATCCCGGGATCAAGTCCCATTACTCCCTCTCCCATGTACTCCAATATATTAGAAATGACGAATGACATTAAGTGTCTGGTTAGCTTGTATGTACCTTGACTAAGGGCTCCTTTGTCAAAAAAGGAAAAAAAAATGATTTTTTTGTTTTTTTTTGTTTTGTCTTTATTCAATATTTTTTTGGCATTTAGTTTCGCGTTAAGTTTTCGTGGTTTATGGATTCATCTCGTCTCGACGAATCCAAAGAGTATGAAATTATGGTTGAAACTAAATTCTTTTTGAATAAGCTAAAATTAAACCAATAAACTGATTTATTTTGGTTTATTTTCGGCTTTATTAAAAAAAATATTTGTTCTGACCATAATTTTATACTTGTTGGATTCGTCTCGTCGAGACGAATCCATAAACCATGAAAACTTGACGCGAAACTAACAAATGCAAAAAAAATTGAATAAAGATAAAACCAAAAAACCAAAAAACTAAGTCTGCACTTTTTTGCCAAAGGAGGCCTAATTCTAAAATCTTGAAATTCGGTTAAAAATTTATTGAGCTTCATTCATTTTATTTTGTTAAGCTATACTGTCTACTTACTCACAATTTATATAAATTTTCATTTATTTCAAGGGACATTTACCATCAGGTCACACTTGGATCTCATAATTACCATCAAGTCAAGCCTAACTCTGAAAAATTCTCATCAACTCCCCAACCCATATAAAAATTCCTAAATCATAGGGTACCCTATGAAAGTGCCTAAACCACTAAACCCTATAATAAGAAAGTGCACCCTAAACCTAAACTCTAGGGTACCCTACGACTAGGGTACCCTTATGACTAGGGTACCCTACAACTAAGGTACCCTATGAAAGTGCCTAAAATCCTAGGGTACCCTACGACTAAGGTACCCATGACTAGGATACTCTACGACTAGGGTACCCTATGAAAGTGCCTAAAATCTTAGGGTACCCTACGACAAGTGTACCTTATGAAAATGTCTAAAATCCTAGGGTATCCTACGACTAGAGTACCCCATGAAAGTGCCTAAAATCCTAGGGTACTCTATGAAAGTGCCTAAACCACTAAAATCCTATAATAGGAAAGTGTACCCTAAACCTAAACTCTAGGGTACCCCTATGACTATGGTACCCTACGACTAGGGTACCCTATGAAAGTGCCTCAAATCCTAGGGTACTCTATGAAAGTGCCTAAACCACTAAAACCCTATAATAGGAAAGTGCACCCTAAACCTAAACTCCAAAAAAAAGTGACTTACCTTATTGGTAATTAAAAAAAATAACTTACCTTATTGATAATTAGATATCTCTTTTCTAGACGTAGAGGTAATAATCCCTTATTTCAACTACACACAAATGATCAGAACACTGAGAAAGATACATCTATTAGGGCTGAACAAAGGAACCGGGAGAACCGAACCGAACCGAGAACCGGACCGAACCGGTTTTTATTTTCGGTTTTTAAACTTATCCGGTTCGGTTCGGTTTTGAAAATTCTTAAAATTTTGGAACCGGTTCGGTTCCCGGTTCATGAAATTATTGTTCCGGTTCGAACCGAACCGAACCGAACCGGTTTTATATAACATATATATTTCACTCAAAAAATAGTAGTGGCTGGGGGTCGAACCCCGCCCTTCCACGTAGAAGTAACTCCACTTACCAACTTAGATGGCCAAGCTTTTGTTAAAAAGGTAGGAACAAACTATATTTATTAGAATTATTTATTCCCTTCTCTATATATCTATAAAGCCCACGAGAAAACTAGAAGCCCTCACTCTCTTTCACTTTTCCCAAGTTTCAGTCTCTTCATCTCGTGCGGCGCCCCCCCCCCCCCCCCCCCCCCCCTCTCCGTCGGTCCATCAGACGATGATAATGATGATGGATGATGGCTCTCTCTCTCAGACGAAGATGGATGAAGTCGTAGATGGCAGATCTGGTGGCGTAGACGACGATACTTCTGGTTTCGCCTCTCTCTGTCGATCTGTATGTCATATGTATATGTGGTGTATATAAATGTGTATATACATCTGTAAATCTGAGTTTATGTATAAATCTGTCTATAAACTGTAAATCTGAGTTTATATCTAGTTGTATAATTGTTCTCCTCTCCTTGATCTGTATCTGGTGGAATTTCTGGGTTACATTTCTATAGATTTCTATGCCTCTCCCTCCTGAACCGAACCGACTTCCGAACCGGGACGAACCGAACCGGAACCGAACCGATCTCTATAAAGTCGGTTTCGGTTCTGTGGTTCCTCCGAACCGGTTTTGCTCGGTTCAGTCAAAAACCCCTCTGAACCGGACCGAACCGAACCGGTTACACCCCTAACATCTACAACTAAACCTTTGCACACACACTTGCAAAAGTTTAAAACTACACCACTAGTTTGTGTAGGTCACACGACTTGTGTGAGTGTGTGAGGACTTATAGTTACGAGTAGAGACGAAATCAGGATTTTACCTTTGTGACAGCGAAAATATGTACTTAAAAAATAAAAAGACAAACTGCATTACAAATAACCATCCATTCTATGAAAAAATTAATAACTTAAAAATCTTTATTTTGAAGAATTTCCCTGACTCCATCCTTGATTACGAGAGTGTAAATGCCTCATAAAGTGGGTGTCTCGTGAAATTTATGATTGTGAGACCATCTTACAATGTTTTAAATCTTTATTTTGAAGATCTTCCCTTCTCCAACCCTACTTCATTTTAGTTCTTCAAAACGATATTTTTTTTTAGAACATATCTAATCATAATCATACTTCATTTTTGTTTCTCAAATCTTCACTTTGATCAAAATTTCACTGCTACAACCATATTTTATTTTTATTAAATTCAATTAGAAGAATTATTTTTTATTCTCTCAATATGAAAAGCTATCCTCCAAATGAAGAACCTTCTTAATTTCATTGTCTAACTACTCCCTAAATTATTAGTCTTGTTTGGATTCCAATGAAAATTTTAAACTGTTCATATAATATACCTTGAAAAGAAATGAAGAATGATGATTGGAGTTCACGGAAATAGTTGCATAATTTGGAATCACTTTTTGAGTTTAAAATAGGAAATTGATTTTGGTGGACGTACACTAATTTAGCGGAACAGTCGTAGTTTGAGGAGCAGAATGCGGGGAGAGTAAGATTCTGGCGACGGAGTATAGTTGGTGTCGGCAAATTCCGGCACAATCGGAACTTTACTAGTGAAAATAGAGGCGGAGCCAGTGGGGGTTGAGGAACTGAGGCTGGCGGTGCGATTGGCATTGTAAACGATGTCGACGATTGGATCACTGAAGGATGGAGAGGATGACGCGGAAAACAGGGGAGGCGCAGAGAGAGAGAGAGAGAGAGAGAGAGAGAGGATTGTGAGGAACTAGAAGTTGTTTGAAGACATCTTCTTGTTTTTGCTCTCCTGCTTACTATCCTTCGCTCTTCAATTCCATGGTTATTTAACTCAAAGCTAGGCCCAAATCAGGATTCCTTGAACCAGAGCTCAAGGAAAAGGCCATGGCTGACTCAGTTTGTGAGCGTGTCTTTGTCATGGTTTTGTAAGGATGATCTTGAAATTTAATTTGTACAAGGAGAGCACAAAGTACAGGGTGGAAATTTTGAATTTTACTTTCCTAAAAGTATTTCAAAGCTAGCTGTTCATAAGGAAAGAGAAAAAAACTCGATAGTAGAGTTCCTTTGGGTGAGTTTCTCATTCTTTGGCAAAAGTATTAAACCTTAAAAGCGCTAAAACTTCTAAAGTTAGCAGATGTATGTGAGGAGAATAACCTGTCTTAAATTCCGGATATTTCTCTCACTCCTAAGCGTTGCAATTGTCGACAATAAAACAAAATAATATCACAACAATACATTAATGTACTCAAAAGCTACATGATAATTGGGTACATTTTTGCATGAAAGTACTTCTCTTAAGTTGGCCCCCTCGGCCAAAATATGGCTCTGCCATCCCTCTCTGTTTGTACTATTATTGACTACTTTCTTGGACAAAAGCTGACTATTACAACTCCTTTGGCTGGTGAGAGGAGAAATGAGAAGAAAGGGGAGGTGTCTCCCTTATTAGTGAGAAAAGAGAAGAAAGGGGAGTGATTTCTCACTCTCTCATCCAAACAAACTTGAGAAATCAAACTCTCTCCCTCTTATTCCGGTGACCTAATTATCTCCGGCGAAACTCCGACGGCTTCAAAACTTAGTTTCGAGGGCAGATCTAGATTCTCCGAGACGAGACGAAAACAACGGTGCAAGAACGACGACGATCCAACAAGGGGGTGGACTGCATGGTTGCCGGAAGTCGACGACGTCTCTCCTTTCTCACGGAATCGCGCCAACCATGGTGAGAAACGAAATGGGGGTTTGAAGGGGGTCTGGACTCTCACCCTCTCGCGCCACTAGTGCCATCCAAATAGGGGTGAGAAACGGTTTTCTGGCGGAACCCTTTCTTATCTCTCGAAACCCCTCCATCCAAAGGAGGTGTTAGAGTGCCTTCTAGCCATCTTCCGGACAGTTGGGGCTAACGAGTTGTTCACTCCTCAGTCAAGGCCTTGATGTAAAAAGGAATAGATTGGAGCACAGTCATCCTTACGACACTAGATGGAAGAAAAAACAACCCCACACTGGCTAACACAGCTTTACTAAGCAAAACTATTACTACGACATTAACTTAATTAACCCCAGACTGAATGATGAGAAATGTAGGAAATATTAAAGGAAATGGTCAAAAACTCAAAATACACTTTACCGGAAGGGTTGTAGTTTGAGGAGCAGAATCCGGAGCTGAGGTGGAAACTTTCTTGTGACTATCATTAGGAGGAGGGCAAGATTCCCGCGACAGAATACCGTTGGTGCCAGCAGATGCCGTCACCATTGGAACCTTAGCAATGAAATCACTGAACGTTGGAGTGGATGATGCTGTGTGTAGGGGAGGTGCAGAGAGGGTAAAGCTTAACGGTGATGGGGAAGTGGCGGGGAAAGAGCCGGACGTAAAAGAAGTGTTAGTACTGGGTCGGGAGGAAAAACCACACCCTGAATCAGAATTCATAGAACCATAACTTGTGAAAAAAGCCATGCCTGACTCCTCAAGTGCAGAGTATGTGTGATAGAGAGCGAGAGAAAGAGAGAGATGCCTTGAAATCAATTTGTGCAAGGAAAAGGAGAAACACATTGTGAAAAGTGGAAATGTTGAAAATTTTACTTTGCTTTTTAAAAGTAGCTCAAATCTAGTCCTTTCTTTTCATCTCAAATGAGCAAAAGCAAAAGAAAATAGTGTAAAGGCTTGAAGCAAAGACAAGAACAGTGCAAAATTAATAGCAGCTCTTCTTTCCATGAAGAGCTTTCATATTCATCAGAGGCTTGATTTTTGCAATCTTCGATGGCATGACAAATAAATTTAACTCATTTCCAACATATCACACTTTTTTTTTGTTTCAATTTCAATGCTTTGGCATAATTTTAGTGAATTGGGAGTCACATCTATCAAGTTTCTGGCTACCGTTCCCACGTGGACTGAAATAGCAGCATAAACAATGATCCATCGCACTACTTGACACAAACACTCTGCTAATGTAAAGCATCCGATTAAGATTTAGGAGAAAATTTTGTGTACAGGTACCGTCAAGTGGTACTCATCGGCTCAGCCGTCCAAACATATTTTGGACGGCCAGATTTGTTAGAGTAAATTTGCCCCCAAAATTTATAAAAATGCCACCCTTAAGTCTGGGCATTCCAAAGCATGTTTGGACGGCTCGGATGCACCGCTGATGGGTACTACGTACCATGGCTAGTAATTTTTTTTTTTTTTTTGCTCTTTCTTCACTTTCCATTATCTCGCTAATCAAACGACCCTATCGCTAAGAAAACCCAGGACTAATTATTATTTAAGGGCTCTAAAGCAAATGAAAGCTCAAGTCCAGAAACCCATCAGCACCTCCGAGAAGCCTATAAAACTAATGTCTCTGTCAAGAAAAGAAGAGCAAAGGGGAAGGCCATTTTTGGATCCAGAATTCCTAAAGTAGGAGGTGAAGGAAGACATACACCCATTAACATAATTATTGAGTTACCATATAGACTATTTATAACATGTCAAGTACAACAAGAAGCATCGCCCCAGTTTCTCCAACCTCATATTTCAGATAGTAACCATCTGTACTACTAGATATATCAAAGAGCCTACCGGCATTCAACTCCAACCTCATATTTCAGATGTACTTCGACAAAATGGAGGAAGTCGTCTAACCAAAGCTCATACCTAACGAACCTTTCAAACTGAAGCAAAGCAAATTCAAATCTCACTGCGCACTGCAATTGGTATAACCAAAGCTCATACCTAACAAACCTTTCAAACTGAACATAATACTTTTCAATTGATGAAACAACAATCAGATTACATATTATAATTTTACAAAAAAAAAAACCAAAAAAAACAAAGGAAGTACAGTTCCAAAATGCAGTCCGGGCCATCAATGTGTCACAACAAAGTGACTCTGGCCATTGGATGTATAAATTAGGAGGTCAACTCTTGAATATTGTCACATGACAGGTCAATTGTCGAATATCAACACAAGATTTTTTTTTTTTTGGTATGATGGAAATTCATACATGGGGTATTTGCCCAAATGTATACACACATCCTAAGACTTCCTAACAATCCAATTCTAAACAACAGTCGTACTGCTATCTCATAAACTGAACTGAAGGGTGGAATAACAAGCCTGATCTTTTCCTTCTGTTTACAAAAGTTTACTCCATCCTTTACATCTCCTGGATTTGGGAATTGGGAGCTTTGTAATAGTATTGAACTGAATCTTAAAAACATATTAATATGGCGAGTGGGTTGTGTTTTTGCAGGTATACTCTTCGAAACTCTTTCAATACATTTCTTATCCTATTGTAATTATTTATTTATTTTATTTTGTGATAATGAAGTTGTCTTTGGCGCAATAAATAAATAAATAACATTGCACTATATTGAACTCTAGCATGTTTTTACATCTATACAGATATCTACTTTGGCAAGTAACCTCGATTAAACAGATAGAGACCACATAATAGAATCTGTTAAGCTTTTAAATCACAACAAAAAGTCAACCAGCTTACTTCTTCACCGCATTTGATAACAAGATACTACAAATCTACTACCATCTTGAAGCAAGAAGGGTTACAAACTCTGCTATTATGTTCACTCTGACCATCCCCCAAGTTGAAGACATTAGTGAGAGCTTTTCCAGAAACCAGAGCCATCTTTAGCAGATTCAGTGCCTGCAGCAGAAGGATCAATTTCAACAACAGCGATTGTTAATAACTTCCCAGTAGTGGGTACACACATGACACAACTGTGATAAAATTCCCATACTCGCGATTTAAATTTGGAGACGAGTTGATTCAAATGAAGGGGATTTTTACTATTCAATGTAAACAGAAACAACAGAAATTTAGTCTAAGGCCACTTATGCGTTAAGCGTGGAAGATGGATTAAAGGTACATGAGAGTATTCTATTGGGAGCCGCATATGACCACAATCCTTGACATGGTAGATTTCAAGCCTTGTATTACAAAATCATTTCAAATCCATTATATTAAAGCTACAAATCTCAATGTTGAAATCTATAGGTGGTTATCACCTTGAAATCCGAGTTATCTCATTGAACAGTAATGCCAAGTCCCTTCATTTCAAATCCACCTATATCCAAACGTAGCCTAAAGGTTGGAATATTGAACTTGCACATAATCCAACAAGCAGCAACTGTAACTCAGACACAAGATGTCCAGCCATTGTTCTATAGCTCAGCTGAAAAAATAGAGTAGAATGTACCTCATTTTTTCCCACTCTCACATCCTTTTTGCCAACATCCGTAATGGGTACATTCAAATCGGCAAGATATGATGTGATTGAAGTCGGAGAAAGCAATGTGACAGCCAAAGCGTCAGTTACCATGAACTTAACTGGTCCCTTCACAAACCCTCCTCCCCCTGTGGTTTCCCCAGAAGTGGATTTTGGATTCACTAGCGACAAGGGTCCTGAAAATATTCCCTCAAATGAGTTGCAATTGGAACAAGAATCCACTATGTATTGAGTATTTACACTTTCCTCAATATCCAACAGCTGACTCTCACAAGCAGAGAAAGGTGCATGCTTGGGGCTAAGTAGCATTCTTTCAATTTCCTCAGATTGGAGATAGTTATTAGTGCTAAGGTTTTGTACACTCGAGTATAAATTGTCGACACACCCGAGCGAAGATTTTCCACCCAGAAGTTTTAGGATCGAACCAAGAGGAAATGTGAGGAAGCTGAAGAGGAAGTCCACGAAATCTTCTCCAGATTCTGCATACAAGACCTCGTTTCTACATTTGCTAAAGAAAAGCTTCAAGTCCATCTTCTTTGACTCGCTGTTTGCAGGCTCTGTGTCAAGTAATTCACCAAAATCCTTTGCCTCCAGCTCAGTTGGGAATGTAATTCCTTGCTTTAGTTGCATCCAATACGTTAGAGGTGTCTTAGAGACCAATGAGAATCGAAGCAATTGCAATATCTGAGCCAGGACATCAGGGTTACAATCGTGAATGCTCACAAAAAAAGCAGAGGAAATAATCAAATCTCGATTCCCAAGAACTGCACCTTCACAGCTAATACGGATCGAGGCTGACATTGTTCAGTTCCTAAGAACTGGATCCATGTGGAATGCAGGTGAGAAAAGAATAGAAATGATCGCTGTATCTCACCAAATCTCACCATTGTTTGTGAGAAATGGAATAGAGCATTTATGTGTATCATTTGTATTCCTTCTCGCCATTTGTCACAGTGAAAATAAGTGCAGGTTCCCTTTTCTCCACTTCCCACCAAACCCCTCGAACCAAATGGGGTGTAAGATTTGGAAAGAATGAAACATAAGAGCACTCATCTTAAAGGAACCCGTAAGCAGAAATGCATATACATCGAGGGAAAAAAAAAACGAAAACTGTAAAGCATGTTTAAACGTCAATTGCATAGTGAAAAGTGTCTTGAATTAAACAAATTAAAAACAAAAGAATTATCCCGATGGTTTTGGATTAGTATTCTGCATATGTTGGGCACACAATGTTGCTCACTGTGACCACTCCAGTTTAAAAATAAAACCTACGAGTGCAAAGTAAAATGTCAAAAAATGACTTCAACGAAGAAGCCCTTGCTAACACCAATTGGTTTAGGAAAGATGGTAAAAGAGGGTGAGGCATGCTTACTATGGAATAAGCTGTTTGAAATGTTTTGGAATCCTAATGTGCTCATCTCTAGCTCCCCAAAAAAAAAATATGCGCATCGCATTGATGTCGATGTTAAGTCACAGGTTCTCCCAAATGCTTAACCTGATACGAAACAGGCCCAATAATGTATATCAAGCTATTCAACACCCTCCCTCACATGCAAACTTAGGTGGACATTTAAACATTTGGATATCTAGCAAAATAGAATTAAAGGGCAGAAGCATAATGCAAAATGGGTACGAATGCAAATAGAAAGACTCAAACTCAAGATCTCATGAAAACAAGACCTCTAAATCCATGTTAAGTAAATTGAAAAAAAAACGCATGTTAAGTCACTGACTCTACCAAAAGCTTAAGCCGCTAGCAATAAGGTAGATCAAGCCACCCAACTGTCAAAACAATCAAATTTGTTTTTACTTCTATCCACAAACTATCGTGATTTGATGCAAAGCAGCATTATTTCCGAGGTACGAAAAAAAAAAATGGAAACCTGAAGCATCCAAAACATCAAACGGTTACCTCAATTTGTCCGAGATTCAAACTGTGACTCTCAAGCCCATTTGCATCCACAATGTTGAGGTCTTTCAGCAGCATAAGTGTTAGGGAAGTCAAGCCAGGCATCACTTTTAGGTCATCACTTACCAAAAACCGCTCTACTCCTCTCTTAACAAATCCTCCATTACCCTTCTGAGAATTTGTTTCCATCAAAGTTGCCAATCGATTCATAACCTGTCCGCAGTGGCAACGAACATTTGGGAAGTCACTTAAGACACCTTTACCTGCAGTTAGGCAATCAGAATTAGAGCAAACGTAGAAGCATTTGCTCGGCTCCAAGTTGTTCTCTATCACAGCTTTTAGGCTGTTGCAGTGAACTTCAGGCAGTCTTGTTAGCTGAAGTAACATCTTCTTACAAGCTTCCGTTATGAAGAGTTGTGTGTCGAGATTCTTTACGCTAGTATATAATTGGTTCATGCATCCAATTACAGTGGGAGGTGACTTGTCTTCTAATAGCCTCATAATTGTTCCTACAGGAAGAGTCAAGAAGCTGAAGAGAAGATCAATGAAATCCTTATCCGACTCGGAAAATACAACGCGATTCGTCTTCTTGTCAATCATAAGTTTCAGGGTAATGACCTGTTTGATTGTTATAAGTCAAGCAATGAAGAGGAGGGTCAAAAAATACAGTAATTTAATAAAATCAAAACAGGAGAAGGTAAAAAGAAACTCAAGTAGTGGCATAATGGAACTTATTCTTACAACTTTGAGTATGATCGAGGAACTAAAATTTCATTAGGACTTAGGAGCATACTGCCATACAAAACCACAAAACTATACAAAGGTTAGGTTCAGAAACATGAACAGTTGAACATCACTTAAAAGTTGCAACAAATAGCAAGATTCAACATGAAAAAAATAGCAGTCACACGAACTGTAAAATAAAAATTAAAACACACACAACTTGATTTTCAACTAAAATTGCAAATCAACAGTCGCCATCAGAACACGAATTATGGAAATAATTGCAATTATTTCAAGGCCACCTGCTAAGTTTGGCCTAATTTATTCATTTTTACTTCTTTTTTCCCTTTTTTTGAACTTCTAGTAACTTCACATCATTTTTTTTTTTTTACTTTTAGTTTTGATGGGAAAAATTAAACCAGGAAAATTTAAAATAGCACTAAAAACAAAAAATAATCCAAAATAATCATCTTCTTTAAATGATTTTTTTTTCTTCACATTTTTTTATTATTTTATTTTTATCCCTATTTTTACCCTTCGTTATTCTTCTTGTCAAGACGAACAAAGAATGCAAACAAATTTCACACAACACCCATTTAAAAACCAAAAATAAAGAAAAATAAATAAGTTAGACCAAACCACCATAAAACTGAACCGAACAAAAACTAGTAGAAAAATGTTATTATGACAAATAGAGTTTTACATCACTAACCAAGGTTTTAAATAACGATATCAGGACACATAATGGTAATGGTCGAGATATAAAGCTATCAGCAGTGTCGAACAACATGTAGCAGGAATCAGCTGTCGTGGTCTTGTATTTTTTAAAAAAATAATTTTTTTGAATTTTTTAAGTGCCAAAATTACACCAGTCAAGTATCGCCTGTAACGGCTGTAAATTGGTATGTGAATCAGCATCGGATTGATACGTTACGGTATAGAGCCGGCTCATAGGCAAATCCTATGAAGCCTGGGCTTTAGGCCCACAAAAAATACAAAACATTTGGGGCCCCCAACTATTTAGTACACCTACATATATATCCTAGGCCCAAATAATTTTGTGTAAGCCTTCCATACCAAATGGATTGGCTATTTTGTCTATTGAGAAGGATATGGTGAAGCAACTTGATTATAAAGACTTAATTAGTACGTTTGCCGTTAAAAGTGCGAGAAGACAAATGTTCAAATGATGAATTTTGAAATATTGTAGAGGTTGTTTATTTTTGGATAACTATGATTTGCATTTTGTCACGGTAAATATTTTGGTAAATATTTTGTAATAGTTTTTATAAAGACTACTTGTTGACCAATTTTTATGTGCAAAATCTAGGGTGGGCCTCGTTTAATGAGTTCGATTCAGGCCACTAAAATCTATGAGCCGGCTCTATAATACGGGAATCAGCAGTTAGGCCTACGATTTTCCCTCTCGACGGTATATCAAAGACGGAAACGTAATGGCTGATTTTTAAAGGCTTGACACTAACTTAACCCTAGCCTGCATGACGAGAAATGCAGATAACAGTAACTATAAATGAAATGTCGAAGTGTACTGTACCGGAAGGATTGAAAATTGAGGAGCAGAATCGGGTGCTGAGGCGGAAACTTTCTTGCGAGAATCATTCGTCTGGTTGTTGTGGGCCTCAACTGGAACCTTACTAGTGGAAATAGAGGCGGATACAGTTGCGGTTGAGGAGTTGAGGGCGGCGGTGTGATTGCCATTGTGAAGGCTGCCGAAGATTGGAATGCTCAATGATGGCAGGGGCAGAGGCAAGGGGTCAGGGTCATTTCACGCACTGAGGTGTAAAATTTTAATTACTCTCATATTTTAATAGGATGGGTATAATATTTTTTTTGAGGTAATTAAATATTTATCCACTTTTTAAACACCAAATAGATTTTCATTCCCCTTACTTTACTGAGTTATGTTTTCATCCTTTTAGTGTGTGAATAACCTTTGTTACCTTTGACCGCAATACTTCATAGGCCTCCAAACTTCATTAAATGTTAATTGAATCTCCAAACTTTACACATTTGTTTCAATTATGCCCACGCCGTTTGGATCCGTCAATTTCCAAACGGAAAATGTTGACGTGGCATCTAGGCACACCAAAACGACGTCGTTTTAGAGCCTCATCCCCCATATCCCTGTCCCATTTGCCAAAACATGACACGTGTCTTAAAAAAAAAAAAAACAGAGGTATAAGCCACACCCAATCCCCCCCCCCCCCCCCCCCCCCCCCCCCCGCGTCATCTTCCCCTGCCTAGAGCTACCTCCGGCTAAGCTACTCTCACCGACAGCTTTCCGCACAGCCGGTGCGCCGGGCTCCTCGTTTCTCCCCTCCCTCTCTGTTTCCATCCATACATATACACGTTAAGTATATGTATATATATTTGTATGTGTGTGAAAAATGGAAATAAGGTTTGAATATACAGACCAAAAATATGTATCCATACATAACCACAAATCAATGAACGTTTGCATAAGCATTTGACAGCATTTAGCGTTTTAAAAAATTACACAATGCCTTCTTTAGCTTTTCTTTTCGTTTGCAATTTTTTTTTTCGACCTCTCAGGACTTCATTCACGGGTTCTGGGGAATCAAGTACTAGGTTTTAATTTATTGAATTATGGGACCGTTTCTTCTAATTTCGGCCATCTCACGACTGTGTGAGATACAAATAAGGACGTGATGGTGCGCCATGGCTGCCGGCAGAGGATCGAAGGGGTTATGGATTGAGAGATGTGGCGATTTGCAGAAGAGGAAAATGGGTGTTTCGTCAGCCAAGGGTTTCATAGCAGAGGGGAGATTGGATGTGGCCTAGCCATCTGATTTTTTGTATGACGGACACATGTCGTGTTCTGGCAACTAGGGACAGGATATGGGGCTCTAAAACGACGTCGTTTTGGTGTGCCCGGTTACATGTCGACGTTTTCTGTTTGAAAATTGACGGATCCAAACGGCGTGGGCCTAATTGAAACAAATGTGTAAAGTTTGGAGGTGCAATTAATATTTAATGAAGTTTGGAGGCCTATGAAGCATTGCGGTCAGAGTTTGGAGGCTTTTTTGAAGTTTTCCCGAGTATATTGTTGGCCTTGATTAGTAGGATTTGATGGTATCTATGATACGAGAAAAAAACGGTTTCTATAAAATATTGGGAAGGATTCAAATTGGGGATTCCTCACCTTATCTAATAGATATATATTTGTAACTTCCAAGACCTCATGTTGTTATCCCTTACTTAAGGAAACTGCCGAAGGTGCCATATACATTGATCCCGGGAACACTTATTTTTTTCTTAAGAGCTATATCATTCACCAACCAAATTTGTTTCACGAGAGAGATGATTAATTATTACTCCTATACAAAGAACCAAAAAATTGCATTTGCATCAACCATTCACCCGAGACCCTCCCACTCTAATAATGGAAATACATAGTACTCTCTCTCTCTCTTCTTCTTCATCATTCTCAATATCTTCAGTGGGTTCGTCTATTCTTAGTTGATAATCCCTCCGGCGAGATTCGATGGGTTTGCTTACAAAAACCGCCTTTCGACCGGCATTGACTTGAGGCTTTCTTGGACCTGATTTGCCATGATAGCAGAGTGAGGCCTTTGAAACAAACAATTTTTGCCGAAATGTCCGGTACACACGAATATTAAAATATACCATGTTTCTTGTATTTCTTTTGTCAAAATTTATCATAATCCTTGTATTATATTTTTAGCATGATTTTTCGCCAAGTTTATGATGTTTGTTGAAATGTTCAATACACGAATGTTAAATTGACTGTGTTTCTTATATTTGTCGTGAAAATTTATCATAATTCTCGTATTATATTTTTACCATATTTTTAGCATAATTTTTCGACAAGTTTATGATGTTTGTCGAAATGTTTGATACACGATTATTAAAATTTACCATGTTTCTTATATTTGTCGTGGAAATTTATCATAAGTCTTGTATTATATTTTTTACCATATTTTTTGACAAGTTTATGATGTTTGTCGAAATGTTCGATACGGTTGTTAAAATTTACCATGTTTCATGTATTTGTTGTTGAAACTTATCATAATTCTCGTATTATATTTTTACCATATTTTTAGCATGATTTTTACCATAATTTATGATGTTTGTCGTATTGTTTGGTGTACGAATGTAGTAAAGTTTACCACGTTTCTTGTATTCGTTGGCAAAATTTACCATAATTCGTGTATAATAAAATTACCATATTTTAACATGATTTCCGGTAAGTTCTTGTATTTGTTGCTGGTTTGATTAGTTTGCCATAAATTTATCCTATATGTGATAAGTTTATCCTATTTATGCTCTATCATAATTCTATCTCAAATTTTATTTTAAAATTTTTGGGAGAGAGAAAACTGGAGAGAAAAGATAGAGAAGATTAGGAGAGAGAAAATGGTATTTTGGGATTTATTTGAATTTGAGAATGAAAACATAACCCCCAAAAAATACTAGGATGAAGACATAAGTCATACTAGGTTGGAGGACCAATATTTAAGTACCCCTATTTTTTTTGAATTTTATATTTTTGCTACCTCTTGTATATGGTAATTTTTTGCCGAGCTATTTGCCCTCCTCCTTACTACTGACCACACTAAATAATTTTTCTTGTAACTCTCTAATTTTTTTCACCACTACTTGTCCTCCTTATCACACCCAATCGCATCGAGGAGTTGCATATTATCATAGATATATAACTCCAAGAGCTAAATAATCGCTTTAATGAGGTAAACACCGAGTCGCTTCTTTGTGTTGCATTTCTAAATCCATCCACCTCATTTGCAAGTTTTGACAACCAAAAGTTGAACCGCTTGGCCGAATTTTATCCTAAAGACTTCTCCGGTACTGAGCTTTTGACACTTTCGGATCAACTTGAGAATTTCATCATGGATGTGCGGTCTAGTGTCGAGTTTTCAAACTTGAAAGAAATTGGTGATTTTTCTCGAAATATGGTTGAGACCCGAAAAGATATAGGGTATCCATTGATTTTCAGGCTTTTGACTTTGACTCTAGTTTTACTTGTTGTGACAACTATAGTAGAAAAAACATTTTCTGCTGTGAAGATTGTGAAGAATCGACTTCGTAACCGAATGAGAGATTTTTAATAGTCTCACAAATGAGGCTATTATGCTACGATTTTAAAATATAAAAAATCGCTGGGGTCACTTGTAACGCCGTTATAGGTTTTAAATCGATATCTGCTTAGCTACTTTTTATTGGCATTCAAGTGTAGCTTTTTGTGGTTGGTTGTGGACGTGATTATAGGCTGTATATCTAAGCTACTTTTTGTTTGGCATTTCAGTGTATCTTTTGGGAGACCAATTGGAAATGAAGTTATATGTTATTAATAGATATCTAGTTTAACTTCTTTCTATTTTGCATTTTGGTGTTTTTTTTTGTTGGGTTCTATTATTCTCTTTTTAGAATTTGACCCCACTGACATTTAATTCTGGCTCCGCCCCTGAATGATGGAGCGACAGTGTAGGCCCAGGCCCAAGGCTCACAAGGCCTGGACCTAGGGCACTCACAGAACTCCCAAAATTAGGGGCACCCCAAGAATTTTTAATAGTAGGCTGGACTAGGGGTCTTTTCTAGCCCCAAAAAAAATATAAAAAGGCCTAATGTCATCCAAAATAAAAAGGCCCAAACGAAAAAAAAGAAGCTTGCTCGAAAAAACAAAAAAGACTTTAAACCGTGGCAGAGTCGGCAGAGGAGCAGCCAAGGCAAAAGGGGAAAATAGAATACTACACCATCCTTCTGGACCTTCTCGCATCTCTCTCTCTCCCCCGGTCCCACCCCTGACCAGAAAATAGAAACCCCTCCAATTTCACAGTCCACCATTTGTCAATTTCCTGGTGAATTTTTTCCATCCTTGTTGATTCTATTAGTATTTAAGTTATTATTTAACTTTGGAGGAATTTTTTCCATCCTTGTTGATTCCATTACCATTAAGTATTTAAGTTATTATTTAACTTTGGAGGAATGACCGAATGGGGTTTTGATTTATCATTTATGTTGTATTAGTTGGATATCTTGGATGTACGAGACTCACCCCTCACTAATTCGACTTTCAATGGTGTTGAAAACATAAATTACGGGAAATGATTTTTGATAGGGTTTTGTTTAATAGGGTTTAGCGTAGCTTAGATTAGTTATTAACAATCATTTCGGGTCCCCGAAAGCATCAGTTTTTTGCGCTAAAGATCGATTATTCTTCACATGCCCTCACTGAACATTGTTCTATATTCTTTTACGCTACATTTTTACAGAGGAAAAACCAATTATTACAGACAGTGAGTGAGCGTTATATGGCGTGGTACAATTTCCCCAAAACCAATTTTTCGGAGTGATACAACGTCTACACTGGCGGCTCCACCCTATGGGGTGGATGGTCACATGACCACCCTTAAAAAAAATTTGTACTAATAATACGTGTAAAAATTTGTACAAATTTTAGGTTAGTTCATGTTTTGAACACTCAGCCGAAATATGAATGAACACCCTGTGCAAAATTAAATGAACACCAACCAACAAATCAGTCTACTTTGAACAACCTAAATTACATCCCGTTATAGCTCAATCATAGGTCCACATATAAGAAAATGTGGTCAATTGAATATGCTTTTTTATTTTGTTGTTATATTGCATCTAGTAGTTTTATCTAATATTTTGTTTGAACACTTAGTCCTATATTATAAACAAAACACACTGCAATTCAAGTGATTTACAATTGAATACTTAATATACCATCTCAAAACAAGATAGACATCTTAATGACAAAAAAATGGAGAGGAAAAAATATCTATTGGTATCGTTATGGTGTAGTTTTTCTTAGAGCAGACAATTCAAAAATAAAAACATATGTTTAAAAAGATTCGTGCAAACGTATTCGCTACATAATTTCCTAAAAAAAATAAGCATATTTATGCTCCCATTTGATTTTGCTTTGGTAAAAATATAAAAAAAATTGAAAACAACTACAACGTTTTACGTGTTTTTTTATTTTTGAGGTCACATTATACACACTAGTATATGAAGATACGACTGATTGGTTAAGTTAGTAGAGTTAAAGGTAATTTCTGAACACCCTGTTAAAAATTCCTGGAGCCGCCACTGAACGTCTATATGTGATTGTATTCTTAGGGCACATTTTTTAGACTAGGCTTAGGATACTTCAAACTCTTGGGCCGGCCCTGTGGAGCGGAATTTGGAAATGAGAGAGGCGCAGAGAGGGTAGAGGCAAGTGGTGATTGGGAGGTGAAGGGGAAACTGTTAAGGGTGAAAGAAGGGACACTTGAACGGAAGAGGGAATCGAAACTACAAAGCTAAAACCAGAACCAGGAGTGATGGCTTATTTTAGAAATCAGAGCCGCCTATTTTCAAATTCGTTTAGAAATTTTTTTGAATGCAAAACAATAAAATAAAATCTTTTTTCTTTTACATTCCAGGCCAGTTCGTATGCATCTTGATTAAATCTAGAATTTTGGAATTTGATTTTCATCAAACTAATGCGGTGGCGGGAGGGAAAGGTTTTGCCCTTGATGTGTGTTTCCCTTCCTCCACAATGATCACTTTTTTAATTTTCAATAACTCATACTTTCCGGTGAGTGTTTTTCTCTTTCGATCTCATAGAGTTTTTGCGTGCTTTCTTCTCTTTTAGTGTCGTTTGTCTTTTCCTTTATCATCGAGATGCCATTTCAGGCTTCTATAAAGGTAATAGCGATGGTCCTTTGGTGGTCTAGTGGTGGTTTGATGATCATATGGATTGACTTGTTAATGTGTGGTCTTGCACTACTAAAGTAGAAGTTGTCATCGAATATATCCACAGCGAAGTTGATTAGTTTAGGTTTGTGATTTTCTTTTTATATATAGATTGACGAAAGTAATTACACAGTTTTGACAATTTCAGGTTTGTGAAGTTCAGGTATCCGTACTTGGAAAACTAGACCTCCTCATTACTTGTTAAATCCTCTGTGGAAACTCTTTGATGTACTGCTATGATCTTATTTATCAACGAGAGTTTGTTACCATGCTGAAAAGAAAGAAAATAAAAAAGAGAAAAAAAAAAAGACCTTAACCCAGGGTGCATTACCAGAAATGGTGGAAGTACACCTTACCGGAACGGTTGCAGTTTGGGGAGCAGAATCCAGCGCAGAGGAGCAAACTTTGTTGTGAGATTCCGGTGACTGAGTACGGTTGGTGTCGATGATCAGATCGCTGAACGATGGAGAGGATGACGCTGAAAAGAGGGGAGGCGCAGCGGAGGTAGAGCTGGAGAGGGAAGAGCCGAAGTTAAAACTAGGGGTGGTGGAACTAGAAGTTCTTCTTTGACCACTTCTTGTTTTTGGTTTCCTCATTATTCTTCGATCTTCATTTTTATGGTTACTAGACCCCAAACTAAAACTTGAACCAGAACCGAAGCCGAAGGAAAAAGCCATGGCTGACTCAGGTTGTGAGTGTGTCTATGTGATGGTTTTGAAATTAGTAATTTGTACAAGGAAATGTTGAATTTTATTTGCAGATGGAGTAGTGTATAGAGGGCGAAATTTCCATTTTTCATTCCAAAAGTAGCTCAAACCTTTCTTTTCATTAGGAAAGAGAAAAAAGAAGTGGGAGAAGATCATGGTCGGTGGGAGAAGATCAATCAGTAAACTGAACACATTTATCTTGAAATAAATGGGTCCGATTCAACAGTGTGCACAAGGCATTTGTTTCAAGATAAACTTGTTCCAATAAGTTATTGATATGTATTCACTGTACGGGATTTTTTTTCTTACTTTGGAGAACTCAACGAGCTCTACAAAATGATTGGGGTACCAATCATTGTTGTGGGATGAGCCCACAAAAATCTAAAATTGGACGGACTGGACAGAAGAAATTGCACTCACCAAGTCCTAGTGCAAAATGGCTCTTCTGAGTCTTGACCAGAGAGCTTCTTTTTTGCAATCTTTGATGGCAAGATAAGTAATAGGTCTCATATCTATCGTACGATTAAGAAGGAGATATATGTAAACTGGTCAGGATATTTTAGTATAGAAAAATATAGTACTTTATGGCCCCGTTTTGAAATGTTTGTCCTACTTTTCAATTTTGATATTTTATGTACAATACACAAAAGTACTCAAAACTTGTAACTTTTTAAGTTTGCTCCTCATTAGTAGTTGACTCTAATAGAACATAAGTTAATCAAATTTTGAATTTAAATTGTTTTCCAAAAAGCGGAAAGTTTTGCCGCCAATATAATCAGGGAACTTTTTCAGAATTTTAGAGCGCACAACTTTAAATTTTTTAATTATTCTTTTTTTGGTCTCATTATTTTGATTGTTACAGAAATGAAATTTTACCAATTTTTCTTTGTTGAAAATTTTAAATTGGCCCTATATATTTTGAGACAGCCTAACCCGAATGAGAATTCATAGAACCAGAACTTGTAAAAAAAGCCATGCCTGACTCAAGTGCAAGTATATGTGATGGAGAGAGAGAAAGAAGAGATGCCTTGAAATCAATTTGTACGAGGAAAAAGAAAAAACATTGTGAAAAGTGGATACCTGGGAATAATAATTGCTGTAAAAGCAACAAAGTAAAAGGAGTAAAGCACCAGCAGGCCCAGCACATTTTACTTATGGGATGGTGCAAAACCAACAAAAATGGAGACGTTGGCCTGTAGAGAGGGCAGCTGTGTTCGGATAAGAACTCCAAAATTCTTTTTTGGAGTTGAAAGTAAAACTTCACGGTTTCCCTCCTCAATAAATGAGGTCATGCATCAGAGGGGATCCACCAGAAAAAATTAGAGGCGTTAGAAGAGAGAGGCATTGGATTTGAGAGGGGCCCACTAGATGGGACTACATACAACTTTTTACTCGGAAAACAAAAAAAAAAGATTTGAGTGGGGCCTACTAGCCCAGTCATTGCTAGTCAAAGTGGCCTGGGTGGGACTTGGAACTTTCAACGCCAAAAAAACTTGGCCAAAAACTTTTCTGAACACGGTATTTATTTTCCTTCTAAAAAATAGAGCAACTATAAGACTCCGTTTGTTTGGACGTAAAATATTTTACCGTAAAATATTTTCTAATATTTGGGTGTTTGGTTGCACAAAATGTCCAAAAAAACATTTTACACGTAAAACAATTTCCTCCATTGGAAGGAAGATAACTTTTGCTCGTGACTTCCGTTAGTTGTTTCTGAGATCCTATGCATTCGTAAGTTGTAGTTCCTGATCCAATGGGAAGAATCACAACTTCCCCTATTTTGCCAGCGCAACACCTGGCCAGTAGCCACCTACAGTCCCAATGCTCGACTCTCTCTCCTACTATTACTACTATTTTGTTGTTTTCCGAGAATGCACCAATCCCCGTTTGGGTAAAAAACCGGTTTTTGGTTTTTTGGTTTTTTCATTTGTCTTTATTCAAATTTTTTTTGCATTCGTTAGTTTTGCATGAAGATTTTGTGATTTCTAGATTCCTCTCGACGAGACGAATCTAACAAGTATAAATTTATGGTCAAACCAAATATTTTTTTGAATAAAGCCAAAATAGGTGGATTATTGGCCAATAATCCACCTATTTTGGCTTTATTCAAAAAAATTTGAATTTTGACCATAAATTTATACTTGTTAGATTCGTCTCGTCGAGAGGAATCTAGAAACCACAAAATTTTGATGCAAAACTAAGGAATGCAAAAAAATTTTGAATAAGGACAAAATAGAAAAACCAAAAAACCAAAAACCAATTTTTTACCCAAATGAGGTCAATGTCAACCAAACACCAAAAAATAAGATTAGAAAAAATGATTTTTGCAAAATAATTTTACGTGAAAAATATTTTACGTACATCGAAACAAACGGAGCCTAAGGAGCAAAACAAAACAAAGAGTGTAACGACAAGAACAGTGCAAAATAGCTCCTGTCCATGAAGAGCTTTCATCTTCATCAGAGGCTTGATTTCGGCAATCTTCGACGGCATGACAAGTAAATTTAACAAATTTCCAACATCTCACATTTTTTTGTTTCAATTTCTACATGCTTTGGTAGTATAATTTTAGTGAATAGGGACTTCACATTTGTCAAGCTTCGGACTACCATTCCCACGTGGACTGAAATACTAGCATAAACAATAATTCGTCGCACTCCTTAACACAAACATTCTGCAAATGTCAAGCATACTACTCCCTCCGTCCCTTTTTAAATGTGTACAATGAGAAACGTGTATTTTTGCGGACATTAAAAAATGTACTTTCGTATAATATTTTTAAATTTTTTTTGCACCAAATTAAAGTACTCAATGAGCACTTTAATTTGGTATAAAGAGAATTAAAAAATTATATAGGAAAATATGTTTTTTAGGAGTTTGAAATTACACGTATTCCCAGGGTACGCACTTAAAAAGGGACGGAGGGAGTATTAAGATTTAGGGTAATCAGACTGATAAAAATGGTGCAAAAATCCACATAATAAAAAGTAGTTGCATAATTCAAATGTTCATCCTTGAAACAAAACAAACAAAAACGATGCCCAAACAAAAAAGCCTATTTTAGCTCCGGAAAACACACGACACTTTTAACTCCCTATCTCACAGACAATAAGGTAAATACGGGAGTCCCAAATCACCAACGAACTCAATTCAGCATGCTGAATTGAACTCACCAATGACAATCGGCACCTTCTGGAAGAACTGCAATAGGAAAACGGGGGGTGGTTAATAAACAAAACTACACACGAAAGTGCATAAAAATTAAGAAGGCATCCGACAAGGCATAGTAGTAACTAAACAAAACAGCACGAACTACGCTTATGTAGAACCACAATCTTGGTTCCCAGGGTCCCATGGTATTTCACTATATCACCATGGGTCTGTTTGATTGGCGAGAGAAAGATCAAGGAAAGTGAACATGACAGAAAGGGAAGTAAAAGAAAAGAAAAAGATAATGTAATTTTTTCTTTGCCTCCATTTGATTAGAGGATGAAAGATTTACAACAAAATAGTAGGAAAAAAAAATATAATATCCTTGTTTAAAATGGAGGAAAGCTGCAAGAAAGTTAACCAAAATAAGAAAAGAAACGGCGGAGGGAGTGGGTAACTAAGGAAGCTGTGTTGTGTTGTTGATTCTCACAAGAAAATAAAATTTCCATGCATATTTTGCGAGAAAAAGTAAGGAAAGATCAATGGCTTAAGTGGGTTGAACAAGAAACTTAACTTGTCATTGCTTTCAAGGACATTCTTGGTAAGTGAACACCCCGGAAAAAAAAAAAAAGAGTATTTTTTCCCTCTTTCTTGACTTCCATTATCTCGCTAATCGAAACAACCCTGTGGTAAAAAAAAAGGACTATTTATTATTTAAGGACTCTAAAGCAAATGAAGCGAAAGTCCAGAAACCCATCAGCACCTTCGAGAAGCCTAGTATAAAACTAACGTCTCTGTCAAGAAAAGAAGAGCAAAGGGGAAGGCCATTTTTGGATTCAGAATTCCTAAAGTAGGTGGTGAAGAAAGACACCCATTAAAATAACTACTGAGCTATACCAGGTATATATTGGCCATTGCCAAATAGACTATTTATAGCATGTCAGTTGTCATTACAACAAGAAGTATCGCCCCAGTTTCTCCTGCTTCGAACAAGATGGTAACCATCCATACTACTAGATATAACAAAGAACCTACCTCCATTGAACTCTAACCTCATATTTCAGATGTACTTCGACAAAATGGAGGAAGTGGTCTAACCAAAGCTCATATCTAAAACTGAAAAAAAACATATTGGCCTCGTTCGTTTTCCTGTTTAGCGTTAGTTTTAGTTTTGATGACATCATCATTTCTCTCATTTCTCTCTATATCTCTCTCCACTCATTACACCTGCTGACATCATCAAAACTAAACTAAACTATCTAACCAAACACAGCCATTAAAATCTCACTGCACACTACAATTGGTACATCTCTTGGTGATTGTTGCATATGTTATGAGGCAATGTAAACAGTGTTGTAAATGGCCAGGCCAATGGCCAGGCCACCAAAGTGAAGATTATTTCATTTCAAACATGAAATACTTCTAAAGAATCTAGTGCAAGGGTTCATCTAAAGTCAATCAATCACCGCATACATACATTTCAAAAAGTATCATCCATTCGTTTACTAATCCCACATGTTTTTACGGTAAAATATCTCCAATATAAAAAGGAAACCCTATTCTCTAGCAATGAATATCCTAATTGGATACATTTGGTTGATTTTTAATAGACAAATGGGAAAACCACACCCCAAAAACAATCTTTGAGATTCCAATACACGTGACTCCAAAGGACATGGAAGAGTAGCATACAGGCATAAATGCAACACTACATGTAACATAAATGTAACTCATTCAGCAATCAAACGTCCGCATTGCCAATCCCAGAAATCTTATGCAACCATATGCACAAAGGCCATCATTTTCTAGCCAAAGAGAGTTCAAAGACTTGAAAAGCAAATCACCACGCAAACTATGACACTACAAGCCACAAAACCAAAAATGATATTATCAACTCAACTAACTTCTCATCACTAACCAACCACACTTATTTCTAGAACAGGACAACAAGAAAATCAAGGTATGAGACTAATACCTTAAATGTTGCTAGGGTACATGAAAACCCTAACCCTAGCTCCCTGCAAAATGCCAACAATTTCACAAATCAAAAACCAAACCATATGATTTCAAATAAACCCAGCTTTTTAAGATGGACACAAATGAAACTACAGCTAAATACCATGGACTTGGGAGGGAGGTTGGACTTGAACTTAGCGCGAACAACGCCACTGTTACCATGAGGCCTAATGACCTTTCCCCAAATGCAACGGTAGTGCGATCCGTCCTTCTTCACCTTGGCCTTGTAAATGTACGCCATGCGCTTCCCTTGGTACCAAGTGACCTCCTCCTTCGTGTTCACTCCTTCGATCTGAATTAGCGACGTGTTTGGGTACTGGTTCGACTTCGACCTACAAGACCGTATCAACACTCGAACAGTAAGCACTAAACCAATCAGGACAACAGATCGAGCTGAATAAAGACTGAATGTCACCTTTTGTAGCCGAGGATGGTTCCTCTGACGTAGAGTCTGAATACAAAAAACAGAATTCAATTGACTATTAGTGCCCGTTTATAGGTATATGTGAAAGTATATACAATCAGTTCGATGAAATGGAGTATGAATTAGAAGAATTTGAGACCTGACACGCTCTCCTTGGCGTCCCTTCACCATTTTCGCTGGAGGCTTGAGGGGGGAGACGACCACTACACAACCAGAGACGCCCGCGAAGGAGAAAGCTAAAACCCTAACTTCGGACGACTTTAATTTATACGGAGGTTTGGATAAATGGGGACTGAAGTGGGTCTGCGAGGGTTAGTTAGGAGCATTATTGGGCCTGAAGGCCCATGATGGTATTTGCATGGGTACACCGTACACAACTTCGAGTTGTGAGTCCTCTATTAAGCCCAATCAATTTGTCCGGATATCAAACACCTATACATTTTTTTTGTTTGGAACGGCAAAGAAAATTTCATACTCCATATTCATCACAAGAATAAAAAAAAAAAATGAAATTGGCAGAGAAAATTGGGCTTCTTCCTGGCCGGCCCTCTTTTGGGAGGGTGTTCCCATCTAAACCCTGCGTCACACTCTTCCATTCAACCCCTTTCCACGCGCGCGTCAGAGCCCTTTCCACGCGGGCGTCAGTGCACAGCCGTTCCACTTTTTTTTCCATTCTTTTCTCTATTCTCCCTCTTTCTCCGTGCACCCTCATAACTTTCTCCTGTACAACTAAATTACAACAACAACCAGTGACTTTTTTCTCTCTCTCTCTCTCATTTTAGATTTCAAAATAAAATAACTTTTATTATACTCATTCATTTTTTATAAAAATTATATATTTGAAACCTACTCGACGACATCTTTAAAATAAGATCCATATTGAATATGAAAATATGTACACAACAAAAAAGTTATTTACACCCTTTAATACAAAATTCACACCTCCTCCGTAATTGTTACTAGACAGAATTCACACCCTCTCCAGACAATTTGCACCTCAAAAATGAAAGAATTCACATCTCAAAATACAAACTCATGCATGGGTACTTTTACTCTTTTACTCCCTCTCTCTCTTCTTGAGAATACGATGACAACATAATTTGTCTTTGTACAACATTTAAATTCCTGGCATGAACCTTGAAGCATCATGATTTTTCCTCGTTGGTGAGTTTTGCTACCCCTATTGATGTGACTACTCGTGCTTTTTCAATTTCGTACTTCACAAGTCACTCCAGAGAGACTTTAGACAGGATCTCCTTGGTAAAAATCATAAATAAAAATAAAGATCTACTGGAAAGCAACGAATAGGGAGGGATCGAATGACCGATGCCTTATTTATATTTTTAAAAAAATCTCTCTCTGTGCTAGCTATTGTATGTCAATTCACACCCTCCAAACAGACGAATTCACAGCCTTTAAATGCAGAATTCACACGTCGCTACTTACTTCTTAAAATACACAATTCACACCCTCAAATGCATAATTCACACATTCCAAAATGGAAGAATTCAAAACCCTCAAATACAGAATTCACATATCACAACACACTCTCCAAAATACACAATTCACACAGCTCAAATACAGAATTCACACCCTCCAAAAAATTAATTTTTTTGCACATAATTTTATATTCAATATGGGTCTTGTTTGGTAGATGTCGTCGAGTACGTTCTAAAAAATTAAATTTTATTAAAAATAGATATGTAAAACAAAACTTATAAAGATTTAAAGTTTTACTAAATAAAAAGGAGAGAGAGAGAGAGAGAGAGAGAGAGAGAGAGAGAGAGAGAGAGAAGGATGGAGGGGGGAGAGAGTAGGCTATGCTGACCCGCGCGGAGAGAGAGAGAGAGAGAGAGAGAGAGAGAGAAAGTAGGCTAAAGCTATGTTGACACGCGTCATAATTGAGAGAAAAGGACGAGAAAGAAAGTAGTGACCTGATGCACATGTCAGCGCGTGTCAGCGCTGTCTGGGTTTTTACGGAATTGAAACACATTAAAGTGCTTGGATGGAACAAAATCTCAAAAATAGGACCGGCCAGTCATTTCCTGGAGAAAATTCCATATTTATCACAAGAATAAAAAGTGAAATTGGTATTGGGCCCAATCTATTCTGATCCTAGGGTCCAATATATGTTGTTCGATCCGAGGCTCATCTTGAACCCAACCCACCAAGCTCAGCCCAGCCTTGTCGAGTTGTTGATTCTTTTCCAGTACAATCCGTAGGGAGCACATACACCGGGCGCTGAGTTGGATTCGGACCGGGCTTAGATAATAATGAGACTTGTGCAAACTCAAATCCGGCCCATTAATAATTGGGCTTCATTTAATATATCCAAACCCAACCCAATTCAATTTTTAATTTCTCAAATCCGTCCAACAAGCCCATTTAATTTTTTAAAGCGCATCACAAAAATAAAATAAATTATTCAATAATAACGATCATAAATTAGAATTCACAACCGTAATAATTATAGTTAAAGTTCTAAATTCTCACAAAACTAAACGATTAAAGTAAATACTATTGTTAGAGAAGGAATTGAGAGCAAGAAGACAAAGATGAAGCCTACTCTTTAATAAGAGGAGATGCGCCCCATCAGGAAAAAAAACCCTTAAGCAACTAGGTCTGATAGCGGTAACAACATACATATACATATCCTATTAAAAAAATTATTATTTAAATTGGGCCGGGCCTCAACGAATTTTTTTAAACCAAGCATATTTAGTAAACTGGCTTAAAATCTCAATCCAACCCAGTCTTATATGCCTAAATATTTATTCCGACCCCTAAAAAAAAAGGCTAGTCTGGGCGGGCTTTTGTGCCGGTATACACCCCTAACAATCCGGTGAGCCTTATGATCAGTTGAGACCGTTCGTGGCGAGTCTCGTGAGTTTCATCGTTTTGTACTGCTTTTTTCTCCCATTACCTATCTAGGTGTTCTATATAATAAAGTTCTTTTTTCTTGATTAATGCATGTATCCATATACTTTTGTTATATTGCTTTTGATCTAATTAGGATGAAATGTTTCGATTTAACCGTCTGAATAGAGATTGAAGTTCGGTTTTTCAATTTACCTATGGGTCTAGATTTGATTATCGAAGCTAAAATAAATGATTCTGAATCAAGAGTCTGATCTGAATATGATGGCACTGAATAAAGGCTTTCTACAAATTTTTGGAAATTTGTAAAGCTGGAAAATGGTTTTGGAAAAGCTGTACAATTCCATCATGTAGCTTTTCAATTTCTTTAGTATCGGCGGTATGTTCCCCTAGACGGGTTGAGCTTACCGTGATTGAAATTTTTACTACTGCTTTGATTTTGTTCAGGAAGCACATGTTATTTTTATTCACTAATGAACTATATCGACATGCTTATCATCAATAACTAGTTAAACAAGAATACGAACTTAGAATCGTAAAGATTACACAAAAAAAAAAAAAAAAAAAAAAAAAAACCAGATCCAACTATGGATTTAGCGGGTGTTCATAGTCTTGAAATAACCATTCCTTCAAAGAAAGTGTCTAAATGCTGATTATGAGGTTTTGGTGAAATTAGGGGATCATCCCATGATACAATCTAACCTATGTGGAAGCACATCAGGATTCCTCCCACTGGCTACCAGCAATGGAAATCAGATCACAATGGAATTTTACCTCCAAATGATGCAACTCTAATGAGAACACATTTTTCATTAGAAATATTTTCCAAATTCTTCTATAATGCATGCAAACTTGATCTGTTCTGTGGTGGGGAGATTCTGATGAGGAGTCCCTTCTTCCTGACTCTGCTTCCTCCTTTTACCAATTGATCCTGCACCAGAGTACAACCGTTAGTGCCTCTTGGGCCTCTTGCCCGAGGACACTCCGATGGTCAAGTTAGTATCTAGGGAGAGAGTATAAAGAGTAGATCTCAGATTGTGTGTGTACCTCTAGAGTTTATCCTTTGATATTTATAGATATCTCTGTACTTGCTCTCCAAGTCGTGTGACGTCACCCATCACGTCCTCGGTCACGTGACATGACCTGTAACAGGGTGCCACGTGGTCACCTAGAGGCTTCTAGAAGCTTTCCCCACAATGCCAGGTGGCCCTCGGCACGTGCTTTTCGTAACCGCCTGTATGACCCATCCGGGTTGGCTCATGGGTCGGGCCTTTACCGCCCATCCGAATGCTGCACAACCCGAGAGGCCCACTCTTGGATCCGGAGCTGCACCATCGTGCCCTACGGCCCTAACGGGACCTGAATAACATCCTCGGTGATATGACCTTCGGCCTAAAGAGACATGGTGACCCATGGGCTTGTGAACATACGACCTTATAACCCTACGGCGCATAAGCCTCAGATGCAATATTCGGCCCCCACATGTTCTATATTGAGCTATGCATGTAACGTAGGGTAAACTCTTGAAAACAAATTTGACTTGAGCACAGCTGAAAGTTTGTAGGAAGTGATTATTAGCTGGTGTGCATGATGCAGGAAATGGGTATTTGGACGCTACTAGAAGGCTGTTTGCAACTCGCAAATGCACTGGCAATATTAAATGAGGAGCGCTTCCTTGTGCCTAGACGGTGCACTGGTGGAGCTTCCAGGAATTCTTACGAGTCTGAAGCAATTCGCTGAAGGGACAGCTGATAGGTCTTATTTATGAAGTCCAGTACATGAGAATTCCTCTTATTATTCCCAATGTCATTGTCATTGTAGTGAAGCTGGTGTCTGGGTGATATTGCTTGGTATGACAATGTCTGACAACTAAAATACTAATTTTGGCGAGTTTTGTCTAGATCTGGAGCTGTAAATTAGTATTTGCTAATCTATGAATGTGGAAGGGAAGTTGTGCTGTTCGTTAGATGTGTGACCTTTGATGTTTCTTTAATTGTTGATGGAATATATGATTTCTCTTTGCTCTTTTCCTAGTAAGTAGGAAATTGCTGAATTTGCGGACAAACCTCTCCACTTCTACCTGCGTCTGTCTCCCTCATAACTACTGTGCTCATGGTTCTGGCGTTAGGTAATTTTATTGCTCATGTTTTGTAAGTTGAAATGATAGTTATTGGTTTCCATTTCGTTTTCAGATAGTTGAATGGTAGGAATTTGTGTGCGTGCAGAGGTTTAATTTTTCTTTTCCAAGGGGAGAAGCATTTAGTAAAAGATTACAACATAGCATTTTTTTTTTCTTTCCCCCCATTTGTTGTTCTTAGGATATTTGCTCGGTTCCCCCCAGAAATGGCTTTGTCCGGTGATTTTGAAATCGGCTTTGTTCGATGATTTTGTATTCCGGAATTAACTTGTGGGCCATTGCAACTCACTATACAGTATGATTTTAGTTCATTGACTTAAAGTTAATTCTCTGCTGCATCTTACTTTGTATGAAATGTCTGTGATCTTAGATGTGAAGACAAAGCTTTGACTTTAAAATTATGAGAAGAGGCAAATGAGTGAATAGGCCAATATATTTGCGACTACCATGCTTTGCTAAAAGCTTTAATTCTTATTCTTACACTGAAGCGGAAGCCTATACTTTCTATCTAAATACAATGAAGAGAAATTGAGGACACATTCTGGTATATATGAGGGAAAAAATGGTTTTCTTCATATATCTGCAAAGAGATGGTAAGTTTTGGAGTCAACTGCAATGAGCCTCAAGGCAGCAACAGCTGCTGCAAGGGACATGCAGCCAAAGAAACAGACATTGAGCCAATGCCAAGATTTTTGCAGAGAAGTCAGCTTGTTCTCCTTAGCCACCAGGTACATGTGGTTTGCAAGGACAAAAGTGAGGGGGAATGTGCTGACAGCCCCGGTGAGGCTCATGAAGTCTCCCAGGAAAGGCAATAGTGCGGCCACGAACGTGTTTATAGCTAGATAACCCCCTCTCACCATAACTCTGAAGGACAAGTTTTGAAAAGCCAGTGGACTTCCTTTGATGCCGTACCTTGTGTCCAAGTATTCATACATCGGACTTGCAAAAATCTGGGACCGAAAACTTTTTGAAGTTAGTGTTTCAGTTGTAAAGAAGGAAAAAGATTGTGGTGAGCCTTTGCTCAGGATGCCGTAGATAAGTAGAGATTAAGTAAACAAAAAAGACAATATGTGCATAATCAATCGATGGTTTTTACAAAAACCATCAGTAAGGAGTTAATACACTTTAGAGGCCATAAAAGCTTACAATATGGTGAAAAGTACTACAATAAAGACCTAGAAATGGATACAGAGACAACATAATTTGGGTATATTTGCTGATATTAGGCTGTTGTCCCCTTGTAACAATAGAGGCCAATATAGGATTTCGAAGGCATGTTTTGGTGTCTTTATTTGAGATTTCCATTTCATTCCCAACAAAAAAGGTAATGACATAAGCTAAGAAAAAGGATTAGGTGGGTCTCGAATGCATGTGAAAGAAGTTGACTTCATTCTCCTGTTTTGACTAGTGAGCTAGGGAATAGGGATCATGACTAATTCCTGAAGAAAGGAAAAAAAATCACCAATTTATGAATCCTTCCTAAATGGTAAGGTCAATATTTGGTGTATAAGCCACATCCTGACAGATTAATTAGACCTTCCAATTTTTTAACTTCTAGAATATTAGCATCAGGGGAAAACACAAAAACAATACAAGAGTGCAGATGCTTATAATAATCCTGAGCGAGTTGGTCCCTGTAAAAAGAAATGAAGCATAAAGGAGTTGAAGGGAAACGATATACATGTAGAGCAATCACTGTCTGCAGGAAGGAGGCAATGCTAGCCACTGTCTTCACCCAAACTGGACCGTTAACGCTGTTGAGCAAATAAGTTGATGTTTGGGATCCATAAGCCCAGTAACCCACGAAAGTAACAGCATACAACGGCAGAACTCCTACACTGAACTGAAAGTAGAGAGCTTTCATCATGTTCTCAACCACTGGTTGTCTCACGGTTGCCTGCAATGGAAAAAAATTTCGTCACAATCCTATGAATGAGAAGGAAAAAATCAACATACAGCCTGTCTATTCTAGAACGTGATCCACCAGCCACTCACAAACTTGTGGTGGCTTTTTAACTTTCAGATTTCTTGATTCTAGTTCATAAACTTGGCTAGCTTTCATTCAGTACAGGAACCAGCCAGCAGGAGGAGGAAAAAGGAGAACTTTGGTACAGCACTAGAGTGAAATAGAAAAAATGATAGCGATCATACATTATTCAAATTTCAAGGATCTCCAGCATACCTGTATCTCTGGAAGCATTCCTGTATTGAATGCAAAAACAAGATTTGCAGCTGCACCAATAGTTGTAAAGATCTTGCTCGTCATTGTTCCTGGGATGTTATAGTCCCTAGCTGGAGCTTTAATTCCTGCAACATTACAGATATAATCATATTTCGACACATGCGATTCATTGTGCAGATAACATTAATGTTTAACTTTTAAATGCCAAATCCAAGTAGAAAGATAGATGAGGAAAAAAGAAGCAGAAAGGTGTCAAAATTAGCAAAATGTCAATTACTGAATGGATCGCATAGCAGTAGGAATGAGAGTTCACTTCACATGCATAAAAAAGTAGCAGAAAAATGACAAAAGAAGGAAATCTTACCGTCTCGTGCTGATAGCACAATTGCTATGACAATATACAGAAGGCTAAAAACTGTTGAAAATCCTAGCCAAATCCTTAGAGCTGACAAATGGGGTATCCCAATAGCAAACATGGCACATACAATCCCAGATATTGCAATGAAGTACGGGAGCTTCATGGTGTTGTCATCCCTAAATAGAACATAGACAGCCTGCACAACAAGCCTATAAAAATTGACAAACTCAGAAAATTCAAAATTTAAATTACCCATTGCTTCGAATTTATAAACCAATTGTTTACCTTTAGAGCCTGACCAGCCAAAATAATATATCCAGTGTTAATCATGAAAAGATTCACATATTGCAATGCCCATGTGAGCGAATAAGCTTTGCGACCTGCAACAGCAAAAGCGGCTATCAAAAGTTTAAAACAAAGGCAGCAAAAATGATGAGATTGATTTGAAATTGGTAATTTGTTGTCTCTATTTACCCTCTCTTTGTTTGATGGCTCATACCGTATATGAATCCTGCAAGGTCTCTGTATCTGATGTGCCTTTTCCCTCCATATTCATGGAGCTTAGCAATGAGAGAATTTGCATACAGAGAAATTCCTGTGGCTACGATAAACCCAACTATGCCCGCTACCCATCCAAGAGGAACCATGGTTGTCCCGGAATACCCCAATACATAAGAACTGTTGATACCAGTGGTGAGTACAAAACCCACTTGAAACCATGAATCTACAAAATTTCCAACAAGACGAAACGTACTGATAAATATCAAGGAAAATGACAATAATGAAGCCAAATAATATAAAAATACTCATAAATAGATGATTTTTTCCCTCAAGTTTTGGGAAGAGATAGAAGGGAATGTCTAGAACCATGGTACAAAAAAACTACCAACAACGAGGAGTGGAAATTTATCAACTCGACCCCCTATTAGCTTCCCGTTTAAATTCGGTATGTAAATCCTCTGGAAGCGTACTCATTAAACAAAGCCGATTTTACATGGGCTGGTATGGGGTAAGGTAAATGACATGGAACAAGGTGTCACGACTTTCCTGTATGGCACTATGAGGGTTTTATTAGTTAGATGATAAACTAGGAAACTTAATAGTAGTTAATATGTTCCACAGATGAATTTCAACATTTCCAGGTGAATTTCCATCTAAAATGGTAAAACACCAATCACATACCTCACCTGGTGTGAAATATTGTCCGATACGAGTACTTTGAAGTCCATACAATTCAAATAATTCATCTAACATAAAGCAAAACAAAAGACCCTTCATTTCTTGCACACCCAATACACCTTTTTGCACAATCATTCGTGAAAAGCCAAACAGGACTTAAATTTCGAGCATCAAATTAGCCTATCTCTGACTTTAAACAATCCAACCATGGTTTTTTCTTCCAGTTATTAAAAAAAAAAAAAAGGCTTTTTTTCTTCCAGTGTTGAAGCACAATTATGTTCCAATATTCCCATTCCTACTTTTCCAAATTAACCACTCCATTCCTAATAGAACCATTCCAAACGGTACGAAATAGTGCATAATTATAATCTCACGCCGAATCTCCCAACAAACCCTTCTATATCATACACATGTGCATACAGTTCCAGAGACGAATTTGAAAATCGGACCAAAATGGAGAGAGAGGGAGAGGGAGAGAGTACCATGGCTGATCTGGTGAGCTGTTTCTGGAATGTCAACGACTAAGTGTTGTTCGCAATGGACATTGGGAGTGGGAGAATCGTCATTGTATCCTTCCATTCTCGCCGCCATTCGCTCGTCTGTTCCCAAGAGCGGTGTTGTCTCCCCCTCCTGCACTATGCCTATCACCGCCAGCATCTCTTTCTCTCTCTCTCTGCTTTATAAGAGAGAGAGAGAGAGAGAGAGAGAGAGAGAGAGAGAGAGGAGTAGCACCGTAGCAGTAATGAAATTTCCTCAAATTGAAAAATCAAATGAGATTCGATGAATCAGCCCAACCCAATTAAGGAATCAACGACTTATAATTACGTGTAAAGGCGTACAAGTGTGTACGTATATATGTTATACGGACCCTACAGCAAAATCAAAAGGAAAACAGAGACACAGGTCGGTTGGAGTGGCGCGCAGCCTCAGAAAAGTCGTTTGAGTGTCGCGAGTAGTTAGGTTTTCAAAAATGATACATACACAAACTTTGTGCCACAATTCCACTCACATGCGGCATGGGCCCCACATGGGTCTCATCTGTGGGCCCCACACCTCATGTGAGTGATATTGTGGTGGGTTATGGCACAAAGTTTGTGTATGTATCATTGTTGGTACGTTTTAGCCTTTAGGCAAATGCAGAATCTTCAGGCTGAAATTAGGCGGATTTAGATGCGTGCAAGTTAAGGTGGGGATTTCTGTTAGTAAAGAAAAAGAAAGGAGGGGATTGAGTTTGGGTCCCACAGAGTGAGCTCTGAAATTAGGCGGATGTAGATGCGTGCCAATTTTAAACACTCTTTGATTGGCAAGAGTTAAATTTTACTAGTTAAAGAGTGTTTAAAATTTGGACCGTCGATTTGTTGAAATGAACGGTTAAAATACATTCATGCATATAGCGTTCGCGAGTGTTCGCACCCATAGTAAGTTTACTGACCTTGATGTGTTCTTGGGGTATTGTAAGAAAAATGAAAGGCAACTTTAATGGTTGTGTTCCTTTGTAAGATTTAGTTTAGTTTTGTAATCATCAATTTGAGATAGAGAGTATTTTCACCAAGTTTTTGCCATTATGGTGATGCTCATCGACTTGACCGTAAAATAAATGGTTTGGATTGTTGAGACTCACATGGGAGATCATGAAAGGATCTCGATTACTTACCGTGCGTGTTTGGAACTCATTTTAGCTCATATAGGGAGGAAAACAAAATAAAACAATAACTACAAAATCATTGAAGTAAATTTCCAAGCAGATTTTTGTTCTTATTTCATTTTCCTTCGCAATTTAGCTGGGAAATAACTATCCAATTTCTTCAAAAGTTGTTACTATGTTTCCATCATTGTTCTTGATCTAGTAAATTCCAACTGACTTTCGTTTGTTAGCTTGCTCATAATGGAGATATTTGTTTATTTGAGTGGTGATGCTTTATCAAGAAAAAGGTGGAGATGTGTGAAAATGACATATTACCAATATTCTCAATTATTGCAATGAATAAAAAAAGGTTTTAAGTTATTGTTTCACTAAATTGGAAGTGTAATAAAATTCTAGTATCCATATTGTTACGTGATTCACTTAAACAAACCGTTGTCCATGAACACTAACTAACCTTCCTTTAAAGATTTTGCAGTTAGATTAATAATACCAGGTCAAATTTAAGCAACATGGTTTTACCAATCTTGTGCTTTAATGATGTCGATTTAGAATAGCGAATAGTCATTTGACGATGAATGGCTTAGTGAACCTTTAATTTGGTTAAAAGAATATTGGACCTAAGCTAACTCGAAACATGCACTACTCTACGATTTTAAAGGTGGACGACGTACGTATGGCATTGCTGTAAGAAATATTTTATATGCTGAGGGAAATTCTGTTTTTCTCTTAATTGGAATTTTGGGTGTTTGTTTATAATATGTAACGAACCAACAATTGATTTTGCATCATTAGCCTATCAATGGTATCCTTCAGCATTGGAAATAATATTCTAAATTGGATTTTTTTATTGCTTTTGTTGTCAAATTGTCAATTATACTCACAATGCAAGCCCATGTACACACAATTCCACTTGTGTATAGTGCACACAAGGGCCCCTAAATCCTTGTGTATACTACTGTAAAATTTATTATCGTAAATGTTGGAATTACCAAACCAAGTAAAATCATGTCACGATGATATTTTGTTGTTTAAATCTTGATCTCTAGTTTAAGCCCAATATAGGGAGAATAGAAATCACAGTTTTTTTTTTTTTTGATCAGCAGGGAGAATCCAAATCTAGTTAAACATTCTTGATAGTTGCGACAATGGACAATCGATACCAGCCATGTTGAAGCATTGTAAGGCTGTTTTCAATCCTTGGATATTACAATTCCACTTGTGTATACTACTGTAAATTTGTTATCGTAAATGTTGGAATTACTGAACCAAGTAAAATCATGTCATTTTGACATTTTTATGGGTGATTAAATCTTGATCTCTAGTTTCAACCCAATATAGGGAGAATTCAAATCTTTTTGTCTTTTTTTTTTTTTGATCCAAATCTAAATCTAATTAAACATTCTTAATCATTGCTACAATGGAGAATCGATACCAGCCATGTTGAAGCAAAGGCTGTTATCAATCCTTGAGTTGGATACCACAAGTCCACTGTATAGAATAAAAGTATTCCAACACCACAATATGCTCCTCCATTTGAAAATTTGCCTTCGGATATTTCGCCGAACAGTCGATATCTCAGGTATCAGTGTCACTTTGGGAGACAAAAGGGCATTGCCACTGATTGGCATTTGTTAACAAAGAGACAGACAAGTGGGGAATTTAATTGGTGGCCACATTTTATGTGTAGCCCTTCAAACATCTACTAGTATTATGTGTCTATAGATGTGCCAGATTATCTCTGATCTTAATAGTTGGTCTCATGATCAGTGTTCTGAAAGAAAAGAAAGTCTGGCAGGCCGAGTACTCGCCGCTTAGGCGCTAGAAGGCCCCTAGCCTACTGGCCTGACTAGACTAATTAATTGTCCAACTAGGTGCCGAGTACATGGCTCTCAAAGCTAGAAGGTGCCCAGCCGCCCTGGGAACGCCTAGTGAGTTTCAGAACATTGCTCATGATAAATAAGCTGCTGCATTACAAGTCATAAGTGCATCATAATTTACGCCTTCGCTATATTTGGATGACATTTTTTTCCAGTATTCAATAATTGTTTTGTTATTTCCTCCTCCTCTCCTTTTCAAACCAAATGATGAAAGCGAAATGTTTTTTATTTTTTATTTTCCTTACCTCCTTTACTTTAAGTTCCAAACAAAACCTTAGGGTTTCAAAATAAAAGCAATAATACCCACGGTGTCCCAAATCATAAGTAACAAGGATTCAGGCGCGGATTACAAATAAACGTAACAACTAGAACCGCCAGCCTCCTTCGTAATGGCTTTTTCGCCAAATCTTTACTACACCATTTTAGTAACCCGCCAATAGCCATCGCGTGGTTTAAATACCGAGAAAAATATAACAACAAAAGATAACTATACGAAGATCGAATCGTGGAGATCAACTGCGAATCTATTGGATTGGATGTTAAAATGTCGAGAACTTCTTGTATCTAACACAGAAGCTCAAATAAAACATGCAGAGTAAGTCTTTGAAAAATTCAACAAACGCATTTTAATTCACTAGCAGCACTCGTTAAGTGTCAATCCAATGACTCCTCTTTATCAGATTCACAAGCAGCATCGACTGAGTGCAAAAAGTGTGAGGTCCACGGAATCAATACATTTTTTTGGTAATTACAGTGTTAGTTTGTGGTGGATTCCATACCTTTTCCACCAATAAGATTTTGAGGGTGAACAAATTTGCACTTGCATCGACCTCATTAGCTGATTCAATCGCTGCTCCGAGATACGTACGGGGCATTAATTCCAGCAGACGGGCAATTGCCTCATCGGGCAGTGCCAAAAAACATTTCCAAACTATAAAATACAATTGGTAATCGTGCACAAAACTTGCTTCATTTGCGACACAAAAAGACTTGAATAGAATCAGGCAAGACAAGGTTACATACATCCCCCTCCCAAGTGCTATAACTGCTTATGAGAACACAACTGAGGTATAAGTGGGAGGATCAGAATCTTAACACATACACAGCACCCAGTAGCGGAAGTGGTGCAAAAAGATAAATAAAATTCCTCACGAAGAAGCTATGGGGTTTTCTTACATTTGGTTTCCGACGATTAATCTGAACCATTACTAGTTGAGCAATGTTTGAGATCACAGCTTCTTTTCACTGTTTTATGTCACCCGGTTACATGACAATATACGGTTTTTTCCTCCATATTTCTTCGGTGGCATATAATCATTTTTCTTACGAGTTACTCTTTGTTAGGAAACGGTATACGCGAGGGTACTTCGGACGTGTCAGCCAGGTACGCTATGGGTGCAGGTCATGATGGAAAAAAAAATAGATTTCAAATGTTGTTCCATATTTGCAAAGCATTATATGAAGTCTCTAGCTAGTAAACTATTAGCAATAAAATCCAATTTCCGAGATATATTAGTTGGTTTTATAACCTATTCTGCTTGTCCTAAATTAGGAGATTGAGGTGTCCGAGCCTAATACAGACAACTAATTTGAACACCTTCACCGTTGTTTGTTGACAAAGGAAGAAGAGAAGAAAAGGTTATTCTCGACCATGAGGAGATCAATACTACTACTTAGGAAATAACTGGCTCTCTCAGCCTCCTGGCGAAGCTTGTCTCTGAGACAATTTTGTGTGGGATCAATATTCGTTGGCAATTGGTTGGGGAAATCTAGCCAACTTTGAAAAACAAGCTAGGATAGCTATCGTTATAGCATCCATCTCAAACCAATTAGTAATGAATTGAGAAACCGCCAGCCATAGTTTTAAATAGCGATATCGGTGTATCGGGAATCAGCGTATTGAACGATACGTCTCGGGAATCAGGTGCAGTGGTCGTGAACCTTTTTTTAACTTTTTGGGCGTATCAGCCGATACGGTACGGTACGTATCGGTATAGGAATCTCCAAATTCCGAGACGAATTGGTCGATATTCAAAACTATCCCGCCAGCTCATACACTAGCTTTAAAGGTTATAACTAAGCAATGTGGGATAAGCTCTAACATTTACACATGTGATTTCATGCATGTGGGAGGTAAACAAAGGCACTTATGGCACAAATAATGGATCAATGAATCGAGTCTTGCCCCAAAGCCTCCAAAAGTCGAACTATGATACCATGTTCAAGGATCAAATTAAAACCAATTGGTATTGAGTGGGAGGCCTCTCAGGCTCATTGGAGTTCATAGGCGAGTACAGCGTACAAGTTATAATTGAAGAAGGTTCAAGGAGGGGAATAAATTTCAACTTTGCTTACTGAAGGAAATGCAAATTCCCATCTGTGGATGATAGCCTGCTGAGAGAAGTAGCTAAAAGATGACAGAGACAAGGAAGAATCCGGGAAAAGTTTTTCCTCAGTACATAGCAGTAGTATATACCTATAGACTCTCTAACATTGGTTGGGTCAGACCAAGATAGTTCAATGAAAAATCAGTATGAAGGCCAATCTTTTGGATGCACACAACTGAGAAGGATTTCTGAAAATGAAGGCGAAACTCGCCCATATATGCCATTCTGGATATCTTTATGTAAAGGCACCCACTCTGGTTACACCTTTGACAGAATCTTCCCATTCAGGTAAAGACAATACTGGCACACCTGAGCATTCAAATCGCTGTATTGGGTCAAACCCAATGAAGGAACACAGAGTCAGCAGTGAAGCTGGGAAAAATGGCTGCAAATTCAGATTTCAGCAGGTTGGATGGACATTTGTGGTTTTAAGAATTTTATGGTTGCTGATGAGTATATGGGTTTCTGTGGCATAATGATTGAACAGTCTCTTAGCTTCTTCTGCGTGGAGGAAAAATACCAGCACGGGATGTATAGGCACTTGCTTTCGATTAGACCTGATGCTGGATAGGATAACATCAACCTCTAAACTAATGAAGTACCATTATAGAATAGCCTGATTTCAAACGAGTGCCAAGAAGTTTAAAAATTAACTTAGCCAACCACTATCACTATTATTTCTTGAAACCCATAAAAATTTAGTAAGCATGAAAAATAATATGTAAACCAGGAGAAAGGTATACCATCTGTATAGGTTCTGCAGGCAAAAACCAAGACTTGTTCAAGTCCTCATCCATAGCAGCTTCATTAACCTCTGCCACAAATAGTTCAAGCATGATTATATGCCCAAAAGCAACATTTCTGCTCATCCCAAACAGAGTAATGGACAAAAGTATAAGAAAAAACAACAGCCAAAGTAATAGTGCAGATAAGTGATAATTATCATTGCCCATCTGACGAAGCCAAAATGAGTAGCAATTAGTATATATGAAGTATTATGAACTTTTGAGTAGCAATCTTAGTCAAATTCTAATATTTACCTCCAGCGTTGCCATTCCCCGTAGTGCACTTCTATCGGCTAGAAGAGAATATCCTAGTACTTCACCTATACTCCTCACGCTGCAAATAACATAAACTTCTTTTAGCTTTTGTTTTTAACCTCCCAAACTTCTTTTAGCTTTTGTTTTTATCCAAAATCTTGGACCTTTTGTTTCGGGCAGAAAGCAGTTTCTGGAAAAACTTTTCCATGGAAAATGGTTTCTAGAAAATAAAAACGTTTTCTGAGGGGGTTTGGGTTTCAGGAGAATAAAAGATTGGAACAAAGCTACCATGATTAGGCACTTATGGGCATTGTGCAAAAAAGCTGACACTCTATGGGTTAAATGGGTTCACTCTTATATTATCAAGACTCAATGTATTTGGCACATGGAAGTTCCTGTTGATGCATCTTGGACCATCAGGAAAATTCGGAGTACTAGACATATTGCTCAATGTCTGATTCAGTACAAAATAGGTAATGGTGAGTCTACTTTCCTTGGCTCGATAATTGGCACCCTATTGGCCCTTTGTTTTCTATATATGGGGAGAGGGTTGTGTATAATTTGGGCAGATCCTTGAATGCCAAGGTTTCCTCCATTATTCACTTAGGACAATGGAGATGGCCAAGGGCTAGGAATACTGTAACTCAAGATATTATTGTTGCTACTCCTTCCACTTTGCTCCCAGATACTAACATAGAGGATTCTGTCAGGTGGCTTCCTCATTCTAGTGGTTCTTATACAGTTAGTTCTGCCTGGGATGCAATCAGACACAAGGCTCCTATCCAAAGGTGGCACAAGATTATTTGGTATGGTCCCCATGTTCCGAAATGGTCTTTCATTCTTTGGCTTGCTGCTCAAAACAAGCTCAATACAACTGATCGACTCATTAAGTGGGGCATGAGAGCAGATGATAAGTGCAGATTGTGCAACCTTCAAGTGGAATCCCATACTCATTTGTTTTTTGAATGCCCCTTTTCCTCTTCGTTGTGGCAGCGTCTAATGGGGAAGAATTTGGTCCACTGCTTGCCGGACAAATTGGAATTGGTTATTGATTGGCTTATTTTAAATGCTTCGGGGAAGAGTTTTGCAAATATTAGTAGGAGGTGCTCCTTGGCAACTGCTGTATATGCTATATGGAGGGAGAGGACTAAGAGAAATTTTCAAGGACAATGTGCAGACATGGAGCAGGTTACATTAGACATTGCGAATGATCTTAGAGATTTTTTCAGCTCTTTTAGGATGATAAATCCATCCCAAGTCCATCCCAAGAGAATGTAAATCTATGTAGAAGCTGGGGCATTGCCCATCCTCATACGTCAGAATTAGAGTGAATTGTAGAGCTGTGTATAGGCTTGGGCTTTAGGTTTGTTACTTAGGTTTGTAATGGCCTGGGGTATGCCCCTTGGATTTTGTATTCTTTTGTTTGGGCTTTGTAAGAATGAGTACTTATCAAAAAAAAAAAAAAGTTTTCTGGTGTTTGATTATGATATGAAAACATTTTCTATCGTTTGGTTGACAAGGAAAATCACTAATACGATAAAATTACCAACATATTATTAATAAAAAACACATCCTACATAATGATAAAAAATTACTCATGCCTACGTAAATGACCAAAATGCCATTAGACCGGTCTCATTCCAAGTAAATGGATATACATAGACTATAGATCTATGTATATATATATTCATATCTAAGTTCTGAATCGTGTATCTGCTTGCGTACCATGGCTTTCCTATTGGTACGGTACGATACCAATACTGGTCAGTACCAGATATCGTTTCAAATTTAGCTAATATATTACACACACACACACACACACACACACACACACACACCACACTTCTAGTAAAGGACCTCTTACTTTGCTACGGTGAAGGACTCCCATTTCTGGATTAAATTTGATGGTTCAAACCGTCCAATGCGTTTGAAACGTGTTTTCAAGGGTCCACTCAAGAAATCATAAAGAAAAAAATGATTGGGAAGGGCTTCATCCGAGCAGTTTTTCATAAAACTGTATATATAGGGTTTTTTTTTATAAAAAAAATTGCTCGGATGAAGTCCTTCTCGGTCATTTTATTTAACGATTTCTTGCGTAGATCCTTAAAAACACATTGTAAAAAATGGATGGTTCGGATCATTAAAATTCAATCGGGAAATGGCTGAAAAATGGGAGTCCCTTACCGTAGTTCTGGTTATATTTATATATAATTTTATGAAAAATTGCTCGGATCAAGTCCTTTTTGGTCTTTTTTTTTTGTGATTTCTTGCAGAGACCCATAAAAACATGTTTTAAACACATGCGCGCGCGCGCGTACACACGCACACAAAGGTTCTGAATCCCGTACCGGCTTAGGTACCAGTTTTCCCATGGGTACAGTACGGTATTAGGTACCGTTTTGGCTTTAGCAATACTAATTATATATAGACATCCTCAACAGTTCAAGGACTTAAAATACAAGAAAGTAAAACTACAATGGTAAATGTATAATATATATAGGGTGTATGTATATTAAAGCTAGGGTTCTCCTCATATAATTGTATAACTATTACCTTTTTCTACCTAACCTTTCTATCCTCTTCTTTGTGGTTGCTGCTGTTGAGCTTCCCACAGTAGGTCTCTCTCTCTCTCTCTCTCTCTCTCAAGTCTCCAAACCAGATCCAAAACCAAACCTCCCAACTGGCGCACTTAGATGTGAACGACAGATCTCCGACCAATGCAGCTTTGGCTTTGATCTTTCTTCTTTCCTTTCTCCCTCATCTTTTTCTCATTTTTACACTGTTTGTTCTGCGGGTACCTCTGGTAATGGCCAGAAAATCACACAGGATGGAATATGTCTTCCTTTGTGCCGGTTTATTCCTAAAAAGGTATGTATTGGCTGGTACGGAACGGGATTGACAACCTTGATAATACACACACACAATCTAGATCTAATGAGAGATCCCTCATTTTGTTAAAATTGGGATGCACCATTTCCCAATTGAATTTTGATGTGGTGTGTGTGTGTGTGTACAATCCACTTCTAAGTAAGGGATCCCTTGCTTTGCTACAGTAAGAGACTCCCAGTTTTCGACCATTTCCCCATTGAATTTTGATGATCCGAACTGTTTAATGTTTAGAACCTGTTTTTAAGGATTCAAGCGAGGAATCATCATAAAAAAAAAGGACCGGGAAGGGCTTCATCTGAACAGTTTTTCATAAAAATTGTACGTTATATATATATATATATATATATATATATATATATATATATATATATATATATATATATATATATATATATATATATATATATATATATATAGTTTTATAAAAAAATAATGCTCAGATGAAGCCCTTCCCAGTTTATTTATTTTTTATGATTTCTTGTGTGGACCTTTAAAAATATGTTTTAAACATATTGAACGATCTGGATCATTAAAATTCAATCCGAAAATGGGAGTCCATCGCCGTAGCAAAGTAAGGTGACCCTTATTATAAGCTTGGTGTGTGTGTTGAAATTTTTTCTCCAAAAAAACATGCAAGTAGTTAATCGTTAAAAGTGGGGCCTTCTCTTAGATCTGAACCTAATTCCAATTTCGATCAAAAGAGAGAATTCCAAACCAATTCCTAAAATAGACTCAAAAGCATTCAAAACACTCAATTCCAAACAAATTCATCGACACCGAGCACCTCATCAGCGACGTAGCGAAGAATCAGGTAGTGATGAACCCGCAAAACACCGTGTTCGATGCCAAGCGACTCAACCGCCATCGGTTCTCTTAAGCTATGGCCGTTTCAGGTGATTTCCAAAATCTACAAAATTTCGGATGTGAGAGAGAGAGAGAGAGAGAGAGAGAGAGAGAGAGAGAGAGAGAGAGAGAGAGAGAGAGAGAGAGAGAGAGTAGTTTAGATAGATATACACATAAGATACGTACATGTATGTACAATCATGATATCTTAAGAACTCTCTTGTGGAACTCCTCCGTGAGGACCACTCCTTTTTTGATTTTCCGGACCAAATTTTGACGATCCGTACCGCTCAATATGTTTAAAACATGTTTTCCAAGGCCAACGTGAGGAATCACCAAAAAACAAATACCTGAAAGGGCTTCATTCGAGCAATTTTTTTTATAATAACCGTACAGATATAGTTTATCGAAAAATGCTCGAATTAATGAAGCCCTTCCGGGTATTTTTATTTTTTTTTTGGTGATTCCTCACGGTGACCCTTAAAAACATATCTTAAACACATTGAGCGGTTCGGATCGTTGAGATTCGACCTCAATCCATAAGGTCCTCACGGAATTTTAATGATGGAGTTCTCATTAGATCATCCTCCCATGTATGTATATAAATATGTGTGTGTGTGTGTGTGTGTGTGTGTGTGTGTGTGTGTGAGCATACATACATACATTGTATAAGAGTGTATAGACATACATATCTATATTACAATACAGAGCAATTTTTGTCCCAGTCATATTTTTTTGTCTAAGTCATTGTATTACATTTTATCCCTCTCTTTCTACCCTTTCCCTCCACCGGCCCACCACACCCAAAAATTTCAAACCACATTCTCTCTCTCCCCTTTTCGAAATTCAAACTATATTCTCTCTCACTACCTCCTCTCATTTCCCCTCTCTAAATTCGTCAACTACTATAGCTCACGGAAAATGTTTTCCAAGCTTAAAATTCGGAAATCATTTTCCTGCCTAAAAGGTTCATTTTCCATTGGCTCCGAAAAATGTTTTCTATTGACTTTACTTTTCCATTGTACTAAACACCAGAAAAGGTTTTCCATCCCGAACAAACAGAGCCTAAGCTCAAACCACCTATAAACACAAAAAGACAAAATAGTTATTGAATAACAAATATAAAAGACTAATAAATATAATTTGGATGGCCAAAATTTGAATATTTCCGTCACTTATCAAAAAGCACGAAGGATGAGCCTTAAAATCTCCAAATAATACATTGTACAAAGGCGTCAAAAATATATATAATTCAAACTATTCTTTTTGGCTCTTCCATTCAGGTGCCACTATTTTGTGAGGAGATAACTAGATTTATCATAAGGGACCACGTAAAATACACGAGAAGTATACAATGCGTTAGAATAATAGCGAATCAATGGACTTAGCGTAATTAATGACATAATTGGATTTCTCGCATGTGACCTCATACACGTTCCTACTTGGTACACAAACAATGACTGGGCCTCGTATATGTTCCTACGGGATGCTTCAGGATTGACTCCATAGGCTGGAATGAGTCTAGTTGACCCTGAAGGGTATATTGGTAATTTTTTAGTGGAAACGACTTTAGGACCGAAAACGATTGTTGACTGATTCCGGGATTCTTCCTAATGGACTCCATGGTGGAAAATGGATTTGAGAGTCAAATATGGGTATTTTGGTAATTTTTGGGTGGAGCTGACTTTGCGACCGAAAACGACTGTTGACGGTCTCTTGGATTCTTCCTAATTGACTTTGTGGCAGAAAATGGATCTGAGAGACAAAGAGGGGTATTTTGGTAATTTTTTGGAGCTGACTTTGGGGCCAAAAACTACTTTCGGTATCTTCCAGGACGCTCCTGAAGGAATGTTATGATCTGAAAATGAATATAACCTACTGGAAGGGCTATACCGTAGATTAAGTTAAATTCATTGTCCGGATCCTACGCGGGAACTCGGGCAGTGTCAAATACTACCCGAAGGCGATTTTTAAATGTCTGAAGATTTCATGATAATATAACAATATGATGTGGAATAAAAAGTTTTGAAAATATTTTTGACTGAACACTTATTGGGCTGCATACGTATCTTTTGGCGCTAAAGGGGAATCAAGTCATGCCGTAGTTCGGACCTCAGTCTGATTTTTGAAAATAATATTGGATTTTAATAGACTTGCTGAATATAATCTTGATTCTTTTATCTTGGTGTTTTGAGACTCCACCCGAACGATAGACAACAAGCCAAGGTTCGCGATCTTAGAAAGTGCCGGAAAAGGCTCAACAGGGAGGTCGATCACAATGGTCCCTTTGGAAAACAATCCCGCTTCAGTGCGTACATTGTTTTGTCAGCCTTTCCGATATTCCTCGTCACAGCCCCTAATGAAACTATCGTGGTGTTGGACAGTAAAGCCACATTTATGATTAAGTAATTTGTCTCGATTCACCATACTCACAGACTGACTAAAATAGACTTATACTTTTTAATATCCAATCCTGAATGCGGGCCTGACCCAAGGGCAACGACCATGCTGCCAAAATTCTAAGTATGCTACCTTCATGTTAAATCAACTAAGTGGGCATGTATAAATAGTTAAGAAGAAGTCACTTACAGATTCCCGGCTCGAACCCCAGATAGAGAATCAAACAAAGCTTCCGCTAGAAATATATAAGATTGCCTAAAAAAACTGGTATAGCCTCCAAGTGTTTTTTATTCCAAGATTTCTTTTGAGAGAAATTTGGCGGAGCTCCCTTGTGGTTCTATATTCGGTATTTCTTTTGAGAGACATTTGGCAGACCTTTCGCGTGGTATTGGATGTCCAAGTTGTAGTTCAACTATTGGCCAACCCAAGCCCGTTGAACTATGACTCAGACTGAGAAATTCGAGTGAGGGTTAGTAGGGACCCCATAGATTTCTCGAAAAAGAAGGAAGTCGGGTTTTTCAAGACCAATATGTCCACCACGAAATTCCTCGGAACAAGAAGTCACAGCACGAAGGGTCAAAACGTAGAGAAAGGTGTGAGAGGTATGACGTATGTGTAAAAATGAAGGAGGAGAGCCCTATTTATAGACATGAAAGGCACCTAAGGGTGAGGCACATGCCACGTGGAAGCCTTTTAATGGCTGCCTTGGGACAGGTGCCTATGGCTGAGGCATCTGTGGGGTTTTGCTCCACTACGCGGGATGTGTTTTGGTTTGGCTGTTCTCGGGCAGGGTGCTTTAATCCAAATTCACCAAGGGTTCTGTGTATTCTAGACATCGTAGCGATGTTCATTTTTCTAGATAATGCCTTGAAGATCGAGAAAAATGATCATTCATTTCTCAGTTGATTTGTAGCGCATCAAGCGATCCGATGACCAAACGAATTCCAATTGTCTTGAATCTTTAAAAGAAGCTTCATAATCATTAGAATAAATTTTTATACGGTTTAGATCACAAAAATTGAATCCCGATGCTCGTGATCATGGTATAGGCCATTTTGGGAAGCATAGTGTCTCCTAAAATAGGAAAGTGGGCTCCGAATGGCTCGAAACTTAATGCGAGGCCTCAATGCATCACATATAGCACATGTATAGCACATGTAGACAAAAAATTGAATCTTCTGGCCCTATTCGTCTGATTTTACCTAGCATCAGCAAGCACCGGGTGATAGTTCAACGGTCCAATATCCTCCGATTTTGATGTGGCCTGAACCGTTCACTCAAGAATGTCAAAATTAACACATTTGACGGTCTTGATTCGAGACTGGGTTTCTCGAGAGTAAAGATGACCGATAGGCCAAGAATTAAACTACTGGGAACCGATTCCTAACAATCCAATAGAGGGAGAAGTGCGGCCACCCTAGCAGAACATGCATCTAAGCTAGGCACATAGAGATGATATGTGATGTTCAATGTTTAGAAATTGATATTCGATTTACTATGACAATAGTATGATATGTACTGTGTCATTTTACCTTTGTCGGGAATTGAGTGTTCTGCACAGCAAGACTTATTTTCATTTCCTTATGGTCAAATGGAAATTTTTTTTTGGCTGCAATCAATGGATTCGACGGGCATTTTTTATTTTTTTATTTTTTTCCAACATTTTTTTTTCATTTATATAAATCTGTGTGTGAACTCACAAAATGAGTGTGCACTTTTTTTTTCTTCTTCCACCATCACCCTCCCAATTGAAAAATTAGTCTACTGAACGGGGGTTGAAAAATTAATTGGGAACGAGGGTTCAAAAAATAATTGAAAACGGTGGTTGAAAAATTAGTTGAGAATAAGGGTTGAAAATGACATAGGTAGTTGAATTATAGTTGAAAAAGTAAAAGAAAATGAGGTGAAGGAAAAGTTAATTAAATTAGAAACTGTTTGGTTATATTTAATCAAACCACTGAAGAGGCAATTTCGTAATTTCTCTCAAAAGCACTCTTTGGTGCTAAATTATGGAAATGAGTGTACTCATTTTCAATCTAGCATTGGGGATGCTCTTACAAACTATTCATTAAATGTACATATGAAATTACCACATCAATGCATCATGTAACATATGGATGCACTCATTCACTAAAAGAATAATGTTTACTCTGGTCTACCAGCTGACATTGTAGTTAAATCCTCCACCAACCATTTGGTTTACCCTTGGTGATTTCCCAATTAAATAATGTAAAATCTCCTAAAAAGTAGGAGCCTTTTAAATAGGTGAACCCAAATGATTGAGAAATGTGTTTCCTAGGCAAAGTGAGGAAATACAAAAATAATTTCTAATGTCTCTGTGACTACTTTATAGAAAACAAATTAACCACTATTAATCATAGAAATGATGCACAAAAGAGACTAGCTACAACAAATGAACTTAGGATAATATTTTAATTTCCACCAACTTTTAGTAGATCTCAATCAAATCTTTCTTGATCTCCAACTCGTGGCTTGAAATTTGGGATTTTACAAAGTGGGATTTGGAAGAAAGAAGGTGGGGCCTAAGGACTTTTTATTTTGGAGTCAGGTCAAGGGGGTTTGGGGTCCCCAGAGCACCTAATTCTTGTAATCCTTCTGGAATTGAAGAAACATTTCAAATTTTCTTGTCTTTTGAATCCTTCATTAACCTTGTGTAGTCCAATTGGGAAACATTTGGAGTACCTACATTTCGAAATGTAGACAACTTGTACACTCTAGGGGTCCCCTATTTCCTCCATCTGACCGTAGACCCACCTCTCCTAGTCTCCTTGTACCATTTAGTCCCTATTCACTTGCAGTAACCAATAGTCCCAATAGTCCCAATAACCAATAGGGAAAATGATTCAAGCCCAAACTTATGCCAAAAATTTCTATAATCAAAGTTCTGATTCTCTAAAATCTTTTCATACTTGACAATTAGTTTTGTTAGGAAATTCTACATCACACACCCTTATTAGGGTTTGTACATACACACCCACATAACAATATTAATCTTGAATTCATAACGTATAAAATCTCATAACGTTATTATTGGTGCACACTAGTTGGACATAAATTCATAACATTAATTTTGAATTCTAAACATTTAGGAGTATATCTTACTGGAGTAATCTTATTGCTGTGATTATTTGACAAATGTTATGATCTGTTGCGAATATTTATAATCGTTACGAATTTCAAACAAAATGTTCTAAATCTCTGTACTAAGTATTATGGGTTCAACGCAATTCAAAGGCTTGCATACCCCGACCGATAAAAAAAAAGACTTGCATATCATACGCTTTCAAATAGATATTTATTGTAACATGCATGATGTTATAAATCAAAAGCTTGATGCCAAACATAGGTCGAGTTATGAGTGCAATTTTGTTACAGTGTATGCAAAATCACACTCTCGAATTACAGTGTATAAAAATGTTATTACCACTCAAAAAACTACGAACAAATTTTTTTTTTTTTGAATCAATACTACTTACAGGGATTGAATTGTCTGATTTTCTCAATAATTCTCTCGTTTCAATAATATATAAGTTGTCTACCCAACTTCCTATGATCTCTTCTTCATCAATAATTTCCTACTTCAGTTAAGATGATCACCTTATTTAAATGGACTTTGGTTAAAGGGTACTATTGCAGTTCTTAGGGTTAAAGTTAATAGTAAAATCAAAGAGGACCGGAGATCGTCAATAATCGCGCGGGGCCATGTGATAAGAGAGACCCTTTTATTTCTTCCAACATCAGAGTAAGGTTTAAAGGACTTATTTTTTAAGGAATCACATGGGAGTGATTCCCTGGCCTTTGGGACTCTCAATGTGTGCCAAAGCATTAAAAGATGCCCTTAAATATCATTTTTTCTTCACTGCCTTGGATTCTAAATAAAGTCCCTAAAAGCATGTGATTTAGGGCCTTCACTCACCCTTCCTCGGGGCCACAATTAGGGTGCATGCTATAGTGTTAATTATAGGACCTTTGATCTTGCTTTAGGAGCTGTTTGGTCACACTGTAATGTCAATGAAACTTTGAGTTTTCCCACTAATTTTTTTTTTTTATTTCCATGTATTAGCACATTTTATATTGTTAGACAAGGGTGTAATCATTTCGAACGCCAAACAGATCGGCCAAATTATAAGGAATAGATGTAAATTAAGGTAACTATTTTGAACATGAAGTTCAACTAATTATTATGTGAAATCATTTGGTGACAAAAGTTACTTTTCGCAAAGTTAAATCAAATTGTTGGAAGTATTGTCCAAAGTTTACAAAATGGAGGTAATTAGTACTTCACCTAACATGTGTAATGATCAAAAGTTACTAACATGGGTAAAAATTCTGGTCACCTAACCAAAGCAAAAAATTAGTTTTCTCACTATTGAAGTGTGTAATGATCAAATGGTTCCACCCTGCGTTTATAACACTGAGTAACAAAATCAATTAGAGTTAGCTCAGCTGGTCACTCGTATAAATGATCATATGAAAGATCAAAATTATAGATTGATTTTGTATTTTCATGAGTGGGGATTATTGGTTTCGTTTTTTGGCTATAAGTTGTGTATAATATAGACTTATGTTTTAACATAATTCAGATACTTGTATTTTTCTACTGCACTTGTAATAAAAAAAAATTGTTATATAATTTGTTACTTAACACATGTAAATGATCATTTGTTTCACTATTACTTGGCACTGTTTCATTCACAACACATGCCAAAAAAGCACGTTTAAGCTTTGATTACTTACATGTTGATCGTGATCCACAAACTCCGTTCACCAGTCAAGTTTCTAGTGCCAAAACAACAAACAAAAATATCCCAATAAACTTAGTGGAGTAAAGGAAAATAGTGTGTAATCATTTCACAAAATACTATTTTGTTAGAAAGTTAAATTATACTTGCCATTTGTGCAAAAGTCTAAGCTTTTTACATGTTAAATTGGGAGGGATATTGATCCCAGTGAAAATTAATGAAGAATGCGAGTCTCACAATTTTGCTGTAAATGGAACAAATAAAAACGCACGAAAATTAGACAGTTTTGTACTACTTCTCTTTAATTTTCAGTACCATGGATTACCGATATGCATAAAGTTAATTTTCACTTTTCATGTACACGTAGTTATATTCTTCTTACAAATTTGATTAAAAAGATTAAGAAAGAAATAATAAGTCGCTTAAAGTGATGTAAAGTAAATAACCAGTACTATACTTACCAGAAAAACAAAAAGATTACAATCTTGACATTCTATAAAATGTTGCGTGAAAGTCAGAAAGAGAACAAAAATAAAAAAATAAAAAATCTTCGAGGATTCGAACTTGTCAAGAATAGTCGGAAAAAAATTCCTCAAATTGAATACTGTAATTAAAACTGAATAAAGAGTTGTAATTTTTTTTCGGAGCTGATCTATTGGTACTTTTTTGGGAGCTGATCTCTGCGTTCTAGACTTCTAGGGCTAAAGTCTCTTCGAATTTTTTTTTTTCCCTCTCTTTTTATTCTCCTTTTTGGGATCTCTGCGTTCTAGACTTCTAGGGCTAAAGTCTCTGCGTTCTAGATCCAATTTCAAAACAACGGAATAAGGCTCGAAATTACAGCATAAGAAAAGAATAATAAAGATCTACGTTTTCGGCCATAAGTTAAAGTTCCATGCATATTATTAATTACTACTGATGAAATATAAGGACTACTCCGCATTAAAAATATATGGAGAGAGAGAGAGAGAGAGAGAGAGAGAGAGAGGGTACGTACCAGAAGACTGACGGCCTGTTTGAATTGAGAAATTATTTGCCGGGATCTATATAATATCAATGCATGAGATGAAGTAGAGCTACTAAAGGAGGAATCCAAAGGGATAGCATGATCCAAACTTATCCTAATTATGAATCTTAATTCGAAGAAGGAGGGGGAGGAGGAGGATTAAAGATGTAGGGTTTGGATCAATGCGATCCCTTTGGATGTCTCCTTCAGTTGCTGTAGAAACTCAGCTGCTATGCTATGTACCCAAAAAAGAGAAGAAGAAGAAGAAGAAGAAGAAGAAAGAAACTCAGCTGCTCTGATCTCTTTCTCTTCATGTGTGTGGGTGTTTGGAAGACAGGTGAAAGTGGTCTAAGGGGGCCTCAATATAAAAGAAACTAATAGTGATCCAACAATGACGGCATATTTTTATTTTTATTTTTTTTTGTGGGTATGACTTTTTTAATATTACTAGTGTTCGAATTTGGGACCGGGTCTGGGACCTATAGTCGGGTCGCCTGTGTGGGCATGTTCTGGTGACCCATTTATTATAGAGTTCATAGCAGGAGATTATTGATGTTTTTGTATGTGATCCAGAGTTCGTAATTCATTCACCAAAAATCCATTTCAATTAAAGTTTGCAAGAGGTAACCCAAATCGCCCGCTTTCGTACTTGTTATTGATAGTTTATAACCATTATTCATGTGCGAGTTTACGCGCAACTTAACTAAATTTTCATGAAATACTACATCTCTTTATTAGTGGGAACCAAATTAAAGTCTGATCCCACATGGACTGATCAGACAAAAACTTATAGCGCATAGGAAATTTCACTCTCAAAACGTACAATGAAAAGAGAAATTCGTAAGTCACAAGTTTTAACCAGCGAGCTAAGCGTTACGACCTCTTTATTATGTATTTAGTTATTTTCCGTGTGTTTTCTAGTACTACCTTTACAATCTACCAGATCATCAGAAAGAAAGAAAAAAGAAAAGAATTTTTTACAAAATGGTAGTAGGTATATTTATTTGTAGGACCCCATTCTCTAAAGTAGCAGACACATGGGGAGAAAGGTTATTACCAGAACTAGTGGGTCACGCAAACCCTTTCATGGAAATTCCCAACAACTTGGGGTGGTTAATAATACTGATTGTGTTTGGTTAGATAGTTTAGTTTAGTTTTGATGATATCATCAGGTATAATGAGTGGAGCGAAATGAGAGAAATGATGATTTCATCAAAACTAAAACTAAACTGGGAAACGAATAGGATCACTGTATTTTTTCTTGGTTAATGTTTTACTACCTACAGTATTTTAATGGACGGTCGTGGTCCCATCCATGTTCTCAATTGGACCCCACCCACAACTTATTTTTTATCCTTCATTTCACCAAGGAATTCATTCCCTTCTATCTTTCTCTATGTGGGTAAATATAGATACGTGTGCTGGTCAATCATATGATCGGATAATTGGCCCAGAAAATTACATTTACTATTAGATCCACCAGCTGGATTGGAAACTCAATACTCTCGGTCCAAGATACGTGACATCATACTGTTTGTTTGTTTTTTTTTTTTTTTTTGTCTTTTAGTTTTAGGGGATTTTAAATATAAGTTACTCTATTTAGATACGTGACATCATTCCGTGTGTCATGTTTTTTGTTTAGCGTTTTATTATTATTATTTTTTTTGGGTGGGGTTGCGGATTTTAAATATAAGCAACTCTATTTAATAGGATTAAGGAAGGAAAATTATAAGGAAATGAAATAAAGCTATTTAGTTATATTCATTCTCCCTATATCGCTGCAATTGTAGAATTGACCGTAAGATTTTCAGTCTTTGTCATGCTATTGTACTATGGCCCCATTGGCTTAACGGGATTAGTTATGAGATTGAATTATGAAAATGGTCCACGATGATTTTTGATTTTTGAACTCAACAACTGATGAAAGATCAATTACATATTCTTTATTTCGTAATAAGATTGAATCATGGATTTGGTGGACGGGCATTCATTTGGCAGACGGTCATTCTCCGCATTTGAATAAACAATGCTGCTATTGTTATAGATGGGAAATGCACCGACCATATATTGACCGAGTGGATTCCACACGAATGATCCGAACAATTGATTCATCTTACAATGATTTTCTGAGGGGCTCACTAGAAATTACAGTAATTACCTCCACGGACATAAATAAGTGGTTGATTCAAAATCTCCCCGTTTCATTCAACCACTTACGCACATCTGATGAAGGTAATTTCTTGTGGGCCCCTCCAAAAATCATTCTAAGATAAATGAACATTTTGGATCGTTTGTGTGGGACCCACCTGAGCTCGGTTAGTGCATTCCCATCTGTCCCTCTTCATTTACCGTTGAATAAAACAAAAATACACATCTATCTGCTAAAAAAATGCCACACGAATATGGGATAAGAGATGTGTCATAACAAACCCCCTCTTACTTGGGCGAGATTTCTCATCTCATGTGCAATTGTGGGACCTGGGGTTGCTGCTATGCAGTTGCTGCGCATAATCCGGGTCGTCCACAATTATTTTCAATAGTTCGGATTAAAAACAAACTATTCGCACAAATGGTTCTCCTATTTTGTCTGAAATCTGGATTGTTCATCCAAGCAATGGACGGTCCAGATCGTGGACAAGCTACACAACAACCACCTGTGTTTGCAATTGTGTGTGTATTATTTAATCATGGAAATCAGAATATGATCTAGCAGAAGAAGTCACAGCTTATTTGGAAGGGGGTGTTACACGCACAGACTGATAGGAAGTACAAATTCAGCTGGGTAACGTTCTATTATGACAATAACTATTGAATAGTTTTCCACAAAGAAGAAGAATAATTAAATAATTCTTGAGTAAATATTTGGTATAAGTAAGGATCACATAACAATATTAATTATCGCAGCTAATGAAATCTTTGATATTGCCAATCAAATTACTATATTCATGGTCATTGCCGGCCCTAACACTAACATTATGGGGGCTCAAACCGAACTCTTAATATGGGGCCCCCTAAATCTTTTAAATTCTTTTAACAAAATTAAGCTACAAAAAACTTACAAAAATTCAGACTAAAGAAATACCATTGAAATAAATAAATGTAGAAAGATATGATTGCTAGAGTTTTTGAAAAAAGTATGATAGTTCACTTCATATTTTAACAATTATTTGTGCATGAAAAAAACTTTAGGAAAATTCTAAAATCATCCCATTGGGCTGACATTAAGGATTAAAAAATATATTAAAATGTGTGAAAAGTGTATAAAAATGTGCGAAAGTGTATAAGAAAGTAAAAAAAGTACATTGGAGTTTTTGTGTTTTTTTTTTCCTTGTTGCATTAGTGTCAGCCCAATGGGCTGATAATAGAAGAACCCAAAACTTTAGTAGCTAAAACTTGATTTTTCAATTTTCAACTTTCGCAATAACTTTTTCAATTAAAATGTAAGAACATATCACTTTATGAAAAATTAACGGCAAATCCAACATACAATTCCATTGATATGAAAACAAAATTATAAATACGTACAAAAATCGAAATGACATATTACATAAACTCGACATAGAATTAAAAAAACTAGGCTGTGAGGGGCTGAATATATAATTATTTGGACAATGGTACTTATGGGCCATAGGAGATATGAGATTGTATGATTTTAGTTCCATGAGCCACCAGCCTAGTATAGGCTGAAGGGTTATGGTACCGACGTGAGGACATGGGTCTCGTTAGGGCCGATGGGATCAGTGGATCAGTGTCTCCGGATCAAAGAGAAGGTGACCCGGGCCAGGGAGTATACGGGCGGGCAGTGTAGCCTGACCCATGAGCTGGCCCAAACAGGTCAAAAAGCGGTTACGAGGGGGCACGTGCCGTGGGCCACCTGGCATTGGGAAAGGGCTTTCTAGAAGACTCTAGATAACCACGTGGCGCCCCGCTATAGGCAGTGTCATGTGACCGAGGACGTCATAAGTGACATTACAAGACTTGGAGAGCAAGTACATAGAGACCTATAAATACCAATGGATAAACCCTAGAGGTACACGCACCATCTCAGATCTACTACTCTATTATACTCTCTCTCTCTCTCTCTTTCTCTCTCTCTCTCTCTCTCTCTCGGGAGGATATGCAGCTTATCGCCACAACCATTCGGTTTGGATAGTTCAAACAGCCTAAATCCACATCATCTTCCAGGAGGGAAGGTAGTGAACACCGTCGCTTGGTGAAAGATAGTCTCGGTTCGGAAGATGGGCAGAAAGAGAGACCAGCCCGGTTAGTATTTGAGCGGCTACGATATGTCAGCCCACCTCCGGTTACTAGCTCCCGTGTTGCACATAGTCACCTGTCTCAGATGGTCAGTCACCAGACAGCGATTGACCGTCAATTAGAGCGTCGCCATGCTCGGGATGACAGGGTGGACAGAAGGTATAAGAAGCTTCTGTACTATAATTCTAAGCGGGACCGTACGCCGAGCCTGGAGTATAAGTCAGCTTACAAAGGAGAAGGCCGCGCCACTCATTGGGAGAAAGACAGACATCGTGACGAGAGCCCGGAATATCGCACCAAATGACACAGGGATCAGACGCTAGAGAAGCAATACGATCGCAAGGATCGGTCCCCTCAGAGAAGCCGTAGGAACGATCTGGAGGACGTGAAGTATTTAAAGAATATTGCCAACGATGTCTCTACGGCAAAAATTGAATGAACAAAGGAGGATGAGATCTTGGATCGGTTGGCTTCATCTCCCTTTTTTGATGAAATCCTCGCCGCTACGGCACCAAAAAACTTCAGCCCTCCAAAATTCATTGAGTTTGACCCTAAAATGGAAGCCTACGCTCACTTGGTGCACTTCCAGCAAATGATGGCTATCTATTGCCCGAGCAACTCTTTACTCTACAAGATGTTCCCAACCAGCTTGGGACCTCTCAGCTTGATATGGTATAATCAGTTGGAGCGTGGCTCTATCATGAGCTGGAAGGGGTTTTCAAAGAAATTCCTCCAGAGGTTTGTCACCACTCAACGCCAAGAGAAAATCATCGACTTTCTGCTGGCTTTGGAAAAATCCAGCATTGAATCCCTGCGGCAGTACGCCACTCAGTATTGGGAAGTATTCAATAACAAAAAGAACTGCAGTTAGTACCACGATGTGGCCGTTCATCAATTTAAACTCGGCCTCGACACTGCTAGTTCGGCATTCGCGGACCTTATACTCAATGAACCGGCTATTATGGACGAGCTGATGCTCCGGATTAACCAACATAGTAAACTTGATGAGGCCATAATTGAGCGGGAAAAAGCATTTCCAAAGTGGGAAGAGCAGAAGTGGCCGAAAGGACGTAAATTGTATTCAGTAGCCCAAATATGAAAACGGCAAAGACCCACGACGGAATTCCTACAAAGGACCACGGCCACAGGAATTTGAAGGAATAGTAACAGTATTCAAGGACCCGCTACATGAGCTCCATACAAAAATCAAGAATGAAGAATGGTATACTCCAGTGCCAACAAATGCCCCGAAACCTCCGTTCAAAGATAAGAAATATCGTTGTCGGTTTCACAACGCGACGGGGCACATAACTACTTGGTGTCCCTAGTTTAAGGCTTATTTGGAGGAGAAAGTCACTGAAGGAAAGCTGGCTGAATACATAGATCATGAGAAGACGACGACGAAGGCTAAAGGGCAAAATAATACCAATGATAAAGATGAGGACTTGATAGACGTGGTCGTTATACATGGATACGCCAACGCAAATGCTGAACAATGATTGCAAGAAGAGTTGAAGGCCGCTAACCAAGCCAAAGAAGTGATGGTCGTCAGTCAGCCTGCCAAGAAAATGAAACCAGGTGGTGGTAGCAAGTGGCTGATTACATTCCCTGAAAGAGACCTCGAAAACATACGGCTTTCCCATTGCGACGCACTGGTTGTTACCGTACGTATTGGGAGGTGTCGTGCTCACCGAGTCCTAGTCGACCAGGGGAGTTTCGCCGAAATTATTTATTATTCTTTGTTTAAAAAGATGGGGTTGACTGATGATGATCTCACCCCGGTTACGGCTCCTTTGATCGGGTTCACTAGGGCCCTGGTTTGGCTTATCGGGAAGATTTCACTGTCTGTAATTGTAGGAACAAGAACCGAAACCTTGGATTTTGCCGTAGTTAATGCTCTAGGGCCTTACAATGCAATCTTAGGCCGAGGGTGGATTCACAAAATGCAGACGATCGCCTCAACGTTCCATCAAGTGGTTCGGTTCATTGGTGAAAAAGAACAAGAAGACCTTCCGGGCGAACAGCTCTCTGCAAAAGTTTGTATCATTTCGGCCATAAATTGGCTCTCAAAGGCCGAACGTGTTAATTCGGTCGAAGTCACGGAAGGACCTCTGACAGAAGAAGTAGGCAGAAATGCCGAAGAAAAATTAGTTGAAGAGTTAGTATCAGTATCAATCAGTGAGGGATTCGACCATTTTTTCCTCTTTGGCTCCAGTCTTAATGCGAAAGACAGATTTGCTATGGTCAATTTTCTCAAGGACAATATCGAAGTCTTCGCTTGGATGCCGAAGGAAATGCCGGGTATCGACCCCAAGTTTATATGTCATCATCTGAACGTTGACCTTACGAGAAAGCTAGTGGTGCAAAAGCCAAGACGCTTGGCAGCTGAACATGTAGATACGGTCATCCAGGAAGTCAACAATCTACTTGAAGCCGACTATGTCAAGGAAGTGCAGTACTCAACATGGTTAGCCAATACGGTGGTGGTGCCGAAGAAAAATGGGAAGAAGCCGGTTTGTGTAGATTACAGTACACTAACCTGAATGACGCTAGTCCCAAGGACTGCTTCCCCGTTCCTCGCATTGACCAATTGGTTGATGCAACGGCCGGACATGCCAGGTTGAGCTTCATGGACGCAAGTCGGGGCTACCACCAGATCACCATGGATGAACCGGACCAAAACAAAACAACATTTATCACACCTCTCGGTATCTATGGCTACAAAGTGATGCCTTTCAACCTTAAAAACGCCAGGGCAACTTACTAGGGAAAGGTGACACGTATGTTCGACGCTTAATTGCACGATAACGTCAAAGCCTATATCGATGACATGGTAGTCAAGAGTCGAAAGGAGGAGGATCATTTGGCCGATCTTGTTAATGTGTTTGCAGTTTTACGAAGACACAAGCTTCGCTTGAACGCAGAAAAGTGCTCCTTCGGCGTCGACTCTGGTAAATTCCTCGGTTACCTTGTGACAAGGAGGGGAATAGAGGCCGACCCGAGCTAGATTACTGCAATACAAAATTTGAGGCCGCCAACGAGGATAAAGGAGGTTTAGCAGTTGACAGGGATGGCTGCGACACTTAACCGATTCATTAGCAAGTCATCAGATAAGTGCCGACCATTCTTTGGTACCCTCTGAGGAGCAAACAAAAGGTTCGATGGACCTCCGAGTGCAACATCGCCTTTGAACAACTCAAGACGTACCTCAGTTCTTCACCTTTGTTGACTACGACTGAAAAAGGGGAAGACTTGTACCTCTATTTGGCCGTATCTCCCTATTCCGTTATCTCAATTTTGGTACGGTAAGAGGGAAAGGAGCACATGTCCATCTACTACACGAGCAAGACTCTTCTCTCTGCTGAGACTAGGTATCTGCCGTTAGAGAAACTTGCATTTGCCTTAGTCATTGCTGCACGAAAACTGCAGCTGTATTTCCAAGCTCACAAAATCATCGTATTGACCGAGTATCGGCTCAAAGCTTTGCTCAGGAAGGTCGACCTCTCTAATCAGATATCCAAATGGAGCATGGAGCTTGCAAACTTTCACATTGAGTATCAACCTCGTATGGCGATAAAGGCCCAGGTGTTAGCAGCTTTTGTTGCCGAGTTTTCCCCGATAGAAGAGGTAGATAAAAGTGGAGAAGGTCAAAGCAGCCAAACGGATAAAGGTGAAGTTCCATGGTAGATGTTCCATGGTGATATATGGAAATTGTTCGTGGATGGAGCCTCGAACTACAAAGGGTCAGGGGCTGGGATTGTTCTAATCTCACCCTGCGGAACTATGCATGAGCATGCCCCTAAGTTAAATTTTTCAATGTCAAACAATGAGGCCGAGTACGAAGCTCTCATCACCAGCTTGAAGATCGCCAAGGGACTGAACATAGAAGACTTAGTTGTCTACAATGATTCAAAGTTGGAAATAAGGTTACGGGAGAATATGAAGCACGAGATGACCGAATGACAAAGTACGTGAATTCAGTTAAGGAATTGATCAAGGACTTCTCAGGGCTGAAAATGGAACAAGTTGGCCGCGAGTGTAATTCTCACGCTGATGGCAGCTTGTGGCTATGGAGCAGGCCGAACAATAACTATTGGGAATATTGATCGACCAACAATTGAAGAAGTGACGACAGGAGAGGTGCTTAAAACGATGTACGACCCCAATTCGATGGATGACCTAGTGGCCTATTTGAAGGATGACACTCTGCCGACAAATGAGGGAGGCTCGGAAAGTTCTTTTGAAGTCATCGAAGTTTGCGCTGGGAAAAGACAACAGTCTCTACCGACAATCTTGGTTGGGACCAATGTTGGAGGTTGTCCACCCCAATGAAGTTCAGCTGATATTGCAAGACTTGTACAAGGGAAGTTGTGGATCACATGCCGGAGGCCGAACATTGGCCCACAGAGCAATCACGTAAGGATACTGGTGGCCAAAGATGGAAGGTGACGGAGTAGAGTATGCTAGGAGATGCGACAGATGTGAGCGCTTTGCCATGATTATCCAACAACCTGCCAAAGAACTCAATCCGCTAGAAAGCCCGTGGCCGTTTGCTCAATGGGGCATTGATTTGGTCGGGCTGTTGACTACGACTCAGAGAGGTTTCAAGCATTTGATCACCGCAGCAGATTATTTCACGAAGTGGGTAGAGGCGAAGCCGTTGGTTCATATAATCGACGAGAACGTGAAAGGCTTCCTTTGGAAGAACATACTCACCAGGTTCGGTTCGCCGTATGCAATTGTTTCAGATAATGGTACACAGTTCACCAGTGCTCCAATGGAAGTCTTTTTGGCCGAGCACAATGTACGTTTCTACAACTCCACCCCACATTACCTGCAGTGCAATGGACAAGCTGAATCCACTAACAATACGATAGCCTCCGGGATCAAAAAGAGGTTGACGACTAAGAAAGGGAAATGGATGGAAAGCTTTATCATGTGCTATGGGCATACCGTACAACCCCTTGTCAGTCCACGGGCCAAACTCCGTTCTCGCTTGCTTTTGGGATGGAAGTTGTAATCCCTACGGTGCTTATGTGACTGACGAAGAGGACTCAAAATTTTGATCCCGAGCAGAATGCTGAAGCAATCAAGCTAAGCCATGACCTAGCCAAGGAAAAACGTGATCAAGTGAGAATTCGGAGTATGGCTTATCAAAATGAGCTAAAACGCATAACAGATCTGTCCGAGCTTGACCTTTTAAGCCCGACGATCTGGTTCTCAGGAAGGAAGTTGGAAAAGGAAAGAAGAAAAAGCTCAACTCGAATTGGGAAGGACCGTACAGGGTCACGAAGATTGTTGGCGTTGGTTCCTACAAGCTGGAAGCATTGGATGGAACTCCGGTTCCAAGACCATGGAACGCAAACAACCTTCGACGTTACTATGCTTAAATGTTTTTTCCTAAGGCATGTTGCCAGATTTTTATGTTTCTACGGTATGTTGCCGACTGTTTTAGTTTTTCTTTTGTTTCAAAAGATCCCCCAGTGAGGGTGGAGTAGTTTTGGGTTTTTAAGCCCCGTAAGTGTTGTATTGAGGGTTTCTACTTTCTAGAGTGATTGGCTTTTATACCGAAGTTTGACTCAAATGTAACCGCGAGTTTGCATACAACACGGTTTGTTTTTCCTAAAGTGTTGCACTTTAGATATAATTTAGAGGGTGATCCTTGGGATCGGACCTCGTTTACGACTTATAAAGAGGGAGATCCACGGGGTTAGATCTTGCCGTCTCTAATAAGGGAAATCCTCGGGATCGGACCTTACCTACAATCAGTGTGATTGGTTTGGCCGACAAGGCAGCAATGATGCTGCGTTCGGCAGATTTGATTTCACAATTTTGTAAGTTCCAGGGTATTACATTAAAAATTGGAGGATAAGTTAATTTTTGAAAAATTTTCAAATCAAATCATGACCAACCCAGAATGGGGAGTAGAGGAGAGTTTTTGAAAAGTAACTAATTTCGACTTGGTCCAATGTGGGTCCCGTAGAGGACAGTTTAAAAACAGAACTCTAGCTTCCGTTTTAAACCCTAACTCAACCCATAGTGGGGGGAAGAAGGTGATATTTAATGATCGGCATTAAAAAGATAAGCAAGCATGGATTAATAAAACAAACAGAAAGTAAAACCAACCTGTGGTAGCGTCGGTATATTAAAGTTATTACAACCCAAAGGCGCGGTGAATTGCGAAAGTTTGGCACCGGCCTGAATAAAAACTTAAAAACTGAAGTTCAAAAATGTTCCTCTCATATCTCAAAAGAAAACAATCTAAGGGAGCTCCTCTTCGTGAGGGGGCTACCCATTGAGATGGACTGTTGGGACGTCCCTTGTTACTTGCCGAATGTTCTTGGGATCTGTGATCGAGTTGGACGTAGAAGCTTCAGAAGCAACCAGACAAGGACAGATAGGAACTTCATTATAGGAGCTGGGGGGGGGGGGGGGGGGGGGAGATGGGACTCCAGTCACCTCAAGCGAAGCTTTCCAACCGAAGGCGCACCCATATTGTAGCAGTCCCGGAGCCTGGTCTTCGTAAGCCTTGGTGATAGTGGCTTCGACCTCCTTCCAAACTTCATCTTCTTTGTCCTTCGGCTTCAGCCTACTACGTCGCTTCTGTGAACTTCTTCCCCATCTCCTCCAAAGCCTTCTGGTTGTCGACCGTGTCCCTCTTTGCCTGTTCAGCGTCGACCTTGGCCCTGGCAAGTTCCTCCTTCAGTTGGGAATTCTCAGCCATCAGACCCTTGGCTTTATCCTCAAAAGCCTTCAGCAGTTGGTTGCGCTCGTTGAGCCCATCCCTGATGCTGGTCATTTCTTAGAGAGCTTGAAAGGGGAAAAAAGTAAGGATTCGGCATAATGTACGGTTGTACTAGAAAGTGAAAGTACACTTACCAGAAATAGGTGCTGAGAAGCCAAGATGAAGGCGTCACCGGCGGTCCTTCTGGATATGAGGTTTATCCTTCGGCAGATCCGCCACCATCTGCATAGCCATTACAATGTAGGTGTCTCCCGAAGGCTCTCATTGTGGGTGATTTGGTGATTGCAGTAGGATAAGTGGGGAATCCACATTCGCGCGTCAACATTTTGCTGAAGGTTGGTCCCATCTTGGTCACCACCAAACACGTCAGACCTGGACGTCCTGTCTCCGGCGCTGGTACGTAGGAGGGAAGAAATGTTAGCCAAAGGGGCATCCACACCCTCGGTCCTTTGCCTTTTATGGCACTCTTGCTCGGAGATCGTAGATCTACGGTCTGTTGGGGTACCAATTGCTGCGCCTTGAGTGGAAGTGGTAGAAGCGGTGGTACTTGGGGCTACACCAGAGGTATAGAAAAGAGATTTGGGAACGAATCTCTATCGGCCCATGATTTCGTCTAATGAGGCAATGGGTTCTGGAGAGTCTATGTCTAGAGGGAGGCGTTCAACCCCCCGAAGTGGATGGTTCGGCGACAGCAGCTAGACCGGAATTGGTGACTGAACCTGTGGCATATTGATCTGAACGAGAGTCAACCGGAAGATTTTTTTGTGATGGATCTCTCTGTGCTCTACCAGCGGCAACAAGTCTCTCTGTTCTACGTTGTGTCCAACGCAGGTCAAGGGTTGTGTTGTAATTGCAAACGTAACCGAGCAACCCAGGAGCCGCACGATCTTGGGCCCGAAGAAGAGCTTCGATGTTCTGCCAGTTAGCAAAGCTCTTCCGGTGAGAAGCTAGTGTTTTATCTGCGGCACAAAATGAACTACGTTAAGAGATGCTCATGAAAAGATACTAAAATTCTCAACAAAAGAGCAAGTGAATAAGAGTTTTACACCGATCCCCCTATTGATGGTACGAGGAATTGGATACACGCAGGGCTTATCTGGGTAGAACTCCTAGTTACCTTTTACAAAGAGGAAGTCATTCGCATATTTATCGGAATCAGGCAGTGATGTGATGGGAAGGTCGTAGGCGGAAAAGAGACGGTCTACTTCGTCTGTTGCCCTAGGGGAAAGGAATATATGTCCAGCAGTAGGGTTTTGACCTACGTAGTATATACTGAATAAATCATTTAAGTTAAACTCTAAATTGTGTATTCTCTTCAACTCGACTATTCCGTTAATAATCCTAAAAGTATTTAAACCCAATTGTGCCGGAGTAACGTTCAGTGTATAATGAATTGACGGGTGAAGGTTTGGATCGGAAACCTAAGCCCTCCGACTCAAATGGAAAAAAGGGGAACTACAGTTTCATGAGTGCGAGGGAGGTGTTGTTCCTCTGGGTTTAACGGGATAAGCTCCAGCTCCACATCGTCTGGGATCTGGAAAGACTCCCTGAAGTCTTTAATTGCCTCCGCCAAAGCAAATGAGGCACGATATGTATTTGAACCTGTAGGCTCGCGTGTCCCACGTCGGCTCCTCCCCTGTACACGACGTCACCTCGGTTCAGTGTTACTTGTTCCAGCCTCTTGGTGGAGGGATATGCGTGACTGAGTTAAGGAGGTTGATGGATTGGGTTGAGGTTCAAGAGAGTCTTCGGCTTCGTTATTCGCATGGTCCACGACGTCGGTTCTATCACTGTTAGGATGATCATCATGACCACCTTGGTCGTAGTCCACGACCATGTTTTCTTCGTCGGTTGTAGCCGAGTGCAGGTCGTCGGACATATTGATGACCTGGAAGTGCACGGGTGAGGATATTAGTACCTACGGCTAGCAATTAAACCTACGGTCAACCTAGTGAACATTCGGTTTGCAGAAGGATGAACAATATGAACAACGATGATGATTTGATAGCGTTCCAAGGGTTTTTCCCTAAAAAAAACCCAGAAAACTACCACAAAACGCCTTTGCGGATACCAGAAAAAAGCAAAAAGCAAAGAAAGAAACGTGAAAAAGTTAAGAAAACACATACCTTTTAGATTGAAAGGAGCTATGAAGAATCTCAAGAGGGAGAAATCGATCCTAGCGGCGGGAGAAGTGCTACGCGATCTCTGCAAGAACAACTCAGAGCAATAAAAGTGTTTCTACTCTTCGCATGACCCTATTTATAGGGGGCTAAGGGATGTGAAAAGGCGCGCGGGAAATGATGCAACGCTGCCTAAATTTAAAATGGCAAGGTACGGATCAATGGGGCTTCGACACGTGGCAAAAAGGTGCAGGGACTCGCGTGGGTCTGGCAGCGAAGCGTCACATCATGTCTCCTCCGTTGAGAACGTGACACGTGGGAAAGAATAAACACGAGTACAGTTTAACAGCGACGGCTTTAGTTACAAATATATTCGGTTGAATCTTGATTCAACTCCTCGACTTGGCAGACGGAGAGTTGAGGGGCTATTGTGGCGGGCCGATCGAATATATAATTATTCGGCCAATGGTACTTATGGGCCGTAGGAGATATGAGGCCGTATGATTTTAGTTCCGTGAGCCACTAGCCTAGTATAGGTCAAAGGGTTATGGTACCGACGTGAGGACATAGGTCCCGTTAGGGCTGATGGGATCAATGGAGTGTCCCCGGATCAAAGAGAAGGTGACCCGGGCCAGGGAGTATACGGGCAGACGGTGTAGCCCGACCCATGAGCTAGCCCGAACAGGTCAGAAAGCAGGGGCACATGTTGTGGGCCACCTAGCATAGGGAAAGGGGCTTCTAGAAGACTCTAGATGACCACGTGGCGCCCCGCTATAGGCAGTGTCACCTGACCGAGGACATCATAAGTGACATCACAAGACTTGGAGGGCAAGTACATAGAGACCTATAAATACCAAGGGATAAACCCTAGAAGTACACGCACAATCTCATATCTACTACTCTATTGTACTCTCTCTCTCTATACTAACTTTATTTTCGGAGTGTCCTTGGGCAAGAGGCTCAAGTGACACTAATCTGTGCTCTTTGGTACAGGATCATTTGGTAGAGCGGAGGAAGTACGAAAGTAAGCATTCCTCGCAAAATCTTCCCACCACACGAACCTAGTCCTGTGAAAATCGCATCTCCTTAAAGCATATTCACCTCAAACTGAGGTGAACCATCTATCTCCAAGGGTAAAACAACTGAATCACAAATGTCGAAACGCCTCCGATGAAATCTTGGCGAACTGAACCTTGTCGTCTCTCCCTCTCTCACACAAAAACATATTTCATAATAGTAGAGAAGAACACGAATGATTGGTAACTTTCTCAATTGGGATTGATCAATATAAAGCCAAAGGGAGACCTTTGGATTGCAAGGCAGAAATGAATATGTGCAACTCTCGAATTGAATAGCTGCCTTCAACTCACTTCATGAGGGGAATTAACTAGCTGAAACTGTTGGCTTTTTGAGTTGCTTCGTCCAAATACAATGAACCCGTTCTTCGGTTGCCTCGGAAGATCCTCCGAACACCCATCTTATTTACAATTTTTCCAACAACTTATACATTACTATTGTGCCTGTAAATGCAAAATTTCTTACAAGGTAATTGAGTAATGTGTGGGGTGGGAAAAAGAGAAAAGATGAGCGAAATTAAAAGATATCTATTCTGATATAGAAATGGGCTACCCATTTTGAGATGAACTCTTTTGTGATATTGCGTCGCAAAAGAGATTTCCAAAAATACCTCACAAGAAGGAAAAAAAAAAAAAAATCGACAATAACTACCTGTCAAACGTGATAAATGTAAAATCATTCTCACTCTTTCATACTCAACTACCAAATACCAAGTTGCCCACGCCATGTATTCACGTGCATACGGAATGCTTTAATTTTAATGAGTGTTTTCCTCCTCCTAAGTGATGGCTAGCTAAGTTATTTTTTCATAATTATTGATCGATGAAATTGAGTAGGATGATCTAACCGTTGCACTTAATTTGTTTTATCAATGAATGTTTATATAGCTTACACAATTTGCATGTATGTATAATACTTAAAAATCGAAAAATCATTTTAAAAAAGGCAAAAAGAAGTCTCAGCCACACGATGCATATATGATGGATGCATCAGAATATGTCTTCCATCAGTTGACCCTTCATGATCCATGAGCTGCATGGTGTTAGATCTTGCCCACACTAGCGAAACAGCAATGGACCACATCAACAGTTACAGACTTTCTATGGTGCTGGATTGACCCCACCACTTATTAAAAATGGTCTAAATATGGTGGGGTTGACACAGGTAATGTCGCATGCTCAGGAAAAAAGTCCACATAAATGTTCAATCGCTGTATTTATCCCGTGAATTGTACTACAAGATTGTAGCGCATCTCGAAGGGACCTTTCAAAATATAATCAGTGTAAAATTTGAACAGGACATTTTACAAATTTGTGCAATCACTAATTAAATGGATCCTGCTACTGGTACAGAAAAATTTGTACAGAAAATGTACAAATGGCTCTCGGGGACCCACTTTTGGGTCCCACACGAGTGATCCAAACCGTTCATTATTCTTAGAACATTTTTCCGAGGGGCTCCACAAAATTTCAGCTTAATCGGACGGTTAAAAGTGCTTGAATCAAAATCACACGGTTAGAAGTGTTTGAAAACGGTGTGATTTTGGTTCAAGCACTTCTAACCGTCCGATTGAGCTGAAATTTTGTGGAGCCCCTCGGAAAAATGTTCTAAGAATAATGAACGGTTCGGATCACTCATGTGGGACCCACAAGTGGGTCCCCGAGAGCCATTTGTACATTTTCTGTACAAATTTTTCTGTACCAGTAGGATTACCGCTAATTAAATTGTTCACGTACCTTGACCAAATAACATATGGTCAGCATAACTCAAAGAATAAACTTAACACGAATTTTTCTAGATAATGTTGTTATAAACGAGTGATTAATTAGGTAGATTTTCTGAAAAAATACAAATTTTCAATGAAATCCATGAAAATGAATGGATCATCGATTCATCATGACGATACAACTTCAGTGATAAAGTACTTGCATGCTCACACTCTTACATCGGTTTGTGCGAATCTCCTACCAAACACAAGTGTGTAAATCTCGTACCCAACCAGAGTGTGTGTGAAAGTATGTGTAATTTTTGTTGCGTCATTAGTGAATTTTCTATTGAGAAAATACAACATATATACCGTCAGTGCATTTTGGACAATATGGAGTATAAAATTTTGTGGGCTAGTCTCTGTCATTTGTAGGTCAAATATATGGTCCGGTTTGGACCGGTTTTGTAGAAATTCAGAAATCGAACCATATCTAACAGTTCCAAAGAATTGTGAACCATAACTAGACCATTACACATATGGAACCAAACCACACCAAACCATTAGACCAGTCCGGATTGGTTCGGTTTCCGATTCTAAGCCATGATAGTATTAAAAAAATTGCCCAAAAAAACATGAATAACATACCACTAATTTTTATAATGATTGATAATTCTTTTATACAATTTTGAATCCATGACAATAAATAATTAAGCAGTGAGGCACATATAGGAAACATTTTGAAGGGATTGAGGTCCATGTATCCTTGGTAAGGCAAATTCTTAAACCAGACAAAATTTGTCAAGTGTATGCGTATATAGGAGTATACATATTATATTATATTACGAGTATATGGTATGTACATATACAGACCGGTTCGGTCCAAACCACGGTTTCTATTTATGAAACCGGGGACCGAACCAAAAATAGCCGGTTCTCATTTTTTAGAACTAGAACCAATCTATCAAACCACAGAACCAATCCAAATAGACCGGTTCGGTCCGGTCGGTCTAGTTTCACGGTTTTTTCAGTTTTTTTATACACCCCTAATGTACATCACCCTTCCATGTTTGAAAAAGTGAGCTTTTTAAATATAATATCGTAAATTCTATCCTTTTTTAAATAAAGAAATCATTAATTGTGTATGGAGTAATCTGTCTTGTGCAGCCTTTAATTTGCCCTTATGAAAACATAAAGAATTTGGGGGAACTGATAGTCCGGAATCTAAATGGGGAGTGCAAGTCCCAAAATTCGGAAAACATGCAAAGCTTTGGTGAAATATAAACCTCAATTCACAATGAGTGTAATGTTGCACAATAACCTTGCACTTATTTGGCATTTTTTTTTAATCTATATGTTTTTGTGATGACTTGGCTTGTGGGCATGGATTGACTAATTCGGAAAACTAGTTCCTCATCCACTAGTGAGGACCCAATTAAACTCAGAAAAAGAGGTCTCATATACACCGATTCAACACAGTGTTGTGCGGGAGGTCTAAAAGGATCCAACCTCAACCCAAGTATCGCTAATGTAGAAATGCTACAGGCACTAACTAGAATAAAAACTATTACTTTAAATGTGCATGTGCATGTGCATGTGACACTTTTAGTGGATGAGTCTCTCAATGTATTGAATAATGCATTGATGTGGTAGTGTTATGTGTACATTTAATGTAATAGTTTGTATACTAGTTAGTGTTTATAACATTGCTCATCGATGATGGCTATGGAAACTTGTATCCAACTCAAAACCAATTGGCAATAAGTGGAGAGGTAAGTGATCGCCCATTTCATACCCAAGCAGCGTGGAATTGTATCCCTTAACATTCCCTTACGTGCAGTCGCATTTGAGGTCTATCACGTATAGCCTCTTTTTGTATCTATCATCGTGCAACTTTTTTGTTGGTCTGTCATTGTGGAATGTGGATAGTGAATTTTACAAAATATTGGAAGAATGGGCTCTGCTACGATACCATATGAAAACTATATGTCCAACTCAAAACCAAATTGACAATGAATGGAGAGGTCCCTCGTGTTGTTAAATAATTAACCATTTCATACCCAAAAAATGTGGAATTGTATTCCTTAACAATGGCCATGATAGTGGAGGGGAAGTAACAACCCAAACAAAACATCCATCCGGACTATATATGCTCACCAAATCGAGCCGAATCTCACACAAAGAACTTGATAGGAAGGTAGAACGACTACTCTTGGTTTTATGTCCATAACAAAGGGGGCATCTTAGAGGTACAGTTGTTTCTCCTTTATTTGACATGAATGTTATCTCCAACCATCTCTTGTTACCCATCTAGTAGAGCATTAGGCCGGACTGTGAAAGAAACCTGCCAATTGTTGCCTATTTGGCTTTTTCTTATTCATCTCCCACACATGAAAGTTCACTCGGTGCCTGCCAACTGCCACTCACAGTTCTTTCTTGTCCAGATATACACTTTAATTAAAAGGGTTTGGGGGTTAGAATGGACACTTTAGTGGGTACCCATGCTGACAATGATAGGCACATGTGGAGTCATCTAATTTGCATCACTCTGTGGTGCTTCTGACATAAAATTTCTAGACTAGACAAAAAAGAAGGGAATTTTTTTCTTTTTAAGATGGGTGTTCATCGACCTCCAATTTTGTGTTCTGTAACAAAGAAGAAAAAAAAAAACAATGGACCATTAAGTGCACACATGACACACCAAGTTATAAACCCCTCTGACCAATTGGGAAAATCACTGTTATCAAGCCTTGAAAATTTGAGAATGTGACTGCACACTCTCAAACTCCAATTCATATGATTTGTGAGTGGTAGCAAATATGAGATTTATATATTCTTTAAAAAATGCTAGCTATGTAGAAAGGACACGGACAAGGACATAGATATGAGATTTCTAAAAAGAGGAAACACGACATGACATAGGACAAGGCAAAAATAAATATATTAAATAAGTAGTTTATTTTATACAAGTGTATTACTCGCTGTTCAAAAAAGTAGTTATATGTACTACCATGAAGCATTATATATAAATAAGCATTATATTTACATCATATTACACTTTCAACTCAAATCTTCTAGGGGTGTCGATGTTACAGAGACAACTAGTATCTAAGATTTATATACATCTGTTCAAATTATGAGTCACCTGGAATCTCATTTCGCATAAAACAGAACTAATATTTGATTTTTTGACTAATGTATATAGATCGATACTTCAATACCACTATGAAGAACATTATGCTAATGTAACGACCCACGCCATCTCACCTACTTAACCCGTAGCCTAACCACATGGATCAGAAGGTTAACCTCAAGTAGCTGGTGGGCATTTCCTTGTATACAACTTAACTTTCCTCTAAGTTCCCAATGTGGGAGATTACAATTTCCCCACCTTGGCGGCAAGGTCCTCATTGCATCACATGATCCAACGACTTCCACTCACCAAGCAATATAGGACAAGTACCCACTTAAGTTCATCAAGTTCCTCAAGCTCGTCTCATGTGGGAACCCAAGCATGAAAAACACCTCAAGCTCCTCACTTGTTGGGCCCACCCAAGCACTTCTCTTTGCCAGACCCGCCCTACACTTCCAGTTGGTGCAAGCTCTGATATAACCTGTAATGACCCACGCCAGCTAACTTGTTTCACTCTTAACCTAACTATGTGACTCAAAAGGTTAATCTCAAGTTAATAGTAGCCGGTCGACCTTTCCTTACATATAATTTAATTTTCCTCTACGTTCCCAACGTGGGACATTACAGCTAAGATCTTAATTTGCTCATATATCATCATATAAGTTCCATCCTTTTCATGAGGACAAAATTGATAAGCTTCCACTTCCCTTTTTGCCTATGATTTTTCCTTAACCTGTGGAATACTCCATTATTGGATGGATGGACCCAGTAAGTTGCTAATGCTCGCTAGAATTACAGTATTTTGCATGTCATTTGAGGAGGACCATGTACAATCACTGTGGTCTGTGCACTAGCTAGCAACACTAGGTGTAGGTGCTGCCGAGCAACAAAAAAAAAAAAAAACACTAGATGTACGTGCTACAATTAATTCTTAAAATATTTATGTTATGAAGATCTGTTCTTGTACATCTAAATGATTTCCCACTGATAAAGAGACAATTTGGGAATGGGAGTTAGCGTAAAAAGTCTAGAAATACACGTTCCAAACTCAACTCCGTAAAAAACTTTTACATATACTTGGGTTCACAAAAATCGGACAGTTCTGAACGAAATTGAGTCTCGAATTGTATTTTAGCATTGCTTTTCCTTCTTCTACCTCTTAAGCTGTAGCACAGCTAAAGTAGTTGAGACATGCTGAGGGACAATTTTTTGAGGAAATAGGAATATTTTTTGGCAAGCCATGAATAGTTAACTACCTAAAGTAATTATACTCATTAGCTCCTACAAAACTTCTTCTAGAAAATAATCTGGGGTTTTATTTTTCATAACATTATTGTACTTATCTTTTGCAAGATTGTAAACTTCAATTTCAATCAAACAAACAAAAGACACTTTTAATACTGAATAAATCTGTAGATAAGAGAATTTTAATTCGATGAAGTAGATGAGGGAATTTAAGACCCTAAAACGACATGAGGGAATGGGGAATTTGGAGGGGAACTCATCTGTTGTTTTCGCCACATGGGTACAATTGGGAGGGTCTTTTTCAAAAGACAATTCAATTAGTGCCTAAAAGGACATACCTTCTACCCCACCATCCCTCCTATTGCCCACTTGTTTCTCATGAAAGTCCATAGCTTTCGATCCTCCGGTGTTTGAAGTGTGGGGCATGAATTGTCGGTAAGGAATTATCACAAGTCAAGAAGAAGCTCGGATACGCACACGGCACAACACAATGCGTCACAACAAGGTTTGTATTCTTGAGGCTTAGCTCTAAGCTTTGTGTTTGAATCAAAGCATCTAACCAGAGAAGGATCTAGAAATTTAGATCAATTTAGGCACAAATCAGTTACAATAGTAAAATCTGTTTAACTAAACTTATTTTGTATGTTTGTAACTCATTACAACATTACATATTGGCAATTATTTGTATAAGTTCACCCTATGATTAACGGAAAGGAATGAGTTTGTGCAAAAAAGGACGTGAAAATTTAGAAGTTGAGAAATAAGTAATCACACAAATATATCCAAAAAGAAGAGAATTTAGAGTAATACTGTTCGAATATCACTCCATCATAAATTTAATGGGTATCAATAAACTATATAAGGATATTAATGTAATTATTCAAAATTGACGTGGGGGTTGTGGGGCCGTGTTTGAATAGGCTCATGGCATTGTTTGTTAGTATATCATTTTCTCTGTTAGTTGATTCAGTTAGAACCATTACCCTCACTTAAGTCCATCCTTGGTTCCACCTGAATTGGCTAAGGGAGAAAATGATATAGCAAACAATGCCATGAGCCTGATCTATCTTGAATCTGTAGAAATGTCAACACAAGAAGAAAGATTTTTACTTTTTACTTTTTAACTTCATAATTTTCTTCATACAATTTTTGGTACGTCCATAAATAGGTATTTTTTTATAACTGGATGTCTGGGTCAGCTTGCGCGTAACTCGACTAATTTCATAAATCTATATGTTAATCAATGATCTAAACACAACCTAGCTAACTGTCAAGAGATATGCTCTTCTTATTCATGAGGAGACTATTTTTTTCACTTTTTTTTTTTTTTTTTTTATCTTTTTAGATTATGGTCACAATGTATATATTATTGATACGTAGAGTGTTTCGGAGATTTGTGCAAAACACATTTTGTAACATGAGTAATGTTTGAGAGATGTGTGTAGAATACATTATAGGTCTTTTTTGTTAATTAATCAAAATGGGAAAAGTTTCAAATGAGAAGTCGAAAAGTTAGCTCCTCCCACCATACTTTTTAGCTTCTCTTCTCCAAAATCCAAAAAAAAAAAAAAATCCATTTTCTTGAAACTCATTTTGGTGTTCACCTAGCCAAACAGCCAGTAGTGAAAACATGGGAAAGCGAAAGGGGATAATGAGGTATCCAAACGGCCCCAAGCACTAAATGTCATTGTTCTGAATGAGCTGTAAGCCTGTAATTCGTGCAACATTTTCTGATTGAGTAGGTCATGACTAAAGCAAGGCCACTTTCGAGTGATCCCTTCTTGTCGCATTCTTTTAGGAAACCAATCTGTTAATAGTGAATGCAGTTTGAATACGCCTGTACTATAATGGTTGGGGGTTGGTTCTGAGAGAACTGGATAAGAGTAACCGAAATCAAGAGAAACACAACAACTATTAGGTTCCATATTCTCTTGAGTTTCCACTATATTTTTCGCGTGGTGTATTTCAATTTAGGAGAATATTCTTTACACCGACGGTGTAAATTAAAATTTCCTCCAAATTTATTACATTACGCCATGTGTTCAAACAGTGGCCCCAAAAGATAGAACATGGACACATGACGCAATGCAATCGATTTGGAGCAAACTTTAGTTTACACTGCCGGTGTAAAAAAGGTTTTTTCTTTTAAGTTTTACTACTTTTTTACTTTATGTACTTTTTATTGAAATTTTGGTTGTAATTATTTGAATTAATAATTCTTCTCGAGGGGAGGAATATAAAAGGTATGAAAATGTGGACTTCAAAAAAGTTCATATAAGACAAAACGTTAGACAAAAAATACAGTTGATTAATTTTTAGTCATAATTTTCTGGTTTTAGTCAAAATTTTATGATTAATCCAAAAATAAAAAATAAAAAATAAAACGTGAATATAACAAAAATTCATAAAAGACAAAAATAATACTGAAACCAAAAACACGAAAAATAGAGTGGAAACTCATTCAAGATGTCAGTTCAAATCAAATATGTGGTTTAAAGACGAAGAACTTTTTTCAGTCGCATGGTCGATTTTCCTTGGCAGCGATTCGTCCTTGAGCTACTTCATTTCATGCAAACACGTGTGGAAAAGGATTAAGGGAAGAGCTGAAGAGTAAAAACTTTTATTTAACTTACGGAGATGACTTTTCTATCATATGCAAGTGGATCGCACCTTATTTCGTAGTACTATTTTGGATCCACTTCAGTGGATTTACATTGAAGAACTCATCGAACATAAAACCACAAGAGAAATTAAGTAAATTGAATATTGGTTAACATCTGATTGCAGCATATTTATTTTGAAAAAATCAACTTAAAGAGCTCATTTTTGTCAAACATATATGATGTACATGGTATCAAAGTCACGTCAAAGAGGTCGGATGGCACAAATTGTGGTTCCCTCAACGCGACCGCGAATGGGATAGGGGAATTCCTGTTCGTCCATTTTAAAGGTGACAAATTCCTTTTGGTGCACCTAATTTACTTTGTGGTCCTTTCCTGCGTAGCACATGATATATTGATATGAAACTTTGTCCATGCCCTACTGTTGATTGGAAAAAGCAGAAAAACTCCCGGGCCTTTTTTTTTTTTTTTTAATCAACATCTAAAAAAAGAGCCCTTTTTTATTAAAAAAAAAACCCTCTGTTTTTTAATATATTTTTTGGTAATTAGGTAAAAAAAAACTCCTGACTACTTCGATTGAAATCATTTGCTAACAATTTGTTGTAGTATTTTGTTATGAAACTTTGTCCATGCCCTACTATTGATTGGAACAAGCAGATAAACTCCCCTTTTTTTTTTCAACATTTAAAAAAAAAAAATTTACGCCCTTTTTTCATTAAAAAAAACTGTTTTTAATATTTTTTTCGTTAACTAGGTAAAGTCCAACTGCTTCGATTGAAATCATTTGCTAACAATTTGTCGTATTTTGTTATGTTTAGTGCCAAAAAAAAAAAAAAAAAAAAAAAGATGAAGAAAAATTTGCTGATTTTAGCAGATTTTCAGGATTCATCAAATTTTCGGGATTCGTATGAATTTAAGTTAAATTCTGCACTATAAAACTAAATCTGGGTTTTAAATTTCTATCATATATGTTAAAAAAATAAAGATAAAAATTCCAACACGCATTAACAGAAGTCAAAAATTTCACTACGTAGGGGTGAATTTTTTTCCAAAATACTTTGCAGTGGCGAGCCTATATAACCCATAGGAATTTTTTTTTCTCTATATATTACTTAGAGGTTTTTTTTTTTTTTTTTTTTGTGTGCAGGGGCGACCACCCCTACTGGCCCCCTTCTGACTCTATCTCTGCGCATTAATTATTTATCAAAGCATGTCATTATCTAATAGTCGCATTTTGTGCGGGAATCACTTGGTGGAAAATTTTTACGCGCCCCCCTTGACAAGTTCCCCCCGGCCCCACCCCCTTTTTATGGTACAATTACTGTTTTACCCTCTCCTTTAATTATTTATATTATTTACTATATTAATTCATTTCTTTATATAAATCATTTAATTGTTTAATTTCATTTCTTTATATTAATTATTTAATTTAATTTCTTTTATTTAATTCATTTCTTTATATTAATTTTATTTAATTATTTTAATTTCATTTCTTTTATTTAATTATGTATTTATATCTTTTATTAATTCCTACCTATTTATTTAATTATTTAATTTCATTTTTTATTTAATTCATTACTTTATATTAGTTTTTTATTTTTATTTTTCTCTTTTATTTATTTAATATTTTTTATTTACATCTTTTTCCTAATTATTTAATCTTATTTATTTAATTCATATATTAAGATTATTTCTTATCTTCTTATCTTCAATTACAACCACTCACTCAGATTTTTTCTTTTTTATCTTCTTATCTTCATTTATAACCACTTATTTATCTTTATTCACAACCACTTATTCAATATCTTCTTATCTCCTTATCTTCATTTATAATCACTCATTCAGATTTTTTTTCTTATCTCATTACCTTCTCATCTATTTATATTACTTCATTCTTCTACAACTTCACACCTTCATTCTCCCACTACTTCATACATTCACAAAACATCTCCCACTATTTTTCTTTCTTTTTTCGTAATTCATCAAATTACATTATGGATGGCTACTACTATTCAAATGGTTGGCCATTTGAGAATGATGTTCCCAGTGAGGAAAGCATCTCCTACAGCAATCGCGATTATACACCGAAATTTAGCACTGATCAGGTTAGTTATTTCCGTTGTTCTTATGCATATTCGTCATTTATTTTGAAAGTAGATAAAATATGGTAAGACTGGATAATGTTTTACTTATACATATTCATTATTATTATTTTTTTTTTATAAATTTTTGAAAGTAGAGAAGATATGTTACCTTGGGTGCAGAGAGTTGGTCTCCAAAATAGTATTGTGGTGGTTATTAATAAATCTGCTAATTTAAAAGGCGGCAAGCAGCCGAAGCGCATTCTTGGTTGTGAGAGAGGAGGAAAATACAAACCGCACCATGGGGTTGAAAAGCAAATCTTGGATAGGAATACTGGGATTGAAAAATGTGATCGTCCATTTGAGTTGCGAGGTATACCAATACTTCCAGACGGTGCAAGTGGGGTTTAAAGGTTTCCTGTGGAGTTCATAACCATGAACCAGTAGAAAATATTAAGGGTCACGAGTGTCCATCAAGGCTAAAACGAATGGAGAAACAATTTGTGGTCGAGATGGCCAATAGCACCGCACCTCGTAAAATTTTTAGTATTTTGAAGCAAAAAGACCCGTCAAATACTACGGGAATTAGGAGAATCTACAATGCTATTTTCATAAACAAGGAAGCCAAAGTCTAACTGAAACTCAGTATGTCTTAGAGTAATTAATTAAGAAAGGATACCTGCATGATTTTATTACAAATCAAGACACCAACGAAATCACAAATATTGTTTGGGTTCATCTACAAGTCTAGAGCTATCTGTCAAGTTTTCATCCGTGTTGGTAATTGATACGACGTACAAAACAAATGAGTATCGGAAACCACTATTGGAGGTTGTGGGTATCACATCCACAAATCTAACTTACTCGCTTATGTTCGCATATCTTAATAATGAGAGGGCAGATTGACTGACATGGGCCTTGGATACCTTAAAGAAGTGGATGGTTGGAAAGGGGGGCATTGTTGTCATTGGTAATTGTTACAGATCGGGATTTGGCACTTAGTAAAACCATTGAAGCATGTTTCCCCACGGTACGTCACATCCTTTGCATTTGGCACATAAATCAATGCATAATGAAGAACTGCAATGATGTGCTTGGTCCTAAGTTCAAGACTTTTACCATTCATGGCAGTCCCTTATTCATTCATCGACCACTTTGTCTTACCAGCAAAAGTGGGCTGCCGTGTGCTAGGAGTATAGCCAATATCCGCGTGTCATAACTTATCTTGCGGATACATGGTTAAGGCCGTACAGAAATCGGTTTATTTCAGCATGGACAGATACATGTATGCACCTCGGAAGCAATTCAAGTCAAAGGTATAATCACTTTATAACTTTACGAATTAATTTCTTTGCATTATATTCTACTACACTATTTAAAATTTTGTATTTAAACAAAGTGCATTATTCTATTACAGGGCCGAGTCTGCACATGCGAGGCTAAAAAAGTATTTGGGGAATACCACCATATCATCGCTCCAAACATCTTTTGATTGCATAGAAAATATGTTGAGAAATCAGTTTGGCGAAATTAAGAAGTCGTTCGAGAAATCTCTTAACATTTCATGCCACTCGCAATTACGTGAGGACTTTTTTGATGAAATAAGGTGTCGCGTTTCATTACATGCAATGGGGTTGATCGAATTTCAGCTACAATCCACCGTAGACGCCTACCCCCTCCTAGGCGGCTATTCGATCAAAACAACACACGGATTGCCATGCCTGCACGATCTTGCATGTTACCGTTCCATGCGTATTCCAATTCCGCTATCCAGTATCGACGTTCATTCGAGTAAGCTCTCTATGCACGTGGACGAGTTTAATGACGAGCGAGAACAACCCGATGGGATATCTCATGTGGTTGACATATTACAGGGGATGGATCCATGTATGCGAAAGCATATGATAGCCAGGTTTGTTGATATGGCGGATCCATCTCAAAGCAGTGTTCGAGCCCCATCGTACAACACAGAACATAAAGGTCGACCTGCGGGAAAAGCTGAGTAGAGTGGACAATGCATACCTTCTTATACAGAAGCATATACTTCATCATCTAGGAAAGGGAAAGGGAGAGAGAGGGGGTGGCCGGAGAGGGAGATGGAGGAGGTTGACTACATTCAGTATTTACCTGGGCTATTTTAGCAGTATATGTCCCACACTAAAGATGTAGTACCCTAGGTTTGGGGGTAGATAGTGTTTATTCCCACATTGGTTGTTTAGATGAGTTATCTTGGATTATAACAAACCATGTGGGCTACTATTAGTATCTTGGGCTTAAGCATTTTGGGCCATGTGGTGTAGCTAGTGGATCAAATCAGGGTACTGGGCCAGTGGTCTACATGGGACGTTACAAATGGTATCAGAGCCCCGCCCTGATCTAAGTGGTGGGTAGGATGCGCTCTGCCACCACGGACACCAAGGGAGGTTGCTGGGACTATGCAACGAGGACGTTGCATCCCTAAGGAGGGAAGATTGTAGTACCCCAGGTTTGGGGGTAGATAGTGTTTATTCCCACATTGGTTGTTTAGATGAGTTATCTTGGATATATAACAAACCATATGGGCTACTACTATTGATATTTACTACTACTATTAACAAACCATGAACATTGTCAACGTGATTGTAATATTTGTTCACTTTTAAACGTGATTGTAATATTTATTTACTTTTAAGCGTGATTGTAATATTATTCACTTTTAGAAGTTTTTTTTTAAAATTCATTACCATTGTTAAGACAAATTAATTAACTAAGTAAAATAATATAAAATTTCTAAATATAAAGCCAAATTTAAATGTCAGTGTAAAAAAATAGTTTACTTTCAAATGTAATTTGAGTAAACCAAATTAAATAAGTAATTAAATAAATAAACTTAAAAGAGAAAAAAAGAGGGAAAAAAAAAGGGCTGAAAAGGGAGGGTAAAGGGGGAAGGGGGTGGGGCCGGGGAGTAGGGGGTGTTAGGGGGGCGCCTAACACTACTCGTTTTTGGCGTGTGGAGAAGAAGAGTTTCGATTCAAATCCAGTACAAGGGGAAAAGAGGTGGAAATGTGAAGGAAAACATTTTTCACGAAAGTTTCTAGCGGTACTTTGGGAAAGTTCACGGAATTGGTGAGTGCCAATAATTTCAGGACTACGGAAACTCTTATTAATAGGAAATTACTGTGAAAATTTTTAAAGCGTACTTTTCTTGATTTTATAATCGGGAAAATTTCAAAAAAAAAAACCGGACATTTGGACTTAGGGGGTGTTTCGCTAAATGTGATTTTAGAATAAACTGGTTTACATGATTTTTTATGTGATATATTGTGAGAGAATGACCTGTCTTGGTTTTTGAAAAAACTTTTTTTTGTTAGTGGAAAACCCCTTAACATCCCATAAACACTGACTTCAACATTGACACTTCGTCATCAATTCCCCTCAATCCATTTGTTGTCTAATACTTAACGGTAAGTGGTCAGGGGTTTAATTAACGTTTAGGTGTGTTTAGATGTGTATGAGACGTTGAGTCCAAAGATTAAGGTTTTTTTTTGAAAATTTTCCTTTATAATCTTTCCCTTGTGCTCAAAAAAGCATGTATAAAAAATACTTGGTTAATAAAATGTTTTCCGTATTTTTTGGTCCTTTTTTCAATTTTCATAAAATTCACGTTAATTTCTTAGTTTATTATTCATCTAAGTAGGATGAGCCTGAAAAGCAAAAAACCAAAAGGAAAAAAAAAAAAAAGGACAACAACAAAAAATTGACACAACTGCCTTATTGTCTTTAGAAATCTAAGGAAAAAGAAGAGTTCCTTTGATGTTACAGGCAAATGGCTCAATCCCAAGCAACTATTTAGATATTGCTAAACATGGAAAATATATTACATCCTCTAAAGCAAATCCAGAAAATTTTCCGCAAGTTGACTATTATCCCAAAAAAGAAAAAAAAAAAGTGGCTATGTATGTAATCACATATGTGCAACACAAATAGTCTACAAATGGGTATCGGCGATTTAGTTCGTCAATAGCGTAGACCCTTGACCCTCATTATCTTTAGAGCAATTGAAGAACAAAAGTTCTTTCCGAATTCGGTCAGCAAGTTGGGAAGTTTCGTGGTCTAACTTCAAAGGACGCCGCGGCAAACTCTATAGAAGTTTAAACACTTAGATCTCTCTGAGGGAGCATGTTTGTTTATTTTCCATAAGATACAAGAAATGAAAGCAAATAGTGCTTACCTCAGAATCCCATAAACAATCCTGTGCTTTGCGAGGAATTATATGGAGGTGAGTCTGAAGTTCCCGCGTAATTTATAAGACAAGGAAACAAAAATAGCCAAGGCTAATCAGCTCCCTAACGCAAATAATAGCAGCAGGCAACAACTAATCAATTCTAAAAAGATAATGCCAAACCCCATCAAATCAATCGGTAACATTAGGATTGGTTCAAGGATAAAATAGAATCCTTGATCAATTCCAGTAAGCTTATTAATTTAAGTACTCCGATTAAATTTGATAGAAAAAAATGTAGCCTCATCATCATCTGATCAGAATATAAGGAAACTACAATCTCAATAAAACTTACGTGAAATATAACTTGGCCTGCAGCTGCACCATTGTTGACTAACAAGTTGTATGAATCTGCATAGTTCAAACTTTGCATTCACTTAAGCTTATAATAAATTTGTTGGATGACAAAAATTCTTGTTATATCAAATTGTTCACCAAAAATTTGGTGTACAGTGGTTGGGCTTCAGAATACGAGTATAGTGCTGGAGATGCGCTTAGTTGCTTTCATTGAAGTTTGGGAAGTTACTAAAAGGGTCCCTTATGCGTCAAAGATGTGTCTGCAACTACAAAACGGCTGGGATCTAGAATTCAGACCTAAAGCCGGCTTTGAGATTTATGAGACCTAAAGCGAATTTTTTCAAATTGGGCCCTCAGCTAGCACAGTAAAAAGTACAAAGGAAAACAAAAATCTTCGATAAATATGTCTTATAGTCATTTGAAAGTATAACTACTATATGAACCTATATAATTGGAGGCCCCAAAATTTTAACTATTTTTTGGGGGCCTAAAGCGGTTGCTTTACGAGCTTTAGTCCAAAGTCGGTTCTGTCCGGACCTTAATAAGAGATGATTTCACAGAACACTTGTTCTGCCTGCTTAACTAGACGGAACCGGGAGAAAAGTTGATACACACAATAGCTAGACTCTGAAAAAGGGGGCCGAAAAATGGGGATGAGTCAGAACTTCAAGCATGCCAAACCAGAGCATTCGCATGTCTTAGAGGGGGCATCAACTGTATGTATTATTGTTGATGATTCAACTGTATGTATTATTTGATTGTGTTAATTTATTTTGCAGTATTTCACAATTTGAGAAAAGAACAAGTAATTGAAGAGATTAAACATATGGCGACACTCGAAGCACTCTACCTAGAGACTGTTTGCATTGCCCATCCAGGGCTCGAAAGTTGGCTCAATACCCTATCAGATATGTACCAGAAGAAGCTTTGACATCAGCTCACTCTCAAGCTTGAACACTTCGTCTCTCTTTCTCCCTTTCAGGCCCCCCATCTCTTCCTCCTCATTCCTATGTTCTCAACCTTTCATCTGTTTTCTTGGGTACAAGTAGAAGTAGCACTTTACTCGTAAATTCTCATTACTTCTTGTTGTTTAGAGAGGGGGGAGAGAGAGAGAGAAGTGTAGGATGTTAATTAATCCCAACACATAATACTCTTTTTAATATTAGGAGGGACTCAGTACAAGACGTAATTAGACAATGTGGGACAAATACTAATATAAGCTATTCTAACACTCCCTTCGTCTCCCCTTTATCCTCTTAAATTGGTAATGATATCTGTTGAATGCAACTGAAAATAGTGCTCAGGTTAATAATTTAACCCCCAAAATTTGCATTCAAGTTGTATCTCCCTAAACATGCTTTTTGGTAACTTATCCCTAATCCATCCTAGAAATTTATGTGCCCTGATATTCCTAACTAAAAATTGCATCCCCATGGATGATATATTTTTAACAACCAATACCCATGCCAAATCAAGTAATTAACAAGGATATGACATGATTGCACGAGCACATCCTGCATCTGAGAACAAAAATAATTTACTACGTCAAGTATTTCATCACATTGCAAACTAAAGACAGTGAATACACACCACAACTGGTAGCTTTGACAACTGCATTGCCGATGAAGGGTACTTTTGAACACATGGCTCCAATTACCTGCATGTCAAATTCTCTCAAGTTACATGGCACTGCAAACAAGTATAGACTAAAAGAATCAAACAATATTAAGCAAACTTACAGTAGGTGGAGTTTCTTGCAGGCAGGGAAAATGTGACTTCGGCATAATAAGAGAATGCCTACACATTAAAGTATGAAATTAGTCAGTACCCCATTACACTAATGATTCCAAATCATTGTTGCAATTTAAAAAAAAAAAGCATACAGAAGCAACGGTTTGAACATTTAAACCCACTCACAAATGCTTCCTTGCCATTAAATACATCTCTTTAACTATTTTACAGAGGGAAGCATAAGATGCAATCACGAGGATACCAAACTCTAATGCAGCAAACCTAGTGCAATTTACAAGTTCAGTGATTTTCTTATTAGGGTATCGACATGTTACTGGAGATGCTTTCTTGGTACGCTAGAGAAATCATGAGTTTCGGGTTTGTGAACAAAACATATAATTAGATGGATCCATTGCTTATTCTTTTAATTTTTTATTGGGGTAATTGTTTACAAATAGTTTTGTTTGATTGACAGAAGTCCATAACTTTCTTTTCCATTTACAAATAATTGTTTACAAAGGGCACTGAATAATGAAAATAGCTCCAAAAGGTAATGTTGCAAAAAGAATGTTGTGTCAGAATTGGCCACAAGCGATTGCATTAAGATAGATTCACTCTTTAGTCTTTCCACCAAGGTCTGAAGTTTTAACATCATACCGTCTCTACACTTTCACTGAATTATAATTTGCGATTGGAGCCTTAAGCTACGACCTTCTAGGTAAAACTTCAAAGCGGCAACATAAAGATATCTGTAAGGACCAAGTTCCAGAGTTCTTTGTTGTGGCAATTCCGTTTGACAAAACACACATTTACATTGAGTTGTAATTTTAATTTTTAGAATGTCTGTTTAGGTGTGGAAAGGAATCATCTCTTTATGAATTTTTATTCGATTGCGGTAGTTTTTAGTCAAGTCGGATTGCACAACATTCTGGTTGAGTTTGCTGGACGTTTGGCTCAATATCACCAACTGATGTTCCATCTAAAAAATATGATACCTTACCCATGACTCACTGGATTTGTATCCAATATGCATAGGCATACATCATCTTCATAAAGCTGAAATCAAATCAATGAATTTAGATAAGTACTGAAACTCAAACAAAAATAGTATGCACTTTTTAACATCACAACATTGCTGAAACGCAACGAAATCATTCTAAAGTGATGGACTCTTGAAAAATAAACAGTCTAAGAATTTAAAAAACAAAAAAACAATTCCAAATCATAAATGATCACTCTCCACCAAAATTGGACGAGTTCAACACTTCTGTGGTCATCGCATAATTTTAAACAAAATTAGAGGATGGCCATATGGATAAAATGCTGTCAAAACCAATGAACCAATACTATCTAATTCAATCAAAAGAACAACTTGCCATCCATAAGAAACAAGATAACATAGAAGAACAAATCCTTTTGAACCACAAATGAAGGAAAGCAATTGTAATAATCATAGATTGGCAGTTAAATGAGACTAGAGCTATATCTCAAAAAAACCACCAACTTCTTGGAGCTACAACCAACTAAAAACGTGTGAACCTCAATCAGAAAACTCAAACAGAAAATAATCACTTTGCTATGGGACACCTTGTTGCTTTAAGCCTTTAACTATGATCCATAATCACTTCCTCACCAAAGAAACTTCAACCCTAGGAGTTATGGCAGCACCCGTAAGCTTATGATTGCAACAAAAAATTCAATCACAATGCGATGCGGGTAATGCTTTTATCTACCAAGCCACCATCAACCGGCAATTGCTAGTCTAGCTCCACTCGTTACTGGAAAACCAATGATGCAAACCCGTTAAAAATGTGTAGTAAGGGCCGGTTTGATTCACGTATTGATCATTGGATTGCGTTACAAATTCCCTAGGAACAGCCTACCCGCATTTGGATGCAACAACCAGTGGAGGGATTCACAAACCCCTTGGCCAATGAATCTCACAAAATGTGAAATCTAAAACACTTGGATAAGGTATCGGTAACCTCACACTACAAGTTTGTTGTCATCATCCTATATGTTACAAATCTAATGCATCATTCATATCCCACAGTACTAAATAATTGTTCCAAAAGTATAAATAATAAGGCAGAAGCAGTATTATCTTAGACCAACAACTTAAATTCAACTAAAGAAAACACCGAGAGTATCTACCAATCAATAGTAGCGAGAAATTTCAACACGCCAAAATATCATATTACCAATTGAATGGGGTAAAAAGAAGGAGAACCAAAAGAGGGAATAAAGAAGAGGACCTTCAAAGCTGGAGACTCGCCTCGGATAATCCTACAGAAAACGCAATCACTTTCCTGATTACCCTTTTCAGAATCAAAGCTGGAAGAGCAATTGAAAGACAAGATGGGCGAAGCAGAGGAATCGGCTGTTGGGCGGAGGTGGGAAGAGAGAAGGGCAAGACGACGTCGTGCCTCCATCTAACAAAAATCGGTTAGTGTGATGTTGGGTTTGGTGTAGTGGGTTGGTGTCGTAGCCATAGATGGGGTGTAGTCTGAAAATAGCTTCGAAGATTGGTGGCTATGGTGGACAAAGGGGTTTGTTTCGTTTAGGGGGGTCGAGAGTTTGGATTGTAATAGTGAAGATTGGCTGGCCCTACTTCTTTATCCACGGGAGATGATATGGGTATTCTGTATTCACCAAACATGTCCGGTCGGGTGCTCCCCTGTGGAATTGTGGATATAATATCATCAAATTTGAATAATTCTATGCACATATGCATTTGTACACATGTTCAATCAAAATCCCTTCATGTGATACAAAAAAAAAACCCTCCCATGATTTTATGGAATCGAGGATCCTGTAAGGGGTTGCTGCACTTTCATAATTTCAATTATCTATCTAGTATTCTTGATGTATTTAATATTCATGAAAAAAAAAAGTTTGATTGAATATCAAGTAAAATATAACTTGAATCACGCTATCCTAAATGAAGACGGCCGGAGTCTTTTTTTTTTGACAAATATACTAAGGCATAGTTTCTCGGGCTAAAACTCAAAAAAACATGAATTTTGAGACAAGTTATCCTCCTAACATACAATAACTAAAGGCCATTCAGCGAATTTGTATAAAGTCCATTTAGGGAAAACTCAACCTAATGTTGATTTATTTATTTATTTATCTAATGGAAATAACTCTATCCAACTGGTTATGTCTGTCACGCCCTCGATTTTTAAACAATAAAAAACAAACATTTTTAGAAATAAGTGTCATATTTCATAAATTTTCTTCTTTTATCCCACCACAATGCTTCGTCTAAAAAGGGTACCCGTATCCCTTTGGAAAGACATGAATAGAAAAGATAAATTGGTTACATTCTTCCAAACAAAAGGAAATTTTTTAAAAAAAAATTCAGGTTACAAACCCATTTTAGTTTTAATAAAAATAAATGATGATCTCGCAAATGAGTACATACTAAGTTTTCAAAAAGAGACAATGATCAATGATGCCTCCAAAATGCACTTCACGCCATGCTCCTCATCAAATACCTGAAAATTGATAGGTTGAGCTACACTATCCCAGTAGGAAAAATCTCTTACACAAACTCTATATATGTATGAGGTGCACAACGCAAGTGAGTGAACTTACAATATAAAAGACTGATTTTAAAAGTCATTCTTCTTTTAAATACACGTCTCGTCACACATGTACACACACACACACACATATACCCCTCGCGTGCACACGATACCACATATACACACACACTTGAAAGTCTCAACACCACCCTTAGGATCACCAAGGTTTTGCCCCAATTTCGTCTCTAACAATCAATCCTTTTACTTCTCAACACACATAAACACTCTAATCTTTCAACATAACCACACATTTTGATTTCTTAGATAGATGCTTCATTTACACCGAGGCCTCTCTCATAAAGTGTACAACAAATACCACGCCACTCCCAATGGACGAACACAATCAAACCAATGAAGGAATGTAAGGAACAATATACAACAAACAACACATGACAACACATAACAACATACAATAAAGACACATCACACCCAACTTCATGAACATAAAAACTCAATTAAGGAGCGTAAGAAACTAGAGTAAGAACCCAACACATCAAACATCACCCGAACTCCTTCGGTCAAGGGTAATTCCGTAATTTCACCACGGGTCACATTCATAAGTATCACCATCAATCCGTACCTCAAGTGCACTTCTAAATATCCCAATTTCATTATGATGAAAGTAATTGGAAGTATAATCATGAATGTCACAAAAGCCCCAATTTCAATTCAAGCCATAACCCGTCACTTTAACCAAATCATAATTCTCTCCACCAATCAACTAGATTCAAGATTTATAAGGAGAAACATTCTAAAATAATCAAACAATCAACCCTTACTTAAAAGTTTTACCAAAAATCCCGAATTCATGAGCACAGGCTAAAAATTTCGCAACACATCAATATATCTGAAATCGAGTTTAGAAATTTGAGATTTCATGATCTAAACACATAAATATATATATATATATATATATATATATATATATATAGAGAGAGAGAGAGAGAGAGGAGAGAAATCCCTACTTGACTGGGTTTTGAGCAAAACCCTAACTCCCGAAACTCAAGCTCCAAGCAAAAGAATGGAGGCCCAACAAGTGGCTGTTAGCATAGTGAATTTTAGTACCACAGTCTGATCAAACATTTTTCATATTTTCTATACTTCAAATTAACTTCTGAAACTTTACCACAACATATTAGACACGTATGGGGTATCTACAGTAAAATTTTTGTAAATTTACCAGTTCTGGAAAAATATCAAAAAATTCGGCCAAAATAGATATCTGTAGGAAAACGGATGAAACCAAACAACCTGACTTTGAAAAATCACCATAAATCGAGCTCTTAATATTTTTGAGTGATTCTTGTGCCAAAAGTTTCGTAGAAGAACGAAGTTCAAAGTTTATGAAGGGCTCAAAGTCAAATTCGTACTCCAAAGATGAGAAAATAAGCAATTACAGAGGCTACTCGAATCTGTCTCAGAGCAAATTTCCAGATTTGCAGACCCGATTTCAAAAATTCATAGTAAATCGAATTCTCAATGGATTTGGGTGATTCCAGCGGCAAAAGAAAGGGATTTGAGTTAACTTTAAATCATATGAAGAAACCAAAACTTAATTAACAGTTTATGAAGGAGATATTGGCCAAAAACCGTGACCCATTCAACTGTAACAAGCTGCTGCACCCACCGGTACCAAAAACACGAATTTGTACAATAAAATCAACAACAAAAAAGGAAGGAGAGAAGAGGTATACTTGTGGAGATGAAACTTGGGGAGTTGATGATCGGACATGGTGGTGAAGGTGGCCTGACTTGGCGGCAGCCGGCCTCTCTCTCTCCTCCTTTCTTTCTCCTTTTCTTCTTCTCTTATTCTCTCCTCTGATCTCTTTGTGCTATCTCTCTTTTCTCCCGATCACAACACACATATATCTAGATAATTGCGCTCACACCCCCCTCTAATTCCTTATGTGTTACCCTCAGGCCTAAATCCAAGTTATATTACATGCTTAACTCCTCATTTAAATGTTGTTTGCAATTACACCCCAAACCCTGAGTCCAAAATTTTGGAGTATTCTCTTTAAGTTTAAACAAAAAATTTACGGGTCTTTACAATGTCTAACTGGTTTTGCCCCATCATTGTTTTTAAGCTCTAGATGGGAGTTTGTTTAGCCCTTTAAACTATTTTTGACTTATGTAATGTTCCTTTTGATAAAATAAAAAAAAAAAACAAAAAAAAACCTAGCGTATGAAGCGGTTTTTGTTCATAATTTGAACAAATATTGTCGATCAGACCCAATGCATGTAAATCCAATAGACAAGGGACAAAATAGGTACAATTAAGGGCCTAAAGTGAAGGAAAGAGTAGTAGTATAAGTTTGGGGATAAAAGTACAATTAGCCCAACTTAAAAATATTTTATTGCCTTTTTTTCTTTTCTCGTTGACAATAATTACGATAAATTTTGAAAATGTCCAGCTGGTTTTGCCCCATTCTAAAATAATGACGAATTTGTCATGTTTGCTTACAGAAAAAGCACCACTCACTTTCGTACCGGTAATAATTTGTCAACTTTTAACCAGCAATGCTTGGTATTCCGAAAAATTATCCCATGAACTACTCTGAAAATAAATTAGTCGTTTAGATTTACTGCGATGTTTATCTAAACCATTGATTTCACTCTCATTGTTGTTCTTTAGGCAGTTTTTCACTCTCAGTATTTTGGACCCGGGTGCTTTACATAGTGTTGTGCACCCCTCAACCGTCCGATCGTATTTTGGATGGTTTAGATGTATTTTGATTTTTTACCTGTAAATGCAAATCAAAACTAAATTAAAATTACCGAATGCATCCAGACCGTCCAAAATTTGATCGGACAGCCGAAAAGTGCAAAACACTTTTATAGCACTTTAATCCACTTCTATAGTACTACTAATAGTTCCCGTTTCGCTTTTACTCCGACCTTTATTTCCCCGAGATATTGACAAATTGTAATTTGACATAGGACATTACGCCATAATCACGTCATTAGTTAGCTGATAAAAAAAGGAAATAAAAATAAAAAACACTCTTTTAATATCATTTAAAGGCAACTATTTTTATTTTTTTCCTTATTATTTTACAATTGTCACTTGACTTATTTGAGTTCTTTCTCAATCATATAAAGTAAAAAATAAAGAAGCTTTGATATTGTATTTGGGTTCAATTTTGAAGCCTAGACCGCGTGCATCGAATTAGAGGATGACTTCAATTCACAAAATTAGAAAATTATCTAAAATCAGTCAACTGAAACCACTTATGTCATTGCTTACCTCTAAGTGTTAATCACTTTCTGGAAGAGTGAAATGTTCAGATAAAAAATAATAGATCATTGTAAATAATTGTTTAGTTTTTGCATTATTTAACTTATCTAATTTAGAATCTTTAATTGGCGCATAAATTCAAATTGTATTCTAAAAGTATTTGAATTTTTAATTGGTGTAAAAATTTAAATTTTATTCATAAAAAATATTCTGTTGTTTTATCGGATTGACACGGATTCAAAAAAGAAAAAATAGCAAAAAGAAGAGAAAAAGAAAACCAGAAGCAATTGTCTTCAAATTTTTAATTGTAAGTTGTTTCCACCTTTAAAGCTATTCAGTTTTCATAAATATTTGGCTAATCTTGTTTTGGTATTCCAGTTGTTTAACTTCATAAATTTTAAGAAGTTAGTGACAAAGGGGGATCTAAACTAGCAAGAGGATAAAAAGGGGACCATTATAGGACTCACATGCATAACAAACTCCTCACGGGCCCTCTCACCAACAAATTTAGCCAAATTTCCCCGCCGCTTCTAGAACCCCATTATCCTCCCCCTATTAAGTTAGTATTAGTATTTTTTAATTCCCTATTAACTTTGTATTAGTATTTACTTGGGGCAATTTCAACGGTATATATCCCACACTAAAGACGTCAAAGTTGATAGTCATTGTGGATTCAAGGTGATAGCTGCGCAAATCTATGACACTGAGGAGGACTGGGTTCAAGTATGACAAGATCTTATTCAAGAAATTTTTCAGAATAAAGATCTCTACGATGTGCTTTATCCACAAAATAATTTGACAGATGAGCTACTACAGTCACTAAGCTATTTCCGACGTACGGCTCCAGAGCCATATTGGATGGATTGTATGAGTTTGGAGGTGGTCATCGCATCACGGTACAATATTGTTTTACACACATTTGACACGAATGTTGGAGGTTGTTATACTCACTTGCCCCTGAGATCCCCTCCAGTTCCAGTCCAACACCACAAAAGAAATAGCTATTGCTCGTATTAGCAATCACTTCGTGCAACTTTTTTTGCACCCTCATCACCCTGTACCATCCATACCAATATGGTGGTGGAAGCATGCGTCGGATGAAGCTAAAGGATGGGCTTTAAGTTATGATCTTAATTTGTGGTTTCAAGTACCAGGCGTCGTGCCGGGACCACAATTTGGAGGCAATATTGATTAGGGCTAAACATTGTCAACGTGATTGTAATATTTATTCACTTTTAAGCGTGATTGTAATATTTATTTACTCTTAAGCATGATTGTAATAGTATTCACATTTAGAAGCTTTCTTTAATTTATTATTCATTGTTAAGAATAATTAATTAATTAATTAATTAAAATAATATAAAGTTTCTAAATATAAAGTCAAATTTAAATGTCAATCTTAAAAATTAATTTACTTGCAAATGTAATTTGGGTAAACCAAATTAAATAAGTAATTAAATAAATAAACTTAAAAGAGAAAAAGAAAAAAGACAAAAAGAAAGAAAGAGGGGGTGTGGGGGTGTTTACTGGTTTTCTCATCTCTCGTTTTCATTTGGATAAAAGATAGGATAAATTCGATTGGCATTGACGGCTATACGTAACTAACAAAGGTTCCCAATATTTGACATCAATATATTTGGACAGTTTTCATTTGCAAGGGAAATCCATCAAAGCTGTCTAATTTTACTTGAGGTCTAAGAACTGCCTTTTTTTCCACCAGAAAAATCATATATATGAGTCATATGAAACACGGACCACCAAGATTGTCAGTGGCACATGATTGTTGGCAGTGGCGGAGCTAGGATTTTCAATTCCGGGGGCCATTAGTCATCGGCATTTGATTGCTCAATCGATGCCTACGACGAGGCCAAAATTGCTCACTCATGGGTGGCATTACGGAGAGAGGACTTACCTTCGTCCTCGATCCTTAAAAAAACCAGTTATAATAGTTCCTAATTAACTTAGCAATTGAAAAAAGCTTGATGGCTATGTACACATTGATAATTTGAGACACTGGAAATCAGGGACGAAGCCTGGATTCAGCCACGGGGGTGGCACTTTTCAATGAAAACTAGTTACATGTTTGTACGGAAAATATGAAGAAAACAATTACTAGGAAGTTATATAATTACATATAATTAGGTTTTGTTATGGTATTTTTTTGTGAAAAATAAATCAACGGTTCCTCCAACTTTATTATGGTATTCAAATACAAGACATTACGATACTAATTTTTTCTTCATCCCAATTAACCAACAATGCTCTAAATTGCATTTTTTGTACAATGTATTAGATTTTTTTTTTTTGTATACCCGTAAATTCAAAAGCCCAAATGACACATATTTGCCCGTCTCTATGTTAGCATTGTCACAAAATAAAATTGACCAGTAACTCCATCAGTCGCTGTTTTCTGCTTTTTCCCTTGGTAAACACCAAAAAAAAAAATAAATAAATTGACAAGTTTCATGGATGCAGGAGCGAAAGAGAAATCTTTCTTTCACTCTACGTATAAAAAGATGAGTAATCTATTTTATTGGGAAAAATTCAGTTTGACCCCCTGTGGTTTGGGTTGGGTGCGGTTACACCCCTTCACATTTGAATATCTGCACATAACCACCGTGTGGTTTGTGGACCAAAGTGCACAGTTAGATTTTCCATCCAAGTTAATAGGAGGTGAGATTCACACGCCTCTGAGGAGAGTAAAAGAGAGGAACATTTTTATTTTGACCCAAAACACCCTTATCTATCTTCACTATTACATAATGCCATCATTCTTCTTCCCCATCTTTCCTCCACTTCTTCTGCCATCAGGGGAAAAAAAATCCTCAATAGCCGTATATGTGTATTTATATATGTGTATAACTGGGTTTTCTCCTCTGTCTCCCTCTCTAAATATGCATAATGTTCATTGCCGAATAGAAACGAAAAAGGGATAGATCATTTTCGCATTTCAGAACCTCAAACCAAGCCTCCACCCCAAAAACCAATCCATTGATGTCCAGGCTACCACCATGTGGGGCTTTGCTGCCGATGCCACCGATTTTTGGATCGTCCATTCCACGAAATTAAAAACCACCATTGCCCCAATTAATTCAAACTCAAAATCGAATTGAATTCCACAAGATTTGGTGATTCAAAATTAGAAACCGGACTACTGTTGATAGAATAGGATAACTGGGTTGGTTGAGGAGACACAGAATCGACTGGAGCTGGAAGTCGCTGGAGTTGGAAGGCAACGAGTATAAGGGGTGCTGGACGTTTTCCACTGGAACAGTACGCGGTAGTTGATGGCGTCGATGTCGTTTTAGAAAAAGAGAGAGAGAGAGAAAGAGAGAGAGAGAGAGAGAGAGAGAGAGAGAGAGAGAGAGAGAGAGAGAGTGAGAGAGAGAGAGAGAGAAGAAGAAGAAGAAGAAGAAGAAGAAGAAGAAGAAAGAAAGAAAGAAAGAAAGAAAGAAAGAAAGAAAAGTGCAGCTGTGTATGGTGGTGCGGCAATGGTGACTGTGTGTACGGCAGAGATGGGCACAAGTGTTTATGTGTGTGAGAAAGGAAGAAGATGAGGTTATTATGGTAAATTGACAAATTCCGTTAACAGATGTTACGGTGCACTTTGGTCCACAAACCACACGGTGGTTATGTGCAGATATTCAAATGTGAAGGGGTGTAACCGCACCCGACCCAAACCACAGGGGGTCAAACTGAATTTTTCCCTAATTTATTCATACAAATATGTAAATCAATACGTTTGTCATTTCATTCTTATTGTACATTAATTCCCACCATCGTTCGTAAAGAAACATGCAGTAAAAATGCTTAGCTTTGAGGAATAAAATTATTGTTCAAAGGTTTTCTTCATTTTTAATCTACATTTAATGTTCAAAAGTGAATTAAACGAAACTCTGCGCCTTGGGAGAATAGATCTCGGGGTGGGAACCGTGGAGTAAGGAGCTCCAACCATTGAGCCAAAGCACACTGCTGGTTCAAACTTTCTCTACTTTAAAATTTATATTGTTCATTGCAAATATATATATATATATATATATATATATATATATATATATATATATATATATATATATATATATATATATATATATATATATATATATGGGGCCAGTTCCCCTCACAAAAACACATAAAAAAAAAAAAACACCTCACTCTTCCAGGCCCCACTGTGATGTTTCAAACCTTTGATCTTGTTTAAATAAGTAAAAATAAAAGGTCATGTAAAATTTCAGCTCGATCGGATATTGGTAAGTGCTTGATCCAAACAATTTTAAAAACACTAGTTCCGGTCATATTTTTTGCAAAATTGTTTGGATCAAGCACTTACCGATATCAGATTGAGCTGAATTTTTGCAGAACCTCCTTTTTTACTCATTTAAACAAGATCAACGGTTCGGAATATCACAGTAGGGTCCGGAACAAAATTGTGTGTTTTTTTTTATGTGTTTTTCTAAGTGTGAGTAGTGTGTGGGATGTAGTTGTACTAGGTGGTTACATACCAAGGGTAGGATGTAGTGCGTGTAGGTTGAGTCACTGTACTCGATAATCCGTAAATTATGATCAAATACTTGTAGTTGTTCCCTTCCTAATTCGACTAATGATCTTTGAACTAGTCATGTAGTATTAGAGCACTTGCTCTTCTGCATACCACGTCTTGTCAGACTTTCCTGTGTTACCTAGGTTCCCATGGTTGGTGTGTAAATCCCGAGGTAGGGTTGCCTTTTTGGGTGTGGTATAGAGGGATTATGATTGACAAAGTTTGACGTATGAGTCCTGTAGAAGAATACGAGTACGAGTCTAGTACACTATACATAGGCGCTGGGTAGAAGATAAACGGTCATGTAATTAGTAATTGAACAATTCATGTACTTGCGATAATTTATAGATTTTCTTGGGTTGAAATCATCCTATGAATGTTACTCCTCTGTTTGGTGTATATACCCCTATACAACTACTTCCTCTTACTCTTACCTGGCAATATGTCAAATATAACACCAAAAACAATAGAAGATTTAAAAAGAGAAACTAATGAATTAATTACATCATACTTTTTTATCCATGGAGAACGACTTGCAAAAGAATTTAAATCACAAACAAACACACATAGAAGACAATTATATAGACAAACCTATACCAAAACTGAACAAAACAAAATATTTTCAAGATGGAAACAACTGATAACCAAACTAGAACCGATATTTTCTTTTTAGATTATATTGAAAATCAATATAACCATCGAAAAACACAACACAAAAACCCACAAAGCTTAGTGATTCTTGAAAAACAATTAGATAAAATAGAAGCCAAATTAGATGAATCCATATTACCTTCCTCATCATCAAGTCAACATGAGAAAACTCCTATTAGCTTCCCAGAAATCAACCAACACAACTTAGCCCTCAAAGATGAACATATAAGAATACAAGATTTTGATTCCCCCACAGATGAAGAATCCAAACAAAATGTTTCACACGTTCCTAATCCAGTAAAAACTATAAAAATGATCACCCAAATAAATAAACAAAAGTCTAATCAAATTACCTCACAGAAATTATACTATGAAATGAAACAAACCAAAAAACAAATACTAGAAATAAAAAATAATACTCCGACAAATCAAGACCATCCTCCCAATATCTATTCCCCATCAAAACAAAATTTCATACGAAATCTTCCAATTGAACCCCAATTAATATCAATTCAAAGATGGAATATACGTATTAACCTCAAAATTCAAGACATGGAAATAGAAACCACTGCCTTAGTCGACACTGGGGCAGATATTAACTGTATCCAAGAAGGATTAATACCCACCAAGTATTATCACAAAACAACAGAACAATTGGTTTCTGCAAATGGAGGTCAAATGGATATCCAATACAAATTACCTAATGTTCACATTTGTCAAAATAATATTTGCTTTAATACATCCTTCATTTTAGTAAAAAAATGACAGATAATGTTATTTTAGGATTACCATTTATAGGTATGAGATACCCTTTCACTTCAAATAATATAGGAATAACTACAACACATTTAGGAAAACAAATAATTTTCAAATTTTTAAAACCACCAGAACAACGTGAATTAAAACAATTGACAAATTTACAACAAAAAACCAAACACTTGAAATATCTTCAAGAAGAATTAAAATATATACAAATAGAAGAACAACTTACTGTAACGCCCCGATTTTCGGAAGCATTAATTTAAATCATTTAATAAAAGATTAATACAAATAAAAAGGATCTCATTAATAAAGCAGCGGAAATTACATAATTGTCTTAGTTCAAGTACAAATAAACATAGTATTTTTATTGGGAAAATTAGATTACAATTTTCCAACACAAAAATAAGGGAGATTGGCTCTACAGGTTAAGGTTGAGATTTTGATCCCAATGCCCCTCTTGAGCCTGATCCACTGAAAAACCTTCTGTTCCAAAATAAGCGTCGCCCTCGACACCTACGCCTCCTGTTTGATCACAATCTGGCATAATACGTCTGAGTCGCGAAGCAACATCATGGTATTATACCAGGGTCACACGAAGTGTAACACCGTGAGTGATAAATCACTCAATAGCTACTCTAACCCCCAACCCTTACATAACAAGCAATACACAGTTTGATATAACAAAGACATAACATTACGAAACAAATAAATTGATTCAACATCAGGCACCAACACAGTGAAAGCTAAAATCAAATACTCTATCAATCAGAGTACTTTACCCATCCCATTATTCAACCTTCTTTCCAAATTATTATCATGTTATGATCGACACATTTTCGTTTCCCAGATTATCACGGAGTTTCACTTTCACTCATCACGAGTTTCGAATTCCAACCATCATAAGGATCGATTTTCCACTCAACAAGCATTCAGCTTTCCATCATTTCAAGATTCACTTCCCCCCTTGAGAATGTACATACAACGCATTCTTCAAGATGCACATATAGCGCATAAGGATGTACATTCAGCACGTGAGGTTGCACATACAACACATTGCCTCGGGATGCACATACAGCACATAGGTATATCTAATACTGCATAATTTCTCAATTCCATTATCCTTCCATTGTCCTTAGCTGACTGCCAATCATAAAACTTAAACTCTGCGGGATGACCTCCCCAACCGTTATCAACCACGTCCACCGTTTACTCTCCAAATCAAATACCACTCATGAGCCTAAGGTCCATCTAAGTTAATGAGTAACCACCAGTGAACAACAACTATACTAATAACAACATTTTAACCAATACAAGAGGGATTCACGTGATACTGATAATAAGGAGTCATGGAATTCATACACAATGCATAAAGAGCTCAAGCGAACAACCTTAACGCAATTCAAGAAATATTATTAGTATTCCACACCATGCATCCAATAGCACATACACACAACATTTAAACACAATATTATTCAATCATAGGTACATTCAAATATATTTAGGGAGATAGACTTTAACTACCTTGGATCCGTAGTTGTAGCGCGTCACAATACCTTTGCTAAATACGCAAGCTAAGGGTCCTTCAGCTCTGGACCTAATATTAACAAATCCAATTTTCAGTACTTGGCACAAGAACCACTACTATAAGTAATACTCTCGATTCATGTGACCAAAATGTTTGTGGATTCGAGGCTCGGTTAGTCTAGTTACCCATCGGTTCATACTGCCCAGAATACAACATCCCCTTGTTTGAAAATCCATATAAAATAGAAAATATAAATTATAAACTTACCTTTCACACCAGTTTTGCAAAATTCAGTTAGGAGGACAATGGTACTCTAGGATTTCCAAATGAGAGTCTACAATATGAGTTTTTAAGGGAAACATCGGTGTTGGTCCAGAATGGACCAGCCATCGGAAAACGGTCATAACTCGCTCAAAACTTCATCATATCAAACGAGACCAGTTGGGTTTGAAAGATAAGACAATTTTCTAACTTCTCAAACAAGAATCGCTTGAAAATATGATCTGTGGAAGAGATGGGCTCATTTCAAAGTTAGCAGCTGTTATGGAGGAAAGACAGACATCCAAAACACGTTGGATTCGATCCATTACTTTCAAAGAACCTATGTCCACGAAAAATCACACTCATACTAGTCACAAAGGCGAGTAATCAGTCCAAAAATCAGAACATTTGAAGGTCATTTGGTACCCCGTAAAAATTCGTACAAAACAGAGGTCTGCACAAAAACGAATGAACATGGAACAGCCCAACTTTGGAAAATCACCATAAATCGAGTTCTTAATATTTTGGAGTGATTCTAGTGTCAAAAGTTCCGTAGTAGCAGAACGAAGTTCAAAAGCTATGAAGGGATTGAAGCCAAATTCATACTCCAAAGGTGCCAAAACGGGAAAATACAGTGGCTACACAAATCTGTCTCAGAACAGATTTCCAGATTTCAGACCAGATTTCAAAAATTCATAGAAAATCGAATTCTTAATGGATTTGGACGATTCCAGCGGCAAAAGAAAGAGCATTGAGTGTACTTTAAATCATAAGAAGGAACCAAAACCTAATTAACAGTTTACGAAGGCGAAATCGACCAAAATCAGTGACCCAGTTTCCTGTACGAAATCTGTTCTACGTACCAGTATAAATACACAAATATTTTCAACCAAAATTGATAAAAACGAGGGAGATGAGAGCTATACTTGCAATGATGAAGTTAGGAGGTGGAGATGGTGGTCGGACGTGGCAGTGGAGGTCGCCGGAGGTGGAGGCAGTCGTGGTCTCCTCTCTTTCTTCTTCTTTTCTTCTTTTCTTCTTTCTTCTCTCTCTCTCTGATTATTTCCCAAGAGTAAATGGGGAAGGTAAGGGGAGTAGGTGGGATGAGTGGTGGATAGCAGGCATGGGGAATGGGTGAGGTGCGGAGCACGACATGATAGAATGCACTACAATTTACTACGAGTAGTGTTCGAACTGTCCAGGCTTTGATCTCAGAAAAACACCAAAATATTCATATTGACTTAGAAAATCGAGGGCAACGTCACCGTGTGCTCAGAATCGTTTGGAAAAATCTCAAAAGTTGGGTACGCATTACGATGCTCTCTCTCTCCAAGTGATTGTATCTGATTAATTCGGGTCCCACAACCGTAGTAGTCATGCTAGTATCATCCGTGTAACTTAAGCACTAATTCATTTTAAAAAGAAACCCGCAAATGGTCAACTAAAGCCAAAATTGGGTAAAAATCAAATTACGAAAATTAATATTTACAAATATCACAAATTTTTATTTTTAAAAATTTGGGATATTACACTTACAAATCCAAATCTAATTACCCAAATAGATAAATTCCATCATCAATTAGAAATAGAAATATGTTCTAATATTCCTAGTGCTTTTTGGTATTGCAAAAAACATATAGTTACATTACCTTATATCAAAAACTTTACTGAAAACCAAATTTCAACAAAATCAAGACCCATCCAGATGAACCCAGAAATAATGGAAACATGTAAAAAAGAAATTGAAAACTTATTAGACAACAAAATCATACAAAATAGTAAATCTCCGTGGTCTTGCCTAGCATTTTATGTTAATAAAAATGCAGAAATTGAACGAGGCGTACCCCGCCTAGTCATTAATTATAAACCATTAAACTCAGTCCTTGAATGGATACGATACCCAATTCCAAATAAAAAAGATCTTATCAACAGATTAGATAATGCCACAGTTTTTTCAAAATTTGACCTTAAAAGTGGTTTTTGGCAAATCCAAATACATCCCAAAGACAGATATAAAACTGCTTTCACAACTCCTTTCGGCCACTATGAATGGAATGTAATGCCATTTGACCTAAAAAATGCACCAAGTGAATTTCAAAACATAATGAATGATATATTCAATCCCTTTAGTCATTTTATCATAACTTATATTGATGATGTCCTTGTTTTTTCCAAAACAATAGATGAACATTGGAAACATCTTAAATCTTTTGTCCAGACTATTAAAACCAATGGTTTGGTCATTTCAGCACCAAAAATCAAAGTATTTCAAACAAAAATTCGTTTCCTAGGATATGATATATACAAATCAACAATAACACCAATTAGTCGAGCCATACAATTTGCTAATAAATTTCCGGATGAAATTACAGACAAAAACCAATTACAACGATTTTAGGTTCTTTAAATTATGTTGCAGACTTCTACCAAGATCTCAGAAAAATATGCCAACCTCTTTTTGAAAGATTAAAAGAAAATCCATCTCCGTGGACACCTGCTCATACTTCAATTGTCCATCAAATTAAAACTTACGGAGTATGTCAAAACATTACCTTGCTTAGGCATACCAACACTTAATTCTTTTAAAATAATACAAACCGATGCCTCTGATATAGGATTCGGTGGCATCCTTTTACAACAAACTAATAAATCTTCTCCTGAACAAATAGTTAGATTTTATTCTGGTACTTGGAATAAAACACAATCTAATTACAGTACTATCAAAAAAGAAATTCTTGCAATTATACTATGTGTTTCAAAATTCCAAGATGATATATTAAATAAAAAATTCTTAATTCGCGTCGATTGTAAGAGTGCTAAACATGTTCTAGAAAAAGATGTCAAAAACATAGCTAGCAAACAAATATTTGCTAGATGGCAATCAATATTAAGTATTTTCGACTTTGATATCAACTATATCAAAGGAGAACAAAACTCAATTCCTGATTTTCTTACCCGAGAATTCTTATTGAATTAGGTATTTTCTTACTTGCAGTTATGGCAGCACAACCCAAAAAAGATAGCAAACCAACAAAGCAATTAGCCCTTACAACTAATGCTACAACTAATGCTATGGGTATCCCTCCCATTGAATTAGTCAATAGATATCAAGTCCTAAATCCAACATCCAAAACCTAACAGGGGTCTAGTTCCTTTCTTGCTTACTCACCAATTACTGGGTATAGTTCCTCTCTAGCTTACCCACCAATTACCCAAAATTACACCCCTATTAAACAAATTATAGGATCCTCCTCCCAAGCTATTACCCCTGCCAAGACTGTCTACATTCCCAAATCGCAATTACAAAACCTATTTTACATTGAACCCTCTTTCCCAAAAACTCAAAACCCAAATGAAATTGCTCAATATTACTTTCCCGAAAACTGGCATTTTACACCCCAACACCCAGAAAAATCAATTCTCTTTTACAAAAGTATTTTGGAACAAACCCAATCTGTCGTTTTTAAACAAGTCTTTGATTCCAAAGATACAAATATTATTAATTATCAATCCTTCTATATCCATAAAATTATCAACATCTCTGAATGGGGTCATCCCTCTACTCTTCATGAACTTCAACATAATGGTATATTTTTCAATTATTATGATTATATCAATGCATGGTCATATGCTCTCTTCCATGAAAATACCAAATTTTCCCATTCTTGGTTCATTCAGTTTGATCAACACTTCAATTCCTCTTTTCCAACATGGTTTCTTCGTTGGTGGTCCCAAATAGGAGCCAGCACTGATATTATCCCACCTCATCTCTTAGACCAAGTCGATTATTTCTATTCCAAGCAAAAATTATCTCCTCATATCCAACAATTTCCTAAACTTCTTCTTTTTATTGCCAAATATAAAGTAGCATGGATCTTCAAATGGAAATATATCATCTCTGAAAATCTTCTTTGTCGACAATTTTTGGTCAAATGGTGGAATAAATTCAATATCCAAACAAATCATTGATCAAGTACATAATGATTACAAAATTAAAGTCCCAACTCCGGTCCAAATAAGTGATCGCCCTCCATCCCCTTACATGATTTCTGTAGACACCCCAATCTGGACCCTCAGGATTCCGGAACTTCCCCGATGATGAAAATGCCGAATAAGGACAGACAAGGTTTGATCAAAGACTTGAAAAACCCCACCAATAACATCCCATCAAATCACCAAAATATCCCTCGGAACTCTGGAGTGTCCCAAAACCTTGAAATACATGCACCTGGATGGGTCCTTCAGGCACTTGAATTGGCCAAGTCCAGGCGCCTGGAGGGGGTTCAGGCGCCTGGATTACATGGTCCAGGCGCCTGGATTCAGTTCAGGCGCTTGGAAATGCACAATCCAGGCGCCTGGATATCAGTCCAGGTTGAGTGTGTTTTAAGTCATTAGTGGGCGGGAACGAGATTTTGGGGGATTTTCTTGCAGAGATCAGTTGGAGAAGGAAGTGGGGGAGATGATTAGCTCTCCACTTTGCCTCTTAGGTGAACCCTTACCCTTTCTAAAGGTCCAAGTGGCCCTCTTTGGACCCTTGTTTGCCTATAAATTAAGCTCTCCTCTCTCATTTTCAGGGGGGAATAACCACACTCTTGCTCAGTTGTTACTCTGTCCAAATTTCTCCAGAAAACTCAAATCACCCTTCATCCCTCAAGTTCAACCCACTTCAACCCCAAAAGATCATCATTTTGCTTCATTAATCCAACATCTACACACCTCCATCAACTGAACTCCACCAAAATCTCCATAAACCATCCTTTTTAGCTCCATATCTTCCATAATAGCAAGCTACATTCTCACAAAACTCACTTCAAAAACCATTTCAAGTTCTTGATCAAACCAAAAAGGTAGTCATTCTATCATTTTGTCCAAAAAGGCCCTGAGGGGGACTCAATCAAGCTCTTTTTTGGTCATCTATACCAGTAGAGAGTTTGAGAGAGGTCTCAAAATCATCAGAAAAAGAAATCAGTTTGCGTATCAGAACTCAATCCAGGCGCCTGGATCATCACCTTCCAGGCGCCTGCATTGAATCTAGGCGCCTGGATTCCCTCCATGCAGGCGCCTGGACCCCTTGTTCATTTGTTATGTTTTCTGTTTTCTTCCATATTCTGATCATTTTGGTGCATTATTTACATACCTTGATCCATATTTCATTATATCTCAAGTTCTGATCTCTATTTAGATGTTCATTTTGAGTATTTTGATTTTGGAATCATGCTTTTAAAAAGAATCTCATAAGAAAGAATTGGTTAAACAAGCTTGTGTGTCATTCTTGAGCTCTGATCATATAATTTCTAAGGTGTCTGTAGAGGGGAAAAATCTGGGTATGCTATTTCCACGCCTCTATGAAATCAACAATATGCACTCTTCGCCGGAACCCTAGCACTGCAAGACAACAAACAGTTAGAGCACCTTTGCCTCTCGTCGGCAAAGGCCCTCCGATGCTTAAGTCAGTATCACGTACTAGGAGGAAACCATAAAACACATAAAGCATGTAAACACAAGTTACAGCGTACCTTTCTTCATGGGTATTGCTTCTTATTTATAGATGCAGGGTGCTTGTTGTCTAGAGATCCTATTCACATTAGGAGTCCTTTCCTATACGGGACTTGTTCCATATAGAAACACAATCTTTATTCTACAAGGATTTCTTTCCACGTTAGGAATCCTTGTCATTATCGGAATCCTCGTCATTATCGGAATCCTCTTTACATTAGGATTTACCCCTTATCACGTAAGAGGCTATTCTAGATCCTTCTAGAACGACCCACCACCTTATCTCGTAGGCGGTTAGCTCGGCAATATACTTGCCTATCCATATATGATGTTGCCGACCAGATACCTTGCTCGGCAATGACCTCGTGCACCATCTCATGGTGCTGCCACCATCTCATGGTGCTATCCTATCTGCACACTTGGCCTATCCTGCTTGGCCATAACCTAGGGCACCACCATGTGGTCCCCCGAACTGAGCCACCCTCACGTGGTGTCCAGGCTGAGCACGTGGTTCGTATGTACTTAGGTATTTTCCTATGTAATTGGATTTTACCCTCTCCAGTGTCTGTTTAGGATTTGATATAATACTTAAGTGTATTCCTCACAAGTATTCAAAATGAGCATTATCAAGGTGTTAGTGTTGCATATTTAGCATTATTTCCTTGCATTCAAGTCTCATCCAAGTGTTAAGCTTGTTACCATGCTGTCAAATGTTTTCCAGAATGCATGAGAGTTGATCAAAACATCCAATTTGGTTGATTTCTGTTTGAAAAGGGATTTTAAAAGTTTCTGTCTGGATGGCTTCCAGGCGCCTGGATTGACCCCATCCAGGCGCCTGGACTCAATCCAGGCGCCTGGACTCACCCTTTCCAAGCGCCTGGACTCCCTCCAGGTTCACATCTCATGATTAGTTTCTAAGGTATTTTGAGACATTTTGGGGGCTATTTAGTGAAATTTCAGTATTTCTTATGCATAAATCATCCATTCACAACACTTTGCACAAGCATTCACTCACATCTCCTTGATATTCTTGATGTATTTGATATGCTCTCACATGAATTTGAGTTTAAGAGTCCATTTAAATAACATTTTCAAAGCCTTTTCAACATTTAGTAGAGACCGGTGGTCACACCGGGCGTGAGGGGTGCTTTAAATTCCTTCCCCTCGCGTAACCTAGCTCCCGGACCCGAGAAATCTCATTTTGGAGACCGGTTAAGCATTTTCCATATCAAGGGCAAAAGAGTCATTTTTCAAATGGTTTCTCGGGTATAGTCCTCAAATTCGGGTGGCGACTCCATTCAACCAATCAAATCATTTTCGAAATCAAAACCGTTTTCGTGGACAAATCGCGCTCCTGCGGGGTGTTCACAATTTCCAATATCAAGCTTGATAGTCCTACTACAAGCTCCCCATCTCATAAAACACCCAACCAATCAATCATCAAATTAACCCAACAACTGATCACACAAGCAGCTCAAAATCCAAACCAAGAAGCAAGTAAAGTTCTACTCCAAATTGCTACAGACATACTCAGCCAAAGTCAAGCCAATGAAGAAGACACTGCAACAACACCAGAAATAAATCCTTTCGATTCTCTCTTCCAAGATTCCCAGGATCCAAATGAATTATAATAACAATTTGTTAATTTTGCAGGACCAAGGTCTCACGGATATCGACACCTCAATTATCACTCACTGATAATTGCAGAGAATCAATCATCCCCACTGGATGATGATGAAAGCGTGCGTAAGAGTTAATTATTAAATTATCAACAAAATGAATCATGATCACATCGAATTTGCTCTTCTACTAGATCCTCTTATCACTATGGAAGAACTTGATAAAAGGAGGCGAATTCGTGACCAATTACAAAATTATTGGACACAATTTCTATTACAACCAAATACCAAGATCAATATCAAATTCTGGATTAGAAGCATGAATAATCTTCTTGCTTATTATGACAAAACTGCATATTGCCATCCAACTCTCAATCACAATTTAATATTCCTCAGTGATGGTGAGAAAACCGATTATCATTGATTCAAATTCGTAGTCAAAAGATTACGAAATAAACTCAAACTACTATCAAGACCATAATCCTCCAATTATTGCTCAAGAAGTCAAGACAAGTCACAAGAACAAAATCACATGGAATGCAAGACCAAATGCCATCATCAAGAACAAGATCACATGGAATGCCATCATCACACTCCAAGATTTCGAGTCACATGGGAAATCAACTTTACCACCGAAAGACATCAACAACAAAAACCAAATGGGAAACCACTTTCCCACCAACATGCTGCAAATTATGGAGTACTTTCCACCAAAAGACATCAACAGCAGAATCCAATTGGGAACCCACCTTCCCATCAACATACCGCAAATTACGGAGCCCAATTTCAAAACCCCATGATTGTAAATAGGATTCATTACTCTATAAAAGGATCCTCAAGTTAGTTAGTTAGGCATCAGCCATATTCCCCAATATTTCTCTCTTCTCCTCCTCTCCAGTTGTAATCCCCTTCCCCTCTTCTCTTCTCTTCCCCCGAGGATAGCTCCTCTCTCTCTTCCAATTATCCAAGTCTATATCTCGGGGGAAAGAAAAGAAGAAGGGAGAGGGAAAGGAGTTACAGCTGGGAGAGGAGAGGAGAGAAGATGAGAGAAATTTTTGAATTGTAGAATTCAGAGGTGTCCTACTAACTATATATATATATACACACACACACAAAACTTCACCTCCAAACTCCCGGACCCTGTTAAGTTCCGGACCTCCACCTTCCCAAATTTTTTTTGAAAATCTATAGCGTTTTTGTGAAAAACAGCTCCGATCAAGCCCTTCCGGGTATTTTTTTTTTGCCAAATCTTCGCGTTGGACCTTGAAAACACCTTTTAAACACATCTAACGGTTCGGATCGTCGAAATTTGGTTCGGAAAGTGAAGTCCGGACGGTAGGTCCGTAACTTAAGGTTTGGATAGGAAGGGGAGTATATATATATATATACATATACAATACCCTTCTAATAAGGGACCCTTACCCAAGGTTTCATGCGGACTTTCAATCACAGCCCTTGGATCTCATCCAAGAGCTCAGATTTTAAAATGCAATTCGCGGGTTAAAATGGCATTCCGGATTGACCCATTCGGATTCGCGGATCAAACATAATATACGGGTTAATTGGGTTCATCTCTTACCCTTACCCCCATTCCAAAATCACTCAGACGACCGAAATCAAAAAAACGAAGAAGAAGGGCAACGATCTGCAACGAGGAAGAAAAAGATTGAACAACCAAGGTCCCTCCCCCCCTCTCTCTCTCTATCGCTTGATTTGGCTGACAAATCCTAGTTTTTTTTGTGCGAGCAGAGAAGTGATCGAAAAGATTGCGCCACCACCGACGCCGGCGCACCACGATCTAACTCAACCCAGCAGCAGATCTGTGTGTGTGTGTGTGTGTGTGTGTGTGTATAGATATTACATTTTTCGAAATTGGGGTTTAGGGTTTTTTTTTTAATGAATTTAGTACCTTAGCTGCCGAATGTTTTCACTTCTGAAAAATGTAATATCTTTGGTGTTTTTTTTGTTCAATTCTTGTGTATATAGAGTTGGAACTACTTGATGCTGTTGTCAGTGGGTCTCCTAATGTAGTTCAGTACTTCAGTTTCTTACACTTATACCAATAAGAAGGTGATTTAGCACTTTATTGGTCAATACATGTTGGGATTATAAAAAATCCATCCATTCATTGTGCTATGGTCTTATTGTCGGTGAATTCATCCTAGAATTCATTTTCTCTTGTGCAATTCTTATGTAGCAAAAGTGGATTAATCTCATATAAGGCACAATCTCAGGATGGGGAAGCTCTATCTTGTTCGTGCTACTGTCTGCTGGCATATGATTTTTGTTAATAAGAATGCAAATATTCTCTGTACAAGCATCATGATTTTGACTGGAAATATAAGTGTATCTTCAATAGAATCATGATGTTGCTGCCTCTGTTTTCATCTATTGCAGAAATATATTATAATGGTACAATGGCACAATATGAGGTATTGGACACTTTCATATTAACTACTGCTTCTATCATTATTCTAATTCATAATTTGTCTTTGTGAATTTTGTTAATTAGGCCATGGCTCTTGCAAGTTCCCAAGTGTGTCACTCTGAAGATAATTCTAGTGGATGGGCGGCAGGAAATGACCCTCTAAATCCAATCTACTTTTAGTTTTTCTGTTTCAATTTTTGGGTGTTGGAAATGGTTAGTGTCTGTCATGATCTCTGTATTACACTTTTTAGTGGATAAATATAATGTTTTGCTCATTTATTGTATAAATTTTCCACCTCTCTCTCCAAACTGATTTCTTTCCCATTCTTTCCCATGCTTTGAATATACATTTACTGTTGCTCTATTTGTTGTTGACTGCTAAATTGAGACGAGGTGACGTCGGGCTAGGCCAAGAAACAACAAGACCCTACCAAATTTTTTCCAGAACCAACCTTGTAAAGTTTGGACGTATCCCTAGCATTTGCTCAACTTTTACAAACAGGTCCTGTTGTTTACTAAATATAGTGGTTGGCTAGTTGCTGGAATGGGATGATTGAATTTCATGTTTTTCAAGAGTTCATGTTTCCAGTGGGTAAAAATTGCATGAAAGTAGAAATGGAATGGGGCAGCAAGAGAATTAGATGAACAAGTTAAAGTGCTGAAGAAGCTTTTTTTCTGTAGAAGTTGAATTCCCATTTTGATGCTACAAATACTGGGTAATGAAGAGATCAAATACTTCATTTTGGCATGATACGGCTATTCAACCTGCTCTTGTTCTTGTTCAGTTGCAAACAATGCCAAAGTGGCGTTCTCCTCGTACTTGGAGTTCAAAGTGGCTTAAACAAACAATGCCACTTGAGTTCAAATTCCAAACCCATCCTTTACAGGAGAAAAAAAGTTTAAAAACAAAAAAACAAAAAAAACTAAGGGAAATATTATACTCCATACTTGATTCCAAAGGAAATACACAGGAAATACACAAGTTCCAAATCAAAATGCTCATTTCCTCATTTCCTTCGCATCAAAGTTCAAAGAGTTCCTGCATTCTCTTTATACATCCAGAGTGCTAATCACAAAGTCATGAATCGGCAGTTTCAACATACTATTATAGGCCTTGATGGGCCGTTTTCCAATCCTGAGACACGAGTCGTTTTTCCATCCTGAAACAGGTCACAATAGGAGATAAATTAGTTGCCCGGAATTATTTATTGCTAAAAATTAGAGTGTTTCTGAGTTAACACTACTGAATGCGTGGAGCTAATCCCATTGGATTAGTATCTTATAGCATATAAATGGTTGTACAACTTACTAATTAGAACTTAACTCCATCAGTGGAACACGTGCAACATTCTCCACCAGGTTCAACTCATTCACACTCTCACCTATTTGATTCATTCATTGAGAAAAACTTCACTTTAATTGATGAACTTAAACAGGGTTTCAAAACAAGAACAAACATAATCAAACACGAGTGTGGTTGCAATACATGGTCACCTTTTTAGCAGCAAGATAATCAGCACGTTTGCGACAAAGAACACAGTTGCCGTTCAGAAATGCAAGCAAAATCGTACACAGTTGAATCCAGACACCTCTTGAGAAAACGAGAGAGAGAGAGAGAGAGAGAGAGAGACCTTGGTTAAAGCGATTTCGAGTTCTAGTTCTCTGAAATCGAAATCGAAATCGAAATGGGGATTGGAAATCCTAGTTATTTCAATGTAAACGTAACACAAAGACAGAAAATGAGAGAGAGAGAGAGAGAGAGAGAGATATCAAACCTTGGTTTCACGATTTCGAGTTCGATTTCAGCAGTATCTTCTTCTTGTTCGAAGAAATCATCTCCAGATGATGAAAGTGAGAAAATCCAGTTGTGAAGACCAAAGAGATAAGGGAAAGGCTTTTAACCCGTTTTATTCTTTTGACCCGTGAATCAAAGAAACCCAGGTTTTAAGCTGTCTGGGATCCGCGAACTCTTCTTTAAAATCTGAGCCCTTGGATCTCATCCAAGGGCTGATATGCTTTGGTCCGCATCTAACCTTGTATAAGGGTCCCTTATGTGAAGGGGGTTGTATATATATATATATATATATATATATATATATATATATATATATATATATATAAGCAACATTTTAGTCCGGGATTCCTCCCGACTTTTTTTATGATCTGAACCGTCCAATATTTTTAAAATGTGTTTTTAAGGGTCCCCGCGAGAAATCATAAAAAACAAAACACCGGGAAGGGCTTGATCCGATCAGTTTTTCATAAAACTGTATATGTGCAGTTTTTTGTGAAAAACTACTCTGATCATGCCCTTCCTGGTATTTTTTTTTTTTTTTTTTGACGATTTCTCGCGAGAACCTTTAAAAACACTTTTTAAACACATTGGACGGTTTGGATCATGCAAAAACCCGTTTTAAAAGCTTCAAAACACCCAAAAACCTCCAGTCAGGGATCGGTGTATATATATATATACGTATTTTTTTTGTTTTACAAATTGTTTTTGGAAAATCCAAGCCGTCCAATTTTGTACTTGCGAAAAACTGCTTGGATCAAGCCCTTCCCGGTATTTTTTTTTAGAGATTTCTCGCATGAACCCTTGAAAACACCCTCTGAGCACATTCAACGGTTCGGATCGTCAAAAAAATACTCGGATCACGGAGGTCCGGAGGAGAAGTGAAACCTATATATATATATAAAAGTGGGGAGGGAGGGCCCACCCTAGCCCCACTGTACATCCGCCCCTAATTGTCGGAAGTTAAGGTGTTAACAAACTGATTTTTGCAATGAGAAAACGGAAAGTATAAATATGATTAGAAACTTACAATGTTCATTTTTCTGTGCATAAATCAGTTTTGTTTATATAGCTACCATTGTTCGAATAAGCTTATTTTTTTGCTTGTACGTGCTGCTCGATGAGCTCTACAGAATGAACGAGTCCGATCATTTTTTTGGACCAAATAGAAGCCCAGAACAATCCAAACCGAGGGAAAAAAAAAAAAAAAAAACACCCTAGATGGGAGCTTGATCAATTGAAACTTGTGGTGAGCGCATATTCAAAAGTTGCACTATGGCAAGTGGGGTGATAGTTAAGTAGGTAGAAATCATATAATGGTCAAATATCATGACCAATTACAAACAGTTAACACTTCTTGCATGTTGTAAAAAATGAAAATTGCACTAGGCAGTTTAAACTTAAAATTGTAAGTAAAGAAGTTTTATACCTTTGTTGTACATGTAATTTTAAAGTTTGCAATTTGATCCTACACGTAGACCTAAGAAAAATTAGGTATATGAGCATATCTAAGATACTCCTCCGTCCCTAAACTTTTGACCTTTTTGGGATTGCGTGTCATTTTAAATTGCTTATATCTTTTTATTTATAACATTTTATGTGATTTTGAAAACTTTGTTTAATAGAACTAATTAAAATATATCAAACAAGATCCATATTGCATATTTTTTGACATTTGCATTGAAAGATATAAGTATTTGAAAATAGCACACTGTTCAAAAAGTGTCAAAAGTTTAGGGACGGAGGAAATAGAACTCTCCGAAAATTGATTGGTGTAAAACAGGATTATGTACACCAACAATGGTGTTTGTGTTTGGGCCTTGCGGGCCTGTGATTATTATTAGAAAAGGGGGCACACGAACATAGAGCAGCTTGGATTGGGTTGCAGGCCGACACAAAAGCCCAAAATAATATTGTTTTCGTTGGCCAACTTGAGTACTGTGTAGGCTGACTTATAGCTTTGTCAATCATACAATATTGTTGGACTAGTATTATCATTTAAATCCTTCCATACCAGAACGGAAAAGGGCCCCGATTCTCGTGGTTTGTCTTTGTTCTTAATAAGGAACACTTTTAACTACAGTAGCCGTGGTTTTATTAGTACTTTCTCTGTTCCGAATTTCTTGTCTATTTACGGTCATACGTGTCAATTTTCAATTGTTTATATCTTATCTATAATGTTTTTTACAATTTTGAAAATTTTGTTTAACAGAACTAATCAACAATTATCAAACGAGATTCATATTAAATATAATAACATTAAAAATTTGAAAACATAAATAATTTTTTGAGGTGCTGTGAATAGTGTAAATTGACAAAAAATTTGTGACGGAGGGAGTAGTAGATTTCTCCCTAGACGTCGCCAGCCCATGGGCTGCAATGCATTGTAAAGCTAAGTGCGTAATGCTAAAGACATAGATGGCCAAACACCGCTGTATCCAATTAGGGGGTGTTCCACTAAGGTGATTTTTTGAATAAATTGGCTTTTCACGGTTTTTTATGTGGTATTGTGAGAGAATGGCCTGTGTTGAATTTTGGAAAAAATAATTTTTTGTTAGTGGAACACTCAGTCTAATACCAGTGTCCAAATTAATTTTTAAAGTAAGTTGGGCCCAAGGTATACGCAACTTCACCTTATGTACCTCTTCGAATTACTCGTAAGTCATACTCGACTTTGAGGAATTTTTCTGGGCCTTTATAAACAGCCGAAGTCTATAAATGTTATAAATAAAACTAGGCTCCATATTCTGTATTTCAAACGTTTCTAACATTACCATAACCTACACCACCCTTTGACGTTTGAACTCTGGCACTCTGGAAAATACTAGTAATACTTTAACCAATACTTTGTCCCATTAAAAAAACTGGCGCTGAGTTTCCACTACTGTTTTTTTTTTTTTTTGTCATTTATTATTTCTAATTTGTTACATGAGGGAGGAAAGAATGAGATTCAATCCCGGATGCAGTGTGGGGAATCCAAGAACCAGGCCCGGCCCTGAAATTTCCAAGGCCCTAAGCACAAAATAAATTTGGGGCCCATCATATTTAAAGAAACACTACAATTCAAAAGATACAAATAGTCCCAAACAAAAAACTTGCAAAAATTTGAATGTCGAAGTCACAAAAAGTGCTTAACATTACATTTACTAATAAGTATCACTTGACCCTCGCTCTTCTTGCATTTTTAGAAGCAAATAAATCAATCAAACTAGCATAATCTAGTTTTGCTGCAAAATCATTTTCAATGAATAACATTGTTAATCCATTCAATCTTTCTTGTGACATGGTTGATCACCAAAGTTTCAAATTCGTCAATTTTCAAGTCTTCAACCACAAGTTCTGCTCGTTTACCACTCGTAAAAAACTTATCAATTCCCCTTTGAGACTCGACTAATTGTTCGATTCTTTGCATCTTTTTTTCTTTTTTCAATATCCTGATGGGTAACCTCTTTTAAGAGACATGATGAGCTGAGATAAAACAAATAAAAATTAAGGGGAAAAGGAAGCATTATTTTTTACGCCAACATAACGTATTTATTCTATATATGCATAATGCATCAAAACAAGAACACTACACAAACCACTATTAAACAAACAAATAGTTTCAAAAGTAGGAGTATAAAACAAATCACTAATGCCCAATATTATAATTGCAAAAGACAAATGTACAAGTCCAGTAAAAAAAATGCATACCTTAGAGTTTGAAAATTTCCCTAATGCTGATCGGCTGAATCGACAATTGTAATACCCAAATACCCAAAATATTATACGTGATCTAATCAGCAGCATCCGTCGTCTACTTCTTTGCAATTTACACCATTACGGTTTTGGTTTGATTAATTGATTTTCAATTTGGAGCTCGGGGGTTAGGGCAGACTTACAGATTGAGAAATGAGAAAATAAAATGGAGAAGTAGACTATTTAGAGAGAGAATCGAGAAACTGAGGTCATGTTCTGTTTTTTGTTTTCCTTTTGTTTTAATTTTTTTTTGCCTTTCATGCTTTAGTACCGGGCCATTGTAAATATTTGGGCCCTTGTTTTTTTTTTGAATGGGCCTTACTTATTTAAGTTAGTTAGGGCCCTATTTTGTTTTTCTTGGGCTTAAAAGACTCCTAGTACACTATATATACCCATAATAGGAGGGGCCCTTTTTTGGGCCTTTTTTTAGGGGGCCCTAAGCCATTGGCTGCTGGGCCTGCGCCCAGTACCGGCCCTGTCAAGAACTCTACCACAGGAGTTTCCACTACTGTTTAAAAGGTAATTTATTTCAGTTATCTATAGCGTGGAGATAAGTTATTCTCTTCACGTACGTCACAAAAATACCATTTTGAAGAAACTACTTCCACTTTTGACTGCAGTGGCAAGGTGATGTTTTTTAAGTAAAAACTCACCCTTTAGTCTAATCTGCCATGCCTCTTCTTATCCCAACAACCAGCCAAGACCCATATTCTAACTAGCGTGGTGTCCATTTCTTTTTTATTAGAGGCTCCAACTTAGCTGATTAGAACCCCTAGCATTCTGGGTCAATAAATCACACTAAATGAATGTTTACCAGGGCCGACCTTAACATTTGGGAGGCTTAAAACGAATTTTCAAAATAGGGCCATTTGGTTCTTTATCAAGAAAAATTCAATGTAGGTAACTAATAAAAGATAAAATGATTGAACCTGATATTTTAGCTTGGAAATTTAATGAACATAAACTTTTAAACTTTTTTATACCATTAGAGTTTTTTTTTCCCCCAAAGTGCTGCTCATCGAATACATTTTTCTAACTAATCATGTTATTATCTATGGTTCTAAGAATACTTTTTTTAGCAATAGAGAATTATTACTTTTAAGCATTTTCTATCGAAGTTTGTTGTTTCAAAATATATTATTTTAGTTTATTTGTCATTGTCAAAAGTGATTTATTTGTGAATTTGATAATAAAAGTTAAACATAAAATTAAAATAAATGAAATAATATATTAAAAAAATTATCAAAACATGGTGTGGAAAATATTTGAACATTGGACTTCAGTAACATCTAACACTAAAAAGCTTTATTAATTTGTACTAATATAAGTGGTGGCCACACCACAAAACTAACACCCACACGTGAGTGAGGGTGTGGTAGAGTGTGGCTGAAATGGCGTGTCTGTATCATTATTCCAAAACTAATCAGGTCACATTTCCAAAGCATTTTTTTTTTTTGTCTATATCACTTAACTTTTTCTTTTGTCTTTATTTGATTTTTTTTTTTTTGCGTTTGTTAGTTTTGCATCGATTTTTTGAGTATTATTGGTTCATCTCGGCACGAGGAATCCAAAAAGGTAAAAGACTATGAGTGGAACTCTCAATTTTTTGAATAAGATCAAAAAAAGTGTAAAAAATTTACTTTTTGACTTATTTTTGTCTTTATTCAAAAAAAATTATGCTTCGATCATAATTTTTTCTTTTTTTATTCCTCTCGCCAAAATGAACCAATAATATACAAAAAGTTGATGCAAAACTAAAAAACATGAAAAAAAAAAATCAAATAAAGACGAAAAAATAAGCCAGCTAACTTTTTAGGCCAAAACACACCTAAATTGTATTGTTCACAGCTGCAATGAGCACACATAATAGACCCAAAAGCGAGCTGTAACAACATGAAATTAACCTTAATCTAGAAACATCTAGAACCGCATCAAGAGCACACTTAGATTCTAAGAGGAGAAGGTCAAGGATTAAATTCCTCCTCTCACACTACCGATAAAAAAAATAAAAAAAAAATTTATTCTAATATAAAAAGGGAGAACACCAATTGGTATTTGAAGTTCCGTCGCAAAAGTGATTTCCAATATTGTCCTTATGAAAAACTATATTTCACCATTGTTTTCACTATAACATTAATTAACCATTATGACAAAATAGTAAGTCCAGTTTTCTAAAAGATTTTAGCACCCAGGTGCTAAAATCATGATATTTTAAATCAAAAAATGAAGTGGTTCCGTGTATCGTTTTTCGATTTTTTCGCACCAAATTAAAGTACTCGAGAAATATCATGATTTTAGCACCTGGGTGCTAAAATCTTTTGGGAAACTAGGCCAATAATATCACTTGAACTCAACTATCCACCAAAAATAAACGACTCATCCCACACAAAAAAACTATCCACTTCCTCTCCATAGATTTACACTTGCACGGTGTGCCTTGGCCTCTGGTTTGAAAGAACCACACAGTCGCACTGCTAGTATACCTTGATTTCAATTTGGGCTCCATATGCATTCTCTCTCGACTGTGAAAATCTTAAACGAAATCGTCGAGATGTTTTCTAATTCTTGATTATTTTCTTGACAAAATTAGAAAAATAAGCAACTAAGCTAAGCTAGGAAAAATTATTAGGTGCTCCTAAAACACCGCCTCGTCTTAAGCTATGACAGAACCGACTTTGGGCTAAAGTTTGTAAAGTCACCACTTTAAGCCTCTAAATTTTGATTAATTTTGAGGGCCCCCAATTATATAGGTCTATATAGTAGTAATTAGGCCTACATAAAAAATTAAACTTAATTTGGTTAATGATTTTGTGGCCAAATTTAAAATAAGGCCCAAGTGAAAGAGCCCAAACATGATATAATTTGGCCCTATTTGGTTACTATTATAAAAACTAAGGGGGCCTAAGTGTTAAAAAAGAAATTAAAAGTTCATCGCCTACTGAGTACTTAGTTATTTTCGAGAATATCCTCTTTACTATTGGTCTTCTTCTTTTATTTCTCATTACAGTTGCTCTTCTAGTTTTTAGTGAAAAAAACCGTACAACCTCCTTTACCCACCCAAGGCCCACGTCAATCAATACTTCTCTGAATAATGGTTATCGATTTTGGAAACCTATTGTCTCAAATTATTATAAATGTTTTTTTTTTCAAAGTACTTTAATTATGCAAAGTAGCTAGATTGAGGACTCATTTAAAAAAGTTCGCTTTAAACTTTACAAAACTTAGAACCGGCCCTGAGCTAGGCGTACCAAACTGGTTGAATTCGATGTCGTCAACATCATCTTTGTATGATTGAGATTGGTTTGGAGGGATGTGAAGACACAGAAGCATTCGGCCATTAGCTACAAACAGTGTCTAATCTAATGGCCTTCAGGTTAGATGAATCCACCAGTTGATGCGATGGATGCTCCGCGATTTGCGGTAGCACTCTCTAATTCTCAGGCTGAAGACTTAGACAGGCAGAGACATACAGTCGTGGTGGGAATGCTCTCTTACATGGTAATCCATTTTCTTTGTTTGGACCTTGTTGGTTCTTATAATACTCCTTTTTTTCAAATGAGGAAATTGGACACCACAATATAATCACTTGAAAGAAAAGCCTCATAGTGGAGAAGAAATGATCTGTCAATAATGGAGAGATGCCTAACCTCTTAATTAGAAGTGTTCGAGGGTGGCCAATCATGCAAATCTTTTGCAATAGCTTTTTTCCGTTGGTAAAATACGAACGAGTACTTTTTTTCTTTTTTTCTGGTACGTGAAAATAGAAATGCATGCATGGTATACCATCGGCTCCACGGGACTCTACCACACTTACGTTCAGACCGAAGCTAATGTCTTTCTACACATGTGATTCTCTTTTTTTTTTTTTTTTTTTGCAGCAGTGACCAAATCCTTGCTAGAGCTCAAGACGGAGCTCCATTCAATGCCTCTAACCGGAACCCATTTCTTGCCGTCTTTCTATACATGTGACTAGTGTTATGAGTATGTTTAGTCCTAATAAAAAGTTATGGAACTCAAACCTTAGCATTGTACAACCAAATTCAAGTTTTTACAACGGAACCAAACCCCAATTTGTAAAATAGTACTATTAGTACTTTTGTCTTGGTATCAGCTTTTGTCAAAGCAATTTCTACTTTGATAAATAAACAACTTTAGTAGCAAATTTTGACTTTTCTTCCGTTGAAAAATTTTGACTTTCGAGAATCCCCATTTTTTCCCCTTTTGACTTATTTTTTGATAGTTTACTTTTGCCATAAATTCATCATCAACAAACATATCCTAAGGGCATGTTCGGGAGCCTCATTGTATAGGATAGAGGGGGGTGATGTGCAGCGTGCTGTGCGGCTCCCGAAGCGGTCGTGCTGGTGTCCGTTCAATGATCAGAAACGTCCATTGCGTAGAGCTCGTCGAATACTACAAGTGTGCCAAAAATCAAATCTATCGGATATCGTTAAGTGTGTCATCGGGAAAAAAATAACTTGAACAAAATGGGTTTTATAGTTTTCATCTAGTGTTTCAAGTCATATGTGTTCTAATTTTTTTCAAGTTTTATGTGTTCCAATCACACATTTAATGATATCCAAATGAGTTGATTTTTGGTACACTTGTAGCACTCGACGAGCTCTACGCAATGGACGTCTCCGATCATCAAACCGACACCGGCGCGGCCGCGCCGAGTGCCGCATAGCACGCTGCACAGCACAAGGCTGTGCAGCACCCCCCCGCTGTGCCATTATAGATTGCATTTTGCATTTCGATTGTCAATTCTATATTATTGGATTATGGCCAAAATCGATTATGAATTTATAGAGTGTGTAAAAGATGTGTACACAATAGATTTTGTAACAGAGTAATGTTTAAGGAGTATAATGTTGAAAATAGACAATGAAATAGTTTTGTACCTAGTGGCTCTGAACAAGACTGCTATATTTGGCCTTTCACTAATTCAGGTCAATATAACTCCAAATCAGGTTACAGGTGTCTTTATGATATTTGAAGACGCAACAACCCCTCCAAATCAGGTTACAAGTGTCTTTATGATATTCAAAGACGCAACAACCCTTCCACTCACTCCTCTACCTGAATTTATAAGGATTACAATGTCTGGAATATAGTTTGGAATTTGGATCTCCTAGAACGTATTAAGGTTTTCCTTTGGAAGTGTTTAAAGGGTATCCTACCAACAAAAAAGAATTTGGCTATGCATATAGTTGGTTTCTCCCCTTCTTGCCCTCTTTGTGATACTGAGGAAGAATCCATATTGATCATTTATTCAACTCTTGCCCTCATTCCTGTTCTGTTTGAAATGCTTCCGATTTTCAACTTTCTTTTCATCCCACCACTATTGTTTTGGGCTTCAATGAATGGCTGCTAGATTGGATTTTTCGTCTTCGGATGAATAAGCGAAAGCTCTTTTCCCTTGTTGCTATCCTATGGGTTATCTGGAAAAGCAGAAATTCTAAAGTCTTCGCAAATGAGCCCTTTCGTAGAGATACTGTTATCTCTATGGCAAAAGACAACGGGCTTTTGTTCCATAGAGCTTCTAATTGGCTCAGAAATTCTAGCACTCAAGCTCCGAAAACAGATATATACCCTTCTATTATTCTAAAGGATCACTTAGAGGGCTCTTCTACTCAAAGAGCTAGTGTCATTCGTGTCGACGGTGCATGAAAAAACGGAAATTCTTGGAGTGGGATTGGGTTTACAACTAGAGACCCTAATGGAAACCTTCTTGCGGAGAACGCACGCGCGATGTCTTCTTATTGTTCTAGTCCTATCCAGAAAGAAATCCAAGCAATAAATCAGGCAATTAAATGGTGTCTAAAAAAGGATTTTGATAATTTTTATATTCTCTATGATTGTTTCAATGCTATTATGCAGATAGGGAGCAGGAGTGAGTATCACCACAACGACACCTTTTTGATCCACAACCTGAGGAAGGAGATTGCTAAGCTAACTTTTTTGCATAATTTCCAAGGTAGACTGGGAAGAAGTCCAACGTGCTCATCTTCTAGCTAAACATGCGCTTGGTCTTTTTGTTCCTCACCCGGACACCGTGATGGAATCTCATCCTAGCTTTTGTTGTTGTATCTTTGTTGTCTATGTTCATATTTCTTGTTTATGTTGTTATTTGGTTTCAGTTCGCAGTTACTCATGTATTCTTTTGCCCTCAGGTTGGCTTTATTAATGATATTTCTATCTCCTTATCGAAAAAAATTTCCCCTAATTATTTATTGTGATATTATAATCTGTTGATGAGTAATTTTTTTAGATTCATAATTATTTATAGATATTGCTAATTAAAATGTAGTTTTATTAATTCCACTCCACAAAATTAGGTCATTGTTTGAAAGTCTCTGTTTTTTTGTTCTACCTCTTAAATATTACTTTAAAAAAATTACAAACCATGTAGTATTATTTTGCAATGGACATATAAATATATAATCATGCCTGAAAATTAACTTCATCGATAATCACAAAACAAAACAAATATAATTTTGACAAATTGTTAAAAAAAAACCCATCAAACAACCTAACCAACGTATTATACCCCAGAAATTGGATCCAATAAGGGCATGGCTAAAATAGCTTTTTAATCAGTAGAAAAAATCAAGAATGCAAAAGTACATCTAGGGCTGATTACGAAAAAGTAAATGTCGAATGTGAAATGTAAAATGAAGAATGCGGCCTGCCAAACGAGAAAATTTGGGTACGGGGAGGGTATCACGCGGCACCCTCTCAGCACATCCGGGTTGTCCAAGACGGTCCGGATTGAAAGTGCCGTCCGAATTTTTAAAAAAATAGAAAAGAAAAAAAGAAAAAGAAAAGAAAAAGTGTGTTTCAATTAGGACCGTCCAATGCATTTTTAGATGGTCCGGATGTGCCGAAGGGGTGCGTCACCCATACTCTATTTGCACTCAAAATTTTCTCCTGCCAATGGGCGCTAACTCGACTGAGCACGATTGGGACTAGAGTTTAAAAGAACAAGAATAGAAGTGTCAGTCACGTTTAAGATAACATGGCCTGGTCTATGTTATCCTGTACAAAACAAGGAAACACATGAACAAGATTTTTTTTTCTATTCTTAATCAAGTGTCCAGGTCTCTTACGCGCACCTTAACTAATCACGGGAGTCAATCTCACAGTCTACTAGTGGGACCTCATTTAAAACCAGAGCAAAATTCCATATAAACAGACCCAAAATTAGTTGATAACACTAAAGAGATTTCATATCTGAAATATTAAGACGGAGCAAACCCAAGTCCCGAGCATCCACCGCTAAGCCAACCCCATGGAGTTGAACAAGAAACATGTGTCCTTGATTTTAAGTTATCCATTTTGAAGTTACAAATGGCCGGTTTCGCAAATCCCAGATTCGCAAGAACTTGATGTTTTTTGAAACGCAATCCTCGGGATAGTTAATTCTACTTGACCGACATCTTAACTTCATGGATATAGACACATGATTGAACTGATGTTTACTCAACCGACATCTTCACTTCTCTTCTGGATTCTGGATAAAAGCTAACCTGGATATGTACCAGGTTTAATATGAACGTGGATAGCACGATCGAAGACAAATTCTGAGCTCCTAATTGTTGAATTTCATGAAATTGTACTTTAATTCCTATACAAAACTGTGGTCTTATTTTTTTTGTCGACAACAATGATGCGAATTTAATATTTTTAATATTTTCCTTCTTATAGAAATATAACAACAACCTCAGGTTGAAACATGCCACACCTCTATGTCTAAAGTTGCTGCTATTTTTAATATTTTCCTTCTTATTATTCAAATATTTTTTGGTAGAATGGTTTTGAGATTTACCGGCTAGTGTGTGAATTTGACGCAAATGAATTAAGAGAGTTCCAATTCACTTTATTTTTAGCATGAATATAATTTCGGTATATGCAGGAAAATGAGGTGTGGACGGTAGAGGAACGTACGTCAGGATTGAAAGATTATTCCTTCGCTTTACCATGGATTTTTTTGATTATATTGAGGTGGATTAATTTTGGCGTTTAGTTGCAAGTCCAATAATTTTGTTTTAAAACCCCATCAGCTAATTTAATATTTCACGAAAAATTCTTAATGTTGGATTAGATTGTGAGATGATATGAAAGATCACACTTCTATATCATATTTCACAAAATTCATCGGAAATGTGATCAGTTTTGGAGACAAATTCCTTTTGAGATTGACTGGCTAGCTAAGACCATCTCCATTTGTCTCTCTATAACTCCGGCGAAGTCAAGATGGAGAGCCAAACCTCCATTTCCGACTAGCAACAGCCTCGCCATCAGCCTCTCCAAGAAGATAATCGCTACAGTGACTCGTTTGGGTGGGCGAGTCACTGTAGCCCTCGCGTTCTCTCTCTCCTCGCCGGCCAAAACGCGGGCACTAAGCTGCATCTCCGGCGAAGACGATTCGTTCATCCTAAAATCGATTTGATACCAGAGGGATATACCCCTCGTCAAGACGATTCCACTGGTGCAAATCCCGTCACCGGCGGAGTCCTGTAGTGGCCGCACGCGCCGGACGAAGGAGGCGCGTGACGGCGAGTGAGATCTACTCGCGGCGCGTGTGATGCACGCGCCCGTGCGACGTAGAAGAAGCTGACGCGTGTGAAAAAGATGACGCAGAGAGAAGAAGAAGATGACGCAGAAGAAGAACGCAGAAGAAGATGGCGAGTTCTTGATGGTAAAATGGAGAGGCTGCTGCGTGCTCTCTCTCCTCTCTCCGTCAAATAGCCCCAAATTCTTGCCAAAATGGAGATAGCGAAAGCTAGACTCCTGGAGATGCTCTAAATAAGCCTTATCTCACCTAGTTATCCAGAGATGAAAGAGTTGTCTTGTCTTTGTCTCATGCACATACACAATCTGACCTAATAAAGGCAATAAACTGGAGAGAAGATGCGCTATTATTTTCAAAGCAAAGCAATAAAGCATCTTTAATTTTTTCTTTTATCTAACCAACTCAAAAATAAAAAGTATCTTGTACTCAAATTACTCAACGAAAAATTCTCGGGGTCTAACGATTAATAAGTATACGAGTGTCATTTATCTGTGTGGTTTATATAAACGGCGCTCATTAAGCACTGAATAACTACTCATGAGACCCTGTTCCAGTGTCATTGGCTTAAGGATTTTTTGGTTTTGTCAATATTCAATTTTTTTTTTTTTTTTTTTGCGTTTGTTAGTTTTCCGTTAAACTTTTGATAAGTATAGGTTCGTCTCGACAAGAGGAATTGGATTTGAGTAAAATTATGATATTTTTACCCAAATATTTTAGGAAATATCCAAGAAAAGACCACTAAAAATATTTGAAGTAAATGAAGAGAGTTCCAATTCGCAAAATATTTGGGTAAAGGTCATAATTTTACCCAATTCTAATTTAATAATCACCAATAATTGGAGAAGTGTCATCTCAGGAAGTAGTAGCAGAATGTGGTCTATTTTTGGAATTTAATTAAGTTAATACTACTACTATTAAGTAACATCAGTTGTTTAACTGTCAATTTTGTTTTTATAATATCCATCCTAATTTGGAGGAAAAAAACACAAGGTGACACAGGGACAGAGAGCGTGCGGTCACGACAGAGACAGAGAAACGCACACGTTAGAACGACGTCCGACGGTCGATCGGTTGGGTCATATTTTCATCCCTCCCTTTGAAACAAAGTCTCTCCCCCTTTCACTTTCCCACTCTTTCTCTCTCTCTCTCTCTCTCTCCTCCAATTCCCCACCAAGCCCATTATCAAAAGCTAGCGCTCTATCCCTCCCTCCCTCCCTCCCCAATCTCTCTCTCTCTCTCTCTCTCTAAAACTGTTTTCTGTCATTCCATGAGGACGCTCTGCCCCAACTTAGGCCGAGAAGATGGACTCGAGACAGTTCTTGAAGTCCCCATTCCAGAAGAAATGTTTGCTTCTTCTAACAACAACAAAAACAGATCCTGGCAAAATGTTAAGTCGTGGGTCAAACCCCCCACCACCGATAGATCACCTCCGCCCTCCGTTTTCAGCGCTAACCGTAACGACGAGATTCAACTGTTGCTCGGAGTTGTCGGAGCTCCGTTGATACCTCTTCCCATCTCCTCTCTTCTCCCCACTGCACCAAACATCAAAGACCATGCCATTGTAAGTGTGGTTTCTGATCACTCAACAAGAGTAAAATTTTACCATAAGTTCAGCTGCAGCAAATATGCTGAATTTAATGATTTGTAAATTCTAGAGTATTATGTAAAATTAGTTCTGCAACGATTTTGTAGTTTCTTCACAAACTGTTAATTTAAATGCCAAAATTGTTTGGAATTTGTAGTATTATCCGGTCAAATCAAATGGTCCACGACGTGTTTGATACTTTGATTAAGAAATAAATAGTTTTGCAAAGTATTGATGTAATTAAAATTTGCAGGAGGTTTCCATGGCGAAGTACATAGTGCAGCAGTACATAGCAGCGACAGGGGGAGAAAAGGCGTTGAACTCTGTTGATAGCATGTACGCAATGGGGAAGGTGAAGATGGCGGCATCGGAGTTTATTGCAGGGCAGGGTATGAGTAACAATTTGAGTTCAAATAATAACAAAAACGGAAAGGTAATGAAAATAAAGAGTGCTCGAAATGGGGTTGGAGAGGTAGGAGGGTTCGTGCTGTGGCAGAAGAGACCGGAGCTGTGGTGTTTGGAGCTGGTGGTTTCCGGCTGCAAGATTAGTGCCGGTAGTGATGGTAAGGTGGCTTGGCGGCAGACTCCCTGGCACCATTCCCACGCTTCTCGCGGCCCACCGAGACCTCTTCGCCGTTCCCTTCAGGTACTCCTCTCTCCCTGGATTAATTTTCCTCCGGCAGTTAACTCAACCCTGTTTTCTCTTCTTCTTAATACCCGATGTCCGGACCAGCTTACGCGCACCTCGACTAATTCCAGAGCCCAGAGGTAAAGACCGGACATAATCCCCAATTAACTCGACCCTGTTATTCAAGCTCAACTAGCGTTTTGCAGCCGTTTTAAAGAAGCTTGTTTAACTAATATAGCTAGCTTGAACCCGTTATTCCTGTCAAGTTTTATGCGGTTCAAAGAATTCAAGTGGTTTAATGATTGTCTCGACGGAAGCTCGTTTTACATCAGCTCCGCTAGTGAATAATGGATAAATTAAACATGGACGCGACTAGAATTATGTTCTCTTGTCCCTATTTCTTCTCAAGTTTGTTCAGTTAGGTGTAACATATGGGGAGAGTGATTTTAGAATTTCGAAACTCGAATATATATTGCAATGTGAAATGCGGTAGAGTTTTCCCAAAATTGGGGATGAACCATGATGCTAAAAAGTCGTCTCTCTCTCTTTGGTGCACACTTTTTTTTGTGGGTCTTGCCGTGTTGTTTCCTGGACCACGTTCTTTTAGGTTTCTTTTTGAATTCAACAAAATAGTACTACTATATTAAAGACCTAATGAGCATATTCGATCCATGTTCCCTGCAACTCTCGGAAGCGGAAATGGTTCAGCGCATATCACGACCATCCATCTTAGAAATCAATGGTCCGGATTCGCTGAAGCTTTCTTACTTTGACCGGTAAGAAAGCGGGTGCAAATCCGGACCATTGGAAATATTTTTGGACGGTTGAGATGCTGCGTTGCATGGTGCAATGCACTTAGTGTGCTGCAGGGTCCCCCACTCACGGCCTTTGTCCGTATCTCCGTTTGTGGTCCGTTAATCCCACTACAGGGAGTTCCCCAGTGAGCTGTCCTTGTGGCTTCTGACCATGAAAATGTTGTCAATACTGTCTTTGGTTCTGTTCTTTCGAGTTAAATACAAGCATTTGTTTCCTCTCCGGTGCTCTTGTGAGACTGGGCCGTTAAGCTTAGACTATTTGCGGATTTTTTCCCGACTCGCTACTTTGATGATTGAGGCAGTTAAGTTTTAAAACTCATCGAAAACATCAATTACACAAAGAAATCACTTATCATCTATTGATATCCGATCATTATCAACGTGTTTTTTTTTTTAATCATAGTGACTGTTTTTGAAAAGCTAAAACTTGACTGTCCAATCCCTTATTCCAAACATTAATCTTGGGGTCTTTTTCCCCCCTTATGAGGTGTAGGGCACAATTTCTTTCAGCTAATTATCAGGCCTAAGGATTGATGTGATTTGGACAGGGTCTAGATCCGAGGTCTACTGCAAATCTCTTCTCCAATTCCATCTGCATAGGCGAAAAATCCATCCACAACGAAGACTGCTTCGTGTTAAAACTCGAAGCAGAACCCTCAACACTAAGAGCAAGGAGCAGCAGCAATGTGGAGATAATCAGGCACACCATTTCAGGCTACTTCAGCCAAAGAACAGGTCTTTTAACCCAACTGGAAGACTCTCACCTTCTCCGAATCAAAGCCATTGGAAATAGTGAGAGTGTCTTTTGGGAGACCACAATGGAGTCACATATCCAAGACTACAAAACCATTGACGGCATTAACATTGCGCATGCTGGTAGAACGGCAGTGTCACTCGTTAGGTACGGTGAGAGCACAGAAAGCCACTCAACGACACGGATGGAAGAGGTGTGGGAAATTGAAGAAGTGGATTTTAACGTTGTGGGATTGTCAATGGATTGTTTTTTGGCACCGGGCGATCTAAAGAAAATGGAAGAAGGAGGAGGAGAGCAAAAAGGGTGTGGTGTTGTGAGGGGAAATGTTGTGTTGCCGTTTAAGATTCGGGGAGGTTTGTCGAGGCCGGTTGGAGTGTCGAAGGTTGCGGCTTTCGATCTTGATGATTCAGAAAACAGCCAAGATGATGAGTAATAACTAGTTGATCATCTGCGTCTTTTTTAATTTTTTTTGTTGTATATATGCACATTAGGCAATATTTTCATGTCTAGTTTAGTTACTAATCAAGTGCTAATTAAGCGTTGGGTTGGGGAATTCCTTTCTACAAACAGATGGTGTGAAGGTACACCCGCTATTTGCAGAAGGGTTAGACCCCATTATTGTGAGTGTTGAGTAAATTATTTTAACAGATGGAAGGAATAAATAATATCCAAGTGATAAGCAAACAGAAATATTATTATTTACTTTGTGATTATATAGTTCACGAGGCCCCTTCTCTTCCACTTATTGTGAGGTCCGTACACTTTGTATTTAAGTCTATCATAATGTGTGGTGAAAAAAGGCCATGTAATCTAGGGCCTCGTTTGATTCGCGGACTAAAATAGGTGGGATTGGTAGTCCTGGGATTAGTAGTCCGGGATTATTTGTCCTGGGACTAATTTAGTACTGAATCTCACTCAATCCTTTGTTTGATTCGTGTAGGATTAACATCGGGATATCCCGTGTTTCGGTCAATCCCATGTTTGGTTCCCCAAACTAAATTTTGGGATTAATTTTAGGGCTCTCTCTCAATCCAGAAATCAACCCAGAAATCAGAAAATCAGAAACTCGAAAATCAAACATCTTTGAAAATCGAAAATCAGAAATCGAAATGTTTGGAGTGAGATTTGGAATTGTTGCTTCTCTGAAACTGAAACTAGTAAAGTCAGTTTATAATTTCAGTCAATGATTTGTTGCTAGATGTTCTCTGAAACTGGAAACCCAGAAACTGGAACTGGAATCGAAAATCCACCTCTGTTTGCAGAACTCTTCCTCTTTATCTCCAGTGATTAAAACCCAGTAACGAGCATCAAAAATTCAGCAACGAGTAACAAGGTACTGTGTTGATCTTGAGCAAGTATCAAAACCCAAAATCAAAACCCAGTTTGATTTTCCATCAAAATCAAAACCCAGTTTCAAAACCCAGTTCCATCCAAATCAAAACCCATCAAAATCAAAACTAACCAATAGAGTAAAGATCGATATTGAAGCCGGACCAGTGTAGATGGCGAGGTGGTAGGCGTCGACGTCGTGGTGGTGGTAGTCATCGGGAAGGAGAGAGAGAGAGAGAGAGGCGTAGGAGAAGATGATGATGAGGGGAGTGGCAGTTTTGCAATTTGGGGAACTTCCCCTTCCGTGTTTATTATCCTGGACAAAATAATACCACACCCCCCCCAGGTATTATATAATACCATACATATAGGTATTGTTTTTATCCCGGGATTGTTAATCCCATGCCATTTTCAGGAATCAAACAAGGGATAACGTGGGATTAGATAAAAATAGTGCTATCCCACCCCCTAATACCCGAATCAAACGAGGCCTAGGAGTATTGAATAATGTTCCCTCCAATAGGGTCGGCAACTCACAAAATCAAAATAGTTTTGGCTGAAAACTGCCAATCTCAAGGTCTGTGCTTCCCTTTTCTTTTCAACATGCCTCATGTTAAATTCAAAGTACATCACATCAATATTAAAGTGGGGTTTTGGGGATGAGAAATTCAACTTTCATCTCTTTCATTGACTTTACATGTCACCAACTTTTATCTACCATTTTCTGATCACATATTACTCGAGATCCGGTTCCACTAAGTGGATTATTCAAAAAAAAAAAGACTTTTTACTCTTTATGAAACAGGTCTTCTTATATGCATTAACTAAAAAAGTCGACAAAATAAAACTTAGTAGAACGGGGCTGAGTTTTTTGAAATAGGAATTATCACTCACGAGCTTGAAGTACGGCGATGAAACATTCCTGTTACCTGAGCTTTTTTTGGGTAGAGAAATGAAACAAAACTGGAAGTAAAATGCATGCTCATGTACAGGGATGAAAAGCAATCTTAATTTGCAACTTGAGGCAAACTACCAAATGCTTCATGGAATTAACCAAGCTAGGCTAAAGGCGTTTGAGCCTATCCAAACTGTGCTTATGCTGGATGGGCTGTAGTTCGGCCACAAGCAACTTGGGTTGGCCTTCAGCAGGACCCAGCCCACTTATGCCACTATTGATATTCAAATTTGGCAATTACTGGGTCTCCAGAGTCCAGACCAGATCAAGGAAGGTGTACAAATTTTAAACTTATCCTATCAAAATACCAACAACAATGAACAAATTAACAGTCTTTTCTTCTAGTACTTGTTTTTAGGTAAAAAGTATAGAGAAATGATTTGCACACACTCTTTTTATTCCCAAATACTTTCCTTTTGTCATTATTCACCTTGAAATTACCAAATTATGCTCATCTCATAAGGTTTTTTTTTTTTTTTTTTTTCATATGAAGGGTAATTTGGTACTTTCAAGTGAATAAAGGGAAAAAAAAAAAAAAGAGCGTTTAGGGAAAAAATGGGGGTGTTAATATCATTTTTCAAAGTATAACTGTTAACAAATTTCAATGCGTGATAAAATTGCGACATCCCATCTTTCTCAGTAACCTTTTTTTTTTTTTTTCCTTATTCACATCTTCTTATTTACTTTTGATTTTTTTTTATAAAAAAAACCCTCTTCATTGAGAAATATCTTTTCAGTTTCAAGGAGTAAAAAAGAACAATTCACTCGACTTTCTAAAAAATAAATTTTCAACTTTGTCTTTCGGTGTTTAAAACTGCGCACATCACAATTTTCAAAACACAATAAAAAATAGTACAGTAAATTTTAAGGTGCATCATCAAAACATGGAATGAAAAATCACACTCAATAAGAAGACATAATTAACAGAATTTTAGGTGCAATAAACATTTTACGTAGTTTGGAAAATGATTTTGGTATTTCAAATTTTGATAGCCACACTCCATTTTTTGTCTTTTAGTGTTCATGCTATGTGTATTTTGAATACTAAAAAATAAATATTAAAATGTAATTATAAAAAAATGAAGTTGCAAAATCAATTATCATTAGTTTTCATTTCCATTTATTTTCTGCTGGTAAAGGAGGAATCGGTAATGGAAGCGAAGCATGGCAGTTTCTGTAGCCCACTGTTTGTAACAGCGCGTGCATGAACTTTCGAGAACGAGCGCGTGGCACCTAGAACTCTCTCGAACCATCCCGGCCTCATCCAATTCCCCCTATAAAATCATCACCAAATTCCACCGAAAACCAGAGTCAAAAGAATTATCGAATCCACAACTTCCACATTCCATAACCGATTACCCTTTCCCAATTCCCTCGTTTTCTCACTCTCCAAACACTCAAAACCCATAAAAAAAAATGTCGCTGATTCCAAGCTTCTTCGGCCGCCGATCAAACGTCTACGACCCCTTTTCCCTCGACGTGTGGGATCCCTTCGAGGGCTTGCCGTCGCCCTCCAACTTCCGTCAACTCTCTGACCAGCTCCGCTCCGGGTTCCCTTCCGAGACGTCGTCGTTCGCCAGCGCCAACATCGACTGGAAGGAGACACCGACGGCTCACGTGTTCAAGGCGGACGTTCCGGGGCTGAAGAAGGAAGAGGTCAAGGTGGAGGTAGAGGACGACAGGGTTCTCCAGATTCGAGGAGAGAGGAGCCGAGAGCAGGAGGAGAAGGGGGACACGTGGCACCGCGTGGAGCGTAGCAGCGGGAAGTTCATGAGGAGGTTTAGGCTGCCGGAGAATGCTAAGGTGGATCAGGTGAAGGCGGCGATGGAGGACGGCGTGCTAACCGTGACAGTGCCCAAGGCAGAGGTTAAGAAGGCCGATGTTAAATCGGTTGAGATTTCTGGTTAATTCTGTGATCAGTTAAAGTGTCTTTGTTTGGGCGTCTGTTTATGGAAGTACTGTATTGTGTTAGGGTTTTTCTATGGCAGTCTGGTTGGGGTTATGATGGTGTCGTAGATCCTAATAAATGTGAGAGTCTGGTTGTGAATGGCCGATCTGTAAATGGGTTTTTGAGAAATATGAGTGTCAAACTTGTTTTTGTAAGTTTTGCTCTCTGTTCTTGATCAATTAATCTTCAATTTGTCAATTATCAGGTTCAAAAAGCTAACGTAGAATTCACTGCACCGAATTGTGTTGGCAATTGGGTGGATTTCCCTGACTTATGGGTGAGGAAATTGAGAGGAATTATGGTTTGCTAACTTGAAAGATGAATCACAAGATGCAGTCAAAAGTATCCAAGCTCCCTGAGATGAGGGGTAGGTTGGTTTCATAGCGTATGTTAGAGAGATGCAACGAAGTAGCTGTCATTTCTGTTTTGTTGATCTGCATCAATCCTTTGTGCTCCAGCTGAAACATCAGTAATTTCGGAAATTGTTTTCGCAGCTGGATGGATTTTTATCCTTGGGCTCGTTTGGCTGGGGATGGGAGGACTATTGACTCATCCTCTTCCTCATCCCGGCCTACGATTACATCCATGGATTGGAGCACATCCTGGGCCTCCTGCGATTACATTCGTGGTTTGGGGCAGAGAAAGGAGGCCAGATGATATTATCCTCTCCCCTATTCTGGTCTAATACACTCTACGCAGGATTATTAGTCCGAGTCCAGGGTATCCATATTTAAGAGCAAATCCGAGGCTAAATGGAAAATGGTTATAGCCATTGCTATAATTTGGCACCAAAAAGTGGTTTTTGATACGAAAATGCAACTCAATTTTCAATGCTTGGTTGTAAAATAGAACCAAATTGTTTCAAATTTAACTAACTTTTTCACCACCTCATTTTTAATTACGTTTTCAACCCCAATTCAACTATATACGTTATTTTTAACCCTGTTGTGATCTAATTTTTAACCCCATTGGGAAATATTTTTGGGTAAATTACACTGACCTCCCCTGAGGTTACTGACATTTTCACTGACCTCCCCTCTGGTTTTGGAAATTACGTTAACCTCCCTTACTTTACAAACTAATATGCACACACCTCCCTTGCCGTTAAAATTGACTTAACGGTGTTAACTTTGAGTGCTAAAAGACTATTATACCCTTCCTCGCAAATAATTATGTTACATTATTATTACCTATTTTATGTTAACACATATTGACAAAAAAGAGTAAGATATTAAATTGGACAAACCTTAAAAAAAAACAATACACTATTAAAAAATAGGTTTGAAAATTATTTAAATAAATTAGAAGGAAAAAATACACTATATTAAAAAAAAGGGATTAAAATTTTTACTGCTACTATCTTGTTTTCAAAACTTGGCACAAATTTTTTCCTTTTAAATATTTAAATACTCCAAATTTTAACCCTCTTTTTAAACATATAGTGGATTTTGTTTTCTTTTTAGATTATTTAAATAATTTTAATCCCATTTTTTAATATAGTGTATTTTTTCCTTTTAATTTATTTAAATAATTTCGAGCCCTCTTTTTTAACATATAGTGTATTCTTTTTTAAGGTTTGTCCAATTTAATATCTTACTCTTTTTCGTCAATATGTGTTAACATAAAATAGGTAATGATAATGTAACATAAATTGTTTGCGAGGAAGGGTATAATAGTCTTTTAGCACTCAAAGTTAACACCGTTAAGTCAACTTTAACGGCAAGGGAGGTGTGTGCATATTAGTTTGTAAAGTAAGGGAGGTTAACGTAATTTCCAAAACCAGAGGGGAGGTCAGTGAAAATGTCAGTAACCTCAGGGGAGGTCAGTGTAATTTACCCAATATTTTTTAATTACTTTTTTTTTTTTTTTGGTCCTCCACTGTTTCAACCACCGTTCTATCCCAGATATTTTCTCATCTAACTTTGTCACTTAACATTCTCACATAACATTCTCATCTAACATTCTACCCAAATTTTTTTATAAATACACAATTAAACTAATATATTTGCCACACCATTCTCATCTGCCATATAGATTTTCCTTTCCAAACTAATATCATGAACAACTTAAGCAAAATGGTACTGCGGAGAGATTTCGACGGAGATTCCTCCGATGAAGATGAAGTTGCAATGCTGCAGATGGTAATGGCGAGCAGCTATCAACAAATGCAAATGCGTCATAACCAACAAAACCCATGTAACTTGCAAATGCGTCATGCAGATGGTATTTGCCACACCATTCTCTCTCTCTCTCTCTCTCTCTCTCTCTCAATCAAAACCCATCTAACTTTCTCACCAAAACCCTAAGTCCGATCGGCCATGATTGCAAGATTCCGGTGCTAAATGATCAAACCGAGGTCGCCATAGCAAGATTCCGGTGCTCCAGTGATGGTGACAGCAGCAGATTCCGACGACCATAGCAGATTCCGGTGACATGAGCAGATTCCAGCGAGCGTATGAGATTCCGGTGATTTTTTGGCAATATTCAGGTACTCTCCAGTTCGGTTTGAGAAGGGATGACAGTTATCCTTGATGATGTGGCAAGGATGGCTATAGCCATCCTTGTTTCTATATTTGCAACCAAGTTTCCATTTGTTCTATTTTGCAACTGATTATAGCTATGCACTGGATTGAATATTTGCATTTTTTGGTTGTATAATGGCAATGCAACTGGATATCCATCCCCCATTGGATTTGCTCTAATCTACTTGAGTGAATCCTTCATAAAATGGGTCAATCTACCCAAAACTTTCTAATTTGTCTTTATCCCCTAATTTCAACTACAAAGTACTAATTTATCTCCCTTTGTTATCAAAATCTTCCAAAATGCAGAGCACTGCTTTATCTTCTTTCATAAATATCACATTAATGTGGTTATACCCTCATGCATAAATAATATTGTAACATCCCGTATTTCTATAACGATAAAAAATAAAAAAAAAATGTTAGAGGAAACCTTGAGGTGGTAGTAAGCTCCACGTGGAAGCCATGAAGAAAATATGATTGCATGTATTTTGCTAGGTGTAGCCAAAACATGTAGAAATGCAAGTAAGTCCAAAGGAATTCATGGACTTGGTGTTCGGTGGAATTATCCTTTATCATAGTTATGCATCCCATTTTGGCTTCTTGAGAGCAACTCTTGAAGGTGAGAGTGAGAGCAATTGTTAAGACTTCACCTGGGAAATTTTCTTGTCTTAGCCGTGGGTATGGACTGAGGAAAAGGAGATAGATATGGAATAGTTGAACCGAATTTCAAAGGGGCTGTTTCCACTGATTTGGGACAAGTACGGGACTTGTGTGCCGTTGGCTACGTCTTCTGGAATAAGGTGAAACACGCATATCTTGTTTACATCTCTGTTTTTGAAGTGTTTTATATCTGTTGGAAGATTTTAAAATTGTGTTTTAAATGGAATCGTGGATATTGGTTGATATGTAAACTGAACTTGGCAAAACTATATATATTTTTTATGTCGATACATCTGAACATGTGTCCGGGCTTGAGGACTTTAAATAGACAAAGTGGATTGGAGCTATAAGGGTGGGAGATGCGAGCCAGGTATCTTGATGGTTTGACGTCATTCTATTTTGTTGCAGAGGTCGCTCCTCTTTTATTCTGGTCGAAACATGTTCTTGATAGATGTGCGAAATCAACGGGTATTATGAAATGTGATATTTTAATATCGCGATGGTTTTTTTCTTGACTCTGAAAAGCTGGATTTCATTTTGTGAACGAATTGAAAGATTTATTATCTTGTTACTAAGATCTTTTTATTACTTAGTAACTGAAAAGTATGATTTACACTTTTTGCTCAGCTTTGAATAAATCCATGATTAGAATGTTCCTAAGATACGCGGTGTTTCATATGAGCTTTAGCTTATGGAGTTTCAAAAAAATCATACTTTTCAGGTCCGCAACAGTAGATGAATTATTTGGAGGATTGGCTCTGAGAGACTATATTGAAGAAATTAGTGCGGTTGTTTTAGGGATTTCAGACCCATTGTAATTTTTCGGTGCTTTGTTGTAACATTTTGAGGTTTTAGAAAATACCAGCGGATTTTTGAGGTGTTTAAAAAGTCGGGTCGTCACAAATATGCCATTTTATCATTTCTATCTTACTATTTAATGTTCCTAAATTTCATCCCTCGTCCAATCGAGTCATTAGAATAAAGGCCACCATATTTAGAGATAAAAAAATCTAATTCAAAAACCAAATCGATCGAACAACAATTACCAATCCATTTTTAACAAATCCGGCTGGTTTTACGAGTAATTCAGTTTAGTTTGGTTTTATGAAATATTTTACTAAAGTGAAACAGGTAAAACCGAATCGATACTTTTTTGTTACTCCCTTCGTCCCAAATTTCTTGTCCACTTCTCGACATGCGTGTTATTTTCAAATCTATCATGTTTTATAAATTTAAAAAATTTATTTAATGGAAATGAGTAAGTCAGTATTATAGATCTATATTGCATATTTATAATATTATACTTTTGAAGATATAAAAAATTTGTTGAGGTCTCATGTATAGTGAAAATGGACAAAAATTTGAGACGGAGGACGTATTATTATTACTACTCAGAATATGTTCAAAGAGCTACAAGTCCCTATTCGGAGCTGCCCTTAGGGAAAACCATTCCAAAACTTTCGGGTAATTCATTAGGATTGGGTAAATCTCCATAAAAGGAGAGGCTACGCTAAAAGCAATAACTTCGAAGAAAAAGCAAAATAGGAAATAACCAGCTAGTTGAGATTTCGCTGGAGAGTTAGCCGCCGGTAGATCTGACTTCTAATTCGCCAGTGGTGGTCGACCAAACCTTATTGCTTACCTCAACCCCAGCTCAAACTCCAGATGGCTGAAAAGAAGGATGGACTGGATCTGTGGAGAGAAACAGGGGCAGAGATGGAGGATGTTGGTAGCTGGAGGGTCGAGAGAGTGATGTTCGGGGGGATAAAGATAGAGGGGAAGCGGAGGCCGACGAGCAGCCCCGACCCTGAGATTTCTGGGGCTCTCAGCAAAAAATCGATTTGGGGCTCTTCATATTTGAAGAAACACTACAATTTCGAAAGATACAAATCACCTAAAACAAAAAAAAACTTACAAGAATTTGAACGTCGAAGTCACAAAAAGGACTAGTTAACATTGCATCTACTAATAAGTATCACTTGAACCTCGCTCTTCTTGCATTTTTAGAAACAAATAAATCAATGAAACTAACATAATCTAGTTTTGCTAATCCATTCAATATTTCTTGTGATAGGTTGATCGAAGGTGTTATATAACCAATTCAGGAATTTGGGTAACAATTTTCCATCAACTTCAAATGATTGAGCACTTCAATTGGTTTAATGACTTCCCTTGGCAATCTATCTTTCAAGACTTTCAACTCCATCAATAAATCTCTTCCATCAATATCAGAAATCCCATCATGTTTTAAATGTTCTTCAAGGTTCGTACAACTCATTTTCTACGATTCATCGGTTGCACTTTTTCAAGTCAAACAAAAAACCAAAGTTTGCCTCATATACTTCGAATTGTTCGAACCTATTCTTGAGTGAAGAGAGAGATTGATCAACAATATACAAGAAGTAACTAATGATTCTTGAGCCAACTTGGTCATCTATTCACTAATAATCTTGTCAAATTGTTTCTTTCTAGAAATGATACGCTTTTCAACAAATGTAGGTTCAACTCTAAATTCGCTTGCCATTTCTTTAGCTTCAACCATAGCCTCCATGAAACCAACTTCTCTATAACTTTGAAAATAGGTAACAAGCCCATGTAGTTCCTTCACAGCAACACCTATATCCATGTCTTCACTTCGAAGGACCTTACTAACAGAGTTAACAACAAACAACAAATTATACCAAATTACAATTCTAAACAAGAACTCAAAACTCTCAAGTTCATGAGTTCTTAGGGACTTAACTTCACTTTTGGCCATCGCCTTTGTTGTACTATTGGCCAAGTCAACTAAAGCATCTGTAATTTCTAAAGTGTAAACACCCCAATTTTGAACTTTGGGACATTTTAAAGCAGTGGCTGGTTGGCTCCCTAGTGATGAAATGAATCAAAACATCCTTGGAAGCTAAGAACATTACTCCTTATCTTTTTGAAACAAACCCAAGCATACATAACATTCTAGGACTTGGAAGCCCTTTTTTAAAGATATATAATAATGGTCAAACCAATTTAAAATGAGGGATATGTGAGAATATTTCCAAAACCACTTCTTTCCCAACATAACGAAGGTAAAATGGACAAATCTTTCAAAGTATGAATGACAAAAGAGTGAAATCACTTGGGTTAGAAAGTAGACTCAATCAGCTTTTCAATGCTTCAAACCACACACGAAACGGAGTTCGGTAGTGCCTGGGACAATCCCTCGAAGTTTGGCCTGTTAACCAATCAGCCCATGGCCATACGGTGGTCACTAACTACCATGCGCAAAGCATGAGGTGGTTGATAATAGAGGGAAAGTAGACTCAAAATGACCTTATTAATCAAGAAGAATAGTTATGTGTTTTAACAAAAAGAAAACATGTTATATTTCCATTGATATAAAAAAAAAATAATAATATGATATGGTGACCGATATAACCATGTGCAAAGCATGAGGTGGTTGATAATAGAGGGAATTGTGGTGCTGTGAAAATGGTATTGTACTGGTAGAGGAACGTTGCCATTTTTTGGCAAAATGACACCCTAGCTGCCATTTTGGCACGTATGGGTGCACTTGCTCTTAGCTTACTAACTAGCACTGGGCACGTGTGATGTACGCGTTCGACATGTTTTATGTATCTCGGTGGATATCATTAGAAAAATTAAATAAGCGCATACATTTAATACCTTAACGAGAAACAAAAGAGTTTATGGAAGGTTAAATGCAAAATAAAAAAGAAAGGCATTAATTACTATTAAACTATAAAACTCTATCAGAAAACTCTCTTTTTGATGTGTGTTTCAAATCAATAGCGTTAATATGAACTTCCTTACAATTGAATGTAGTCATATGCCCATTTTACATCCACCAAGCTAGTTCATCAAGTAGCCCATTTTGCATACGTCAACCTAGTGCATCAATTTGTCTCTCCTGTTACTGACACTTCTACTAGTATAGGCGCCTAGTGGCACGCGGAGCTTTGGACGTGGTACCACAACCATCGGCAAAGCCGACTTCACCACAGTCCACGACAATTAAGAAACCTCTTCGAAGAGCAGATTAATCCCTAAAGCCCAGTCCATACAAACAAACTAAGAACAAAAGTAAACAAAATCAGCTAATCTAAAACCCAAAAAAACTAAAGAAAATCAATATACCCATCACTGAGTCACCAGTTACTCCAAGTTAGAGACGAGTTGCTTCCCTAGCTGAGATTCGTACACATTTGGATAACATTATTTGCCGAAGGAGGCTTGGGCCACCATAAAACTCACCACACGCTCAAACACTAGCCTAACAATGGGAGATGATGGGCGGCAGAGGAGGAGTTTCTGCGAAGGTTAAAGGCAAAAGAGTGATGGACGCATAAAGGAGGTGGGTGGAAGAGCTAGATTTGCTCTAGTGGCAACTCCCACTCCCCAAGGTGAACCCCAAAAGGAAGAGGGGAGGGGGAGTAATGGAGGAGAAAGATCTGGATGGAGGGGAAGGGAAGTGGCGGTGGGGTGATGGAAAAAAGAGGCGGCTGTAGAAAAGGGGATAAGGTTAGGGATAAAACCCTAAGAGACTCTCTAGAGCTAAACTCCCACTCGAGGTGAGACGAACTGCTTCACTTGGATATTTGAAAGATCATACTTTTGAAGACATCTTTTTCCTATGTGGGGACTTTTGAACCATACTCCCAAGGCCTATCACACTAATAGGAGCATAATATAGATGAACACAATTTCATCTCAAACACTCATAAGACCATAATAGAAGTACAAATGAACAAACACCTATCGCAATCTTGTACCAAAATTCCATAAGAGCATCATAATCTATATGAGCAAACAACTCTCAGACTCCCAGCTCAAATATTCATCCAACATACTACAAAGACAGTGTGTTCAAGCTGGTGGCTTGTGATAGAAAACAAGATGCACAAAAAAAATTGAGTTCTATTGAGCACTCATGAGGAAAAAAGTGGGGTGGAAAATATCGTATGAAGAGGAAGCCGGCTTACTGTGTCGTTATATTGGACTTGAACTTAGCCCTTCAGTCGAAACACCAATTTTTTACATGCTGTTGTAACTTAAGAAAATCCATATCACCTAAATTCCCGACCCACATTGAACGAAGACGAGGATCCTAAAATTGAATCAATGTTCAGCCTTCAAAATAGGAGGGGAAAGATACAAAAGTTGAACAAAGATTCTCTTAGACATCTACGGCAATTGCATGATTGTGTGGAACCATGAAACTAACGCCTACGGCAAGAAATTTTTCAGTGCCGGGAGGGTACCACGTGGCACCCCTCGGCGCATCTAGGCCGTTCATTTTGGCTTTGGGCGGTCCGGATTTGGAGAAAGAAAAAGGAGAGAGAAAGAGGAGAGAAAGTGAGGAGAGAGAGTGTTTTGATCTCGGCCGTCGAATACACTTTTGGACGGCTCGGATGCAATGTTTAGGTATCACGTAGGCTCGGCCACGTGGTACCCGGTAGGTCCCAAAAAAATTTCGCCTACGGCAATTGCATCTGAAACACTCAAACTGAAGCAATCAATGAAGATAGTTAAATGGAAGAACCAATTGCGCTTCCACAGCGTAATCTGAAAAGCGAAAACAAAGTGAATGGGGTTAAAGAATAACGCAGACACACAGTGGCTATTCTATCTGTACCAACAAGAAAGCCTCCATGTAGGGAATCTTTTCATGTACTTCTTCAATGCTAGGCAGAACCAAACATACACATGAGCAATAACAAAGTCTCAGATTCCATCGTGTACTTTTAAACATTGTCTTTTTTTTTTTTTTTTATCAAGGCAAGGCAATTCATTTCACAGCCATAACGGCAAAAGATTTCATCTCTAAATACAAGACTGAACCAACACTACCAAAATCTAGACGCGAGCAACTATTACAGCGCACCGGCTCATAGGCCCAAAAGACACGTACTGCCAAGGCAAACAAACACAAGGTGAAAAATGGACACCCAGCTCAACCCATTAGCAGAACAATACAGATGAAATCAACAAAAGCACCCGTAAGGGGCAATAGATCCCACGAAGGGGATAGCAAAAAACAACAAAAAAGACAGAAGAAAACTAACTACTAACTAACTCCGGTCAGTCCTGCCGCCAGAAAAATGCCGCCTCGGAAACAGGTGACTTATTCGCCGGAGGGGAGCCGAGCCACCCTTGCAACACTTCTCCGTCAGATCTGGCCCAGAACCCATCGAGAGTGGAGGGTATGAGGTGGAGGTGGAGAAAGGAAGAGGAAAAGAAAGATGGAGATGGTGGAGGAGGTGGAGCTGTGATGGTAGAGATGGAAGAAGGGCTAAAGTGGATGGGTTAGGATACAAAGAAACAGAGGTGTGGAGAAGAGGTGGCAGGTTGAGGAAGAGGGGGGTGGAGGTGGGGGGCGACAGCCCCACCCCCCAAATGAGAAACCATATAAAACATTGTCTAAGGGGGTCATTGAAGTGCAGAAAGCGAAACCATGTAAAACATTGTAGACATTCACTTGGAAATTGTTGGGTGGGTCCCTCCTTGTTGGGGGATTCCATAAGGACTCATTTGATGGGTCCAAATAGTACATGGGTCATCTTGCATTTATTGAAAGTGCAAAGGGGGAATCTTGTAATTTCCTATTGGAATTACAAATGAAGCCAGGAGATTCTTTTCTCCTTTACTGCCGCTATTTTTTTCCTGAAAACGCAGAGAGTTCGAGAGACTTGAAAAGTGAGGGTTTTGCTCCAACTTCAAGTCAAAATTGGAGGATCATCTCTTGCCCGATTTTGATGAAATTTCAGTATGTTGTTCACGTCGAGGAGCTCTACGTTTTAATCGGAGCCGATTGTCTAGCTTCTCTCCAAATGTAAGGGTTTGGGATACCCATTTTGGTGAGATCTAAACTTTTACTCTTTTGTTGATTGTTGTTGAAATCCACCTTTTGGATGATGTTTGTAAGCGTCTAGTTGTGTACTAGAGAAGAACTTTGTAACCCCATTATCATTATAGTGGAAGATTTGGAAGCGGACTACGGTCCCATGGACATACCTCTATTTTAGGGAGAACCACGTAAAAATCTTGGTGTCTCGTGGTTTGCTTGTGCTCGTTATTTTTGCAACTCCTAGATTTATTGTTGGTTATTGTTGATTGCAATATTTTTAGCCTATTCTCTATTTGCACAAGGAGGGGAAAAATACAGAGGTTTTTTTTCTACAATAAGTTTTTCCTAACAGAAATAAATCAAACACCTGGCGTGATGCTATTTGCACCCTAACTAATGTTATGTTTTATCCTGCTAACCATGGGTGTAACAAATCAGTAGGGACAAAGTATGAAACTTGGATGGCGCACGTATAGATCCTATGAGGGGCCTTAAAAGAGTTTAAAATATTTAAAAATGGGCAGATACTCACATATACGTACATTTCATCAAACACATTGCCTACAACTTAACGAGTCTAAATAAATTGACTAAAAGCAGGCTTTGCATATTGGAGAAAATAGAGAATTGAAATCAAAGGCAGAAGAAGCCAACTTGGTTTATGATGAATCTAACGCAGCAAGTGAGGGCAGAAAGTGTATATAGGCGACTATAATGGAGTTCGTCTCTAATGGGTGAGGTGGAGCGAGACGAGGCTTTTATAGGCGAGGCTACCCCTGCCGGAGTATAACTTCGCAAGGTCGTAACAGTTGGCTGCCGTATATTTTGAGCCACCAGGAATAGGGGCACTGAATTGTGGGGTGAGGTGTACCGGAGATGGCACGTCGACAGCTAACCATGGTTGCATGGAGGTAGTGGACAGGATAAACTGACTACAAAGTTGAGACAGTGGGGCAGTGTCCATTTCCTCCGTACTTGGGTTCTTTGGTTAAGGACTTGTAGGCCATAACATTGATAAACCCAGGACAATTTTGTCAATTACTTCAGCTGCTTGAGAAAACACAACTTGCGCTTTTATAGATAATAGATTTACATCATGGCCCGATTGGATGGGGTATTATTTTTAGAGGTATTATATATGGAGGAGAATAAGATAGTAAATGGTGATATGTATGGAGGATGACCCCACGTTGATGTGACATTTATGAAGGGGGACTAAGTAGTATTTGGTTTTGATGATTTTAGTAATATGGGGGTATAAGTATGTAAAAAACTATCAAAAGTCAAATTTACCCTTATGCATGCCCAAATTACATTTTAGCGTCATTTACTTATATTAAATACAAAACTTATTAATTTATAACACTTGTCAACAAATAAGCTATAATAACTAATTTTATTTAACTCTCAAATAATTGTACTAGTTTATTTGAAATACAATTACAAAGGCTTAAAAAAGCAACTTTGGTGTAAATTTTATTTTTTGCGCGGAAATACTTTATTTTTTTATCCGAAGGATATTGCAAAGCAATTCAACAAGTCAACAATGTCAAATACTAAAGTTTATAATTTTTGTTTTTATTTTTTGTATCAAATTAAAGATCTCTACAAGTAGCTTAATTTGGTGCAAAAAAACTAAAAAATTATGGGCGAAAGTATTTTATTTTTTGATCTGAAGAAAATTGCAAAGCCTAAAAGAACGCCTAGAATTTTCACCAATGGCAGCAATACATAGTAGTAGCAATACTAGGGGTATTGGGCAAGGGTATTAAAAGGGGTACAACGGTAATTTTTCATGGGGTATTAGGGGGTCATAAATATGGACACACCCATATTTAGTCTGAGTGATAAATAACACCCATGCATTTATTTTTGGCAAATTATTTCATAATCGTCGACCCGGACATAAATAAAGGCAGCTGATAATGCCAAAACTAATATTGTTCCTTCCAAAACCAAAAGTGTTTGTGCCAAAACACTAATTGTTTTTTCTTTTACAATGACTTATATGCCCTTTCCTATATCAAGAATTTTCCATCTTCCTTTTACTTACAAAACTAACCCTTCAATTTCTTCTGAGTTATATAATCTGAGTTAAGGGGTGCCAACACAGAATGAATGGGCTGGTGAGAATTACTGAGAAATGAACTTTGAAAGTCTGAGTTTGGCACCACTCAAATTAACAAAATCACCTACATCACATGAAAATTACGTTACGAAATCAAATTGAGAGAATCATGATTTAAGTCACCTTACCATCTCCGGTGGTGGTCTCAAAGGAGTCAGTTCCCATCAGGTTTTTCAAATTTCTTGGGTCCATTCTAGATTCCAAAAAATAATTAGAATTTTTCATTTTTTAGAACTCGTCAACAAGAGTAAGCACTCCATAAATCAGTTCGATTAGAATTCTTTTGATACATGACCAAATCGGGTTTGCACAAAAGAAAAAAGGCGTTCATATATTAGAACTCATCGAGAAGAGTAAGCACTCCAAAAATCAGTTCCATCAGAGTTCATTTGATACATGACTAAATCGTGTTTGTGCGAGAAAAAGAAAATAAACATTTAAAGTTTCAAACAATATTTTCCTTTCTTTTATTTCTTGCACAAATATGATTCGTTTATGTATCAAATGAACTCCGATCGAACTGATTTTTGGTGTCTTACTCTTCTCAGCGAGTTGATCAAAATGAACGATTCCGATCATTTTTCGGATCCGGAATTGACCAAAAAATTCGAACAATGGAGGTGACTAGGAAAAAAACTTGGGAAACTAAACGAACTCAAACCAAAAATTTGTTTGATTATTTCGTTGTCCATCCAAAGAGAAAAAGATACGAAAAAGCAAGCGTGGGTCAGCACCACCATGTCCAGCTTGCATCCACTGTATCAACAACCTATTCTCTCATTCATTGTTATTTATTTTTTTTTGGTTATTGTAGTTTATGTTTAGTAAAGGCCATATAAGACATTGTAGAAGTCAAAAAAAGTAGTGTTTTGGTAGAAACATTTTTGATTTTGGCAGGAACGCTCTTGGTTTTGGCATTATCAGCGGCCTAAATAAAACCCCCATATTTATGCTCTCAATAAGACCCATCCAAACGGGATGTCATTTTCCTTGTCAAACCAGACAATGGAAATTATGGAATCCCAAGTTCCAAGCAGACTGTAACACTCCACGGCGTGGGCTGGACATCAATCATACTGGGCCAATTCACAAGACATCAGATCCCAAAGGAAACAAGTCCAAATGAAAAGAAAAGACAAGAAGTGAAGAAGGTTGCAGAAGCTCTTGGAAAGTTTGCCTAGTCAGTGAACTCCAATGGAGACCACACCCCAATTAACGACGCGTGTGCGAAATTCGGCGACCCTCTGTCTCGCTCTGCTTCATCTCTATCCCAAACCCAAGTGCCAAAACCATCTATATATATGTCCCCTACCGCTTCGAAAAATTGAAGTTCACAAAATTACTAGCAGAGTACTGATTTGTGTCCAACAATGGCGTTGATTCCAAGCTTCTTTGGCAGTGGCCGTCGTAGCAACATCTTCGACCCGTTCTCTGTCGACATATGGGACCCATTCGAGGGGTTCCCGATCGGTGGAGCAGTGGCCAACATCCCCAGCTCCGCCGCGAAGGACGCCTCGGCCCTGGCCAACGTCCGTATCGACTGGCGCGAGACGCCGGACGCCCACATCATCAAGGCGGATCTTCCAGGGCTGGACAAGGGGGAAGTGAGGGTGGAGATCGAGGACGACGGACGGATCCTCCTGATCAGCGGGGAGAGGAGCCGAGAGCAGGAGGAGCAGAACGACAAGTGGCACCGAGTGGAGAGGAGCGTCGGGAGGTTCGTGAGGAGATTCAGGTTGCCGGAGAACGCTAAGACTGATCAGGTGGAGGCGAGAATGGAGAACGGGGTTTTGACGGTGGTGATTCCCAAGGAGAAGGAGAGGAGGCCTGAGAGCCGGCCGATTCAGATATCCGGTGGCGAAGGTGAGGGAGGAAGGGTTTCGACTGGCAGAGAAGTTGGTGTTGGTGGAGGTACTACTGGACAAGGTCTCTCCGGTGGAGCAACTGGTGGTGGTGGAGCCACTGGTGGAGGGGGGGGTCTTTGAACGTGGGGGCAAGGTGGGGCCACTGGAGGAGGGGTTTTGGACCGTTGAAAGCGTTGGGGATGGATGTCGTGTAATAAGAGGGGATGGATATAGGGGGAATCCTCAAAAAGTCGTTTTTTGTGGGTGTTTTGGTGTAGAAAAGTTTGTATTGTATTTGGTAAATCATAAATGTATGAAGTATGTTGTCCATATATTAGTATGAGAAAGTGGGAGGTTTTTGGAGAAGATTTTGTTCTGGTTTTCAGTTAAAGCATGCACTCGCTGGTGTCAAGTCATTTGCTTTGATGATGGATACCAGGCCAAGAAAACCCATAAAACCTTGGTAAAATGGCATCTCCAAATTTTACCCTTTTTTTTTTATCCAAACTCAACAATTGGGTAAAAAAAACTTTAAAAACTCAAAAATTGGGTAAAAAATCCTTTAAAAACTCATCTCAGATGTTATTTTCCTACCTATGTTGGATTAGATAGTTAGGATCTTAGTTTAGACAAATATAGGGTTTAAAGTGCAATAATCGATTATGAACATAATTATTTAATAACAAGAATTTAAATAATTCAAATTTATTTAATACTTCGGTTTATTACAACTTCCGCCCATTTAGTGGAAAATGTGACGGTAGCACTTTACTCTAGGAGGCGATCTGGTCATTACTAAAACTCAAAGAAGTCATCAGTAATTTATTAAGTTTTTTATATTCAATATTGATGTATATCTCAATTAGTTTTATCAAGCAAAGTTATGAGAATGATAAAAAAACATCAACTTTAACTTTTTCGCTATGCTTGAACAATTGAAATTATGGCACCCTGTATTAGAAAATTATAGTTTCGCCACTACGAGTAGTAGCATGTTCGAACTACGAGTAGTACGAGTAGTAGCATGTTCGAACTTGGTGTCAATTAAACTTAACGATAAAAAATATTCAACTCCATTTTTTATGTAACAAAGTAACAAACTGATTACGAGTAGTACGAGTAGTAGCATGTTCGAACTTGGTGTCAATTAAACTTAACGATAAAAAATATTCAACTCCATTTTTTATGTAACAAAGTAACAAACTGATATCAAATGAGCTTTTAACGACCAAACACAAGTTTTAAATTCGAACAATTTATTAGTTCATTTATCAGCTTGGTGTCAATTAAAATTAACGACAAAAATATTCAACTCCATTTTTTATGTAGCAAACTGATATCAAATGAGCTTTTAACAACCAAACACGAGTTCTAAACTCGAACAATTTGTAGTTCATTTATCAGCTGTAAGAGTATATTCATCATTTTAAACTTGTTTACGTCTTTGAAAGCTAGAGAATAAATGGACTCCTCTAGGGCTACTTAAGGCCTTTTCTAGGGTATATTTCATTGAGCTCCCCAGAAGTTTCTCTGTCTGAAATGACACCCACCTCCCCTACTTTTGAAAATATTGTTGAGATTCTCCTTATTTGTGAAATTGGCCTAAACGGTGTCATTTTTAAAATGGAAAGAATTAAATGCCCTCTTCTAAACTTTCACGCTCCATCCATTTTGCTAATCCCTCTCTTCCTTTAGTAAACTGAGAGAAAAATAGGAAGCACAACATTTTCTTGTCATTTTCACATTTGGGAGTTTTAATTGTATTACTTTTGTGTATTATTGGTTCAGCTCGACAAGAGAAATCTAAAAAGTAAAAAAGTATTGTTAAAATATTTTTATCATAAAGACAAAATACATAATCCTACAGTACAATTATTTTACTAAGAAAATAACTACATATTGGATATTTTAATAAGAGAATATTACATTTTGGGGGGAAAATAGACATGTGAATACATGGACAAACAGAAAAGAGAGAGAGAGCCAATTAACTTTATTTCTCACACCTGAAAGTGGCGAAATTAGTTGGTACAATGGAGGTGGGTTAGAGGTAGAAGAACTTGTTGTTTGTTTTAGAAAATAGAAAGGGTATTTTAGTCATTTAAATAACAAATTAACAGAAGGGAGAATAAGAACAATTGACTTTATTTTTCTCACCTGAAATTGGCGAAATTAGTTGGTACAATGGAGGTGGTTAGGGATAGAAGAAGGTGTTGTTTGTTTTAGGAGATAGAAAGGGTGCTTTACTCATTTAAATGACAAACTAAATAAAAGGGAGAATATTAACATTCTCAGGGGAGGTTTCTGTTAATAAAAAATCTCAGGGGAGATCAATGAAATTTACCCCATTTTTTTAACAAATCAGAAGGACTAGAGTTCCCGGTGTCTAATTCTGCAAGTGTCTATGTAATACAATAGCGTAGCAAGCCAACAAAAAAATTTTCTTTTGATAACCGGATGTCCAGGTCAGTAAATAATTCGAGGTATCGTCTTTTTCTTTAGCATTCTTTTTTTAAGAAAAATTCTTTTGGTAGGTTAAATGTGGTCATGCAATTCATATGGCGAAGACATGAATTAAGGATTGAGGTCGATTAAGTGACTTAAATCTGTGGAATTCACCGCTAAATTTGTAGCAGTGTGATCTACAATTTTATCCCTACAAAAAATTTGAATTTCAAGATAAGTCATTAAAATTCCAGAAAATGAAGTAACTAATGCCCGTTTATCTTTCCCCAACCCCGAAAATGTAAAACCACCACGTGCAGAATTCGAATGGTTTGATTAGCAGAAAAAACATGATAAATTAGGAAATAGGTCATTGTTGGCTCATACATTAAATGAATAATAAGGGTAAAATTGGTTATTCAGGCAATAATAGGATGTAAACATGACTGATCAGCTGATATCATTAATGGAAAACAAGTAAAATGTGGTTTTAGGACCATAAGTTAATTAATTCATACTTAAATTTAGGTTTCTATGTTATATGAGAGCACCTCCAGTAGTTGCTAGGCCAAATCTCAGTCTAACCAAACCAAACCAAACCAAACCAAGCCTTATGTCCCAATCAAATCTCAGCCTAAAACACTAAATTCTATTTTTGCTAGTCATACAATAGTTAGACCCCCAACAGCCTAACCAAAATGGCTATTCAACATCAAAATCCCAAGCACCCAAAAAGTCGGAACCTGGGGCTCTGTAGTAAGTTCTCTCGGCCGTCTGATCTGAGATCAACGGTCCCGATAAATTGAAGTTAAAATAAATGTAAAAGTGATTTTTAAAGTGTAAGATGATCCGAACCATTGATCATGGATCAGACGGCCGAGAGAGCTCACTACACGCATGTAATGAGCTCACTTACTACAGGCCCCTCGGCTCACAGTTCCCCTCTAGTCAGTCCCCTTATACCGTCATCGTCCTTGGGCTCCTGCTTCTGTTAAACTTCATCGTCGTCTAGCGTGGGTCTTCCGACACCTCGCAGTCAGAGTAAATCGTTACTTTTTAACTTTAAAATGGAGTTCTTGAGGGTGTTAGATAGGAGATGGTCCCACTACTACAGACTCCCTGAGGGAAAATATTCAAATATTTCACCACTACTTGATTGAGATGTACGAGTATACAACATTAGCATTCTTGTCTTTCAGTGCACATTAGCACATATACATATGGTTGATAAACGTGCCAAACAGTTAATTGTTCAAGCTCGGGTCGTGATCTTCTTGTGCGGCTTTGTACTAAATATATGGATTCCAAGTGAATTTTTGGTGGTCAAAGCCATGGAACGTGACGTGGTGGTGTTACATGAGCATTGAATATCCTCTCGGAGTAAGGACAAATTAAGCTAGTATTACACTGTGGTGGCAAGCTATGATGCAATCCATCCGTGGGACGGGGAAATCTTTCAAAGATGTAAAACAATCATTTCATTGGGAGCTGGTTCGATCCGTGGTCCACAGAAGTGATATCAATCAACCCCCTATCTTTATAATAGTCCACCAAATGGATGAGCACTAATAATTAGATTCATTGCACCTCTCACAATTCACAAACAACCAAAAATCAGACCACATGGAGCTCTGGAAGGTGTTTGGATGCTTATTTTTTCTTTTCCCTGTCACGTTATCCAATTGTAGCTTTTTTGGCTCACCTAAGTCCAAATGAATTCTCCTATAATGTATTTTCAAAATTTTGAGTTTAGAGGAATGTAAACTCCATAAACAGAGCTTCCTTTTGCTTGGCACGTTTATTACCAAAACTCACATTTGCTAGTATCCCAATTTGTTGAGTTGTGTTTCTTTTTCTTATTTTTCTAGAGTGTCTGTTTTCGGATTAGGGAAAGGAATTGTTCCAAAGTGTAATTTTGATTGAGTGTGGTAGGTTTTAGTCAAGTGGGGTTGAACACATTGAAGAAAAAGTTGAAGGCTGCAAGTTTGGCTAGAGCATTTTTCAAAACTGTTTGGCAGCAAAACATTCTGATTGGTTTTACTGGATATTTTGCTTGAGCAAACCGTCCAACAATATGGCCAAATTCAACAGCTACAAAGCAACGACAGTCAAAAGCACTGTGTGTGGTGAACGTGGATTCGGCAAGTAGATCTTAGGCTCGATTGTGAGGATTCTAATCGTATGTAAGATTGCTCGTAACAACACATTAATTATAGTGTTTTTGATTACTTCCCGTAGTTTTTTACCCATTTAGGATTTTCCACGTTTATCTTGGTGTTTTACGATTGTTTGCTTTCCGTTGTGTGATTGATTGATATTATTGATTGTCAGCTATTCTATTAGGGTTCATACATAGCAAATCCTTAAACCTAAGCGAACTTGGGTTTTTTCAAAGAACAAAAGTTAGAAGTCAAGGAAATAAGCTTTTTCACTTCTCATTGTCATTTTTCTCATTTTTTGTTAAAAAAATAGACATACTGAATGCATTTTCCATATATCTTTCAAACCCTACTCCCGTTGCGAAATGCATTCTTCATATATTGTTAGCGAAATCACCACACACACAAATAATGGAATACAAAAACTGTAAATAAATCAACACAGGAATTTACGTAGTTCCACAGAATGGATACCTCCACGGAAACAAGCGAGTCTGTTATTATGATAAAGTCAGGTAGGTTTTTACAATCGAGAGTATATATAAGCCCTACTCTATTCCAATCCTAATTATTCCCTACCGTCCCACGGGGGCCGTAATTATTTAGCTTTACGGACCAACCACAACAGTTGAATCGATCTGTGATGGGGTATCTGCCCTTCATTAGAATTTCTCGGTACCTGTCCATATGAGCCACAAGTTCGAACATATATCTCTCAAATACTCTACAGATTCATAATACATTCTGGTTATAATCTAAAAAACTGCAAATGTTAAAAAAAAATTGCAAAATGTAGAAAGATGAGGTTTCCAAACATCCCCTAGTACTACCAAACAAGTCCACAAGGAGCGGTCATTCTTAGTTTTGATTATGCAGCCAGCTAAGAGAGGAAAAAACAAACAGTCTAGCATAATGGTGCACTGATTATCTAATTTTATCTAGTTATCATTCAAGTAATATTATAGTCGTTATAATTGTCCAAGATGCTTTCATCTTAGAAAAGAGTAATCATATGAGTACAACTTATAAAATGTAATGTGTCCCACATACCATGTTCGATTGAAGTGAATAGGAGTTGTTTTCATGTCCTTCGTCAATTTATACTTTTTCAAATTACAATCATGATGTTTCTTCAATATTCAATAGACTGTAAATTAATCTTAAAGTATAAGTTAAATTGTGGTGGAGAGAATATAACCTTAACTGATATTGTGGTGGGGAGAATGTGTTTAAAGTCGTTTAGTACACCACAATTTTTACATTGCATATGTTTTGAGTTTCATATAAAAAATTAGCCCCACAAAATTGGTTACTATGATTTTGACTGGACTTAAGGGCAAAATATAAAAGACAATATAAAGTTTTCACACCCCTTAAAAACCCACTTCCCCAAAAGGGGCAAGCAAATTGGGACGGAAGTAGTTTCTACTGCTTCCGTTTCAAATTTCTTGTCCACTCACACTATTCACAACACCTCAAAAAATTTATTTTTTCAAACATAAAATGTTATATATATTCGACATGGATCTCCTTTGATAATTCTAGATGAGTTCTATCAAATAAAGTTTTTAAAATTCTAAAATAACATTATAAATTGAAAAAGGGTAAATTACACTGACCTCCCCTGAGGTTTCTGACTTGTACACTGACCACCCCTACTTTATCTGAAATAGCACTGACCTCCCCTGAGGTTTATATTTTCGTATCAAAAGCACCCTTCTACCCTTCCGACGGGTACCGACGGCGCCGGGGACCCCCTTGTGGGTCCCCAACAGTCGATCCGAGCCGTCCATTCATTCCAGAATTGAATTCCGAGTGGGTCCACGCGAGAATCACCTCAATCGGACGGTCCTAAGTGCTCGATCCAAAATCACCCCATTTAGTTCAAAAAATTTTGGATCGAGCACTTAGGACCGTCCGATTGAGGTGATTCCCGCGAAAACCCACTCGGAATTCGATTCTGGAATGAATGGACGGCTCGGATCGACTGTTGGGGACCCACAAGGGGGTCCCCGGCGCCGTCGGTACCCGTCGGAAGGGTAGAAGGGTGCTTTTGATACGAAAATATAAACCTCAGGGGAGGTTAGTGTACAAGTCAGAAACTTCAGGGGAGGTCAGTGTAATTTACCCATTGAAAAATCTAAGCAACTGAAAATCGACACGCATACACATAAATAGACAAGAAATTGGAAAGGGAAGGAGCAATATTTTTTTTTTATGTTAGAAGAACAATTAAGTAAAGTTTTGATAATAAGAAAACCAAGAGTCTTTTTTCTGTAATGAGTTTTAGCTAGTGTTTGTTCTTCTTTTCAATTCGTTTTCCATGCATTGTTGAGATTCACACACGTTGAATGAAGCCATGTCTCACCTTGTTTGTTTATAGTCTCAAAACTTACTCTGCACAGTCCATAATAAAATTTTCTTTCTTTCTATCTCTCTACTCATTACCCCCAAAAACTTTCCTCAAAACCCAAACCGAACAAAGCTCTATGTCAAGATTTATGTTCGATATATGTGTCCGAATAAGGATGCAAACGAGCCGAGCGAGCTCGACTCCTTTAGTAAATGAGCCAAAAATCAAACTCAAGCTCGGCTACGAGTTGACCCTTAATGAGCCGAGGTAGGATAATTTACTTAACGAACTTTCTTAAATGAGCCGAGTCAAGATACGATTTGCCAAATTCATTTACTAAATGAGTCTAAAATTCAAGTTCAAACTCGACTCAATTACTTAACGAGTTGAGCTGAACCAAGCCACGAGCTATTTGCGAGCAACTCGGTTCATTTCTGATGTAGAACAAGTAGCGACCCAATTCTATGATCAGTTGGACCAGTAGAAACTCCGGACGCCCAAATAGCTTTTAATTGAAAATTACCAAATTCGACAATTTATCGACGAGCTCGGAATAGGCCAAAACTTGGTGAACTGAAACAGAATCACGTTGCAATCAATACTCACGACCCTAAGTCGTGGGGCATGGTGGATTTCGGTCAAATTCCTTTGTTTAGGCTTTCAATTTAGTTAATTTGCTATTTTAGGTAATATTTAGATTACGAATTACTTTTAGTGTGTAATTCTGTTTTTATTTATTTCAATTGGGAAAGTCCTAAAATTATTTCTAGTTTTCAATTTTGGGAGTTTCCTATAAAAGTGATTGTAATTCCTATTATTCAGAAACTTTTATTCAATCAATATAATTTTGACAATTCTCTCTCTCTCTCTCTCTCTCTCTCTCTCTTCTTGTCGATTTAAGAATATTTCGTAGATTCGAGAACCTATCTCATTTGCACTAATACGCTAACTAGTTTCTCATGAATTCCGATATGTCATTTGCAGTTCAATATCCGAATTTTTTTTTCCGATACTTTATAACTACGATGGTCAACGTATGCACTTAAAGCCATTTAGTCCCCCAAGAAATTTTAAGCTTGAAATCTCAAATCTCGAACCCAAAAAAACTCCAAAAAAGAAGCCAATGGAACATCAAATCCCACCCTCTCCACCTCACGTTCTCATCTTCCCCTTACCACTACAGGGCCCCATCAAATGCATGTTGAAGCTCGCCGAACTCCTCTGCATCTCCGGCGACATCGACGTCACCTTCCTCAACACCCAACACAACCACCGCCGTCTCCTCCAATACACTGCCGTAGAGTCCCGTTTCTCCGCCTACCCCCAATTCCGTTTCCAAACCGTCTCCGACGGCCTGCCCGACGACCACCCACGATCCACTGACCGGTTGGGGGACCTTTTGAAAGGTTTGTGGACCGTGACCCACCCGAATTTTAAGGAGATGCTAAGTTCAGGCAGCTTCGATCGGCCGGTGACGTGCGTGATAGCTGATGGGGCTTTGACGTTCGCTCTTGATGTGGCGGAAGAAGTGGGAATTCCACTGATCTATTTTGAGACCATCAGTCCTTGTGGTCTGTGGACTTACTTTTGTGTTCAAAAACTCATTGACGCTGGGGAGATTCCTTTCCAAGGTGGGTTCAGAATGCTTGACTTTGTTTATTTGTTTGGTCAACCAAAAATGTTTCCAAAAGATTTCCTTAAATAGAGATAACAGAACGAGTTTTGAATATGTTTACATTATTATTATATTTTTCAGATGCTTGAAGCTTTTAACTCAATTTTTGTTAGCGCTGATTTTGATTTTTAAATACTTGATTTTTCATTGGTAATTTTCCAGAAGCCTGGCTTGATCAGTGGAATTAGTTTTGCTCTGTTTGTTTGACTTCATAAAACTTCTCAAAACTGGATTGGCAATTTGGCGTTAATTTTGCTCTGTTTTTGGATATTGGTGGTGGCTGATTTGTTGTAGCGATTAAGTCTATTTTTCGGTTATGTTTGAGATTCCTTAATCTATCTTTTAGTGCTTAAAAGGAAAAAAAGAACAAAAAAGTCTCCTATGTCACATTCTGACTCTGTAGTAGAATGATCAATCAAAGTGACTTAAAAATTTCTCATTATGCTGTGTGGTACTAATTGCATACTAATTTCTCATAATGATGTGTAATATCGCCCAATTTTGGATGCTAAATTATTTTCCCTGTACATGATGTGCTGGATTTGGCTTTCTAGTGGGCATGATCCAAGCCCAGGAAATTGTGCTGAGTTAGTTTACTTGCTTTGCAACACTGAAGTTCAATTGTGGATGCTTACAGCCACAATGCACTCCCTAAATTTGGACTCTTAAAATGGCTCCTAAAGTTGACACAAACAAAAGTGGGGTCGAATGTGGCGTGTCAAAAGTTTTGCTAATTTATGGGTGTGAGAGTGGTTCCTAGTCTATGTCTTAAAGTTTATTTATGCACACAAAAATATAAGTGCGTCCTTGATTCCTCCCTTCCTCTTCTTCTTCTCTCTCTCTGTCTCTCTTCACTTCCAACTCCCTCTCAAATTTAACTGATGTGGTAGGAGCTATCCTTAGGAGCTTCTATAGGGAGCCCATTGAATACCACAATTAAGCAAACGAGTTGCTAAATATTAAAGAGTCTCACCCTCACCCTTAGGCCCACAGTGGGCTCCTATTATAGCTCCTAGGTGAGACTCTTAATATTTAGCAACTCTGGTCTTCAATGGGCTCCCATAGAAGCTCTAAAGGATGGCACCTTAGCATGGCTCTTACCACGTTAGCTAAGTTTAGGGAGGGAGTTGAGAGTGAAAAGAAGAGAGAGAAGGAAAGGAGGGAGGGCGGATGGGGACCCATTTACATTTTTGTGTTCATAACTAATCTTTAGGACATAGTCTCGGAGTCAATTTTAGAAAGTCCATTGTCACACTCCTATATTAGCAAATCTTTAACACACAAATTGAACCTCGTTTTTGCTTTTGTGCAACTTTAGGAGTCATTTTAGGATCCAAATTTAGGGAGCCCACTATAGATGTCCTAGTTTGTATAATTGGTGAAGCATGGTTTATAACAATTGGGTTGCGGGCAAACCCACTCGAACATATCTTAGCCACTCCCCGTTATGTGGGACCTATTTCAAGGTCTCACATGAATGATCGGAGCCCGCTCAATTTTTTTAGAATATTTTTGTTAAGAATTCCATAAAAAATCAACTTAGTCAGATATTGGTAAAGACTTGATAACTTTGTTCAAGTTTTGGTCCATCCAATTCAGGATCTGAAACTTGAATGAATCAATCGAGCCTTTACCGGTATCTGACTGAGCTGGTTTTTCACAAAGACACGTAAAAAAATTGAGCAATTTTGATGATTCGTGTGAGACCCGAGAGGTCCCACACAATAGGGTGTGGAGGTGTGTTCGAGTAGGTGTGCATGTAGACTTTTTGGGTTTGTAGAGGTTGAAAAATTGACACATTTGTTTCCACAGGAGATGATTTGGATGCACCAATTCAGAGTGTTCCAGGCATGGAAGATTTTCTCAGGCGTCGTGATCTACCGAGCTTCTGTCGTACCACAGACCTGAATGACCCTATTATCCAACTCGCTATGGGGGAGTGTCGACAAGTCCCACGAAGTCGTGGACTCATACTCAACACGTTTGAAGAGCTAGATCGACCGGTACTCTCTCACTTGCGCTCTCTCTGTCCAAACCTCTACCCAGTTGGCCCACTCCACACTCATCTAGTAAAAAAGACGAGACTTGAAATAGAGTCGACACCACCGCAACGTGCATCCTCCGACAGTCTTTGGCAAGAAGATAAAAGTTGCATAACATGGCTTGATAAACAACCGTTAAGATCTGTGATCTACATCAGCATTGGCAGTCTTGCCATGATGACAATGGAGCAACTCGTGGAGTTTTGGCATGGATTGGTGAATAGCGGGGTGCAATTCTTATGGGTTAGGCGGCCAAACTCCATAGTTGGTGAAGACTTGGCGGGTCAGATTGAAGAACTCTTGGAAGCTACAAAGGAGAGAGGATGCTTGGTGAGTTGGGCTCCACAAGAGGAGGTCTTGGCTCACCCTGCCATTGGCGGGTTTTTGACCCACAGCGGGTGGAACTCGACTTTAGAAAGCTTGATGGAAGGAGTGCCAATGGTCTGCTGGCCTTATTTTGTTGATCAACATGTGAATAGTAGGTTTGTGAGTGAGGTATGGAAGATTGGGATCGACATGAAAGATACTTGTGACCGAGTGGTAATTGAGAAGATGATCAAGGATCTTATGGATGTGAAAGGAGATGAGTTCAGGCAATCAATGGATTGGTTGTCTAAATTTGCGAGGGAAAGTCTTAGCGTGGGTGGGTCATCTGTCTGTAACTTGAACCGTCTGATTGAGGACATAAGAGCGATGAAGGTATGAACATGGCGTTCTAAATTTTTTTCCCTAGAAATTGAAGTGTATTTTAGCAAATAAAATGTTATGAATGCAAAGGAGGAGAATGAGGCGATTTCTGAACTAAGTTCATTCACTTGAGTTTCAACTTTCAAGGGTCTTGCAAGTCCCAAATCCAAGGCCTGAATTCATCTCCTAATAAGACACCATTCTTTGCTAAATTATTGTATCTGGTATTTTTGTTCGTCTTTTTTGAATTTTTGTTGAATTTAAGGCCATATTCTTTGAGTAATTATACTTTGGAAAAGATTACTTCTATATCTTAATTATAGTTTGTTTTATTGGAGTAAGCATAGTATAGAAATGACAAGAGAAAAGGTAATTTAAATCTTAATCCAACGATATGGGGGTTAATCTCACCCTTTCTTATGGACAGTTCTACTTGCCAGACATGATGTTAAGGAATACTGAAAAAAGAAGAGGGATTTGCATTACCCAACGGGAACTATACAGTCATGTTTAACCATTTTTATGGATTCGTTTAGATTATTGTATTGGGTTATATTTTAAAGCTCGTCGAGAACCTCAACTATATTCAAACTTCAAATCATGTTGATCAGAATCCATTGACACAATTTTGGAATGCATTCATTTTGAAATAAATGAGTTCTTCTAATCCAATTTTATACTAATTCTTTTTTTTTTTAAGAAAAAATTGTTCTAAAATCATATCAAATCAACCTGATTTTTAGCATACTTGAGTTCACAATATGGTCTAAAATATCAACGGTCTCCATTATTGAAGTGGACCAAAGAAGACCCACTGAAATGCAGCAGATTTACTTAAGGCTTAGTGCGGGCTATGCCCCACTCACTTTGGCATAATTAGTTGTAGTCTATAATTTTTGTAGTATTTTTCAATTTTTCCCTGTAGTGTTGCAGGTGTTTACTCCTAAACTCTTAGTGGACCATTATTTTCTCCCTTAATCTTGAATAAAATAGGAATATGATTAGTTAGAATCAAATTCGTAGAAATTTTCTCAAGTAGGAATAAAAATATGATTACTAGAGAATCAAATTCTTAGGAATTCAATACCTACATCAATTTTATTCTAGTATTCAGTAATCTTATGCAAAAAATAATAATAATTATTATTTCAAAAATATATCAAAGTCAACACCTTTTTTTAAATGATCGAGTCAGAAATCTAAGATTCACATGGGGTAAGGGAGATATAAGGTTCTTACTCAGTCTGAGGATGTGATTCCCGATTGAACATGTCCACATGAATCACATTTCTATTTTGTCTCTTCCAATAGTCAGAATTAGGGGTGTGCACAGGTTGGGTTAGGTTTGGGCTCTAGAAGTCACTTGTGAGGAGTGAGTACGATCCCGTTGATTGGCAAACCGATCATATCAAGTGGGAAAAATGACCACCCAATTTGGAATCGAGACCGCAGAGGAACCAAACAAATGGGTTCAGTAGGGTTTTCAAGCTTAAATAAAAAAAAAGAAAAAAAAAAAACCTTTCAGATCTAGTTTTCTACTCGCGATGAAAGAGGGGAAACGCCATGGAAGAGATGGAGATAGAAATGGCAGACGTGATGCCTCGTGCTACCTTCCAAGAGGAGCACGTGTCACACTGGCTGAGGCCAATTCTGGGTGTGTCTAAAGTACTCACCGGTTCGGCCCAAATGTTCGGCTCCTGTTTTGATGACATGAAGAGTAGGTCCAAACCTACCGGTTCGGCCCATTGGTTCAGTTCAACCCAATAGATGTTCTAGCTTGTCCATGTGTTCCAGTTTAACGATTTGCTCAGGTTTGGCCTGTTGAATTAGTCATGCCTGACGGATGAACCTGGTAAGGCTATTTAATGAGCTTATGACCGGCCGCTCCAGTTTTCTTTGACTATGCATTGCCCGCTCCACTAACAAATTGAAAATGCACCACACACTCCAAAAGGCAGTCCACGCCCAAGCCTCTTTGCAGCCCAATCAAATGTATAGTCTACGCCCAGGCATCTGACAAAAGCGACAGAAAAGTCAAGACCCCATGCCGTCTCTGTCTCTCTCTCTACCCACCCCACCTAAACCCCAGGATACCCTACAAAAGTGCCTAAACCTAAACCCCAAGGTACCCTATGAAAGTGCCTAAATCACTAAAATCCTATAATAAGAAAATGCACCATAAACATAAACCTAAAAAAAGAGAGTAATTGACCTTAATGGCGATAAATATTTGTTTTCTAACCTTAATGATAAATTTTAAATTCTTAAATGTATGGTCTAAATTCTAAATGTACGGTCTAAATTCTAAAATGTATGGTCTAAATTCTACAATGTACATTCTAAATGTACAGTCTAAATTCTGAATGTACAGCCTAAATTCTAAATGTACAGTCTAAATTCTAAAATGTACATTCTAAATGTACGGTCTAAATTCTAAATGTACAGTCTAAATTCTAAATGTACGGTCTAAATTCTAAAATGTACATTCTAAGTTTAGGGTACCCTATGAAAGTGCATAAATCTAAACCTTATGAAAGTGCCTAACATCCTAGGTTACTCTATGAAAGTGCCTAAACCACTAAAAACCCTATAATAGAAAAGTGCACCCTAAGTGTCTAACCCCAAAAAAGAGTGATTGAGCTTAATGGAGTTAGTGGTAATTAAAAAGAATGATTGGAGTTAGTGGTAATAAATATTTGTTTTTTGTATTGGCCCGTAATAAAACCCTATTTAATCTGTTAGGCCCTTAAGAACCGTACAATTCGGCCCATATACAAATTGCATTTATGAAAGGGGAGTGTGAAAATCAATAATTAAATTTAATGATTACGTTCCTTAAATAAATTATGTTCTAAAAAATGAACCAATAAATTTGAATGGAAGGATTAGTATTTTAGAGCATCCTTATCAGCCTCACCCAAAAAAACACCAAATTTAACCACAAAAACACCTTTTACAATTTAGCAAGTCACTTTATCAAAAACTCAAAAAATCATACTATTTATCCAAACTTTACTATATTAAACTATTCCCCTTAAGTCTATTTAAAAAAAAAAATTCTCCTAAAAAATTAATCTCCCCACCTTGGGAGTTGTACTTTGTCCAGGAAAGTACACCTTTTCCTATTAACTATTCGGAACTATTCTCTCTCTCTCTCTCTCTCTTTCTCTCTCTCTCTCCCTCCTCTATTCCCCATGCAACCCATGAAAAGCAACGAAAAACAACAATAAAGAAAAAAAGGTTAGTGAACAGTGCCTACTCAAATTTAAGTAGGTACTGTAGCAAAAATAATTTGGTGAGGGAGAATAGGTAGCCTGATTTTTTGAGGTTTTGGGGGGCTGGCTCCTTATATTAGCTTAAAAGCTATTTTAGGTAGCCTGATGAGGATGCCCTTGTAGAATGGACAACGAGTTGGGGAGAAGAAATTGATCAAGTCTCACGGGGCAATTTTGGTCAATGTCAACATAACCAAATGTGAGGTTTGTTTGAAACTTGTGAAAGAGAAGAGAAAAAGAAATAATTTTTTTTAAATTTACTCTTTCATCGTTCAATTTTGGAGAGAAAAGGAAGACAAAATAGAAAATTTGAATATTGTGCACAGTATCATTTTTCCTCTCTTTTTTTTTCCCCCTTCTCATTTCCCTTCCATATTCTTCCATAAAAGAGTGGATCAGGGACGGATCTGAACAGGGGCAAGGCGGGGCATGTGCCCCCGCTCAACTTCAGGGAATTTCAGAGATTTTTTTTTTAAGTGGAAGAAAGTATAGAAAATAGAAGAGAAAATACTTAGAACGACCCTCTAGAAATTTGATTATGCCGGAGTTCAGTCCATCGCGTCAGTCGAAGACCTTGAGTTTTCCAGCTATGGAGCATCGGCTTCTCTTCTCTTGTTTTGAATAGAGAAAAGAAGGGTTCAGAAATGGGTAATAAAGAGAAGAGGTACGTGTATGGTGATAAGAAGAGGTACGTGTCAGGTGGCGGTTTCCAACAAAATGAAGTAAAGTAAAATAAAGGTGGGGGATTTTATCACCTGCAGCCTGCAAAAGTTACCCAAATGAATTTTCCTAGACAAATTCTCGAGAGGAGCTTATGAAGTAAAGTAGATGTGTGCTTATGCTTTGAAACATTTAGAAGCACATATAAGAGCTTATGAAGTAAGTCTTATTTAATCTTCCGTTGCACCAAAAAAAAAAAAAAAAGAGGTAAGTCTTATTGCACAAGGTGAAAACTAGTTTTATATTATTGTACTAGGCTTTAAATTTGGGAAATTGCTACAGTACACACCCATGAAAGGTGTGTACCATATGCACCTATTGTATGATCCAGATTGTGCCACCTCATTGGTAATCGTAACAGTTTTTAGTTTTTCGCAATTTTTCAACAATATAATTCGTAACATTTTCTATGATTGGTAACATTTTGGTGTATCTTGTAACTTTTATAAAAAAAATAAAATAAGCATAACTTTTATTAAAAAATCGTAACTTTTGTAAGGGTGTGTATGATACACACTGATAAGCTCCTGATAATGTAAATAAAAGGGCTTATCTATCTCGTTTTTGTCACACACACGCGCATAACATGTTTTGTTTGATTGATATTGCGTGTAGGTTGTGTTTTTGTCATTCACAGGTTTTCGGAAGAATAAAGCACCTTTTTGGTGCCATGGCTCGAACACGAGTCAATCCGTGATCCAAGGTCCAAGGATACGCGGCACGCCGCTACGGTGCCTAGAAATTCACGAGAAAAGTCATGGAAGAAGGCCAAGTATGCCCGAGCAAAGGCCCAAGTCAAGTTGAGAACGTACGGGCGAAGATCGATTTTTGAGCACCTCCTATCGATAGGAGAATTGGTCCTATCGATAGGAGAGGGATCAGATTGGCCATCATTTTCTACCAAGCAACTCCTATCGATAGGAGAATCAGCCCTATCGATAGGACAGTGATCAGTCTGGCCATTTTTTGTGAAGCAGTGAAGTCCTATCGATAGGAGAATTGGTCCTATCGATAGGAGAAGGATCAGATTGGCCATTCGTGAGAAAGGAGTTCTCCTATCGATAGGAGAATAAGTCCTATCGATAGGACCTGGGTTTTTCAGCCAAATTTTGCACCCGACCAAGTTAAGACTTGGGGGCTTTTTGGACATTTCACTTGTAACTTTGGGACTATAAAAGGCCCCAAACTTCAGAAAATTAGGGGATCGGATGTTTTTACTTTCTCTCTCTACCTCCCTTCTTCTTCCTCACTCATTTTCTCTACCTTCTCTCTAGAAATTAGTCTTCAATCTTCAAGAACCAAGGTTTTCTCCTTCATTAATGTTGTAAGCACTTCTCTAAGCTTTATAAATCCGTAGTTTATTTTCATTTTCGTTATGTTTCACGTTTTCTTGGTATTTCTACGTAGTATGTTCATCTCCTCTTCGATTATGTGTGAGTAGTGTAGCAAGGCTTGGTCATGGGGTGATTAGCACCCCATGACTTGGGTTATTTTTGTTCTTCTCTCAAAATGAGCATTCAAGTTGTTTGTTTAAGAGTTGGGGTTCGATTTTATGTATCAAAATTTAGTCTTGTTAATCTCTTTGATCTTGTGTAGGCAAGGGCTTGACTACTTGCCACACATGATGCTTTGAGCTATGGCATTCTAAGTGTTTGTAAAAATGCCTCAATGAACCCTACTCTTGATCAAACCCATTTTCTAGAATCCAAATGTGCTATAATGTTAAATCTTCTGGTTAAGCATGTTTGACTACGTGGTTTAACCGAGTAATCTTGAGAAGAACAATGTAATTCAAGTCATGGGTGTTTTGAACCCCTTGACTTTGCCTTTAGTGTTAAATCAGTAAAACCTTCATTTTTCTAGTCATTTTAGAGGTAGAGAGAGAACCACCCATCAAAAACCTTATAAGTTGGCCGTCTTAATGCCAAAACTCTCATCGCAAGTCAATCTCATGCCGGTCGCATTTGGTCCCTGTGGAAATCGACTCCGGTCTTGCCGGGTTACTATGCTTACGACAACCTAGCCCTACGCTTGGGGCGACGCTAACTACAACAAAGCTAGGTGTCAAGCATTTTTGGCACCGTTGCCGGGGACCCAATGGTCCACCGAGCGTGAGTTTCACTTGCCCGCTGTAAGTATTCCTTTCTTTTAGTATAATTTAGTTTACTTGTTTTTAATTTACTTGTTGGATTTAACGAGGCGGCGGCATAGCCCCTCGGAACTGTTTGTGGTGAGGCGGTTGAATAACCCCTCCAGTCTGCTAGTTGGTAGTGTATGCACGGGCAGCGTGGTTACTTGCGAGACCCTCATAATCGCCGCTTAATTAGCATTGATACCCCTCCAATCGAAGCAATGGCGGACGACGATGGAGTTCCGCGAAACAACCCACCACCACCACCACCACGTAAGAGGACTATACGGGAACACTTGAACCCCAAACGCACTCCGCACACTTCGTGCATAGTCCTCCCCGACACTACCCCCGCAAATACTTTCACTGTCAAAACTCACCACATAAACTTAGTTCCTCATTTTTATGGGCATGAGCATGAGAGTCCCTACTCTCACATGAGGGACTTTGATGAAATTGTGAATACAATTGTGAGTCAAAACGGCCAAAAGGAGTCCGCACGGCTCAAACTTTTTCCATTCTCTCTAAAAGGCAAATCTAAAGATTGGTTCAATGCTTTGAAACCTGGGTCTGTGCGGGCTTGGCTTGATTTACAAAGGGAGTTTTTCAAGAAATTCTTCCTAGAGCATAGAACTCGTCATATGATGCAACAAATTCAAGGTTTTCAACAACAAAATGACGAGACCTTCTATGCATGCTGGGAGCGTTTTAAAGATCTGTTGATATCAGTGCCACATCATGGTTTAGAAGAACAAGATCAAGTGATCACTTTTTATCGCGGCCTTTCTCACGAGAGCCGAAAATTGATTGACACGATGTGCAACGGAGAATTTCTTGATAAATATCCCGATGGGGCTTGGGAGTATTTGGACCAATTGGCCGAGAACAATCGAGCTTGGGATTACTCTAAACCTTCTGAGAGGTCCCACCCGGCCCAAAGTTCGAATACTCCTGGACCGAGTGCTTCTGGTAAATTCACGTTGGATGAGCAAACCGACCTACACCGTAGGGTCGACTTGCTTGCTAAAAAACTAGACACTTTGGAATTGAATAAAGTATCGGAGCTGGCCGCGGTGGCCCAAATGGAGGAGGTTTGTCATTATTGTGAGTTGGGTGGGCACATTTCAAAGGAGTGCCCCGCCTTTGCCGCTTTCAAAGAGGCCCTACGTGGGACCGATCAGGCGGAGGTGAACGCAGTCAATCAGAGGTACGATCCTTTCTCAAACGCGTACAATCCGGGCACGAGAGATAACCCTTTGCTTAAATGGAGGGAACCCAATCAAGGGCAGCCCCAAAGGCCACCCCAGGCTCAAAATCAAAATCAAAACCAAGGGCAAGGCCGGTACCCTCCCAATCAATACCCTCAAAATTACCAACACCAAGGCCAAAGCTCTAATGTACACCAACCCCCTCAAAAACGCTCATTGGAGGATACCCTCCAAATGTTCATGCAAACTCAATTGGTTGTCAACGAGCAAAATTCACATTCCTTGAGGGAGATTCAAAGCCAAGTCTCCAAGTTAACCACGTCCGTGGGGGTGCTTCAGCAAGAAAAGGGAAAGTTTCCCTCTCAACCACAAGCAAACCCCCAAGGTCTGCACTTTGCGAGCGCCTCATCGGGCCAAGACCCGAACACTCATGAGCAAGCAAAATTCATCACCACGTTGAGGAGTGGCAAGGAGATTGATAAAACTATTCATCCCAAGCCGGTCACTCCTCCAATTCCCCCTCCCGTTTTCAAGGCTCCCTAGTCCACCACTACGGACTCCGAGCCTACTCAAGTGATGGAGCCAAGTGTTCCTATCTCTCCCATTCCGGCCCCTTATCCCCATGGGTTGAGGGTGCCGAACAAGCTGTCTTCAGAAACCGAGGTGTATGAACTTTTCAAACAAGTGAAGATTAACATCCCTCTTTTGGATGCAATCAAACAAATACCCTCGTATGCTAAATTTCTCAAGGACCTATGCACGGTCAAGCGTAAGCTCAACGTGCAAAAGAAGGTCTTTCTCACCGAGCAAGTGAGCTTTTTCATTCAAACCGCCATCGCTCCAAATTACAAAGACCCCGGTTGTCCGACTATCTCCATCGTCATAGGGGGTAAAAAGGTTGAGAGAGCGTTACTTGATTTGGGAGCGAGTGTCAATTTGCTTCCTTATTCGGTGTACGAACAATTAGGTTTGGGAGAGATGAAACCTACGAGAGTTACACTTCAATTGGCGGACCGGAGTGTCCGCGTTCCCAAGGGTTTAGTGGAAGATGTACTTGCCCCGTCACGAATCCTTCACAAGCACAAACACCCATTATCCTTGGACGCCCCTTCTTGGCGACATCCGATGCTGTTATTCACTGTAGAAACGGGTTGTTAAACATGACATTTGGGAACATGAAGATGGAGATGAATGTTTTTAACATTGGGACTCAGATGGGGGATGATGACGATGTCCACGAGGTGAGCCTTATAGACACACTTGTGCAAGAACACGTGGACACCATTCTTTATACGGACTCCCTTGAGGTTTGTCTTACCGCCGAGGAGGCGATATTTTTAGATTCTCCGGAGGTAGAGTATTTATACTCTCTTTTAGATGTTGAGGACGTGTGTGGGACGGAAGTGTGGTCCCCAAAGTTTGAGGAGTTGCCTCCCATTGAGAGCAAGGCTCTCCCATCTAGCGTCCAACCGCCTAAGCTTGAATTGAAAATCCTCCCGGACGCTTTAAAGTATGCCTTCCTTGGCAATGGTGAAACATTTCCCGTGGTGATTTCTTCTTCCCTTGAAGGACACCAAGAGTCCAAGCTCCTTGAGGCCTTGAGGCGACACACTAAGGCCATTGGTTGGTCCATCGCCGACATTCACGGGATTGATCCCTCGGTGTGCACACACCATATATATCTAGAGGAGGATATGAAGCCGTCCCGCCAACCACAACGTCGTTTGAATCCTATCATGAAGGATGTGGTGCGGGCGGAAGTGTTAAAGTTGTTGGATGTCGGGATCATCTACCCCATTGCCGATAGCAAGTGGGTGAGCCCGATCCAAGTTGTTCCTAAAAAGTCCGGCATTACGGTGGTCAAAAATGCCAATGATGAGTTGATACCTCAAAGGGTGACCACCGGATGGAGAGTGTGCATAGATTATCGGAAATTGAACGCTAGCACGCGCAAGGACCACTTCCCTCTCCCCTTCATTGATCAAATCTTGGAGAGGGTAGCCGGTCATGCTTTCTACTGTTTTCTCGATGGGTACTCCGGATATAACCAAATTGAGGTCGCTCTTGAGGATCAAGAGAAGACCACCTTCACATGTCCTTTCGGTACTTTTGCGTATAAGCGCATGCCCTTTGGCTTGTGCAACGCGCCCGGAACCTTTTCAAGGTGCATGATGGGCATTTTTAGTGACATGGTGGAGAAAATAGTTGAAGTCTTCATGGATGACTTCTCGGTATTCGGGGACTCGTTTGAGTCATGTTTAGTGAATCTAGAGCGTGTGTTGGAGAGGTGCGAGGAGAAGCATCTCGTTTTAAATTGGGAGAAGTGTCACTTCATGGTGACACATGGGATTGTCTTAGGCCACATCATGTCATCGAAAGGGATAGAGGTGGATAAAGCCAAAATTGACTTAATTGCGAACCTCCCTACCCCTAAATGTGTGAAAGACATTCGGTCTTTTCTTGGGCACGCGGGCTTTTACCGTCGTTTCATTAAGGACTTTAGTGCCATTTCGCGTCCCTTGTGTCACCTCCTCTCGAAAGACGCACCATTTATTTGGACACCGGCGTGTGAGGAGGCCTTCTCCAAGTTGAAAGCAAGTCTCACCTCTCCCCCAATTGTGCGTGCTCCCGATTGGGACCTCCCATTTGAATTAATGTGTGATGCGAGCGACTATGCGATAGGGGCCGTGTTGGGCCAACAGAGAGGGAAAGAGCCGTGTGTAATTTCATACGCGAGCAAGACTCTAAATGATGCTCAAATGAACTACTCCACCACGGAGAAAGAGTTACTCGCGGTTGTCTTTGCCCTTGACAAGTTTCGGTCTTATTTGATAGGGTCCCCTATTGTGGTCTTCACGGACCACGCCGCCTTGAAATATCTAATGACCAAACAAGATGCGAAAGCGCGGTTGATTAGGTGGGTCCTTCTTCTTCAAGAATTTGATCTAATAATCAAAGATAAAAAGGGGGTTGAAAATGTGGTAGCGGACCATTTGTCTCGTCTTGAGTTTGAGGATCGCTCCTCAAATCTCCCTATCATTGACACATTTCCTGACGAGCAACTATTTGGTGTATCTTCTTGCCCGTGGTTTGCGGATATTGTGAACTATTTAGCCACGGGCCAACTCCCTACCAATTGGACTCCCCAAGAGAGGAGGCATTTCTTAAGTGAGGTGAAAAGATTCTTCTTTGATGATCCTTATCTTTTCAAGTATTACCCGGATCAAATTATCCGGCGGTGTGTGTCCAATGTTGATCAACAAGGCATCCTTGCCTTTTGCCACACCGAAGCTTGTGGTGGACACTTTTCCGCCAAGAAAACCGCCGCCAAAATCCTTCAATGTGGCTTTCATTGGCCAACACTTTTTAAAGATGCGTTTGAATTTTGTAAAACATGTGAACGGTGTCAACAACTAGGTGGTGTTACCCGGAGAAATATGATGCCCCTCACTAATATTCTTATAGTTGAGGTCTTCGATTGTTGGGGCATTGATTTCATGGGTCCATTTCCGATGTCATTCGGATACCTTTACATCCTTTTAGCGGTGGACTACGTGTCCGAGTGGGTTGAAGCGATCCCCACTCGAACGAACGACCACAAGGTGGTCATTGAATTCTTGAGAGAACACATCTTGTCTAGGTTTGGAGCACCGCGCGCGATAATCAGTGACCAAGGGACCCATTTTTGCAATAGGCCCTTTGAAACATTAATGCGTAAATATGGTGTCACTCACAAGGTCTCCACGGCCTATCACCCTCAAACCAATGGTCAAGCCGAACTTGCAAACCGGGAAATAAAGCACATTCTTGAAAAAACGGTTAATCCTAATCGGAAGGATTGGTCAACTCGTTTGACCGATGCCTTGTGGGCCTATCGAACCGCATACAAAACTGTTTTGGGGATGTCCCCTTATCGCTTGGTTTATGGGAAGGCATGTCATTTGCCGGTGGAACTTGAACACAAAGCCTATTGGGCCATCAAACAATTGAACTATCGCATGCCGGAGGCCGGCAAGCAGAGAAAGCTCCAACTCAATGAGCTTGAGGAAATCCGGAGAGATGCTTATGAGAGCACGTCAATTTATAAATCAAAAGTCAAAGAGTTTCATGACAAGAACATTCAAAGAAAAATTTTCATGTGGGTCAAAAGGTGTTGCTTTACAACTCTAGACTTCATCTCTTTCCGGGAAAATTGCGGTCACGTTGGGAGGGTCCGTATGTGGTAAATAAGGTGTATCCTCACGGAGCTATCGATGTTTTTAATCCAAGTAATGGTGATATTTCTAAAGTGAATGGTCAAAGGCTTAAGCCATTTTTGGAAAATTTTGATGTTGAGGAAGTGGTTGAGGAGTTGGTCGATCCCGTGTATACGGATGACCCCTCCACCTGATTCTATTTGCGCTTAAATGGAGTCTAGGAGACTATAAATCCTTGGAGGTTGAGATACCTCTAGCGTTAGTCGTGCTCGAACGGCTATTGGTGGTCTGGTATAGCCACCCGGAATTTGAGCTATTTATGGAGTACCTAGGATGTTGGAAGTCGAGGCAAGCAGTGAGATCGGGGACAATACCGTCCAGCAATGTTTGATTTTAGTGTCGAGCTCCATCGAGATTGTTTCAAAATGGAGTGATGTTGCTTGGAGTCTAGAGTTCTGGGGAGCACTTTTCATAAAAAAAATAGAAGTGTTTCACTTGACTCGAAAGGGAGAGATAGCCTATTAGATGATGGCGCTTCTCCTCGGGTTACACCCGTACCTCGTCTATATTGCCGGTCCGACTAATAGGGAAACACAATCTTGAGTTTCGGGGAGAAAAGTAGTACTCGTTAATCGCGTGAAGATTTGTTTGTTGGGAACTCGGCTATCACGGAGCGAGTTGGTACTAATCATTTTCTCTTAGTAGGTAGTTGGCAATTCAGTCTTTTGCAGGGTGACCATGCTACCGTACCAGCCTTGGTAGTTTGGGTCTAACGTAGCGGTGATTGCGGCATTCAGGAGCCCTAAGCAGGGGTGCGACGACATGTCGCGGTTGTAAGGCCTACAAAGTCGTTGGGGATGGCCCTGTGCGACTAGCTGTGGCCCCACATGGGGCCGAAGGAGGGAGCCTTGGAAGCATTGCCAATGACGAAAGGAGCGAGTGATGGAAAATCCTCATCTTTGGTCGAGGTATTGGGTGATTGACATTCCACCCCGTCGGTACATTTTTGTTCATCCCTCTCCTTATTTTTGTTGCATGCATTGAGGGCACTGCACATTTCAAGTCATTAGTCTAATTATTAGTCTAATCATTAGTCATTTTTTTTAGGCGGATACTTTAAATATGCTCAATTTTGTTCATAAAGGCGAGAGTTGGTACCCCGGTGAATTCGGTTGTGTGTTTACATCCATGCTCATGCATATACATGAACTCTAGTGAACAAGTTGAGCCGTTGTGGTCAAGTGTCGTGCATTATTTAGAGTGGAAATTCATTTTGAAGCATCCCATGCTTTTTGTTTCTCATCTCTCGCATTCGCATAAATAATACTCTTTTGTTCGTGCTTGAGTGGTGTAAATATCTTTTATGCATCATTATGGAGTTGGTGGCGTGCGTAGACATGATACAAGACATTTTTGCATGATTATACCACATATGTGTCCCCCTCGTCCGTAATTTTTGTAAACCACGGTCCGAGTCTCTATTTTTGCTCAACCTAGGAAACCGGATGTTCGGAGGTTTGGAGGGAGGTAATTTTTAATGTTTGGAGGATTGCCGGAGTTGTTCCTGAGGCGTAGGGAATTTTGTGGGCATGATTGGGTACAGTACAAGTGTTGGATACGTGATTGGGGTGAATTTGGGCTTGATTTAGAAAATTTTCCAGGTCCTATCAATAGGGGAGTGGAGTCCTATTGATAGGAGACACTACAGATTGGCCATTGTCGAGAAACTCCAGCTCCTATCACTAGAAAAGTAGTCCTATCGATAGGACAAGCCCCTTGTTTAAAAAAAAAAAAAAAAAAATCCCACTTCAGGAAATAACCATCCCATTTCTTCCTTCTTCCCCACCTCACGACCAAAACCCAAACCCCATCTCCTCTCCCACACCGATCGGCTACTTTCTCTCTCTCCTCCAACTCCACCATAAACCCACCACCACAACCTCCATAACTCTTCCTCTCATCTCTCTCTCTCTCTCTCGGCTTCACTCTCCACAAAACACAAAAAAACCTCTCTCCACCGAAACCCCCATACCCGAAATCACCCATTACCCTTCTCTCTCCTCTGCCCACCGAACCCCTATATCTCCCTCTCCACCGAAAAACACCACCCAAAACCCACCATAACTGACCCCTTTTCTCTATCACGGTTCAGACCCACCACCATTACTCACCAAAACCGAACCCTAAAATCACTCCTTCATCAGGAATCGACCAAGAGAAGTTCGGAATAGGTGGGTTTTTGCTGCAAATCTTCAAGGGTTGTGCTCGAATCAAGGGTTTCGGTCAAATCTCAGGGGTTTCCTCACCATTTTCGAGTTCATCACCAAATCAAGGTACCCGTCTCTCGCTCTCTCACCCCACGGTTTACGGAGAAATCTGGGATCTGACCACTGTGGATTGAAACCGAGTTTGAGCTGTTGGTTGTGGGTATGTTCCTGTGCTGTCTGAGAAAATTTAATCGAATTGGGGCTCAATTGTGTTGCTTTTTACTGCTGAGTTTGACTGAATTTCTGGGTTCACCTCTGTGCTCTGTTATGTTATGACATTTGGGATTGCTATTTATTGAAATTTTGAATTGCATTGTTGTTGACTGACTGAGTTGAAGTAGGGGGTCGGTGGGTTGCGATTCGGTGGTTCGTTACACTGTTAATTGTTGGTGCTTTATACTGTTGGGTTTAATTTTGTTGTTGCAACTGTGAGGTTCCGATCACTGAACCACTCTGTCTACTGGAAAAATTGGGGGTTTACTTCTGATATGGGCTGAGTGTTAAATGTTCTATGTATTTCATCTCTGTGTACACCGCCACTGTTGATTGAGAAGTGTGTTGGGTTTGAAGCTGAATATTTGTGCTCTGATTGTTACTGGTGCACCACTAGGGCTTACTGGATTTTGTGAATTTGGTCTGTGTGGCTGCTTCAAAAACCCTTCACCATGTCGGAGGCAATGAGGAACATGAGTACACGAAGGAGGAAGGATAGGCGGACTGCAGAGGAGGTTGATGAACGAAACAAGAAATTGAGGGAGGATAAGGAGAGTAAAAAGCAAAGTGAGTGGGTGGAATCGTTGAAGGAACGAGGGTGCACGTGCGAAAGGCAACTCAAGGACAAGAGCTTAGCGGGTGCGTTCTACATCAACAAAGTTTTAACCAAAGGTATGAAGTTCTGGTTTGAGGAGGTCAAAGTTTATGTTCATTCTTGGGTTAAAGCTTTTTATTCGAATATGGCTGTTGATGAGGAGAATGAGAGAATTACATCGACTGTTAGCCATAGGGACATTACGTTATCCCCTGATATTATTGCCCAATACCTGAAGTATACGAGGCCTGAACGCGCTAAAATCACTTACCCTCGTGATGATATTGTGGAGCGTGACATAGACCAAGCGGTCTGTATTGATGCTGCGGTCCAGGAGGGGGTGAGTAGTCTGAAACCTGGATACCGTACCATGAATAGAGTTTTGCATGCGAATCTCTACCCCCGCGGCAGCGAGAAAACATCTGACCTTAAGGAGCTGGAACTTTTATACGTGTTCATGAAAGATGATGAGGTGATGGATTGTGCGCAATGGATTTTCAATCAAATAGTCGAATTTAAGACTAATCCTAAAGCCAATCTCAGCTTTCCCTTCCCCGTGATGTAACACCCCGGATTATTTCAAAAATATTTGACACACATTTTGGAGTACTTATGAGAATGTTATTGGATAAACCGAGACCGCGGTTAGTCTCAAGGTAATTTATTGGAGCCATGGTAAAATTTTTAGAATTTTCTGAGGTAGTATCTGGACTGCACGGTCGAAACGGGGCTTGTTCTCACCCACACCCAATCATTTTCCCCTCAATAATTCAGTTGAGGGGATATTTTCCCCCTTAAAGAGATCAGTACGTAGAAAGAAAAAAGAAAGAAAGAAAGAAAGATTGTTGTGGAAAATTGGAGCAAATGGGACACATCATCCCTTATTTGACTCTAAGTCAAGGGGAAGATTTTTATTTCCCCACTTCCTCTGCCAACAATCAGAGAAGAGAGAGAGAGAGAGAGAGAGAGAGAGAGAGAGAGAAGTCGGCAGAAGAAGAAGAAGAAGAAGAAGAAGAAGAAGAAGAAAGAGAAGAAGGAAAAATTGGGGAAAACTAAAAAATAAGGTACGAATTAGAGTTTAATCTCCGGAATTCTTGATATATGTTGTTCATATACAAGTTAATTTGGTATTTTGCATCTCATAAGAGTGATTTGGGGTTTGATTTTTATGAAATTCGTGAAAGGAAGGTGAAGGGTTCACTGACTGGTTTTGTGGAAAAAACCACATCTGCCATGGTTTTTGGCGAATTTTAAGACAGGGTTCTTGAAGTCGGAAATTTACGAGATTTTTACAGTGGCTACCCATGGATGTCGTGTGTGTTGTGTAAAAGTTTCAGAGTTTAATACGAATCACAGAAAATATGAAAATTCGTGAATCAATCTGCTGTCAGTCTCGTGTTTGTGCAGACAGCACTGACATGTCTTGGGAAAACAGTCATAACTTCTAGTGTGGGTATCCGATTGGCACACCGTCTTTTGATTATGAAACTAGACTCGTAAAACTTCGAAATGATGTATGGGTTGTGCCTTAATTTCTTCCAGGCAGTTTTTAATTTGAAGTTGGAGAAAAATCTGATTTGGGGAATTTGCAGCAAGTTATGGGTCTGTTTGGAGGTTGTTTAAAAATAGTTACGGAGCTCAGAAAATTCTGAATTTTGGATATGATGATGAAGTATGAGTCTGGAGTTTATGGTGAAAATTTCGTGGGAATCGGATAAGTAGATTAATTCTGAAAATTCATAGAGCACAGCACTGTTGAGTTGTAGGATACTTTTTCATGCATTTCATTTGCATTTGGGCATGAATTTTAGTAGTGAGCTTATGGGTGATATATAATTGTTATTATAGGTGATGTAATCGTAAGAATGGTCGTGGTTTTGCTTTCGGTGCGTGAAGGTTAAGTTGATAGCAGAGTTTGTCCTATTGTGGCAGGTGAGAATGTACAGCCTCTATAATAAATAGAAATGTGTAGTGTTTATGTGGTGTTTTCAAATGTGTGGTGTGATTATTGATGTTTTGAAAACTCTCCTTGTGATTTTTGTATATGTTAAAAGTATTGTGTTTGGACGGATTAAATGATTTTCAGTGATGGATCAAATGATTTCTGGTGGGTGAAAAGAGAATATTTTATGCCTCTTGTGCCAATGTTTAGTTTGCAAGGTTGGCAACTTGCATTCGTGGGCTGTGCCATCTGGCTGAGTGCCAGCATTTTAGCCAAAAAGTTGCAAGGTTGGCATCTTGTAGCGTGGGCTGTGCCAATATTTTAGTTTGCAAGGTTGGCAACTTGCATTCGTGGGCTGTGCCAAATGTGAGCAGTGCAAGCTTAGTTCTTGCTTTCTGTGTGGGCTGCACCTACCATTGGTGATAAAGAATGGCCCTCGTCACCGCCACTATATGTGAGCCTGTGAGCGAGGTAACGGTACCGTCATAACTCCCGGTCGTGAGGTTGGCGACTCGTTGGCACATTGGGTAAATTGATTTGATATTATTTTATATTGTGAAATATTTTGCAAAACCTACAGAGGTGTGTTGATGAAATGGGCCGGTGGGCCGTGTTTTTGAGATGAGCCGATAGGCTGTGTTTTTTTAGATGGGCCGGTGGGCCATGTTTTGAGATGAGCCGGTAGGCTGCATTTTTGTAATAAATACGGTGGGCTGTGTTTTTGAGATAAAAGTGTGGGTGTGATGTTTAAAACTGTGATCCATCTGAATTGTTTAATCAAATGTGTTGGTGTGTGTTTATGCTTCGATCCATCTAAATACTTATCATTTCCATTTATTATGTTGCTAAGGTACATTCTCCTGTAACCTTTTTGGTTGCAGATTTCCAGTTGAGCTAGACGTCGGTCCACTACAGTGCCAGAGTGCTAGTCAGGTGTTCCTAGAGGTTGTGTTCTGTGATTTTGTCAGTCAGTGGGTGATGTGGATAATCAGTATTTTGTAGAGTTAATGTGGTTGTGTTCATGTCAAATGATTTTGACTGTACAGTTGTTGAGGAGGTGTGAACACCTGTTTGGGTTATGTCAGTTGAGTTTGGTGTTATAATATTTTTTGTTTGCATTCGTTACGAGTGGCAGTTGAGCTTTGTATAATAGCTTTTGTGAGTAGCCTAAAAGGCGTACAGGTGGTGACAGGTGTCCAGTCACTTTGTGCAGGTTATATCCTGCCAGAGTGGGGTGTGACACGTGATGATTACCAAACTCTGTGAAGCACAAGGGGGATTGAAGATTACCCCAGCCAACTGGACAAAAGCCAAGCCAGGGCCAATCAACGCCACCTCCGAGGCAAGGAGTGAGAGTCACTCTAAGAAAGCCCCCAAGAAAAAGGGTCCCCCACTAAACCCTCAGCAGTCCGTGCCAGAATTAGCAGGGCCATCATCAGCAGCTCCACCCACTCCCGTTCCAGCGAGAAAGGGTATCACTATCATGAAATTGCTCAAATCCATCCTGTGCCGACAAGTTGAAATTCAGGAGGACCAAAGGAGGATGAACCACAAGCTGGACTATCGTGAGACCCAATTGAGTGAGGCGGGTGGGGGTAGATATGAGCCTCTAGTCGGACCGTGGGGCGATCGTGCGATTGGTGAGCATAGGAGCCCTCCACCACCGAGTGTTGAGGATGATGAAGCAGTTCCAAGGCCGGGTGAGAATGATGATGAGTACTTTGCACGCGTGTTTGGGGAGGATTGAGGGTAGGTGGTGACATATGGCATGAGTCGGTGGCAGTTGGTATGGTTAGTTTAGTAATCATCTTCTTATATTTTTCACTTTCTTTTTAGTAGGCTTTTTAGTATTTTGTTGTGACCGGCTTGTGGCCTTGAACTTCTTTTTGTGGGGTCAGTGGTGGCCAAGGGTAGTTGACCAAACAAGTATATGGCCACCACTCTTTTGTGTCCCCTTCTTTTGTCACCATGGTCATTATAAGCTTATTAAGCCCTTAGTTGATCCGTCGTACGCTACTTTAACTCCACTTAATGCATTTTAGATATTTATGTTTGTTTGAGCACGTTTTCCGTTCTAGCTAGCATAGCTGTGAATAATTGGTTGTTTTCTTGTTGTAGCGCACATTTGATAGCTTGCATAGCTTTTTGTCTCTGGCTATTGCATTTACTCGCTAGCGCTTGTCATGGGATGTTGTTTTGCCTCATTGTGTGAAAAATTCGAATTTGAGCGTATCCGTGTGGCTGTTTGGGATTGAAGCTCGAGACGGTGCATGTACTTGACGATTTTAGCATAGTTTGTTCACTCTAGTTCATGACATGCATTTGCACGGGTTGCACGTGATTGAATCTACCGGGGTGCGTTTGATTCTTGCCTGCTTTTGGTAATCGAGCATAGGTCTTGTATCTTTTAATTAGGAAAGTTTGCATAGCATAGTATCTTTTAATTGATTAATCGTACCTAGTTTACTCGGGACGAGCAAAGTCCAAGTTGGGGGGTGTGATAAGCTCCTGATAATGTAAATAAAAGGGCTTATCTATCTCGTTTTTGTCACACACACGCGCATAACATGTTTTGTTTGATTGATATTGCGTGTAGGTTGTGTTTTTGTCATTCACAGGTTTTCGGAAGAATAAAGCACCTTTTTGGTGCCATGGCTCGAACACGAGTCAATCCGTGATCCAAGGTCCAAGGATACGCGGCACGCCGCTACGGTGCCTAGAAATTCACGAGAAAAGTCATGGAAGAAGGCCAAGTATGCCCGAGCAAAGGCCCAAGTCAAGTTGAGAACGTACGGGCGAAGATCAATTTTTGAGCACCTCCTATCGATAGGAGAATTGGTCCTATCGATAGGAGAGGGATCAGATTGGCCATCATTTTCTACCAAGCAACTCCTATCGATAGGAGAATCAGCCCTATCGATAGGACAGTGATCAGTCTGGCCATTTTTTGTGAAGCAGTGAAGTCCTATCGATAGGAGAATTGGTCCTATCGATAGGAGAAGGATCAGATTGGCCATCCGTGAGAAAGGAGTTCTCCTATCGATAGGAGAATAAGTCCTATCGATAGGACCTGGGTTTTTCAGCCAAATTTTGCACCCGACCAAGTTAAGACTTGGGGGCTTTTTGGACATTTCACTTGTAACTTTGGGACTATAAAAGGCCCCAAACTTCAGAAAATTAGGGGATCGGATGTTTTTACTTTCTCTCTACCTCCCTTCTTCTTCCTCACTCATTTTCTCTACCTTCTCTCTAGAAATTAGTCTTCAATCTTCAAGAACCAAGGTTTTCTCCTTCATTAATGTTGTAAGCACTTCTCTAAGCTTTATAAATCCGTAGTTTATTTTCATTTTCGTTATGTTTCACGTTTTCTTGGTATTTCTACGTAGTATGTTCATCTCCTCTTCGATTTTGTGTGAGTAGTGTAGCAAGGCTTGGTCATGGGGTGATTAGCACCCCATGACTTGGGTTATTTTTGTTCTTCTCTCAAAATGAGCATTCAAGTTGTTTGTTTAAGAGTTGGGGTTCGATTTTATGTATCAAAATTTAGTCTTGTTAATCTCTTTGATCTTGTGTAGGCAAGGGCTTGACTACTTGCCACACATGATGCTTTGAGCTATGGCATTCTAAGTGTTTGTAAAAATGCCTCAATGAACCCTACTCTTGATCAAACCCATTTTCTAGAATCCAAATGTGCTATAATGTTAAATCTTCCGGTTAAGCATGTTTGACTACGTGGTTTAACCGAGTAATCTTGAGAAGAACAATGTAATTCAAGTCATGGGTGTTTTGAACCTCTTGACTTTGCCTTTAGTGTTAAATCAGTAAAACCTTCATTTTTCTAGTCATTTTAGAGGTAGAGAGAGAACCACCCATCAAAAACCTTATATGTAATAACCCGAAATTTCGTAGATAAAAATTTCGATTTATTAATTCGATTAGTTATTTTTAATATCGTTAAATAAAATATTTTATTCGTTAGTTAAATAATTTGATTGAAACTAGATCTAATTTGTTTATTTCCTTTTATTTATTTTTCCGCGCCGTAAAATCAATGCGTGCACACCGGGTATTTCACTACATCGCGTCCGGAAGACCAACTAATTCCCCCAACTCCTATTTTGTCCTATTATGACTAGCCTTATCCTTTTTTTTAAAACCTAAATTAGGCCTATTTCTATTTTGGAAAAAAACTAATTAGGCATGTGCTCAATTTGACTTTTCTACCAATTTTGACTTTACTTTTACTAAACCTAATTTGTATTTTTGTGAGTTATTGAGAGGAAAGAAAATTTGGCTACCTAACAAGTTTGACTACTTAACAAGGTAGGCTACTTGCCCAATTACAATCTTCTATAAATAGCTCACTCACCTTACTTCATTTCCTCACACCAAAATCTCCCAACTTCTCCACTTTGTGCTTTCTAGTGTTCTTGAATGAGTTCTTGAGTGTTCTTCTTGAAACTCATCCTAAACCACCACACTCCACCACTCTCGACCACCCCTAGATCTTAGAAAGGTAAAATAAGTTAGCTAGAAAGCGTTTGAACGGAGGTCAACTAGTCGTTACGCCGCCGGAATTCAACTAGCTATTCGGCTTCCGACTAATCATCGGAATTAAGGTAGATACTTTATCTTAACCTTAGATTAGTATTTACTAGTTCATATTAATTATGTTATTATTTTGCTCAAACGTGCTTAATTATGATTAAATGTGATTATGTTGGTGATTAGTGATTTTACGAACAATTAGACTTTGAAAATCACACTTAGTCGTTACTATGCACGATTTAAAATTAACTTATCAAAATGCACCGTTATAATGCCGATGGACTTTTGGAAACCTAAAATATCCAGTTATAATGCCTGAATGAAAATCGACTTTTCAAATTTACGCCGTTATACTGCCCAATTGATTTTTGGAAAATAGCCGACTAAACTTTTCTTAAAGCGACTTCAAAATGTTTTGACTGTACTTGGACTGTTGAGATTAACCCAAGGCTAACACCCTTGAGGGTCTGTCAAAAAGGATATGCCTAGCGCTGTCTAAGAAAGGAATGGTGCCAGTAACTGCATTCGTGCGGCCATCCAGCCTGGGACTCTCCTGGTTATCTCATTTGTCTAAAGAAAGTCACCAACGAGATTTTGTACCTAAAGTAACACGGTTATCGTGAAATATTTTTAAACGAAAAGTTTATCTTGAAACGATTTCTAAACGGAAGATTTTTATGTAATATGGCATGTGCATATTTTCCGAGACGGTACGACATGACACGTTTTTCAAGAAAATGATCGATTGTTTTTACAAGAAGAAATAGAGATGAGAATGAAAATGCTGTTGTATATAAAATACTGCCATTGGAGTCCCGCCTCAGTTCCCCGGTGTGAACTGGTGGTCAAAGCTCAATGGAACTATACTATAAACAATACTGCCATTAGAGTCCCGCCTCAGTTCCCCGGTGTGAACTGGTGGTCAAAGCTCAATGGAACTATACTATAAACAATACTGCCATTAGAGTCCCGCCTCAGTTCCCCGGTGTGAACTGGTGGCCAAAGCTCAATGGAACTATACGGTAGTGCTGTTTGAAGTTTCTCCTCAAATTCCGCGGGTGAATTTGACGGTCAGAACTTACTCAGTACAACACATAGTAAACGGATCTTATAAACAGGCTGTTAAGTTCGGTGATATAAGAAAGCCGGGACTATGTCGTGTGTGACGCGGAGATAGCGGAACTCATACTGCAGGAGTCAGTCTATGGGTGGCCGAACCTTCGAACGGAAAGGTTGGTGACCGTTAGAACGGGGTTGTAGAACGGGCCAATAACTTTCGAGAGATGTGAGATGTTGACATGGTTGAAATTTGAAGAAGAATGCTGTTATGAGAAAATGATACGAGATACTGACACTGCACTCTGGATTTTGAAATGATATGAGATATTGATTTTATAAAAGCTGCACTCTGATTTGAAAAGAAATGGGATACTGATTTTATTAAAGCTGCACTCTGATTTGAAAAGAAATGGGATACTGATTTTATTAAAGCTGCACTCTGATTTGGATGTGATACTGATGCATTGACACGCATGAACTTACTGTTTTGATAAATGATTTTCAACTATTTACCTGCCAACTTTATTGTTCTAGAATTGCTAGTTTAAAGTTGGGGTAGGGTATCTATTGAGCGTCCTCGCTCACGGTTTCGCCCTGGCATAATACCACGATGTTGCTTCGCGACTCTGACGTATTATGCTAGATTATCACGTTGGACAGGAATACCTTTACGGAGAACACGGAGCCGGAGGAGCTGCCGGAATGGAGATCCACCAGGCGGAGGAATTTGCGGAGCCGTAGAACCCACCCGGTCTGCCTATTTGTAATCTGCGGAGGACAGATTATTCCCATTAAACTTTATGTTATTATAATTTATGTTACGTACGGAGCCATAGAGTCCACCTTGTTTACCTCTTTGTAATCTATGAAGGATAGATCATCTATATTTATTTTTGGTTATTATTATTACAGTTTAAGACCGACTTTAAATTGTAATAATAATCCATAACGCTTTTCCCAAAAATGCGGGGCGTTACATTATAAGTTGGCCGTCTTAATGCCAAAACTCTCATCGCAAGTTAATCTCATGCCGGTCGCATTTGGTCCCTGTGGAAATCGACCCCGGTCTTGCCGGGTTACTATGCTTACGACAACCTAGCCCTATGCTTGGGGCGACGCTAACTACAACAAAGCTAGGTGTCAAGCACACACCCAAATAAGGGGTGTGTGTTGTAGTCTTTTCCATTTGTGTTTAAACTTAGTAGAATTTGGTGCCTTTGCTATGCAGAATTCCTAGATCCGTTCCTGGAGTGGATAATGTACAATTGCAGTTTGCACCAAATTCCTATTTCGCCCGTGGTTTTATGCCAAACCAAATTTCTCTCTCCCCGACGTTACCAAAAACAAAAAATTATGCCTTCTGAAACAATGTTAGGCAATATAAAAATCTATATTTGCCTCCTTTCTTCAAATCTCTTCTTTCATCTTTTCTACATCATCAATTATGCGGCGAAACTGGGGGCTTTTAGCTTGAAATAACCAGCACACACGAGTTGAAATTTTAAATTCATATTCCCATACTTAGGGGTGTTTTGGCAAAAAAGAGCAAAACTGATTTTTTAGTTTTTTCGTTTTGTCTTTATTCAAAAAAAATTCTCATTTGTTAGTTTTGCGTCAAGTTTTCATGGTTTATGAATTCGTCTTTTGGCTTTATTAAAAATAATAATAATAATAATTTCGACCATAATTTTATACTTTTGGATTCGTCTCGAATCCATAAACCACAAAAACTTGACGCAAAACTAACAAATGTAATTTTTTTTTGAATAAAGACAAAACGAAAAAACGAAAAAATCTTTTTTTTTTTTTTGCCAAAGCACCCCTTAAAATTCTACCAATCTCAATCCAAAACTGAGATTCTCCTCAAATGACTTATATTCGTGTGAAAAAAAAAAATCAGGAAATCTATTTTTTCGCTAAAACATTGATGAGGCACAAAAAATAAGATTTTTCGTTAAATAGTTGTCGCCGAGATGGTCCTCGTCCATTTCTTTTTTTGTTCTGTTTCTTTGATCAATTCCGATTCTTCTTTGTTGATCTGTTCTCTCTCTCTCTCTCTCTCTCTCTCTCTCTCTGCGTGAGAAGCAGAGGTTTGTGGGCCAGCCCCATTTTTGGATTTTCATTGTTCGATCTCTTTTCAACTCATGAGTGTTTGGTAGTCCCATTGCAAAATAGATTTTAGGATAATGAGTTTTTAATTTTGAGAGTTAGAGAGCAAAAGTAAAAAAGAGGGATTGAGATAGGGTGGCATTTCAGCCCATCCCAACCCTTCCGAAACCCACCCCGCCCCAATCATTTGTTAAATTTTTTAGGTATAGGGTCGGGATAGGTGAAGAATTGAAAAAAAAAAAAAAAAAAGACTAGATTAGGGTAGGGTTGAGGTAGCTAGCACCCCTCCCCAACACCTGCCCTGAAATTTTGTAATTTTCATTCCTATATTTTTACTTTTGTAACTAAAATACCACATTATATGTCACACCCCACTCTGGCAGGATATAACCTGCACAAAGTGACTGGACACCTGCCACCACCTGTATGCCTTTTAGGCTACTCACAAAAGCTATTATACAAAGCTCAACTGCAACTCGTAACGAATGCAAACAAAAGATATTATAACACCAAACTCAACTGCCATAACCATAACAGGTGTTCACACCTCCTCAACAACTGTACAGTCAAAATCATTTGACATGTACTCAACCACATTAACTCCACAAAATACTGATTATCCACATCACCCACTGACTGACAAAATCACAGAACACAACCTCTAGGAACACCTGTCTAGCACTCTGGCACTGTAGTGGACCGACGTCTAGCTCAACTGGAAATCTGCAACCAAAAAGGTTACAGGAGAATGTACCTTAGCAACATAATAAATGGAAATGATAAGTGTTTAGATGGATCGAAATATAAACAACACACCAACACATTTGCTTAAACAATTTAGATGGATCACAAATGTTTAAAGCATCACACTCACGCTTTTATCTCAAAACACAGCCCTCCATATTTATTTTAAAAATGCAGCCCACCGGCTCATCTCAAAACATGGCCCACCGGCCCATCTCAAAAACACAGCCTATCGGCTCATCTAAAAAACACGGCCTATCGGCTCTTCTAAAAAAACACGGCCCACCGGCCCATTTCATCAACTCATCTCTGTAAGTTTTGCAAAATATTTCACATTTTCTTTCACAATATAAAATAATATCCTATCATTTTACCCAATGTGCCAACGAGTCGCCAACCTCACGACCGGGAGTTATGACGGTACCGTGACCTCGCTCACAGGCTCACATATAGTGGCGGTGACGAGGGCCATTCTTTATCACCAATGGTAGGTGCAACCCAGAAGGTAAGCAAAGCTTACCGGCAAGCAGCAACCAAGCTTGCCCCACATAACGCAAGCAGCAACCAAGCTTGCACAACCACAAATAGCAAGCAGCAACCAAGCTTGCACAACAACAAATAGCAAGTAGCAACCAAGCTTGCACAACATAAAGCAAGCAGCAACCAAGCTTGCAAACATTGGCACAAGAGGCATAAAACATTTTCTTTCCACACACCAAAAATCATTTGATCCATCATAAAAAATCATTTGATCCATCACTGAAAATCATTTAATCCGTCCAAACACAATACTTTTAACATATACAAAAATCACAAGGAGAGTTTTCAAAACATCAATAATCACACCACACATTTGAAAACACCACATAAACACTACACATTTCTATTTATTATAGAAGCTGTACATTCTCACCTGCCACAAAAGGACAAACTCTGCTATCAACATAACCTCCACGCACCGAAAGCATAACCACGACCATTCTTACGATTACATCACCTATAATAACAATTATATATCACCCATAAGCTCACTACTAAAATTCATGCCCAAATGCAAATGAAATGCATGAAAATGTATCCTACAACTCAACAGTGCTGCGCTCTATGAATTTTCAGAATTAATCTACTTATCCGATTCCCACGAAATTTTCACCACAAACTTCAGACTCATACTTCATCATCATATCCAAAATTCAGAATTTTCTGAGCTCCGTAACTATTTTTAAACAACCTCCAAACAGACCCATAACTTGCTGCAAATTCCCCAAATCAGATTTTTCTCCAACTTCAAATTAAAAACTGCTATTCTCTGGAAGAAATTAAGGCACAACCCATACATCATTTCGAAAGTATACGAGTCTAGTTTCATAATCAAAAGACGGTGTGCCAATCGGATACCCGAGCTAAAAGTTATAACCGTTTTCCCAAGATATGTCAGTGCTGTCTGCCCAAACACGAACCCGACAGCAGCTCGGTAGAACATTTTTCATATTTTCTGTGTTTCTCATAAAATCACGAAAATTTAACATAAGGTCTATAACTCATATGGGTACCTCCAGTTAAATTCCCAGAAAATCCTGAATTCGGGAACCATGTCTTAAAATTCGCCAAAAACCATGGCAGATTGTATTTCATAAAACTGTCAGTGAACACCCTTACGTTGCTTCCACGAATTTTCGTAAAAATAAACCCCAATTCACTCTTATGAGATGCAACACACTTGATTAACTTGTAAAACAACAACATAACTCAATATTTCCGGAAATTAATTTCCAATTCGTACCTCAATTTGGGTTTTCCCCAATTTTTCGGTCTCTCCTTCCTCTTCTTCCTTCTTCCTTCTTCTTCTTCTTCTACTTTCCTCCTCTTTCTCTCCCTCTCTCTCTTCTCTGATTGTGCCCAGCACAAAAGAAAAGGAAAAGAAGAAAAAACAAAAGGAAAGAAGAAAAGAGAAAGAGAGGGGACGAATTATGGGGGTGGGGTGGGACCCACTCCCATATTAAGAAAGTTTCCACTTCCAGCAGGCGGCTGGAACTCCCGCGACCGCGGAAACAAGCCCCGTTCCGACCATGCAGTCCAGATTCCATCTCAGAAAATTCTAAAATTTTTACCATGGCCCAAATAAATTATTTGAAATAACCCGGGTGTTACATTATATATCTATTATTTTTCATTTTCCTTGTAGATAGTAGATGTTGGTTAAGTTGTAATTGCTATTCTGTGAACTTTTTAGTAATTTTGCTCACTAATTTTGGAGTTTAAAAACATAATTTTCCTAATATGTAAGAGAAATAGGGGAGGGGAGGGGCGGGGCAGGGAGTGCCAATCCATTACCCAATCAGGTTTGGGCTGGGGGCAGGGTGGATATAGATTTTCGGGTTGGGGTATGGCAAAACCCACTTGGCCCTTTGTCTCCCAAACATGGTTATTGCAAACATGACTATTACCAAATGTATTCTGCACATATCTCCCAAATACTCTACAAATCCATAATACATTTTGTCTATAATTCTAAAAGGTAAAAAATGTAAAAAGCAAAATGCAAAATGCAAAAAATAAAAATAAATAAGGCTTCCAAACACCCCTAAGAGACCTGGATATAATTTAGATGGGGGGTATGTCCAAATTTTATCTCTCTTCAAAGACACAGAGAAATCCAAGAATATCATATCCCGGTAGCCAAAAACGAAACAAAAGCGGGATATGCGACACCCAAATTTCTATATGCGGTTTCTTCCTATGTTCCCCTTCCTTATACTGCTACCAGACAGGTTGGCAGAGACAAAAAAACCATAGTTTAATTTCTAGCTTGAAATAATCGTTGACTTTATTGATCTTTGAGCAAAACAGTCCGTCTATAGGTACCAACAGGAATGCACCAACCATGAACTGACGGGCATGCCTAATCTGGGTCTCATCCATATGATTCGAGCCGTTCAATAATTGTAATTTGAATGAAAAATGAAAGATTGGATCGAGTATCTACAAATATCGAATTAAGCTGATTTTTTCACGAGCCCAACTTGGTTTTTTTTAAAACAATTTATTTAAAGGCTCGGATCATCCGTGCGGGACCCGAAAGTGGGCCTTGCGTGCTCATCGGTTCATGGTCGGTGCATGCTTGTAGGTCCCTTTAGCAATTTTGTGAGCAAAAATAAAGAAAACTGGAAACGTTTGGTCAGATCGAGAAAAACCTCCTAGCTTTGAGAAAAATAATATTGAACTAGTGAATACTATTGTATTTCTTGAATAAGGGACAGATGTGGGATTCAAGTGTACGTTGGACAAATATAGAATAAAATTTAGATCATATTAAGGGCAACATAAATTAAGTCAATATTAGGCTGAGTCAAAATATCTTAGATATTAAAATTTCAAAATATCTTAGATGGACAGGTAATAAATTCTTAAAAAATCTCAATGGGTGGGCGAAACTATACACCTATATAATTTTGGAAAAAATATTACTATAATTATAAGAAAAGATTAGAAATTCGATTGTAGGTTGGGTGAACATATATACAACAAAATTTAGCACATATAAAAGGCAACATCAATTGAGTCAATATAAATCTTGGAAAACAATATTAGACTGATACTAGATATCAAAAAAAATTCAAATATCTTAGAGGTGCGGGTAATAGATTTTTTAAAAAATTATTGGGCGGATGAATCTATATATATAACTACAAAATTCCAGAAAAAATACTTAAGGAAAATTTTGCCTTGTAGGGTGGTCGTCTTGCTCATCCGCACTTGGGTCCATCCTTGTCTGAAGCACTAAAGGAAACAAGAAATGTAATAAAGCATTGGATGCTACTTTGAGGTTAATTTCGAAAGGCATCCTATTATGAGAACAATTTTGTTCCCTATAAAGGTATGCTTATTCTATATTTCACTACGATAATCAAAATCGTTCGTTTTGTTCAGATTATTTTGTTAGGAGATTGAGACAAAAATTCAACTTAATCAGATATTTGTAAGCGTTTAATGTACGAGTTCAAATTGTCAGTCAAGTATTTTAAAGAAAATAAATAAACTCGTAGATGAAGCAGTTATTGAATCCGATTGAGCTGAACTTTGTTATGTTATATTCGAAAATGAATCTGGAAAAATTAAATGGTTTCGATCAGCATAGTGAGACATAAAATGAGCATCCCCTCGCTGAGAGTGAACAAAGCGAGGTAAACAAAATTACACTGTACAAACGGATTTGCACTTTTGGTGCAGAAACCAGTATGTAAGGCCTATTTCAAGATTCCCCAAAAAATAATCCGAGCCATTGGTTAGTTCTAAAATAATTTTTTGAATGGTCTCGCGCAAAACATGTAACGCCCCGATTTTCGGAAGCATTATTTAAAATACTTTTAAAAGATTTATTCAAAATAGTCCCATTGATTAAGCATCATAATAACATAAGTGTTTTAACACGGTTACAAACATAAACATAGTACTTTGTTGGGAAAGTAGATTACAGTTTTCCAACACAAAAATAAGGAAGATTGGCTCTACAGGTTAAGGTTGAGATCTTGATCCCAATGCTCCTCTTGAGCCTGATCCACTGGAAAACCTTCTGTTCCAAAATAAGCATCGCCCTCGACACCTACACCTCCTGTTTGATCACAATCTGGCATAATACGTCCGAGTCGCAAAGCAACATCATGGTATTATACCAGGGTCACACGAAGTGTAACACCATGAGCGATAAATCACTCAATAGGTACTCTAACTGTCACACCCCGCTCTGGCAGGATATAACCTGCACAAAGTGACTGGACACCTGTCACCACCTGTACGCCTTTCCGGCCTCTACAAAAAAAAAATAATTCTCAAAATCAGGCTACAGCTCGCAGCAGAACCAATAAAAATAAACAGGTGTTCACACCTCCACATCAATTTTACAGTCAACCATATTAGACTTGTACTGAACCACACCAACCTCACCTTATATAGTCATTCTACAACACCCTCTAACTGACAGAATTATAAATCTCAACCTCTATGAACACCTGACTGACACCCTGGCACTGTAGTGGACCGACGTCTAGCTCAACTGAGAAATCTGCCACCAAAAAGGTTACAGGAGGATGTACGTTAGCAACATAATAAATGGAAATGATAAGTATTTAGATGGATCGAAGCATAAACACACACCAACACATTTGCTTAAACAATTCAGATGGATCACAGTTTTAAACATCACACCCACACTTTTATCTCAAAAACACAGCCCACCATATTTATTTCAAAAATGCAGCCCACCGGCTCATCTCAAAACTTGGCCCACTGGCCCATCCCAAAAACACAGCCTATCGGCTCATCTCAAAAACACGGCCCACCGGCCCATTTCATCAACACACCTCTGCAGGTTTTACAAAATATTTCACATTTTCTTTCACAATATAAAATAATATCAAATCAATTTACCCAATGTGCCAACGAGTCGCCAACCTCACGACCGGGAGTTATGACGGTACCGTTACCTCGCTCACAGGCTCACATATAGTGGCGGTGACGAGGGCCATTCTTTATCACCAATGGTAGGTGCAGCCCACACAGAAAGCAAGAACTAAGCTTGCACTGCTCACATTTGGCACAGCCCACGAATGCAAGTTGCCAACCTTGCAAACTAAAATATTGGCACAGCCCACGCTACAAGATGCCAACCTTGTAACTTTTTGGCTAAAATGCTGGCACACAGCCAGTTGGCACAGCCCACGAATGCAAGTTGCCAACCTTGCAAACTAACATTGGCACAAGAGGCATAAAACATTCTCTTTTCACCCACCAGAAATCATTTGATCCATCACTGAAAATCATTTAATCCGTCCAAACACAATATTTTTAACATATACAAAAATCACAAGGAGAGTTTTCAAAACATCAATAATCACACCACACATTTGAAAACACCACATAAACACTACACATTTCTATTTATTATAGAAGCTGTACATCCTCACCTGACAAAAGACCAACTTCGCTAAAATCTCTATCCTCTACGGTCTGGAGACGTAACCGAAATCCTCCTCCTCACCTAACAATATAGTTTATAAGACATCTATAAGTCTCTCGTTCAACCCCCATGCTTAAATGCAAATGAAATGTTTGAATATGCACAAAAACACATAACAGCCTCACGGTCTCCGAATTTACAGAATTAATCTACAAATCCTCTTCTCACGAAATTTATACCACAGATGATAGACACAAATAGGAACATCATATCAAAAATTTAGAAATTTCTGAGCTTGATAGCTATTTTTAAACCAATGCCAAACAGACCAGTCACTTGCTGTAAAATTACAAAAACAGAATTTTCTTCAAATTTAAACCAAAACCTGCTATATCTCAGAAATAATTGAGCTATGAGGCTTATATACTATGAAAGCCCTATGTGTCTAGTTTCTAAAAAAACAAACGAAGTGAAAATTAGAGGTTCCTAGGCCAAGTTATGCCCGTTTTCGTGAAGCATGGCAGAGCTGCCA